>OU342658.1:19191736-20558403 GCA_910589605.1 Chrysoteuchia culmella | reverse complement strand
AACAGAGTTCCCCCAAAGCAATATAACATAGCTAAGAACCGATGATACGTACCCATGGTACGCAGCAAGAGCAGCTTCAATTGAAACATTCTGTCGTACTTTTTTTATAGCAAATGCGAAACGTTGTAGTTTTTTGCAGACAGTATCAACATGCCTATTTTATACAATATTTGTCATAATAAATACGATTGTTGAGATTTACTTAACCAGATATATTTTAAAGTACCCAATAGACTTCCCCGTGTGGCTAATGCCAAAACGTACAATTTCTTCTCCCCGCGAACTACTAAAACTAATGCAGGCAAGCGAGCTCCATTGAGGCGTCTGATGCATGCATACAACGAACAATTTTCTTGTGAACTAGATATCATGCATGACAAGTCCCCTAATGTCTTCAAAAATAATATTCTGGTAATCCTTTATAACTAAGTAAATTAATTTATTAAGTGGACTTAATAATACATAGTCTTATGCAAATCATGTTTTGTAGCTTAGAAATAAGTAATTAGTTAATTAATAAAAATTAAATGTTATTTAAGTTGAAAACTTCAAACAAATATTTGTGGATAACGGTGTTGACTGTACAAATACCTAAAATAATCGATAACCATTGTGTATGTAGTCTCTTTGTTCAGTTGTTAGTTGTCCTGAATAAATAAAAAAAAAAAAAAAATGCCCCTTCCAGTTAAGATGAGCGTCAATGAGCAATCCCAAAAATGTATAGTTGTCTACCTCGTCAATTTTGTTATTATTATAATTAATGTTAAGATTTTGTTTTGATGAGCCGTATGATAGAAATTGCATAACTTTTGTTTTCTGCAGGTTGATTTTTAATTCATTAGTTTTCAACCAACCTATTATATTCTTTAAAGCGGTATTTGCAAGCGATTCTAGAGAAACATTGCTCTCTTTCTTAACAATAATTGTAGTGTCGTCTGCAAAAAGGATGCATTTATGTGGAGTAGCATTGGGGAGATCATTAACGTATAATAAAAATAGTAGGGGACCGAGAACACTGCCCTGCGGAACACCTGTTTTTCTAAATAATAATTGTGATCTATACGTTTCCTTGATTAAAATATTAGTTTGTGAAAGTTTTGTTATATTCGTGCACTGCCCTCTATCATTTAAGTAGCTTTTAATCCATTCATAAGCCCTTCCTCTAATACCATACGATTCTAGTTTATGCAATAACCTATCATGGTTTACGTAATCAAATGCACAACTCATATCGAGAAATAATGCAAGTACAGGGGTGTTATTATTTATACACTCAGTTACATACTTAACTAAGTCAAAGCAAGCAAGAGCAGTAGAACTTTCCTTAAACTAAAAAGTAAAAGTTGAAATTAGTAAATAAAGTACCATTTATTTAGCGGCAATCAAACTCGAATCAACGTCGAAAATCAGTAATATTTATTGACATTCAATCTCGATCTCAACGCGACCCCGCCAAGAGTAACCCCCCAGATTTTGTAATGCAACACCAATTATTGTAAAAACTCTATTCTGCAAATAAAACAATCTGGAATTTGGAACAAACTTTCCAAAAATGTAATCGTTTTCGAGCATCTAAACTTTGTTTATATTCTGCCCGCCATTATTCACACAACAGTTCACGTTCCACATTAAATTCACGCTCGCGAGCAAAACAACAGTAAAATTTAAACAAATTTTGGATTCTATTAATGGGCACTTATGAATACGGCGACCCGCCGCCGGTGATTATTGTTATTATTTAATGTCCATTGCTATTTGAACAGCGTTAACGAATATTCGATCGGCTAGGTAGTCATCAATGCCGTGAAATAAGATCAAATATCATTAGCACGGAGCGCCGGGCGGGGCTGCCCAGGGGGCCTACTGTCATCTCGTAGTGCAGTATCGTTTCAATCTTACCATGCTATTTCGTACTACGACATTCTAAGCAAGAAGTGTTGTGATGTCTTCGCTCAATTATAAATAACCTTACTTTTAAAGTGTCGTAGTACAAAATAGCATAATCTTATTTCACGGCATTAATGACTACCTAGCCGATCGAATATTCGATAATGCTGTTTAAATAGCAATGGACGATAAATAATTAAAATAGTCGCCGCCGGCGAGTCGCCGTATTCATTTGTTGCGCGGGTTGCGCCCATTAATGGAATCCAATTCAAATGCCTGATTTATTCCCCGAGCTCAGGCCATTGAGATCGAACCCCGTGAAAGGCCGTCTAGTCGAAGGTTCAGTCTTATTATAATAAATTACGCGATTGAGAACTCGAAAAAATTTACCACCTCCATCTTGGTGGCGGAGAATTGAACTTACGAAGTTTAATCGAAAACAAATGGAAACATACTTGAAGAGTCGTAGCATCAGACTTGTGTTTTGCTTGAATTATGTTATTTGTTTTATTTCAATAAAATATTATGGTATTTATAATAGCACATAAATAAGTCGACTTAATCAGATCAGAAATCTCTCAACCACCACATGTTGGCTATGCGGTGGTTGAGACATGCAGGCTATGCGGTGGTTGAGACATGCAGGCTATGCGGTGGTTGAGACATGCAGGCTATGCGGTGGTTGAGACATGCAGGCTATGCGGTGGTTGAGACATGCAGGCTATGCGGTGGTTGAGTGATTTCTGATCACGCATGAAATTGCATCGGTTCTTTGATCGTAAGGAAAAAGTTTGCTGCTATCTGGTATATGGTTATATTTATCATAACACTAGTAAAATAATGTAACATCACCATATTTCTTGATACACACAGGTACGACATAATTTCTATCAGTTGATGCACTTTTTAACTTTGCTTGCGATGGTTTATAATTATTCCCGGAATTACCTTTTTATTTTCTGTATCTTAATATCTCTATAACTATATATCTGAACACCCAGTGTATAGAATTGTCTTAGTTCATATCTAAAATAGTTATAATTTGAAGGGTGGAGTGAGCCTGGTGACTTGTCATACAGGGGGGTCTGACCCCGCCTAGCTCAGCTACCAGTTCTTTCCAATATTAGTTATTTTTAACATAGTTTATAGCTCAATATTGTCATTTTGAGCAAAGATTTATTTATTTATTATTATTATTATATCTGAGTTATTTGATACCTATATGGCAGAATGCTCGATGTTCTGATTCCCAGCATTTTTCAAACGAGGTATAGCTAAGCTACGCACTTTTTCATCCTGCACCACCATGCTGCAATAGAATACAACGGATGACTGCAAGTATCCCTCGTTCAAGTAATATTAATAATAATGTAACGACACATAAAAGCGTGCAAGACGTGCCCGCTAGCGAGAGATTTAAACTAAAAGGTAAAATGGACATTTTGAATGTATAAGACGTGTGTCTGTCAGTCCTAGACACATTAGATCAGCAGATTCGTCGGAGAACGCTAGACAGCGTCGTCATAGTGTAACGCCGCAATCTAATCATGACGTGATATCAGAAGGGGTTGACGGCCGCGTGTGATGGACGACTGCGACTCATACGTCAGTCACGAACCTACGGGACTGCGGTGTCAGGCCGGGCGGCAGATGTGCTCAACATTTTTTAGAAAGTGCATACTATTATTTCAATTAAGATTTCTGACATATTGTTGGAAATAATACTCGGTTAACAATTTATCACCGAATAAATAAAATGTGCAAGGTTATTGGTTGACTCCTTTTAGCTTACAAAATATAAAATTTAAGAAAAAGGGTTAGTTTAGTGCGTACTGATAGAAATAATCATTATGGTAATAATCGTTTATTCAGCTTTATTTTGATTTCCGACGCGACGTTAAGGCTCCTTAAAGTTTCGTGGTGGATAAAATAATAATGAAGCGTAGAATCGCAGAATACTGGCATACTTAAATAATTATTATTCGACCCATAAAATAAATAAAAACGTGTTTAATATCTAAAAACCAGTTCAACTTGAGCTGACAGTGCGCGTGAAAAATAAATCTAGATTTATAGCTCAATTCACACGATATGGCGCTTTTATTTGCTAGTTCCGAGCTTTCAACGTTTGGAAAGTAATGACTTTCCAAGTCAATGCGAGACAGAAGAAAAATATGAGATCACATAAAGTTTAGGTTGATTAAATCTGATCTCATTTCTAAAATTTTAAGTAAAATATTCTCATAATTTTACTCCGCTGGCTCAGAGCGGCCTAAAGTATTACATTAGCTTGTACAGATGGTTACCAGATTCAGTTTATAAATTCCCAAGGTAAAGCGAGGCACACACTACAGGCACAAAATAGAAAGGTTGCTAGAAGGACTAAGAAAGAAACAATTTATTGCTCGAAACACGGTAAAAATTAAGATTGATGTTATTAAAAAATAAAATTTTAACATTAAAAACCCCCCGACACAAAATAAAACTTCAAAAAAATAAAATTTCTGTCTCTGTCGGGGGACCCCCAACGTATAACCATTTTAGTACTTCTCGAAGTTTTTTTTTGTGTCGGGGGGTTTTTAAAATGGTAAAATTTTATTTTTATTTCATCCTTTTTAATTTACACACAAAATTAAAAAAAAACCGCATTGCAATCGCTTAATTCGTTTAGGCACTACGAATATTTATGTACAGAAAGACAAAAATTTTTTTGCCGCCATTTTGTTTTTTTTTGTTTATTTGCCCAGGGTGTACATTATTTTAGTCAAAGCACCACCTTTGTATCTTTTACCGTTTCGGCAGGCAGTTGACCATCTCCATAAAGGCCGGATGGATTTTCATCAAACGTGGCGAGAACTATCTCAATTAATTTACCTTTTAATTTAAAAAAAACCGCATTGTAATTTTTAGGCTCTACGAATATACGTACAGACAGACAGACAGACATAGGCTTCAAACTTATAACACCCCTCTTTGCGCTGGGTCGGGGGTTAAAAATAAGAAATCGCATGATCCTCTCATGCGAGCGGGGCAGTGACACGTTATTGTCAATCGCAGCTATGGTACTCAGTGGTTTCTCTGCTAATCGCCGCCGCGGCCTTACGGACTTACTTTGTGGTACAGACGCGGAGGGCCTGCGGGCGGCCGTTGACTTGCAGTTTAATCTGCAGTTGAGGCGCCTTTGTCCTTTATCCCTGCTCCCGCCTTCAGCGCTGTCCAGTTAGAAACGTCTGTTCAGTAAATTGTGCACAACTTTATGTCCGTTTGTGGCTACCTCGTTATTGTAAGACAGGACGGAACTGTGTAAAGGATTGTTCAATTTGCTTTATGAAGGCAACATAAATATCTCTATCACTTCACTATGTGAACGATATCGAAAGCTATCGGTAAATGTTGGGGATTGTTTTACAAACAAAAATACAGTTATAAAGTTTTAGTTTTAATTAACCTTTGGACATCCGGACGACAGCCCGGGCTGCCATGGCGTGCTCCGAAGACGTCCGAACGACAGCCCGGGCTGTCGTCGAATCGCACTCGATTATATTCGCTATTATTTTAAAAATAAGACTACCTTCGGCCTGAAACAAAAACAATCCCGCAAGGCAGATCTCAGCGATAAAAAATCACGAGCGGTGTCAAGTGGCCGGCGCTTACGTAATTCGACGCGGGTGGTCCGGTTTCGGAAGGGTTAATAAAGTTTTTTTTTGTATAGGCAAAAGATATGTTGATCGACTTGTTTCATCTTGTTCAGACGGGACGATAAGTGACGGGTTGCTTTTGTAAGTGCGCCTTCACGTTTACAAAATCACATTATAATGGCTTTGTAAATGCAAAATAATAAATGAAACATAAGTATACCTATATCCTAATTGATTAAATTTTAATTAAGTGAAATACGTAGGCACTTATTTTGTTTGGCTTAGCAGTAATTCTGTCTTGTTTTTTTAATTTTAGTTTTTAAGTAGTTATGCTTTGTATTTTTATATTTTTGAAAACGTCTTATAGATATAACAATGTTGTGCATACCTTTAAGTTAAATGCATATAAGATACATATTTTGCTGAGTGCTGTAAACTTAATATAATTTGCCTTTATGTATTTAGTTGGTAAGCCTTATTAAATAAATAAATAAATAAATTTTGTTGTTGCTTAGCATCACACTGTCCAATAAACTCTTTTTTTTCAAGTAACATGTGGTTCACGTCTTTGACAGCATATTTGTTTAAGTTAAAAATTTAAAATGAAAATATTATTTAAACCTTTATTATGTAATATGTAGTTGTTTGTTGACCCAAATAAAGAGAAAAAAGCTGGTAAGTAATTCAGGTACAGCATTTATTTTGCGTCAATGCGGAATTATCGTGTCACTCAACATCAATCACAACACAATCCCTTTCAATTTGACATTGAGTGATCCCCATCGCTTAAGTCTATCTATAGTCTCTAGTCTATTCGTCACGATATGATGTTATTGGCGTAGTATAATGTGTGTTGTGTAATTTTGTTTGCGACAGTTTTAACTGAATGTGCCACGTAAAAATTACATTATTAGGAAGCTTGGGAAGATGTCATAATGTACTGTGGATATCGTAAATGTTTACGCACTGCAAGCAGACGAGTAAATCTACGGGCGGTTTGAACGCCGTCATTGTCCTCGACATAATTATAAAGTCAATCAATCAATCAATCAATCATTTATTAGTTCATAAGCATGGGTATTACAAGATTTCACATATAAAAAAGGTACAGCCATGATTCACCTTATGGTATATGAACATTACAATTTTAATTATTATTATAAATTAGTCATTATAATTCATTAGATTCATTAAATTACATTAGTCATTTCTTAAAAAATATATATATACAAAAATAAAGGGCTAGTAGATGTCAGTATTGAAATAATTATTTTTAACATTATTTAACATAACATACGTAATTATATTTTGTCATCAAAAAAAGATCGTATGTCATAATAAGCTTTTTCAGCCAGAAAGCCATTGAGCGCACTTTTAAACCTATTATTGTTTTTAATCGATCTGATATTTAACGGAATTTTATTATAGATTTTAGGTGCCATGCAATTTATACTCATTCTTCGGAGAAGGCTTTTACATCCATGAATTACTTTCAGTGTGCCTTGACGACGACTTCCGATAGTATTAGTTTCAAAGTGGGTTGGATTATTTCGGACAAAGTTTGCAATTTCGTATATATACATAGACGGCAGAGTGAGAATTTTATATTTGCGGAAGTACGGTTCACATGAGTCATCCTGCTTTAGTCCGAACATGGATCTAAGACATTTCTTTTGAGCTTTGAAGACACTTTGCCTGTCAGTCGTGTTAGCCCAAAACATAATTCCATATCTTAGTGTAGATGCAACATATCCGTGATAGGCTGTCAATAGCGTTTTAACACTGGCAATCTTCCTTAATTTATAAAGAGCATATGAAAATTGGTTTAATTTTTTAATTAAATTGTTAATATGCGGTTTCCATGTCAGCTTGTTATCTATAGTCAAACCTAGAAATTTAGTTGTATCTAATTCTTTAATTGAGTTTCCTAAATAGCTGATGTCAAAACTTAATAGATCGTTATTTCTCTGTTTAAAATTTATCAAATGTGTTTTCGTCAAATTTATTGTCAAATTATTCAATGTCAGCCACTTTATTAAAGATGTCAATGTATTGCTTATGTCTAATTGAATATTTTTAGCATAGTCATAGGTGAATAAAACGGTAATATCGTCAGCAAAAATGGTCATATGATGATTGGTTACGGCAGGTAAGTCATTTATATAAATAATAAAAAGGAGAGGACCTAGCACACTTCCTTGTGGTACACCATAGCACATTGGTCTCTCTTTTGATCTAAAAGTTTTGTTTTCACCAGTTTTCGCGTCAATTTTCGTTGTCTGTGTAATTTGCCTTCTATTAGTTAAGTAACTTTCAATTAGTTTTAGAGCGTTACCTCTTACACCATACTTTTCGAGTTTATAAAATAATGTTTTATGATGAATATTGTCAAATGCTTTAGTCATGTCCAGAAAAAGCGCTAGTGTAGGTTTTCGGTTGTCAACGTATTTCACGGTTTTTTCTAAAAAATCGTATAAAGCCATATTAATTGATTTATTTTTCCGAAAGCCATATTGATGTTTAGAAAATAAGTCATTCGTTTCAAAGTAATTATTAAATTTTTCATATATAATGTATTCTATTATTTTTGAAAATATAGAAATCAATGAAATAGGGCGATAGTTTTTCAAAAGCTTTTTGTCATCTTTTTTGAATATTGGAATAGTGATTGATAATTTTAATAAATCTGGAAATATTCCTTGTTCTAAACATAAATTTATAATGTGACACAATAAAGGAGCTATTAAATTCCCTACTGCTTTAATAATCTTAGTGCAGACATCATCAAACCCCACACTGTTAGTATTTTTAAGTGAGTTTATAGCTTTTAAGACATCTGAGGGTATAATAGGTGTCAAAAAAATTGAATTAGGTTGACTATGTGTAATATAATTAGCTTTGGGCTTGACGTCCTCAACAATTTTTGAGGTATTTAAAAAAAAGTCGTTAAATGCATTGGCTATTTCAACTGGTTCATTAATCTCTCTATCATCATTATTCACAACACTGGTAATCTGTTCCCGAGGTAAGTTACTATTATACTTATTAATTATTTTCCATGTAGCTTGGGACTTATTTTTTGACTGTGTTATATAATAGTCATTTTGTGCCTTTTGAGTAAGATTTATTATTCTTTTGTATCGTCTACTATAATCATTAAAGAGTGTTTTATTGAATGATGTTGGACGTAGGCGATATTTCCATAGGAGATGACAGCGTTTTTTACTACAGGATTTTATGCCTTTAGAAATCCATTTCGGTTTATTTAAAGTAGAGACTTTGACCTTGATTTGTGGGAAACAAAGATTAAAGTGTCATGCATAAGTGCGAATATAATAAAGGTTGTGGTGCTAAACGCTACTCGTCTGGGACCTATATTCGTATACGTACATCTTATGTTTTGGCGCGCACTGTTCATTGAAATAAAACAACTTTTACGGATATCAAACGCGCTATATTTCCACGAACTAAGTTGTATGTCATCCCGTGACCACGGCAGCTGTAAAGGTGCCGAAACGTCGGGAAAATCAAAAAACCCCTAAAAAACCAAAAAATACGGACAATTACAACTTAGTTCGTGGAAATATAGCGCGTTTGATATCCGTAAAAGTTGTTTTATTTCAACCTATATTCGTAACTGGACAGGAGGACAGAATTTTATTACTCTAAAGTGTGAAAATATGTTGACGACAATGAAGGCGTTCAAAACACCCGTAGATTCACCCAGGCGGGTACACCGACGCGCCGTCCGCCGATAAGCCGGTCGGTACACAAGTTCGCGATAATTGTCAAGGTTAACAGACATATCGACTGCCTTTTTCCCACACCTGCTGTTGGGGTCGGAAAAACTTTGTGAAAAGTGAAAGCCTACTTTTCACAAAGAAAGCGAGCGCTTAGGTTCATGTTGACACTACGTTACCACACAGGGCCGAATTTTCGAGGATAATATGTCAAGTATCTTCATACGCAGTAGTTCAGGATGACGTGTCTCCACAATTGCTGAAGTTAATTATCTCTGTTTGTCTCCTAGGGAGGGGAGAGAGGAGGGGGGGGGGGGGGACAAGCGTGACGCATAACTCACCTGCAGTGACGTTTGCTGTTATATCTTCATAATTTACCGGCTGTTTCTTTGAGAACTGTTCCTGTCTACTAACTGTAGGTTAGAGGCTGATAAATTGTTAATGTAAGAGGTATGGTGGGTAGATTTGGTCAAGGTTTTCTGTTAAAAGTTTTAAAACTTTGCAGGATATTGGTAAGAAGTTTTTAACCACCTCTGTTGTCTAGTGGTACAACCACCGGTATCAGACCCAGGGATCCCGGGTTCGATTCCCAGCGGGGGTACATATTGTATTCGATTTGGTTGGTGGTATTATTTCAACTTGTCAAATCGTTTTTTTATGATTTTTGAATTTTTGCATTTTTAATGCTATTTTTATACATATGATAAATTTTAATAGAAAAATATTGGAAAAAATCAACACGGCCACAAGTGAATTCTCATATGGGACTCGAACCCACGACCTTTGGATATCCGATCCAATGCTCTAACCACTGAGTACAAGTCTAGGTAGCTCAGTGGTTATAGCATTGGACCGGATTATCATAGTAAGGTAAGTAAGTAAGTAAGTAGTACAAACATAATCCCAAAAATGACTTGAAGGATACACATTAATTTCAATGGAGAACTAATAGAAACAGAGTTAGATAATCAGCCCACTGTTGATCCTACCATGATTTGGATTGGATTGGAACTGTCATCAAAATGTCAACTGGTAGCGACAGGATTAGATCGTTTCACCTCCGTTTATTATTTACAACTTGTCACAACAAGGAGTTACGAGTGAATAATTAAAGGCCTCAAGTTGTTAATCCTCCCCCGCCCCCGCCCCCGCGGCCGCTTCCGCCCGATGGGCTAAATGCTCGGCGTTTATTGATAAGCAAAACATTGGAGGCTCGGAGAGGCTTCATTCGCATACATTAAGCCACATTGTTTACGTAAGCGTATCGTATTTACTTTACTAATCAATGTAAAACCCAGGCAACACGCACCATTATTTTGTCTTACATTGTGACATCTTTCGTAGTCGTTTGGGATTCACGCTCCGTGGTTATACGTTTTATACTTGACCGATCTGTGTCTGAGCCCGTCTACAAGGTGTGTAAGTACAATCTTTGCTGAATGTTTTTTTTCCACATCACAAAGAATGTCTTACAACGCAGTCCTGCCACACATCTATCAAATAATATATCCACAACAGAAGGACGCATAGCCTTCACCATGATGTCTATAAATGGTAGGCATGAAGGTGGAACACGCTTTTCCTGGACTTCCGAACCTTTAACTGTCGTAACACAACTGTGCTGAACACATATAGTACTATGGCGGCAGCTTTCCATAAGATGATGGTAACAGATCAAGTCCTCCCACCAATCAATGAATACAATAGGTACCCCCTGGAACCAACCGAGATCTCTGATACCAGTGGGTGTTAACACTACACCATAGAGGCGGACGAGCCTCTGTGGATCAAACTGATTTCAAAAGATGTGTGCTTCTAACAGTCTTAGCTGCATAAATCAATTCCACTCTTTTCCACATTGCGAAGCACTGAACCTCAGAACTGCCATTATTTATATCAAATATCCCATAAATCCTACTTATACACGGCTATTTTTAAACGGAGTCCAAAAATATTTTTTTCGACTCTGAATCGGTAAGTGTACAACTTGCTCCTAGAGACATGGGTCGAACGAAACACCATACAATTTTTTTGACTTTCCATACTGAATCGATGGCATGATCATTCTAATTTGTATGAGAAGTCAAAACAGATTTGTCATATTTCGAACATTTGTAACATGCAAAATTCAAAAGTCATTATTAAGATAGCTGTTTCGTCTTAATCGATAATCAAACTTTTGTAAAAATGTTTCTATAGAATGCGAGGATATTTCTCTCATTGATGAAACGAAGCCAACATCGTAGAAAGGTGAATTTACTAGAAAAAAAATCATAGGTCTCTGTAGCATAATTGGTTAGTGCATTGGGCCGTATTCCCAAGTATGCGAGTTCGAATCCCGTCAAAGAGACATGAGACTAGTTGCTTTTTTCTAGTATATGTTCTTGTTTAAGATTTACCACATGAAAATAGCATTGTAAAATGCAAAATTAAAAAGTTATTAATTAGAAAGTTGTTCACTTACAGATTCTAAGTCGAACCAAATTTTTCAAGTTTTGAATACTGTTTAATAATAACCCTGTATATTTTATACGTTCCTAGTAGTTATACATTGTGATATTCTTGCATTTTCACGTGGTCGTAAACGAGTTTGAGCGTGTTAATATGAACGAGTGAAAGAGCGCGGCGGGGGCAGCTAATGTTTAATTAGTGCTAGTTCCTTTGGAGTCCACGTAATTACGGGCCGGCCACTCGCCGCTGGCACAAATTAAATTAATTACGAATCACGTATCCACGAGAGGAACTGTTTTTCTTTTGAGCACTAATTGAGTTATGGTGACGCTCTGATGAGTTCTTTTGATTTGTAATACAGAGAGATGTGACGCACGAAAAGAAGAGTGGTTAGTAATTACAAAGTTATAAGAGGTTAGAGGCGTAACCTAAGTACAGAAAAATTATTAAGATAAGGTTATGTTTGGATATTAGTCGGTTGTGGACAGGAGGTCTACTCTCTAAGCACGAAACCCGTAGTTTCGGCCTAAGTTCCGGACGTTTCCTAATCCGTATCACCTACGGACAGCTTATTAGTTCGGAGACCCGAATTAAGAATGAATGAGAATACGTTTTGACATTGTCCCTACTCCCAATGTGTTTGTGTCGTTTGTCCAAAACTTGTACATCCGAAATCAATAGAGAGTGTCTCCATCCGAAGTTTCGGGAAACTACGGACGGAGGCCCGCATCTCAGTTGCCGGGCTTAGAGAGTAGGCCTCCAGTTACATGGCTATTCCCAAAGATGAATCTTGTAACTAATAAAACCGCCCGACTATACTACGACTTATTTCAATGAAACTCTCACCCGCCCTTTGCACAATCAGGACGACAGCTCTGACCAAGTAAGCTACTGAGTCATTTTAAAAGACTAGTTGAATTTTCTAAGTTCAACAAATTCCTATTTCACTGCCGGACGTTTGTCTTACCAAGTTAGATATAGTTAGATTCAGATTCAGATTTATTTATTGCAAGTCACAAGTTAAAAAAGATGTTACATAAATCGGTACGTACAGTACGAGTGACGCCCTGTTAGGGCACAGCAAACATGCGGGGCAACTATTGCTTACATCAACATAATCTCTAACCGCCTCTGTGGTCTAGTGGTACAACCACCGGCATCAGACCCAGGGGTACCCGGGTTCGATTCCTAGCGGGGGTATACATTGTATTCAGTTTGGTTGGTGGTAGGACTTGTTGTAAGTCCGCCTGGCTAGCTACCAACATCTTATCTAAGCCTGACGTCATAGCAATGTTTTCAGCATTGTTGTGTTCCGGCAGTTCGAGATAAGATAGCCAGTTCCTCAGTGGCTGAGGATTCCGGGAGAGGCTCGCTTCCATCTTCAGCCTTATCAATACTTAACATCAGGTATGATGAAGGCTAAGAGACTCCCCGTCGTTTATGAAAAAAAAACTTGACCTTACCCCAGTTTCATTTGGATCGGGGTCGCCGTACCACGTCTTTCACCCACACTCTACTATGTCACCCAAACTATCCATCTTTTTGTACCTTCATTCATGTCCATCTCTCTATGAAAATTCCTATCATCCCTTTTCACAACATGTCCATATTAAGCTAGTCGGATTACTTTCATCTTTTCTATTACTGGTCCGACTTTCAAACTTCCTCCTTCATACTCAGTCGTTTCAAGTTTTATCCATTCGCGTTATTCCACTATGCATTCAGATGTACCCATTAATTCCCAAAAAGTTGTAGAATAATTCTCAACTAGTGTTATCGCAGCTGGCGTGCTGATCAAACAGGTTCACAAACTCGTAAGTTAGTCCAAGCACAGTTTAAAGATACTCAGTATTTTATCTTCCTACAATAAGATCCGTTTGCAAGAAACACCCGACACGCCTCGGTTCGGTGAGAGCTCGGCGAGAGTTTGTACTAAACTTAAGAAACACATAAAGCTATTTTTATCTATATTAAGACATTCATAGTAAGAATAGCTTAAGCCTTTTAAGCTCTCGACATTGGCCCCCTAAGCACAAAAGCCGTAAGTTAGCCTTAGTGAATTTAAGAAGTTAGTCGTGTCGTCGTGTCAGCCATTTATCACCCACTGCTGGGTATAGGCCTCCCCAAAAAGGGGGGGGGGTTTGCCATAATTGCCACGCTTGGCAGGCGGGTTGGCAATCGCAGTATGGCCAAGTTTGTAGGAGATGCTGCTGCCCATTTTCTGAAGGCTGAGTCCCTTAGTCGCTTTTTACGACACCCACGGGATGAGAGGGGGTAGTGCTATTCTAAGCCGACACTACACAGCTGAAGAAGTTAGTGCTAAACAACATTTATTAAGAATAGGCTTAGGCGATTGTAATGCAAGTGGGTGTTAGTTTCGAATACGCCGCAGCGACGAACGCACGCTGTAAAAGTTTTGGCATGTTGTAATGTATATCGCGTATTGCGTACCGCGCGGCTGCAATAGTAATAGTTTACTTCTATCAAGTAAAAAGGCTAAGACAAGATACTGTATGTACTTATATTTATACTGTGGTCCAAGTCGCAGCAGGTACCGCGCCGGCTGCATACATTTTAAGTTCAACTGGATTCTCGCTGCATTTCTTACGTGTTAGTTCGTCCTAGGAAAATCTGACTCTTTATGAAACTTAATCAACTTTACTCCGACTCTGTATTTAAAGAGGAGACTTTCAATGTGATTTTCAAAACTTCATAAATGTATTACGGATCTAATTTTATAGTATTCTAAGAACGAAGAGAAGGACCGGTGGATTACTGTAACTTTTGGATTTATCAAACACAGAACATTATCCAATTTAGCCTAGAATCTTAATGCTTTAAACGTGGCTCAAAAGATTTATTCGAGGTTTATGCCATTATTGTTTCTTCCTATTCCTAATCCTGCCGTGCCGTCTGGTGACGGCTTTACAATACAAGTGTCACCACTCCCTTACATGTCTCGGATGTCGTAAGAGTCGGAGGCTCGACGCATTGAACACTTGTGAGAGCGAAGGAAAACTTGAAAGAAACCCTCTACCAACCCGCCTGGCCAGCGTGGTAGCAGTTGGCTAATAGCCTCCTATGAACGCCACAATAGGCGTGAGCTAGGAGAGGCCTATGTCCAGCAATGGACGTCCACGGGCTGATGATGATGATTATGATTCGTAATTCTGCACAATAAAAATTCTACACGTCGCGTCGGCATTTGACCACATTCGCTATTTTTAACACTACTCGCTTATTTAAGGTTTTTTTTTATATTATTATCATTTCTAATTATGTTGACGTGCTTTTATGAATATTGGTACACGACATTTATTTTGGCCAATTCCAATTCGACATCAAAATGTTACTGAAAATTGTATAAATAAAGGCGGTGGCACCGTTGCGTCCCATAAATATTCAATGGGAATAAATTAGCGGCGTGTAAACTGGCTGATAATTCAGCATTATACGTACAATCCGCAATTAATGGCCGATACCTCTAATTGCATTAGCGACGGTGGCGCATTTGCATTTATTTTGCTGTGGGTTTGTGGGGTCTGGATATTAGCGTGTCTTTTATAGGATACACTTTGGAGAGTGTGCGAGAGAACTGCACGACCTTGTTCCTCCAGCCCCTTTCCACCATCGGGGTACCAGACGCAGGTTAGCTTAGCACCCGTACGTAGTAGACATTCCAACGGTCCGTACCAAGCGCTTTGCTGATACATTTTTTATGTGAACCGCTAAGGAATTGAATGTGCTGCCTGCTCATGCGCTCCCCGATTCCTACAACCTTGACCTCTTCAAGGCGAGAGTGAATAGGCATTTTCTGGTAACATCCTAAGCAACATCCTTTTTCCAAACAAGGTGGTGGTCAAATACTTGCACAAACTCGTATAATAAAAAACGAGACTCCTTATAACAGTAACAGACAGCTATTTTCTAGGTGACAATGATGATGATTCTCAAATACTTTAAACGGGACACTTATACTAAGTACTAAGCTTTCATAAAACTAAACAATTTTATGACATAACAAAGACTTAGCCAAAGGACCTATATCCTGTACTGTAGTTATCAGTAACACGGGCCACAGTCCTTACAATCCCACGAACTGGTTCAGGAGATGCCCGATCTCAGCATTCTCGTTAACTACAGAGTATTTAATTACGCCATCTAGTGGCGTAAACAAGCGCTTGTGGACGCGCTAACTGCGGGTAATTACGGCATTCGTACAGTCAACGGCATGTACAGCTGTACACTTGGACTGTACAACAAGCAAGTATCTTCAATCGAATAAATAAGAATCATGCAAATTGGATAAGAAATCTCAAGTAATCGGTGCAGTTACAAAGTATCGTTAAAATTACATCGTCCGAGTTAACAAAAATACTCATTGTATGGGTTGAGGATACACCAAAGAAAGATATTTTATGATGTAACAAAGATATACTTTTATTGACACAAAATTACTTATTTAGTTGATGAAGTGTGAATCGCGGTTTGATGATCTACTACGACTGACGCGCTGTGCCCCAGATTCGGCGCACTCGCGTAAATATGCTGACATGAATAAATGTAATTAATGACAACTATTCTGTGCAGTTATCTGTACCGTACATGTTGGGGGGCGCGAGAAGCGGAGTGTAAGATGGTGTTTTTAGTAATGGTGTGAGACAAGGTGATTGCATTGTTTATGTTAGTAATGATAATACATCCTGAAACCGACATTCAATTTGTAACGAAACTTATTTTGCTAAATTCAGGTGCGGTCACCTTAGTGTTCCGTTTAGTGTTACGAGTATGTCCACTATATTTTGCACTCACATTTGGCACACTATAACCATCGTATTCACTCACTCTCACTTCACATTGTTCACAATCACTGACCTCGGAGAACGCCCTCTCCGCCCGGCGTGAAGCCGGAGGGGGGCGCGCTGGCGCGGGTGGCGCCGGCGGGGCGAGCTGAATGCTCACTGCTGCTGCTGCTGGGCCGGGCTTGGGCGCCGATACCGGCGGTGAGGGCACAGGGGTTGCTCGTCCAAGGGGCGCGTGCTGCTCACCTGTTACCGGGATTGCCGTACGGAGCAATCTCCACCAGACGAATGCTACACACGCGACGCATATAATCGCTACGTACCGATTATCGATATAGATCGCAGCGTACTGGTGGACATCATGTGATGATAGCTCGTCCTCTCGATCTAGTCTGTTTTCCTCTGATTTCAACTCCGATATCTTCTTATCGACCGATTCAAATGATTTTCTCATATCGGTGTAGTTCATAGATGTGACAGGTATGGTCAAGTTTATAATTTGGTTAACTGTGGCAATTTTAGCCAAAACTATTCCAGGTTCCAAATTAATTTCGTTCATGTTTTGTTTATGAGCCATTATACTGAATGAATCACTTTTGATTATGCAATCACTTCCGAGCGCAATAATGTTAGCGCCTTTTAATTGTTCAGTGGTAATTTGACGCCCACATATGAATCTCAAGTTGCATTTATCGCAACAGGTGACTAAGAATTTGTTTACATTGATAAGCTCTGTCCAGGTGTCCCTACACATACTTATAGATGTTATACATGCCCTGTTTTGGTGATCTCTGATACATAAATCTTCATCCGAATCTCTATGGAATACTGGTTTTTGTAACTCGCACAATGTTGATGTTTTGTCCAACTGGCTGCATTTCCTTAGTTCCGTTTCCGATATTGGTAAGTAGGTATCTTTTTGTAAATTGATAGCTACGTAGTCTGCTATCGGGGAAATAAATATTGTAGAGTTAATATTTGTTGTGGTACGGAGTAGGTCTTGTATAACTCATACGTATCTCTGTTGACTAACGGAATCTGGATCTCAAAAATAAAATATTGTTTTGTCATACGAGCGCTGACCTTGAGAATCTCGTACACCTTTGGTAAATCGGTTTGGATGTTATCGATGGGTAATGCTGCATCTTTTGACAGTTGTCCTGATATAATATTTAGTTCACTGCGCAGCTGTTCCGGAGATAAAATGTGAAAGTTAAAATGGTGAGTATTAATCATCGTATCCAAAAGCGTATCTTGAATGCTTTTCAAATTGTTGACGATGTTATTTGCAATAATACTTGCCAAAATAAATTCTTCCGAAATGTCAATTTTTTCTATCTCACCCTTTAGAGTGTTTGTTGCTTTCTCTAAAGTATTTAGATGATTCTGAAATATTTCATGTTGGTTTTCCATGGTTTCCCCAATGCGTTTCAGAATATTATTTTCCGCTTCTATAACCGACGTCTGATTTTTCCAAAGATTTACTAAATATTTCTGATTGTTTCTAATTTTTGAGATATCTTTTTCATATTGTTTTGCAAAATTGTCATCTAATAATCCAAAGAGGCCATTAGCAATATTACCAACTCCGTTTATTAACCCGCGTCGCATGCGCGTCGGCTTTTCAAAACGCTGAATTTGCAACATCGTATTATAGTATTCGAGTTCCGCGAAGCTATGACGTAGTTGTAGTGTTATTGTTTCACAGTGGGATTTCCTTTCGAATTTGTCACAGAGTGAATTTAAGTTACGATAATACTGTTGTAACAATCTTGCTCCACTCCAGTAAGGATCCATGTTATAATAAACTATAAGTTTCCATTTATCCTGTATGATACGCAGGTCCGATAATTTATCAAAATAAATGCTGTTGTTACTATGCAAAGTCTTAATATCATAATTGCTTTGTGCACTTGTTGTTCCACATAATGCGAATAGCATAAACAATGTCATAATAAAGTTGATACATGACGTCGCGAAATTATTTTTCTTTGTTGGCTTGGACGGTGACGGTGAAGGTTTTTGCTGACTAGCAGTTGTTTGCTGTGCTACAAATTGATTTTTATCACTGCTATTTACGGGGAGTAGTGACACCTTGACTACGGGTCTTTTTAGGACACCGTATTTCGTCTTGACACTTATAACTCGTACGTGCCCGTCTTTCCCTGGATGTACATCTACTACTCGTCCGAGCGCCCACTTCCCGGGTGGTAAGTTGGCGTCATGTATGACCACCACGTCATTTAACTTAATCTTATTTTGTCCTTGTTGCCATTTAGATCGTGCCGTCAGTTGTGTTAAATATTCAACGCGCCATCTTGCCCATATGTCGTCGAAAATCTTTTGTGTTAATTTCCAGCGAGTTCTCTCGTCCTTTTCTGTCTCATAGATCGTGAGTATCGGGCCACTTGACAAAAAATGGGATGGGGTTATATATCATTTGGATCTTCGCTGATCGCGCAGAGTGGGCGAGAGTTCGCTCCATAGGTCGCTGCTCGCTGCTCGACAAGCTCGCTCAATACAAGATCCAACATACCATCACGGTTATTCAATATATGATTATGTTGACTTAATTGGCAGAATGCACAGAAGTTGTCAAATTGACCTCTTACATTAGCACTACACGAATTCAAATTAAAATCGCCTAAAATTAATACATCCATATTAGGACGTGAACAAATAACATTTTCTATACATGTCAACACTTTTAAATACTGGTCATCTTTATAATCAGGAGGCAAATATACTACGC
Organism: Chrysoteuchia culmella; assembly: GCA_910589605.1. NCBI lineage: Eukaryota > Metazoa > Arthropoda > Insecta > Lepidoptera > Crambidae > Chrysoteuchia > Chrysoteuchia culmella. The sequence continues at coordinate 20,539,133 of OU342658.1, read as the reverse complement.
AACACAAAATTTTTACATTCTTACATTTTATAATAACACAAATTAGCTCTTTATCTGGCGTAAGGCCGTCAATGTCCGTAACTACTTGGATCGGATAGCATTCGCTTACCGCCAGCAGAACGCCTCCCCACCCGGTGTCGCCATCACGATCCTTGCGGACTACTACATAACCTGGGGGAAAGAGTTCACCGTCGTATACTGAACTTGTCAGAAAAGTCTCAGTAAGAGCTACAATATCGAAATTACTAGCGCTGACATTATTACGAAACATTGCAGTTTTAGAACGGAGACCACGCACGTTTTGATAGTATAACTGAATTTTTTTAGATCGTCTTTTATTATTATCGTGTTTCTTGCTTACCACGAAAATTCTGTCGCCAAGGTTTAATACAGATGTCTATCGGCCAGCTATCTGTGGACATAACTTGCTCTTCAAGCTTGGTTGGCACCCCAAGTTTAAAGGACGCATAGCTTCCACGCGCTTTCAGACCCTCTACGGAACAGACGTCTTCTCCACATAGTGCAGTCAGATGGGTGCGTACACTTGTTCGACTGTAGTTCCCTCTTGAACATAGTAGCATAACAACGCTTTATTGACACAAAATTACTTATTTAGTTGATGAAGTGTGAATCGCGGTTTGATGATCTACTACGACTGACGCGCTGTGCCCCAGATTCGGCGCACTCGCGTAAATATGCTGACATGAATAAATGTAATTAATGACAACTATTCTGTGCGGTTATCTGTACCGTACACTCATAAAATAAAAACTACTAATGCAGACTGAATTAATTTTTAATGAGACCAAATGTCAACTATTCCTCATCGAACAAAAAAACACCAAGTAAATCGGATCAGAAATCTCGGCGTACATACATAAAAATTACATTAAATTTTTACACAAAATATTTATACACAAAATTACAAAAAAAAAATACATACATAAAAAACATACCGACCGAATTGAGACCATCTCTGTTTTTGAAGTCGGTTATAAATAGAATAAAACTTGCCAGCCAGCCACCGAGCCAGGTCTGCAAGCCGAAACACTTGCAGAAGTTAGCTTGCCATCTATTTACACAGTGGTTACAGCTTTTATTGCTAGTCGAAACCTCGCTTACTACAAAAACCGTCGCTATTAAAAGCCTCATAAAGGCCTTTGAGGTCAATGTGTAAAGTCGGACGTGGTGTTGACTTTACAACACAGATGTACATTATATTTATTATTTGTGGGATATAGAGGCTATGCAGCTTCATTGGGAACTGTAGTCACTGTGATCAAAAAAGTTCTATTGTTACTTGCGTCCTAGTTAGAATATCTCTTTTAGCCGGGAGGCTTCCAGGAAGTCTAAAATCTTCCTAGCTTTATGAGTCTTTAGTTTCTCCACATGTATGGGTGGCAGTATCTTTCTTTCTACGTTATTTCGATTTGTAAACAAAAATAAATCTTTGGTTTTAAGTTTTGACGACCTCCGTGGTAGAGTGGTACGTACACCAGTTTCAAGGTGTCACCTACTCTGAGGTCCCCGGGTTCGAATCCCGGTATGGACAAATGTTTGTATGATGAACACGAGCATTTGTACCTGAGTCATGGACTTTTATATATATATATATTTTTATGATGTACGGGGAGACTCTTAGCCTTCATCATACCTGATGTTAAGTATTGATAAGGCTGAAGATGGATGCGAGCCTCTCCCGGAATCCCCAATCACTGAGGAACTGGCTATCTTATCTCTTACTGCCGGAACACAACAATGCTGAAAACATTGTTGTTATGGCGTCAGACTTGGATAAGATGGTGGTAGCTAGCCAGGCGGAATTACGAGTCCTGCCACCAACCAAACCGAATACAATATGTACCCCCGCTGGGAATCGAACCCGGGACCCCTGGGTCTGATACCGGTGGTTGTACCACTAGACCACAGAGGCGGTTAATTTCTACACAAATATACTTATATATATATGTTTATTAGTATCCCATAACACAAGCCTTACAGTATTATTGGGCTAGGTTGATTAGTGTAAGTGTCAGAAATATTTATGTATTTAATGTTATTTATTAAATACTGTAAGTCATAGAGTTGATATAGAAAGCTCCCCAGACTCGAGGCCACGGTGCTTCGATAATAAAATAAATGGCACCTAAGGGATTTGTTATACAAAGTGGTTCTCAAAATCCCATAGTTATCAAAATCGCCAAAACATTAACATCTCGAGCGTTATAACTAATTTTAACAAAAATGAACAAAGAATTACTTACACAATTGTTTCGGTAAATTTTCTCCAAAATATACAATTGAGAGCTACAACACATGATAATGTCGACCCTCGTCCCACGGACTGTAGTTGGGAACTATTTCTGGGTCTAATGTGTAACTCAATATTGGGACTTCAGCCATTCACAGAATACATACGCGTTGGACTAACATAAGTTACGTAAAACCAATACTGAAATGACCAATATGTAGCAAACTTTGTCAAATTTGAAAGTCAATAAAGGCTATTTTTGGAGTTTTGAAGATGAAAAATTATAAATTCTTGGACTTTCAGTGCCTGTGACGGAATCAGACGGATAAGACTTTTTGTATTCTAAATTGACTAAATTGGCCTAGTCAGCGAAATTAAAAATTCTTGAAGTTTCAGGCGTGCCTGAGTTGTGGCGGACTCGGGAAGATTAGTCTTTGTTTAGTCTTGACTAATCAAAAAACTCTGAATAAAGTAATTTTTAACAGCCTCTGTGGTCTAGTGGTACGACCACCGATATCAGAGGCAAGGGTCCCGGATTCGATTCCCAGCGGGGGTAATATTGTATTCGGTTTGGTTGGTGGTAGGACTTGTTCTAAGTCCGTCGGGCTAGCTACCAACATCTTATCTAAGTCTGAAGCCATTACAACAATGTTTTCGGCATATAGAGATAAGGTAGCCAGAACTCGGTCATGTATGAACCGATTTGAATAATATTTTTTTTGTTTTTGAAAGGGTGTACTTTCAAGTTGGTCTCATTAAAGTACAGACAGGATGGGATCTTGGTGAAAACGAGGGAACTCTTCAGATATTATAGGCATACCTATATCGATTTCGATGTTTTCTTAATAGTAACTCGTGCATTTGCTTCCGTTAAGCACCATTTAGCTGATGATGAAGACCACAAATGGTCATCGAACTATTAAATACTTAGCATTTCACGGAAGCCATACGATGACTTTAATATGGTTTATATGCAATTTATGCTCGTCTCAATGCATTTGATAAAGTGGAGCTGATGATGAAGTATCAGTAGAACTCCTCAATAATTAATGCCCCTGCACCGGGAAAAACAACATTTTGTAAAAGGTGACGAGCAGTTGACATAAAGTAGGTTTAGTACTTCTACCTGTAAAAAATGTGAAATAAAAAACATTTTATAAAAACATGAAAACCGACTTCAAAAAACTTAAAAATCGGTCAAGTGCGAGTCGAACTCGCACATGAAGTGTTTCGCCGCTCACCCAAGGTTGCCTATAGTGTTTTCCTCTTTTTGACATTTTCTCTGTATGTGTTTGTTTTTGTATCGTGTGCAATAAAGTTTCTATTATTATTATTGCCAAAATGCCATTATAATTTTTCGTCTGCAAAAATAAGTGTGTTTTTCATAGGGTTGTGTATGAATGACAAAGTTATATTTGCTATAGCTCTGAAACTACTAAATAAATTTCGTTCAAACCAAATTTCGTTAAAAGTTTTTATAAAGATCTACATCATATATATTTTTTTTAATTTTTTACTTTCTTATTTTAAAAGTTAGAGGGGGGGACACACCTTTTTCCACTTTGGAAGTGTATAACTTTCAAACGGTTGACTGTGAGAAAAAACTGTTTTAGAAACCTCAATGCAATTTTTAAAGACCTATCTATAGATAGCCCACGCGTATAGGTTTGATGAAAAAAAATTTTTTCAGTGTCAGTTCCATGTATTGAGGGAGCCCCCCTTAATTCATATATTTTTTTATTTTTGTGTAAAAACCGTAAATCGGTTTACAGAATACATCTACCTACCAAGTTTCAACTGTGTAATCCTCATAGTTTTGGAATAAAAATGGTGTGACATACATCGGTTTGGCCGAATCTATAAGGGTTTCGTTTTTTGCCTTTAGGCTACGAAACCCTAAAAAGCAAAAATAAGCCTTTTGTAGTCGGTGCTAGCCAGGGCAAGAAAAATAAAAGAGTGGGACCGCAGTGTAGAATGCCTTTTAACTTTTTAGTTTTTTGAAGTCGGTTTTAATTTTTTTATAAAAAGTATTTTTATATTAGTTAGGATTCACTTTAAACTATTAGTAATCGCTTACGTTTACGAGGGACAGAAAGATGTTTGAAATATCGATAATCTAATCCACAGTTGTGAGGAGCCCGTGGTTCTGTGATTCGCGCGCTCGTCCTGCGATTGTTGAGGTTAAGCAACTTTCGCAACGGTAAGTCCAAAAATTTACTATCTCGAGCCGTTGGTCCGGCTGCATTAGCAGTCGTAAAACCCACCAATCCGCATTGGGCCCACGTAGTGGGCCATGGCCCGTTCTCCTTATCCATCTGTCAGGAAGGCCAGTGCTCCAGCAGTGGGAACTTTAAAATAGCTGATGACAATGACTCCACAGTTGGTAAACTCGGCTCTATGTGTATCAGATACCTAGTCTAATCAAACAAAAATCAAAATACCCCATGCTGTTAAAAGTACTTGACATTTATTGCTTAGTTTTATAGACTCAACAGTTGCAGCTTAGTCTCAATCCGTCGACCACATCCTGTTAAAGTCAGGGGCTGTACTACGAAAAAAACATTTTATAAAAAAAAATCAAACCGACTTCAAAAAGTAAAAATTAAAACTTTTGGAGTCGGTGCCAGCCAAAGCATTCTACATTGCACTTCTATTAACTATTTTTGGCCTTAGCTAACTAGCACCGACTCCAAAAGTTTTATTTTTTACTTTTTGAAGTCGGTTTGTTCTTTTTTTTATAAAATGTTTTTATTTCAGATTTTTTTGTTACTTACACTAAAAATCAGCCCATACACAACAATGATGTCATCTAGGTATACGACTACTTGCCAAAAGGTGATTGATATTTTTCAGGATTATGAAAAAACTACTAGCCAGATCTTCGTAAAAATTATATGGGACCTATAACCATTGACACATAAACCATTTTCTTCCAGATAAAAAAAGAATTTTAAAAATCTGTTAACAACTGGCGAAGTTATGGTGGAACATACATAAAAAAAAAAAAAAAAAAAATACAGTCGACTTGAGAACCTACTCCTTTTTTTGAAGTCGGTTAAAAACAGATCGCGATACCCGAACGGTTTTCGACATACAATTTACTAAATATCGGACCTTATTTTGATGCTGACAAAGTTAGTATTATCGTGTTTAGTTTTCAGAGTAGACACCCTGGTTTGAAGTATCTGGTGTCTCAGGGCGCGGGTCGTTGGCCCGTCGCCGTCGCCGTCACGTTGATGTGATTTATAGGCCTGCGGTAGGTGAAAACGTCAAAATCAACTAATGACGGTACTTAGCTTGATATTCCCACCTTATTGGGGTGGGTATGGTTGGTTTTTATCTGTTCTAGGTTCACATTTTGGTTACCTTAAAAGTTGAGGGATGAATTCTCAAATCTTTTCTTTGTGCCTCGAAACACTTTGTAACCTCTGGTTTTGGTCGTATAATTATGATATTAGTTTAAAGCCGTTCTTTTTTCATCTTAATTAAAGTTTGGGGAAATTCTTCCTAGTGTCATACATACGTACGCTATCACCCATTTCCTCTCCTCTTCTTTCAAAGTACTAACAATCGCACAATGTTTTTTAATAACCTAAAAAAATAAACAAAAAGTTAAACAATGGTCCGTAAAAAGGTAATGTTTCAACGATCCGTCCGTGAGTGCGCCACGATTGAATTGCATCTGCTTCGCATGGGTGGAGCCAGTTCCGTTCGTTCTATCAGGCTGACGGAACTATTTGTCTAGTATTGAGCCCGAGCATAGACAACAATATAGTCGAAAAGCGGTGGCTTCCGACTGTTATCACGTTTTTAGGGTTCCTTACCAAAATGGTCAAAAGGATCCCTTATGGTGCGACTCAGTCAGTCTGTCTGTTACAGCTGGTTATATCAAGAAATAATAATATCCACTTGAAAGGAGATCATTCTTTTTCGTCCCATTTCTAAAAGTGCCGGCCAAGAAAAGGTCGTTTGTTATTTTATGATTTTTATTTTTTTTTGCATTTTTCAATGCTATTTTTAAACCTATGATAAATTTTAAATAGAAAAATATTGGAATAAAAACTCGCCCATAAGAGTCCCATCTTCACTTGTGGCCGAGATGTTTTTTTCAAAAAAAAAAACTATTTAAAATGTATCGTGGTACGTATGGTTAGAATACTGGTCATTTGGAGCAATAGTTGATATGGTACACATGTTTAGGATTACTCTAAGTCAAGGTATAATATGTATAAATGTATAAAATTTTTAGCATTTTTCAAAATGAAGCAATGTATGAAAATGTCTAATCTTTGAACTTGTATACCATGACTTTGAGTAATGCTACAACTTTTGAGCCCTATCAACTATTGCTCCAAACGACTATTACTAACCACAAGTACCATTTTTTTTATTGGCCGGCACTTTCATGCCTTTGGAATTGTTTTAGGTGACGTTTGCCCAACAATTTTGCAGTTAAGGGCGCGCTCTAGGCCAAAAGCAAAAGTAATAACTGCAACGGCGAACTGCAAAGTAAATGCTGCCTTATTTCTATGAGAAATAAGGCAGCATTTACTATATTATTCTCCGGCCCTATTCGGCCGGTCCAGAATGAAGAAATTAAGGAAATTCTTTTTTTAAAAGATATTTAAAGGTTATTTACAAAAAATATATAACATAAGCCCTGCCTTATCTATAGTGTAATTATACTAAAAAGTTCCAAGCTTTATTTTACTGTATTACTTGAATACAAGCAGTTTATCGTGTTAATTATAGTGATTTGGAGGCAACTTCGCAAATTTTTTCTATCGAGAAAATTTTATGCAATCGTGTTTTTGAGTAAGTCACTAGTGTTAGTCCTGTAGTTTGCTGCATCTTAATTTGAAATTCAGTTTTTCATTAATATTGATATTACAGACGATCATGTAAAGCAATCTGATTTTCGTTGGTCTATAGCGGGCCCGTAAGAGGGAAATCACTATACATTTATTTATTAATTACAACAGGGTCTGAAAAGGGGTCTTAAAAATTAGGTCTACTGCGGCATGTAGGGTATCATTTGAAAAAGCGCTGTTTGGACATTCTCAAAAAACAATCTTTTTTTTTTGGCTGCATTGTTTTCGACTTTTGATGAAAAATATAAAAGAAATACCGATCTTATTTTCGAAGTTTGCATAGAGAAAAATCTGAATTATTCTAAGTAATAGAAGTTTATGTAAAAAATACAGGTAAAGTAAAACGATGTCTCTTAGTAACATACTTTTTTAGAAAACATGAAAAAAGTAATACCTAAATCAAATATTTATAAAAGATGGTACGGAACCATCGGTGCGCGAGTCCGACTGGCCCTTGACCGTTTTTATTATATTAATTTAATTGTCTCGCTCTTGGCTCCATTCTGGATCATTACATCATTAGAGAGAGGATGGAGCGAGCTTGCCTATAGAAAGAGCATATTCACTCGACCTTTAAATATACCAAGGTTATAGGCATACATTAATAAATTGCTATAGGTTTCCGAGAATACATACGTAGGTTATATACTTTGTTTTGGAAACCTTAATTAGATATATTTATAGATATTGGATTAATTAACTATGGTTGACTACTTTTGTGACAATGTGGAGAATGTAGCCAATTTGCGCCGTTTTGTATAAGGGCTTTACTTACTAGCCGCGTTGACGAACACGAAATGCTCATTCAAAACGGGGTTATTTATTTCAGCCGAATTGTAATCCGACTAGCCGGATTACATAACAACGAAGTTTTTCCTTTTGTAATACGGCGTGTTATACGATATGGCTGGGACATGGCCATATCAAGGTTTGTTTTTATTAATTTACTGTATTGTAGCGGATGATAAGTATCCGTTCATAGGTCGGAGAAAAACGCGTAACGTTCAATTCTAGCACTCGGGGCCTCGACGCGGCCATTTGTTAACGCCGAGCTCTCGGGACGACACTGGAATTCTTGCCTTATTCCAAGATTTGGGTATTTCGTTTTAGCATAACATTTAAAAAGGTATTATGTTGTATGAATTTACTTACTACGATGGCGTTTAGACCCAAAAGTGACTCTTAGCCTCCGACAATAAAAGGCCACCGCTCCCTGCATAACGCGACCTCTTTGGCAGTTGTAGTTGGCGCTTATCTTTGGCTACTTCGTCCAACCAGTGGTACCTAGGGCGGCCGGCTGGTCTACGCCCTACTGGACGGTTCAGGTAAGCTCGCTGAACAGCCCGATCACCCTTCACGCGCACGACGTGTCCTAACCATCGAAGCATTTGCTCTGATCTCGCCAAGCTGGTTCTGTTTTATGAGCTGCACAAAATATTTCAACTTGAAGATTTCAATGCATTGTCTTCAAAGCTGAAGAAGAAAGAGTATGAGAACAAAAAATTTAGAGATAGTATTATAGATTAACCTTTTTGTTAACTGTTCTTAGACAAAGCGTTCAGTAGGTATTGTAGATCTAGCTGACACGTCTAGCTAGAAGATTGGTGATAATAACATTTTTCTAAGCCATAATTTCATTTAATGAGATTATTCGTATTGTCTTGAACTTTCCAATCAAGAACGCTGCTTCTACTTTTTCGTCGGGGACCTTTGTCTGAGGAGAAATTACAAGAAATCGCAAAGGACTTTATTATCATTTTACTCAACTACGACAGCTTTTTTCTTTTGAGTAAACTTTAAGAATAAGAAAAAAGGAAGAAAATAAGAAAAACGTAATGATAGCTTTGCATGAACTACGTTTAGCGAACTTTTCCCATTTGGCATTTTGCAATTTCAATTATGAATGTTCTCGGCATAATTAACATAATTTATGAAGCCGCCCGACGAGGTCCGCTAATTAATGATCCCGCTCGATCCCTCAGGAATCCACGTGAGACGGGAACGTTCAGCTCTCATAACTATAAATTAATAAGCACAGATAACACGGTAATGACGTCCCAAAAGCCTCGAGCTAGATAATTAGTGCCATGTTTGTTTTCGGGCTAACGATCCGCAAAGATTTCGGGTTTCCGTATGAAAGTAATTTTCTACCTACAATAATATTGACCTGGGGGGCTATCGCGTAAAAAATCTGGGTATGGATATGGGCTTCATTTGACAGTTGAAGCTCATAAAATTACCATATATGGTCATTTAACTGTCAAATGAAGCCCATGTCCATATCTTGTTGTCCAAGCTTGTTTTTTGACGGTAGTTTTGTGACTTCTTCGCTTAATCATCGCCTCCAAAGCGTGAGTGTGTCAAAAAGTGACAACTTCTATAGAAACAAAACACAAACAAAACGTTCTTATGACATGATGGTTTCTAATAGATGACGGTTAGCCCGCAGACGTAATTACATTCGTTCTGAGACCTAAGACCCATTTTCACCAACTGATAACTGACCGAAAAACGCTAAACGTAATTTAAATGTCATTGCATTTCAGTCGTTTGTGTGAAGTGAATTGAATTTATTTATAATTTTTTTAATTTGCATTTTACAATGCTATTTTTGTGTGATAAATATTAAACAAGAAAATATACTAGAAAAAAACAACTAGTCTCATGTCGCCCTGACGGGATGACATGACATGAGACCTTGGACGAATTAACCACTGGACGCGTAACGAGGACCGCGTTCGCCTTTACCCCTCTGTCACTTACCCTGCCTTTTAGACACAGTAAGCAATATGGCGTTGTCAGTATGACGCGAGATCTCGAAGTGGAACATTATCTCAAAAATGGGTAAATACGCTAAGTTAATTTGTAAAAATCATACCGGACAATCAAAACATTTTTCTTTTCACGCGTAAGTATAATTTCAATCTATTAGAGTAGCAATTTTTCGTAAAATAAATAAAATTTGATATGTAAACAAAATGTAATACGTCATTTCAAAAAGTAATCATTGTACGTGTAAATTCTTTAAAGATATTGCATAAGTAATTTGGTTGGGTTATATGTATCACTCATTCATTCAATTGTCATTTTTATGTCGTATAGGGCTTGAACATATCGATAAACATATCGATGTATGTAAATGAACGAACGAATCCAATTTTAATGTAGGAACTATTTAAATTAATTTCAGATTTACAGTTGAACCCCTAACAAGAAGAATTGGGTGGAAGCGGTACGCAGGGAGATAACATGGACGAGTACTCAGGTCTTAGGTAACATCTAAGGTCTGATGATGGAGCCAGAAGATGGCTATAGGAACTCTGTAATTAAACGACGCAACACTACGAACTTTGAGCTCGTTATATTTGAAATATAGCTTCAAGCTTAAAAAAAAAATGTTGCTTATTTCACCCTCATGGTTCCCGTTCCCGTGGTAATATCAAAAATCCTTTCTTAGTGCTCGCCAACATCGTTAAAAGAACCTGTATGCAAAATTTCAGTTTAATTGGTTTACCGTTTGGTCTGTGCGTTGCCTTGCCTGTAAGTCAGTCACGGTATTGTTTTTTAGTATTAGACTTATGTTGTACATTATCATGGTGTGTTGTACATTAACATTTAAAATGTATTATAAGTATAAAAATAGCATTGACAACGCAAAAATTAAAAAATCATAACTTATTAGCTGTATTGATCGTTAAAAATTTGTTTTTTTTCTCTTTCGAATGCAAGGAAGGATATTCTTACAGCGTATTAAAAATATAAAAGTATCGGAGAATTTCGAAAGTGGTCCGCAAAACTCGGTAGCTTATTGGTTAGAGCAGTGGGCCGGATTCCCAAAGGTCGTGGGTTCAAGTCACATCTGAAAATTCACTTGTGGCCGAGTTGTGGCTGAGTTCATTTGTTCCAATATTTTTCTTGTTAAAATTTATCATACATGGTGGTTACATTTATTATTTGTTTCTAACATAGACCTTGTTAGGTCACAGCAAGAATAAAATTAATTATATTTATGTATGTACGTAAGCTATATTATACTATTTTTTAATCTTATAATATTTTAATTTTAAGATCGTTTTATAATATTTAAGTAAAACAATCTTAAAACTACAATAAACTATTGGTTGAAATATTCTTGCAATTAGTATATCAGCTAGTAGTTGCTAGAAAGATACTGCCTTGGCTTTTTCTTAAATATAGGTAATTTATATGCGATGTTTTGTTGATAACTTCTGGGAGTTTGTTGTTTAAAACTGTCATAGCGTATGCTGGACCATACGCTATCAAAACGCTAGTCTACTATTTCTAATTTGGGTTTAGGTTGTGCTAATTTTGTACGGTGGCGTAAATTTTGAGATCTTTAATAAAGTGAAAACAAGTTTATATTTTTTCTTACAAATATGCATATTTCTTAAATGTAAAATGGATACTAGAGTTGAAATTAAAATGTTTAAGTCTCAACGATCTTCTAATGTCGATGATTATTTTCAATAAGTTTTAGACTTAGATTTTTGGCTCCAAAAAAAATGTCGGATACGAGATATCACAGCTCGAGAAGCACACAGGGGGCTTATTGTCTAATTTTAAGTCTATCACAATCCCTTTAAATTTTTCATTTAAAAGGTACATATTATTCACATCGCATCACATAGCATCGCGCCACAACTATTTGACCTTTGAAAGGGATTGCAATCGATTATAAAATTAAACACTTCTGGAGGGGTTGCTATTGTGTATGTCCTATACAATGGTTCTGTAATGAACTAATTACCCATATTTTGTTTTATATAATATAAGCTTGAGTGATTGAAGAAGTTAATGTAAATAATTAATTATATTATTATATAAACCAATATTAATGTTTTTTACTCACTTAAAAAGTGTTAGTAAGTAAATTCTAAGTCCGCCTGGCTAGCGACTACCATCTTATCATGATTTATTAAACTCAATAGGTTCATTCATTCACTCCTTACTTATCGTGCTATTTATTTTTCCACGAAATAAACAATTAACTTACTATTTTTTTTAAAACACACATGATTTATTAAACTCAATAGGTTCATTCATTCACTCCTTACTTATCGATAAAAAAAATATCGATTACTTCAAGCACTAATGTCATTATTTGACATTAGTAATCGCCCCTCACCCCCGCAAGAATTGGTTGATCGTGTTTTCATACATTCTTCTTGGGTTTCGTGTCCAGTGGTTAATTCGTCCAAGCATGAGACTAGTTGATTTTTCTAGTATATTGAATTGAATTTGTTTAATATCGTGGCTCAGGTAACGGATATTAGATAGATGGAGTGGCAAAGAAATAGAGTTGCAAGTGGCACCGCTTTAGAAACACTTTCCGAGTGTTGATTCAGCAATATAAAAAATATTCCACAATTGTGTTTTCATAACGTCTCTCCAGTGCGTATCGCGATACTTTTTGCGCGCGTCAATATTGACCCTCTCTAATGTACAACCGCACGAACCTTTTAGAGGGATTTGTGAGGGCCCTCCGGCCGACTCATTTCTCGTTGCGGACATTTTTTCTGCTGACAAAGTTGTTTTAACTTCATACAGATTTATTTGCGATATGTACAAGATTTGACACGTTACACTTTTACGCAGACGTGTTTTTTTTTTCAGTTCCTTTGTGTAAATGGTAGCGGTTTTATCAATTGTTTAGTAAGTAGGTATGAAGCGCTCATGGCCGCGCTCGAAACGTGATCGAATCACGTTTGTTAAGCAATGTTCGGTCCGGTCAGTTGTCGGATGTCAGATAGGTTTAACCGACATTTATTTATCCGCCTCTGTGGTCTAGTGTTACAACCACCGGTATCAGATACAGGGGTCCCGGGTTCGATTCCCAGGTTGGTGGTAGGACTTGTTGTAAGTCCGCCTGGCTAGCTACCACTATCTTATCTAAGTCTGACGCCATAACAACAATGTTTTCAGCTTTGTTCCGGCAGTTAGAGATAAGATAGCCAGTTCCTCATCAGTGGCTGAGGATTCCGGGAGAGGCTCGCTTCCATCTTCTGCCTTATCAATGCCTTATTAATATTTGTTAAAAGTGTCAGTCAGCCGAGATAAGGCCGAACGTTCTCCTGCGTTACCTAGTTCGGAATATTGATATAGTGAATGGCTTTTGAAATCACCGACAATCCATTTTAAAGTAGCTTTGTCTATTTCTCGTTTTCGTGCTAGAACCGTCGAACTAACTTTAGAAGTCTCTCAAACTTGTAATCTTTGCCCACTGACCGACGCGACGCCTGATACAGTGAACTTGCCGTGGACGACTTGATTTCAGTTAGATAATCAGCTGCAGCTTACCCACGCCCGCAGTATAACTCACCTTTGCAGGACTTTCGGATGAAAGGTTGTTTTTTTAGGGTTCCGTAGCCTAATGGCAAAAAACTGAACCTTAAAGATTCGTAATGTCTGTCTGTCCGATGTATGTCACAGCCACTTTATTCCAAAACTATAAGGATTACACAGTTGAAACTTGGAAGGTAGATGTATTCTGTAAACCGCTTTACGGTTTTTACACAAAAATAATTAAAAAAATATATATTAAGGGGGGGGGGGGGGGCTCACCATACATGGAACTGATACTGAAACATTTACGACGGAACCCTTCATGTGCGAGTTCGACTCGCACTTGGCCGATTTTTTTGAGTTGAATTAGTCATCGGAACATTTTAAAGCCCATACATAGGCACTATTGGCTAGGGTAATAAAATTGTTCTTTAAACAAAAAAAAACCAACGTCGTCATTATCATAATCAATAAATAATGGCAACGAAACTGGGATCAAATCCTTTGCCACTGCAAAGGACATAGGTAATTATTTCATTTATTTACAAAAAAAAATACCACCCGTATGAGACTGTTTTGAAATGTAATGAATCGGTTGGCTTTTTCCCCAACTAATTAGCCGACCGATTCATTGCATTTCAGTTGATTGTTAGAAGTTTAAAGAGACAGAAATGTTTAAATCACGATTATTCAACAGTTAGTGACATCGGCTCTCAGATAAATTCCTAAAACAGAAAACTGAACATAAAGTACATTAAAATATATCAACATTCAATCGTAAAGCAATTTCATTGCCTTATGCGAGCGAACTTGCCTTGGTCACGGAACAATCGTTAGGCGGGACTCGAACTGATGAGCCCCGTTTATGGCGCTAAAGCCCATGAGCAATATCTGGCACATGCCCGCCGTCCCGTGACGTACGGGCGATTATTCCCGGACACGCGCCGCATAATGACGACGCGCGACCGACCGACCGGAGTCTAAAGGTTCTGCCATCAGCTGTCACTGCAATATTATAGTAATTTTGATTAAGACGGATATATATCGCCGTCGGCGCCCCGTCTCGCTCATAATATGGCTAAGCTTTGGCACTTGATCTATGTCTCTCTTTGTTTTTATATTTTGGCAGTTACAGTATCAGATAATTTTTTTGCTATAAAAATGGGAAAGCCTCAAACTGCTGAACTCAGTAGCATAAGAAATTGATAGCCTTTTTCTTGCAGAATTATTCCATCACTGTGCTATCGTTAGTCTACGCCAACGTAGTCTCAAAAACGTAAAAAATAGGTCATCACCCATTTTTAATATCCCCACTGCAGGGGCACTGGCCTTCCTTATGGATGGATAAGGAGAATTTGCCATGACGCGGACCCAATGCGGGTTGGTTGGTTTTAACGACTGCAAATGCAGCCAGGACCATCGGCTTAACGTGCCTTCTGAAGCACATAGGAGCTCGACATTGTAAATTTTTGGTCACCCATCCAGTGACCGACCGCTGCGAAAAGTGCTTAACCTTAACAATAGCAGGCCGAACGCGCGAACCACTGCGCCAGGGGCTCCTCGTAAATACTATATTTGGTATAAAAGTTAAATAAATGTGTATTCTTCAGTGGACTAGGGGATAGTCACGCGTGACTAGACTCCGCGTCCGCGTTGACCGCGCGGGCCATTAATAACGTTGGGACGACTGCCGGGACGAGGCCACAGGTACTCGCTATAAGCTAGTTTACTGAGCTCTGCTATTTTAATAGTTTTCGAAGATTATAGAAGGCAGCATATTATACATACGTTTACAGCGAGTTGAGGGCGAATCAGAACAAGGTTCGTTTTGCTTCGATAGCTTTGCTTGCTTTTTACTTGGTGAAAATGGGTATAACTATCTAATCAGTCTCATACGGGTAGCATTATGAAGTTGAATTGCAGTACTCCAATGGAATAAATAACTCTATGCGTACCGAAGGAAATATATTGACATCGGTTTCCCATGATTACAATCTACAACTAAGTCCTGATTTAAAGTTAAAATTAAAAACTTATTATTCAAATGAACTTACAAATAAGTACCCACAACCGTCCATTTATCCTCTAACAGCCATCCTGAAAATTTTTTTACTAATTAAACAACGGCCTCTAGAACCGTAAGTTTTTACAGAAGTTACAACATTTACTAATAAACATGTGTTACAGAAGTACTCCAATATTTATGTATGGTTCTAGATAGTTACGCATATCTGTAAGTGAGATGGTAATGAGCCCGCATTCCGGAGACTGTAGTATACGAGCAAGGGTCGAGGACGAACCCTCCGCTGATACAAACATTAGCTGGTAGATTTATAGTTAAGACGAATTATTTACTAAAACATCGTCACAATCAGCCATTTGCAATGATCTCACTGCTATACATTTTGACCTCACTGCAGCAGCACAGGACATTTTTTTTTAAATAAATGTGTAGCTAACTAAAGGGCGACTGGTGAAACGAAAGAAACTCGAAATTAAGAAAATCGCTGACCCAGTCTAAACACGAATAGCAAAAGACAAAAATTTTATTTATTTATTTTCTATTAAACAAACAGCCTTACATATTACATATTTTATAACTTAAATTAGGGTGACACATTTGCCAAAAAAAATCCACTTCTCATAATAATTACAATATAGCCGTAAAGGACAAACTAAAGTCTATAATATATATTTACTAGGTATTATCATTACAAGCACAAACCAGGATAAGAATTTTACACAATTTTTAGTTCTGATTTCAATTTCAAAAGCTTAATATTGAAGATATCAATGCTACTATATTTTTTATTATAAGAGTCCAAAGCTCTTGGAATAAAACGATTCTTTGCATAATTTGTACGACACCAAGGAACCAAAAGAGTATTGCAGCAACGCAATACTTTTTCAGTTCCTTAGTGTCGTACAAATCTGTAGATCTGTAGAGGAATTTTTGTCGAAAGGTGAGTACCGTTCTGAAAATTAAAATTGTTTTTTTACCAGCATCGGTTTCCTTCCAGTTTTACATTAAATGTTACAGTTTCTCCTTGCCTACATTTATTTATTTATTTTTATTTATTTAATGTTTGGAAGACCAACACCGAATAGACAGAGTTGATTTTTGGCATAAAAACAGTCAGGCAATAACAGGTCTTCACGTATATCAAGTCAGTCAAGTACGTCCTGAGTAAGTTGACCGCTTATCTAGTGGTGTAGCTAGTCCGCGGTCTGCGGTTTAATGACAGGTCATATGGCCGCGTGAGGTCACATTCCCTACTTTTGCCCTACCGACAACGTCATTCATTAAAAAATATATAAAAAACGTAATAAATAAACCTGTTGGAGTCGGTGCCAGTCAAGGAATTCTACATACATTAAACTTCTATTACTTAGTTTTATTTTTCTTACCTTGGCTGGACCGACTCTAAAAGACGACTTTTATTTTTTACTTTTTGAAGGCGGTTTTATTTTAAGATTTTTATTTCACAGTTTTTAAAGTTAGGATAAGTCCCGCACTTCGGTTTGACTCAAACCAGTAGTGTAGGCAATTACTAGTTTGAGTCAAACTACTTCTCCGACAAAACGACAGTTTTTTCAAGATTTCTTTAAAACTACTAAACCGATTTCAAAATTTCAAAAAATGGGACCAACTTGGAAATAAACCCGGTTCAGGCGTTCTCGAGTAATCGGTGAACATACATAAAAAAATATTATACGCGACGAATTAATAACCTCCTTATTTTTAAATTTTTGCATTTTTCAATGCTATTTTTATATCTATGATAAATTTTCTCTAACCACTGAGCTACCGACACTTCTCGGAGACTTCTTCTTTTTCTCGAGAAGTCTCGGTAGCTCAGCAGGTGGTCAGCATTGGACCGGATTTCCAAAGGTCATGGGTTCGAGTCCTATCTGAGAAATCACTTGTGGCCGAGTTAATTTTTTCCAATATTTTTCTAGTTAACAGATTCGCTGTCCAAGAATTATAACAATTGATTTTCAATTGTTATGTATCATATGTGATTCATGGGATCCTCTTTCTTTTTTGAAGTCGGTTAATAAAAGACTTGTCGGGATTTTAAGCATGTAGCTATTGTCTTAGGAGAGAATTCACCACGGACAGGATAAGTTCTGGATACTGGAATATATCTGGCACATCCCCACTAATATCATAAATGCGAAAGTGTGTTTGTTTGTTTGTATTTCCTTCAAGCCCTAAATAACCAATCAAAGAGCGAAAGAGAGAGAGAGAGAGTAACATAGGCTACTTTTTATCTCGATATTCCCACGGGAACGGAAACTACGAGGATGAAAACTAGCGGCCGCAGCCGCTTTTGTAAAATTATCTGCCAGATAAGCTATCTAGAACTTAACTGTCGGTCGTGAAACCGGCTATTAGTTTTGTTATAAAACTATAAATACTAACGCACCAAAACAAACAACGTTTCATTCCATTACTTTTATGACCAGCCTCTGTCACATCGTCGAGAATCAAACGACCAATTCTCCCAAAACTAAATTCATCCGCTTCAATAACCGAATAGTAGTCTGGCTGCATTCGGCATTCCGCGCAGGCTGTGGCACGAACCACTCAACAATCCTGCAAACGGGGCTCAATTCTGGTAACGTCGAGAGGAAACACCAGGGCCGTTCATGTGTCGGTAGAGTAATTTTTTTTTATACATACTTCTTATGTTTTGGCTTGCGAGCCAGTGCGCTGTTCATTGAAATAAAACAACTTTTACGGATATCAAACGCGCTATATTTCAAGAACTAAGTTGTAATTGATCAAATTTTCAGCTGCCGTGGTCACGGGATAACTGTCATCCCGTCACCACGGCAGCTAAAAAGGTGCTGAAACGTCGGGAAAATCAAAAAACCCCTAAAAAACTAAAAATACGGACAATTACAACTTGATCGTGAAATATAGCGCGATTGATATCCGTAAAAGTTGTTTTATTAAATTTTTTTTCCGGAACATGTTTTTTTTAATACCAATTATCTAGCCCACTTTAAGTTTCATGAAGACTTGTGTTATGGATACTAGATAACGGATAAACATACTTATATACTTTTTTTGTAAATACATACATAATATACATATTAAACACCCAGACCAAGACAAATAGACATGTTCATGCCCAGGGATCGAACCCGGGAGCTCTGGGCCAGAAGGCGGGCTTAGTACCCCTGCGCCAAATAGGTTGTCAATGTCTATGGCCATTATTACCATATGTCCCTATGAATTCCTTCTTTTGCATAAATTAATCATTAAAAAATACGTTTAAAAACCTAAAAAAATGGCCAGATTTTCCGCTATCTTCAAACATCCAGAAAACAAAGACTAGATTATAATAATATGTCAAAAAAACATTTTTTAATTAAAAAAGTACTTAAATCGGTTAAGTTTTGGAAATGGAATCAGGGGACTACGAATCGGTGATTTAGTATACTTTTCATAGGATTTTTTTTAATGAAAAACGATTTATTGATTGATTGACACAACAATGACACAAAAATTAGAAAGTTTCACCCATAAAATAAGAAGTAGTTATACTAGGGCTCTATGTTTTGCTTTTTTTAATATTTATTGAATCTCCAAACTAGACGTCTTTAGTGGTGATAAAAATGAGGTGGAGGATGCTCCGTGTGCGGGCGAAACACGTGTAGAGTAGTCGGTGAAGGTGCAAGGTGTGTCACTGTGTTACATCTAATTTTGCATGTTAGTTTTTCTTGTGGAATTAAGTTACATATTTTTAGTTTTCTGCAAAGATATGGATTTCCACAAATTAACGCCTGATTCTATAAAAAAAAATAGGTGTTTTTGGCAACTTGAGGGCATTTAGAGGGCTTCTGGTTGCTTGGAAAAACAAGTTATCGAAAAAAGGAAGACATATGAGCGTAGAATCTGTAAAATATTATTTAATGTATAAAAATCATTTCTCGGGTGTTAGAAATCAAGTCAAATCCGTTGAGAAAATTTCTATGAGAAACATGTTCGCCTCTTAAGTCATAATCCTATTCTTCATTCGTAATGTTCTTTAACATAGTTCCTGTCACTACTGAAACACGATGGAGATACTTTTGTGACTTTCCATTACCGGAATTTACCCTCCCCTGCAGCAACGAACTTAATTGGGAACGCCACCTCCGCCGCCGAACGTCGACATCGCTGGAAAACGCCGGAATAAATCATGTATAAAATTGTTTCCGATATAATAAAATCCAAATGGTCCTCAACCTAAATCTACAAACGTCAGTCACATAACAAAGAAATGACTTACATTCCCAAAATTATAATTGTTATTTTCTCTTTTGTATTAAGATGGTGATTGGCTTTTGTTCTTTTTTATAATTTTTTCTGTAATTTGTTTAAATTAAAACACTGTTTAGTTTTTTTTAAACATTATGTACACTACTTAAGGATTATGGTCTAGATTAAGTATTCCATAATTTTTGTTTAATCATGTATTGACTCTAATCTGTTTGTGTACCTAAACCAAATAAATAAAAAAAAAAAAATATGAATAATATTAAAAATAATTGCATACAATCCCACCAATTATCTAGCCCACGTTAAGTTGCATGAAGAACTTGTGTTATGGATTCTAGATAAAAGATAAATCATACCAATATATTTTTTGTAAATACATACATAAGATACATATTAAACACCCAGACCAAGACAAATAGGTAAGTTCATGTACACAAGTATTTGTTTTGTCCAGGGATGCGGGTTTAGAACCCCTGCTCCAAACAGGTCGTCAATAGTGTTAGTTTTGTGTACGACCGCCGCCGGCGATCGGCTCGCCCGCTGTCAAAAATTTTGAGACGATCCAATTTTGGCTATTTCGGTTGTGTCACCTGCACGGCTTATGAATGACGGTGGGAAAATATTGGACTACTCGTGATCAAAAGAACAATGAAAAAAGCACAGTGAAGCACCAATCAATTTTTTGACATTTTGGAGGGTTTTGACATTATGAAGATAAAAATAATATTTTGATGTTTTTGTATATACTATCGTAAATTGAGAACTGATACAGAGTACACAGCGTATTTAATTAGATGTTTGTATTCACAATGCAATTTTATAAGATCTCTTAGTTATACTAGAAAGAAACGACAAGTCGAAGATGACACGTATTTCAATAAAGGTGTCACTTTTTTAAATAACTAAGTGATACGTTTTGTACTGTGGAAATGAGATTCATCTAGGTTTCATCACTCGACGGGCTACAAATCACCAATTTAAGTAAGTACAAATGTAAAACCAACAAGATCGAAATGAGACCATTACATGTTCTAGACTCTAGAACATGAAATGTCTTTTCTTTCTAGTATAACTACGAGATCTTATAAAATAGCATTGTGAATACAAACATCTAGACGTAAGGGATCACAAGGCCACCAAGAGAATAAGGCTAAAATCGTACTGGAAAGACATCCAGAATATATATTATTATGTTGTTGTCACCCTCATTACTAAGAATGAAAGTGGCGCGATAAAATTTTGTATCCCCTTATTATTGTAAATAGACTCGTAACATAATCCTGGAAGTGAGCGTGTGTATGTAAGCTCACTTCCAAACGACGATTTTACTTAACCCTAGATAGCTAACGTTGCTGAACAACTCTGATAAGCTTCTTACTTAATAATTCTTTACTTTTTACACAATTGTACCTATGTGCCTTTCAAATTAGTAACAAACTCAGCATTCCCGGCGGTATACCACACCGATAAAAAAACTTCTTATGGAAAAAAACAAGTATTTGCGTAAATTTAAAATATATGGAAACCTTGCCGATCGGCTCTCTTTGAGAGAACAGAAGGCGTGTGGTTTTCATCATGATCATCACACATCTTTAGACACTCAGCAAAAATTAAGATAGTTTGGCTGTGTTAATGCATTCGCCGTAAAGTCCTTACATTGCACCTTCAGATTTCTACCTGTTTCGGTCTCTTCAGAATTCTTTAGGCAGTGTCAGGTTAACATCACGAGAGGACTGCCCAAACCACTTGTCGCGGTATTTTGATCAGAGGCCCCAAAATTTATATAGCAATGAGATCATGTCCCTACCTACAATATGGTAAAAAGTAATGGAACAAAATGGCACCAACATACTTTAGTTAAATGTAAATAAACTATATTAAAATAAAAATGAATTTTCTTAAAAAATGCGAAGAAACTTTCCCTAACCTATTATGATCAGATTATGATATTTTATTTTATTTTATTTTACTTGGAAAACTAACAGCATTAAAAATATAACAGTAATAATAGGACCATAGTACAAAACATGCCTTAGACAGTTTTCACTTATAGATGATAATCCAAAATCTAAATACATTTGAAAGTTATTAAAACATAATACAATTTGATTATTGGTGTTCTAAATGCCATATTTTAGTCTCAAGGGACTGGGTGCACAATTTTGAGTTTAATTAAAACATAAATAACTAATTAATACTACTATATACTATACCCTTATCAAAACATTGATAAGAAAAATTAAGATTCACATCTAGTTCGAGTTAATCTTCGTGGTAGTTATTATTCTTTAAAAAAGTCAAAATAGATTTGTTTATTAAAATAAGTAGACCGTGCCATGAATATGTCAACATGCTCAGAATGATTATGGTTGAAATTGTTAATTACTCTATTAAAAAATGAATTTTGTCTATAATTTGTCACACTTGGATTAGTATAGAATTTAAGGTAATTTCTCCTGCAATTTGCGCGAACTGGTACTTGCATTTTAACCTTAGACAAAAGCTCACTACTTTCAACTACACCGGTAATAACATTTTGGAAGAATTTAAGATCCGCTACTTCTCTACGCTGACTCAATGGTAATAGATGATGATGCTTGCAGTTATTAATATAATTTGATTTCGATATAATTTTGTGTTTATAGTTCAAATATCTTAGAAATTTTCTCTGTATTTTTTCAATCTTATCTATGTAGATACCATATTGAGGATTCCATACTTGACTGGCATATTCAAGTTGACTTCTAACTAGAGAACAATAAAGTACCTTCAATGATTTAGCAGATCTAAAATTCTTAGTGGTTCTTAAGACAAAACCCAAGGTCTTAGTTGCTTTTGATGTTATATTTTCCACATGTTTGTCTAGGAGAAGTTTAGAGTCGAGAATTACACCAAGATCTCTTATATGGTCAACACGCTGGAGTGCTTGCTCATTTAGTGTATAATTATAGTGTATTGCGTTACGAGACCTAGTGAAAAATATTGACTTTGACTTTGACTTTTACTTTGATATGTAATGCTTTCTCAGACTTTTTCAAATCCTCCTTTCTACATTATAATGGTAATAGTGATTGCCTCTGATTGGGGACGCCCTTGGGACGCATCGAGTGTTGGTAACTCGGGCGTGGGTTCTATTTCAATATCTGAAGATGAGGTATGCAAGTTACTGAAAAGCTTGGACCCTAATAAATCAGCGGGCCCCGTCAAACTACCGTCGCGGTTCCTAATCAACTGTGCGCCGTCAATTTCAAAGCCGATCACACTCCTTTTTACCAACGACGGTACGGAGCGTACATGCGTTTAGGCTGAGAGGTTGTTTGTTTGTTTGTGCAAACCAATGTTAACATTTATCTACAATACTACTAGTCCGATTTTGATGCGGTTCGCAG
Organism: Chrysoteuchia culmella; assembly: GCA_910589605.1. Lineage (NCBI taxonomy): Eukaryota > Metazoa > Arthropoda > Insecta > Lepidoptera > Crambidae > Chrysoteuchia > Chrysoteuchia culmella. The sequence continues at coordinate 20,516,045 of OU342658.1, read as the reverse complement.
TGATGGGTTTGGGTTTGTTTTTTGTTTTTTTTTTATTATTTAGGTACACAAAACAGAGTGACAGCAAATACATGAAGACCAGTACAAACAGATAAAGATTTATGATAGGCTGCAACTCCACAAGTATGTGTACACAGCATGACAGGCATTTAACATCAAAAATCGCACGCTACAATATAAATTAATAATTAATAATAATAATAATAAAGAAGAATAATAACTATAATAAAATCAATAAAAAAACAGACAGCGAGATATCATAGAGAGAGATTGGTGCATGTTCTTAGATAGGTGATACGGTGACAACTCACCAGGGGGCGCTGCAGTTTTTTTTTTAAACCAATGTTACCTTTTATCTCCAAAACTGTAAGTCCGATTTTGATGTGGTTTTCAGTAATGCGTCTGGGACTGATTGGTTAATATTCTTAAATACGTGTTACGGTGACAACTCACCAGGGACGCTGGAGTAAACATTTGTTTGAGCAAAATCAAAACTACTAGTCTGATTTTGATGCGGTTTTCAGTAATGGGTTTGGGTGTGATTGGTGAATATTCTTGGATACGTGTTACGGTGACAACTCACCAGGGGGCGCTGAAGTAAACATTAGTTTGAGCAAAACCATAACTACTTGTTCGATTTTCAGTAATGGGGTTTATAGGCAAAATTATTTCTTACTCCGTGCAGGCAAGTGCTTTAAATTGATGTAATTTATTTAACACTAGTGCGAAGTGGCGAGGCGGAATTGTCGGAATATTGATGTGCGATAAGTATTATTTAAATTGTGCAGACTAATATTGCTGTGTTTTCTAAATTATCTGTTCTATATTGCTAAAAATCTGTTCTATATTGCTAAAAATCTGTTCTAAATTTATAATAATGTATGATTTTGTAATTTTTGCATTTTTCAATGCTATTTTTATACTTATGGTAAATTTTAAATAGAAAAATATTGGAAAATATTAACTCGGCCACAAGTGAATTCTCAGACGGGAAATCACTTGTGGACGAGTAAGTTTTTTCCAATATTTTTATAATAATAATAAAATATAATAATAAAATTTACCATAATTATAAAAATGTGTTTTTAGTTTTACCCATTCTTCTTGTTATGTAACCCAGCTTTAAGCGCTTGTCGTCTGAACTTGTATTTCAGCTATGTTTTATTTTACATAACTTTTTTTTATTTGTGTGAATTTGTTAACGTAGAAAATGAGAAATATGTAGCTTAATTCCGCAAGAAAACTTACATGCAAGAGCACCGCCCGCCCGCCCGCAAATAAATGCAGATGCAACACAGTGACATACCCTGCACCCTGACACACCCTCACCGACTACTCTTACACGTGTTTCGCCCACACACGGAGCATCCTCAGGAGTTGTTACACCGTGCAATAATTTGATAATGGTTTTCTGTGTCATAGTTGATTGCCCTGTGAATATAAATATATCTATATATACTGCATAGCGCCATTTCGCTTTCAATAATCATTGCTCATCAACTTGTAGTAGGCCCCAGGACACCGGAGTATTAATGATCCAACTTGAGGGTCTACTACGAACGACAGATCCCGGTAGATGGACAATTCAGATGTCCAATTTATTGAATATAGCAGACCTATCACGAAAATCATTCGTGTAAGTATCGAAGAAGTAAAGTAAAAAAAATGGAATTATAATATACCGGGCGACTAAAAAATATTAGGTAGGGATAATAGAAATAATAGGTTGGCAGCGGAAAATATAGGTTTAGGTTAGGTTAGATTGGCGACTAAGTCGCCCACCTAGTATTTTTGTCGCTCAAAAAGTTTTTTAGTCGATCGGTTAAATACAAGCCTAAAAAAAATTATGACCTATTGAGTAGCGTTCCTACCGGACGTAAACGGAACTACATCTTCCTATACATTTTTAGACATTAGGTCCTCGATACTATTTATTTATTTATTTATTTATTTATTTATTTATTTATTATTAAGCATAATTAAACGGGTATAAACCCAATTACATAATTATCCTAAAATAAGTACATAATTACATTACAAAAACCAAAGACACAATAAGATAGCTAAATTCTATTACTAATACTTTTAGAATTATCAAAAAATATATCAATTTCTGGAAATGTTACCAGGAGCGTGTTTAGTGCTTCATGCATACGACACAATGGTGATTGCGCGCGCGCCACCGTACGACACGGCGGAGGCGCGAACAACCGATGTCTACGACTTGAACGTATTCTTAAATAGTTTTCCGGAACATAAAAGCGACACAACTGTTCAACACATTCAGGTGAATCAATAGCACCCCGTAAGATCGCCACAGCAGTTGCGATATCCGCACGAGCTCTCCTGCATTCTAAAGAGTCCATCCCCAACATACCTAGTAAAAACTTAGTAGGATACATAAAGGGATAGTATCCATACATCCGCTTATAATAGTATCGAAGAAAAGCCTTCTGAACCTTTTCCAGCATTAAGGTATATTTGGCTTCGTGTGGGCTCCAAATACATGAGCTAGACTCCAGCGAGCTTCTCACAAGACCAATGAACAGAAGCTTTATGACCTCAAGGTTCTGAAAATCACGCGAATTGCGTAAAATAAAGCCTAGACGACTGAAGCAGCCACGAGTAAGTATGGAAATGTGTTCATTGAACGTCAGAGAAGGGTCAAACGTAACGCCCAGGTCTTTCATTGAGTCTGTGCGACGTATAATGTCACTGCCCAGCTTATAATTGTACTGGGTGGGACTATGCTGGCGACTAAAAGACATAACAGAACACTTATCACAATTGAACTCCAAGCTATTGGCGTTACTCCACTTAAGAATGGCATTAATATCCCTCTGAATGAGTTCACAGTCCTCCTCATCGTTTATCTGTACATATAATTTTAAATCATCAGCATATAGAAGGCACTTTGTAAATTTAAGAACTTTTACCACGTCGTTTATCATCAATAAGAAAAGCAAAGGGCCAAGTATCGATCCCTGCGTCACGCCAGATGGAGTTGGATAGGGTTGCGACACATAGCAACCGTGGCGCACATACTGCTGCCGGTCCAGAAAGTAGTCAGAAAGCAAGTTGATGAGCCTAGACGAAAAACCAAGGGAATCGAGCTTAGACAAAAGGATTCGACAATTAACCCGATCAAAGGCCTTGCGATAATCGAAATACAGTACGTCCACTTGCTTGCCTTTATCCATCGATTTAGATATGTACTCGACCAACGTTAACAAATTTGAATTCACTGACCTTCGCGGCCTAAATCCGTGTTGTTCATTACATATGTAAGGAAGAACTTGTTTGAGAAGAACATTATTTAATAAAATCTCAAAGATTTTCGCTGGTGCACAAAGGATGGCAATCGGCCTATGCTCCTCCACAATTAACTTATTACTGCCTTTGGGGATCGGCGTTACACGAGATACCTTCCATGCTGATGGATAAATACCTTGATTTAAAATGAGGCAGAACAAATGGCAAAGAGGAACAGCAATGGTGTCTCTACACATTTTCAAGACATCCGCCGGCACACCGTCAGGTCCCGGAGACCAACTCGATTTTAAAGTATCGATGGCACTTTTAACATCTAAGACAGAAAAATCGCTGACATCAATGTGCGCATTTGTCGAAACCGAGACAGGTACTGATTCCAGTGTTTGATGGTCCCGAGTGTAGGTACTAGCAAAATGAGATGCAAATGCATTTGCCGCATCCGCGCCAGAGCACTGGAGCCCCTGGTAATAAACACTAGGCTCGAAACCGCCTGCGGATCTTAAACTATTTATGTGTGACCAAAAACCACGAGGATTGCAATGAAGATTACATTCCAAGTCTTTGAGATATGCTTCATATGCTAATGATATTTTTATCTTAAGACAGGCTCGATGATTAGAAAAACGATCGTAACTCGATTGACATTTAGATTTTTTCCAATTTCGGTGGAGACCAGTTTTAGTTCGAACATCCCTGATGATATCAGCTGTAAACCAAACCGGATATCGCCTTGCAGAAAACTTAGACCTACGCTTTTTTGGGACATGCTGGTCAAAGACGTCATAAAGAGCCTTATAAAACAATTCCATAGCGCAAGGCAAATCTTGAGATTGGAGCACAGAGTTCCAGTCTAAATCATCTATACACCGTCGCAGAACAGTTCGATCGACTTTATTAAAGTTCCAGTCCATGCTATTGTCTATGTTACTGGATTGCATGGACCCGTGTTGAACTGTTGTCTCTAAGGTAATGGCAACGTCAAGTGGAGGGTGATATTTGTCTGCACGTGCTACGAGACCTCCAATCTCGGAATTCACTACATTTACTGCACAAACGCACTCCTGTGTTAACACAACATCCAATATACCACCATGGGAATTAACAACTTGATTTCTGTCTGCCAAATTACAAAAAGATAAAAAATAACAATAATAATTGTTTATATTCAATGAAGCACTATTCATATTAAGATCACCTAGAATAATTACAGGTCTCTTTAAAGTATTAATAAAACTTTCGACTTTAGTAAACCAGTCCAAATAGATATTATCGGTTGAAGATGGGGATATATATACGACACAAAAGTACATAGCTTGTGATTGCACAGTGACGGACGCCCAGAGATCTTCTCCAGTCGAGGTTTCAAGGTCTTTAAGACGGCACATCGTAACACCAGGCCGCGCAGCCAACATCACACCTCCGCCCCATGAACCACGATCACGACGAAGTATTGTCCAGCCATTGCTTACTACTTCAGCATCGCTTAAAGAGTGATCTAAGAAAGATTCAGTGACAGCAACGACATCATGATCAAGTAGCATCAAGCTTGTATTGAAGTTATGGAGTTTAGTCTTTAATCCTCTCACATTCTGATATATTATGTCAACTGTGGATGAAGAACCGGTGACACATCGTGGATTTGGTAAGTTAGCATTAGGCGTTCTGTTGCCTGCATCAGGTAAAGCTCCGGTGTCGCTACAACTCACCATCGCTCCGTTGACTTTGACGAAAGGGAACTATTTACATAGTTTGTCGTCCCACTGGGCTTTATTAAACCCTGTTAAAACTTTAAAGCTGTAACGTTGCCGCTGCAAACTGCTCTGTGTACCTATTCTATTTTATACTGTTTACCTTATAACCTCCTTTGTGGCTTATTTGTAATTTTTTATGAGAGATCTGAAAAAGAATAATTTTATGTCATATCTTTTTCATGGAATTCAACCTAAATATTTTATAAACCATTAAATGTAAATTAATACATAGAAAACCTATAACGTTCTACAGGTAAGACCAATTTTCATAGTAAAAATTTTTTGGTAAGAAAGATTTTTATATATTAATTAGTTATTTTCTTTTTAGGTTTTCTATTTTACTCAATAAAAACAATACTGAACTGTGAAACCGCATTTCATTGCAACAAAGCTAAACGAATGTTCGTCCGATTGTCGTATTTGGTTTTCGGAGAAACCCCCCGTAGGACACCGACGCGGGTTTTTTAATTTCCTCGCGCCGATGAACTGTCGACCGCCGCCGTGACGGACATTCCCGCCAATCAGCGGATTCAGTGGTCGGGTCATGAGCTGTTTTACCTATATCAAAGTAATATTTTGTGCCAGATGGCGACACACCAAAATGGATTATTATTACAATGAAAATAAAGGCATAAATAAAAGCATACACAACTTATTAGTTGTATAGTTTGGTATTCTAATTCGTAAGTGGAAAGAAAATAATTAAAACTCTTTAAGCAGAGATAAAGAATTTTAGTTAAATATTTGCTTATAAATAGGCTGGTGCACAATTGAATGCGCATTACCAACTTCAATATTAGATTATAACTTAAAAAAACCCTTGCAAGTAGATCTTCGAATCAGAATTTTTATTAAATCTTTTACTATTACAATTTTTCCTTTACCCACAGGATTGCATTGTGTATATATAAAAGTAAATACATATATATATATTTATAAGATTCTAGCAGACTGTATTTCGCATGCCGTGGTAGCCTTTAATTAAGGTGACACTATTCCTAGATTACGCTGATATTGTATCTTATCCATGTATATTAGTGGTTACCTTGTTGGCTGTCCTTAAATAAAAGAAAAAAAAAAAAAAAAAAAAAAAGCTAACTTCTAGCCAGATCTTATTTTAGGCGAGTTGGTACTTTACTGTTATTGTGAATTTTTTAAGTAAATTGAATTCACGAAATGAATTTAGTATTCTTTGCGATTTTATGTAAAATGAATTTCATATAAAAATGTTAAATATTCATTGTACACAAATCCCTTGAAAGACCCGATAAAATTACGAGCTGCTATAAAAATAGAAGCCATTTTTTTTAAGTAAAATAATCGTCGTTCCAGCATTTCGTTTCCTTGAAAGCGACATCGTTTCAGATTATACACTCGGCTGCAAAGAAAATCGAACCACTGCGTCATTTTTATACAAACATGCTGACTTCACGGTATAGCTTCGCACGGCATGCTTCACAGCATTAGTCAATAAAAGGATTTTATATAAGCATACTTGTAGGTTGTGTCTTACATTAATGCACTTTTATCTTTATTTTTTTGCTGTTGTTATTATTTTTTTTTTATATTTATTCAGCTTAACATAAGTACCTGAAGTACGTCATGCTCACTCAAACGTTTCTTCGGTGGTGTCGTGTGAGGCAGGTCGTTACGTTCCCTAAAATATGGTTGAGCGAAGCGATGGCTGGTCCATGTGTCATGGTCATGAACGGGTGCCGCCAGCGGAAATGGGTCTACTTCAGTCTGCTTATCTTAATGTTATGCTTAAATATTTGTGAACCGATGGCATAGCTTCTTTCAAAGTCAAAGTCAAAGTCAATATCATTTATTCAGTCTAGGTTGTTAGAAGCACTTATGAACGTCAAAGAAGCTATGCCATCGGTTCACAAACCCTACGGCGAGAGACCTTGTAACGAGAAGAACCGGCAAGAAACTCGTCAAGGGCTGTTTTTTTGACCTTAACACAAAAAAAAATACTAATTATAATATTACATTTTATGGTTATTGTAACCGTAAACAATTTTTAACTGGCAAAGAAAGACTTGTCTATCATACATTACAACATTTCTCGCATTATAAGTGAGCATGACGTACTTCAGGTACTTATGTTAAGCTGTATAAATATATATAAAAAAAATATACGTGTGGCACTCGGGGACTGCCGCGGTAAAGCTCTTGCATAGCATTTTTATCATAGATTTTGGTTGCTTAGTTACGATTATGAATAACAAAATTGTCAATGATGATTTTAAAAAGAAATTATATTTTCACACAAATTTACATACAGTTTTTTTTTCATCATTGACAATTTTGTTATTCACAATCGTAACTAAGCAACCAAAATCTATGACACGGAGTGGGGGGTGTTAGGTTTTTTTCGTTACGGAATTTCTTGATTCGGTCGCCGCGCTCAAAGCCCGCGATAAAAGCTATGCAATAGCTTAATAACAACAGCAAAAAAAAGAAAGATAAAAGTGCATTAATGTAAGACACAACTTACAATGTTAGTAGAAGACGCATCAGCTGGGTCTTTGTCGTTCATAAGTGCTTGTAACAGCCTAGACTGAATAAATAATATTGACTTTGACTTTGGCTTTGACTACCACTGAAATATAGCTGACATTTGCACTAAAACGCTGCCATATCCAAACAACAAGTTTTGCATGGACAGTTTATTGACTCAGTGACGGTAATTAAGTTAACCTTTTATATTATTTATGATAAATTTTAAATTGAAAAATATTGGAAATAATTAACTCGTTCACAAGTGAATTCTCAGATAGGAATTTCTAGTATATTTTCTTGTTTAATATTTATCACATAAAAATTGCATTTTAAAATGCAAAATTAAAAAGTTATAATCAAGGTATTCGACTCATACATCGACGTATAATTTTTTACAAACTGTTTATACTTTACGAATAATGAGACTGTAAAGTGAATATATTTGTATTTCGATTTCTTTGCAGCCGAGTGTATTTTTCTTTGGCGAGCGTAAGATGTCCTTTAAAGGTGCTATTGAAGACTCTCGCGCGCCTCTCCCGACGCCGCACTTCATCAAAGTAATTCAATTTCGCTTCACCAACCAGAGACAAATTTGCCTTAGCTTGTTTTACGACGACGGTATCCAATTTTCTTATAGTCGGGAATAGTCTTAATTAATACTATGAAAACGATTTCTGAGAAATCAACGGTAACATCATTAAGAAGTGTCTCAAAAGTGTTATTATTTTATAAATTAGTTTTGTAGGTAAATGAAATTATGAAACTTATCTTTTGTAAAACTACAAGGTTTTGATATTTTATGTTAACTCAAAACTTCAAAAACAAATGTTTCTTCGGCGGGTCGTTACGTTCCCTAAAATATGGTTAAGCGAAGCGATGGCTGGTTCATGCGTCACGCTCGTGAACGTGTGCCGCCAGCGGAAAAAGGTCTACCTCAGTCTGCTTATCTTAATGTTGTGCTTGATGCCTAAATATTTTTATCTAAAATAAATTGATACTGACCTGTATGTACCTCACAACTTGCAGTACAGTAATCTTGTAATGCGAGAAATGTTATAATGTATGATAGAGAAGTCTTTCTTTTCCAGTTGAAAATTGTTTACGGTTACAATAACCAGAAAATGTTATATTAGGTATAATAAGTATATTCTTTTTGTGATGGAAATTGACCGTACTGATAATAATATGTTAATGTCACTTTTTAATTTGACGACCCTGTATGAAATAAAACAGGGAGAAAAAGACAGCCCTTGACGAGTTTCTTGCCGGTTCTTCTCGTTACAAGGTCTCCCGCCGTAGGGTTTGTGAACCGATGGCGTAGCTTCTTTTTAGTTCATAAGTGCTTGTAACAGCCTCGACTGAATAAATAATATTAAATTTGACTTTATCAATCAGACAGATATGTAGTGAGACGCCCGGTACATTTGTATCACTCATAACATCGCAGTCATATTAAAACTTTCATAAGTAGCAGACGACGGGAGCCCGAGGCGCAGTGGTTCGCGCGCTCGACCTGCGATTGATGAGGTTAAGTAACTTTCGCAATTGTCGATCACGGGATGGGTGACCAAAAATTTACTATTTCAAGCTCCTCCGTGCTTCGGAAGGCACGTTAAGCCGTTGAACCCGGCTGCATTTGCAGTCGTTAAAACCCACCAATCCGCATTGGACCCGCGTGGGGGGTCATGGCCCGTTCTCCTTATCCATCCTTAAGGAAGGCCAGTGCCTGGGGCACTTACACAGTGGAAATATTAATAATGGCTGATGAAGAAGTAGCAGATATAGAATACAGTACCCCTAGGACGGAAAACTATCGAGGTATCGTCAAAAAATATATAATATATATGAAAAAATTCACAGGGCATTTTCCAAAATATGTCCACTACCAGTCACTGAGGAACCAGGTTCGATGCCCGACACGACACAGCCTGTTTGAGAGTGATCTCTCAAGGTCCGCCGGGATGTTCACGCGCCATCTAGCGGTTATGTGAGGAGCGCCGCCATCACCGCGGTGGTTCAACAACGACCGACGAAGCAGCATACATTATAACATGGCCTGCATAATACATCAAACCAACACCAGACGGCGCTGATTTTGAAAATATAAGGCGCCGCAGGCGCAGACGACCGCCACTTCTTCTTCTCAACTCCTAATTTTTCTTCCATATTTTTTATACGATAAAAATTATTGTACTTGTAATTTTTTATCTACATAAAGCACAGTATTTTATCATAAACGTCGCATTATTTAAAACCCAGACAAAGCAGACAGGTACATTCGATCTGTACCAGTATCATTTGTATCCAGACTATGAAGTAACTGTGTACCAAATTTCATCAAAGTCGGTTAAACCGTTCTTGATTTATGAATGGAGTAACCGACCGACTTAAGTTTTATCTTTGAGACTGTTTGGTGTGTGACTTGGTGCTTATTGTTGTTTTGCCGTTGTGTCTATTTAAAAACCTCAACCATATCTCAGTTTTAATTGTTTCGGCTGGCCTTTATTGGTATTTAATTAAAAATTAATACAATCTATCAATTATAACTTATATTTTTTAAATAACATACATTTTTTAGTCTTATTTTCATAAATGTTTTCAAGTTTGTTATTGGTATGTGTGCCGCTTATCCGATGTTTACATATAGCCACTAAGAAAATAATCATAAGTAATACTTGTTTTCTCATTTTCAGTAAACTTTGTGTTTTTATGAGAATAAATTCCATAAACCTAAAATGTAGTTCCCCTTACGGCCGGTAGGAACGCTGCTCTATATCTCATATTTTTTTTACTTTACTTCCTCGATACTTACTCGAAAGTTATTCGTGCTAGGCCTACAGAGCGATCCTACATTTTTCTATACATTTTGGACAGTACGTGCTCGATAACTGCTCTAAACGAAAACGCAAGTTGTTGTTGTTGGTACAGTACAGGCCGTTTATAGCTGTCAAAATTACCTCAGTGTTCATATTTTTTTTATTATTTGTATGAGCTTATTCTGGTTACGACTCACGACGGGAGATCAGCGCTGGTCGTAGACCAGGCATTATGCTGAGTAGTGACCATTTGGGAACAAATTATAATGTTTTATGTGTTGGTTTAGGTACCTTTCTCTGTTTTGTCTCAAATAATCTATTTTTCTTTCATTATTTATTTATTTATCTTATTAGAATAGAATAGAATAGAAAAGAATAGAAAAGTCATTTATTTGGCAACACATAACACGTAAAAAAGCAAAAAAAAAAAACATGAAAAAAAACCAAAAACAAATACTGCAGTGCAGTGTTATGTGATGCCAAAACTAGTCTCAGCTCAGATGCAATAGAGAAGATCTGCTGCACTGGTATTTTGCTGAGTCCAGTTGTGACACCACGGAACAACTAAAATAAATACAAAGATAACCAACTACTATACACATAATTATCTACTACTTATAAAAGTTACAGAAAAAGCAAAACATTAATACCTAAGTAATTGTGGTTAATAAACTAAAGTAACAACGATTAACAAAAATCGGCCAAGTGCGAATCGAACTCGCACATGAAGGGTTTCGCCTCTCACCCAAGGTTGCCTGGAAGAGACTGCTAACGTAGCTGTAAGGCTGCCTATTGAGTGTTCCTCTTTTTGACATTTTCTCTGTATGTGTTTGTTTTTGTATCGTGTGCAATAAAGTTTATATTATTATTATTGCCAAAATGCCATTATAATTTTTCGTCTGCAAAAATAAGTTTGTTTTTCATAGTGTTTGTATGAATGACGATTATATTTGCGGTTTTGGAAAATGTGCTATAGCTCTGAAACTACTAAATAAATTTCGTTCTAACCAAATTTCGTTAAAGTTTTTATAAAGATCTACATCATATTTTTTTTTTTTGATTTTTCACTCTCTTATTTCAAAACTTAGAGGGGGGGGGGAGACATACACTTTACCACTTTGGAAGTGTACATCTTTCAAACGGTTGACTTTGGGAAAAAATCGTTTTAGAAACCTCAATGCAATTTTTAAAGATCTATCTATAAATACCCCACACGTATAGGTTTGATGAAAAAAGTTTTTTCAGTGTCAGTTCCATGTATGGGGAGCCCCCCCTTAATTCACATATTTTTTAATTTTTGTGTAAAAACCGTAAAGCGGTTTACAGAATACATTATCTACCTATCAAGTTTCAACTGTGTAATCCTCATAGTTTTGGAATTAAAAACGGTGGGTTTCGTTTTTTGCCTTTAGGTTACGAAACCCTAAAAGTGCAATTTACGAAGCCAAACTCCATAGAAGTCAGCAAAAAGGTCAGGGATAGCTAATGGACTATTAAGTAAAAGGAAGCAATGAACAAATTATAATATACAACCCTCACGAGCCGGCGTGAAACGCAACACGGTGAGTGAAATATATTATGCTATCACATGTTTAATGTCAAAATGAAAATAAAGTAACCAGCACTTCATTTGACATTTCTCCATACATTCGAAAGATATTTTCGAGTCACACTTTGCTTAGACAGTTCAATTTCGTTCATTCAATACCTTTCAAAACGCGTCCCGATCACAATCCCTATCAAATTTCAAATAGTGACAGTTTGAAGTATGTTGACGAATTGAAAGGGATTGCGATAGATTTTAAAATTAGACAATTAGCCCCCAGATTCAAATAAACTTATAAATAAGCACAACACACGTACACACTTGTAATTAATTTGTTTTTAAATTGGTAATGATGTAATGTAAGGTATGGAGGAGCGGATACTCCTGGCACAAGTATAATACATACTTAAAAGGAGTATCCAATTTCTAGCATAAGATTGTATATCTTTTTAAAGTTTTTTTTTTTTTTTTGTATTAATAAGCGCTTTTGAAGCTTTTATTATTTTTCATGGTGATTACTTTCGGTAACATCATAGTTATCTCCATATTTTGTAGGTATTTTAAAACATTAACACATAACTTCTCACCGTGCGCTTTCAACGGTCATTCAGTCATAGCTCGATACAATTCAATCGCGGACGGAGTGTGTGTCCCCTCAAGTCCCCTGTGTCCCCTACTTCAGATAACCTCATTGTGCTCGGATAATTCTTGCCTCAGAGAACACGCCTCTGCTTGTATGGTGCTTGATTTATTTATGATTTGATGGAGACTCTTTATTAAATTTAAAGATATAGTACAGTCCGCAAGGTCTAAGCTGAGCTTTGCATTTGTGTGAGTGCACATGTATAGTTTGTAGGTATCGTTTAAAAAACAAAAAAGCAACAGGTGTTGCTACTAGTACATCTATGTGCACTCACATAAGTGCAAAGCTCAGCTTAGACCTCGCGGACTGTAAATACTTAGAAAATTAGGCTTTGTATTAACTAGGCTGATTCCACGTGCGTAACGTGAACATCGTGTAGGTTTTTTTTTATGAACGACGGGGAGACTTAGCCTTCATCATACCTGATGTTAAGTATTAACATGGAAACGAGCCTCTCCCGAAATCCTCAATCACTCAGGTGATGACGTTACTAAGCAAATCCTCAATTCATGTAGGAACTACATTTAGTATTTAAGCACAGCTAGAAAACGACAATGTATATCATTGTTAAGCTCTAAATTGAAAAATCTAGCCACACCATCAATAACGTCTTATTTGAACAAAAAAAAACCCGTCGGCGCATCCCGCGCGGACACTGAATCTCAATTTAAAACTTTAAAACCCGCTCTTTTGTGCAATTATTCAAACGATTATGCACACAATCATGATTTATATTTTAAAAGAGTTTCACGGCAATTTTTGGTCGGAAAATACAGCTCTTAGACCGATTATTATTTTTATCTATCTTTATTCCAGTTGTTGTTTTACAGTCGTTTGCATACAAAAGGCTTTAGGAGGTATTTGTGGTTTGTGGGAAGGATTAGTTTAGATCAAAGTTAAAGTTGTTTTGGAGTCTGGATGTCGCGTAGGGAATGGACATGAAAATTACTTCGCCTTACTACGCTAATGTAGAAGTTAAGCCAGATTTAATATTACTCTTCCCTCATCATCAAGAAAACAGCCGTCATCACGCCTTGATGTTGAGTGATGATAAGATCGACGATGGAATTCCAGTTCTACAGGTATCTTGAAGTTTGTTAGATTTCAAAGCCAACGGAACGAACGAGAAAGAAAGAAAGGCGATGACAAAATCCTAAATTGCCTTATCCTAAAATCTTGATATAGTCAAAGTCAAAATATTTTCATTCAAAATAGAAATATAAATAATTTATTTGCCTTTAAATGAGGTACACTGCAGATCTTAAATACTAGTAGGCTCAGCTCATTTCGCCATCCGCAATATACATATTTAATTAATAATTATGATTAATAATTTAGTAACATTAATTGTCATTTATTTGTTTTTAGGTTAAAGATAAATTTTAAAATAAATCAATTATCGTTTGAAATAAAATTATTATAGTATGTCAAAATTATACATGTCAAATCAAAATTATTATTTTTTACAATATTAGAATGTCAAATGAATAAAAGAAAATACAAAAAACCATACAAATTATTAAGTACTTATTTGTTAACATAATCAAATTTCATAAATTTAGGGTTCGTGATAAAGTCCAAATAGGCTTATAGATAAGTGCTTTAGATCCGTCCAATTTTTTTTCCCTACCAGCCATTCAGGACATCTTTTAACTGACAAGAAGAACGGCCGCAAGAAACTTATCAACTAGAACAGAAACATCAACATTTACAAAGGGACATGTTGTTGCCCGACACGTCTACAGTCTTGAAATTTAAATATAAAAGGAAATTAATCTACTTACGTCACCAGCGAGGTCGTTGCCCTCCCAATTTCGCCGCCGATCAATCAAGCGCTACTCCATCAGGTACATCTGTTACTTGTCGCCGAATTCCGATACTAAACAGGCCTACTAATATTATAAAAGAAGGCTTTAGGAAAAACCTAAAGGGCTTTATATTAATATTTCGATACTGTAGTACCTCGTCACCAGCGAGGTCATTGCCCCCGTCAATCCCGTCGCCGATCAGTCAATCAAAGTTGATTAGCCGCCCCAATCATGCGCCAACTCCATCAGACTGATGTCACCCTGGTACTTGTCGCCGAATCGTAATAAACGCTAACGCTTAGTGACTGAAGCGAGATAGCAATGAGAAAACGATCGAAACCGATTTTTCAGATTAAGCGAAAAAAAACACGAAATCGCTTCGTAAAAAAATAAATAAAAAAAAAGGATTGGTAGGATAGTCTTTGAAAATTCAATATCTTTTCCTAAAATAGCTATTTCAAAAAGTAACTATGACTTCTGAGTTTCCATATTTGTTTCAGAATAAACAAAATGAAATATGGTTGTAGATAAGTGTTGTAACGAGAAAATGCATGCAAGCTAATTACGTTACGCATTATTGAATTACTAGATTCTGCCTGTACCCAGCAGTGGGTGTCGTGTGGCTGAGACGCCGACTAGCTTCTGCCCGTGGTTTCACCCGCGTGGTTCTCGTTCCCGTGGGAATATCAGGATAAAAAGTAGCATAAGTTACTCAACGTCTTTTTAACTCACTCTATGTCAAAAATCAAGTCGGTTAGTTTTTTTTTTTTATGAACGACGGTGATACTCTTAGCCTTCATCATACCTGATGTTAAGTATTGATAAGGCTGAAGATGGAAGCGAGCCTCTCCCGGAATCCTCAGTCACTGAGGAACTGGCTATCTTATCTCAAACTGCCGGAACACAATAATGCTGAAAACATTGTTGTTATGGCGTCAGGCTTAGATAAAATGGTGGTAGCCAGCCAGGCGGACTTACAACAAGTCCTACCACCAACCAAACCGAATACAATATGTACCCCGCTGGGAATCGAACCCGGGACCCCTGGGTCTGATACGGGTGGTTGTACCACTAGACCACAGAGGCGGTTGTTTAATTAGAGCGTCGAGGAAGGACAAACAAACACACTTTCGCATATAATAATTATTAGTTAGGATGTAGCCAGAGTACATTAAAAGCACATACTTCGTATTTACCAGTAATATACTCGTTCTTTGCTGGTATAGTGTTGGGTATAATCTGGGATTATTAAAATACTCTTTACGTTTGAAATCAGGGACTGAATAAATGTTAACAACACTCACCACCAGGCACCGTATAAGTAATTATATAATACGACGGGTTTCCATAAAGTAGTGGGAATGACTAAGACGCAGTTATCTGTTATTAAATGTTGTTTTATTTTTCAATAAAGTCACCTTTAAGGAGTAAACACTTAGCATATATTTTTTAGAAACTTAAAATTCCTTTCTGAAAAAAACCTTCGTCCTGACTGCTTAAAAACGTGTACAGCAGAGATCACCGCGTCATCATCAAATTTTTGACCTCTGAGGTCCTTTAATCGGGAAAAGAGATAAAAATCACCAGGAGCGAGGTCCGGTCAATACGGCGGGTGCTCCATCAACTCAAACCCAGCATCTTTAATGGCAGCCATCGCAACTTTGGACTTGTGCGCGAGGGCGTTATCCTGGTGAAACAAAACAACTTTTGCGAGTTTACCACGAAACGAAAAAAACAAATGACATCCAAAAAAAAGAAACGAGAATCGAAAACTTTTTTCTTTTATTATTGTTATTAATAAATGAGCCATGCCTGCCATTATTTCTTTTTTTCTTACCAAAGAGTATATATGTATGTCATTCTCATTACTTAATGACCACCCCTCGTATACTTTAGGCTCAGACTACGAACCTCATTAAAAGCCGTTCAGACAGCATTTCATCATCAGACGCTTTAGGGTTCGTTCACATAGACTGGCTAGTTAATTAGGTTTGTATTCTTCGTATTTAAAATTCAGTTTTTATGCCAAGATTACATGGAATTTCAATAAAAAATATTGTTACACAATACACAACACAGGTAATGTGTTACAAATAAGACTACATATACGTACATCTTATGTTTTGTTCATTTAAATAAAACAACTTTTTCGGATATCAAACGCGCTATATTTCCACGAACTAAGTTGTAATTGTCCGTATTTTTAGCTATTTTAGGGGTTTATCGATTTTCCCGACGTTTCGGCACCTTTACAGCTGCCGTGGTCAGGATGACATGTAATGATGATGACATGAAAGGTGCTGTAAAGGTGCCGAAACGTCGGGAAAATCAAGAAACCCCTAAAAAACCTAAAAATACGGACAATTACGGCGTTTGATATCCGTAAAAGACTACATTATTATGTTGAAGAGCCGTACCCATGGTATTGTAACCGAATATAGAAATAGAAAAACTTTTACCATGGAAATACTGTAGATTTATAGGCCTTGGGAGCCCACGACGCTGTCAGTATAATAGGTATTTCATTAAAAAATTTGGCATAAAATGAAAACGTATGCAAATTTAACATTTTAATATTCTCCTTATCAGTTAAAAGATGTCCTGAATGGCTGGTAGGGAAAAAAATTTTTGGACTATTCGAAAGTACTTATCTATAAGTCTATTTGAATAAAAATCTTTGACTTTGACTTTGACTTTGAATAATTATGTTACTGCATTTTTAGCTTCGGTTTTTACCGTTCAAAATTAATTAGCCTAACTGGGGTCTATGTGAACGGACACTTAGCTTTAAACACAGTATTAATCAAGGGAACGTTTCATTGACGCGCGTCGCGCGGCTAATTAGCGAGCGAACGTGACACATCGTGACGCGACGCCGACGTAGCGGCGACGTGGCGGCCACGTGACGCCGACGAGACGTCAACGTGACACAACGCTGACACTATTCGTTAGTACAAACACTGCTGCGTGGCACTGCTTGACGTACAATAATCCACTTTTTTTATCGATCGATAGGTAGTTTGCACTCTATTAAAAAAAAGTTTGTGATCATTTAACGATTTTCACACAAAATACCTGTTTCCGTAGAGGGATCACTATAGTAAATTTCGGCCCATATTTTTCAATTTGATACCTTTAAAAAGCTAGAATGTTTAACAATTCGAGGGTGTATTTCATTTGTGTTGTGTATTCTTTGGTTTTAACTATGCGGGTTTTTAGGCTACTTAAACATTTCATACAAAAATGACCACAATTTGCAACTTTTTTTGTTCAACACTGCACAAAAAGTAAAAACAATCGTTTCGTATTCGTATGAAAGTACGCGAATGTAGCGACGCGACAGTCAGGACACTTTTACGACGCCTGCGACGCGACCCAACTGTCACCACGTCTAATTGGTTTCAATTTCAATGCAAGTGCGCGTGCGCACAACGACAAAAATGTCGACCAAATGCGGAAAATTGTACTGAAAAAGTTGTGTTGCTACTCTTTTGTTTCTCTCGTGTGCGCTACTCAGAAATAGAAGGCGACATAGACAAATTGGTTGCGAAGACAAAAGTTTCTCGTATCATCAGATCATTAAATAGTAAAGTATGTTAATGATACATATGAACTTGCAGAAGGACACGATTATAATTTCAAGTTTAAATTAAGAGTCAAGTAAGGTATAAAAATTCGTTGCCAATGATAGCAAATATTCAAACGCTTTCTATCAGACCAGCTGGCCTACCGCCATCTCTTAGCGCTATATTGTTTTCTGTCAAACATTATCGGCGCATTATTTTTATATGTCACTTCGTACCGCAAACCGTATAAAACAAAAGAATTTTTTGAAGGAGGTTTTGTGTAAAATGTGTCAAAATATGACAACTTCAATTCGTTCGTAGGCAGGAACAACGAAAAAAGATGTACATGGATCTGAGATAGTTGTTTATAGAAACTTACATTATTCAAATATATCATGAGTACTTGGATGTCCATATTTTTCTTGCGAATGTTCAGGAGCTGCCTAGTCAAGTCCGTCATTACAAAGTACCATCAAGTGCAGGTAGGCAAGTTCTTTTTTGTAATATTCATCTCCATAGATATATCTCAATGGTTGTGTCATTGAGCAGGAATGAAAAAAAAAATACTTTATGAAGTTCGCGGTACGAATTTAAACACTTTTGAAACAAAAGGAAAACAAAACGTTTTTATGACATGATGGTCTCTAAAAATGGCGGTAGGCCCCCAGGCTTAAAGTATAATTAACGTGTAGCTAGAAATAATTCTCAAGATATCCAACTTACATTTAATGAAAGGAAATCTAATTATACCAACGACCTACATTACCTCAAAACATAAATTCTCTTAGCAACTTTTATTAAAATTCATTAGTTCACAAACTTAATTACCCATGTTACGAACACAAAGAGCACGTTACATCCGCAGCCGCTGAAAAGCTAATTCAGACATTGTATGTGGTCGCAAATGTTATTCACTTTTTATGCGACCGACGGCGAAGCGTGCGGAATATATTTTATAGCACAATAACAAGTAACGCGGTTAACTGAGGCATTCAGCAACAACGCCGCGATGAAAATATTCTATTTGATTCTATGTTTCGACCTCATGCATATTATATTCAACCAGACTTATTTCGACCAAAGCAACTCCGCTAAGCAAGTTTTTTTTGAAGTGAAAACTTCTTTAGCGGCGTTGTGCACATCAGAGTTTTAAATTTTTTGGATGGGTAAAAAATGTTAAAGTCGCGTCAGGAAACGTGACCTGATCGAAAATTCGTAAGACAGAGGGAGAGTAGAGCGCCGCCGGCGCGGCGCAGGAGAGGAAGTAATATCCCCCTCTCTTTCTACCGCGCGGCGAAAATGTATGCGTGCTCCTGCTGTTTCGTTTAAGCGGTTTTCACTTCTGTCGGCACTCCCGGAGTGCAACCCGTTGTTTTTTTAATCTTTTGATCCCGCAAACGGAGTCATCAATCGTCTTTTTGTTTTGAAAACGGAGTAGTCATGTTTTTTTTTACAAGTAACCGGTCAGCCACTTGACCACCATCGTGTTTAGTAAGCAGCATCTCTCATTGATGAAACGACTGTGGCCAACACCGTAGAAAAGGTGAATATACTAGAGAATTTCAACGTGTTCTCGTAGGTCTCTTTAGCATAATTGGTCAGTGCATTGGGCCGGATTCCCAAGGATGGGCGATAGGCGTCCCATCAGGGCGACATGAGACAAGTTGCTTTTTACTAGTATATTTACTTGTTTAAAAATGATCACGCAAAATTAAAAAGTTATAAACAGGATGTGGTCTAAGGTGTAACATGCTTGCCCAGGAAATGCCTATTCACTATCGCCTTGAAAAAACCAAGGTTTTTGGAATCGGGGAACACATGAGCAAGCAGCGCATTCCATTGTCCACATACAATTCATGTCATGACACATGACACAAATCAGTGTTTTAAAATACAAAGTGTCGATAGTTTTAAATACATGTCATCATACTGCACCGGATTCCGCACTGTTGTTAAACACTGCAGAATAAAAAGGTTTAAGTACTGAATCCCAGTCCAGAGGCAAACTTCTAGATTTCCTATAGTAATTAAGATTCTACCTACAGTGAAACTTAAATCCACAGCACGCACCGCAACAAACAGTGACAAATCGAAAGGTACATTCAATAATATAATTTACCTCAGAGGTTTACACTTTATACACGTCTAAGCAACGATCTACTCTACATACAGCCTTTGAGAAGGATATTGAATATCTCCATTCACTAATCGAACGAACACTAACTAACCACTTCACCATTGCGCTCCCTATTAAACGATCACTGGAGTCATCAAACCATAACTTCCAGTCGGTTTGAGCGAGCGCCCAGCCAGGGCCCATATTTGTAAATACCCGCCGCGTTAGCTCCAAGATTTAAATACAGTTGCGAGCAATGATAATTATGTAACATTATACAACTTTATCGTATTAAAACACAAGGACGCAAAGCTCTCTGTGTCCACTAATGTCATTCAATATTGTAATGTTGCTTAGTGTTTCTATATTATTGCACGTGACAGTCAGTACCTAAATAATGACAAAAAAAAAATACAAGAAGTTAATGGCTTTTATCTCATCAAATAGGTACTTGACTTGTACCTACTTGATGCCTAAATTGCTCCTGAGAGAGAGTTTCCTGAATCGCATGAGATAAAAGAGGATGTTATCCACAGATATAAGAAAATTTAATGCTCTGTGATGTTATCAGTGGTCGATTTTTTTGTCCAAAATTCTCAGTTCTGGAGCTATCCCAGCGGGTATTTACGAATACGCGCCCGGGGCAGCATCGATTGCTGAGTCAGCATCGCAAACGGCGCAGTAACAGTTCCATTAGCGCCACGTGTTACCCCAACAAATATAATATTCCATTCAACGTCTCTCACCAGATCTTTCAGTACTCACCTTAAGAAAGATGCACACGAGGGAAAACAGATAAATATCCACTCTGCTTTGAGCAGCGGACCCACCAGAACGTTTTGTTTTTATTGAAGTTGTCACATTTGACACACTTCACACTTTGGAGGCGATGATTGAGCAAAGACGTCACAAAACTTCCGTCAAAAACAAGCTTACGTTAAGGGATTCGTAGTACGTAATAGCATGGTAAAATAGATGGCACTAAGAGATGGCCCCGTTCGAACTTCTTCTAGTGGAATCTCACCCTTTTTGTATGAACAGCGGGAAGACGCTTAGCCTCCATCAAACCGGATGTTATTGTTAAATCTGAAGATCGAAGCGCGCTTCTCCTAGAACTGGCTATCTTATCTCTAACTGCTGGAGCACAACAATACTGAACACATTGTTGTTAAGGCGTCAGACTTAGATAAGATGGTGATAGCTAGCCAGGCGTACATACAACAAGTCCTACTACCAACCAAACTACTACCAATCAAACAATGCGAATCGAACCTGGGACCTCTGGGTCTGATACTGTGGTTGTTACCACTTTTTTGTTTTTTATGAAATACTGGGAGATTCTTAGCCTTCATCATACCTAGCTGATGTTAAGTATTGATATATTGATAAGGGTGAAGGTGGTAGCGAGCCTCTCCCGGAATCCTCAGTCAATGAGGAACTGGCTATCTTATCTCTAACTGCTCAGTTTTGTATGAAAAAATATAAATGGCATTACTTTTTTTATAATTTTGGATATTTTTTTTAATAGAAACCTAGACTATTATCCTAGAATACTATCTTAATTCAAATAACATCACAACAAGTACTCATGTTCAAATTTTAAATTAATTTAGTATTACGTTTGTATGGGACACTGACGTGTCGCGGCCTCTTAAGCTCGATATTAGAGGTGATTTTTCTAGTTTAAAATGTATGAATATAAATCGTAATTATACATCTTTCAAAAGAGGAAAATAAAGCGCTTTTGCAATCCTTTTAAAAAAGTTTGCTGGCGTGTTCCTGCATGAAAAAACAGTGTATGGTCTTCTTTATGCACACTACTTGATGTATTCAGCGCTCACGCGGGTCGGCGGGATGCGTGCCGCCATAAAACATGACCCCGATTTTTATTTGCGGGATTACAATTTGGAATATTAAGCGCGCCGATTAGGCCGCCATCGCCATAAATCAAGATCGCACTCATTCATTCTTTCCTCAAGTTTCTCCGCTTTATGAAGATTGAACTGGGAACGGGAGATTAGAAATGCGATTTCACGATCGCGCGTTGCGTAACGTTAACGTCGATGAGATACGGCTTCGATTCTTTTGTTGTTGCAGATGGGATTGGGCCGTGACTTCTTGTAATTTAGTACTTTTTACCCACGACGGACGGAATGGGACGGATGCGTTTGGGGTTAGAGGATGTTTGTTTATTTGTTTGTATGTTTTTTTTTACTTTGAATGGGTTTGCTCTTGATCCCAACCAAGCCCAGGGGCTAAGACAGGATCCACTATGGAGCGAGCTAACCCAGAAGGTGCACTTCACCCTTGCTTAGAAGGTGGTCGAGTTATAAGTACTCGGAAATACAGACGCAGGGAGGGAGTTCCACGCCTTTGCTGTGCGTAATGTAAAAGATGTTGAGTAGCAAGCAACCAAGAAAGGGTAGCCCGCAGTGCGTCTGGATGTCCGATGGAAGAAGGGGGATGGCGGTATGAGCTCATGCAGTCCTGAGCACACTCTCCGAAGTATAGTCTGTAATTTGAAATTGTAACTTGAAATTTGCTGTTCACCAGTTCTTTGTCGCCGATTAGCCTCTCAGCTCTGCGTTGGATCGTGTCCAGCGCAGCTAGTTGGTATATCGCTGAGCTGTCCCAGAGGTGACTGCAATATTCCATGTAAGAGCGGTCAGCTTTATAGATAGTTGAAAGCTGTCCCGGCGTGAAATATCGCTTGATCTTATTTAGGATTTAGCTGCAGGTTACTGTCATCCCACTTGGAGACGTGGCTTAACGTCTGATTCGTTCACTCAACCATGGCCTCTCTCATTAATATCACGTCGTCTCCGCTGGCTTTTGCATTCAACGGGTATCTCTCTACGACAGTACTGATATCTGCATACCCAACAATTCCCGGTATCAACAGGTCATTGATGTGCAACATAAAAAGCGTCGCAGAGAGAACAGACCCCGAGGAACTCAGGCATCAATAGCCTATGAGTCAAAGGAGCAGCCATCGATGACTACTCTGATCAACCGTTCCGTCAGGAAATCAGCTATCCAACTACAAAAGTAAGCGGGGATACTATACGCAGGAAGCTTGCGCAGCAGACTTCTGTGCCAGATCTTGTCAAAAGCCTCGAGATGTCAAGTGACGCGGCACGTGCTACGCCGTTCATATTGAGGGTCTTGCCCCAGTAGTGCATCACATAAACTAGAAGATCCCCAGTTAATTGTCCTCGGCCATAACCATATTGACGGTCACTGAGGAAGTCAGTGACTTCTAGGTATGAGAGCATCTTACTGTTCAGAACTCTTTCCATGACCTTACAGAGTATGAAAGTGATAGCGATCGATCGGTTGTTACATAGGTCGGCACGACTTCCCTTTCTGGGTACTGGCTGCACATTGGCAAGCTTCCAGCATTTCAGTACGGTTTTTGTCTTGAGAGAGAGGTGATACAAGCGTGTTGGCACAGTACCTCAATACCCTTGCCGGTATGCCATCAGGACCACTGGCCTTGTTCATGTCCAGACTAAGTAGGGCTCTACGGACTTTTTTTATTATGGAAAGTAACCTCCGGCATTTAAGAATCACAGCAAGGGACGCTAGGTGGTTGTTGAGAGTCGGTGTCCAGACGCGAATTGCTCGCAAACAGAGAGGCAAATAAACACGCTTTCTCAGCTGCAGAATAAGCCAGAGACCCGTTAGGTATCAGCATAGGCGGTAGCACAGGACGCCAGAAATGTATGTCTGTTACCATTTTTCTCGGAAACTACCGGGCTGATTTCGATGCGGTTTTTTGCATTCGAAAGACGTCATTTCAGAGCAGGTTCTTAGACATGTTTTGTGGTGGTAGTCCACCAGGGGGAGCTGCTCCGACCAGATACAGAAAAAAATACTCACTCGATTTCAATGCGGCTTTTTGCACAGCAGCAGTGTTTGAGGGCTTCTCAGAAACTATTCAACCGATTCCGATGCGGTTTTTTCCATTAAATAGGTGACATTTTAGAGCAGGTTTCTAATTGTGTTTTATAGCTGTAAACTAGTAAGTGCACTCTAAGCACATCCGCAAATAAAATACGAAAGCCTATAACCATCGCATGCAAGCTACACTGATAAAAAAAAATCCCCACTGACACACAGACTTTCCCCTAAAATAAACGATAGGAAAACCTAGCGCCTCTGTCAAAAAAGAACAATACTTGTAAGGCGCTATTTATATATATAAATAAATTTCAATGAATTCCAGTGTCGACTAATGACTTATTTAAACCCTAACCGAGAAAGGCTTGTGCTATGAATAGTAATTGCTGTAAAACAAATTGGTTTGCTGTGTTCGCTCTGAAACGTGTTTCTTTGATGTATTCGAAGCGGCTATTTGCAACTTAGTAAGTATTGGATAATGATGAGTCAGGAGGTCTACTCTCTAAGCAGAAACCCGTAGTTTCGGCCTAAGTTACGGACATTTCCTACTCCGCATAGTCCGAATTTTCTACAACGGACATTATTAGTTCTGAGACCCGAACTAAGAATGAATGAGAATACGTTTTGTGCCGTTTGTCCAAAACTAGTACATCCGAAATCAATAGAGAGTAGGCTCCATTCGTAGTTTCGGGAATCTTACGGACGGGGGCCCGTATCTTAGTTGACGGGCTTAGAGAGTAGGCCTCCTGTTGTAAGTAATATTTAAAAGAACAAAGTACATATTGCTCTTTTTAATACAACAAGAAACTACGTGTACTCAGCTTTCCATAGTTAAAAGTTCTGATTGATTCGATTCACGTTGACGTACATTTCAGTTTGTCTCAGATAGGCCACAGAACACAAGATATAAGTGTCGCCTCGAAACGGGCCCAATTGTTATGACAATTCAAAAATTTTACAGAGGGAAATGTAAAAAATGCTTCTGTGTTTCGCGCAAAAGGGGTGGCGACTCGTGGCAGCTTAACTTAGCACTTCTAACCTCTTCATTTTATTCTGTGTGGTAGGCCGTCTAGCTAGAATAAGTTGTATACATACATCACGAACGCCATGCAAAAATCTAAGAGCTCACTAATTTGGATGAAAAACTCGCACTAAGGGCTCAGAAGCCAAGAGTTTAATCTAACTTTGCGTATACAATTTCGGTCGGTCTCAGTCGGTTGGGCAACAGCTGGACAGTATGGCTGGTCTCGATGCGGTTGCAGCTGCGCTTGCAGTTGCAGTACGTGCATCACTGAACCTTATCAAGAATGAAAGGGTGGTCCGATTTCTACGAATTTTCAAAATATAGAGATAAGATTTTTTTGTTTGTCTCTAAAATCCTACTAATATTATAAATGTGAAAGTAGGTATGTTTTTTTGTTGTTTGCTTGTTACTCTTTCACGTAAAAACTACTAAACAGATTTGGATGAAATTTGGTATGTAGGGACTTCAAATAGTGGACTAACACATAGGCTACTTTTTATCCCGATATTCCTTCGGAAACTTAAACCACTGAAACGACGGGCGGTCCCTAGTATCCAGCATAAGAACTTTTTAAAACTAAACGCAGCGCAAACAGCAGCTATGCACTGTGTATCGGAACCAAAAGTTGCGTGTATAACTGAAAGGTATGTATTTATTATTTAACCGCCTCTGTGGTCTAGTGGTACAACCACCGGTATCAGACCCAGGGGTCCCGGGTTCGATTCGTTGTTCGTTCGACTTGTTGTAAGCCCGCCTGGCTAGCTACCACCATCTTATCTAAGTCTGACACCGTAACAACAATGTTTTCGGCATTGTTCCGGCAGTTAGAGATAAGATAGCCAGTTCCTCAATGATTGAGGATTGCGGGAGAGGCTCGCTTCCATCTTCAGCCTTATCAATACTTAACATCAGGTATGATGAAAGCTAAGAGTCTTGCCGTCATTCATTAATCTGTTTCATCAAACTAAAATGCCATCAGGAAATAATGAACAGCATTTTTCAAAACGCTTATGCATAGTTCAAATCCTAGTCTCTGCCAACTTTTGTGATTATGGGAATCGAGAATCGAGCACTTTTGCGAGGAGCCCTTATTCCAACT
Source organism: Chrysoteuchia culmella (assembly GCA_910589605.1). Lineage (NCBI taxonomy): Eukaryota > Metazoa > Arthropoda > Insecta > Lepidoptera > Crambidae > Chrysoteuchia > Chrysoteuchia culmella. The sequence goes on along the minus strand of OU342658.1, from coordinate 20,489,995 downwards.
GCGTAAAAAGTAACCTGCATGTCGTAGGAGGATTTGATAAATAGAATTTTCGCAAAAATCCTAAAGATATTGCAAAAACACGGATAATTAGACAATGGTTTTGACATTTCTTAATCTTACTGAAAAACTATAAGGTTTTTGCAAAAATACTGGTTGCTTTAGTAACATTGGATATTCTTTACTCTGATTGGCTTAATTTTTGGTTGCTTGCTAACTCTTATTCTGATTGGTTCATAGAAAGTTTACTACACGTGAGAGGATAGATTGACATTCGAAACGTCAAGTCGTCAACCAATAAGAAAAGATGTTGTTTGGGACGGTCCGACCAGCCAATCAGTGTTCTTATTTCATAATAGCCAGGGATTCTTTTCGTAATCTTACTAAAGGCAACCAGTGTTTTTGCAAAAATCCTATCTTGTTTCAGTAGGATTGAGAAATGACAACACCATTGTCTAATTATGCGTGTTTTTGCAATATCCCTAGGATTTTCGCAAAAAATCGATTTATCTAATTATCCTGCGACACATACACAAACGCTATGTGCAACACAACCTACCTATCGACCTAGTGCGCCCTCTCTGCTTCCGTTTTCCTTATTTACCCCGCGAAGGTCCATTGTTCACTTCCACGGTAAATTATAGTTTTCCTGTTTGTTGTCGCAGCAACGGAAGTATCGATGCACAGTGTGTGCCGAGATTTACGAAAGAAAGGTCCGGTCAATAATTTCGCGGTGACAATTTTTTTTTTTTTTTCTTTTATTTAGGAACAAACAGTTTCTTAAAATATAATAAGTACATAAATCAGATTAAAAGTAAACCTAGAGTCCCCTAAATTATAAAATAAAAAACAGTAGAAAAAAGGACAACAAAGTATTTAAACAATTACACAAAATTTAAATTAACAAGCCTAACAGATAAAGATTTGTACACACAATTCACACGCGGGTACTTTTAATTATGTTGTTATCACATTTAAAAACAAAATTATATATATAAATATATAAAAAAAGAAACACAAATACAAAAACAATGCGCTGCTTAAGCTATTAACAAACACAGTCTATAGTCTATAAGTCGAACTTGTCTTAAAAATAAATAGACATTTGTTATAATATTATCACAATATTAGAATATTACTCTGCGGTACTGGAATACTAATGTATAATAGTAGTAATATAGTACTAATGCCTAAGGTCGACGGCGACGGCGCGATTTGTAACGAACGATCAAGAATATTTTTATGGAATATTCTTTTAGTATGAGTGTTTATGGTTTGTTTGTATTGTTTGTGAAGAATACGTAATATAGTCTTTTTTCGGAGAATTCAAAGTTGCAGCTTAAATAAAGATGCCGGCGAATTAGGAACCTCTTTTTTTTAAGTCGGTTAAAAAGAGTCATGAACCATTTTTAATAATATGTCTTCAGTTAAGTTTACGTTGTTAGGTTATACACTTCAAAGTTTTTTGCAGCCGTTCTTCTTTTGAGTTTATAAGATGTCCTGAATGGATGGTAGGAAAAAAATGGAAAATTCGAAAGCACTTATTTAAAAGGTACTAAGTATTTGAATAAAATATTTGATTTTGACTTTGACTAAGCTTGCCTTGATTGGAGTATCTACAACAGAATTATGCACTTGCTTGCAACAAAGAACATTACTATTGGTTTCTAAATTGAGAATTTCAAGTTAAAAATGTCTGAAACTCAACTCACAGCGAAATAATATCATACAAGAGTGAGGTATGACACGTTCTCAACGAATTTTCAATTTATAAACCAACAATACTTACGAATAATACTAAGGTGTACTCTAGTATTATAACCATTCGTTGATTATCTTTATTCTTTATCATTGTAAAGTCGACCTGTGTGACATTATACAGCAATGTGTAAAAAGTTATACAATCAAATGTGTTTTGCCTTTGCTGCGTGTGACACACTTGTTTCGGTGGCTTTGATGTAATATTTTTTGGATATATTGAGGAAAATTATCTGCAGGCAAGCCTCTCAGAAACCAGCGTCACGCGGCGGCGAGATGAAAGGCGGCAAGAACCGCAACTACTTACGAGCATTTGATGTTCCGCGCGGGCGGCCGCAAAGGGGCGCCCGCTCGCCGCGACCTGGTTGTGCACGAATTACATTTTGTTATTATAATGTTTCTCTTGACACACAATATTATGATATACATATAGTTACATAAGATAGCCGTGTGGTTACGGCCTAAGAATACAAGTGTCACCACTCTCTTAGGCGCTGGTTTCTCTGGCCGCCCGCCACCGGCGGCGGACGACGGACGCGTGTCCGCGGCCGACAACGTCCGAATGCTATGTTCGGTAATGCTCGGCGCTGGGTTCTCTGAAACGTCGCCCGCGGCGGGCGGCGCAAGCGTGCGACGTCGCACGCCACACGCGTCGGTCGGTATCATTTTGTAGAATAGCGACGGGCGCACGCCGCGGCGTCCTGGTTTTTACAATTAATTTTAATAAGGAAAATGACGAGTTTTTAATGAATTTAATACGATGTAACACTTTATTGTACGATGCTTCTGACAATAATTATAAGAAACATATTTTAAAGCACAAAGTATAAGAGAATTTATGTGAAACAATGAAAATTCCAGGTAAGTGTTTATTTTAAAATTTTATAACCTGAAAATTATAACCATCATTGTATCAATGCGAAGTTACACAAGATCTGACTGCCAAGTCACTCTTCCTTGAGGTGAACATAAATGCAGACGCGTCTCCGCCAGACAACCCATACGCCCGCGGCCGACGGCGTGCAGACGCGTCTCCAGACGTCGTCGGTCGCGTGCGGCGGGCCAGAGAAACCAGCGCCTTACATGCATGGGATGTCGTAAGAGAAGGAAAACTGGAAACAAATCCTCTAACAACCAGCTTGCCGGAATAGGGGCAAACGGTTCCGGTCCATGAGGAGTAGAGTCTGAGCCTCGCCTTGCAAACTCGTCTGCTTTATCAGTACCTCGTGAGTCACTGTGGCCTTTAATCCACTGCACTATGAGATTGTTAGAAACACCTACCTTGTTGAGGGTGTTGTAACATTCTAGTATTAGGCTCGACGTGCTGCGACTGCCGTTCAGAGCTTGTAGTACCGATTTGCTGTCGGAGAGGATGATTATATCGCAGTTTGTTACCTCTCTGGATATAATTGCATGTGCTGCCAGTGTGATGCCAATGCATTCCGCTTGAAAGACGGTATTGTATGGGCTTAGTGGAGCGACAATTTGTATGTTAAGGTCCTCTGAAAACACCCCTGAACCCACTCCTGACGTCGTCTTGGATCCGTCGGTGAATATCAGAAGAGCCTTGTGCTACTGTCTGGAGTTAAGATCATCTTCCAGGTGTATCCTGTATTTCTTGTCAAAGATGAAGGATGGCTTAATTTTATCACTCACTGGCTCAATTATGGGTGTGTTGAGCCATTCCTGCAGTAAGCCGTTAAGATCTTACCTTTTCATGGGTTAGTGTACCCAGATGCTTGAGTCTTAACGCTGTTTTGGCAGCCTCCTGCTAGATGTGGAGATGTAATGGTTTAATGTTGAGCATTACCTCAAGTGCAGCTGTCGGAGCAGTGCTCATACAGCCTGTTAACACAGCAGGCCTGTCGTTGGAGTCCTTGCAGTTTCTTCGCTTAGGGGTTTTATAACTACGTTGTACAACCATAGGAACAGTTTAGGTGAGAGACCCCAGCGTTTACCTACCATCTTGCGACATTGCCAGAGAATGACACTCGCAGACTTGGTCTTGTGTTCGATGTGACTGTTCCAGTTGAGTTTGCTGTCAAGGATAATTCCTAGGTATTTTACCTCTTTAGACAGTTGCAGTCACGTTAAAGAGTTTGGGCAGGCGATGATCGCCCACTTGGTGTTTGTTAGTAAACATTACCAGTTCTGTCTTCGTCGGATTAACCGTCAAGTCGTGTTCTTTACCCCATTTCTTCACCTTTTTCAGAGCAGCCTGCATTGTTTCGCGGTTTATACTGGCCTGTCTACCAAAAGTGAGCATGGTGATGTCATCAGCATATCCTATAGTGTAGAAATAATTCGAGTTTAGGTGTGCAATCAGGTCGTCAACAACTAGATTCCACAGAATGGAGGAAAGCACACCGCCCTGTGGACATCCCCTTGCAACAAGGGCCTTTTGACTACCCTCTCCCTCCACCTGTACAGTTCTACTGCGTAACATGTTTTTAGCTTTCGGGTTCTATAAACACTACCTTAACTTCCCTCAACAAGTGTGGCATGTACCCGTGTGCTAGGCACGCGCGTAGTAACTGTATGAGGTTGTTAACGACTGCTTCACCTCCCCATTGTAGGAGAGCTGGAAAGATGCTATCTGTTCCTTCTGTCTTAAACGGCGAGAAGCTTTTCAAAGCACATCTTACCTTATCCGATGTAATGACCTATTCGGCCAAGCGCCAGTTGGCTACAAATCGGCTTTGGATCGTGTCGCCACTCTGCTTTTTGTACCGGGAGACAATCCAGAAAGTGAGTATCTAAAAGAATTGTGTTCGCTTCCTCACGGCTACGGGACATAGTACCGTCAGGTTTACGCAGGTTGCCCAGTGTGCCAGGTCCCTGAGCCGCCAAAACCTTTCTTACTCCATTTGCCTGTTTTGGTGATGTGAACCCAGTATTAGCAAATAAAGACTATTCTATTCTATTCTACGTAATATTTAACGTTAACAAGATCAGATGAAAAATTGAATTTTCTTGCTATAAAAAACAACTCAAAACTATTGATCAAGTATAACTAGGCTTTAGAATAATGCGAAACGAATAACTTTCGAGTAAGTATCGAGGAAGTAAAGTACATTTTCACCTCACACGCTCTGAAAAGGAGGTTTTGTCAATCAGTTTGGGCATAGAAAATCGCTTTTTGCGGACTAGCGCGGCAAAGTATTTTTTTAATTTAAAACCTAAAAATATGTCATTATGCGTTCCGAATCGGACTATTGACTTTTTTGTTACATTTTATTCTTATTTTAAATAGCTTTAAATTAATTATAATACTCGGTTTTGGTTTTATTATATTATTTTAGTTCATTGAATCATAAAAACAATAACAATAAGAATAAACTATTTGTTATAAAAAATTTATATTAGACTGGGTGAGATTTCACAACCTTTAATTGGATTTCGGACTGTGGCATAAATGTTTATTTTTAAATTGTCTTTGTCTTGTACCTTATGTCAGTGTCAACATTTACGGAATCGTTTTTATTCTTAATAATAAGTAACAATATATTTCTACTTTAAATAACTTTGAATTGACTATAATACTAACTTTTTTATTATTTTAGTTTTTTATATCATTAAAACAACGAGAATAAGGTACATTTAGATTAAACTTTATGTTTAAAGATTTTTTACCGGAAGTTGACGGCGGAAACAACCATAAAATATTCCTCGCTGTTGTGAGGTGACATTTTTCACCTGTGTTGAGTGTTGCGCTCGGCAGAAAAGTTTTTAGCGTCTTGTACCTTTGAAATCCTCGCTTCGCTAAGGATTCAATCAATCCTAGAATCCTTCACTTGCTCAGATTTCAATTGAGGTAACTCGCCGCTAAATAACCAACTTTCCAGCCTTGCATAACAAATAACTATTTTTGACATTACGTGCTCGATACTCACTCGGTATTTTTTCGGTACTATCGATTCGCAAAAACGCACTACGGGAGACTTTGTAATCAGAAGAACCGGCAATGAAAGTCTTCAAGGGCTGTTTTGTTCTCGTTATATTAATTTTGTACAGAATCGTCAAATATAATAACATAATGACAAGTAAGATCACTTTTCATCACAAGATTAAGCAAAACATTATCTAAAAAAGAAAAAAAAGATTCCGTCGAATTGAGGACCTCCTCCTTTTTTGAAGTCGGTTAAAAATAAAAGATAGCACCCACAATTCCCACTAGCAGCACCCGTCCACGGGCACGAAATAAATATTTAACGTTCTGAAGACCGAGACGTTTTCTACAAATAAGTTGGACAGTTATTGAATTCACAAAGTCTGAAGTTAATTGACATTTCAAGAATAAACATATTTATTGAAGTTATGGCTGAAATATAACAAAATAAGATGTTATATTTTTCCATTAAAATAAAAATACTTGATAGGTATTAGACTTCTTGCCGCTTTTTCATTGCTTTGAAGCTGGTTTAAGTTTCATGTTGATAAGAATAATATAACACTAGCGGCTGCCCGCGGTTTCACCCGCGTGGTTTCCGTTCCCGTGGGAATATCGGGATAAAAAGTAGCCTATATATTAGTCTACTACTTGAAATCTTTACATATTAAAGTTCACCCAAATCCGTTCAGCAATTTTTGAGTTTTTTTACTACATTTCTCCACCTTTTTCAGAGCAGCCTGCATTGTTTCGCAGTTTATACTGGCCTGTCTACCAAAAGTGAGTATGGTGATGTCATCAGCATATCCTATAGTGTAGAAATAATTCGAGTTTAGGTGTGCAATCAGGTGGTCAACAACTAGATTCCACAGAATGGGGGACAGCACACCGCCCTGTGGACATCCCCTTGCAACAAGGGCCTTTTGACTACCCTCTCCCTCCACCTGTACAGTTCCACTGCGTAACATGTTGACTATCCAGTTTATAATCTGACCTTCCACCCCTCGCTTCCTGAGAGAGGTCTCAATGCTAGTAAAGGTGGTCTTATCGAAAGCACCTTCTATATCGATAACTATATCTTTATATTACATATTAAAGTTCACCCAAATCCATTCAGCAATTTTTGTGTAAAAAACAAAGTAACTAACATACTTTCACATTATTAAGTAGTAAGATTTGCAGTCCACTAAGACTGTTTCTTGAACATCGTAGGTCCCGACGCCTCGCTATATTCCAGGAGGCATTGTTCCTGAATAGGCTACACTTGGATTACTCGCTATCTTATTTACGAGATTACTGTCGGCATTAAGTCCCCGAGTAATATGTAATATGGCGTCGAGTTAGTCTCCGTGGTCCTTCGAACCGGATAAGCGGATAAAGTCATGTTTAGTATAGCGAATTAAATGAAAATAAAGCGTTTACATCGTCACATACATGAAACTAATTTTGAGATAGAAAAGCTTTAGCAATCAAAATCTAAATATTTTTTATTCAAATAAGCATATATTAAACGCATTTTTGAATCTTCAGTTTTATTTATTTATTTGTTTAGCCCAATAAGTGTAAGTGTACCTATCAGAAGTAAGAAACAGTGCGCTAATAGTCTAATTTTAAAATCTATTCTAGCCTTTCAATTCGTCATTTGAAAGATATTTACATACTTCAGGCTGTCACTATTTGACATTTGAAAGGGATTGTGATCGGGACAAAAATCTTCGAAAATATCTTTTAAATGTATGGAGAAGTATCAAATGAAGTGCCATTTAAAACATCAATTGTTCTGAAAGGGATTGCGACTATAAGTTACACAATTCCATAGATCACTATCACAATCACAATTCCTTTGAAAGGGACTGTGATAGATTTTGAAATTAGACAATTAGAGGGCAGGTCAGTCAATAAAAATAATAATAATAAATATTTCCATACAATCACACCAATTATCTAGCCCACGTTGAGTATCATGAAGAACTTGTGTTATGGATACTAGATAACGGATAAACATACTTATATACTTTTTTTTACATACATACATAATACTTTCATAGTATTTTTTTTTCATGTTGGTGCCCCTGTATGATCAGTCTTAAAGGTTAAGATTATTTTTGTTTTATTTGAAGTATTTTGTTTGTTGTAATGTGCCGGTTAACATGGCTCTCAGCCCCACCAAAACGGTACCGACGGAAGACCAGCGCTGGCCAAAAAGCCAAGCATTATGCTGAGTCGGTACCGTTTTGGAACAAACTGTGTTTTTTTTGTACTACTTTGATGTGTCTTAATGTCGTGTTTGTCCCAAATAAATATAATTTTCTTTCTTTCTAATATACATATTAAACATCCAGACCAAGACAAATAGACATGTTCATGCACACAAATATTTGTCTTGTCCGGGGATCGAACCCGGGACCTCTGGCGCAGAAGGTGGGGTTAGTACCCCTGCGCCAAACAGGTCGTCATGCCTCAATGCCTCTGATTTAAAACCTAGAACCAAAGACGAAAAAATCTTAGTAAATTTTATTTATGTGTGATAAATATTAAACAAGAAAATATACTAGAAAAAAGCAACTAGTCTCATGTCGCCCTGACGGGATTCGAACCCGCATCCTTGGGAATCCGGTCCGATGCACTAACCAATTATGGTACAGAGACCTATGAGGACACGTCGAATTTTTCTAGTATATTCACCTTTCTACGGTGTTGGCCACCGTCGTTTCATCAATGAGAGAAATATCCTCGCATTCGAAAGAAACATCTTTACAGATGTTTGACTATCGATAAGATGAAACAGCCATTTAATTATAAATTTTTAATTTTTAATGACTTTTATAACTATACCTTATGGATAGGAACATCGTCGTCGTTGTAGTTCTTGGCGGGGGTCTCGACCGGGGGCTGGTAGTCCCTGTAGCCGGTGGGGGGTGGGTACTACGCTGCGCGGGCGCACGGAGCGTATCCTCTTCAAACACGTCGTCGCTCATACTGTCGTCAGTTGCCATAGCCTGGGAAAAAATAATGGATGAGCAAGGACCGACATTTCAACGATCTGTTAAAAATATTCCTCTGTTATAATATTATAGAAACAATTAAAAAAATTGACAATTGAAGCCGAAACTTTTCCATACACCTAAAGATACCTAGATCTTTTTATGTTCTTCGCGTGGAGCCACGAAGACATGTGCATCTGGGTCTTCGAAAGATTTTTACCTTAACAGCCTTATAAACTTTTCCGTACCCTATCCCTTATAGACTAGAGATAAGAGTATCTCACTAGTAAATTTTTTCAAGTAACTGACTCAAACGTCGCACGAAACTCAGCAGAATCCTCGAGGCGAGTGAATCAAAATTAGAGCTCAAGAGCAGCTCGCCACGGCTGAAAAAATCATAGAACGGTTATTTGATCTCGCTTTTATTTATTAATTGCCCATGTCAATAAAACAGAACATGCACCTTTTATAACATGAAATTGTTGGAATTGATACATTGAACTGGATTTTATTTTTGTATGCTTTGCTGTTAGTTTTAAAATATTTTTAGGCTTTTCAGGTTTTAATAGATTTGATCTGATTTCAGGTACCTACTCGTTTTCTGTTAAAATTATATACCACATAAAAAACAAACATTTCCAGTGAGTGAATTGACCGCTACCGAAATCTATGCACCTTTTTTTTAAAAACTAATTGTAACTAATTTATGATTTCTCGTTGTAAGCCAAAGTTATTGAATCCATACGTATTATGGAACATTTTCGATACTAAAAAACCTAACTTTCAAAGTTTCTAAAGAAAAAAGCGGATTCGATTACTGCCCAAGTATTTAAAGACGAATCGCTTTTTCTAGTGCAAGTATTAGGATTTACTTTTCTCGTGTAAAAATACTTGATTTTATTTTCCTTTTCCGCGACGAAGTCTACAATACAGTAACTGCTACTCTGGAGTAAAAAGAACCAGTTCTTTTCGTCATTTATTCGATTCGACAATGGGAGTGGTTGAATGGCGACAGATCCGCTCGTGATCGCGGGTTCGGCTGCAGCCTCTAATATACACTCTGCTTTAGCACTTGCTTTCATTCCCACTTGGACGGACTGTATAAATTATTAGGGCTATTAACAACTCTAACTAGGCATTAAGACGGTTATTTAATGTAGTTTATTTCCCGACGCTTAGTGACATATTTATAGGGACCGCCGTCACATGACTGGCAATCTAAAACGAAGAGTGTAAATAAAAAAGCGCTTCTGAATTCGTTAAGTTGTTTGCGCGATAAATTAAGACGCGCTTAAGAAATCACTTGCCCGAGGAATGTTTTGTGAAGCCCAAATAATGATTGGAAATACCACTCATGATTATTTAACCAGAGGACCTACCGCATAAGCGTCGTCGACATCGCTGTCAACTTCACTTTGACAGTCGATGGCTCCTGATGATAATGAGCCTTTTCCATAGTCAGTTAATAGTCGACTCTGAGTGCGACCGAGAAAGCGCTCGCGTGTGAAGAGTTGCGACCATATTTGACAAGTCGGCGACGTCGACGACACTTAAGCGGTAGATCCACAGATCATCTCAATAATTGGAAATACCATCTGAGTCTTATTGAGACGATCCGGTTATAAAATCAGTCCTTCCTACAAAGGTTTCTAAAGGCCTTTACATATTGTTGTTGTCCGCAAGCCGTTGATAATCCTCGTAGTTATACACAAAGTGTGGATAGTCCAGTGATTGTGTTGCCGCCGCACCGCCGGCTTACACCGGTTGCGGCCGTAACCCGCTTACGCGGAGACAAACCAAGCGGACTAACGTTGTTACAAGAGGATTCCAAGGTGGAATTAAACACTTCCAGTACAGTCTACCGTCGATATTAGTGTCTAAGTCAGGCAAGGTACTATATTTTTCGGTTTATTTGAGGTTTTTTGGTTTCCCGACGTTTCGATAGCTTTTCAGTTGCCGTGGTCACGGGTTGTCAACCCGGGGTGCCGAATCGTCGGGAAACCAAAAAACCTCAAATAAACCGAAAAATATATATTTCGGGTAAATAAATCACACTTATAATTTTGTATTTTTTTGCATTTTTCAATGCTATTTTTATACTTATGGTAAATTTTAAATAGAAATATTGGAAAAAATTAACTGGGCCACAAGTGAATTCCCGTCTGAGAATTCACTTGTGGCCGAGTTAATTTTTTCCAAAAATGCAAAAATTACAAAATTATAAATTATTGGCAGTTGCATCTTAATCGATCGTTAAACACCTGAAAAGATGTTTCTTTCGAATGCAAGGATATTCCTAGCATTGATGTAACAACGCTGGCCTAACTAATTGGAGAATTTCGACGGTGGTTCGCAAGTCTCGGTAGCTCAGCGGTTAGAGCATTGGACCGGATTTAAAAAGGTCGCGGGTTCGTTCCCGTCTGAGAATTCACTTGTGGCCGAGTTAATTTATTCCAATATTTTTCTATTTAAAATTTACCATAAATCACACTTTATATTCCGCAAAAGTTGTTGTTGTCAACCCGTGACCACGGCAACTGAAAGGCATGTATTTATTTATTTACTAGCCTCCGTCCGCGGTTTTACCCGCGTGATTCCTGTTCCCGAGGAACATTGGAATAAAAAGTAGCCTGAGTGTTAAGTACTTTCCGTCCTTTCAACTAAGTCTATGCCAACGGCCAAGTCGATTGTTCGTAAAATGCCGGATTCTTCTTTTAAAGCTGGCCACGTTCTTTGTACTGGTGTCCACTCTTTGTATAACTCCAGTGCCGGACCAGCCATAAATGGCACACATCTTGCGATGTTTTAAACGTCATCTCATTTGTTTTTGTTGGCTAAAAGATCTATTTCTGCAATCCATTCACTCGCTTCAATTTCACCAACACTAATTACTAATCTTACTATTATTGTTCACATTCACAGTTCGTTTCACACTATCACTATTTATCAGTCACTTATAACGTAGTTATAAGAGACTTTATTACTTATTTTACTTTTATTGCTCATGGTGGCAGTAAGTATATATATAAAAAAAAGATCATAACTTCAAAACTGACGGACTTTTATACAAACTGTAATCCCCTATTTTACCCCCTTAAGGGTAGAATTTCGAAATCCTTTCTTAGTGCACCCCTAGACCTCATAAGGAACCTATGTGCCAAATTTGGAATCTCTTTAACTAGCGGTTTGGGCTGTGCGTTGATATGTCAGTCAGTCAGTCAGTTTCTTCTTTAATATGTTTAGATTTATTCAAACAGTGTATTTATATTATAAACAGTTTGGCATGTATGGCACATTGTATTGTACCTTGTATGTATGAAACCCATAATAGACACGTAAGATCGATTAAGGTCAATAAGAAAAGCTTAATTATAAGCTGTAAACCTTTTTTTTTCAAGTTTCACAGTTAAAATAAAAACATTGATCTTGTAAAAACCAAAACAAACATTTCATTCAAACCAACACATGTACATCAGCCATCCTAACATAAAAACCTCTATATGACGCGATATAATATAGCTGCTTTATAGGTAGTACAGTGACACATTATCAAGCTGTGAGTGTCGATAAAATCCACTTTTGCAAGGTCTACTAAAGGGAATAAGGTTATCATGAAAATGGAAGCACTATTTTAATAACTAAGATTATATATCTGAGCGGCAGCTGCGGGACCGGCGGGGCTATTAACTAAAAAATTGTAATTGGCGCGCAGATATGACGCGATCGCTGCGGAACGTCAGAATAAAAATGACGTTACGTATGTGAACGAGAGTGAGACGCCGCGTGTGGCTATGACGCTAGCGCCAAAAACAATTTGGTATTTGATAGAATCGGGCGTTACTTGGCGCAAATCCATATCTTAGTAGAAAACTAAAAATATGTAGCATAATTCCGCAAGAAAAAAAACTTACACTGTCACTGTGCTGCATCTGCATTTATTTGCGGGCGGGCGGGTGGTGCATTTTGCATGTAAGTTTCTTTTTTTTTTCTTGCGGAATATGCTGCATATTTATTGTTTTCTACTAACAATTTGGTAGCAATAACAGGAACTAAATGAATGTACATTTTCGTTCATCGTTTGTTCGGTAGAGGCCGCACTGTTGATACGTGACGTAAAGCAATTATCGCGCAATTTCTGCTGTCGCGTTGCTGTTACAAAAATTGGGAATAGCCCCGCCGGTGGTAAAGTAGCGGCAACGTAGCGGTAACGCGGCGGCAACAATCCGCTTGCCGTAAATCGCTCGAGGTCACCGCGTCTCAGCCGCGCTCAGGTAAACACGCAGCGATAAGTAAACCAGACGCGAGTCGCCGAGGGGGCGAAGGTATAACGACAAAAAACGTTTAGTTTTATCAAGTAAAGGTGCGAACACAACGGACACGGTAAGACGGTATGTTTTCAGCATTGTTGTTTTCTGGCAGTTCGAGATAAGATAGCCAGTTCCTCAGTGGGTGAGGATTCCGGAAGAGGCTCGCTTCCATCTTCAGCCTTATCAATACTTAACATCAGGTATGATGAAGGCTAAGAGTATCCTCGTTGTTGAAAAAAAATCACTTCTTCGTCGTCACACTCTTGGTTGTAGTCGTCACTTCCCAATCCGTCGCCATTCCTTTTGTACTGTGGCTCTTCTCGTGCATTCGTGGAGTTGGCCAGTTCAACGCATTAGTGACCTGCCGCGTGCTCTGGTATCTTCAACTTTTTCTTGCATTTGAAGTGCTCCGCAAATATTGTTATTTCGATTGGTGATGTGCCAAAGAAGTTGTTCAAGCTATGTTATGCTATTTTAATGCTCTCACAACTCGGGTTCTGGATAGTCTGATAAATGAACTAACTTCCGCACGTGAGTTCATTCGCGTGGAGATTCGTGCGTTTCTGGCATAGTTTGTTAACATAAGTTAAACCAATTATAAGGAACACATTGTTATGATTCATTCCCGTCATGTAAAGAGCTTAGTTTCCCCGCTCCGTGTAACACCAGCCTTACGTTGCAGCGAGACAGCATTGTGGCTATTGTAGTACCACGAGATAATCCGCCCGTAAACACCGCCCGAGGCTCCTACTGCAGTATAATGATACGCAGTATTCTGTCTTCCTACTAAAGATCGGATCGCGAGTCATATCCGACGCGCCTCGGTTCGGCAAGACCTCGGCAAGTCCTCATCAGTCTCGAACGCGCCACGGTGACGAAGGCACGCTGTGAAAGTTTTGTACGCAGCCGTGTGGTAATGGCTAATCTATGTTGGCAGACAGCACTATCGAGCGTTTGCGTACGTGCGGTACGCAAACGCTCGATAGTGGGCTCGGCAGCAACATTTTTTTTATGCACAACAAGGAGACTTAGCCTTCATCATACCTGATGTTAAGTTTTGATAAGGCTGAAGATAGAAGCGACCCTCTCCCAGAATCCCCAAACACTGAGAAACCTGGCTACCTTATCTCTAAATTCTGGAACACAACAATGCTGACAACATTGTTGTTATGGCGTCAGACTTAGATAAGAAGGTTAGCTAGCCAGGCGGACTTACAACAAGTCCTACCACCAACCAAAACCCAATACAATATGTACCCCCGCTGGGAATCGAACCTGGGACCTCTGGGTCTGATACCGGTGGCTGTTACCACTTGACCACAGGGGCGGGTAAAATTGATTATGAAAGAGTCTAAGAAAACTTACTTGATGTTTCTATTAACTTTGGTCCTAACTACTTCTGGGGCTTAAGACCGATTCAACAGCCGAATAAAAGCTTATTTTGCTCTGGAATTTTTTTGCCTATTAATGCGGGTCTTACAACCATAAACTACTTAAACATACTTTTGTTATGAATAACGTTAGCGTATTAAATTTACGTAACGGGCTCGTAAATTATGCTTATAGAAGTCTAAAATCCATTAATTTCAGTACTTTAGGGATTAAGTAAATACTTAAATTTCTTTAGGGAATAAAAACGTTTTTTTATTATAGTAAACATAAAAATATGATTATAATTATTAATCCATTAATGAAAGTGAAAGTGCTGCCGGACGAATGCTTACTAATTATCTTATAAGCCCATCTTAAGTTTCTTCGCGCACTCATAATTGAAATGAAAATTAGAAAGAAAGATACTGCCAAGAAAACTTGGAAATGTCGGCCCGCTTTCGAAGTTTCCTTGGCAGTATCTTTCTTCGAAAGTCCTCCCAATTTGTGAACTGCCAGTAGAAGTATTAGTTTTTCTTTTGTTAATAAATAAATAATTTAAATAGCAAACAAATCAGTATATTAAACTCAATAATTGTTAATAAAAAATAATATTTTTTTATGATTTTTGACTTTTTGCATTTTCAATGCTGATTTTATACTTATAATAAATTGTAAATAGAAAAATATTGAAAAAAATTAACTCGGTCACAAGTGAATTCTCCTAGCATTGATGTGACAACGCTGGCCTACAGCGTATTAAAAATATAAAAGTATTGGAGAATTGCGACGGTGGTTCGCAAGTCTCGGTAGCTCAGCGGTTAGAGCATTGGACCGGATTTCCAAAGGTCGATCGATTCCCATCTGAGAATTCACTTGTGGCCGAGTCAATTTTTTTTCAATATTTTTCTATTTAAAATTTATCATAAAAAAATATTTACTTTTAATTAGTAATTATCTAACCGTTTTCGCAATAATAAATCAACTTTGTGAAGGTAGACTTATAAGTAGCTAGTCAACCTGTGACCACGGCAACTGAATAAGTGCCGAAGCGTCGGGAAACCAAAAAACCTCAGAAAAATTATAGTACCAAATATATATTTCGGATAAATAAATCGCACTAAATATTCCGCAAAAGTTGTTTCATTTTAATTATTTTATACCTATTCTGTTTAGTTAAAAGATAAAAAAATAGATATAAATATTAAACATCCTGAATGACTGGTAACAAATAAAAATTTGGACTATTCGAAAGCACATCTATAAATAAATAAATGTCACACAAACACACCAATTGTCTGCCCCAAGGTAAATATCATAAAAACTTGTTGTTATGGAAAGTATATACTAGATAAAGATAACGGATACTTATGTCCTTTTTTTGTTTAAATACATACATAATATTATACATTATTGAACATCTAGACCAAGACAGATTTAAACATATATTATTATTTAACTTTTTTTTTTAAGGTTGAAATGCTTTGTTAACAAAAACTAAAAACGAGCGCTGCACCTGAGATACAGTGTAAACTAGTTCAGGTGCAGATGTAAATTTCTAGATCTAAGATGTACTTAAGATAAAAAAATTGATCTATATTTTTGTAAGAAAAATGTGTCAATAAATAAATTAAAATTAAATTAATAAAAGACAAAAGACATGTTCATGCACACAAATATTTGTCTTGTCCGGGGATTGAACCCGGGACCCACTGCGTCGAAGGCAGGTAAACGTACCCCTATGCCAGACACCAGCACTTATCTAAGGGTTAATTGAATAAAAAAGACTTGACTTTGTCCATCATATTATCCGATTTTTTACTTTATGGTAAGTTCAAATAGAGGTACAGTCGGGGAACTCCCGGTTGACCAGGAGAGCTTATTTAAGGAGATTTATTTAAAAATGTTAAAGATATATAGAAAACATTTATATTACAAATAATAGACCATTAAGAGGTATTTTATTTGATAAATAAATTATTTTAATAACCTTAGTACTTTCCGAGAAAATGATTCCCAAAAAACTCTACTACTCAACCGGGGAGTTCCCCGAGTTCTAACCAACTTCTGACCACAGATCTCTCAAGACATCTTGCAATATACATAATAAAAAAAAACTGTCATATTGATTTATTTAACTGCAACCTAAGCGCTTATATATCAGCCGTGAAAAAAGTTAATAGTGTGTAATAAATTTTCTTCTTCTTATCGAGTGAGGATTAGTGGCCACCTCTGGTGTCAGAGTTTACCAAGCCGCCTGTAAGGCCTCTGACTTGGCTCAACGACTGTAATCAAATGACAACAGCCGGGACCGACGGTTTAACGTGCCCTCCGAAGCACGAAAGCGCTCAGTTATAATGCCACTTTACGGTCACCCATCCGACACCTGACCGGGCCGAACTTTACTTAACGAACGTGATCGAATACGACCAGTCTGTCAAGCGCGGCCATGAGCGCTTTAATAAATAATACAGTGTTATCTGCTTTAGCCAAATTCTATATACTATTGTACCGCCTTACTTGCATAATTCCTTAACTATAGTTATTGGAATGGCATCCATTGTTTAGGTTTTCTTTTTACTTTTCTTTTCTTGATATCTTATAATTTTTTTAATCACTATAGTCTTCGCTATGTAATTGTCATCGTTGGAAACGATTTTGGCTAATAAATTACA
The DNA here is from genome assembly GCA_910589605.1 of Chrysoteuchia culmella. Lineage (NCBI taxonomy): Eukaryota > Metazoa > Arthropoda > Insecta > Lepidoptera > Crambidae > Chrysoteuchia > Chrysoteuchia culmella. The sequence continues at coordinate 20,473,017 of OU342658.1, read as the reverse complement.
TACAGTTATAATAATTATATCTGTATTATAAGAGATTTATGTTTCTTTTAATTGAATCGCTCCTTGTTATAAGGGCATGAGTCAGAATTTTTGAAGAAATTACTGAGTGGCGCCATCTATTTCAAAACACTACAGTACACCTTACCGAGATGGTTAGGCATCAAAAGCATGAAGTTTTATTATAGCTTCATGATCAAAAGGGCATCAGTCCATTCAAATACGAACAAATAAAATAAAAAATAATGGAAATTTCATGTAAAAGCGGCGTTAGTCCACTGATACACTAGAACTATGACGATGATTTTGAAACTAAAATTTGTCTTTTTTATGTTTAATTGTCAAATAATAACATAATAGTTCATATAATCAATAGATTTCTTAAAAATTACTATGTTTTTAATAAATATCTTTATAAGATGCTAAAAGGGCATCAGTCCATGAACTTTAAACAGTTATATCATAAAAACTATTATAGTATTTAAGTTTTTAAAAAAGGCCAAACTATGAGGGTAAAGCATATCTATAAATAAAAGTATATAAAAACGTAAGCTTCTTTGACTTATTTTTGAGGTCAAAGATTTTTTTTTGTTTTCCGATTAAATTAATTAAAAAAAAAGACAGACCATATTAACCCAATAGACATGGCTGGCAGAAGAACTAGCAGCCCTAATGAATGTTCTGACCAGAGGGTATTTGATTCAACGGGAGTCTTACCACGTGGGCGGACAGACACCACTAATGATTGACAAAGTATCGCTTTAGCTCGAGACGGTCTGGGGCCAGGACACTATAATGGGACGAACTTTAGTTTATATACTTTATCTACATTAAAATAGGGTCCGATATTCAGTAAAACGTACGACAAAATCGTTCGGATATCGCGATGTGCCTGATAATTTTATTGGTTATGGGGTTAAAAACGCAATTGGTACTTTACAGAATGTAAGATAGTGCTGATTAAATCACTGTAGTTATTAGTGAGAGACGCTTTTGAATTTTTTATTTATTTTTATAAGATATATACATATAGCACGACGACTGACGATCTGTTTGGCGCAGGGGTATTAACCCCGCCTTCTGCGCCAGAGCTCTCGGATTCGATCCCCGGACAAGACAAATATTTGTGTGCATGAACATGTCTATTTGTCTTGGTCTGGGTGTTTAACGTGTATATTAAGTATGTATTTACAAAAAAAAAGTATATAAGTATGTTTATCCGTTATCTAGTATCCATAAAACAAGTTCTTCATGAAACTTAACGTGGGCTAGATAATTGGTGTGATTCTATGCAAATATTTATTTATTATTTATTCATATAGTAGCTGCAGGTAGACTTAAATTTTTTAACCCTTGATACACTCGTCTCGCGTCGAGCGCTTAGTTTCAACAGATTTTTGTTGGACATTTGAATTTCCATATTTCTGAATCACTCGACAGAAAGTGCCATCTACGGCTCAATTGCAGTCGACCGAAATAAAGCTAGCAACGACGTTTGACTTACTCGTAAGTCGCATGCTACAACTCAATGTCATACGAACGATTCAAAAATAGAGCTACAGGACCGAGGCTCAGCGTAGTTTTCGTGCAAAGCAAGAAACAGCCGCTTTTACAGTCATCGCCTTGTAGCGATAGATACGCGGGTATCGCATAATATCTTGAATTGTTTGAGATATTTGTACGAGTACGATAGTTTTCTTACCCACGGCCTACCGATTTGTTTCGGCCGTAGGGCTGACGGCGGCGAGAAACGGCGATTTCTCCCCTATGCCTCGTAAAGTATAGGGCCGAGTGGCGGGGTGGCGTTGATGGTAGCCCTGGGTGCTGTTACGATAAACCCCTTTTAGGTTAAGAAGTTGCTGGGGATATTTTCATCGAGGCCAGTAAATTTTGTACAACCCTACCGTTATTTGTAAGGATGTTGATATTGTTGATGTGTCAATAAGTCTCAAAGGGGTGCCCTTTGAGACTTATTGACACGCCTGAAATCATTAATCCTAACTTCATCTCGCTGAATTTCTTTGTCCAAAAATATTAAGCACAACACAATTATTGTTTAGATAGATTATTTCGCATAGTTTGGCCTAAATGCTAAAATCCCTAATATTCAAAATCATTAATATTCGGAGTCTTAAAATTTATTAGCATTATATAGCTTTTGGCCTTGGACGAATTAACCACTGGACGCGTAACGAGGACCGCGTTCGCCTTTACCCCTCTAGTCACTTACTGAACCTTTTAGACTCAGTAACCAAATAGCGTTGTCAGTATGACGCGAGATCTCGAAGTGGAACATTATCTCAAAAATGGGCAAATGCGCTGTGGTAATTTGTAAAAGTCATAAAGGACAATCAAAACATTTTTCTTTTCACGCGTAAGCACAATTTTAACCTATTAAAGTAGCAATTTTTCGTCAAATAAATAACATTTGGTATGTAAACAAAATGTAATACGTCATTTCAAAAAGTAATCATTGTACATGTTAAATTCTTCAAAGATAATGAATAATGTAATTTGGTTGGGTTATTTATTTATTTATTTATTTATTTGTTTCAGGCATCTAGGCCCATACAATATATACCTTACAGACTAACATACATATTTAAAATTACATTTCTAAAACTATTTAACTAGTTTACACGTAGGTATTGAATGCGGCGACGTGTTGCGCAATGCAGCGTCCGGTATCCGACCGCGAAACCGACGGAACAAGACACCCTTCGGCCAAAAGTCTTCTTTCATGAATGTCGACAGATGTTCGGTCGGTGCCCTCACCACAAATGAATTGAAGTTCACATTGTGGCGGGACTCCAACCGTTCGACTCTCAGATTGTACTTGGTCTTCACTCTGATGTACTCCACGATATCATCAGATTTCGTGCTGTAGTGCAAGCGGGACACGTACAGCAGCGTTGTCGGGATGGCCGGACGAAGCAGGTGGTTGTGTCCGGTCGGGGCGGTGCCGCACAGGTTACGGCGAGTGGGCTTTCTCTTCCTTTCCACCTTCTTGAAGCCGTCCTTGTCACACTCTCCGTCCAGTCTCCGTGGAGGTGGTTTGGAGACCGGCTGGCGTTGTTTTCGTCCCTCAATTGTTTCCCGCTGGAGTTGTTGAACAGCGGATCCGTTAGCAGCGGTGACTGCAGCGTAAGCACGTTGAGGGGTCGACGTGCTCACGCGTGACGTCTCCGCCGGGGCGGAGGGGCGGGCGGCGAGGCGCGGTGCTTCGCACGCGGCGTCGGCGACCGGTGACGCATACGCCGACGCCGGCGTCGAGTCAATTCTGCCGACGGTAGCATTTTGCGCCCCACGACGAGTGTTAACGTAGGAGGCCTCGGGTGACCTACTTACCGAAGCAGTGTTGCTTAACAACATAACTTGGGCTCGCAAATCACCGATGGTGTTTTCCGAGGCTTCTAGCTTACTCTGTACTTCGGCCAAGGATGCTTTTAGGGAAATTATGTCCTTAAGCAGCCTGGTGACGTCGACGTGGTCGAATGTGACGGGGGGCAGCTTGTGCAGCTCCTTCGCCACGAATGTTGGCACGTCGTCAGGATCGGTCTCCTTCAATCGGGTTATAATGTCTTGGAGACTCTTCTCACCCCCATCCCTCCGGCGAGATGGCATATCGTCGGTTTTGCCGATGCTCTGGAACAGCAGCGCCTTGGCACTACGAATCTCAGCTTCGTTGAAGTTTGATTTGCAGATTTGCACGATGCTTACTTCGTCCATGGTGTCAATGGCATTTTGAATAAATGCCAACACTTCGTTCACTATTATTCGCTCGGAGCCCATAGTGTATGACGCGCAGCGGCTAATGCCGCGCGAAACGTGAAATTAAATAATTCTCACTAATGCAATAGTGCACGACCGTTTCCGAGCGCGCATCGCACTCATTCAATCAATTGTTTTTTTTATGTCGTATAGGGCTTGAACATATCGATGGACATATCGATAATGTAAATGAACGAACAAATCCAATTTTAATGTAGGAACTATTCAAATTAATTTTAGATTTCCAGTTGATCCCCTAACAAGAAGAAAATGGGTGGAAGCGGTACGCAGGGAGATAACATGGACGAGTACCTACTCAGGTCTTAGATAACATCTAAGGTCTGATGATGAAGCCAGAAGATGGCTTAGGAACTCTGTAATTAAACGACGCAAAAAAAATATTGCTTATTTCACCCGCATGGTTCCCGTTTCCATGGTAATATCATAAAATCCTCTCTAAGTGCTCGGCAACATCGTTATATAAAAGAACCTCCTACTCCTTTTATACAAATGGCAGATTCGGCCGTCTATGGAGTATTGCTGTCACCTGTGGGATGGTTTTGCTAAGTATCAGCTAGAGCTTCTGGAATCGATTGAAAACCGTGCCAGGAAACTCATTGGAAACACAGCATTAGCCACGGCGGAACTTCAGAGCCTCAGTCACCGTCGCAAAGTTGCATGTCTGTCGGTCTTTTACAGGATACACTTTGGAGAGTGTGCGAGAGAACTGCACGACCTTGTTCCTCCAGCCCCTTTCCACCATTGAGGTACCAGACGCAGGATAGCTTTTCACCCGTACTGCGTAGACATTCCAGCGATCCGTACCAAGCGCTTTGCTGACACATTTCTTATGCGAACCGCTAAAGAATGGAATGCGCTGCCTGATCATGTGTTCCCCGATTCCTACAACCTTGGCCTCTTCAAGGCGAGAGTGAACAGGCATTTCCTGGGCAAGCATGCAACACCTAAGACCACATCCTGTTTATTAAGCACGATGGTAGTCAAATGCTATTACTTATTAAAGTTATTCTTTAAAAAAATACCTGTATGCTAAATTTCAGCCTAATTGGTTTAGCCGTTTGGGCTGTGCGATGCCTGTCAGTCAGTCACGGTATTGTTTTTTAGTGTTAGACTTATGTTGTGCATTATCATGGTGTGTTGTACATTAACATTTAAAATGTATCATAAGTATAAAAATAGCATTGAGAAATGCAAAAATTTTAAAAATCATAAATTATTAGCTGTTGCATCATAATATATCGTTAAACATTTGAAAAAAATGTTTTCTTTCGAATACAAGGAAGGATATTCCTCGCATTGATGTCACAACGCTGGCCTACAATACAGCGTATTAAAAATTATAAAAGTATCGAAGAATTTCGACAGTGGTCCGCTAGTCTCTGTAGCTCATTGGTTAAATCAGTGGGCCGGAATTCCAAAGGTCGTGGGTTCAAGTCCCATCTGAAAATTCACTTGTGGCTGAGTTGATTTGTACCAATATTTTTCTTTTTAAATTTTGTAATAAATGGTGGTTACATTTATTATTTGTTTCTAATATAGACCCTGTTAAATCACAGCAAGAATAAAATTAATTATTAATTGCGCTGCTCACGCACTAGTTCTCTATTCGTACCCCCAAGACTGCGTAAAAACAACACTAGAAACACTTTCATTTTTCGTTCCACCAACACGTATAATAAGCAATTTAATGTTATCGATTTAGATTTATTTATTGTATCCACTTTGAAGCAAATTTTAATAAATATGCTTTTGTCGTAGAATTGTAACGTCTACACATTAATTTTACTTTTAATGATAACGTCTGTTCCAAAATTAACAACAATATTGTCTATTCTTTTTGTATTATGTTATGTGCATAATACTTCTGTTCTTTATTGGCACTTTAAGGTCTTTTCTAACTTATATCTACATTGTAAACTGTATGTAATGTATATACAACTGTTTGTTGCCAGAATAAATGAAAAAAAAAAAGGATTTTTGAATTTGACAGACAATATGACTATAATGTTAACAAATTCCAATTAATTGAGTTCTCGTGATTATAAGATAGCGTCAAGTAACTTTATAACTTTACGCCGCGGCAATTTGTTAAAATTTACAAAACGAATCTATCTCCATACGCTTGCTTCTTTTGCGTGAGTTGTATATGAAAACAAACAAAAAACAGATTCGAATAAAAAAAACTAATAAAAAGACGAAAAACCGTTTGTCCCAAAACGGTCCCGACTCAGCATAACGAATGGCTTTTGGCCAGCGCTGATCTTCCGTCGCGTCGGTACCGTTTTCATGGGACTGCGAGAAATATTAACAGGTTCATATAAGAAATATAAGAAAAATATTTATGAAATAACGCGTTACAATAAAAAACAATAATAAATAAATAATAAATAATTGCATACAAACACACAAATTATCTAGCCCACGTTAAGTTTCATTAAGAAATTGTGTTATGGTTACTAGATAACGGATAAACATACTTATATTTTTTTTTTTGTAAATACATACATAATATACATATTAAACACCCAGACCAAGACAAATAGACATGTTCAAGCACACAAATATTTGTCTTGTCCGGGGATCGAACCCGGGACCTCTGGCGCAGAAGGCAGGCTTAGTACCCCTGCGCCAAACAGGTCGTCAATAAAAGGTATAGCATGAAATTAACGGAAAAATAAACACATTTTGCTGACATAAAGCCTGACATTTGAGTAATTTGTCTATTTGGTACGAAATGAAAACAAATAACATTATCCCATTACCTTTATATTCTTGGTTATACGGTTAGGCAGACCTACGGCAACGAAAAATAATTATACAAAATAAGACACAGAAGTAACATTTTATCTATTGACTACGCTGTAGCCTCACACTACGACGTAGCTGCTTGCTACGACGTAGCGAGTTAGTTTCATTATACTTAACTAGCTTCCACCTGCGGTTTCACTCGCGTGGTTCCCGTTTACGTGAGAATATCGGGATAGAAAGTAGCCTATGATACTTCGTCCTTTCAACAAAGTACATGCCAAAAACAACTCGATTATTCGCTTAGTTAGGGTGTGAAAGTAGGACAAACAAACATACTTAAGCATTTATAGCATTAGTTAGGATAGCCGGCCAATTAGCTAAAATTCTTTTTTTATGTATGAGGGCGAGACTCTTAGCCTTCATCATACCTGATGTTAAGTATTGATAAGGCTGATGATGGAAGCGAGCCTCTCCCGGTAACCTCAATCACTGAGGAACTGGCTATCTTATCTCTAACTGCGGGAACACAAAAATGCTGAAAACATTGTTGTTATGGCGTCAGACTTAGATAAGATGGTGGTAGCTAGTCAGGCGGACTTACAACAAGTCCTACCACCAACCAAAAAACCAACCTATTCATTTTATGAATGAATGAATGAATGAAATAGTTTATTGGGTACCAAAAACAGAGAAAAGAAACAAATAGAAAAATAATTAAAAAAAACCGTAAACAACAAATCCAAAATTAAAAATACTTAGAGCTAGGTACCCAATAGGCCTCTGCTCAGTATAAGCCGCGAGACAACGCGAACGTGTGTCACCGTGGCACTGATATTCTGCAGATACCTGCTGAGAAAAGGGCGCGTGACATTGAGCAAACAAACAATTACAGTAAGAAATAAATATATACATCTACTTATAGTATTATATAATAATAATAATAAAAAAACAAATATTAATGTAACAGACATTAAACAAAAAACAAAAACCACTAAATACTAGGCGTTTCAAGCAGAACGGCATTTTTTAAACGTATATACTACGGTATCCTTTTGAGCTTCCAATAAATGTCTTTTATAATTAGTTCTAAAAGTGCTAATTGTTTTAGTTTAGTTCTAAAGGTGCTAAGTGCATTTTAATGTCATTGCAGTTCAGCTGCTGCTGGCTCTGTCGACAGCGCCAACTGCAGAGGCGCGTTCAGAACCTACGCTCCGAGTGCAACCAAATGCTTTAACGGCGTTCCAAACATTAGAGCGTGACGTTCGGTTGACACAACTTTCCCGTTCTAAACATCAGAGTGTTCCAACTTTTTAACCATCAAAATCGGTGGTTGCAAACGCTCTGACGTTTAATTTGACATTGACAAACATTATTTGTTATTTTGGTCTTTGTGAAACCCATTTTGGGTTTCGAAAATTATAAAAATCATATTTTATTTGATAGTTGAAAAGAAAGTTGAAATTATCTTCGAAATGGAAAACGAAGACTTTGTACATGAAGCAAAAGATGTGTCAAATAGAAAATGACATTTAAAGTTCTTGGTCGTTCCGAACCTTAGAGTGAGTTAAAAACAACCGCACTTGACCCTCGGAACGCAGCCCAGCTGTGCAAAGTGTGCTCGCGAGTTTGGTTCAAGAGATATAATTATAACGATGTTTTGAACCGCGATAATCTAATCGATCCTGACTTTTAAGATGTTTGAGTGATTTTTACGCAAAAACGGTTGAATGGATTTGGATGAAAGGCACAGTTTATAGTCTGAAAACAAACTATTTTTGCTTTTTTTCCAGTAAATGTTCCGATGTCGCCGGTGGCCATTAGTCTTGTTAAATAAAAATGAATCGCTGAAATGTATGTAACTTTATAACGACTGTACGAAATTGGATTATTCGTTTTTTGTTGTGTTCGGTATTGCTAGGACAAGGTTTGCATAAAAGAAAATAGTAAAAAAAGTATGAAAAAGTTTTTAAATTCCCACAGGGACGAAGTCGCGGGTGGAGAGCTACTGTAATATAATTATATATATCGAAACAGCGAACCTGCATCTCTATTTTAGTTTTAGTTGATTGAATAAAGTGTTTCCCAGCGGCTCGGGGTCTACCACCGGTTTTTTCGTCAGTTTTCTGGTCACGAGTGGGCCTTTAATTGAATTCGTTCGGCAGCGACGTGCGGGCCGACGCCGGACGGCTGGGAGTGCAGACATGATTGATGAAGCTCTCATAGATTAACTAGTGGGCACCCGCGGTTTTACCCGTATAAGCTACCAGAAAGGATTTCTTCAACGAAAATACAAACTTGATCACAAGATGTCTTTATTCTTCAAAATTACAATCACGACTGCCCCCTCTTGAGTTCTACATTGACTTTTATAAGCTGAGTTAATATCGTTTCACAACTATAATCTTTACCGGAAGTGACAATTAATTCAAAGACTTAAATGATAATTAACAATTTTAATTAAATATAAATATAAAAATACCATAAATGGAAAATATTATGATAAAAGTATTCTTAACCCATAATAGATATAATAATAGCTACACATGGTATACAATAATCAAAACAGCTGCTATTTATGCAAAATTAATCATAATGAGACATCCAATTCTAACACCCGCATGATTCCCGTTCCCGTGGAAATATAAAAAGTAGTCAAAGTTTCAACCTAGACTGTTATTAACTGTATGTGTGTCAAATTTCATCAAGATCCGTTCCGTAATTTTAGCGTGAAAGAGAATTAGTAAACTCCATCCATTCTCACAAACTTCGTTATAATATTTATTTTTACTTTTTAATTTTAGATTTATCTTGTTGATTGTATGTTCTGGTTTTATTATGACATTTTAAATTAATTTATATTTTATGATTTTTAATCTTTGTAATTACTTATGCTTTGTCTTTAATTTAAAACATTAAGTTAATTAAACTAAATTGATCTTTATAGTTAACAATATTAAATAGTACCACAAAAGTACACGATGTTTTATTTTTCTCAAACAAGCCGGTTCGACTCCCGGTGCAGGTATATAATTTTTCAAAAATCTTTGAATGCATATGATAAATTTTAAATAGAAAAATATTGGAAGTAATTAACTCTGCCACAAGTGAATTCTCAAATGGGAATCGAACCCATGACCAACAATTGTGGCCGAGTTCATTTTTTCCAATATTTTTCTATTTAAAATTTATCATAAGTATAAAAATAGCATTGAAAAATGCAAAAAATCTAAAATCATAAAAAATCTTTGAATGCAGTTTACCTTATTTTTTTAAATGAAGGAATGTGTCCTTTGAGTAAAATTTGCTCACATCAATATCTAAGATACTTTCTGTCCAATGACCGTCTTATTATCCAGCCTGTATACAGATGTAAAGTGTAATGTGTAAAATGTATCAAAGTTCTAAGTCGATGGAGCAATCACACAGGAGCCCGATTCTCGCGCCTTCGACATCTTGAATTCGACATTTTTATATCCTTAATTTATTTATTAAAAATGTAAGTAAAATCTCTACTACGGTCAAAAACCTTTAGATTCAATTATCTTTGATAATCCTATAATGTAGAAGATTGCTTTCAGTGAGCTTTTAAAACAGATTATTGACTACAAAAAATGTCGAATACGAGATGTCGAAGGCGCGAGAATCGGGCCCCTGTATTGTGTTATCCTTTGTATCGCTGTTTGCATTTAGGTATGTACTGGGTCAGGCATCGCTTAGTGGTGCTCGAAATTCTGTGATCTCAATAGCTCTTGATGATGATCTGCGATATTGTATGTCAAATGATATTGCCATCTGCGCCATCCTACATTACTAATGTTATATTAAAGGTGGATATGTGTTCCTCAATCACGCAAAAGAACAGTAGGTAAACGGAATACGATGAAATTTGGAACACGGGGAGTCTCTTGGCCTTCACCATACCTGATGTTGAGTATTGATAAAGCTGAAGATGGAAGCGAGCCTCTCTCGGAATCTTCAGCCACTGAGGAACTGGCTATTTTATCTCGAACTGCCGGAACACAACAATTCTGAAAATATTGTTGTTACGGCGTCAGGCTTAGATAAGATGGTGGTAGCTAGCCAGGCGGACTTACAACAAGTCCTACCACCAACCAAACCGAATACAATATGTACCCCCGCTGGAAATCGAATCCGGGACCCCTGGGTCTGATACCGGTGGTTGTACCACTAGGCCACAGAGGCGGTTGAATATAAAACTAATAGGTTGGATTTAGAGAATGAATTTTTAACCCGAGATTCCCAAGAGAATGGAAAGTAGTATCATTTTATTTACATACTTTCTCCACCCGCGGTTTCGCCCGCGTGGTTCCCGTTCCCGTGGAAATATCGGGATCAAAAGTAGCTTATGTTACTCTTCATCCTTTTAACTAACTCTATGCCAAAAATCAAGTTGATTGGTTGCTTAGTTACGGCGTGAAGGAAGGACAAAAAAACACACTTTCGCATTTATAAGTTTGGATTTTGTAAATGAAATATTTAACGGCTTTTCGATTTTCACAAAATACGCTTGTTTGAGGAGCTGAAGGCTGAAGGTAACAGATATTTGCTGATTAATTAAGGCCTGTATCAGATCAGGAACAACACTCGGCACTCCGCAATATTAGTTTAGCCTGCCGAAGTGCGTGCTCCGCTTAAGGCCAGGTATCTCGAATGAGTGTCCGGCGAGCATCCGTGTGGTGACGGCCTAAGAATACAAGTGTCACTACTCCCTTGCATGCCTGGGATATCGTAAGAGTCGACTAAGAGGCTCGACGCATTGAACACCTGTGCGAGAGAAGGAAAACTTGAAACAAACCCTCTACCAACCCGTCTGGCCAGCGTGGTAGCAGTAAGCTAATAGCCTCCTATGAACGCCACAATAGGCGTGAGCTAGGAGAGGCCTATGACCAGCAGTGGACGTTCACAGGCTGATGATGATGATGATGATGATGATCTCGAATGAATGAACATATTTTTTTATTCTTAATTTTTTAATTGTCAGTTTTGCCGTACCACCCATTTTACACTCTTTTAGCTGGCAAGAAAAAAGGGCGCAAAAAGAAATTACCAGCTTTATCAAATGTATGGAAGTATTTAAAGTCTTTACATGTAAGATAACCTCACTTTTGTACTTTTTCTTTGATATTTTCATCAAATCTTCCTTAAATAAAAATCCATCAGAGATTTTTTTTCCAGTTAACAATGAACTTTATTTTAGTAAATTAATCATTATATCAAATCACTTATTTAAAAACTAGAAAATAGAATAGAGACATGTAACTTTGTGAATTTATTCTATCTAGCCAACTTTATCAAACCATGCTTCCATCGGATAATATCGACGGGTAATATCAGCCATTTTTAAAGTCCCCATTGTTGGGGCACTGGCCTTCTTTATAGATGGATAAAAATAATGGACCATGACACATCACGCGGGCCCAATACGGATTGCTGCAAATGCAGCCCGGGACCAACGACTTAACGTGCCTAACAAAGCACGGAGGAGCTCGAGATAGTAAATTTTTGGTCACCCATCCCGTCACCAACCATTGCGAAAGTTGCTTGACCTCAACAATCGCAGGCCGAGCGCGCGAACCGCTGAGCCACCGAGCTCCTCTAGTGGATAATATATCCTGAAACAAATTTATTTTTATTAGTTTTTACTTCAGAAATGTATTCTAGAACCCGTGTTCATGAGGATTTTGCAGTACCACCCCGCTTTAATAATTCTCCATTTTAGGCGTTTCTATCAAAACTGACGGCATTGTAATAACATAGTTTAGAGGAAGGGGGGAAGTGGGGGGAGTTAATTGGTCTGCTTTGATCGTATAGAAGGTCTAGGCTTAGATTAGGTAACTGTGTGTACGTACAAGCGCCTTATTCATAGAACAATGTTAACTCGTCCTATAATATAATGTACTACTAGTGTGCAATTATACAATGACTCTTACATTTGCGGGATATCTTAGAAACGTTGCAGGATAATAACTTAGATACCTCAATCGATTTTTTTCGAAAATCTTTTTTTTCAAAAGAAAAATTAAAAAATACTGGTTGCCTTGGTAAGATTGCGAAAAGAATCGCTCGCTATTATGAAATCAGAACCGGCATCAGGCTGGTCGGACCGTCCAAAACAACATCTTCTCTGATTGGTTGACAACTTGACGTTTTAAATTTCAATCCATTCAGACGTGTAGTAAACTTTCTGTGAACCAATCTGAATTAGAGTTGGCAAGCATGCAATAATTAAGCCAATCAGAGAGAGAACTAAGAATATCCAATGTTACTAAAGCAACCTGTATTTTTTAAAAAACTCTATCTTTTTGGTAAATTTTAAATAGAAAAATATTGGAAAAAATTTACTCGGCCACAAGTGAATTCTCAGACGGGAATCGAACCCGCGACCGTATTGGAGAATTTCGACGGTGGCTCGCAAGTCTCGGTAGCTCAGCGGTTAGAGCATTGGACCGGATTTCCAAAGGTCGCGGGTTCGATTCCCGTCTGAGAATTCACTTGTGGCCGAGTTAATTTTTTCCAATATTTTTCTATTTAAAATTTACCATAAGTATAAAAATAGCATTGAAAAATGCAAAAATTACAAAATCAAAAATTATTGGCAGTTGCATCTTAATCGACGACATGAGACTAGTTGCTTTTTTCTAGTATATTTTCTTGTTTAATATATATCACATAAAAATAGCATTGTAAAATGCAAAATTAAAAAGTTATAAAAAGTATATAATTATGTTTATCTGTTATCTAGTATCCATAACACAAGTTCTTCGTGAAACTTAACGTGAGCTAGATAATTGGTGTAATTGTATGCAATTATTTATTATTTATTATTATTATTTTTGCGAAAATTCTATTTGTCAAATCATCTGTGGCGTCACATATGTAAATGCTGACCACAAATTATTGTGCGGTAGCCGGGAGACCAGTCGCATACTATACCGGGTCCCGTCAGGTTCACTCACTTTTACGTTTAGATTTAACGTTGAGAAATTAATAAATAATCGGAGTCAAATTTATGTACTAAATTGTGTTAGAATTCTAAGTGACTTTACAACAATATAGACAGTGATATAAAGACATCTCGAACTTGCATTTATTTCCTTTCTTCGCAAGCGTATATTGAAATTTACATTAGTGCCTCAGTAATAAACCTCTAATAACGGCAAGCATCCTACGACAGATACATTGAAAAACAAAACCATTGCTACAGTCATTTACAAATAAAAACTATGTAACCAAACACAAAGTGTTATGATAATAACTAAATAAAACTTTATAATGTTTTTAGACAAGTGTTAGTACTTAAAAAAAGGTTGTTCTTTCACAAATTCATAGTCATCATCAGCCTGTGGACGTCCACTGCTGGACATAAGCCTCTCCTAGCTCACGCCTATTGTGGCGGTCATAGGAGGCTATCAGCCTACTGCGACCACGCTGGCCAGACGGGTTGGTAGAGGGTTTGTTTCAAGTTTTCCCTGTCTCAATCATATCATAGTAAATAAATATAATTTCAATTCATAGTAAATAAATATAATTGTGTATTTATAAAGTTTATAACCATTATAAGGTGTTCATAATTATTCATGCTACTTAAAAATATATATAGTTTGACGGTATCATTCAAATATCAACACTACTCCTTGAACTTTAGATTTGTATCGAGCATTGTTATGATAACTCCTAGTGAGAGGAGTCAAGTGTAAATAATCGATAGAATGGGCCCAAGTCTGAGGTCACTCGAACTATTTTCGTATACGAATTTAGGTCCAAATGGCTTATTTAATGTGCAGCTGACTTAAAGAAAGGAACGATTATGTCGCGTCTGTGACACTTCGCAAGAAGTGAGTAATGGCCCCGTTTCTTAGTCCTTAGCCGAAATCTCAGACTGAACATAATCGTTTGATGTTAGTTTTTTAGTGTGCTATACAAAAATAAGCATTTCGGACTTAAGTTCGAATATCTACGAACGTTTTAACCGCCTCTGTGGTCTAGTGGTAACACCCACCGGTATCAGGCCCAAAGGTCGTGGATTCAATTCACAGCTACATAGCTACCACCATCTTTGACGACCTGTTTGGCGCAGGGGTACTAAATCCACCTTCTGCGCCAGAGGTCCCGGGTTCGATACACGGACAAGACAAATATTTGTGTGCATAACCATGTTTATTTGTCTTTAGTTGAGTGTTTAGTATGTATATCATGTATGTATGTACAAAAAATAAGTATATAAGTATGTTTGTTTATCCGTTATCTAGTATCCCTAACACAAGTTTCTCATGAAACTTAACGTGGGCTAGATAATTAGTGTGATTGTATGGAAATATTTATTTATTTATGGTAATTAAGTCTGACGCTATAGTAACAATGTTTTCAATGTTGTTGCCTTCCAGCAATGAAGACATAAAATAGTCAGTTCGTCAGTGGTTGAGGATTCCGGGAGAAGTTCGAATCTACCTTCTGCTTCTGCCTTTTACAGCGTCCGATGAAATCACTTCCCTGTTGAAAGTAACCAAAATTACTTCTAGTGATCTGAGAATTGGGCCCCAAGGTCGACTCTCTGACAGAGGACACAAATGTCTGAATAAGATGCCTTCAATGGGAGGCTCAAATGTTATGTTTGATTGTTTTGCAATAATGTCGCCACGTGGGAGGGCATTGTCTTCGCGAATATCATTATATTAAGGAGACGCTGAAATTTCGATATTCGATTTCGATATTCTATTCGATGTATCTACAATACGAGTACATGTATCAAATTAGTTACTAATGTATTTAATACTTAGTTCAACTCAAGACATTTTATCTCGATAAATAAATACATAAAAAATACATAATAAAACTAATAAATAATAAAAAGTCCTCCAAGAAGAAAGCCCCCGATGGATAATTAATTCGGTGGTTTTTAAATTATTTTATTCTTTTTCAAAGACGTTTTAACCGTCGTTGGTTTTAAAAATTTTTTTTATTTTTATTTGAAACTTTTAAGAGAGCATAGGTATTGTAATTTACATTGTAATACATAAAACCTATTACTGAATACCGTATCAAAATTGGACTAGTAGTCTTGGTTTTGCTCAAACAAATATTTATCTAAGAACTTATCTAAGAACATTAATTAATCAAACCCAAGCCCATTACTAACAACTACATCAAAATCGGACCAGTAGTTTTGGAGATAAATGGTAACATGGGTTTGCACAAACAAACAAACAAACAACCTCTCACCCCAAACGCATATACCGTCTCCGTACCGTCGGGTAAAAAAGGTTCTTTTATAACTAGTCGTTCTGTGAGAACGGTAGACCTCGCTTGCAAAATTAGGGCAGATATAAAAATTTTAATGCAAGTTTTAATAGGATTAAAATTATTAACTAATGTTATAAATGCGATGATGTTTGTCATTTCTTGATGTCCTAACTAGACAACTAGACTTTCACGCCGGTGAAACCGGGGGCGGAGGCTAGTATTAAAATAAAGTAATTTGCGCAACAAAAGTTACGAAGCAAGTCCAATTTTAAATCGAATTTCACGTGCTTCAATTTCCCAAAAGGCTTACCTACGTCAATTATTAAGAATGTAGAATTATAATAAAAGTCAAGAAATTGAACACTTTTTTTAGGACGATAGGCACTTTAGTTACTCGTATAAGTAATTTAAAATATAAGGCTATCGGGTTACACTGTTTACATTGGTAAAACAATCGATGCTAGTCAAAGAAAAAATTACTTTAGCTGACAAAAAAATAGAGTTTACAAAATAGTTACTAGGATTTGATAGAATCCGGCATTACTTGGCGGAAAGCCATAAACAAAAAATGTCTAGTTTAATTCTGCTAGAAAAAACACGTTTATAATATGATAAATTTTAAATAGAAAAATATTGAAAAAAATTAACTCGGCCACAAGTGAATTCTCAGATGGGAATCGACCTTTGGAAATCCGATCCAATGCTCTACCCGCTGAGCTACCGAATACCGAACTCCCCAATACCTACTACTCATGTATGTAAACTCATTTTATCTCGCTAGTCAATATTTGAATGATAAGCGATTTCTCGACTGGATCGTGTTACCGGCATACTACGCAGCAGTGTCGCCCGTGATTCATTGACGCATACTTATAAGAGCCTTTGTTTTTAATGTCTAACTAACTAATAATTATTAGCTAACGATGACAAATCTTATAATTTGAACAATCTCTGCAAATTGACCTCCTGGTTTATAAGATCGAGGGTCCTACTAGACGGTGACATGACTATGAAAATTTTTTTTCGGCTGTTTTCAATGTTTAATCTATGGCGTCCTCAGATCATAGAAAAGATCTGATATGGTGTCCGTAGAATGCGGGCAGAATGCGTCGCGATTATAGAGCGCTAGCCTTTTATAATACAGACAAGGAATTGTATAACTAGCTAACACTTGAAAATTTTAAAGTTTGAGATTATTTAATTTCTTAACTAAAAAAGTATTTTACTTATTATTACATTTAAAAGAAAAAATCATCAAATCCAATGTACATACTTAAATCTTAAATTAAATAACAATAAACGCTCTGTAATCCCGACGGATGGACGATCCCGTTCGATGGCCCACCCACTCAGCGATGTGATAGCTCGATGCTATTACATAGCTGAGTTTATTAAATAAGAGGTATGTATTAGAAGCCAAGCATTATTAATATATCCACCACAACTCGTACACAGAATGCGAACCCTATAACGCGAAAGTAGTCTCACCACTGAGCCAACAAGAAGTTACAGGTAGTAATATTAATGGCTCGGGTCAAAAAAATAATAAATAAATAAATTTCCTTACTTTCACCTGTAATTACAGATTTGACGACCTCCTTGGTCGAGTGGTTTGCACACCGGTTTTCATGGTGTCGCAATCTCTGAGGTCCCGGGTTCGATCCCCGGTAGGGTCAATTTAGAAATTATTGTTTTTCTAAATTGTCTGGGGTCTGAGGGATTGAGACTTTTGGCCCGTGTTATATATTTTTTTTTTTTGTGCCTTGCCCGAGTTAAAGGCAACCCTCCGGATGCGGGGGAGGGAGGTGGTGAATCCTGCATTGGATACCCCACAGCCGGCTGTGTCGAAGGTTATGTCAGACTCTTACTGACTAAACACCACCTTATGGCTGGATTCCCCGGAAAGGGACGCAGCCTACGTCTGAAGCGACCGTAACCCTGGGGAGGGATACGGCGCGAGCGTCACTCACCTAAGTGAAGTGCGCTATGGAGAAGTACAAATACGTCCGACACCCAGACGGGGCACCGGCCGGAATCTAAATGAAAAGTGACGGCTCCCAGAGGGGGACCGTCTGAAATCGAATAGTTACACGACTGACACCCTGAGGGGGATCTTTCCAGAATGGGACTTCAGCCGTATGAGAGAGGACGGGGGGGTGACCTGAGGGGTCAAGACTGGCGGGCGGTTGTGGCTTCGGCCTCCTGAGCCTCCAATAGGCGGTTCAGGGTGGCCGAGAGCTGGTCGGGAGGGTCCGTGAGGACCGATCGGGGTTTACGGGAGTAGAGGTGTAAGGAATCGGGAGAGGTGTACGCCACTGCGTCGCGGATAAGGGGGTTCGGATGGCTCTCTGCTGATTTGATGAATCGCTCGGAGCCCTTGTGGAGGAATTGTTGGATGGTAGGAAGATCGACGTCCCTGTGTAAGTCCGCATTGCGAACATACCAGGGGGCATTGGTCGCTCGGCGCCAGAAGATATTTTGGATTACTTGCAATTTGTGCAAGATGGAGGGCTGGGCATGGGCAAATACGGGAGATGCGTAAGTCATGACCGGTCGTATGCAGACCTTATAGAGGGTTTGCTTGTTTCGGAGGGACATCCTACTTTGTCGGCCTAACATGGGAGTGAGGCGGCCCATATAGAAACGGGCGTTGCGTGTCACCCTTTTGACGTGCGGCTTAAACGTAAGTTGCTGGTCTAGGGTGACACCGAGGTATTTGGCGGAGGTTTACCAGGGGATGGGTTTACCCAGTAGGGTAGGGGGCCTATAGCGTATGGGAGTGCCGCGTCTGCGTGACGCATCGAAGCGAACTGCGGAGGATTTCTCCGGGTTCACTTCGATACGCCACTTGCGGAACCACTCGCCTAGCTGGTTGATGGACTTCTGTAATCTCGGGAGGATAGCAGCAAGGGACGCGCCTTTCCGATATAGGGCCGTATCGTCGGCAAAAAGGGATAGTTCTACGCCACTGACGGGCTGGGGGATGTCGTTAGTGTAAGCTATATACACCAGGGGAGCTAAGACTGAGCCTTGGGGCACACCTGCTGTTATAGCACGAGGAGAGGAGAGAGTGCCTTCGTGTCTAAAACGAAAGGTACGGTTGCGGAGATATGAAGCTACGAGTCGGACTATACGGGCTGGCAGGTCAAGTCTGCGCAGTTTGACGACTAGGCCGGCATGCCAAACCTTATCGAAAGCTTTGGCTACATCGAAAAAGACTGCTACAGTCTTGTATTTCCTGGGGAAGAAACCGCTCGAGATAAACTCGACTATGCGGTGTACCTGCTGGGGACATGAGTGTTTAGGCCGGAAGCCGAATTGGTGGGGAATGATTAAGTCCTTGTCAAAGAGGTGCTTTCTCATACGAGTGAGTATGCACTTTTCGAAAAGTTTACCCATGGCCTTGAGGAGGCTGATTGGGCGGTAGCTAGTGGGGAGGTCCGGGGGCTTACCCGGTTTTGCAATGCCTATTACCACCGCTTCTTTCCAGGCATCTGGACCTGATTGAAGAAGATTTTTTTTTATAAATTATTAATACTAAATGGTATTAAATGTATATTTACACAGCGAACTTCACATTGGACATAATTTGTATGTAATCTATCAGTAGAGACCGGAATGCGGTGAACTTCCATATAATTACATATAAGAATACTTCATCATTCGTTCCAAATCAACATTTTTCGACCCTTACATACATGAGTAGTAGGTGGGGAGTTCTGCAGCACGGCGCGAGCGAAGCGAGGCGACGTGATGTAGAACCCCCAATTACCTACTACTGTCACATCAATGCTAGGAATATCCTTGCATTCGAAAGAAACATCTTTTCAGGTGTTTAACGATCGATTAAGATGCAACAGCTAATAATTTATGATTTATGAATTTTGCATTTTTCAATGCTATTTTTATACTTAATATAATTTTTTAATAGAAAAACATTGGAAAAAATTTACTCGGCCACAAGTGAATTAAACATTACACACAAATACATTACAACATTTCTCGCATTACAAGATTACTGTACTGCAAGTTGTGAGGTACAGGTCAGTATCAATTTATTTTAGATTTAAAAAAAATAGGCTTTAAGCACAACATTAAGATAAGCAGACTGAGGTAGACCCATTTCCGCTGGCGGCACCCGTTCACGAGCATGACGCATGAACCAGCCATCGCTTCGCTCAACCATATTATAGGGAACGTAATGACCCGCCTCACACGACACCGCCGAAGAAACGTTTGAGTGAGCATGACGTACTTCAGACTCTATATTTGTGAGGACCAAAATTTAGCCACCGAAACGGCACTGTCAGTGGCCTAAGGGTCCTCGCATGTACAGGTGTAAGGACACGCAGCAGGGCAGGACAAAAGGTGTGTCATGGTCTGAGGAGAGATACCACATAGACACGCGCTCTCCGAGCAGTAACCCCACCTCCTACTTCGGTCAACTTGGGTTCGCAAACTATTTAAGGATTTCCAAATTGCACAGGGTAGATCATGACCAGGGGAAGTATCTCAGCCTGCTCAGTAAATGCGTCTATGGTATTCTTTTTCCAGAGCTTTACTCGTACTTCTTTAGGGTTCCCGTTCAGCGGAGTAACCTTCCAGAGACAGTTGTGGCGACTCTTTAAATAATGAATAATAATAAATAAACTTCATACAATCACACCAATTATCTAGCATAAGGTAAGTTTAATAAGAACTTGTGTTATGGATACTAGATAACGGATAAACATACTTATTTACTTTTTTTTGTAAATAAATACTTAATATACACATTAAACACCCAGACAAAGGCATGTTCATGCACACAAATATTTGTCTTGTCGTCAAATCTCAAGTCTTTATTTGAACTACGTCTTTATTTGAAATCCTTTATTTTGGTTCACCACAATAATTCTTAGCGTATACTCTACTTAATCTTTAGACCTTTATACAGTGTGGCAATTTAAAACAGGTACCTCAACCGTCGTAGCAACATGAAAACGTTCTTAGGAAACCATCCTCCATCCATCCATCGGTAAAGCGGATACGGCGGCGTGTGGCGCGAGGGCGAGAAGTGTGTTTTTTGCGTTTTTTGCAATTTCTGACTTTTCTAGTACTCATATCTCACTTGGTATCTTACACCCATATTCTAAGTCGTTCCTCCAAAACTTACTCGTCCTCGACTTGACGAAACCTCATTGAAAACCTCTTCGAAATACTCCTCGAAATCGGTATTCTAAGTCATAACTCCGTAAGGACCTGGAGGAGCCAAAGAGTACGTAGCCACTCCTTGTTAGGCCTAGCGCACACTACCATTTTTACCCACGACGAGGTTGAGTGGAGTGTAAAAAGTTTTGGAGGAACGACTTAGAATATGGGGGTTAGAGTGTGATGTATTGGCAAAATGGTTTTTTTTAAACTGACCATTTTTATTCTGACTTTACATTTTTTTTTCTAAATCCGTGAATACAGTTCTATATTTTTCAAAAAATTAAGCATGGTTTCCTAAGAACGTTTACATGTAGCAACAGCGGTTAAGGTACCTGCCCTTACTGCCCCGTCCTAAATTTCCACCCCGTATATTCCTCCTTCAGCTTTCTATCCGTAAAAGTGACTAACGACGCAAGTCATTTTATATCTACTTTGAATTGTCACAAATATACGTGCATACTGCATACATAACACAGATGTAACGTTTTATATTCAGTGGGTACAGCGCTCGCTGCGCGCGGTGCATTTATCAAGCGCACCGTCATTTGTTTCTGTTTATGCGCCGCGCCCGTTGCATTGCCATGCACTCAACTTACTTTATTAACTCAGCCACAAAGGAAACTGTATTAAATACGCTTTATTTAAATAAAATGGAGGATGTTTTCGAAAGCTATAATTTATTATTCAAATTAAATACCTATGCGTGTGAACTCCTAATCCTAATCTTAAACAATATTGTATATGCGAAAGTGTGTTTGTTTGTCCTTTCCCTTCCTTGACGCCCCCTTTTTTTTGTAGTCAGGGGAATCTAGTCTTTACAGATAGGAATCTGTAAAGACTAGATTCCCTTGAGGATATGCTGGGGTCACCTAGCATACCCGTCCTGTAAAGACCTAGGAACAAGCACACTATCTCTCGCCACCCCCGTTAGGCTTGGCGGGGTTACAGGGTACTCACCCACTACCGTACTCACCCAGGTACTCACCCTGGGTACTCACTCACTCCCGATCCTCCACCGGGCCAAAGGCCGGATGGGAGATCGGGACTGGGGAGGGACTCCTACCTCGCGACCCCCCAGTCAGACTCGGAAGACCGGAGGACCGGGAGGGGGGGGTGGGGCACTACCAGCTAAACCTCCCTTGACGCCCTAAGTAAGCAACCAATCGACTTGATTTTTGGTATAGAGTAAGTTGAAAGGACTGAAACCGCATGCGGCTTGTTATCTATAAATATATTTTTCAACAATTCCCTAAAAACCTATATGTACTGGTAGACCAGCGGGGCTATTATCTATAAAAAAAAAAACATAATGTGTTAGTAAATAAAAAGCCTATTAACTATGTAAGTATTTAATTTCAATGAAAGATGTTATTTTTCCTAGCATACATTCAATCAGCGGACGACCGCCACTGTCGACTATCTCCTTCAGGACGCTGTGGCTGCTGCCGCGCATTCTGTGCAACAGTGACGCGGTCTTTTTGCGCTTAATAGTTTCAAAACTATCCACGCCGGCTATAGCAAACATCGCAGATGCGCTACAGAATCGGCGTTGTTGCGGCTGCCACAACGCCCTGAAGGAATTATTATATTGAACACGTAGGGCACTGTAGGCTTTTTTCTCATATTTTTTGGTATAGTCGGTCCATAGGCTGCTCGAGTAAAAAGATGTGCAATATGTTTTGAAGAGCGCAATTTTCACAGCGTCTGTGCAACGACTAAATCTATGGACCAGCATATTTGCCCTGACCGACAGTGCCCTACGTTCTCGCTCAATATCGTCAGTGACGATGTGTCCTAGATATTTAAATTTGTACACTCTTTCGAGATGTTCATTATATAGTGTTATAGGGGGTACTACTTTAGGACACTTACTGCCAGCCTTAAAAACCATGAACTGTAACTTTTTGGTATTCTATAGTAAACCATGTGAGATAGCGAATCTTTCACAGGCATCGAGTAAAGCCCTCAGCGCACAGACCGAGGGTGCCAGCAGCACCATGTCGTCTGCGTAGCTGATGTTATTGACGCAAACATTGTCAATGTGGCAACCGACATGCGTGCTACTAAGCTGTCTGACCAGTGCGTCCACGTACAGGTTGAAGAGCCGTGGTGACAACAACGCGACAGCAACGCGACGGCGACGCGACAGCGATAAGTCAGGTATCACCTAGCAACCGCACTTTTATTACAGTGCGGCCTCTACCGAGCAATCGATGAACTACAATGTGCATTCAATTAGTTCCCGTTATTGCTATAAATTTTTTTTTGGCGCTAGCGCCGCTTTTCTGCGTGGCGTCTCACTCTCGCAGTCGCAGGAGCGCGAGAGAGTGAGACGCCTTTTATACGTCGTATTATTGCAATTTTTTTGGTAATAGTCCCGCAAGAAGTTCCTCATGTGTACATACATACCCAAGCTATAAATTCCTAGCTTACATGGTTGGCACATCGTCTAAGGTGAAGTTTGAGACTGAAATGTATTAACATCAAATACGCTCAAATACCTGTATTTCACTGAAAATACAATCTATATTCAAATTGTGTTAATAGACCTGACTATTGACTTAGCTATTAAGGTCACGATTATTAGATCTAGGTTTAGATGTGAATTAGAAGTAATAAAATAGTTCTTTGTCTTCGATTCTAGAGTTTTTGTAACCCTCGTAAATGGTAAGTATTACGTTACGGAACCAAAGGCTTAGGCCCAATTATTGTTATTAATGACTTACATACAATACCTAAAGTCAAAATAACTTAAAAAAATATATCTAAGATTTGACTTTTTTTGTGTAAGAGTTTAAATTGTTAGCTGAAATATTTCACTTCTTCCTGCCTACCTGTAACTCCCACAAAAATCATCTTCTTAAGTCAGAGCATTGTGTACCCGATTTTTTTAAAGTCATACCTCATGTTATGTTATGTATGATCAGTCTGGAGGTGAAAGCATGCCTCTCCCGGAATCCTTAACCACCGAGTAACTGGTTATCTTTTCCCTAGCTGCCGGAACACAAAAATGCCGAAAACGTTGTTATGGCTTGTTGTAATAACATGTTATATGGATCGTTATGTTTCCACTTAAGTTGTCTTTTTCTCTAAAATATTCAAATTAACCTTTAAAGTCATACAAAACTAATTCGTATAACGAGAGATTCAATTGGAAGCTGTCGCCGTAAGTTTATTACCCCTTTTGGATTGAAGCCGAGCGCGTGTCTCGTCTCCGTAAAACGGCAGTCGTTTGTCTCTCAAGGGGGTCTACTACGAAAGACAGATCGCTATAGCCGGATGATTTTCATCGGTACTTGGGGCCAGCAAAACCTAGTATGACGCGTTATCAAGCTTCAAATGTCAATAAAAGCGGCTCTTTCTAGAACTACTGTAACATAATTATTGGATTTTAACATTGATCCGAATGCAGTCGTAAATCGATTCCATCAAGAGTTTCTGTACAAGTTCGCATTGAAGCAATGGCAGGATGTTAGAAAAAGTAATACCGCTTGTTTGCGCTGCTGTAAATTTAGACCTGTCAAACGTTTACTTTTGTGCATGTGGGTTATATATATTTTTATCTAAAAATGCATTGCAATGCTTTCTATCTCAAAAAATGATAGCAAATAATAAAAGCAAGAAGAAATCACGTTTGAGAAAATTACAGGTCTACATCTACACTAGCGCCACACACACAAATTAGCTGTCAAATTATCCTGCCATTGACAAGAAATTTCAGTCAAGTAGTTCTATTTTACTGTTAAATTAAAACCAGAAGTTTTTTTTATGAACAACGGGGAGATTCTTAGTCTTCATTATATGTTAAGTATTGATGAGGTTGAAGATGGAAGCAAGCCGCTCCCAGAATCCTCAATCACTGAGGAACTGGCTATCTTATCTCTAACTGCCGGAACACAACAATGCTGATTGTTGTTATGGCATCAGACTTAGATAAGATGGTGGTAGCTAGCCAGGCGGCTTACAACAAGTCCTACCACCAACCAAAACAGTTAATGTCTATGCTTAGATTATGAAACAAATGATTGTACATCCGATTATCGGTTTGGTTTTTGGAGAAGACCTCCGGTCTCCTGTTCTCCGTTTGCCAACACGCTCCTTCGCTATATTACTGCGCTATTCCCAACTATTATAAGCTTTTATTGCGTTTAGCTTGAAATATTGGAGCGTCTATTTTCTGCATAATTTAGGCACACAACGAATTTGTCAAATAACACATATTTTTTTTATGAACGACGGGGAGACTCTTAGCCTTCATCATACCTGATGTTAAGTATTGATAAGTCTGAAGATGGAAGCGAGCCTCTCCCGGAATCCTCAATCATTGAGGAACTGGCTATCTTATCTCTAACCGCGGAACACAAGAATGCTGAAAACATTGCTATTATTGCGTCAGACTTAGATAAGATGGTGGTAGCTAGCCTAACTTACAACAAGTCCTACCACCAACCAAACCGAATACAATATGTACCCTCCCTGGGAATTGAAACCGGGAATCCTGGGTCTGATACCGGTGGCTGTACCACTAGACTACAGAGGCGGTTAAAACAATAATACACAGGTAAAACAATATTAGTTATGATGAAACTATCAACCTAGCCCCAAAGTAAGCACTGTAAGGCTTGTGTTATGAGATACTAGGATAACAGATATGAATATATACAATTATACATATATTAGTATTTATGAGTAGAAATAATAATTTATATAACGTCCATTACTCAGGTACAAATGCTCGTATTCATCATACAAACCTTTGGCCCTATCGCGATTCGAAACCAGGACCTCTAAGTTAGCGACACCTTGAAACCGGTGTATGTACCACTCTACAACGGAGGTCGTAACTATTTATTTTGTTTTTTTTTTGCATTTACTATGTTAATTTATATGATAAATTGTATACTAGAATAAATCAACTAATCTCCATATCGCTCAGGCGGGACAGCCTTTAAATTGTCAGATGCTCATTCAAATTTAAAGTCTCTAAGATGTTTTTTGTGTAATGTATTTTGCCACGACCCTTTTGTCTTACGGTATGCTTAGGTAATATATTCACTTTCCTCAGACATAATATTTTCAATTAAGACAAATGAAAGAAACAAGCAAAGATACAAACAAAACCAATCACTGTAAAAGTACCTATTTTTAGCAACTTTATTTTCCTTTCCAATCAGTCCTTTGTTGGTACTCAATTACGTGTAAATCTTCAGTATACGCGCCGGTAAACAAGCGTAAACAACGAGCGAGCGTAACGTGCGGTGCATTCAGGGTTGCCAGGGATTCTACTATAGGTACTGCTTCAGTTTCATGATTTTTTGAATTTTTGCATTTTTTCAAAATTATCAACTCGGCCACAAGTGAATGCTCAGATGGGAGTCGAACCCACGACCTTTGGAAATCCAGTCCAATGCCACTGAGCTACCGAGGCTTGCCTTGCATGGACCACCGTCGAAATTCTCCAATACTTTTATATTTTTAATACGCTGTAGGCCAGCGTTGTCACATCAATGCTAGGAATAACCTTGCATTCGAAAAAAACATCTTTCGAGATGTTTAACATGTATATGAAAGAGAGGTCTTTACTTATGAAATTGCAAGTCTCGATAGCTCAGTGGTTAGAGCATTTGACCGGATTTCTGTCGTCGTATTTTTCTATTTAAAATTTATCGTAAGCTAAAATTTTGTTGCGCACTGTTCATTAATAGAAAACAGCTTTTTCGGTCCATGACCTTTTCTCTAGCACACCAAAAAACCTTAAAATACGATTAACTCTGTAAATAAACTGTGCGCTAGTGATCCATAAAAGTTGCTTTGGCCCTAATAAGAGTTTTTAATACCAGACAGCTTTCTGAATTGCTATCAGTGCATCTCTTTTACTAATTATGTCGATAGAGAAATTTATATAGCAATTCAGAAAACTACCAGGAAATAAGAGGTGATAACAGCCAAGTCGTCCGGATAAAGCTGGGTGTGGCTTTTTGGATGCGAGTCCAGCCAAACAATAACCATTTAACTAAGTCTGACGCCATAACAATTATGTTTTCAGCATTGTTGTGTTCCGGCAGTTAGAGATAAGATAGCCAGTTCCTCAGTGATTGAGGATTCCGAGAGAGGCTCGCTTCCATCTTCAACCTTATCAGTACTTAACACCAGGTATGATGAAGGCTTAGAGTTTCCCCGGTGTTAAAAAAAATCGGTTGTCTGTAAAGTCGGTTTACTGACGATAGTTGAACATGACAACGTCATAAGAAAATACTGATGACACGCGGACGCATCGCTCACTCAAGTAGGAGAGAGACAGATGTCGAACGCTGCCGAACGTGGAGGCCGATTGTGCCTCTTTGTCGCTCGTTCCGCGCTCTCGCTTGCACTTCAAGCCTTAAATGGAACGCCTCAGAGCGAGGTAACGCCGCATGAGTCATTTTTTTTCGTTCGTGCAGCCAGCTTCATCGAATTAGAAGACGTTGTCACGTCAAAAAAACTAGTGAGGGCAAATGCAGTCTTTAGGCATACCGGCTCGTTATGTTGGACTCGGTTAGCACTTTAAGTGGCGAAGTTATCCGCCACGTTTACCCGGTCCAAGACATTGCAGCCCTAGGCCTGGGGGGGTAGCGGGGCAGGCGCGGCGACGCTCTTTCATTTCATTTCAACACGCTACGCGGAACGCTAATCAGCTTATAACGCAAGCAACTGGCAGTTCAGTAGGTAAGTTGAAGGGCACTCAAGAGTTTGTATCGATAATCATAGCGTTACCTGCCTTTTCATCCTAATATCAAGCCAAATCGGCATGCAGGTCTTTAAGCTATTTGGTTTTAAGACTTGGCAACCCTAGCGGGGCGGTTGCGGGGCGGTTGCGGGGGGGTTGCGAGGCAAGGGCGACGACGCTCCTTAATTAGGCTAAACGCGTGACGACAAACACGCGCACACACGCGCGCCTGTCGCCTCGCGGCCCGCAAACGATCGCACACACGCCACGCGGAACACTAATCAGCTTATGACGCAGTCAACTGGTAGTGCAGTAGGTATTTTAATAAGAAGGGCCTTAAGGAAACTTAACGACAAAAATCAGGTTTCAGGTTTAGAAATTTATTTCTCTAAAAGAATACAATGATTCACTTACTAGAGAAACACAGAATAAACGTACAAAATAAACCTTAAAACTAGCAAATGCATTTATAACAAAATTTTAACACTAAAAGCACAATATTTCTAATATTAAACATTATTTTAACATAAAAAGTATTCATAAAAAATTTAACCTGTGATCTGCATTTGTTGATTGAACAGGCCGAAAACATAAAACTTTCAACACACTTATTCAGACACTCACTACTGACTGTTTTACAGTTTATTGTAACAGTTTTTAAGTTGATTATGTAATTATTCAATTGTTTAAAAATAATTCTTTACTAATAAACTGCACAGCTTAAAAATGTACCTACTAAAACTAGCTAAAAATACAGTATTACTACGTATTACAATTTTCATTTATAAGTACCCACATTACAAAATGTTAGACTGGTCTCAATTACGTATCGCTTTCTAGTTGCTATGTAGTTTATAATGGTGATGATTAATTTGCTTTAAAATATAACAAAAATCTAAAACTACAGAACAACTGAAACTAATTATTTCACTCTTTTATTGTAGTGTACGAAATTTTTTTTTTTTCCCCATTGCATTGTTGTTGTAACAGACAAAGTAATTTTTTAATTTACGAGTATAACATATTTTCTGCCCCTCTAGCATGAACACCGCTTTATGACGCGATATGATATAGCGCATCGTGTTGTCTTGCTTACTCCGAGAGGGTGTGAGCGGGACAGTGACACATTATCGAGTTATCAAGACGATGAAAGCCGCTCATGCTAGGCCTACTGTAGACCAAAGAAGGTGGCCCAAAGGGGGCAAACGCGGGGCGGAGACCCGGTAGACCGCTACCCTTGCCCCGGTAGTCTCCGTCCATACGCGAGGAAGGAACACCCAGGGGGTTTTAGTTGGTTCGAGTCCCACATAATCTCCCTGTCTCCCCGGAAGGGGGGGATTGGGAGGGCATTTCCCGCTGGAAAAAAAAGGCCTACTGTAGACCAGTGGGGGCCATACATGGTCCCACCCTTTTAGAAATCCACCGATCCACCACACAGTTAAGAGAAATTTCGCAGAAATTCTTGGTCTGGTTTACCTTCGCCTTATTTCAACTCCTCGCCACTATTTGTAGACACTAATTAAAATGCTATCCGATGGAAGAGCAGGGGGTTAATTGTCTAATTAAAAAATCTATCGCAATCCCTTTCAATTCGCCATTTGAAAGATATTAACATACTTCACACTGTCACTATTTGACATTTGATAGGGATTGTGATCGGGACGCGTTTTTGAAAGATTATTGAATGAACGAAAAGGCGAATATCATTCAAAATGTGTGAAGAAGTGTCAAATAAAACATAATTCGTTCCGACTATGAGTTACACATTTACATAAATCACTATCACAATCACAATACCTTTGAAACGGATTGTGATAGATTTTGAAATTAGACAATAAGGCTGCCTCCTTATTGTCTTGTTTCAAAATCTATCACAATCCCTTTCAAAGGTATTGTGATGGAATTGTGTAACTCGTAGACGCAATCCCTTTCGGAACGATTGATGTTTTAAAGGACTTTTTATTTGACGCTTCTTCAACACATTTGAAAGATATTTTCTTGTGTCACTTTGCTTAGACAGTTCAGTTTCGTTCATTCAAAACCTTTCAAACCGCGTCCCGATCACAATTCTTATCAAATGTCAAATAGTGACGGCCTGAAGTTTGTTAATATCTTTCAAATGACGAATTGAAAGGGATTATGATAGATTTTGAAATTTGACAATTATCTAGCTATTACTCACTTTCATTTTTAAGTAAAAGTGACTCTTTTGTTGCAATGAAAAACAACTAAACTTTCTTTCGATGGCTGGCAGGGCATCGATGGTGCAACTTAATATAAAATGTATAAACATCGATCCCATTTATTTATTTATTATTTCCGGACAACAAATATTATTTAGAGTTACGAGGGCTAATTGATAAGTTTCCGAAAAGACAAAGAAAATCTTTAATAATCCATTTAAAATAAATTTATGTCTCAACCTAGTATCCTTCTACCTCAATGCATTTAGTCCAGCGCTTCTCCAATGCCGTTACACCAGTTTGATAAAATGTTTTTTCCAACCCCTCAACTTCACTTCAAAAGGAGCAAGAGATTTTACCTGCGACACCTATGTCTTATCACGATGCATGC
Organism: Chrysoteuchia culmella; assembly: GCA_910589605.1. Lineage (NCBI taxonomy): Eukaryota > Metazoa > Arthropoda > Insecta > Lepidoptera > Crambidae > Chrysoteuchia > Chrysoteuchia culmella. The sequence continues at coordinate 20,442,746 of OU342658.1, read as the reverse complement.
CACTACGCCATTTCTTCTCTGCTAGTGGTAGGAGCATTTGCAGCCATAATTTATATCATCTGCAAAAAACTATACTGCCGCCGCCAGCGACAACAATCTTCAATCCCAAACCAGACTGGAATAGAAAAGGGGATAGAGACCACGACTGAGGAACCACTAATATCTCATCAAGCCAACAAGCAAGAAAGAAAACCTTTCCAGTTGGATTAGAAAAAAAAAACTTGCTTTATACGGGATGCTCATTTGGTTACTTAAATTATTTACTTATCAATTAATTTTTATTACTTTTCCCTCGGGAGCATGTACGGTTCATTAACCGCACAGGCAGTTTTGCTTACATCAGCGAGACTCGCATTATAAATGTTATTGTTTGTTACTCACAGGCGCACTCCTTAAACTGATTTACCGCGAAACAAATTAGTGTCCCACAATTAATTACTACTAACTGTATTTTTACTTATTTTCTACGTATTATAACTTTGACGGGAATCAGTGTTTTTATTCCACCACTACAACAGCGAGTGTGTCACAACAACTACTTACTTACAACAATTCTCATGTACGGGCCGACTAGTACACAAACATAGCGGCTCATACAATGCTCGTCTACGGCAACAATGGCTTCATCATTTGTTGAAAATCTCTGGCCTCCTTACCCTTTCTCCAAGTTTGGGATTAAATGGAAGTCGCATGGGGTGATCTGGAGAATAGGGTGGGTGCAGTACCAATTCATTCAGGAGTTTAGCGACTGCAACCATAGACGAGTGTAGAAGCGCGTTCTTTCCATTGTTAAGTTAATTCACGACACAGAAGTTCAAGGTTCTGTAATACAAATTCCATCAAATCCAAATTTGGCGTTTTATTTTCGAAAAGATGCCAGAATAGGTATATATATAATGTAATTTTTTTTTGCGTATCTATTTTATATGTTCGTCGATTCGGATACTTATCAATTAGCCCTCGTATATAAGTATATTATTGTAGATTGTTATAATTAATTTAATTATCCATGTTATTTTAAAATAGGTATAATAATTTAAGAGGTATTAAATTAAATTAAATGTCTTTTTTGTATATAAATTGGATAGCTGATCAAGTAGATAATAATACTCATCAGGTATGATGAAGGCTAAGAGTCTCCCCGTCATTCATAAAATAAAACTATATATATTAATATTATAAAGAGGAAAGATTTGATTGTTTGTTTGTTTGTTTGCAACGAATAAACTCAAAAGCTACTGAACGGATATGGATGAAATTTTGTACGCAGATAGTAGATAGCCTGGTTATGAACGTAGGATACTTTTTATCCCGATATTCCCACGGGAACAGGAACCACCCGGGTGAAACCGCGAGCAGCCGCTAGTAATGTAAATAATAGTATGTATGTTGATAAAATAAATAGTTACTCTGTTGTGATAGATGTAAGTGTGAAAAATAAATAAATAAATCTTAGAAAAAACCAATGCAAAACTGGCGTCGTTGAAGTGTAGCAATGATCAGATCTTTGTAATCATCATAGGGGATCTAATCAGTCGTGTGTGCGATGCGGATCGGTGCAGACGCATGCTAAAGCACTTTTGCGTATCGCGTAACACGGCTAAGCCCGCTTTTCGCTAGAGCCATGAGCGATAAACTTGTGGCAAACGAGCTCCTGGCGTTCCTGCAACAAAAGCTGGACGTCATGGATGAGGTGAGCGCTTTGCAAATCTGCAAGTCCAAATTCAGCGAGGACGATGTGGCCGCGGCAAAGAAACTGCTGTACGAGTCTCTCGGCAAGAGTGACCAGATGGTGTCCCGGAGGCGTGACGGGACGTAGAAGAGCCTACAGGAGATCATCACCCTGTTAAAAGAAACCGACCCCGATGACGTGACGACGTTCGTGGCGAGAGACCTGAACAAGCTACCTCCCGTCACATTCGATCACGTCGATGTCACCTGCCTCCTATAGCACATCGTTAAGAAACTGACAAATTGAGTCAATAATATTTTGATTATAATATAATGTATGTATGCTAGTCTATAAGGTATTTATTGTATGGGCCATTAGATGCCTGAAATAAGTAATTAATAAAAAATAAAAAAACAGAAAAGATTTCGCAGAACTGGTGGACTTGTGTTTCTAATTTAACCTACCGACCCACAGTGTACTATGACCCGCGTCATGGGAACACGCACGTGCCGTCGGCGCAACCGTAATGCGACGCGACATACGGCGGCTCAAAGCCTAGATTTGTTTATACAAATACCTTGCGCAGTACTCACGCTGTTTACTCTGGCAAGTGTTCCCTACGGCGTGTCCTTGGAAGAGATGTACTCGTCACAACAGACTGTATCGCAAAATTACTATATTTTTTGTTTTATCTTCCGCCCACGACTTCGTCAGCATGATCTTTAGAACTTAGTCCAGGAAGATTTAGTAAAACAAGAAAGAAATATCTTTCTTTTTCCTAACCTAATTCCATAATTCACCTTTAAAAAAATACTACATTTGCCACCTATTGCATTGTAGTGTATTTTCCCGTTGAAAATAGGGAATTTTTCGCGACAAAAGTAGGTTACGTTCCTTTCAAGGTTATAAAGTATGTGTGTCCCGAATTTCATCCAAACCGGATCAGTCATTTTGTGCGTAATTAAGTAACAAGCATCTTAATCGATCGTTAAACACCTGAAAAGATGTTTCTTTCGAATGCAAGGATATTCCTAGCATTGATGTAACAACGCTGGCCTACAGCGTATTAAAAATATAAAAGTATTGGAGAATTTCGACGGTGGTTCGCAAGTCTCGGTAGCTCAGCGGTTAGAGCATTGGACCGGATTTCCAAAGGTCGCGGGTACGATTCCCGTCTGAGAATTCACTTGTACTCGGCTACAGTAGCCGAGTTAATTTTTTCCAATATTTTTCTATTTTTCTATTTAAAATTTACCTGTTTATGGTAAATTTTAAATTCTATACATCTACACTAAACTAAATTATCACATATTTTTATGTGAAAATTACTAAAGAAGAAAATATACTGCAAAAAAGCAACTTGTCTCATGTCCCGTCAGGGCGACATATATAAAAATAGCATGAAAAATGCAAAATTAAAAAGTGATATTATCTTAAGTATTTCAATATCAATATTTTTCTTGCGATTTTTCAGTAGCTGCCTAGTTAATACCGCCATTACAAAGTATCAACGAGTGAAAATACGTAAGTTTTTTTGTAGGTATTTCATATCTATAGAACTACACTACTAACACTACACAGCCACAACACATGTTACGCATACTAATACATGTCATTTTTAAGATTATATTATTATATTGCATTAATAGGTAAGTTTAACTTAAAATCAAAATTAGCGATAAGAATAGCATAAACACATTTATATACTAGTTAAGTTATGCAGAGCGTTGTCTCCTGGCACAAGCGATGACAAGCCTAAAAGGAGGCTCCGTTGAATAAAAAAATTATGTAAGTTTTTATAGAGAAATAAATAATTTTTGTTTTTTTTTATTTTTGAACTCAATTGGCAGGAATAACAAAATGTTACTTTATGAAGAGTATTGAAAACAAAACGTTCTTATCTAAAACATGACAGTGTGCCCCCTGTTCATAGTAGTTTTGATGAAAACTGTCAGTCTTTGTATCTTTAATTTTATCTACAGGCCGGCCTTTAAGCCTTTGTCGAACGTTTTATTGCTATAAGGCTAGCATTCCCGAAGATTTGTTAATCAATCCCTGTAAATAAGAAGAAATCAAATTATTTGGACGTGTTTTGCTGTTTATCTTATCTAACACATTTATCATAACTCCTATTCAGGGGCGCTAACTCAATATTTCTAAGTGAATTCCGTAACAATTCATTTAATTGTTCTTCTTCTTCATATATTAATGGCGGTGCCCTTTTGGATTTTGTCAGTATCCAGTTTTTATGAAATTAAAATAATATTAAAGAAATTGAACGGTAGATTGAGTTAAAATTGAGTCTCACAACACGTGTTATTGTGAAAGGAACTCGGGTGAAACTCCCATTTAATTTATGATTTTGTAATTTTTGCATTTCTCAATGCTATTTTTATACTTATGGTAAATTAAAAATAGAAAAATATTGGAAAAAATTAACTCGGCCACAAGTGAATTCTCAGACGGGAATCGAACCCGCGACCTTTGGAAATCCGGTCCAAGAGCATTAGACCGGATTTCCAAAGGTCGCGGGTTCGATTCCCGTCTGAGAATTTCCCATTTAATTGTTAATTTTATATGGAGTTTAGGATTTTGTCAGTGTCAGTGTAGCAGAATTTGGTTTAAATTTTTTTAAGGCAAGAAAACTTATTAAAATAACACTCCATAGGAAATAAACAATTAAATGAATTCTTAAGTTTCTTCGCGCACTCAAAATTGAAATAAAACAACTTTTGCAGAGTATTTAGTGCAATTTATTTACCCGAAATATATATTTGGTAATATACTTTTTAGTTACTATAGTTTTTGAAGTGAAAACTTCTTTAGAGGCGTTGTGCACATCAGTGTTAAATTTTTGGGATGGGTAAAAAATTTAAAGTCGCACACGTGACCATGATTGAAAATTCGTAAGACCATTTACCGTTGACCTATTTCAAATTACATAAAATCTCACACCTGAAAGATCTACGTATATTAGTAAATATCAACTATTATATAAAGATCTCTCATTACTACCAACTTTGGTATTGATGCCAGGTGAGTTTTAATGAATTTACCTGTCAAATCAAGTTGGTGTCTGTTTTCATCAACTTTTTATTTAGTTGTGGTCAAGATCAAGCGGTCCATCCGTAGCTTAATGGAATCACTTATATAATTTTAGTTAATATATAAGGCGAAATGGATTTTAATAATAAAATTTTAAGGGGTGGTCAGGCCAAGTGTTTGCAATCTAAGAAAAATAATAAAAAAATCTAAAAAAATATTTTTCTCCCAATAAAAAATTAAATTACGAGTTCGTAATTTACCTACTTGTTAATATTTTAAGTGTATTTTATTCATTATTAAACTTAATTAAACCTTGAATAATGAAAAAAAACCATTAAATTAACTATTTAAAAACAGCTGATATTAAGCTACACTGCGCTGCGCGGCGCGGCGCGGCCCGCCGCGGCGCCGGCCGTCAACCCGGCCAGTCAGCTGAGAGCCATAAGTACCTATCTACTATGCAGCAAAGCTACCGCCTGGGCTGAGGCCCAATTATTTTCTTTTCACAACTAATTTGAACGATTCGTTTCTAAGGTACAGTTAAGGCAAACAATCAATTGCAAGATCCAGACAAGGCCACATCATTGTAGTGACAAACAACACATGTTATGAGCGTTGAGGTGAGTATTATGCTGTGATGAGTCTTATTTAAGCTGTGACGTGACTTTATTATTCAAACTTCCCTATTAAAACAAAATCAAGTTTCAAATAAGTTTTGGTTAATAAATAGGTGTAAGCAGTACTTACATGACGTCGAACAGCAATCCAGTTTACTTAATAGTTACATTCACTTACTTAATAGTTAGTTCGATTCAGATGATATCATCTGCATATTCTGCATTCAAAAAAGGGATACATTATCCTGTGTCGCTGTCGACCACATTCACTCATACATCACAACACTCCTTAATTAACCTTATTGCACTGATTGATAGGTTACACACTAATTTGTTGTTACACTCACTGAGACACTGTCTGGTTAGTACTTTTCTCACGTTTGCTTGTTTATTAGTACACATTTTGCCGATCGATATCGTAAACGAAAATGCAGCCCGCACGCGGCGCGCAACTGCACGTCTGCACACCACAATCATCTTCGCGTCACTAACTTTTTTGATTGACCGCCGAGCGACGCGGACGGTGCCGAAAAGCGATAGGCAGCGTTTGGCGGCCGTGGCGGCATCGTTTGTCGGCGATGTCAGTGGCGATAGATCAATGAAACCGCATGCAATATGAATCATCAATAGAAAAGCCGCTATTTTAGAGCTGCCTCTTTGCCATTTGATTTTAATTTTTATGTAGCAAGTAAACTTCTTATCTATCTATTGTAAATTATTACGGTAGTCAATTTGGGTGTATAAATTCTGTAATCCTAGTTTCATTATTCTGTAGAAAGATTCATAAAAAAAATGTAATTATTTTTCCTAAAGCAGGCCATACTTGCGTGTATGGCCTGCTTATGTCTTAATTTAGAAGTAGACGATGGCTAAGATAATTAAAGGCTTGCATAAAATCACTTTGTAAGAATTTGTAATAAACTTAATTACTTATACAAGTTTTAACGTATCACGCACGACGAAAGCCTCTATGTGTGATATTATATCAATATTATCAATAAGTTAGCTATATCCCCAGTAAGAGATAAGGCCTACTAGAGCAAGATGTTGCCCAGACATTTATGTGATCAGACTAAACAAAAAGTTGCGAAGCAATGCAAACCAAGATAATATGTGCCTGAAAAAATAATTAATATTTTTTTCTTTTTTTCTCGTGTCACACCCCTAATAATCCCGTGAAATTTCGCGCTTTACTTTGATTTGATATTTTCTTTAGTTAGTCTCCTTGTGCATTCTGTGCTATCAGGTCGCGACGCGCGTCAGTAAAAATGCCTAGGAGGTATACTAGTCGAGAGTACCTTGAAATTATATTTTGTTACCGTGAAAGTAGCGAAGTGTTAAGCAGTGCTGCGCGGCTTTACGAGGAGAGGTTCGGAGTGCGCCTCAGTCACCGCACCATACTGAATGCCGTGTACCGTTTCCGAGAACATGGCCGTTTGGATCCACCACCGCCAGTTGATGCTGGTAGACAAAGAGTGATGTCAGCTGAAGTGGAAGAACGGATCGTGGAATTCTTCGAAGAGCACGAAACGGCCAGTACTCGAGATGCTGCCAGAATTTTGTGATGGAAAGCTTATCGCCTTTTGCTGTACGCATATTATTATTAAGTAAACTGGATTGCTGTTCGACGCCATGTAAGTACTACTTACCTACTTATACTTACCTACACCTATTTATTAACCAAAACTTATTTGAAACTTGATTTTGTTTTAATAGGGAAGTTTGAATAATAAAAAGACTCATCAGCATCACAGCATAATACTCACCTCAACGCTCATAACATGTGTTGTTTGTCACTACAATGTGGCCTTGTCTGGATCTTGCAATTGATTGTTTGCCTTAACTGTACCTTAGAAACGAATCGTTCAAATTAGTTGTGAAAAGAAAATAATTGGGTCTCAAGGCGGTAGCTTTGCTGCATAGTAGGTAGGTACTTATGGCTCTCAGCTGACTGGCCGGGTTGACGGCCGGCGCCGCGGCGGGCCGCGCCGCGCCGCGCAGTGTAGCTTAATATCAGCTGTTTTTAAATAGTTTATTTAATGGTATTTTTTTCATTATTCAAGGTTTAATTAAGTTTGATAATGAATAAAATACACTTAAAATATTAACTAGTAGGTAAATTACGAACTCGTAATTTAATTTTTTATTAGGCGAAAAAGATTTTTTTTGATTTTTTTATTATTTTTCTTAGATTGCAAACACTTGGCCCGACCACCCCTTAAAATTTTATTATTAAAATCCATTTCGCCTTATATATATATACAAACATATATATATATATATACAAACATATATATATATTAACTAAAATACAAATATATTTGTATATGCAAAAAATATTTTGATCGACTTGTTTTATCTGGTTCAGATGGGACAATATGTGACGCGTTGCTCTTGTGAATGCGCCTACACGTTTAAAATGTATCATTTATCACATTAAAATAGCTTTGTAAATGCAAAATAATCTTCGTTCAAGAAAATAATGAATGAAACATAAGTATACCTATATCCTAATTGATTTAATTTTAAGTAAGTGAAATACGTAGGCACTTATGTTGTTTGGCTCAGCAGTAATTCTGTTTTGTTTTTTTATTTTTTTTATTTTATTATAAAAGTTATGCTTTGTATTTTTATATTTTGTTGTTGCTTAGCATCACACTGTCTTATAAACTTTTTATTTTTTTAAGTAACTTGTGGTTAAAGTCTTTGACTGCATATTTGTTTAAGTTACCTAAGAGAATATGATTAAGCCTTTTATGTAATATTATGTAGTTGTTTGTTGACCCAAATAAAGAGAAAAAAAAAGTGGATTTTGATCGTTATTTTCGTTTAAGCGGTTTTCACTTCAGCCGGCACTCCAAGAGTGCAACCCAAGTTCTAAGTGTTTAATTCACTTAGCAATATTGCTTTAACGCCCTTTTCAGACCCTCAGATCATCCAATCACCTGACCTAACCCTTCCAAGAATTATTTCGTATCTATTTCCAAGAGCTTAATCAAATACGGCGACTCACAGCATATTGCACGCAGAATTCATCCCACGTAGAATATTCAACAGACTATTTAGAGTTTCACGTTCGAGTCGGCGTTTATCATTAATCTCGAACCTTCCAATTACTCGGATTGAAGTGTGCAAATAAACTGTTGATTAATACTCCAGTATCTAGTTAATTAGATCAGAGAGACTAACGAAGTCACGCGGCGTGCACTGTCTGGGACGACAACTTCGTTTAAAAAGAGCAATCTTAGCAACTGGCAATGTTATAGCTGACCAATTTATATGGAAAAAACTTTCAAACGATGTGGTCTTTAATTAATTCAATTAAACTTTATTATGGAAAATCACGACTTCACTACCTGAAAAACATTATGATTAAGAAAATCCTGTGGAAAGCCCGCAGCATACTATTGGTGTATACAAAGATAGTATAGGAAACAGTGTCATTGCGCGTGTATAAATAACAGTCGAACTTACCAACTTTAAACCTACCCTGGACTGGACGCTGCTATTTTACTAAATTTCTAGTTTTCAACCACATCTGAGACTTCCCGATAAATATTTATATCAATATTGTTAGTTTCTTCTTCTTTTTGAGTCGATATCAAACCTAAACTGTATTGGCCCAAAAACCAACTACTGTACGGATACGACATCAAGTGCGCCAATGTTTGGGGTACAGCACCGCACCTACACCTCAAGTTGGAGCCGTCCAAAAAACCCCACCTGACCATGTTGACTTTGCTTCGACCGACCATCATCGTCCGGAGTCTACTTAATGACTTCCAAGTCGACCATGGCAATTCAAGTCCAGGCGCAGGACTCTCAGATGGTGGGACGAAAGATTTTGGGAGGTCAGCCCTCTCCTGCCACAGCCCCTCTCTGCATTAAATTTCTAAAACACAAACAATATTTAGGTAAAACCTTTTTGTAACTCTTTATTTAACGTTGAAAACTTTTGCCTCCATTGGGAGACTTTTCCATTTCTACAGTAAATCAAAGAAGGCAATTTAGTTTTTGTTTGAAATCACTAAGAAACCTGTGCCCTTTTCAAATCTAAAACAAAACTTGAAAGTTGTAAGAAATTCGTAAAACTTTGAACCGACAGGAGACTTAGTTAATAATACTTTGTGTACAAAATTTAGGAACCTGAATAAAATCTAATAAAATTCAGGGTTCCGAGAAACCTGGTGCCATTTTTCACTTAAACTTTTACTATTTTATGTTTTTTTAAATATTAGAACAAAAAAACTTAGCCACAAGTAAATCCCATCCCATCTGAGAATTCACTTGTGGCCGAGTTGTTTTTTTCCAATATTTTTTTATTCAAAATTTTACTTTAACTAAGTTGTATTCCCTATCTATATACTTAATTCAGGTTCGCAAAATTTGTGACGACTCGATAGGGACTTTGGCGCATAGTACGCGGCCGAGTAAGGTATCAAATTAAAGGTACTCGAGTCTATTTGTTCCGAAAACTATAAAATATACAAAATGTTAAACGTGATGATCACAAACTGCAATTACAAAGTGTCATTATTTTCGCATAATTTGGAATTTTTCGTCGATCGACGAACCCGAGTATCGGGTTGTAACCGCCCTAGTTTAACCTTTAACATCTAATGTCTGTGTCAAATAAATATATTTATATTATCTTTCTCTGTAGAAGGTAAATATAGTTACCCGGAATCCTCATCACTATCTTATCTCTAACTGCCGGAACACAACAATAGTAATAATAATAGTAATAATCTTTATTTATTTCTTCACAAACAAACAATAAGTATATGGAAAGTAACTACACCATAGCTTACTTAATGACACAAACATGTAGTATAATTTGTAGTACAATGCTGAAAACATTGTTGTTATGGCGTCAGACTTAGATAAGATGGTGGTAGCTAGCCAGACGTACTTACAACAAGTCCTACCACTAACCAAACCGAATAAAATAAGTAACCCCGCTGGAAATCGAACCCGGGACCACTGGGTCTGATACCGGTGGTTGCACCACTAGACCACAGAGGCGGTTAAATCGTGTAATGTTTCTACTGTGTGTCTGCTTGTCTCGTTCTTGATATCATCACCCATGACGAATTAACTATTTATTAATCTGTGCCCATGTGTACAGCAGAATACCAGTGCAGCAAGCACTGCTTGCTGCTCTGCTTATTGCACACAGTTTTGGCATCACGCGACGATGCACAATATTTGGTTATAGTTGTGTCAACCATGGTGGGAAAGAATTTGGCGCTACTTCTTTATGAGGAATATGAGCATCCCGGAGGTGGCAGAGGATATCGTAGAAGACCTTGGTAACATCGTCGAGTGATCCGTCGTACAAGACAGTTTGCCAATTAACATCGTCGAGAGCAGCGCGCATACCTTCGTAATCACCTGAGTTATAAAAATATTTAACTTTCCTATTTTCTTCGAGTGGTTTTACTGTTATGATTGGAACTTCAATAACAAAAGATTTATGATGCGGCTTATCCTCAGGTACAAGCGGGAAGTCGCAACGATCCACAATTATGTTATCATTAGCAAACACTAAATCCAAGAAATTACCACTATCATTACAGATGCGACAAAATTGAGTAAGGTTACACTGTTTAATCGTATCAAAGAAGTTTACTTGTGACTGAGAGAGAACGCCGCTATGTGAGAGGTGGTCACCATCCATGTGCCAGGAAATTTGAGAAAAATTAAAATCGCCAGTTATAATGAAACGATTACATCATACAATCATAAATCCCTTAATTCTAAGGTGCCTCTTGAGAGTGACGGCACATTTGGCAATGGTCGGGTCTCAAATATTGTCCGCACACAATAGTAACAGGTTGTCACCCTATCGGATATAGTTTTCGAAATAAATTAAATAAGAAATCAATTAAAAAGGAGTGTACCCTGTCCATTGATAAGCTTTTACTATCTGCACTGAAAAGCTAGCAAATGGCGTATTCTATGATTTTTTTTCACTCCCAGTCCAGCATTTCCTTCTATCATCGTTAAAAATTTGCGGTTGACCGGCTGGTATATTCGTAAATACCCGTTGCATTAGCTGAAGGGGTTTAATAAATTGATAAAAGAATCGATTACTAAAAACTTTACCATGCTTTTTATGTGATAAATCTTAAACAAGAAAATATACAAAATAATATACTTCCCAAGCAGCAAAATTTTCCTATAATCGTTGGCTTATAAGATTAAACATCTTATAGCATACTTATACAGGCATAGATTGAGATCACTGATCTTATAAAAGTAGCCTACGATACTATTTGCACTACAAGCACATTCAATCCTATTACGTAGTCTTATAAACGCTTACAAGAACATCGTATAAAACTGTTAATGCTACAAGCGCTTTCGATCCTGTTACATAGTCTTGTAAACGTTTAGAGGATTTGATTATATGATTCTTATAGGTACTAGCAGTCTTATAAGTGCATATTATAATGATAATTAGCAGTGCTCCTATAAATACATTGGGTAAGACTATTTAATCTTTTTAACGTTTTGTTTTATTGTTCTATAAGAAAAGTTGTCCTGTAAACGTTTGGCTCTAGGCTACTATAGGTCGAAGATACTATAAGATTGATTTGTCTTTGACGTGACTGCTAATGGATCACTAGCACCGCACTTTCATTCGTGCTGCTAATATAGGTAAGAATTTACTTATACGTGTCCTGCATATGCTATTACTAGAGTGATTGGTTGTCCACAGCCATTTTGTTTTCATGCTGTGATGTTTGTTAGTGTTTCAAAAAACTACACGAATGGATTTTAAAAAATGGAATTAAACGCTGTGGCAGTTATAGAAGAAGAGTTGCAAAAAATGTCTAGAAATGAAATCCAGGTCAGAGTTCGAATCGATAACTTCCAAGATTGAAAAAGAGTCTGGTAAAGTTTGTGATGGTTCCGTACAATATAATATGGAAATAGACCCAATAAAAAACTACGACGCTGATTCATCTAAATGTTATAATCAAGAAGATTATAAAAGTGATAGCAGTGATAGCGAATCTGATGACCATAACCGCACTGCACTGACTTTGATGAAAATTCTGAATTGCAGGAAAATATAAAACAATGGGCTGTTAAGAATAATATACCTATCACATTCATCTTTGACGGACTATCTGTGATTTTAAATAAAAGAATAAAATTTGCATTACCAAGGGATGCCCGCACACATCTCAATACTAACAGTAAAAACTATAATTACTAGCGTAAGTTACAACTCACAACTGCCAAAGGACGTTATTTACTTTTATGATTTTTTGCTAATAAACTAAATATTTTATTGATAGAGACCATAAAAGTTAAATTGTCAGTATGGATTTTAACAGAAACCGATTTACGAAAGCATTTCCATGGTCGTTTAAAGGTATAAATTAAGTTATTGATTAACATACATGGAAAAATATGATCAATTATATAAATGCATAACATTAATCTTAATAAAATTTTCAAAGAAATGATATTATGATAAAAATGTTTCAAAGTAGTTTAAGCATTGATAATATTATTCATTTATTACTATAAGTACATCTATTCGCATACGTTTACTTCTGTTGTTTTTCTCATAAGGACCCCTAAAACAATAAACAATATGGTGTCCATTATACTCCTATAGTAACATTAACTTTGACTAAAACACATTATAAAGCTCCTGATAAATGCATTACAATATGGAGCCGATCCGGTCTGATGACAGCTTGTATTTATTAATAAATTAATGAATAAACAAATAATAACTGTGATTACTTTTGAGGCGCTTAAAAATATGTTTATTTTCATCGATTACTTTATCAATAAAACTTATTTCGCAAGTTCATTTCTTTATATAACAGTGAAAACACAAACAGTATCAACCTATTTTACTATAATGAATAGTAAATAAATTACGTAACTTTTGCAAATATTTTATTTTCTTCTAAATTCAAAGTCACACTACACCATTACCAAACGAATGCAAAATTAACGCTCTAGTTATGGCATTACGCTGACCACTGTTGGATCAATTACGCTTGTAGTAGCATACGCCAGAACGTTACAGGACTAATCACGCTAATTCAGTGCATTTACCAGATCTTTATAGGACACCGTGATCTTGTAGATGCACTCAATAAAACAATAATAAAATCAATTTGCACATTACCGGACTGTAACAAAATTACTATAGGACGAAATATCCTATAAGGTGCGCCCAAATCCAGCCCTATAAACGTTAATATGATTACTATAGGACTAAAAAATATGTAGTCTTAGGATACTTATAGGATTGGATTTTGCTGCTTGGGTTGTCTCATCCCGTCAGAGCGATATGAGACAAGTTGCTTTTTTCTTGTATATTTTCTTGTTTATGATTTATTAAATTTGAATAGGTATGTTTATTTATTGATAAATTGCATGTGGCATTACATCAAGTGAGGTGTTACTTTAAGATTAGAAATACTGATAACTCTCCCCTCCCCCCTTTTTTTTTGGTTCGTGCTTAAGGATAAAAGTTAATAGACTTAAATTGCTCCTCAATCAAATGAGACCATGTTTACCACCGGCAGACTAAATATGAATAGGTTGGGGTAGCAAATAAATAGGTCAGCAGCAGAAAAAAATTAGGTGGGTGGCGAGTCGCCAACCTACTATTTACGACTTGTCTGGCGTAGGGTTACGTAGCCTGCGGGTCCCGGGTTCGATTCCCGGACAAGACAAATATTTATGTGCATAAACATGTCTATTTGTCTTGGTCTGGGTGTTTAGTATGTATATTAAATGCTTTTTTTTTATATTTTTTCAAAGTTCTGGATCTAACACGGCGGGTATTTATGAATATGCGACTGACTGGGGCTTGAAATAAGGCTGTGTGGTTATGTGTTTATTGCAAACTTCCGTAAAGTTAGCGCCCGGTCAGTTTTTAGAAAATGGCTATATAAAACTACAGCTACATATTCTTCTTTGCTTCCTTCTTAGAGTGGACGTGGTCACGTTGAGGCATCCAAGTCGGTGGTCCTCCTCCAGCATCCTCCTTCAGCACCACATCTCTAGAGCATCCATCTTCCCATTTTCCAACTCGCACGTCTCTGCCGCGTAAAAAAAAATAAAGCTACATATTATCACTACTACTACTAACAAAACTTACTACTTATGAAACTACAATTAGCTATAAACAAAAATATAAATATGACAGTTATTTCTTTATGTGAGTATTGCATTTTATAGACACTGCTAGCGGCCGCCTGCGGGGTCAACCGTTGTTTCCCGTTCCCGTGGGAATATCGGGATAAAAAGTAGCCTATGTTTTAATCCAGGCTATGTTCTATTTTTGTGCCAATTTCATCGAAATCGGTTTAGTAGTTTTTGCGTGAAAGAGTAACAAACATCTCACAAACATTCGCATTTATAATGTGACGACCTGTTTGGCGCAGGGGTACTAACCCCACCTTCTGCGCCAGAGGTCCCGGGTTCGATCCACGGACAAGACAAATATTTGTGTGCATGAACATGTCTATTTGTCTTGGTCTGGGTGTTTAATATGTATATTATGTATGTATTTACAAAAAAAAAGTATTTAAGTATGTTTATCCGTTATCTAGTATCCATAACACAAGTTCTTCATGATACTTAACGAGGGCTAGGTAATTGGTGTGATTGTATGGAAATATTTATTTTATTTATAATATTAGTAAGATAAGAAGTAAGATTGAACATTCTAAATTTCATAGACATTAGTTTTGTGCATAATCATAAATTCTTTATTTGTCAGAATATGGTACAAATTGATGTTTCTTACATTAAAGTTTTTGACAATTTTAAAAGTGAATGTGTTCGCTATAACCTCTTCTAAATATCTGCAATATGTCTGCAACACAAAGACGCCGTAGACAGTAGCAGTGCGGCATCGTGCCTTTTAATTATATAGACTCATTAAAATTAGTGCAGGCTTCATTTTTCACAAGAAACTTCATATAAAGTTCTCATGAAAATTTCAAATATAAAAAATTATACTTTTTATAATATAACTAAGTAACAATATAAAAGTATGAACGCAAACTTTTAAAATTATTTGAATACAGATAATTTTGGCATTAGGTAAAGTTTATAAGTATCCAACATAATATTTTACTCTTCTTTTAAAAAACCGTTTCTCAACATTATGATTTTTGATAGTCTCAATTTTATATTAGAAAGTTTTGAGAGTAAGCTTTATAAAAGAAATTCCAAATTAAAATATAAATTGAAACAAAACATTCAATTAGCTACGGCGTAGCAGCAACCTCGTAGCACACGCTACAACGTAGTCTCGTAGCTGCAGCAGTGCAGTATTATTACCATTATGCTAATGTAGTTGTAAAGAATGTATTTTTTGTCGTGGAAACAAATTGGTGATTATATTGTCGTTGTTGTGTTAAATACTAAAGTTATAATAATAAAACAAAAAGCGCTTACCATTTTATATTTGGTTTTATGTTTAATAAGATGGTTTTCTGGATTTTCCGGCATACCACAATGTTTTATTTTAATATTTTTAACCAACACATAGGCTTTTTTTTTCACATCTTCGATTAGTAATTTATGTTTCACCTCACACGCTCTGAAAAGGAGGTTTTGTCAATCATTTTTGCGGCCTAGCGCGGCAAAGTACTTTTTTTAATTAATACCTAAAAATATGTCATAATGCGTTCCGAATCGCACTATTGACTTTTTTGTTATATTTGATTCTTATTTTACATAGCTCTAAATTAATTATAATAATCCGTTTTGGTTTTATTATATTATTTAAGTTCATTGAATCATAAAAACCATAACAATAAGATTAAACTATTCGTTATAAGAATTTAATATTAGGCTGGGTGAGATTTCACAACCTTCAATTGGATTTCGGAACGTGACATAAATCATTATTTTTAAATTCTCTTTGTCTTGTACCTCATGTCAGTGTCAACATTTACGGAATCGTTTTATTCTTATTAATAAGTAACAATATATTCCTACTTTAAGTAACTTTGAATTAACTATATTCTCCCTTTTTTATATAATTAAAACAACGAGAATAAGGTATATTTCGATTAAACTTTATGTTTAAAGATTTTTTTACCGGAAGTTGACCGCGGAAACAACCATAAAATGTTCCTCGCTGTTGTGAGGTGAAAAATTGTGTGTTGCGCTCGGCAGAAAAGTTTTTAGCGTCTTGTACCTTTGAAATCCTCGCTTCGCTCAGGATTCAATTTTTGAACCACTCGCTACGCTCGTGTTTCAATCCTAGAATCCTTCACTTGCTCAGCTTTCAATAGAGGTAACTCGCCGTTAAATAACCAACTTTCCAGCCTTGCATAACAAATAACTATTTATCATAAGTAGTGCTCCCTAAAGGTTTTTATTTAATTCATTAGCGCTTGCTTGGTTCCCCGGTTATTAAGCTTTCAGCGCGAGACCGTCCACTGTACAGGAATATTAACATTTCAGCGTCGCTCGGTGCAGCCTCCGGCCACTTAGGTTACAGTACAGCAGCTTCTCATATATTTAGGGTGCCTATTTGGTATATGCCTATGGGGTATCAGTACTGTGATGCATTGGCATCGTAATGCGAACTCATTGCTGCAACCGACTCTTTCGATGGAAAAGAAGTAGATACATAAATATAATAATAAATAAATAAATAATTGCATACAAACACACCAATTATCTAGCCCACGTTAAGTTTAATTAAGAACTTGTGTTATGGTTACTAGATAACGGATAAACATACATATATACTTATTTTTATTTTATATATACATAATATACATATTAAACACCCAGACCAAGACAAATAGACATGTTCATGCACACAAATATTTGTCTTGTCCGTGGATCGAACCCGGGACCTCTGGCGCAGAAGGCAGGCTTAGTACCCCTGCGCCAAACAGGTCGTCAAGTATAAATACAAATACTATACAAATACGTCAAGTATAATACAAATATAAATACATAAATACGTAAATATTTTTTAACACTCACACCAATAACCCTAGCCTCAAAGTAAACACTGTAAGACTTGTATTATGAGATACTAGAGTAACGGATATAAATACATATACATATATAAACTAAGTATTTATGTGTAGAAATATATATAAACGTCCATGACTCAGGTACAAATATTCGAATTCATTATACAAACATTTGCCTCGAACCCGGGACAACTACGAAGCGACACCTTGAAAAAAAGCATTCGACTGGATTCCAAAGGTTTGAATACGAGACAGGTTATATAAAATACCACTGTAAATGCATAAATAAATGTTGTTCTTGAACTTGAAAGTGACCTGGCTAGCTCGTTTTAAAATTATGTCCTTGACTTAACGGTTCGAGCTGGCGGATGCCTCTTTTGTATGGCAATTACAAAATAACTACTTAGACAGCCTCTCACTTTTAGCTATGTTAAACCTGCGTGTGCCAAGAAGATATCCTAGACACAGAATAACGACCCATTCCGTTCCGTTGCGTAAGGACAGTTTACGGATCCAACTCGCCCATCCCCCGACTCTGCAGGCTTGTGAACAACTATAGTGACGTGGTTTACTTTAATTTTGATTCGCTTGGTAGTATCCGTAAGATAATCTCCAAAAGTTAAGTTTTTATTTTGTTTTTCCTCTCTGTTTGTTTGGCCTATACAAATAGTTGAATAATATTAATATTTTTCCTTGTAATTTATTCTTTTAGATAGGTAATAGTTTTTTTTTCAAAATCATGTTGAATTTACCTATAAGTGTTTGTTACAACTATAGCATTTTAGTGGATTGTATTGTTTTGTAAGAAGTGATGATGTGGCGGCACCAACCTGACGCCGCGCATTCAACAACACATGGCGCAAGAAAGAACCTACCTACCGTGTCAATACATGCGCTGACAACATTCAGTATGGGATTGAACAACACGTATGGAAACCTACATCGCGCTTACAGAGTTTCACCAGCCGCTTCACATATATACTAAGTCCGACGATCATCTGTTGGATCACGGTTCCCGGACTACCAACACCCGGTCCGGAGGAAGAGCTCAACATATATGACCTTCCTACTAGTGGCTTACTATCTACCACACTTTTCCATACTTCCACCATCATCCCTACAATGTAATCAAACGTTGGTAAATCTACATAAATAAATAAAATAAAGCATTATTTAAGCACTAGCTTGGTTTCTGCCATTTACCTTTAGCGCAAGAGCCGGTTTGCAGGAATATTAACATTTCAGGGTCGGTGCAGCCTCTTGGGTTACAGCAGCTTCTCGTTTATTTAGAGCTCTATCAAGATAAAGGCATAAACGTAGTATAGGTTAAAGGTTTGATATCTTCTGTAGCTGGTCTTGTTCAAAGTCCACCTGACTAGCTAGCTACCACCATCTTTTCAAAGTTTATCGTCATTGTAACAGTGTTCTCGGCGTTGTTATGTTCCGGCAGTTGGATGTAAGATAGAAAACTCCTCTGTGGTTGAGGATTCCGGGAGAAGCACGTTTTTACCGACAGTCAGTCCTCCGCATAATGTTTCGCCATTGACTGTTTCACCGCCAGTACCTTTCGCCTACGAACGTTTCGCCGACAGACCGTTTCACCTACAAACGATTCGCCAACCAATACTAAAAAAGGGTGACAAAAGGAAGGTGGACAACTATAGACCTATATCTCTTTCTACAATTTGGGCCAAAATATCTGAAAAAGCAATGTTAGTAAGGTTATCATCTTTTATAAAAAGCATAATCTAATAAAGAACGAGCAAAATGGTTTCCAAAAAGGTAAATCCAACGCATTAGCTGCTTTCTCAATTATTAATAAAATAACGGAATATATGGACAAGCGCATCCCGTTGATGGCAATATTCTTCGACATGAGCAAAGCTTTTGACTTTGTTTCCCATGAGTTACTACACAAATGCGAAATTAATGGAATCAGAGGAGTAGCATACAACTGGATTAAATCCTATTTACACAATAGAAAACAGTATGTTGAAATCTTGGGTCATGACAAGTAACATATTATGAACGCAAACAGATCGAATGTTAAAGTTAATAACTATGGAGTTCCTCAAGGAATCATACTTGGACCATTGCTCTTCCTACTATATATATATGTCCTTCCAGACATTGCCAGTTATCCGTGTATATTGTTTGCTGACGATGTGTCTGTGGTTATACCATAGAGTTAATCAGTTGAAAACTACAATAATCAAATCAGTAAAACTGTAGTTTCAATAATACACTGGTTAAAACAAAACAATTTGAAGGTCAATATTGATAAAACGAAATACATTCAATTTATTAACAAAATGGTTCTAAATAAGATATCACAGTAACCTATGAAAACAAAAAACTGACAGAGGCAAATCAAGTTACTTTTCTTGCATAACGTTAGATGATAAGTGCACATGGGAAAACCACATAAATAAACTCCAGAATAAAGTTAACTCATATGCTTACGTTTTATGGAGATTGGTTAAGACGGTAAATGAGGAAACTGCACTCCAAGCATACTATGATCATGTTTGCTCAATACTAAGATATGGCATAGTCTTATGGGGATATTCTTGCTATATAAATAAAGTTTTCATTGTCCAGAAATCCTGCATTCATGCGATATTTGATGTTGACAGTTTGGTTTCGTGTAGATCACTATTTGTACAATTAATAACTTTAACGGTCCCTTGCTTATATATATTCGAGGTGTGTATGTTTGTGAAAAATCACCCAGATTTATTCGAGTCCCTGTATGATGTTCCACGTATATTTAGCTGCAGGCGCCCAAATAGACTGGTGACCTCTGTGATGAGGACAGCCATGCGTTCAAGGAACTGCCATGCGATGGCCGTTTAAATTTATAACAGCCTACCAGCTGTCATTAAAGAATTACAGCTGTATCACTTTAGATAAAAGCTAAAAAATTGTCTGGTTGGAAATTGTTTTTATGATTTGACCGAATATTATCACAGAAAAAATTACATTTAATTATATTCATAATTTAGATAGAATTGACATTGGTTTATGTATATTTCATTATTTGTTTAGAAATGTCATTATTTTTATTAATTAATTAATCAGTCATATAAATCAAATCTTAAATTTTGTTTAGCTAAATAATTGATTTTCATAATCAATTATTGTTATTATTGTAATCCATGTTTGTTTTTATTTTTATTGCATGCCCTGCCTGGGTGAATGTGTATCGCACTCTTTAATGTCATGTCTACTTCAATGTACCACATTCTAGCGAAATAAATATATTCTATTCTATTCTAACAGTATCTTTCACCGCCGAATGATTCGTCGACTGAACTTAAATAGGCATATTTCGAAAACACCTATACGTTTTCCCATAGGAAAATACTTTTAACCGACTTCAGAAAAGGAAGAGGTTCATCCTCGTGGAAATTAAGAAAGCTTTTCCATACTCTTTTTTACATTTATTTTATAAGCACATTTTGTCCTTCCAATAACAAACTAAACGAACACAACAAAAAAACAATTATCAAATTTAGCGCAGTCGTACTGAAATTGTGCGTATACATATATTTCAGCGATTCATTTTTAATTAATATAGATTCTAAGAACTTTTAGTATTAATCAGTTGTTGATCAGAGTACTTTTAAAAGGATAATAAATTCTTAAATGGGGTTGTACGAGCCATCGTACTAGTTTTATAAGTTTTAGGTAAGCACAATATCAATATTGTAAGATATGCAAATTGTGCAATAAATCAGTGCTAGTTACGCATTCAACGAAATCGGTTGTTATCATTTTAACCCTTTCGTCTATCAAACCTATATCAATACTTTATCACTTTTATCATTCTTATCACTATCAACCCTTATCAGTTATCATCTCAGTGTAGGGCACCCTACATTTATGGTCCTTCGAGCTCCGTTTAGCGGGATCAATTCGCGAGTGTGACCTCGTTTGTTGCCAAGAAGTTGTTCCTGTGTGTACGGAGAACCTGCCGTGGACATCAGCATCAGTCTACGCTACGATATCATCTTATCACATCATATTTTATATCGGTTTAGTGTTGTTGGATATTTCTTGTGTGGTAGCGATCGGTCACCGGCCTCCCACCAGCGGGTCTCACCGGGGATTGAGAAGTCGATTCGTCATTTTACCCACTAAAATTCCAATAGCACTGGACTGACACCGTGGTTATTTAAATATTTATCACCAAATTTAAAAAGGAAATATGGAAGGTATCATAGCCACCCAGTTCCAGCTTATGAAGGAGGTTGAAAAAGTCTACACCAACTTCAAGAAAGATCCTAAGGAAAGAAAAACGCCTGAATACTTCAGGAAGAAGTTGGAAACATTAGATAATTTATGGGATGAGTTCCACCAAAACGATCAACAGTTGCAAAACTGGGAAGATAAGTCGTCGAGATATTTTGTCGAGAATAATTATCTCAGATTACATAATTATTATAAATCAGCTCGTGCCGCCATAGAAACAGAATTCTCTACTATATCAACTCCATCAACGTCGGCTACCAAGTTGGAGACACCCCTCCGAAGAGATGGATCCGACACGAGGTTTGACATCCCTATCATTAGTGGCGTTGCAACGGGGTCGAATGACGCAGTTAATGAGTTACTCATAAATCAGCAAGCCAATTTTCGCGCGTTAGAAAGGCAAATCAAGCGTATCAAGCATCAAAATTTAGAAGAAAAGTGGGAGATCGAAGATGAACTCAAAAGCTTGCAGCATCGCTGGCGTATTATTGACGAGCTTCATCTTCGTATCGATGGTATTTTATTGGGAAGTAATATCAGCTATGAAGAGAAATATGCGTATATGGAAGAAGATTTTACCAACATTAAAAGAAAACTTAACCAGAAGCTGTATTCTACTGCACATTTACAACAATCCGTACCTCAAATCGAAATTCCTATCTTCACTGGAAAATATACACAGTGGCCTACATTCTATGACCTATATACGGAGGCCATCCATAACAACAAATACCTCACGAAGGCGCAGAAAATGCAACACTTGAAGGGCAGAGTCAAAGCTGATGCCGAACGTATTATTCAACATCTTCACATATCAGCAGATAATTACGACGCGGCCTGGGAAATTTTGAATCATCGGTACAATAACCCGCAGCTTTTATTCTCAAAACAAATAGAAATCTTCCTTAATCAGCATAACATAAGTAAACAATCATCATATGAACTTAAAAGGCTATACGATACTACAACTGAGTGTATCCACGCCCTTCAAAACCTGGGGATCGACACAACCACCTGGGATCCACTTTTAGTTCATTTACTATCAAAGAAATTAGACACGGAAACATACAAGGATTATAAGGAATATCGCAAAGAACCACGCGAATTACCTTCGTTGGATGAGTTTATGAATTTCATAGAAACAAAATTCACAGCTCTAGAGCCCATTCAAAAGAAGGAGAGAGATATCAAATTCGAAAAACCTATGTATCGCACAAACAAGCCTACATCATTTGAAAACAAGCCCTTCGTCGCAAAACCATATCAAAACAATAACAATTATAGGAAGAGTTATTATCAAGCAGCACCGACATACACACGGAAGTCTTGTGTCGTATGTAATTTATCACACGACCTATTTATGTGTAAGACATTTTTAGGATTGCCCGCCAAAGATCAAATTGAAACAATATCAAATCATAACATCTGTCCTAATTGCTTATACAAACACTATGACAAGCAATGTACGTCGAATCGAAGATGCAAAGATTGCCATGAGAATCATAACACACTGATTCACGACGCTATTACGCAATTAAAATGTACAAATAATTTATTAAATAAATGTACAATGAACTCGCAGCCGTCGACGTCATCGGGTTCACCGGCTCCAGTTGCACCGCCGCCGGCGCAGACGAAATCGCAGAAACAGCATTATTCGAATTATGTAGCGACCGATGACGAAGAAGTATTACTCACTACGGTGTTAATTAAAGTAAAATCAGCTGAGCAAAACTATATCACAATAAGAGCTCTATTGGATCAAGGATCGCAAGTATCGATTATTTCCGAAAGGACAGTGCAGCTCCTCGGATTACAGCGCGAAAAATATCATGCTTCCGTATCAGGAATAGGCCCGGGACATAAGCAAAGTAAAGGCAAAGTTACACTGGAATGCGAGTCTATTTATGGAAACTATAGCTTTAGCACACAAGCTTTAGTTATACCACGCGTCATTAATAACTTGCCTAACATATCATTTGAGAAAAAGACATGGCCGCACATTCAGAATGTAAACCTCGCTGACCCAGAATATAATGTGTCGAAACCAATCGATTTATTATTGGACTCCACAGTATACTCGCAAATTATCATGGAAGGACTCATCAGAGGTCCCGACCACGCCCCCATTGCTCAAAAGACAAGGCTTGGGTGGATTTTATCAGGGAACGTGAAGACGTTCAATTGCAATGTTATCATTAATGAAATCAGCGACTTATCAAAATACTGGGAAATAGAAAATATCCAAGAAACATTTCATCCTTCGGTGTTGACTGAACAAGAACAGTACTGTGAGGAATTATACAACAGCACGACCAGACGATTGGAGGACGGCAGATATGAAGTTGCCCTTCCTATGAAACCTGGATTTCAAGAACATTTAGGTGCATCAAAATCAATAGCTATCAGTCGATTTATTCAGATCGAAAGGAAATGTGAGAAAAATCAGTCATTATCAAATGGTTATCGACAATTTATGCGCGAATATCAAGAACTAGGTCACATGCGCTTGGCCGATGAAAAAACAAGCGATGCAACTTGCTATCTGCCGCATCATGGAGTACTCAAGCTGGATTCGACTACCACATCCTTGCGTGTAGTATTTAATGCATCATCAAAAACATCATCAGGACGCAGCCTCAACGATCTCATGGAGAGTGGTCCTAATCTACAGCAAGATCTTCAAACATTAATTTTGAAATGGCGTGAACATAAATACGTCCTTACTGCTGATGTAGAGAAGATGTTTCGCCAGATTTTTATAAGACCAGTTGATCAAAAACTACAAAGTATCATATGGAGGGACTCGCTGCGTGACTCACTGCGCGAGTATCGTCTTACTACCGTGACCTACGGCACTAAAGCCGCGCCGTTCCTAGCTATGCGAACGCTACGACAAATAGCTAAGGATAATGAGCAATTTCGTCGAGCTTTTCATGCTTTAAATCATTCCTTCTACATGGATGACCTTTTATGTTCTGTACCAAGCATGGAAGAGGCAAGAAAGCTGCAGCATGAAATCATCGATGTCCTGAAGCGAGCTGGAATGAACATCCGTAAATGGTCCAGTAATGAATCATCATTGATACAACACCTGCCCCTTGAACAACAAAGCACCATGTATGAATTCAAAGATAGCGAAACAAGAAAAACATTGGGTCTGATGTGGAATCCTAGCTCAGATACATTTTCTTATCAATATAAGTTGGACAGTGATAAGGACAGTAATACCACTAAGAGACAGCTTTTATCAAATATTTCCAAATTGTACGACCCTATCGGCTGGCTGTCTCCTCTCACCATTAGGGGAAAGTTACTGTTTCAACAAACCTGGCTATCAAATTTATCATGGGATAGTTCATTACCAATATCAATACAAAAGGAATGGAATTTATTGAAAGAAGATTTAACACAAATCAACAAATTTCAAATACCTCGCTATCTGGGCCACAGCGCGACCGGTCATTCGCCTCAACTGCATGGATTTTGCGACGCTTCAGAAAAAGCGTATGCTTGTTCGATATACTTAGTAACAACAAATGATAAGGGCGAGCGCACATCACGACTAGTAATCGCTAAAACCAAGGTAGCTCCGACCAAGACAACATTATCATTACCACGATTAGAACTTATGGGAGCGTTGCTTTTATCTCAGCTCGCGAAGAAAGTTCTAGAAACTTTTTCATCACCTGATATCACTTTCTACGCTTGGACAGATTCTATGATAGTATTGGGCTGGCTACATGGAGACATATCGAAGTGGAAATCGTTTGTTGCCAATAGAGTACGTGAGATCATAAGCGTACTCCCCGCGTCATGTTGGTATCATATCAAAACAGAAGAAAATGCCGCAGACTGTGCAACGAGAGGATTGTCTAGTGCAAATTTATTACATCATTCTCTCTGGTGGGAAGGTCCTGAATGCATTAAGAAACATCAATCGAAAGACAACATTTATCATTATCAAGATCCCATAATTGAAATCAAGAAAACGCATAATGTGCACACAGCCTTATGTGAATCAGATAACAATATCATTATTAAATTATTAAATGAATTTAGCTCTATCACTCGGCTAGCGAAGCGAATTGCATGGATAGCACATTTCGCGAATCGATGGCGCAATAAATGTAATAAACAATTGCATTTACAAGCATTTGAGATACAAAGTGCATTTAATTTAATTATCAAAACAGTGCAGAGCATTGAACTTACCGAAGATTTACACAGTTTAAAGCATAAGGGCTACGTAAAATCAAGTAGTCGATTAGCAAGTTTGAACCCCTTTGTGGACGAAGACGGATTATTAAGGGTTGGAGGAAGACTTGGGAACTCAACTCTTCATTATTCATCCAAGCATCCCATCATCCTGCCAAGTGCAAGTCGGCTGACAGAACTTATCATATCTCAAGGCCACATCACTACTTTACACGGCGGCCCGAAGCTCACACTTTCGTACATACGTAATACGTATTGGATTTTAAGTGGATTACGCACAGTTAAAAAACAACTTTTAACTTGTGTTAAGTGCAAACGGTACAAACAGAGGACAGGACATCAGATCATGGCAGACCTGCCTCCACAACGTGTGACGCCCTCCCGCCCCTTCACCAACACTGGAGTTGACTTCACGGGATTCATGGATGTCAAACTGAATAAGGGCCGTGGCGTCCGCACTACTAAGGGCCACGTAGCAGTGTTTGTGTGTCTCGTAACGAAAGCGATACACCTTGAATTGGTATCCGATTTAAGCTCTGAAGCTTTTCTCGCAGCTTTCAAAAGGTTATGTTCTCGCCGAGGCACGCCAAAACATGTCTACAGCGACAACGGCACAAACTTCGTCGGTGCATCAAAGATGTTGAAAAAGGAGTACAGGGAAATAAGAAGTTTTATCAATCAGGAAGCATTTAATATCAACGATATGGACATCACCTGGCACTTCAACGCCCCCGCCTGGCCGTCAGCAGGAGGTTTGTGGGAATCAGCGGTCAAAAGTGTCAAATATCATTTGAAGAGGGTCCTGGGGGAGCAAAAACTCACGTTTGAAGAGCTGACTACACTACTCCACCAAGTCGAAGCCTGTTTGAACTCTCGCCCTCTCTGTGCATTGACGGAAGATCCTGACGACCTGTGCCTCACTCCTGGTCACTTTTTAGTTGGTGGTCCGATCATATCCAGACCCCAAACAGATCCAGATATCACGCATCTATCAACCCGTTGGCAGCTTGTGCAGAATTTAAATAAACAGATCTGGAAAAGCTGGTCAGGAGAATACTTACAACTTTTACAACCGAGATCAAAATGGAGGCTGCAGACCGAAGGTATCAAGAGAAACGATATTGTTATCATCAAAGAAGACAACACGCCACCCGGCAAATGGCCACTGGGACGCGTTTGTGAGCTACACCCTGGGATGGATGGACTCACAAGGGTTGTCACACTGAAAACGCAAAATAATATAATGAAAAGGCCGATCAACAAAATCATCATATTACCTGTACAAGACAAAGAACAACATCAGCAAGAAACAGAAAAGAAAAGCACAGAACAAAACACGCCCAAGCGGACAAGATCGAAGAAAGCTTATCATACAAATTTTTTCATCATCACTTTGCTCTTGTTACTCGCTATCGTACCATCCAGCTTGCAATCATTCAATGTAACGCAAATTAAAAACAAAAACGCGTTATATTTTGACAAAACTTCTGAAATGCAAGTTATCAAGGACAAGTGGACCATGATCGTCTTTTATAATATGTCATCATACTGGCAAAGTATAAAAAGTTTAGATGGATATGTAACTGACCTACACAACTCCTGTCAGGAAGCCGAGTTATGTTCTACTTTGATATCTCAATACGAACATGATTTAAATGAGATCAATCATTATAATCAGTTACTTCTCCTCACCCGCCATCAGCAGCAGCGACGAATGAAAAGAGGCTTTTTCAACGGTGTTGGAAACGTGGCGAACGCTTTATTTGGCATACTTGATGATAATTTTGCCACACAATACCAACAAGATATTGAGAAATTGTATAATAATGAAGAACACCTCCTTAAATTATTCAAAAATCAAACATCGATTATTGAAGCTGAAAATAATATCATTCACCGGCACGAAAATCAAATGAACCTGCAACTCGAAAAAATTAACAGCCAGCTCAACAACTTATCACAAGACACAAATATCATAAGACGATCTCTCCACATCTTATCAAATGGACTCTCCGTGAACATTTTAATATCAAATATCAGACGCATTCAAGAAAGTCTCATAAACACCGTCACTGACCTATATCAAGGACGCATCGATATGCATATATTGTCGCCCGAACAATTAAAACAGCAACTAGACATTATTTCCGGACAGTTAAGCAGAGATGTAACTGTACCTGTTAAACCAGAAGATATACAACACCTATACGAAATTTTACACGTTAAGGCGAAAATAAAAGATAACTACCTAATCATGGAAATTAAAATACCTATAACAACAAGCGAAATCTACGAGTTGAATCACGTAATAAGCCTACCACAAACATCAGATTATATAACAGTATACGCAGTGCCTATCACCGAATATATAGCCTTCAACGTCAAAAAGGACACTTTCATCCCGATGACGCAAACGGACTTGTTATCATGCACCAAATATCATCAAAATCGTTATTTGTGTGGCTTGACTGCCCCAATATACGAGTTAAAGGTTGACCAGTCTATTTGTGATATAAGAATTATTACTCATAGCAGCAATCAAACATTTTGCAAAATAACATCGATTAAATGCACCGATTTGTGGATCAAATTGCATTCCAGCGACGCGTGGCTATACTCATGTTGCGAGAAGTGTCCAGTGCGCGTCATGTGTCCGACGAGTCTGACGTCACAACAACTGCATGGTAGTGGCATCATAACAATGAGTCAAGACTGCGCCGTGAAGGGAGACACTTTTACATTAATCGGGCATCATGATTATAGAAGTCAATTGGATACGCAGCCTTTTATCCAGAATTTGGAAATCCCACTGATATCTGGATTAAATGAATTTATCAACACGACCATACCGATATCATTGGATAAATTGGACATCGAGGAAAACATGAAGTTGAAAAAACAGATTGATAGTTTGAAAGCAGCAACTATCAATGATTTATCAAGTCATGACACACATCATTACGTCATGATCTACACACTGCTGACAATTACGGTCATAATAATCGTTTCTATAATTGCTTTGTATATTTTTTTCAGACGAAAAATGCAGTCCGGAGCGAGGACTGGAGGAGCACCCCCGAAACCAGCACGCACATATGCAACATCTTTCGACGACATCCCCTCGTCAGCAAATGATTTCGCAATGTATGCGACGTGCTCTAAACGACGCTCCGAAAACATAAGTCAATCGCAATTATAAACCGTTTAAGATTATTTAATAATTGCATAATAATTTAAAATAATATTTTATTTATTTCATACATAATAATATTATAATAATTAACTAGATAAAATAAATTTACATTTTTAAATTCCTATTGGATTATGATTATATACACTTGTTTTTCAATTTTACATTATCTTTACATTATATTGTACTTTTTGTATCACTCTTTTCTTCTTGACTTTTCTCTTTTTTTTGGATTGGCAAGATGTACGAGCCATCGTACTAGTTTTATAAGTTTTAGGTAAGCACAATATCAATATTGTAAGATATGCAAATTGTGCAATAAATCAGTGCTAGTTACGCATTCAACGAAATCGGTTGTTATCATTTTAACCCTTTCGTCTATCAAACTTATATCAATACTTTATCACTTTTATCATTCTTATCACTATCAACCCTTATCAGTTATCATCTCAGTGTAGGGCACCCTACAGGGGTCACAAACACGTATTTTCTTTTCATCTCAATTTTGTTATCATTGTTTTCAATTTAAATAATATATTCCTCAAATTGCTGTATCGAGTCACGATCGTGTTTGGTCATGTTTATCATTCGGAAAATAGATAAATTCCGGTTCCGTTGACATTTTCAGAGAAATTACTAAAAAAGACACAAAAAACCTAAACGTTGCACAACACCTATGTTTTCTGTGTAATAAATTATTACACAATTTTGACATTGACATTTGCCAATATCAACGTTTTCATGTTTAATATCGATATGTAACTATCAATACAAATTACAGTTTTCATAATGGCATTTTTGTTTTCCTAAAAATCATGTTTTCAATGTGTTAAATAAAAGTTATTTTCTTTTATAAAATCAAAATAATGTGTCATTTGATGTTTATTGTTTTTTGTTGATCAATTATTTGATTTTTTGTGTCTACTTATCTGAAAATCATGTTAAAAATTATATATTATTATTATTTCAACACTTTTAATACGCTGTTGTTGTACAAGTATATCCAGAATGCTTGTAGTGTCAAATATTATGCCTATATAAGTTCTGTCGATGAATCATTAAGCGGTGAAAGATACTGTTGGCGAATCTTTCGTAAGCGAAAGGTTCTGGCGGTGAAACAATCAATGGCGAAACATTCCTTCGGCGATTCATTACGCGGAGAACTGACTGTCGGCGAAAAGTTTCACAAAGCTACTACACTGTTAATGATTATTTAAAAGAAAACTTGGTCATCAGATTTAATGTATTGTTTAGTATGTTTTTATTATTTAATACTTGCTTAAGGCTATGATTACGAGATGTTTGATCTGCTGCACCAGCTATCTTCGCGTCTGGACTCTAACTCCACTTAAGATCAGGTGGAGGTAGAGTCATTTGCTCCGACCTAAATATAAAAAAAAAAAAAAAAAAAAAAAAAAAACTTTACAATATTTTCTTTTAAATTTGGTTTTATAATTTTCTGCATAATAATAGTGATAGAAAGTAACCTTATTCTAGTTTAAGGTAATTTTTCAATTTGACGACTCTATATGTAATGAGACAGGCAGAAAAAAACAGCCCTTGACGAGTTTCTTGTCGGTTCTTCTCGTTACAGGGTCTCCCGCTGTAGGGTTTGTGAACCGATGGCGTAGCTTCTTTGACATTTACAAGCGCTTGTAACAGCCTAGACTGAGTAAATTATATTGAGTTTGAGTTTGAAACTCCCCCAATATTCATAAGAACAAAGACAGACCTTATGATTAATTTTAAGTTAAGATGCTCATGAACGGGTGCTGCCAGCGGGATGGGTCTGCTCATGTTTGCTTGTGTTAAAATGTGTAGAGATATATGTTGTTTTGATTTTATGTTATTTATGATGTTTAGAGTTGAGATGCGTGGCACTGCTTGATCAGAGTAAACAAAGGTAAATAATGTTTTCAATTATTCCAAATATATAAAAGCTTTTTATTTATTTATTTTATTTATTTTTTAACTTTAATTACGATTGAGATTGTGACCCAGCTGATGCGTCTTCTAGTGACATTGTAGGTTGTGTTGTGTACATTACATTAAGGCACTTTTATCTTTCTTTTTTTGCTGTTGCCATTGTATTTTTTTATATTTATACAGCTAAACATAAGTACATGAGGTACGTCATGCTCACTCAAACGTTTCTTCGGCGGTGTCGTGTGAGGCGGGTCGTTACGTTCCCTAAAATATGGTTGAGCGAAGCGATTGCTGGTTCATGCGTCATGCTCGTGAACGGGCGCCGCCAGCGGAAATGGGTCTACCTCAGTATGCTTATCTTAATGCTGTGCTAAAAGCCTAAATATTTTTATCTAAAATAAATTGATACTGACCTGTATGTACCTCACAACTTGCAGTGTAGTAGTCTTGTGGTGCGGGAAATGTTGTAATGTATGATAGACAAGTCTTTCTTTGCCAGTTAAAAATTGTTTACGTTTACAATAACCATAAAATGTAATATTTTAATTAGTATTTTCCTTTTGTGATGGAAATTGACCTTACTGATATGTTAAGGTTACTTTTCAATTTGACGACTCTGTATGAAATAAAACAGGGAGAAAAAAACAGCCCTTGACGAGTTTCTTGCCGGTTCTTCTCGTTACAAGGTCTCCCGCCGTAGGGTTTGTGAACCAATGGCGTAGCTTCTTTGACGTTCATAAGTGCTTGTAACAGCCTAGACTGAATAAATGATATTGACTTTGACTTGACTTTGACTTTGACTTTAAGTTACTTACACAAATATTGTACTTATGATAAATTTTAAATAGAAAAATATTGGAAAAAATTAAGATTCCAGATGGGACCACGACCTTTGGAAATCCGGTCCAATGCCCTAACCGCTGAGCTACCGAGACTTGCGAACCACCGTCGAAATTCTCCAATACTTTTATATTTTTAATACGCTGTAGGCCAGCGTTGTCACATCAATGCTAGGAATATCCTTGCATTCGAAAGAAACATCTTTTCAGGTGTTTAACGATCGATTAAGATGCAACAGTCAATAATTTATGATTTTAATTTATTCCAATATTTTTCTTTTTAAAATTTATCATAAGTATAAAAATAGCATTGTAAAATGCAAAATTCAAAAATCATAAATAACAGCCCTATAGTTAGAATACGCAGATTCAGCAACTCCAACCTTAAAATTTAAAAACATAATCCCAATATTTATTTAAATAAAACAATTAAGCACCATTTAATCGCGGTTGCTCCTTTACCATCCCTTTACAAGACGAATGATCGCAAGAATCTTATCAGCTTTATTTATATAGTCAAAATATTAACACAACACGTAACCATATTAAATACCACAAAACCTCGAAACTCGTTGAAATTCATGAAAGTATTAAATTCAAAGGATTTATGGTTAACACCTCTGCCCTAGTGCACCATTTAATTTGATGAAACTTCGTAGATAATTTCTCAAGTTCTTAGAAATGTTATATCGCGAAAAATCACCGAATAACTTTCGACAGGTTTCGTCGAAAGCTGTGAAATAATAAAGTAACAAAAGAATCTCCAAAATCTCAAAAAAGTTGTGATGAATTCTACGGCTGTTGAAAGGGCTTTATTTGATTTTTTTTAAACTCTCCTATTGAAGCCATCTTGACTTTGAAAGTCCTTCGAATGCCGATTTAATTTCGACACAGTTATACCAGTCACTGCCGACTGGTAATTTTATCATTTAAACTCTGATCAAAAATTTAATTTATTTTTGACTTGTGTCCAGGAATAATTTATTTGTATCCGAAGGAAATGACTTTTCATTTTGACGCTATAATTAATCCTTTCTTTAAATTGAACAGTGCGTGTTACTTTCTCCTTTTACTCATGACAAAAGCAAGAAGATTGATAGTGACGGCAACACTAACATATTTTTTTATTTTTTATGAACTACGGTGAGATTCTTAGCCTTCATCATACCTGATGTTAAGTATTGATAAAGCTGAAGATGGAAGCGAGCCTCTCCCGGAATCCTCAGTTACCGAGGAACGGGCTATCTTATCTCAAACTGCCGGAA
Organism: Chrysoteuchia culmella; assembly: GCA_910589605.1. NCBI lineage: Eukaryota > Metazoa > Arthropoda > Insecta > Lepidoptera > Crambidae > Chrysoteuchia > Chrysoteuchia culmella. The sequence continues at coordinate 20,409,727 of OU342658.1, read as the reverse complement.
GACAACAAGGCTGAAAAATTGTTGTTATGGCGTCAGGCTTAGATAAGATGGTGGTAGCTAGCCAGGCGGACTTACAACAAGTCCTACCACCAACCAAACCGAATAGATTATGTACTCCCGCTGGAAATCGAACCCGGGACCCCTGGGTCTGATATCGGTGGTTGTACCACTAGACCACAGAGGCGGTTATTCTAAAAATGACTTAAATATTTTTATGAGTAAAGCTATAAGTAATAATAGATAAATATATGCATCTCAGCGGAATACGAAATAGGTATCAAAAAATATTTAAGAAAAAGATCTTGGCATTTTCTCAACTGCGGGTGTTCCAATTTAAAACACAAGAAATGAAGGCGCATAAGCTCATTCCAACACGGTTACATATTTTTCTCTCTAAAATTGTGTTGGAATGTTTGTACCGTCTTTTCCAGAGGCACTGTTGCTGCAGCCACCATTTAGATGATAGTGCTTCCCGAGAACAGCAGATTAAATTAAATTCTAATAGCGTTGTTGAAGTAACGCGGTTTTCGGGAAAGTTTTTACGGAATTAACTTTTAAACCTCTGTCTTGCAAAGATACACATCCTACTTGAAACGTGGACATTAGACTAGATTATTAAAAAAAAGTAGTAGACACATTATTGCGAGTTTATTTGACTAACCCCCATATGCTAAGTCGTTCCTCCAAAACTTTTAACACTCCACTCGACCTCGTCGTGGGTAAAAATGATAGTGTGCGCTAGGTCTAACACGGCGTGGCTACGTACTCTTTGGCTCCTCCAGGTCCTTACGGAGTTATGACTTAGAATACCGATTTCGATGAGTATTTTGAAGGGTTTTCAATGAGGTTTCGTTAAGTCGAGGACGAGTAAGTTTTGGATGAACGACTTAGTATATGGGTGTAAGTACTAGTTTATTTGTACTTGTATTTTGATGTGGCATACTTATTTATTCTGTTGTAGCAGTAAGCAGAATTAAATCCCGAGGCGATTGATAATCCGATCCCTCCAAGCTTCTCGTCTTACAATCAAATCAAACTATCACAACACATTACTAACGTAAGCTCGATAATACGATTTACGATCAAATCTGTTCACCAGTCCTCGACACCTTTGACACAGTATAAAAATACACAGTATTTTGTCTAATTGAAATAAAACACCCTTTGCGGAATATTTAGCGCGATTTATGTAACCGAAATTTATTTGAGGTTTTTTGGTTTCCCGACGTTTCGGCACCTTTTCAGTTTCCGTGGTCACGGGTTGACTAGCTATTTATAAGTCTACCTTCACAAAATTGATTTATTATTGCGTTCGGAAACAGTTAGATAATTACTAATTAAAAGTTAATAATTTTTACTATGGTAACAATTATTGAGTTTGATATTTTGATTTGTTTGTTATTAAAATTATTTATTATTAACAAAAGAATAAAATATTGGTTCTACTGGGAGTTCACAAATTGGGAGGACTTTCGAAGAAAACTTCGAAAGCGGACCGGCCTCCATCTTTATGTTTATTTATCTACAAACAGAGCTAACCGTATCTTTAGGTCTTGCAGTATTTTGTCTTCCTACTAAAAGTCCATTCGCTGTAAAACCCGACGCGCCTCGGTTCGGTGAGAGCTCGGCAAGAGTCTTACCCCCATATTCTAAGTCGTTCCTCCAAAATTTTTTACACTCCACTCAACCTCGTCGTGGGTAAAAATGGTAGTGTGCGCTAGGCCTTACACGGAGTGGCTACGTACCTCCAGGTCCTTACGGAGTTATGACTTAGAATACCGATTTCGAGGAGTATTTCGAAGAGGTTTTCAATGAGGTTTCGTTAAGTCGAGGACGAGTAAGTTTTGGAGGAACGACTTAGAATATGGGTGTTAGTCTCGAATGCGCCGCGGGGCGACGAACTCACTCTGTGAAACTATTGTACGCAGTAAGCGTGTGGTATAGCTAGCTATAGCTAATCTACTGTTGGCGGGCAGCCCTATCACGCATTGCGTACCGCACGGCTGCAATAATAATGTCAAAGTCAAAGATTTTTATTCAAATAGACTTATAGATAAGTACTTTAGAATAGTCCAACATTTTTTTCCCTACCAGCCATCCGTAATAATAATTCACTTCTATCAAGAAAAAGACTAAGACCACTTACTGTATGTATACACATACTTATATTTATACTGTGCCTTTGATTAGAGATTATCACGCCCTGTTTCTCGCTTTTAACTCAAATTACATAGCAGTGATTTCATCTATTAGTTCGTAAGCTGATTATGTTTGTGACGGTATTGCTGTCGGAATATATTATACTATTCAATTAATTATCGCAACACATTGCTCTCTAACATCATCACTAATGCAAACGTGAGTGACACTAAAGTTTGCTGTTACTGCGGATTAGAGAGAAAAACACCCAAACATCTCCTATGTGACTGCGGACCCCTAACTCACAAACCCAGTATCCATCTGCGCCGGCATATAATTCGGCCAGAGGAACTTAAATCTCCTAGAGAACGCCAGGCTAAAAGAGATACTATAACAAGGTGGCGAGTTACAATAGATCTTATAGGTCGCAGTGACTACAGTTCCAACTGGAGCTGCATAGCCCCTACATCCTACAATAAATAAATTAAGTTTTCAAAAGTTTTTAACAGAATTAACATCCTAAAGCAAACAAAATCTATGAATCATGTACAATTCTGAACGAGCTATACCGTGCATAAAGGTACCGGACTGGCTAGTGATGTAGTTAAAAAAAAGGGAATGCAGTCGACATTTAGTCGTATAATTTAGTTGTGAAAATATATAATCTAAAGATTTAAGAAAAAATATTATTCAGCATAACGCGTTGGTAAGTATATTATAATTATATTCGCTTGAAAGTATTAAATATTATTATTTTACTCGCTAAAAACAAAATACAGGGCAGAAATAGAGCCCAAAAATAGCCAAACTTTTTCAACTTTATATTTGGGAAAAGAAATACTTATTGCGCTGATCCTGTCTTTTCTAAATGTGAACGTGCCTTTTAATATTGAATAAGAAGATTATTGTTATTAATATAATTATTTTTACTAAATATTTATATATTATTATCTTAGGAAGAGCGAGTTATCCCCTAAACGAGTTTTATATTTATTTCTAGGGTGTCTTAATAATAAGTCAAATATATATTTATTTGATTAAGGCCCAAGCTCACCGACTGAGCTGCGATGCTATCCTCTAAGCAAAACATTAACGCTGCTCTCGTAGTCGATATCAGCGTTATTACAGCTGTCATATCATCCGCTGTCATGACGTTTTACTTGGTATTCTCTAAGGTCTACTAGCTCGCCGACGATCACTCTGCTGCATGATGTTTAATTTTAGCTACTTTAATATATTTTGATATAACAATTATTTTATTCCATCAACGTGGAATGGGAATATACTGGGAAATTTGGACTTGGGGGGTGTAGCTCGATAATTCACTATAATTCACTTCGAGTTCAGTACAACAATGCCTTCAGGATGCTAATGGGACTTCCCAGATTTTGTAGTGCTTCAAGCATGTTCGCTGAAGCAGGTGTTGATGATTTTTGCAACATCTGGAAGCGAACGGCGTCAATGTTATGCAGACTAAGGCAGAGTTCAAATGGTGTCCTGAGGTCTGACAAGACAGGCCTGACTGTCCCATTCAGAGGCATTGGACTACTACATATGGGAGGGACAATCAAGTTTCTTAATTAAATTGCGCTACCTCGCTTTGCAAGAATAACGGTTAGGAGTATTTAAGTCAATAAGTAACAAATATTTTATAAAATTATGTAAAAGTATGAATGAAAATGTAATATTTTCAATGATTTGTTTATTTATTTTTATTATATAGGAGAATGGAATTTTAATTAATGAATTGTGATGTAATTGTATTTTATTTTATGTTAATTGTTTTACAAGGTTAAGATTACAATTGTTTTTTACTATTGCTTTACTATTGATATGTATCAATTTCTGAAATAAATGTTTTTTTTATTATATATCAAAAATCTCGGTAGCATAATTGGTAGTGCATTGGGCCGGATTCCTAATAGTGCTGGTTTGAGTCCTGTCTGAGCGACATGAGACCAGTGGTTTTTTACTAGTAATTTTCCTTATTTATATTTATTACATAGTTCCGTTTATGAGATATGTTAACCTAAAAATATAATAACCGACCGATTAACGCCAAACGTCAATGCATTTAACGACCTGTTTGGCGCAGGGGTACTAAACCCGCCTTCTGCGCCAGAGGTCCCGGGTTCGATCCCCGAACAAGTCAAATATTTGTGTACATGAACATGTCTATTTGTCTTGGTCTGGGTGTTTAATATGTATATTATGTATGTATTTACAAAAAAAGTATATAAGTATGTATATCCGTTATCTAATATCCATAACACAAGTCCTTCATGAAACTTAACATGGGCTAGATAATTTGTGTGATTGTATTCAATTATTTATTTCTTTATTTACTTCAGTCGCTTGTTTTAAAAGGGATATAACGATGTGTTCGGTTAGTGGTAGAACTGGTTTTGCGTCTGCCTGGCTACTTTATCTCAATCTGAAGCCTCAACAACAATGTTTTCTCAAACATGCATGGAAATATTGTTATTATTTTCGAAAACAGAACACGCGAAGTATCGATTTTACGGACAAAGAAAATCAAATCCATTGCAGGAGCGTTTTTTTAAATTTGGAACATTACAAAGAGTATTTAATAACCCCAGCACGCCGTTTCATACAACATTGCTGGAGCGTTGTAATGTTCCGAATTCAAAAAACGCTCCTGCAATGGATCTTGTTGCAATATTGCGTAACTTTTAATATTAATTAAACTTAATGAATGATATAAAAAGTATGTTTTATTTCCCTGCATTATTTTGAGAAAAGCACTATAATAATATATGCCTCGGCGGAAATGGCAATTACCTGTCTCGTATTAGTGAAGTTTGAAGTCCTCGCCTACGGCTCGGCCTTCAAACTCATACTCGACCTGTTTAATTGCCTATTTCACGGCCTTTGCAATAATGTACTATTTAAGAGAGATGAGATAGCCAGTCCCGGAATCCTTAACCTCTTCTCAGAAAACTTTACATCGGGTATGATCGTCTCCTAGTTGTTCAATAAAAAAACGATTACCTAACCAATCGTCAGTTAGTGAACTAGGCCTTTTATATTATTTCTGTTTTTCTTCTTTGATAAAAGCATCAATCTCGACCAGTGGACATCACTAGAGTTGAGTGAACACGAACCTCTTTGCTCGGAGGCTCAGTGGGTCAGCGCGCACCCGCCTGCCCTCCCCGCCCTTCTACAGAGTACAAGTTAGGCAGCAAAGAGCGCTCTAGCAGAGAGTAAACTCTGTAAAGTGTGTTTTATCGATAAGTTCCATTACTGCTTCTTCTTCTTATCGAGTGAGGATTAGTGGCCACCTCTATTGTCAGAGTTTATCAAGCCGCCTATAAGGCCTCTGAATTGGCTTAACTACTGTAATCAAATGACAACAGCCAGGACCGACGGTTTAACATGCCCTCCGAAGCACGGAAGCGCTCAGTTATAATGCCACTTTACGGTCACCCATCCGACACCTGACCGGGCCGAACGTTGCTTAACAAACGTGATCGAATACGATCAGTCTGTCAAGTGCGGCCATGAGCGATGCCGTATGTAGCTACACCTGTTTTTCAAGAAGGCGCGACTGTGGAAATCATTTCAAAAACATTTTGTTTTTCACTCATGATTGTTTGTCGTGATTCAAACACAGAATCGAAAATTTTCTTGACAGATAAAGCATAGCGATTGGCAAATGAACTATTCGAGTATTCGATGAAACGTAGTGTAGAAATGTAATTTTACGCACGCACACATAGATATCACGTTTACAGAGGTTTTCGGACACTTTCAGAAGTTGCTGAAAACTTCTGAAAGTGCCCAAAAACCCACTTAAATGACTAAGTGATTGAATTGACAGTCATGACAAATAGGATTTTTTTTCCAAAGCTTAGCTAGCAAGACCTTATAACAAGTTTCAATTAAAAAACAACGGGTTGCACTCCGGAAGTGCCGGCAGAAGTGAAAACCGCTTAAACGAAACAGGAGCAGGCATACATTTTCGCCGCGCGGTAGAAAGAGAGGAGGATATTACTTCCTCTTTTACGCCGCGTCGGCGGTCTACTCTCCCTCCGTCTTACGAATTTCGATCAGGGCCCTTATTCTCTATGACCACTTTGCGATTTGGTTTGAACTGACAAAAATTCCACGTTTGCGAAACGCGTGGAATCAACGTGGAATCTGCAAGGAATCGTTGTGACTGTGAAGAAATTGATTGTTTTTGTGCTAAAACTATATAAATAACGTAAGGTCAGAGACCTTCTAAACACCATCTCTTTCTTTAGGTATTTCAGTGAAATTCAGCTATCTTAAATATTATAATCTACTATTACTAAGATTTTGTAAATTATGTGTCGAATTAAACCACATGTAACTATAAAACTATTTTATTATGAACTTTTATGTAAGTATTTCGCACGCAACTACCGAAGACCATTCTTGATCTACACTTATGAATGAACTTGTGAATCATATTTCTAAACAAGTTGATTTCAATGAAGTAAGATGTTTTAGTTTTACAGCGCTTTTTAATCTGGAACAAATGCAAAAGACAAATATTAGGGGTTATGTAAGTAAATTAGATATTATAAGGCAAGTAACTTGTAAATTTTTTATTAGTAACAAACGATTAGGTACTTACAATAACAAATCGCTTCAAATAAAATACCGCTACAACAAAATTCTTCAAACTAAATATATTCGTAGGTACAATATTAATGTTTTAAAGTGTATGTATATACTTCCATTGAAATTCTAAGTATTATTATTTCTTTCTTGTAATAAACTATTCTTAAACTAACAAAATTGAATTAATTAATTTTCATTGTAAAAATCGATAACAAGAAATAAAAAAGTAAAAAGGAACATTCAAAAACGTTCGAACGTTTTGGCTTTGCTGCGTGTTTGTTTAAATAAGTGTGTAATATTTTTTCTTTGTTGTTGCTAAAATTGCATTGTTATGATATAAACGATTAAATATTAATATAAAAATAATAAAATCACGGTTAAATGTTAGTGAAATGAAATTTTGCAAGTAATGAATTTAAAAGTTTTAAGTTTAGTTTTCGAACGCACTTGTGATTTCTTAACATACCACAGACAATTTGTCTTGGAGCGCGGTGGGACTTACAGAATAGAGTTGACAAGATTTCTTACCGTGGCACGGTATAGACAAGACACGATATTGACGGGGTTTATGCGTGGTAAGGTTTAAGTGTGGAATCTAAGTGGTCATAGTGAATAAGGGCCCAGGTCAGGTCACGTGTCCTGACGCGACTTTATCATTTTTTACCCATCCCAAAAATTTAAAACTCTGATGTGCACATCCCCACTAAAGAAGTTTTCACTTGTGATTTTTGAAGCTATTAGTGAAGGCTTTAGGTGTTATACTTATGGCGCTGGAGGGAACATTAGAATGTATAACACGGGTCATAAACATGTATATAGAAGATTGGTGCCAATAATTAATGACACAATTATTAGGTGGATTACACAAGGTGGATTACTGAGGTGGGATCCCTATAAAAGGGAAGCCGATGGGAATCGGTATGTATGGAACCTTTGCCACTGTGACCTACAAATAAACAAGTTTTCATGGTGTCGACTTCTGGACCCTAGCTCCCTTAGCTAGCATCTAGCCAAATAATACCGATTGGGTTTGTGTGAAAAAACTTCACTACATAGTTTTAAGTCTAGATTTTTTTTATGGTTTCAGAATTATTTCATCAACACAAGTCAGTTTCAATTTGGAATAAAATAATCTATTTAAAATGTGGTTAATGTTATAATATTGTCATCTTATTTTCACAAAAACAAAATTTTTTGCCTCCCTACGTAAGTACGGGGGCTGATTGATAAGAATTCGAAACGACGAAAAAATTACATTTTATTCTGGCATCTTTTAGAAAATAGAACGCCAAATTTGGATTTGATCGAACTGTTGCAATTTGTATGACTGGACCTAGAACTTTCTTTGTCGTAAGTTTCAATGGTTGCAGTCGCGAACCTCCTATTACTGGCTACCGCATCCACCCTATTCCCCAGATCTGGTCCCATGATACTTCACTTATGCCCAAACCCGAAGAAATGGTTAGGTGGCCAGAGATTTTCGACAAAAAATGAAGTCATTGTTGCCGTAGACTAGTATGTTGAGAGGTTAATGAAAACATTTTATTAAACTGATCTAACGGCATGAAGAAGCGCTAGAATAAATACATCAATGCGTTGAGACATAAGTAAATTAATTTTATGTCGGTAGATTGTTAAAGATTTTCTTTGTCGTTTCGGAAACTTATCAATCCGTGGGGTTAGCACATATAACTTTCGAGTAAGTATCGAGGAAGTAAAGTAAAAAAATGTATGACATATTGAGCAGCGTTTCCTACCGGACGTAAACGGAACTACATTTTCCTATACATTTTTTGACATTACGTGCTCGATACTTACTCGATACTATTTCGATATTTGTTCGTGCTTGCCGTACAGATCAAAATCAAATCAACCTGACGACCTCCTGATAGAGCTGTATGTGCAACTGTAATATGATGAATAGGAGCATTTGTACCCGAGTTATTGCTGTTTCTGAAGAAAACAAACATAAGCCTTAAAGTTCGCATAACTGTATATATTCTATGCTTAAAGTGCTTACTTTAGGAGCTAGGTTAAATAATGTGAGTGTTATAGGTATGTTATAGTTACAAGGCTGGAATAGGCTGCTAATAAAACGTACATCCTTATTAAGTAGCGACACTATCTTTTCCAGTAACCAATAAACCCCTTTTTCGGTATGGCAGTAGCTTGCCTTCTGGTAACTTTTTAATTTGTACCCCTGCCCTGGCTGCACTCAGCTGAACGTAATTTACACAAGAAATCTCACTTTAAAATGCGCTAACTACTTCTTAGTATGTCGAATATGGCTGCCTCTAATGTAACTCTGTCGGGGTAATGCAAACTTCTAGTTGCATTTTCATTTTCTTCCACACCACTGAAATAAATTTTCAATTAAAATTATCGTTTAAAACCTTGATAGGTACTCTAGCTGGAGCCCTGCGGATAAGTACAGTCGGCAGCGTATAACGCTTTCCACTACTGGCTACATACTCCAATGGTTTTGAAATCTTAACACGCTTGGTTTAAGGCTAAAATCAATTGTTGTTAAAGGTACATCCATAGATACATACACTCACGCCAAGCTTTTATTTAAATTACAGACTTTAAAAGGCCATGAAGTTAAAATCGGAAAGGGAACTCAGTATCTTCTGTAATTTAAATAACTAGCGGCTGCCCGCGGATTCACCCGCGTGGTTCCCTTTCCCGTGGGAATATCGGGATATAAGGTACTAGCCTATGTGTTAGTCCACTAAATGAAGTCCCTTCATACCAAATTTCATACAAATCCGTTCAGTAGTTTTTGCGTGACAGAGTAACAAACAAAGTGACATATTTCGCATTTATAATATGTAGTAAGATTGATTAATAAAATGAAAACAAAACTTACGTGTTATTTGTCTGAAAAAAAACGTTAATTAGCGCCGAACGTTTTCCATTTTCTAAAAAATATGTAGCGCCCTCGTTAAGAAGGAAAAAGTACGTAAATGTTGGCTCTATTACTGAAGGTTATCAATTAATTAGCCCTCGAGAAGATTATAATTACTAGGCCATTACAGGCTTTTAGGGTTCCATACTGAAAGGGTAAAACGGGACCCTATTACTAAGACTCCGCTGTGCGCCCGTCTGCCTGTCGGTCCGTCTGTCACCAGGCTGTATCTCACGAACCGTGATTATCAGACAGTTAAAGTTTTGTCGGTATCACAGTATAATTAGACATCGTCATCAGCCATTTTTAATATCCCCACTGCTGGGGCACTGGCCTTCCTTATAGATGGATAAGCAGAATAGGCCATGACGAGCGCGAACGCGGGCCCAATGCGGATTGGTGGGTTTTAACGACTGCAAATGCAATAGAGGAGCTCGAGATAGTAAACTTTTGGTCACCCATCCCGTGACCGACCATTGCGAAAGTTGCTTAACCTCAACAATCGCAGGCCGAGCGAATCACTGCGCCACGGGTACCTACAGTATTTTATCTAAGGTAAAAGGTCCGTCGGGCGCCTCATCTCAACCTCGGATGCGCCGCGGTGACCAACTTACGCTGTGAAAGTTTTGGCTAAATCTTTGTTGGCGGACAGCCCTTTAGCATATTGCGTTCCGCGCGGCTACTATAAATAATAAATAACTTTTATCACGAAAGAGTCTAAGACAAAATACTGTATGATTCTTTATTCCGTGTCGGTACGGTAGTTGTCGGCCGTTATCGGCGCTCTGTCATTTTCCGAGTGGAGTCTTCCCAGAAGGGTCGTTGTAGCCACTCGGAAGCCATTAAAATGGCCACCGACAATTCTGTACGGAACGACCAATTAAAATCGGAAAAAGCAGCATTTTACTTTTTACACACCACGAAGTATGGGATTAATTCGAAATCAAACATTTTTCGTCGGCAGTCGGATGAAGAGCGAAATGCGGCGGCTTTTTTAATTGACGACAGATATGTGTGTTTGTTTGTTCTTCCTTCACGCCGTAACTAAGCAACCAATCGTCTTGATTTTTGGCATAGAGTTAGTTGAAAGGAGGGATAGTAACATAGGCTACTTTTAATCCCGATATTCCCACGGGAACGTGTACCACGCGGGTGAAACCGCGGGCGGAAGCTAGTATATACATTTGTATTCACAGGCAAAAGATTTTTACCAACATCCACGTAACCTAAGGTATCAAAATAGACTGGCTGTACCTTTCACAAAACTACATTATATGGTGAGCTCAGGCACTTACCATATGTCAATTAAAATATTTAATAAAATAACAAAAGGAATTACAGGAAATCCAAACAGAAAATATCATTTTTTTTCTTTTCTTCTTTATGACTATGACTATATTAAATAGTTAATATTTTATTTAATTATTTATATTAATTATTCCAACTTTGAGTCCAACTTTAAGCCCAACTTTGAGAAAGAGATCTCTCGGAAGAATCCAACTCGGATGGGCAGCATTCGGGAAGCTCGGTAAAATCTTCGCGTCCGACTTACCTCCGTGTCTCAAGACGCAAATTTATCTATGGCCAGTGTGTATTGTATTGCCAGTGATGACTTATGGCAGTGAAACGTGGTCGCTAACTATGGGTCTGTAAGAAGGTATTAATAATCTAACACATTGCTAACGAAAATGTGTAACAAAATTCGAAATAAAATCTTAGTAGCTTTAAAATATAGCAGCTGTTGCGACGCCGCCATCTTTCTCTCAATCAATAGACAGAGTAAACCGGCGCCATTTTGAAACTATACTACGATGCCCCAGCCATATCTCGATGTGCCCAGCCATATCACGATGTGGCCAAGTGACTAACCGCTCAATCGGCCATGGGTACCCAGGCTACCCAAACAAAAAACTGAAAAAAATGCCGTCGATTGGCCGTGGGTACCCTGAGTAGGTACCCAATTTGTTCCATATTTGGTCTTTGGCCATTTACCGTAAATGGCCCAAGTCCAAATATGGTCGTCTTAAAAATGCATGTTGCATCGGCTTGGGAGTATTTTTAATGGATTCGGAACGAACCATTCTTTATTTTTAAAATAAAACAACACAGCCATCCATTAAGACGAGGCCAGAAAAAAAGAAGTTATGTGACAGGTGTCAATCAAGTGGTTTTAAATTACAAAAAAAAGTGCCGTTCGAGTGTTTCACTCAGTTTTTTATTTTGAATGACTGGTCTAGAAAATTCAAAGTCACCATGATTTTAAAAGTATAATAAATAAAGGTTATCGCTGAAAATTTTAAAATATAAATATTTTAATTATCAAAGGTGTCAAATTTTACTTTTTATTTCTCTCTCTTTAGTGTATGAAAAAATTTCATCACACAATGATAGTCTTGGGTATCAAACCCACGCCCCTTAGCTCAGCAGGCACTGCGCCAACGCGCCCGTCACTAAGTGTAACAAGACGTACGACGTGACGCGTGGAGCCCTGCGCCTGCGCCATCTCGCGGTTATTTCCCCCGAGACCGGCGCAATCTGTCCGCGTTAACTATTCATCTGCACAGCGCATAGATAAGGCAGTACCGTAACTGCTTATTGTTATGGGTGGGCGTAAAGGGTTTTTGGGAACGTACAGTCAGGATCAACAAGAAATCAAGTAATACTCTTCAAATTTTATAGGGACACATTTATAGAATTGGTTCTTTTCTTTAGAAACAGTGCATGTGCTTCCGGATACCACCATTTAGTAACATACACTCGGCTGCAAAGAAATCGAACCACTGCGTTATTTTCACACAAACATGCTCACTTCACGGTATAATAAATAAAAAAGTATGTGTATTTCTACAAAGGTTTTGGTGTTGATGGCGAGGTCTAATGTTCAACTAACCAATTAGCATTTAAAGCAACTGAAAACATTTCCTAAAATTTCAGAGAAACAAATGTTTAATTTTCATTCCATATAAAAATGTAGGAAAACGGATCGAGTAAATTTGTTTTCCGTACTTTGCACAACGCTGAAAGTTTTCTTAAATTTTTGGGACTTTTATTCGCAAGTTGAGTACAAATTTTAATGTTCACATAGGTGCTGTTTATACTTTTTGAATAATGACGCTATTGTCTTTTATAAGTGATAATTTACACAAATGTTGGACTTAACTTAAGTCATTAGATAAGATGACATTGAAATACCGGCCCTTAAAGTAGGTAGCTTGTTTTTTGATGTAAGACGGAAGACCGCCTATAAAGTGTGAAGTGTGTCAAAATATGAAAACAAAATGCAAACAAAACAAATGATGGTTTCTAATAGATAATGGTAGCCACCCAGAATGAGATTTATTCAGAATCATTTTTTACTTTTTGAAGTCGTTTATAAAATTAAATAAATAAAATAGGTAACATACGCCTCAAGTTGAGGTTCTGTTTTTCCTATTATTTACTATACGTGCAGCCCGTTCGCAGGGGCGAGTGGCCTGCACTTCATACATCACATGTGCTCACAGTTACTCTACGAAATAAAACACTTTTATTGTTACAAGTATGTATTTAATTATTGTAGATAGTTTGTGTATTTGTAGTTATTACGAGATATCTGATTTTCATTATTTAATTTCTCTTTCTGTTATCTTTTAGGACTGTGACCACGGTATTTACTTTTAATTATTTAGTTGTATTGTTTTTTATATATTCATATTAATATATTTTGGTTGGTGATGGGACTTGTTGTAAGTCCGCCTGGCTAGCTACCACCATCTTATCTAAGTCTGACGCCATAACAACAATGTTTTTCGGCAGTTTGAGATAAGATAGCCAGTTCCTCAGTGGCTGAGGATTCCGGGAGAGGCTCGCTTCCATCTTCAGCCTTATATTTACGAGATCAGGTATAATGAAGGCTGTCTCCCTGACGTCATAAAAAAAACAATTTATTGTGATCTTAACTTCTAATATAAGTAGGACTAACCCCCATATTCTAAGTCGTTCCTCCAAAATTTTTTACACTCCACTCAAACTCATTCGACAAATTTGGTATTCATAGTTGCAATAAATCTCCTCCACACGAATTATTCCTCACTTGAGTGTAATAATTACAGAGTTACGACTTAGAATACCGATTTCGTGGAGTATTTCGAAGAGGTTTTCAGTGAGGTTTCGTTAAGTCGAGGACGAGTAAGTTTTGGAGGAACGACTTAGAATATGGGTGTAAGTTTATAGAGTGACCCTTTAGCATTCCTATTTAAATTTTATTTTCATTGTAGGAGACAAGAGACGCACGTTCAAACTGTGTTTCTCAGTTGTCACAGTTTCTAATAAATCAGCTCCTGACACTTCACACTAATCACCTAACCTATATTATGCAGAGCTAAATACTCATGCTCAGCAGAACAGAATTAAACGTTCTTTAGTTTTCTAAATATAATATTAAATTGAAAACTTTTTTTTATATATTTAATCAAGCCTGAAGGATATGACAGCATCTATGGAGCGAGCTAGTCCAGAAGGTGCCTATTCACCTTTGCTTTGAAGATGGACTATAAGTACTCGAAAATACAGACGCAGGGATTGACTTGAGAGCAATACAATAGCTTATGCTAACAAACATCTTAAAACAAAAGTATTTTATTATCATACCGCAACAAATGTATGCACTTACTAAGTATCTTATCTACAAAGCTTTCATGTTTTATTCAAAACGAGTAATTTTTATGATACATTCAAAAACGTTTTCATAACCAAAACATTTTTCAAAGTAACTCAGACCTTAAACTAGACTTAAGTTACTACAGAAAATTATGAATAGTTTCAGAACGTGATTGCAGTGCAGAGGCGAGCAATATTTTCGGCGCGATATTTCCCCAGGGGTGCAGCTGCACCGGCTCACTGCCCGAGCTAAAGTTTATTTTATTAAACCAATCCACTCGATTCGATCGAATTGTATTTTCAACGAATCCCAATGAAAAGATAATCTAGCAATTTATCTTGACTGTTAGATTATTTATTTATTACTTGCAGCCGTCGTCTCAGCCACATGACACCCACTGCTGGGTATAGGCCTCCCCCAAGTCAAAGTCAAAGTCAAAGAGTCAAGTCAAAGTCAAAGAGTTTTTATTCAAATAGACTTATAGATAAGTACTTTCGAATAGTCCCAAATTTTTTTTCCCTACCAGCCATTCAGGACATCTTTTAACTGATAAGAAGAACGGCCGCAAGAAACTTATCAGCTTTAAGAGAAACAACAACATTTACAATGGAACATGTTGTTGCCAAACACAAATGTACAATTTTAAAATATATTTAATATAAGAGGAAAATTCTCTCCTTCAAGGATATCCCCTTCTTCAAGGATCTCCAGAACGATCGGTCCCGCGCAGTCGCATCCAGCGGCTTCGACCAACTCACCAGATTCAGGATTCGGTCCATCTTGTCGGGGGCCTACCCACGGGCACCCCCAGCCCTGCCGTTACCATGGCCGCTGTCATAGCCAGGAATATGCCCCCAGTTCCCGGCAGCCAGGCAGGGCTGCCGGGAACTGGGGGCCGATTATTGGGTCCTTTCATAATGGCCACGCTTGGCAGGCGGGTTGGCGATCGCAGTATAGCCAAGTTTGTAGGAGACACTGCTGACCGTCTCCTGAAGGCTGACTCCCTTAGTCGCCTTTTATGACACCCACGGGATGAGAGGGGGTAGTGCTATTCTGAGCCGACACTACACAGCATCGTGTAGTCTAGTGTGTCCGTAGTTCCAGTACCCGTGGGAATATCAGGATAAAAAGTGGATTTAAAGTCACAAAAACTCTCCATCCTTTTAACTAACTCCGTGGCAAAATCAAGTCAATTGGTTGCTTAGTTAAGGCATGAACAAAGGACAAACAAATATACTTTCGCATTTATGATATTAGTTACGATTAGAATGAGAGTTGCCTTATTGACCTTTTTTTTTATTTACGACGGAGATACTCTTAGCCTTCATCATGCCTGATGTTAAGTATTGATAAGGCTGAAGATGGAAGCGAGCCCCTCCCGCAATCCTCAACCACTTAGGAACTGGCTATCTTATCTTTAACTGCTGGAACACCACAATGCTGAAAACATTGTTGTTATAGCGCCAGACTTAGATAAGATGGTGGTAGCTAGGTGGTAGCTAGCTAGGTGGTAGCTATGCGGACGTACAACAAGTCCTACCACCAACCAAACCGAATAAAATATGTACCCCCCCGCTGGGACTCCTGGCTCTGATGCCGGTGGTTGTTACCACTACACCACAGTGGCGAAAGATTCAAGTCCGATTCAGTATCGGTTTTTAAAAATCTATGGATTTCGCATGTGAATCTTGCGATTCCAATGCTATTGTAATTCGAGTGATTCAAAATTAGGTTTCCTGTCTGTTTTTATTTTACGTTTAAATATAATAGATAATAATACAAATGACACCAAAACCTATTTATGATAATTTCAATAATTACATTTCACCTGATTAAATCCAATTGCACTTGGTAATTGAAAGTTTAAAGGGCTTATATCAGATTTTACTCAATCGATTGAACCACGTACAAGCATTCTATTGGCAATAGAATTGCAGCAAGTGTAATTGAAATGGAAGGTGCCTTTGATCCCCTCCCCCCACCCCCCTCCTGTGCCATCCCCACTACAATAGCCGAGTTGTTTTAATTTTTAATCTGTGGAGCGCACGCGAGGCGAGTAGACGACACTGATTTGCATGCGAGGATGCGAGCTTTGTCTATGCATGTCATGCCACGGACAAAGTGGGAATGTAGGAGCTTTGTGAATGGCTGATTGAAAATTGTTTAGTGTTCATTAATCTCAATTTTAATGTAAGTAATTATTTTACAAAAAATTTTTTTTGTTTTTTTTTATTATATAAAATGAAATAAGCAGATGAAAATCTGTATTATAAATATGCATTGAATTAAAAAAAACATTTATTTCAAGTTTCTACAAGACTATAGTAAACTTATACTCTAAGTATAACTTTTTAATTTTGCATTTTACAATGCTATTTTTATGTGATAAATATTAAACAACTAGTCTCATGTCGCCCTGACGGGATGATATGACATTTGTGACTAGTTGCTTTTTTCTAGTATATTTTCTTGTTTAATATTCAAGTGTTAGTAAATAAAGGCCCTGCAGGGGTACGTAAACCCCAGCAGTGACTCATGTACCGACAATCATATCTCTGACTTATCATTTTTAGAAAGCTATTGTGTGGTGCCCCGTGCTCTGTGTACTCGTTTGCGTATTTTTGTTTAAAAACAGTCCATGTTCACTGTGGCAAACATATGAGAGGCATTTACAGTGCTTTTATCAATACACTTTGTAAAACTTCAACACGTTCCATCTAAACAGTGGAGACTCAAAAAGTTGTTTTCATGTATTATAACGAATCATCCTCAAACATTTAACTACTAAATATCGTAGACGTAAGCGATAGGTGTTTGACCTACCTAAAATTCCTGACGTGGAATGCAACATGAGAGAGAGAGAGAGAGAAATATACTTAGGTAATTTACAATTTTGTCTTTATTTTAAGCACTATGCCTTTTTTGCCTCATACCGGAGAATCAAGTTTGTATGTCAAGTGTATGAAGCAAAATTTCAAAAGTCGTCGCAGATAAACCAAGCAAGTAGTTGAGTGATTGTCAAACATTCCCGAGTGACTGCCACACGCGTCATATTTATGCAGCGCTCTTCAGTTCAGATCCGTTTCTGCACATTGTCTGCATTTTTATTAGTCTATCGTCGATCTGAAGCCACGAGCTGTGCTTTAGAAAGATTTTCTACTTAATGAACTTGTTACATGCAATCGGAACACAATCGCTGGAGACAATATTGTTAACAAAAAAATCTTACCAGTCTTTAAAACGTCTGATTTAAAGCACTTGAAGAAGTGCCAGAAACAAAACAAATTACTTGGCCTAACATCTGCATAAACTTGGCTTTTGATACTTCACATTTTGCTACCGAAATTTTCATAAGTTCCTGGTAGTACAAACCAGATTATACAAGTAAACCAAAATGTTTCGATAGTGATGACCTGATTACGAGTCTTCAGCGACTCCCTAAGTGGTCTGTGTTACAGAAACCACAACGGCTAAGTCTAGGCTGAAATTGCAACTGAGCTTTGAGACTTGTTGGAGACTTGGGGAAACTTGCACTAAGGAGAGGTCGTTGTCGTTGTCGTTGCGGAAACCTCAATCACTGAGGAACTGGCTATCTTATCTCTAACTGCCGGAACACAACAATGCTGACAACATTTTGTTATGGCGTCAGACTTAGATAAGATGGTGGTAGCTAGTCAGGCGTACTTACAACGAGTCCTTCCGCCAACCAAACCGAATACAATATGTACCCCCGCTGGGAATCTAACCCGGGACCCCTGGGTCTGATACCGGTGGTTGCACCACTAGACCACAGAGGTGGTTAGACTATGTATGTCAGTTTTGTTTGTTATTCTTTCAAGAAAAAAAGACTGCACCGATTTGAATGAAATTTGGTATATAGATAGAAGATAAGCTGGATTAAAACATAGGCTAAATTTTTCCCGATATTCTCATGGGGACGGAAACCATGCGGGTGAAACCGTAGGCGGAAGCTAGTAAAATATAAACTTTCATTCAATGGTAACTCGCTTGAAAAATATTACTTTATCGACAACCACACATACAGCAGCACTACAACAAGAAATCGCCAATCTGAATCACCGGCTAAGGAAGCCACTCACATATTTTGTCGTAGAATCGAACAGAGGCTCTCCACAAAACTGCAATTGCACTCGCTGTATCAAACGGGCCGAGGCCGGATGGAGCGAGCGGGGTGAATCGGGCCACGGGCCGAGTTACGGTAATGGTGGTCCCATTGGGATTATCTGCGACCTACCTATGAGGCACTGTTGCCGATATAAAGGGTTGTTTAGATACGACGATTCGACTGGGAGACGATTGTTTTGGTGTTCACAAATAGCTTAAGAGAAATTTTGTTTCGTAAAGTTCGTCGTCATCGTTTGGGGAAATAGTACAGACATACAAAAAGTTGTAAATATTAAACAAGAAAATATACTAGAAAAAAGCAACTAGTCTCATGTCGCCCTGACGGGATTCGAACCCGCATCCTTGGGAGTCCGGCCCAATGCACTAACCAATTATGCTACAGAGACCTATGAGGACACGTCGAATTCTTCTAGTATATTCACCGTTCTACGGTGTTGGCCGTTGGGCCGGACTCCCAAGGATGCGGGTTCGAATCCCGTCAGGGCGACATGAGACTAGTTACTTTTTTCTAGTATATTTTCTTGTTTAATATTTATCACATAAAAATAGCATTGTAAAATGCAAAATTAAAAAGTTATAAATACAAAAAGTTTTCGTTGCCCAAAAAAAAAGTATTAGAGCAATATGTGGCATTGCACCAGATGTCACGTAAGCCATTCTACAAGTCATTAATTCATAATTCATCTATTCCCATGGGGATAACCTGCATAATTCAAATATAATGGTGTAAGTAATAGTGAGTATATTAAGTTTTGTAAATAGCGGTATACATGAGGCTCTCGGTGCTGTCGACGTCATTATCCGGAGACATCGCTTTTGTAAGACCGACACAGCGTGTATGTCAGTCGAGTTTCCCCAAAGTATGATACCGTATCGTATCCATATCCAGGCGGCAGCATAACTGTGATACGCTATAAGGGCACATTCTTCGTCATTGCTTTTGCGTAGTTCACGTAAAGCGTATGTAAAGCTACTAATTTTTTTTATGACTTATGTCTCACGTGCTGCTTCCAAGACAGAGTCGAGTCCATTGTAATTCCAAGCAGCTTCTTCAATCCGATGCCCCTGTCGGAATATGTTCATGGATAGTCTGGCACTCTGATATGGCCTAAATTCATATTCGCCATAAGCTTCGTTTTTTCAAAATTCAATGTGAGGCCAAGCTTGCCCAGATACGTGTCTATTCTACTTAGACAGCCGTTTATAAGTTCTTCCAAATGTTCCTTAACATTTTTACTACATGTGACCAAAAAGGTCGCGTCATCTGCAAATAAAACAATCTTGTATTGGCAACACAGATGGTAGATCATTGATAGATATTGATATATGACAAAAATAGAAGACAGCCGAGTACACTACCCTGTGGTATAGATCCAGATATTGTATTAATCGAAAAGGTTATTGCCTAATTTCATGTGCTTTTTCATTTACATTAGTTATCTGTAGGTACTCATACGGCTATTTACCAAGACATAATAATAATAAAACTATATAGTCATATAATTACCGGTACATGTATTTACGTATGAAAATGTAATGTTATATGAGGAATTGCGATAAATAAGTACGCACGAAATAATTTATTTTATAATAATATACCTACAATATTTTCAACAGATTACGGTCTTACTTCATATAATGAGCCTTATCTCGTTGTCCGGCTAAAGTCACTCAGAAAAACTCTATTTTCGCTTTTATAATAACTTATTATTCATCTCTTTTAAAGAATTATAATGAGAATTATTCAAGCAGCTTTACGGTCAGTCGGCGGGTGTAAATTATTCATCAGTTCGTGTTGGAAGGGATCTTCTTAAATATAAAATAACTAGCTTCCCACCCGCGACTTCGTCTGCGTAGTCTTTGGAACTGGGTTCAAAGATGAAGAAGAGATAAAATTAAAATAAAGAGAGAGATATAATAAAATAGAAAAAAAAAACATTTGCTATAATATGGTTGCAATTAAAGATCTTAAACAAAGATTTATCATACAATTTTGGTTCAATTAATATAAACATTAAGTAATGCATTTAGTATTTGACAAATCGATTGAATTTACGTGTATAGCCATTAATCACAATACAAAATATGTAATAATTATTCCTGGGTTACTCATAAATACATTCAGACAAAAAAATAGTAATGTCACATAATATAATAGATAATGTCAAAATTATTCATTTAAATAGTTTAACCGAATTTAAAAATCAAAAAGTAATATCAATCTTTTAGGGGATGGTGCATTCTTTCACTTCTACATTGCACTTCAATACTTCTTGCCTTGGCTGGCTCCAATAGGCATTTTAACTTTTTTATTTTTATTATATAGAGTTTTTTAATTATATTAAATACTACTAACTCCATCTACTGTATGATAGACGTATATCCAAAATTACGCGGCGACATCTATTTTATCCCGCATCGATTTCTATAACGGTCGGTTTCAATAACCTAACTGCTGTAAGAGATAGGCTTACTAGAGCTTTGTTGCCTAGATATTTTTGTTAATCAGGCCAAAATAACCCAAAATAACAGCGGTTGCTAAGTAACGTAACCAAGATAGACCTATCTGTTGTAAGGGATAGATTATTGAAACCGGCCGTTAGTCGTTACTTTTTATATTTTTGTTTTAATTTCACCTTTTTTGCGTGATGGATTGGGTAACAAACATCCAAACTTTCACAGAATAATATTAGTAGGATAAGAGATACGAGTATCGTGCAGTAGCTGTATAAATTATACACATTAGCCTGACTTAGCCGTGGATGGTAAGTGTCCATAGCTTCTCGCATAAATCTTACTGAACAATGGATTATAAACTTTATTACTCTTGTAAAAGATATCTAAATATTGTGTGAGAAATTCAAAATCCAGTACGTAACACTTAGGAGTTTAGAAAGCTTTTAGTTCCTAACGTGGAGTCTTTCTTAAGGGTAGACGCAAATAGCCAAAATTATTTTAACCAAATACTACGGTCATCTTAGAAACCATCATGTCATAAGAACGTTTTGTTTGCGTTTTGAAGTTGTCACATGTCATACCTCATACTTTGGAGGCGATGATTGAGCGATGACGCTACAAAACTTTCGCCAAAAAGCAATCTTATTTGGTATGGTATTTTTTTTTTTTTTTGACCAGTGTGAAATGCCATCGCATACCCCCCCGTCCGGGGAGACAGGGAGGTTATGTGGGACTTGAACCCACTAAACCCCCTGGGTGTTCCTACTTTTACAAAGTTACCTCTTTTCGTGTGATATTATATTCTATTTACCGTTTTATTTCTAAAATGAGTAATTTGATACTATGATTTATTTTTTATACAAAATGAAGATCATAAGTAACTGGAGAAATTTTAGCCGATAGGTTTTTTTTTATGAGCGACGGGGAAACTAAGGCTGAAGATGAAAACGAGTTTCTCCCGGAATCCTCAATCACTGAGGAACTGGCTATCTAATCTTTTTAACTGCCGGAACACAACAATGCTGAAATCATTGTTGTTAAGGCGTCAGACTTAGATAAGATGGTCGTAGCTAGCCAGGCGGTCACACAAGTCATACCACCAACCAAACCGAATACAATATGTACCCCGCTGGGAATCGAACCCGGGACCCCTGGGTCTGATACCGGTGGTTGTACCACTAGACCACAGAGGCGGTTATTTAAATAAGATATGATGAAAATAACAGCGAATAACATCGAAAAAATACGAAAGTAAGGTTATTTTCCTTACTCTTTACACGTAAATAAAAAGATAGAGACAAATTTTACGAGCTACATAGCCTTAGGTAAACAATGAAACGTGTCTGATTATTCGTCGTCATCAGCCATTTTTAATGTCCCCACTGCTGGGGCACTGGCCTTCCTTATGGATGGGTAAGGAGAACGGGCCATGACCCACCACGCGGGCCCAATGCGGTTTGGTGGGTTTTAACGACTGCAAATTCAGCCGGGACCAACGGCTTAACGTGCCTTCCGAAGCACGGAGGAGCACGAGATAGTAAATTTTTGGTCACCCATCCCGTGACCGACCATTGCGAAAGTTGCTTAACCTCAACAATCGCAGGCCGAGCGCGCGAACCACTTCGCCACGGGCTCCTGGTTTACGATTATTACGTGTATATTATATAATCTGTGATGTTGTTATTCACCCCACGCGTGACTATGAGTTACCAAATAGGGCGCGTGTGCCTAAGGCCTAAAGGATAATAAGTCAATAAAACGAAAACGCAAAATATCGTCAACTGTAAACAACCCGAGTCCACTCGGGGCAGCTTCTGACCTGCACACGATCTAAACATCTTATAAATAATAGCATATACCGGCAGAAGCGGTCGCAATTAAACCGAGATATAGGTGGCATCCGGCGGTGGCCCGGCGCCGGATGCAAGCTCATCTAATTGAAATATAGCTTGTTCGGCTAACTTGAGCCATTTATACACAAGGAGGTTCAAAAAGACTTTATTTTTACATACATAATGTCACGCCTTTATCATGTAGGATTATATTATTATACATAAAAATTATATAATAAATTATATTTTAACCGCCTCCGTGGTCTAGTGGTACAACCACCGGTATCAGACCCAGGGGTCCCGGGTTCGATTCCCAGCGGGGGTACATATTGTATTCGGTTTGGTTGGTGGTAGGACTTGTTGAAAGTCCGCCTGGCTAGCTACCACCATCTTATCTAATTCTGACGCCATAACAACAATGTTTTCAGTATTGTTGTGTTCCGGCAGTTAAAGATAAGATAGCCAGTTCCTCAGTGATTGGGGATTCCGGGAGAGGCTCGCATCCATCTTCAGCCTTATCAATACTTAAGATCAGGTATGATGAAGGCTAAGAGCCTCCCAGTACTTCAAAAAAAAAGATATGTTGAGTAGAAGTCCCATACCGAATCCAGGATCTCGGAGTACCTACGTGACATCCTGAAGCCGGTATACTACCACTCTGCCTAAGGAGGTCGTTATTATTTGCAGAGTTATTATTACTTTAGAGTCTTTCTTTATCGTTTTTACCTAGAAAGCCACCGCTTCAAGGGCTTGTCTATTGTCCTATAAAACATTTTGATAGTGTAGCTTTCCATCTTGCCGTATTGCCCCTTTAAAACCCATTATCTGCCAATAACTTATAAGTTATTACTTGTATTCCAGCAAAGACGCTATAAAGTTAAAACAGAGATGTCTGGAAGTTATAGCTAGTGATTTAAACGCTATCAGCGGCTGAAAGAGCCAATTAAACGGGCACATTCCCGCTGCCACAGTATAAAGATAAGTACATACAGTAAGTTGACTTGGCCTTTTTTATAGGATTACTTTTTTGAAGCGCTCATGGCCGCGCTAGACAGACTGATCGTATTCGATCACGTTTATTAAGCAAAATTCGGCCCGGTCAGGTGTTGGATGGGTGACCGTAAAGTGGCATTATAACTGAGCGCTTCCGTGCTTCGGAGGGCACGTTAAACCGTCGGTCTCGGCTGTTGTCATTTGATTACAGTCGTTAAGCCAAGTCAGAGGCCTTATAGGCGGCTTGATAAACTTTGACACCAGAGGTGGCCACTATCCCTCACTCGGTAAGAAGAAGAAGGATCACTTTGTTGTCCGTCTATCTTCGATTATCTAGGGAACGCGTGGAGTTATCGAATTGAAATTAAAACCATATATTCAGGTCAGCAGATCAGGCGTCATGTTTAAACAAACCTCAACGTTCTAATACTTATTTAAATCACTGATACGTTGTCAATTAGAGTATACTGTATCAATTTGGAATCCATCATTATGTAACATATAATTACATGCTTAAAAGAATTCAAAAGAAATATCTTCGATACATACATTTTAAATGCAACCGCAAACGCTTATCCTATAAACAGTTACTTAGAAAATACAAGTTAATTGATCTTAAATCTAGACGTACACAATTAGAGGCTATGCTATTATATGACCTAACTCTTAATATAATATGACTGCATAGACATAACAAACAAACTATACTACAGCGTACCTCCTCGATCATCAATGAGGTCTACTCGTCCGCATCGACTACTTGCAACTTCATCATGTTGTACTAATGCGGGGGTTAGGTTTCCAATTAATCGTATTGTTAAGTCATATAATCATACTTTTAATGATATTGATATCATCGCATTGCAACATACCACTTTCAAGAGATCAGTCATCGATAAGCTCACTGCAACACTCGATGATGGTGATCAGGGAATCGGTTGACAATACTCACATAAGTACCTGGTTGTGGATACGTGTACCTACCACAGTTTCCTGGCCCGCAGGACAATCAGGCTTATGTTAACTTTATCGCGTTTTAGGGTTCCGTAGCCTAATGGCAAAAAACGGAACCCTTATAGATTCGTCGTGTCCGATGTATGTCATAGCCACTTTATTCCAAAATTATGAGGATTACACAGTTGAAACTTGGTAGGTAGATGTATTCTGTAAACCGCTTTACGGTTTTTAGACACAAATATAATATATATATATAAGGGGGGGGCTCCCCATACATGGAACTGAAACTAAAAATATTATTTTTTATCAAACCTATACGTTTGTGGTATCTATAGATAGGTCTTCAAAAATTACATTGAGGTTTCTAAAACAGTTTTTTCTCAAAGTCAACCGTTTGAATGATAAACACTCTCAAAGTGGTGATATGTGTCCCCCCTCTAACTTTTTAAATAAGAACGTGAAAAATCTATAAAAATAGATATGCTATAGACCTTTATAAAAACTATCAACGAAAATTAGTTTGAATGAAATAAATTTAGCAGTTTCAGAGCTATAGCACCTTTTCCAAAACCGCAAATATAACTTTGTCATTCATACAGACACTATGAAAAACAAAGCTATTTTTGCAGACAAAAAATTATAGCGGCATTTTGGGTAGGTTTTTAATATAATAATAATTATAGAAACTTTATTGCACACGATACAAAAACAAACACATACAGAAAAAATTATAAAAAAGAGGAACACACAATAGGCGGCCTTATGCTACATAGCAATCTCTTCAAGGCAACCTTGGGTGAGAGACGGAATCCTTCATGACCTCTTTTTTTTAGGCATTGAGTGAACTTTCCTGTTCCAAACACACTATGCTAACGCGCACCATCGCATACATATAGGAACACAAATACAAAAACACGCACATACCTACGCACACATACACGCTCATACACACATATACACACAATCTAGGATAATGTTTGTCTGTGTTAATAAAATTATTCGCTAAATATGTTAAGACTAGCCTAGTTAATCTTAATACCTAACTAGCTGCTAATAATATGAAGTCATTTTTTCTCTACCTTAATGCTAGCTAATATGTAAAATGTGACCAGCACTGTTGGATTCATAATGATTGTATCTGAATACTTATACTTGGTTTTATAATTGATATATTATGAATCTATTTGTGGTCCTTTAAATAAATAAAAAAACGATTTTTGGGTAACATTTTTTTGGAAAGCACCCTAAAAAACTCTACTGGTCAACCGGGAAGTTCCTCGACTGTTCCTAGGTACTTAAAGATTTGTGCGGAACCCTTGGTGGGCGAGTCCATCTCGTACTTGTTCGGTTTTTTTGATAAAAGTTAACTATTATTACTGCAGCCGCGCGGTATACTCTATAGGGATGCCGGTAAACTTAGATTAGCCACACGCTTACTGCGTATAAAACTTTCACAGCGTGCGTTCGTCACCGCGGCACATTTGAAACTGAGACTCTTGCCGAGCTCTCGCCCAACCGAAGACCGTCGGGTAATACTCGCGAACGGACTTTTAGTAGGACGACAAAATACTGTGTATTTTAATTCTGTGGCGCTACGTTTGAAGTAATAGAGCAATTAAAGTCAGTGCGTCATTGGAGCGGCGCCGCTGGCCGCTCGCTCCGCTCGCTTCGCTTATCGCTGCGATTGCGCACCAAATGGACCGATTTATCGCGAGTTTATCTGCGACCAATATCGCGGGAAATGCGGCTCGCATAGGGACTGGTGTTTGTGTCGATGTTTGTACTAAGCAAACTAATGTAAATCAAGTTTATAAGCGAACAGAGACAATAGTTTAACAGGCTTGTGATATAAACTGGTGCTTTTTTCTTATAAATACTTAGGAGAATTTTTTTTTTTAGAGTTGCTTTCTGTGACCTTATAATAGACAGCGATTTGTGGTAGAAAACGAAAAATATGTAGCTTTATTCAAACAAAACAATTAAACCCGTCAAATTAAACACAAACACCTATATTTCACTTTATACAATATACACAAACAGAAAATTAATAATATTTCACAAATTTAGATCATATTTATACAATTAAATTTTCTGTCATTATAACTTTCAATAAAACATACTTTATTTTGAATCACCAACATTCTTCCAATGTTTGATGAGTGATAATAATTTATTATTTATTTTTCACTAGATCAATCTACACGAACAGGTATTATAACGAATATATTTTCCAAATAAGAAACATATTTCATTTAAATTTCCTTCCATCTATATTCACCAACACAATTTTTTTACTCAATACAATACACACAAACACAAAGTAATAAATGTTCACTTATATAACCTCCTTTTTACATTTAATTTTCATTTATTATAACTTTTCAAATAATTATTACTTTATCTGACTTTTATAATCACGTCACGTCACACTGAAGACAGAGTGAGTAGGAAGCATTAAATACGGCTGTTTAGGGCCAGTTTACTCACTCGGTGCTGGTATTGCACGGTCTAACAACTCCTGAGGATGCTCCGTGTGTGAGCGAAACACGTGTAGAGTAGTCGGTGAAGGTGCAAGGTGTGTCACTGCGTTGCATCTGCATTTATTTGCGGGCGGGCGGGCGGTGCATCTTGCATGTAAGTTTTTCTTGCGAAATTAAGCTACATATTTTTCGTTTTCTACTAAGATATGGATTTCCGCCAAGTAATGCCTGATACTATCAAAGCGAATTTGTGGTTAAAAGTCCTTCTATAATAGTATAAATTATTTCTTTTTAAGGTTTAGTGAATAAAGTCTGAATAAAAAACACTAAATAGCATCAGGAGTAACGTTCAAGAGCAATCAACTGAAACCTTTTCAGTCGTATTCTTATGGTCAGTGAACATGTCCATACATAAACATATTTTTAACACCCTTGCTCGAAAAGCTGATGTAATTCCACCGGTTTAAAATATGTTAAGCGGGTCATAAAAAACGCGTGTGTTACCAAAGCAAATAGTTAAGTAATAGTCCATACAAATTCCATAAGAGTATTATTTGCCATTTCAAATATGGAACTGATCGCCGCCGCACGACTCCAGCTAGTGAGCAGCGCGCTGTTGCTATTCAAATTTCGAACTTATCGCCGCGCGGCGCCAGTCAGTAGACAGTGTGCATTCACAGATTGAGTTTATTTAAAATAAAAAATAAAACAGTTTATTCGGTAATTTAAAAACTTGGCTGCATGCTCTAGCGTCTTTATTTTGTACTTGTATTGTGAATATCTAAAAATGACAACTTTCAATAATGAAGATGAGCAATATATTACTTCAACTCCACCGGATATACTAACAGAAGCGCGAACCGCATGCGACAGCTTGCTGCCGTCAATATCCAAGGACAGATACATAACCACGTATGAAAATTTCTTAAATTGGAAAAACATGAAAAATGCCAAGTCATTTTCCGAAAATGTAGTTTTGGCGTATTTTAATGAACTAGCTAGTAAATATAAGCCTAGCTCGTTGTGGACATCATATTCTATGCTGAAAAGTACCCTCAAGATGAAAAATGGTGTTGATATTAATTTATATTCAAATCTCATTGCATTTTTAAAGAGACGCTCTGATGGTTTTATAAAGAAAAAATCTAAGGTACTGTCATCAAATGACGTCGAAAAGTTTCTAAAAGATGCTCCAGATAGCCAGTACCTGGCAACAAAGGTCATTTTGTCTCCTTATTTTATGTATTGATCTACCTACTGTACATACTCTTTTACATATTTTTTAACGACCGTCTGTAAGCTAAGTACCTATACCTTATCTAACACATTTTTATTTCTTTTCAGGTTGCGTTAATATTTTGTATTAATGGTGCATGTAGACGGCAAGAGCTTCACAATATTACCACAAAAGACATTGAAAATCAAGGCAAAATGCTTTTAGTTAAAATCCCAAACACTAAAAACAAAATACCCCGATCTTTTATTATCGACGGCCCATTTTAAGACGTGGTCAAAAAATATGAAGCTCTGCGTACGACTAAGACTAAAAATTATCATTTATTTCAGAATTACCAAAAAGGTAAATGTACTGCGCAACCTATTGGCATAAATCAATTCGGTGCCATGCCAAAGGAAGTCGCCAAGTTTTTAGGATTGCCGGATGCTGATTGTTATACAGGGCACAGTTTCAGAAGAACGTCAGCTACATTACTTGCTGATTCGGGAGCTGATATATTGACTTTAAAGCGGCATGGCGGGTGGCGTTCTAACGCAGTAGCAGAATCTTATGTAGAAGATTCCATCCAAAACAAAGCAAACATAAGTGCCAAAATAACTCAGACAATAAATTTGTAGCCACAAACGAAGAAGTTTTGCCCTGAGCCGCGCCCCTCTACTTCTACTGATGATACTTTCCTATTTACAACTAATGACGAATTACAATGCTCTTCTGCCGCCTTTCAAGAAGTTTCGTCGTCTCCAACATTTACCCTAACACAAAACAATGACATTATGAATAGTAATAATAATAATAACATAATTAAAAAACCAACTACAACTACGTATCATTTTAATAATTGTATACTTTTGGTAAATTTTAAATAGAAAAATATTGGAAAAAATTAACTCGGCCACAAGTGAATTCTCAGACGGGAATCGAACCCGCGACCTTTGGAAATCCGGTCCAATGCTCTAACCGCTGAGCTACCGAGACTTTTTTTTCTATTTAAAATTTACCATAAGTATAAAAATAGCATTGAAAAATGCAAAAAATACAAAATCATAACTTAATAATTGTAATTTCACTAACTGTTTCAATAATTAAAAATGAACAAAATATAAAATGTTTTTTTTTGTTTCCTCGCAAATGTGTTAAAAAACGTCGTACGATATACGTGCGTATTGGTTATAACATGCGAGGCGGAATTTCAGCCCGAGCCGAAGGCGAGGGCGTAATTGAGCCGAGCATGTTAACGCACTAATATCGTAATGTACTATTTTGTATCTGTCAGTGTACGCACTACCATTCTAATGTTCATTCAAATATCCGAGTCACTGCACATTTTGCGGCGTGGTTCTGTTGATGTTGCCAAAACGGCCAACTGTGTGCGTTCCCAATTGTTGATGTTGCTTAAACGGGCAAATGTGTGCGTTCCCATTGCATTTCTGGCGGAAACAGCGCGGCGCTTACGTATAATTCCGTATTTGGACAAACAATAATTAATGTACATTGTGTATCCAAATTATGCGCGCGGTTGATTTTAATTAATGCGGAATTTCGGCTGCGCCTGTTCATGGAGTTACTGTCATTAATTCTAATTTAAAATTCATTTAATATAGGCGAATGTAACTACTTATCTAACTTTCGTTCTGTTAGTGTTTGTGTGTATTTATTTTTTATGGGTGTGTGTGAAAACCTCTCTTGTTTTTGGTTTTTCATTCATATTTTCCTCGTACTATACAAATCATCATTATTATATTGACACCCACTTCCGGCTACATATAGGCCTCCCCAATGATTTCCATGACGACGATCGGTCCTGCGCTGCCTGCATCCAGGGGCTTCCTGTGATCTTTAAAATATGTCGTCCAAATTCCATTTATTTATTTCTGTCTTTTTCCTATCTTTAAAAACGGTACCTGCACGTACAAATTCAATGAAACCGACGTCTATAAATACTTCAACGTTCAACACAAATTACGAGCGGTTTCACGCAGCGCCTGCCGCCGGCGGCTTAATAACGCACGCCCCGGAAAAATCACCCCGTATTTATATTTGAGAGTGCGCGTAGATTTGGCCCGAGGTGCGTTTGTTTGTGCGTACGATACGGAGTACGTACGGTACGACTAATAAGGGGGGTATTCCGGCAGTAAATCATCGCGTGTTAACGCGCGGAGTAAATCACGAAATAACGACCTTACCTGGAGACGCACACACGACTTCGCGGCGATGGCGAAAACGTTCAGTAACACAACTGTTTGTTTTGGTCAATAAATTCGAAACTTCATAGTAATAGTTCGATACGAGTTGCAGAAATGTGGAAATAATTACTTACCTAAGCCAATAAACTGTATTTTATTGATGTTTACATGCTCCTGGCAGCAACTTACGAAGCCACTATTTAGCCAAGAGATGGAGCGTATGTTTGTTTATTCTTCTGTACGATACAAAGTAATAACTATATCTACTAATTTTAAACAACAGTTTCTTACAAGTTTACGTTCCTTTCCCACCAATTTGCTTTATTACCACCAATTTGCTACACTCTCCTTCCTGCCTGAGAGCATGCCAGCACAAACCGGTTTGCGCAGGTATTTATCAAAATCATGTATAGGTATGTAGGCAAATCGTACTAGTATAAACTTGACTATGAACCAAAAGTCGTTACACCAATCGCCTCTCTATTGCGTCAAGATAGAATCACTTTTAATGGGTTCATTATTTCCAGAAAAATGAAATAGGACCGCCACTCCGCCGCCACTCCGCAGCGTTGACAAAAAAATATATACGCAAAGAAATAATATTTCGAGTACTTACAGATGGTGGCTGGTTCAGATGGAGTGGAGTTGAAGTGCTTGTTTGCGAACGTTGACTTGGAAGCATAATTAATGTGTTACGATATATCTACATAAGGGTGATTTGTACAACAAATTAAAGTACATGAATTACTTGATAAACCATCTTAAAAACACAACTACTACTTAAAACACTACTTGTTAGTAACAACAGTTATTTCTTATGCAAGGCTGGAAAGTTGGTTATTTAGCGGCGAGTTGCCTCTATTGAATCCTGAGCGAAGCGAGTATTTCAAAGGTACAAGACGCTAAAATATTTTCTGCCGAGCGCAACACAATTTTTCACCTCACAACAGCGAGGAACATTTTATGGTTGTTTCCGCGGTCAACTTCCGGTAAAAAAATCTTTAAATATAAAGTTTAATCTAAATTTACATTATTTTCGTTGTTTTAATGATGTAAAAAACTAAAGTAAAAAAAAGGGAGTATTATAGTTACTTCAAAGTTATTTAAAGTAGGAATATATTGTTACTTATTAATAAGAATAAAAAAGATTCCGTAAATGTTGACACTGACATGAGGTAAAAGACAAAGACAATTTAAAAATAAAGATTTATGTCACGTTTCGAAATCCAATTATAGGTTGTGAAATCTCACCCAGCCTAATATAAAATTCTTATAACAAATAGTTTAATCTTATTGTTATTATGATTCAATGAACTAAAATAATATAATAAAACCAAAACCGAGTATTATTATTAATTCAAAGCTATTTAAATAAAAAATTAATATAACAAAAAGTCAATAATAGTGTAATAATATATTTAGGTATTAAATTAAAAAAGTCATTTACCGCGCTGGGCCGCAAAAAGCGATTTTCTACGCGGAAACTGAATGACAAATCCTCCTTTTCCGAGCGTGAGAGGTGAAAATAAAATTAAACAACTTATAAAAACCTATAACAGGCTTAGCCCGTACAGCGACACATCGACATGATTCTTTTTCGGGCGGTTTGAAATCCGCGCACTGAATCCAACCTAACACGCACGGCGAATAAAATTTCTAGTCATTTTTGTCAGTTTCTATCAATTCTCAGCCGAGACGCACGTATTGAACAACAGCCTTTTATTACGGCGTGAGAGGCGTGTCAAAAAACGTCACCGATACTGGGTTCGCCCTTTTAAGCGTTAAGCCCTATGAAAGGGATTTTCTATGTAAAATGCCTAAGTAAATAAAAAAAGCCATAGGAGAATCCGCGCGAAGTGTGGTCAGAGGTAGGGCATCCAATTCGAGATCTCGGAATACAGAAATCCCGCATGATTTTCAAGTCCCGCAAGGAGCGGGATCACGTGTACGGGATCCGCGGGATTTGCGGGATTAGCAAGTAGCATACAAACGTCCT
Source organism: Chrysoteuchia culmella (assembly GCA_910589605.1). NCBI lineage: Eukaryota > Metazoa > Arthropoda > Insecta > Lepidoptera > Crambidae > Chrysoteuchia > Chrysoteuchia culmella. The sequence goes on along the minus strand of OU342658.1, from coordinate 20,377,152 downwards.
CCCGCTGCAGGCTATCTAGCATCGCACATTCGAAGCAGACCGGCAGACTAGGCATTTTGTCGAGACAAAGACACTTTGTTTCCTTTTTAAACATATCCAATAACAGAAACCGTAACAGATGTCTTCAAATTCCAACTAAATGCTGTTTGTCCATTAAAATATTTCAATTGAATAGTTGTTATAATTAAAAGTAATAAATTTATACTTTTAGATTTTAATTTACATCAACATGTTTACCCAAAACCTGAAAACCAATTTTGTAGATCTCATAATTACGAACAACTTTTTATATGGAAATATTCCTAAAATTGCGAAAAAAAGCAGCTGTTTTATAGAATATTTTAATTGAACTCTTTAAATGTATGAAACCGCTGATATATTTTTTGCGATTTCAGGATTGCTTCCACGCAAAAAGTCGTTCGTAATGATGAGTTTTAGAGTCTGTCTAATGAAAGCAGACACTGAAAACAGGTGGAAAATAAAAAGGAAACGGAGTTTGGTTTTTTTTGTTTTTTTAAGAACGACTGAGACGGTGAGACTTTTAGCCTTACCCTAAAAATGCAAGTAAAAAAAGTCAAATCAAGGTTTGGGGTAAACATGAAATAACGTATAATTTCATTTCCACACCACACTTAATAGGCAGCATATCATAAATTGCGGGATCCCGAAAATTCCGTGATACCGCGGGATCGAAATTCATCGATCCCGCAAATACCGATCAAAAATAACATGCGGGATTGGATGCCCTAGTCAGAGGCATGAACTTTCATAGCGCACAAAACATTCTCGCGAATTTAAATCCGCACAAAACACAGATTTGGTTGCGGAATTTTGCGTGCACCTTCATTCAATTTCCTCGCGAATTAAATTCGCTATGCGGGCTAAGCCTTCAGAATCAGAATCAGAATCATTTATTCTTAGAAAATGGTATTATATAAGATGGTACAATTAATAAAGTGCAAACATTTTCTGCCATTAAAAAAGCGTAGGAATTAGTACATACATAAAAAATACAATTTATTATTAATAGGGAAATTACAAAATTATTTTAATGTCAAATGTCATCATTAATTACAAAAATGTCAAATATAAAAATTAAAGTTTTCATGTCAGAAAAATTACATGTCACAAAAAACTAAATAATACATGAATGTCCCTGTGGCAGTGATGTCGACAAGCTAGGACATCACGGACTGTCATGTCAAAAAAGTGCAGGCCGCTTCTCGAGACATGCCGCACTTAACGATATCATGCGCCGGTCCCTTGCCACCGTCAACGTGCCAAGTTTACTTGAGCCGACTGGTATTGCAAGAGACGATGGCAAGAGACCGGACGGTATGAGTTTGATTCCATGGAAGATGGGCCGGGTGCTGGTATGGGATGCAACCTGTTCAGACACGCTGGCCCCTTCCCATCTACATGGAACCAACAACAGAGCTGGTGCGGCATGTGAAGCGGCTGAAAAAGCAAAATCATGCAAATACAGGGGTCTAGGCTCCGAATATGATTTTGTCCCATTCGGTGTCGAGACCCTTGGTCCGTGGGGTCCTAGCGCTATAAGACTTTTTAAGGAAATAGCAAAAAGGTTAGTCGACATCACAGGAGACCGAAGAGCTGGCAGCTACCTCGGACAAAGAATTAGTCTAGCTATTCAAAGGGGGAACGCTGCCAGTATCTTCGGAACCTTGCCCAAAGGGACTCCTTTTAATAATATATTTTAGTTATTATATTATATTTTTAAGGTTTTAGTTTTAGGGTCTTTGTTCTAGTATATATATCTTTTTTAATATTGCCCATACATGAATTAAATGTGTAGACTGGTACCTACATAATTATAATTATTAATGTAAATTAAGTGCGTTTATTTTATAATATAATACGGCATTATTTCCTTTCTAAATATTCATTAATTGTATAGAAACAATGCTCCAGCAACCAGTCTGTTATGTTTTTATAAAACAACCGGAATGGCAAATTCTTTATTTCGTCGGGTAATTTATTGAAAATAATAATTGCTTGAGCATATTATTATACATTTTTCTTGAATATTTGTTGCCTTATTTATTTTCTTATTCTAGATATACTGAGAATTGTGTATTTGACTGAGTCTAATACTTGACGGGTGGACATATTTTGATGGGTATTAGGAATATAACATAAATTCGAGCTAATAGGTACCTACCCAGATTATCAAAAAAATATCTATTAAGTACATTATTTCTCAGAATAACATAAACTCTTTGTTCAGTATTTTTTCCTATTTAACCTAAAATGATTTGAACCTACCCCAGCTATGTACTGAAATATAACTTCGAAACATGTTTTTATCTTCAAATTATTATCCTGTCGAACAGTGGCACTACAAAAACCACTCTACTATGTAAGCTATAAGGGCGCATTTACGTAAGAGCCATAGATATTATCGTCAGCAAAAAAGAAATACTAACAAGTCTTTTTCACTAGTAAAGGCTGGGGGTTCCTTATAAATCTTATTCTGGATATTTTTGGTATTTCTCTGTTGATTAGATTAGGACTAGGAGTACGCACGTGCGTACAGTCACGATAAATAATATGTTAGCACTATACAACCATGTCACATCACAGTATTTAATGTATTTTGTGGACACAGAGAGCCTTTTTTATAACTTTTTAATTTTGCATTTTTTCCATTCCATTTTTATGTGACAAATATTAAACAAGATAATATACTAGAAAAAAGCAACTTCTTTTTTTTACACGTAACTGGGCAGCCATTTGACTACCATCGTGCTTAGTAAACAGGATGTGGTCTAAAGAACATGCTTGCCCAGGAAATGCCTATTCACTCTCGCCTTGAAGAGACTAAAGTTGTAGGAATCGGGGAACTTGTCTCATGTCGCCCTGACAGGATTCGAACCCGCATCCTTAGGAGTCCGGCCCAATGCAGTATATTTTCTTGTTTAATATTTATCACAGAAGCTTTGTTTCAGCGTGTTTCAATGCGATATGGTTCTATATAGTGTTCACATATTATTGCCCGTTACTACCTTTTGTAATATTGAAATTCCTTTTCTCAACATAGAACAAAGTTATAACTTTTGTTATAATTTCGTAAACAGAATTACAATGTAATAAAGTTAACAGGTTGTTGTGTTTCTATTCAGGAGTAACTTTAGGCGGTATCCTTTTTGTGCTTGACTTGGCTGTGGATAAATACCCGTTGTATTATGTTTACTGCTACCTAGCAATGGCGAAAGGTCCATATATACCGATTCCCATCGGTTTACCTTTTAGATATCCTACCCCAGCAAAAAATTAATAAATATTTCTTACACTCACATTAATTTTTACCGCCTCTGTGGTCTAGTGGTACAACCACCGGTATCAGACCCAGGGGTCCCGGGCTCGATTCCCAGCGGGGGTACATATTGTATTCGGTTTGGTTGGTGGTAGGACTTGTAGTAAGTCTGCCTGGCTAGCTACCACCATCTTATCTAAGTCTGCCGCCATAACAACAATGTTTTCAGCATTGTTGTGTTCCGGCAGTTAGAGATAAGATAGCCAGTTCCTCAGTGATTGAGGATTCCGGGAGAGGCTCGCTTCCATCTTCAGCCTTATCAATACTTAACATCAGGTATGATGAAGGCTAAGAGTCTACCCGTCGTTAACAAAAAAAAAAAAAAAAAAATATTACCTAGCCCCAAAGTAAGCACTGTAAGGCTTGTGTTATGGGATACTAGGGTAACGGATATAAATACATATACATATATAAGTATTTATGTGTAGAAATACACATAAAAGTCCATGACTCAGGTACAAATGCTCGTATTCATCATACAAACATTTGCCCCTACCAGGATTCGAACCCGGGACCTCAGAGTAGGCGACACCTTGAAACTGGTGTACGTACCACTCTACCACGGAGGTCGTCAGTACACAAAAGCAATACACCATGCAGATCATAATAATTACTTGACCCTGTTATTAATTATTGTCACCAATTAGATAAATTTAGTAGATGTGTCGTGAACAGTCACGATTCTAAATCGCCGATAATAAAAAATCTTTATCTTTAATTATACTGGCAACAATTTGTAGCTGGAAACACTGATATGTCAAAAGATTTATCTCTTGAATTTTGGCGAATAAGAAGTGAAAGAAAAGTTGCTTGTATATATTATTCAAGACTAATTTAATTTGTATTGTATTGAGGCTTGTGGTAAGCGCAGAATATCGGTAAGTCGATTTAAATGATCACTTTGTTGTATTACATGTCAGGTGCATATCCAGCAATTGCTGCGGTGATTGTTGGAGATATCCAAATCAGTGTTTTGCTAACCAGATTCATTACGTTCGGTCGTGTTGTGATTGAAGTGTGTTGTGAATCAGTGACCAATAACGGGATTAGTATCAGCGAATAGTATCAGTAGTAATTGGTGATCAGAAACCTATCAGTTGTGTTTGAGGTAAGAGATGCATTGGAGGCCATCGTGGGGAACCAGCCCCAAAATCAGTTACAAGGGAAACCAGCCCCAAGAGAACCAGTTCCAAGGGGAACCACCCCCAGGGGAACCAGCCCCAAGAGAACTAGTTCCAAGGGGAGCCACCCCATATATCAGAACAGTAAAGTTTGTGTGCACTGCGGTGCAGGTATACAGAGGGACGATATAGTTAGTGTTATCTAAAAATGTTACTCACAAAGCAGGTTGCACATGTTAGGCACAAAATGTTCTTTTTTCCATGTTTATCATTGTCTGATTTGTGGATTTTTCTTGGTTCGGCTTACGTTCGTCATATTTATAGGTAAATACTTTTTTGTTTAAAGTGAGGGGAATGACTTTAAGCATACTCCGTCCGCTTATGATGTGCCGACGGCGGATATGTGGGACTCGGCTGAGGGCATACCCACTGAAACCCTCACGATGCGCCTTAGGGGCTACCCTGCGGGAACCGGACCAGACTCGTTTCGTAAAGATAATATGCTTTTTAATGAGATCACCAACTGATTAGCTGATTAATTAACGCCAACCATCAGTTTATATCACAGCGTTTTAGTCGTTTGTTTGAAGTTGAAAGAGACCAAATTATGTTTTAGATCACGGTTATCTAATCGCCAGTAATTCGAACCGAGTTCACATACTATTTGCTTAGACGGGACGGGACGTATCCCTGCAAGTCTTAGTAAGTCAACTGGGATAAAGCAGTGGAGTAGGTAACTTAGAAATCCAAAGGCTGCTGGAGGAGAGTTTGTTGCATCATCAGCCTAACGTAAGGTCTAAATCTAAACGTCTAAAGAACTACATCCATCCTTTAGGGCAATCTTCTTTGGCGTGATCTAGATTCATCGTAATTCTTTTAGTTCACTTCAGTTCAGATGTAAATAGCAACAATGCTTAAATTTCCCTTCAGCCGTTTTACATTTTCGAGCATCTGTATTATTTTCCATTTTACATTTACTTATCTTAATACACCACCTTTCAACGTCTCAATAAGAATTCCTATCGAATTACTATTTTAGCACTTTTCATATAAACTTTATTAATAAAAATAAACTAAAATAGCACCTGAAATGTAATAACTCAGCAGCAACAATGTAATTTGTTTCGTTCCAGCCGAGACTAAGTCCTGCGGCGTGTTCACTCTGTTGTGCCAACTCTGCCAACTGAGCTGGCAGGCTGAGCTTGGTTTCCTCGTCGATTGGCACAGAGAACATGTACACAGCAGATTATATTTAGAAACAACATTGTGTATTTCTTTATGGCTATTGTACATTAGCTTCAAAAATACTTCTTCAAGTCTGGTAATTCCTGGGATTAACGCGTTTAAACAAACATATTTTTCTCAATCATGCTTGGAAATATGAGCATTATTTTGTCAACCTTCTTCGAGATAAATCGATATTGCTGTACTGGCCATATACATTCGAGGAGCGGCCGGCAAAAGTTGTATGAAAATTCATATCTGTCGTGTTTAGCGGCCAAATAAATAACATAGTAAACTCATATCTGTCGTGTAATTTAAAAACGGAACGATCTTTTACTCCCAAATATGGCAACCAAAGTGGTAACATAACAAAGGTTTTATTTAAATTTCGGACTGGCTTGCAAATAGAAAGCTGTTTTAGAAAAAAAAAACAACAAATGAACACTTTAACGCGTGAAAAAATATTGATTTCCGTTGTTCGTCTGATTTGGAAAAGTAGTTTTAATTTCCGCGCATTATTTGAGAAAAGACTATACAAGCCAAGGCTTCTATAAACCAAGGCCAATATTGGCCAAGGCCACAACTAGGCACTGATGAATTTACACGTTCGTCCATCAATGCCTCTTTTGCTGGCCGCTGCAGTAATTAATATTTCGATTTTGTTCCTTATGCATAATTTATTAGGAACTAGCAGTTAGCTCTGGCTTTGTATTGGTGCAATAATAATATTATGAAGAAAAAGAAAAGAGAGTCGTCACATAGAAGTAAACATTTCATACGAAAATATTAACCTTTAAATCTTTCTATCTAGATTCTTTCATACGTTGATCTAACTCAACCAGAATAAAAAAACACCAACACAAGTCTGGCCGTTCTCAAAAATGATCTAAGAATTATGTAGATTTTGTCTGACCCACGAGTTTACTACAATAACTTATCAATAGCTCTAGAAAAAAGGTTTTATATCTAAATTATTTCTTTATACTGGAAATTGGCTTTGCTCTCTTGCTCATGTGACGTCAATAGCTAATAGTATTAATTACTCGCGCTCAAAGTCTAGTCTAGACCTTTAAGTGCTGATCCGGCTCCATCCGGCTGTGATTAATTTGTCTGTCAAGTGCTGTCATGTTCATGTAGTCATGGGCAATGATATGTATATGTCGCAGCCAACTGGTTAAATCAGCCGTTCAATTGGATGGCTAGCCCGTTAATTAAACGCCGTCATTCAATGAAATGGCTAAGAGACAACTAGCCAAGTCTTTGAATGAAACGTTTAACGTCTTTGCTGAACGTCATATTTAGCCGTCTCATTAAATGAGATGTAAATTTAGATTCAATCAATTCGTGAAAACTTGTAGCCGGCGGAATATCAGAAACATTTTTATCACACTTTGTCATTATATTAATATTGGTATTTATATATCAATTTAAGTTATGTTGAAACGAAAAAAGCACCTAAAATTATCAGCTGATGCGAAGTATCTGACGCCATATTTGTTTTGAGACACTAGCTAGCACAGGGCAAAAAAAAAATGAATCACCTGGCTGAATTAACATCAGCCATCTTCAAAGGGCTAACTTACAATACGCCAACTAATAGAACGTTATGTGATGCTAGTTCAATCAACGACCGGTACTAGTTATTGCACGTGACTGTACTCGGGAACAGAAGTCGTCGTCGTCTCAGCCACGTAACACCCACTGTTGGATATAGGCCCCCAAAGGGGGGGGGGGGGGGGGTTTGCCATAATCGCCACGCTTGGCAGGCGGGTTGGCAATGGCAAAATGGGTCTCCTGAAGGCTGAGTCCCTTAGTCGCCTTTACGACACCCACGGGATGAGAGAAGGTAGTGCTATTCTAAGCCACACAGCTAGCCGACAACACACAGCTAGCCGACAACACACAGCTAGCCGACTCCACACAGCTAGCCGTCACCACACAGCTAGCGGACAACACACAGCTAGCCGACACCACACAGCTAGCGGACAACACACAGCTAGCCGACACCACACAGCTAGCGGACAACACACAGCTAGCCGACACCACACAGCTAGCGACACCACACAGCTAGCCGACACCACACAGCTACCCGACACCACACAGCTACCCGACACCACACAGCTGAAGTAGAAGAAGTGAAATAAATAAGGGGTAGGTACTGTGGAGATCGTACGAGTATATGCTTCCGCATTACAAGCAGGCCGGTGCACCGCTCCTGATGGCTGGTTTTGCTTTTATAAAAAACCCACGGACGGTCGCTATTTCAGATAAAACATTTTAAATATTGTAAAATATTAATTAATTATAAAAAAAAAAACATAAATTATTAGCAGTTGCATCTTTATCGATCGTTAAACACCTGAAAAGATGTTTCTTTCGAATGCAAGGATATTCCTAGCATTTTGATGTAACAACGCTGGCCTACAGCGTATTAAAAAAACAAAAAATAAAAAAATATATAAAAGTATTCGAGAATTTTGACGGTGGTTCGCAAGTCTCGGTAGCTCAGCGGTTAGAGCATTGGACCGGATTTCCAAAGGTCGCGGGTTCGATTTCCGTCTGAGAATTCACTTGTGGCCGAGTAAATTTTTCCAATATTTTTCTATTTAAAATTTACCATAATTATTTAATATAACGATAATAACAATCTAAGCGAGTGCTTGAGTTACGTCCGCTCTACAGTACCTTTTCTTCTCCGTTTACCTGGAAAGCTAGCAAAACGTCGAAGCCAGTAAAAAATAATGAAACCAAACTTAAAGTAATCTAAATGTGATAATGAACATCGAGCGTTGAAATCCAAAAAATATATCTTGTTTAAACTTATTATAAAAAAAGTAACCTTATTGATTCAAACGACTATCTGGTGTAGTGGTAATAACCACCGGTATCAGATTCAGGGGTCCCGGGTTCGATTCTCAGCGGTTATTGTATTCGGTTTGGTTGGTGGTAGGATTTGTAAGTCCGCCTGGCTAGCTACCACCATCTTATGTAAGTCTGACGCCATAACAACAATGTTTTCAGCACTGTTCTGTTCCGGGAGTTAAAGATAAGAAAGCCAGTTCCTCAGTGGCTGAGGATTCCGGGAGAGGCTCGCTTCCATCTTCAGCCTTATCAATACTTAACATCAGGTATGATAAAGGCTAAGAGTCTCCCATGATGATAAAGGCTAAGTTTAAAGTTGGGTATTTGAAAATATCGTTCACGCCGACAAGTTAATGGCCGCTAGTTATACGTAAAGTTAAGACTATTGATATCTTTTAAACTCCCAAAACACATTTAACTATTTCTAGTTCAAATTCTAATCTAGCTCAAATAACGTACCTAATACCTAAGTACTCCTTCTTAAGACAAGTTGTTTTTTTCTGGTATATTTTCTTGTTTAATATTTATCACATAAAAATAGCATTGTTAAATGCAAAATTAAAAAGTTATAAACCTCCTTCTTTTTTGAAGTCGGTTAAAAATGCTACAATACGTCGTTTGTCACGTGACTTGTCGCCGACTGAGCGTCCCAATGCCGTAATGGACTGCCGATAAGGCTTTCATATCCCGAGTGGCTCCAACAATAACAATATTAAGATATGGAAATTCAATACTCCAACGAGGCTCGAAGCCTCTCTGCTCCCATTCGAGCCTCTCTCGACTCAAATGCTTAGAATACTAAGTGTTATAGATTTTTGGGGCTTTTAAGGTGCACCGCTTTGTGTAACTGTTATTGCTGAATACTCTTCAAATATTCGTTGTCAGTATATTTTTATTGATTCGCTTTTAAGAAAAATGTTGCAAGGACATTTGCTGATTGCGTCTCTGGAGTGTTTTTAAACGCTTATTCTTGGCCTTTTTAGGGTTCCGTATCTCATAATAAAAAAACGGAACCAATTTTTTGGCCGACCGTAACTACAAATTTGTGCGGAACCCTCGGTGAGCGAGTCCGACTCGGACTTGTCCGGTTTTTAAGTAATTATTTGACCGAAAACCTTAAAATCTGGCAATCAGTCGGATAATAAATTAAATTTGAATTAAGTTTAAAAAAATCTTGGCAATGTAACAAAAAAAATATTTCTTGAACCTTATTTGGAATAAGTATCACATTATATTGATTACAATGGATGTTTAAAGCCTTACTACAAAACTTTTCCTACTTCGCTGGGCGTAAAAAAAATACTTCTTTTTTAGAAGAAAGCTTTTTACTAGTGAATTTTCATATCGTTCCAGTGGTTTCAGATATTACTTCATTGAGAAACCTCACAAGGTTACAAATTTTACCTCTTTCTAATATAGATAAAATACTATGGTATTTCTGTAGGTATTTTCAGGCCGAAGCCGAGACGTGCGTTTGTAAATCACACCCGACCATATAGATGAGAAACGACGCCATGTATAAGATTTAGAATTCCGCGAGCGAACATATTCGTTTCCAGAACACATTTTCCATTTTATTACATTTGTTTTCAACAGCTGGTAATACAATAAAATGAAAATTGTCTAAAAATATACCATAACCTAACAAAAAGTACCTTTAATAGGTATTTAAATAGGACAGAAATAGCGCAAAATAATTAGTACTTATAATTCGTCCATCTTCAAAGCAAGTGTGAATAGGCACCTGCTGGGCTAGGTCACTCCATCGTGAATCCTGTCCCAGCCCCAGGGCTTGATTGGATCAAGAGCAAACGTATTAACAAAAAAAAAAACTACCATTGGTCTAATTTTACAGTTGAAGTGATTTTTGCTCAATTTAAAAAAAAAGCTTTAGTTTTTAAATATAAAAGTCTTTCCTAATACATGACTTACTTACAACACTTTTGTTATAATTTTTAATTATTTAAGGTAATCATAAATACACTATTTTACAGTTTTTGTGTGGAGATAGAACAAACATGGACAAAATAATAGAATTATGAATGTGAACTTAGAACTTTACCTCATCGGACATAGGACAATGTAGCATTTATATTTATACGTGCTTGTTGGTTATATCTCCCAGCCCCTCTAGCATGAACACCGCTATATCACGCGACATAAAAACATTACATACAGCGCATCATGCTGTCATGCTTACTCCGCTGCGATGTGAGTGGGACAGCGACAGTTATCGAGTTATCGAATCGATAAAAGCCGCTCATGCTAGCTAGGCAGATATGTACAGGTTGGTGTATAATTCACCGTATTCTTAATAACAAACACAAACGGACAGTAAAAAGTTAATTTCGAATTATTATTTGTGATTTAAAGAAGAATACAAAACACTGTATAAGTTAAATAAGTTACTACTTTTGAGTCAACAAAATTCATGTGGGTTCTTAATCTACACTGACTAGCGTAAAATAAGAGCGCTTTAAATTTCTTAATTATCAAAACAAAACAACAATAGCGTCAACCTTTTTATCGATATGCCCTACTAGTCATTTGGCCACATTGAGATATGGCCGGGCCTTAGCTGGGCACATCGTGATATGACTGGGCGGATCGTAATTTATTTTCATCCACGACGCTTGTGGCGCTGCTTGCGCATTGTCAGTTGTATGTTTACGTAAGACAAAGATGGCGGCGCCACAACAGCTGTTATATTTTAATGATACAAAAATTTTATTTTAGGTTTTATTACACATTTTCGTGTCATGTTTTAGATTTTAAGAATTTTAAGGGAATTGTATACTTATACTTATTTAAAAGAGTGCCAATTATATTTTATTTGCTTATAATTTAGTCACACACGGGAATCGATTTGCCCAAATGTGGCTGGGTGAATCGTCACACGTTATGTTTGAACGATATGGCGGGTTTCAGACAGGCAAATCAAGAAATGCAGGCGTACCGTGTCGTGATGTGCCCAGGCAGATCGCGATCGGCCCGCCCCAATTTAAGAAGTCAGTCCGAAGACACTTTAGTTACTTGTCACGAGTTGATTGTAACAGCTGTCCTGCTATAAGTATTGTAACATATTTAGTTTAGCATTAATAAAGTTAATATTATAATTTGTATTTATTATTATCCTGTTTACAGGACGTCCCGTTTTTCAACCTATCATTTTGAGCGTGTCCTATTATCCTGTATTTAAATATATCAGTAATCCTGTTGTACAGGACCATAGACGGTCTATACTAAATATTATACTAAGAATATTAACACTATGTTCTTTATTATTTTCTTAAAACGCGACCCTTAGTCATGAGGATACGAGAAATAAGAAGAACTGCCTCTAACGAGGTAGTTCCTGTTTGAAATAATGCTCTCAGAAATGAGTGCCCGTTCCGTTCGTTTGCGATTCGGTTAGCTACGCATGCATGCCAAACACACGCATGGAGCTTCCCGAATATTGTTAACCGAAGCGAATATTTGCGATTGAATCGAGTCGGGCTCCAATTACGACCGCTAATTTAATCGGCAACAAAGAGAAACCGTTTCGTTCAACAGATTCAGCGGTACATTTGTCAAAGTTGAACGTTAATGTTTCCTGATATACCCGATGAGCGGGAAACGGGAATTTACAAAATTAACAGCTATAATTTTGGGTGTTAATTTTGATTTCAATTCATTAGCTGAAATTATCTTTTTATTTGGATTATCTCATTGGAGAGACCGTTTATTGAAATTTATGTTCGTTTCTTACTTAAAACTCTCATTCAGGGAGCTTACTCTGAACAGGGTCGCGTTGAGATTGAATGTTAATAATATTACTGATCTTCGACATTGATTCGTTTTTAACTTCGGAGGGTAGATTTTTTATTTTTATTTGTTTTGTAATAATGGTGATTCTAATTAATATAGATTTGGCATTGTACTTCAATGTCTGTTTAATATTGCAAGTCAGAAAGATAGAATATGGCTGATCTAACTTGTTACCTCTGTTAAATCTCTAACTATTCGCAATAAATATATTTCTCATTCTGATTCTGATGTAATTGCCGCTAAAATCGATTACTACAATACAAAATTATTTTATTTACTAATTTCAAGTAGTAATTTTTATTTTTATGACTTATTTTAAGTCATAATTACTGACGTCTCGGTTTCGGTTGGTGGTAGGAATTGTAGTAAGCAGCCTGGCTAGCTACCACCATCTTATCTAAGTCTGACGCCATAACAACAATTTTTTAGCATTGTTGTGTTCCGGTATTTAGAGATAAGATAGCCATTTTCTCAGTGATTGAGGGTTCCGGGAGATACTCGCATCCATCTTCAGCCTTATCAGTACTTAACATCAGGGAATATCGGGATAAAAAGTATTCTATGTTCATACATAGGATACTTTCTATCCCGATATTCCCACAGAACAGGAACCACGCGGGTGAAACCGATACCGGCCGCTAGTCGTTTATAAATATAACGCAGAAACAGTAGGCACGTTTTGCTAATTTTGACTACGCTGCTAAATCAACACTTTCAAAACATAATTTGAGACCTAATGACTATAGCTGGTTACACCCACATAGTTATTATTTTATAGTTTGAGGCTCTTTGTTTCGCCGCAAACCGGTAAATTTAATAGGGTTGTAGTAGGTTAAAATTGAGGATCCTGGATCAGAAGAGATCCAGGACCCTCATTTTTTCCATCGAAACAACACTATTCAACCATTACTTAACATCTTTACATAATAATGCAAGATGTAGACTCATTTTCAACGACACCTGCCTTATTTTTGCGTATGTGTGTCGCAGTAAGCTAAGAAGTCGACCGACCAGCACACACGTAACGGAAGTGTCTGCTTGGAACCGAACCGTGATTTGTTAATAAGTTATCTACGAGTATCACATGACAATCAGGAATGCACTACTGTTATTGATGCAAGTAATTACTTGTAATTTATTAATAGAACAACAAAGAAAAATAAGTTTGTGAAGCAAAGGATTGTCTTTTTTCAGGAAGGTGGTAGGTAAATAAAACTATTAGTAATATGTTTTATATGTATTTTTTATTTAAAATTCTTACACAAGTATTACATAGGTACCTACTTATAAAAAATTCTTATAAGTGCTACTACTCGTACCATGTACCTACCTATATTAAATGTTTACCCATGGGGTTATATCTAGTAAGTAAGAATAAAAGGAGAAATCATTGTTATTAAAATAATAACATTATTATTTAATTCATATACTTAAAGACGTTAAAACATTATTTTCTCTACACCATTTATCCAAAAAAAATACATTTTTTAGAGCACATATTTTATCATGATGAATACAACTCACGATATTCGATGAAGTATATTTTTCATACAGTGTTAAAAAACTAGGACAATGAATATCTTCTAAATTAAACAAGTTATCGTTTTTAAACATCTCCTTGATCCACAACATTTTTTCATAACCTTTAGTCAAAATACAACACTTTTTGTTTAAGTAGTAGTTTATACAGTCTTTATAATTAGAATATGGAACGACTCCTTCATTCCAATATATTCCTCTAGTTTTTTCGATACTGGCTACTTCTAATCGTTCTTTTTTTGTCAGTTCATAAAATGGGTATGGTGGTTTTATTAACAATACCAATAATCGACTTTTCCATAGAATTGCTATTTCTTTTGGAATAAACTGGTTGAGCTCGTTCTTAAATCCTTGCACATCTACTATCACATTCATGATAATGTTGTGGATAGGTTAGTGCAAAAAGGACCTTCACAATACAATTTGGAGAGACAAATGTTACATAAAAAATTGGTGTAGCCTTTTATACGGTAATTTGATTTTCACATACTAGGTACATATTATTAACGAAACAGTAATAATTAAAAATTCATACCGCATTATTATTATTATTATTACACCACATTTTTAGACATAACACATTTTTTAAAGCACACATTTTTTTATGGTGAACACAATTTATTTCTTTGTTTTCATTTTCATTATAATTATTGTAATCGTTATATAATTCTTTGAAGTTCGGAAACCCTTTCTCACCTAATTCTATTAAATCACAATTTTGACATAACTCTTGAATCCATTTTACTTTTTCCAAACCCTTTAATAATATTTTTTTGTTTCTCAGATATGGAACCACTACCCTTCTGAATTCAAAATAATCAATGTATCCTTCACTCCAAGTGAGCCCACGATTCTTTTCCAACCATCGTATTTGTTTCTTTTCTTCATTTGATAGTGTTTTAAAAGCATAGGGTGGCTTAATGAGAAAAGTTTGCGTGTGCTCCTTATGCGCTATTGCTAGCTCTTTAACAATAAACTTATTTTCAAAATCTTTAAATCCTTGCAAGTCTACAATTATAGTATCCATATTCATGATATTTTCTTAACAATGCTGGTTAGTGGTTTGTATTCGAATATGCAATCGTTTAGTATGAGACAATATGCGGTGGTCTGATCAGGGATTTCTATATCTGATTCGATTTCAACTCGCACATCTATAGACCCCTTAAGTGTTTCGTGCTGACGAGAACAGTCAATCACAAATAAAGGAGCAACGTCTCTGAATTCTTTCAAACTCATCAACGGTTCTGCTCGACGCCCATAGTAAGACTGCTGAAATCTTACGTACTGTTCATATATTAATGAAAACTTTTGTTCCGAAAAACTAACATTCAGCCCTTCATAGGGGTAATACGATGAATTCAAAAAAACTCTTACATCGCGTACATTGCAATGGTCAAACTCTGCCATTGATCTTTCAGCATTATTTTTACGGTTGGTTTGTAAACCAAGAACAACATATCGTGGTTTCTCAATTTGTGTTGATGTCTTTATCGACCAAGTATGTTTACGTGTTTTAGGGAGTAATGGATATTCATACAAATCCCAATTACGGAACGCTAGTGTTATTGCCCGATCCTTTTCTAATTGCTTTAATAAATTAATTCTTTCACGATCTGATACTTTAATATGCGGAACTCGCCAAATGATTTTACTTAACGTTATATCCTCCACTGATTCCCCTGCTTTCAATTTTAAGGCATTGAGATTAGTATTATTTCTCAATAGCACTAACTCATGTTTACAGTTAATGATGATTTTTTCATAATCTTCTGCAAAACCTAATACTTTATTCAATGGTATTGAAACGGAAAACACTCCGCCATTGTCATTTGTAGTACCAGTAATCGACCATCCCCAATTTTTTGCGCTTTTGGATTCATGTTCATTCAATGATAGCAAAGACTTGATAGTAGTAGTGATGCCTGCATTCTTAATTTTATCTATTTCTACACCATTTAGTTCATACCGAATGTCTTGAAACAAGAATAACGCAGGGTTATTTACAAAATCCACACTTGGTACTTTCTCCTTAATAGTAGCGGTGCTCTTAAACACATTTACTGTACCCTCTATATACAATGTGCTGAGTGATGGTAGCAAATACAAATCTTGTTGATTAATAGGTATGCGTATTTCGTCATTCTTGTTGAAACTTGTCACGTATGGTTTGTATGAATGATATTCGAAACTTTCAACGCTGTTATCGTAAGATGCTGGCTGAGTTATATTTAAAATATTCATTTTAATAAACCTACCAGCTTCAGAAATTCCTTATTACTTTTAGTAAGTTTCTTTTTTAGCTGAAACGGTGTTCGTTTACTAACTGATCTTTGAGAACTGACTTGAATACAAGACGGAGAGGGGTTTTTATTGAAATTTAACATTTTTTTCTGAAATGTAAATATAGCTGTACTTCTTCACCACGTAAATTGATTTTCTTATTTTCACTGTCTAATAACCTTATGTTAATAGTATTTATTGAACTTTGGTTAACTGGAAAATAGGTTATATTTTTAGGTATATCAATTATTCGATAACCAGGTGGTACACTTAACACAAATTCGTGAATTATATGACTTCTTCTTCCATTCACGAATGATCCACTAACCACATCACATTCAATGCGTATGATGGGTGTTGATAAAATGCTAACAGGATACCGTGACTCAGTACTTATATTAGCTTTTACTGTTTCCATACCAAAGCCAAAAAAAATTCCGAGTGAATCACTTTTGTTGAAGTGAACATCTTCAGAACAGAAAATACGAGTTTTCAGAGTATTATTGTTGCAAGTCATTTTCAATGTAGTATTAATGACATTATTCTTTATAAAATCACTAATATCTTGAAACTCATATGATCCTTCCGGTATTTTGATAACTTTGTCCTTACCATAGTAAAACTTATTGTTTTTTTCGTCTATATTTGGAATAGAGTTAAAAGTAGAAAAATATAAAAGTCCGCACTCATACTCTCCACATAATTCTAAAGTTGGTGAGTAGTTTGTTGTCAAAGATGCTCCTCTTCCAGTTATCGATACGGTGAAAGACATATTTATACTAACTTCGATTTCTAATGTTTTCTTTATATAAATGTTTTTTCCAATAGTCTCTTAAAAATGTTAAACAAAGATGACCACAATTAATAGTGCCAAATGTTTGATGCGGTATGTAATTATAGGTTATAGACATGTGTTGCAAATATTTTATTAATTCTAAAGGTGGTTTTAAGTTACCGAAACTATCAAAATATTCACAGTAATCATTTCGTTTAACGTAGGCTACCCAATGAGTTCCAGGATTATCAGAACTATCCAAATTTAGAATAGCACACTCTATTTTCCTAGGTTTCGATGGTAATGTGTCTCTCATAAAAACACCTCGAAAATAAGGAATGTATTTTGCATGTTCAACTATATCTACATTAGTGAGTGCTCTTCTGGGTAGCCGCTTAATTAGTTTTTTGAAGTATACAACCCAGCTCCTTTTTTATGAGCCTTTACATACACGCCTTTTCCTAGAGCAATAGCTTCCATAATCTTATTATGTCTTTGGGATTCTTTAAGATTTTTTTCAGCAGCCTTGTAATCATTAACTGCTTTGGCAATACCTGCAGCACCTCCAGCTAATGCACCCAAAGCTGATAATCCAGCAAAGATCGGAATGAGTGGTAGCACCCCACCGCTTTTTGGAATAGGAATAAAGCGTGGTATACGTATTCCTTTCTTATCACCGAACAGTTTTCTCGCAGCAACATATGCACACTTTATAGCTGCATGATTGTTCTTAGATTTTATTTTTTTTATTTGAGATTGTATTTTTTTCACTTTTGTCATAAAAGAACCCATTCCTGCACCAGCTTTAAGTTTTGCTTTCATTGATTTTTTTACTATCCATGAAGCGGCTTTCTCTCCCAGTCCAGCATCTTTCGCTTTTAATCTTTTTTTAGCCATATTCAAAAGTTCTAAATCCGCCTTATGTCGAACGCTCAAATCACTATTGTTATAAGCAATATCGTGGTACATACAAGCTTCATCCAATTTGTTTATACCTCGATCACCCCTCTGCAGTCGTTTTGTCAATTTTGTTCCAGGACCGCAGAATTGATATCCGGGTAAGTGTAACTCAAACGGTATATTATTTATTAGGTCGTTAACAATACCGCTTCCTTCCTTCATCGATGCAAATGAACTGAATGTGTTAATAAAGACGCTTTATTTATATTATAACACCAATGCAGTTTTGTCAATCCAACTGTTCTCGTCAGCACTAAGACCTAACCATTTTACATAAAGTTTATTTCCTTTTCTTTTAATAACTTTCTCAATTAGAAATATGTTCGGAAACTTTGTTTTCTGTAATTCGTATTCGTAAAAAGAACCTAAAATCTTCTGTTTATGTTTATCTTCTAAGTGGTAAGTTGGCGGGTTTGTGTGATTGACTTTAATCACATTAAATATTTCCGTCGACCAATTAGATGTATAACCTTTGTAAAAATCCCCTTTATGTTTACTTATACGAACGTGATCACCAACTTGAAACTTAGATTTTTTGCCAGTTTTGTTACTTTGAGATTTGATAATGTTTGATCTGGCCTCCATCTCATTTGTTTTATTTACATCGAAGGGCTTAAATTTTGTTATTCGGTGTCTAGTATTATTATAGCAATGGACGACGTCTTCCAAATTTTTTTTTACCCATTTATATTGACCGTGTAGGCTAAACAATTTAAAAAGGTCACTTTTTAATGTTCTGATTACTCGTTCTACAATGGACGCCTTCTTTACCGAGTAGGTAGAATAATGGTTAATATGATAGTTATTCATTAGTTGTTTAAAAGTGTCGTTATAAAACTCTTTACCAAAATCAGTTTGTAAATTTTCAGGCTTTCGAGATGAACTTAGTAATATATTTTGCATTGAATGTGTAACACATTTTTTCTCCTTCGATTTTAAAGGACTAACCCATACAAACTTTGATAAAGCATCAATAACTACTAAAATGTATTTATACCCTTTGTTGAAATGTGAGTACTTTTGAAAGTCCATTAAGTCAGCTTGCCACAAATCATCTATTCCTTTTATGATTGTGCATCGGCGAGGAAAATTTCTCCTTGCTGATCTATGGAGTTCGTCGACTACGTCTCTTTTGCTCATTTTTTAAACTTTGTATGATTCAATCAAATTATCAATTTCAGATTTTGAATAAAATAAAGTACTTAAACGTTCACTAGTTAGTTTTTCCAAGTTATTGAGGTAAATTTTAACTTCACTATTATTTTTTTTCATTTCATGTCTCAATTGCTGAACAGCTTCATCCACATATGCTTTATTTACAGCTTCATCGTCATTCTCAGGAGATGATACACCTTTTAATTTTGATGATTTTAAGTCGTAGTCACCTGTTTCCGACTTAACTAAAGTATTGTCTAAGGTATCAATGTATTCTGATAATCGTAAACGTTTATGAACGTGATTACCAAATTTATCTATATTCATTGCAGTGTTTGTCTGATCTTTACTGTAAGTCAACTGTTCATTTTTAACGCTGCATGTTACTTATATTTCTTAATGATGCCAGCTTCGTATAGTTCTTCGATGATTGCGATAATTTCATTATCTAATCCTGTGTTTCCAGCATCTCGTGATGCATATAATAGTTTTAACCGTTCTACTAACTCATTTGGATCATCCCAATAAATATAGTCCGTATTCTTTTTAACCTTTTTTAAAATTTCGATGCCTTTTCCGTGCGGAAGATTCTCCGAACTAGTAGTAATAGTTCTAGAAAATTTAAACATTGGTTTTATTATATTCATATATTTAAATCCCTTGTTGCTGTTGATTGGTTTGGATGGATCATAACTACGCTTGTGTGCGTTGGTATCAATGAGAAGGTATTTATAATTATGCATATCCTCATCTGTGATTAAATCTAGATTAGGTTTCTTTTTGTACAACAATTCTTTTAAACCAACTGTTTTCTCAAAATATTTATTTCCTATTTTCAGAATCCTGCCATCATCGTTAACGCGAGTTTTACCAAGCATAAGTTTCCCCCGTTCATTTCTTATTCCAAATGGGATGTTAGTCATTACTTCAGATGATGTTGACCATGATAATGATGGATTTGAAACGTTTGGTGATGATTGGAGGGATTTAAATGAGCCATCACTAACATTGTGGTTTTCAGAAGGTGATATAGTTAAGGTTTTATCATAGGGTTTTTCATTTTTAGCATCGTCGTCTTCTTCTTCTTCTTCTTCTTCACAAACAGATTCATCAAAATCTTCAATAGATGAATTCGATGTTACACTTTCATTATTTTTAGTCTTTTTAATTATTGGTTTGTGTTCCAAATTTTCCGTTGGACTCTTTTTATCATTTTTATTTGCTAACAGGTTTAGAGGCTTAATTATGGGTTTAAATATTGTTTCTAAGACCACATTATTTGTATTTTTTGCATCCTTTAACATTTCAACCTTCCTCTTAACAGCTGCTGCAGATTTTACAATTTGTTTTTTAAGGTGTTTTTCCATTTTATAAATTATAGCACTCAGTTCTATATCACAAATGAAAGTGATTCATCAATGATATAGCAATCTCTTATGTATTTTAATCTACAACTATAAATGTGTCAAATTCCATTCTGTAACAGCCTTTATTACGTTCACAATCCTTATTAATAGCAAGATATCTAAAAGGTTTATTCCAAACAACTGAGCACATATCACGGAATTGTCGCCATGACATGTCAGACCCTACATGCTCATCATAAACGTGTCTTAGATTGATATCATCTTGTTTAAATAATATTATTAGATTTGAATTGTCTCTGACAAGTTGTTTGGGTATTTTTGTATATGTTTGATTTATATAAAAACAATCGATATTCTTGTGGCGACCCATAGCAAAATAATCTCGGATGCTACTTTGATTTTCACAGGCAACATCATCGAATATAATTATTGAATCGGGTAAGGCTTCGTGTGGACTTAAAATGTCACTGTTGTGATCGAATTTGTTATAGGAAATTGTAGGGACTATATTTAATACATTTTCTAAATATATGTATTTAGGTTGGTATAAAGACTTTGAATACACATAAACATTACTAAAACGTGGACCATCCTGATGTAATAATAAACTAATAACTAAGTTAGTCTTCCCACAATTTGATGGACCACAAACAAGACAACGTATACTATTTGGTAATAAATTGCCATGACGCTTCCATTCACTTAATGGGGTAAGATAGATGCGCTCTAGTTTTAAACTCTGTTTTTGTTTTAAAAATTTCATATCTGGTTATTTTAATTTGACTGTTTTGTTTCAAGGCTATCAATAAAATGATTTTCAAACATTGCACATACAATATTTAAATGAATTACCTATTGAATCGTACTAGTCAGCATCAGGTACTTTAGCAATAAATACAATACTAAAGCAGTGCTTTTATTTCAGCGTAGGTAATTATGTTATGGGACATTTTAAATAATAAATTATTTTAGTTACATACTGTTATATATTTTCAATAAAACATATTTCATTTATACATTTTATCGTTATCAACTATTTATTATTAATACTTAAATGAATCCATATTAAAATTAGAAAATTACTTAAGTACTATAATTCGATAGATAGGTAGGTACAAAATAATTTTAATTTGATTTTAAACATTGGTATACTCGTATATAACTTAAAAGCTATCTGTATTCCATAAAAACTTTTTTAATAGAACAAATATTTTTACAACATATTATATAATATACACAATTTTTTAATTATACTTACATCATAATAAATTAATTTTTATTTTATTCTAAGCCCCACTCATTGGCTTACAGATTTTGAAAATCAGAACTATAGTGACCCCAAGGCAGTGTCTCTATTTGATTTGAAAGGATTTGCCTTTTATCATCACATCTGTTTAATACAAGTTTATTTACTTGTTGAGTATACAGAGTATGTTTAATTGATTTAATCATACTCATTTTACATGTAAAATTAGTATTATTATACAAGGTTTTAGCATACTGTGACATTTTTAATTTACATGTCACTGATTTACATATTCCTTTAGCTTTCATTATTTTTGTTTTCATCGATGATAAAGCATAAAGTTTTGCTCTTAACCCGATAAACTCAACTATTATATCACCACCAAGTTCATCTTTGAATAAACCGGGTATTTTAGCGTTCACCTTAGACATTTCATACGGATTCTCAGTGCAAAAGTTGCTCGTATCAAAGTTATTTATATCATCTTTGATGTCTCTATAAATATCTTCAGTATGCACTAAATAAAGAAGACTATCCGTATCTGTATAACAAAGTTTAATATTTTCACCATATTTTCTTTTCATAAAATCGTAATGAAAATTGTACAAATGCTGTTTAGCGTATTCTAATACCGTGAAGCCAATATAAATCGGTCTATCAAGACATATTTTTTCACGGTTTAGTTGTATAGCTATAAAGTTTTCGTTGAATACTGTTATACTTTTTAAATTCGGACGTGTAATTAATTTTTCAGCGCCCAAATGTTTATTCGTTTTATTACAATGTTCATTCCAATTTGTTACTAACTTAACATCAACTTGTTTACGTTTGTTTTCTATAGTCTTCCCAAATATTGCATTATTTAATAGTTTAAAAAAATCTTTCTGAAATGAAGTAGTTGAAGCTTGACGTAATCGTGTGTTTAAATCAATATATTTTTGTAAAAAGTTATCCTGACGGAAACTTAAAATGCGATGTATTTTAAGTAAAATTAGTCCATGTTTAATGCATTCTTTTAAATGAACATAGTGAATTACATAGTTGTATTTGTTGTACAGATTAGCAATCAACTTTGATGTTTTTCCTCCTGGTGGAATAAGTTTTTCCGGAGCGAAAGGTAAATCACTATGCAAATCATGTAAACTATCAGGATAGGCTAAGTCAACTTCTAAAATATACCCGTAATCAGCATCATCCGATATGCTCATTACATCGAAACATTTAATTTCATCCATTGACATTAACCTGAACTCTGAAAGAGGCATTTTTTTCGTCATAGCATGACCATAAAGATTGTTACAATCAAGATATATTAAATATTGTGACTGTCTCGAGTCATCAAATGCCGGTAAGTACTTATTATTGGCTACAGCATGTCGATATGAACATTGTGCCAAGCCTCCGCGTACACCCTTTTCAAGCATTTGATATATTTCTGAATCACTAATTAACTCGAGTTGGACACCTGTATAGAGCAACATTGCATCCCAACTTAAGCTTGGTGCGGTAATATAATACGCACAATCCAGATTATAAAATATTAAACATAACATTCGGAACTTTTCAAAAATATCACACAATAATAACACATCACATTTCAAATATAAGTCTGTGTATTCACCGAGTGAATGAATATTGAAATATTTCCAAATAGTTTTCGCATGGTTATACTCTTCATCGGATATATCATTCATTTTCAAGTTATTATAAAAATGCTCTTTCGAGGGAAGTTGTGGTTCATCGTACTTTGACCACGAATCCATGTATTCATATGGATAGACACCCTTTTTTCTCAATAAAGAGCATTTAAATTCATCATTAAATTCTGAAAACAAATGTACAAAATCTTTTTCACATAAACTTTTACTTAAAGTGTCTAAGCTTGTACTTAGGAAATGGAAAGAATCAATGAACTTTATTTGAATTGGGTGATTTTTATCGTCTGATTTAATAATTTTCGTTATACTTAGATAGTTTTCTTTAGTTTTTGGTATAATCTTGATCGTACCTTCATATCTCGCCAACTCACCAATAAAAATATGTGAATCATAGCCAGACAGATTATGGAAAACGACCGGTATGAATGGACAGGTTCTATGCATTAAGTTACAATGGGAATGCACAGCTCCTCTATACTTGCCAGTAACATGATCGTGATCACGAACTTTGTCATCGAATAACAATTGTTTACAAATGTAACATTTTTTCGAGTCTTGAAAACATTTCTCTTGTTCAGTGGTTAAAGGATGCATATCCTTTTTGTCACGTAAAATAGCGTGGATTCTTTTGACTTCCAAAATTAATTTTTTGATAAACACTTCAACACAATCTTCGCCTCTATAAGATACATATTTATTTAAGGAGTCGTCATGAGAACAACATACATAATATGCAAAACATGAAGGCTTATGAATTTTATTTGTTGTTGTATTATTAGTTTGATTTTCATTATGATCTATTAATAAACATTCAAAGTCAGCATAAATAATAAAATTAATTCTTTGCTGTCTTTCATAGTGATTAAATTTAAGTACACTGTTTTTTTCTGGTAACACAGTCAACACATTAGAGCAATCATGAGAATGAAGCTTTGTTTCACATGGAAAAAATTGTAAACAGCTATCACACAAATATACTTTATTCTTGTGTAATGATACCTGCTTACGAACTAATCGTGCCAGGTCTTTTATTAAGCAGTAGTGAGCTTTATCATCACTTTCCAGATATAATAAATTAAAATGATTCTGTTTCTTTGTGTTTGTTTTATACAAAGGGCCTACTACGATGTGTTTATTTAGACCGTATATATTGATACTTATTTTAGAATTATTTTTCTCAAATAACTTTATATCACTGATCGAAGGTGGAAATGACATCCCTTCTATGTTTAAAACTCTAGAGTAATGAGGATATGAAGATGGCCTGCATACATTATTTTTGGCAGGAAACATACCCGCAACAACACTCCATAAAAAACAGCAGTTGTCAGAATTTTTTATATTTATACAGCTTTTAGAATTTCTTACACTTGGAGGTAATTCTAAATAAGTGCCACCTCTCATAGGGGTATATTTGTTAACATTGATTTCTAGATGGCTTATCGCAACAAAAGACCAACCAGACTCACAATGTTCAAATTCTGTAATTTTTTGATTAATTTTATCAATCATATTCATAAAAAAAATATTCAAGTCAGTATTTTTATAAATAATTTCATATTTTGTATTAAATGATTTCAACTGTTGCTCATTTGTTTTATACAATATAAAATGAGCGAACAATTCAAAGTTAACTTTTATACAGACATTTTTAGCTACAGATTCATCGATCAGTTTTATCATGACTCGTTTGTTATCCTGCAGGAACGTCTCTATTTTATGGTACTCGTCTTCCTGCGAGGGGTTTAAACGATATGTCATGATTCGATTTTTAAAAGCAGTAGCAATAATGTCAATATTATTATATTCGGTCTTTAATAAACAATTAGATTTGTGTATATTACTTTTGGTATGATATCGATATTCATTTCTTGTTAATTCTGTATTACATTTTTCACAATATTTCATTTCGTCGGATGGGGCTGAAAAAAAAAGACCTTACACTTAATAATATATAATTTTATTTCTTATAGATTAAGTACAATAAAAATAGATCTATACAAAGAAATTAATTACACACTTTAAACGGTTATATGTTAATTAGTTTCATAATAATGTTCGTTAGAACTGCTTTTTATTTTGGGTGGCAGCCCTTCATAAAGACATATAATATGCAAGTACGATAATACTAATTCAAATACACTGTTATAGGTCTTTAATAATAATTGCTCACGAAAGTTGGCGGGCAGTCTTTAAAATCTTTGCGCGTTGCCGCAATTAATTGGGATAGCACACGCCAACTGTCACTATCCTCATTAATTTTATTTTTTATTGTAACGATGGCATGACGCCATCTATTCAAAGGCAGGACATGCTCTATTTCTTCGGTTTTGTATACCTTAATCTCGATATAATGAGAGCCTTTCTTGTTCTCATTGATTTGGCGAGAGTGCCCGTTCGCCAATCGTCGTGTGTAATAGTTATAAACTGGTGCTTTGGTTTTACCTTTCGGCTTGGGCGGTGGTTGTGGTTCTTCATCGCTGTCGCTTATGTCACCGAACAATTCTTGGGCGGTAGCTCTTGCACTTTGCATAGAAACAGGTCTTATCTTGGGCTTCTTTTTCGATGGACCGGCGACGGTAGCGGGGGCGGTGGTGGCAGGCGCTGCTACCCGTTTCTTCGGCTTGTCAGTTTTCTTCGCAGTTTCTTTCTCCGTTTCTGAATGACTAACATCTTCATCGGATGGAAACAGAGTGTCAGCAGTAGCGGTAACATAATGATTTGACCTGTCGAAAAATAAAAAAAAGATTTGAAATAATTACACAACAACTTCGAAGATAAAGTACTTATATTGTTTATCAATTAACTATTACTACCGTACACAGACTTTGAATAGGTACTTAAATAATTATATTTATTAATAAAATAATAAGTACTTATTCATTTAATACAACAATGACAGGTTAGGTTAGGTCCAGGCAACTATGAATACTTCGTACTGTATGGGACGCACATACAAATGCAAACATTTTCCTCTTGCAGGAATCGAACCCGCAATCGTAAGTTCAGTAGTCATATTCACCCACTAGTTGCAATGACTATAGGTACTTAGTTAAATAATATACTTGGTAGGTAGGTACTCACATTTTGTTTTATTATTAGGTTGATGATTTCTTGTAGAGTTGTTGTTGGTCCCTCAGGAGAACTGGATGTGAGGTGATCCAGGTTGGATGGGCTTAAATATTATGTTTCACACAATACTCTTCATGTAACGACACGGACGCACACTTAGAAAAAATGCTTACTTTATAATAATCCTAAAATGGATTGATGTGGATCTCAGTTTCTCAGTGCCTCGCAAGCAATATTTCGCGACATAGGTACTTTATACGGTGACTTACAAATTAATTAGATATTTTAAGTAAACAGGAAAACAAATTTATATCTAAAAAGTATAGATAAGTAAAAAGTAGAAACCTGATCGACTGATTTTTACCAAGCTATGATAATTTTATAGTACCCTAAATGTAACGTAGTGATTTGCGACCTTATTTAGGGGTTCGACTCCGTTATAAACATTAAACATAAAAAAACCACTGACTTTAGCCACCTCCAAATCCCGGGTTCGATTCCGATCGAGCCAATGTAGATTTTTTTTCTATTATTGTCTGTAGTCCGATTCTTTGTCGAGTTCAATATCCGACTTCTTACTTCCTACTAATATTATAAATGCGAAAGTTAAGATGTTTGGATGTTCGTTGCTCAATCATGTAAAAACGGCTGAACTGGTTTGGTTGAAATTTGGAACACAGTTCTCTATTGCAAATTTCATCCAGATCCGATCAGAGGGCCTAATGCGAGTTTGCAAATGTCCAAACGTTACTATCCGGTGAGAGTTACATTTTCAGACATAGCTTTTATACAATAGGAATAAGGTTGAGAATTAAACTCTATTCGCAAACTGCGGCGTAAGCGAGTTTTTGTGTGAATGAGTAACAAACTAAGTAGGATTTTAATAATTTAATAAAATGTATATTTTATTCCATTACGGAATCGAACCCGTGATCCTCAGTTTAGCAATCGGTTATGCCCATCAGTCATAGAGGGAGGTATACACCTACGTACGTTGATCGATAAAAAACAAAGCTATTAGAATCGTTTTTCTCTTGTTAAATAAGTATTTGAGTGGTGATACAAAAACAATTATAATTTAAAGTGACAAAAACTAACTAGGTACACTAAGATTCGTACTATCTGACGACCTGTTTGGCGCAGTGGTACTATACCAGCCTTCTGCGCCAGAGGTCTCGGGTTCAATCCCCGGACAAGACAAATATTTATTTGTCTTGGTCTGGGTGTTTAATATGTATTTTATGTATGTGTTTACAAAAAAAGTATATTAGTGTGTTTATCCGTTATCTAGTATCCTTAACTCAAGTTCTTCATGAGTGAAACTATCGTGGGGATATTATTGGTGTGATTGTAAGAAATTATTAGCAGCACATTAAGTTATACAAAACTGACAAAAATCTGCAATTTATTATGAACCTAAAAAGATTTAAATATTGACATTTAAGTATAAAACTGATCGAATTTGATTACCCTGTTGTGGTATCCCTGCGTGCCGTTAACTGTACTTAAGTATTTTTAAAACATTGCTTTCGTTAACAGTCGAGTAGAATAATTATTTTACAATAGTGCACGTGCATCATGTGGGTACCTACCTAGGTAGAGATGTATGGCGAAGAATTCATGCAGTGTTGTATTGTATGTCATCCCTAATATGGTAACACGATAAATAACTTGTTTTGCTATTCTATTTTGAACTTTATGATTAATTTTGAATATGTATAAATTGGGGGTAATATTTAAAAAATCAATCACTTTTCTACTTCGCCATTTACACTCTAGACTTCTAGACCAGCACGATTTGATATTCCAAATAAATTATGTCGGTAAGTTTTTAGTGATTTAATTAGATTTTATAATATAAGTATTTATTTATTTTACAAAACTTATTACTGTTTGTAGCAATTACTTACACTTATAATATAAAGTATTGTTCGGTACTTAACTGAAAATAAGGTGGTGAGGTGGTTTGTGTATTTAATTTTTATACTTAAATATATCTTTATTTTATTGCAGGATACTGAAGAATTATTCAACTTTGTAGATTTGAGCGAACTTCCTAAAAATAAAAACATTCAAGAGTCTCGTAAGCGACGATCTGATGAGAATTCCTTAACGACTAACTTTTGTTTTATTAAGACACCGATGCAAGGATATAAAATCATACGTATTGAAGTTTATGATGCGAAAAAATTTGATAGTATAGACGATACGATATGCAAGTGCAAAGCCGAATTGTGTGTACAACATGTGGTGAAGGGGGTGTTGTTTGATGAAATTTACACTAGCACGTGTGATATAATATCAAAAATTCAGCAGCTTATTGAGAGAAATAGTTTGTAATACAAAATAGTGGTATGTTTCATAAATAAAATTTAACATAATAAGTAACGTGTTTTATTTTTTAGACCCATTTTATAAGTTTTTAGCTAGCATCCTTTTAAAATTATATCATCAAAGGTTAAGTGTAAGCTACATCTTCATTATCATTAAGTACCTACTATTGTTATCCGTATAACGCACGTATTGCTAAGTGTGCTGTTTTCCATATAAAGAACATAGCTTTAATTTAAAACACCGAGCAACTGTTGTAACCTCGCAGTGAGACGATAGGTCAGTTAACTTCAATCAATACGTTCAAAAACTAACTAAATTAATTGGTAAAAAGTAGTTTAAAGTAAGCAACATGAAAAGTAATGGTTAAATCACTATTCAATGTTTTGTTTCAATGGTAAAATTGAGGGACCTGGAGCTCTTCTGATCCAGGATCCTCAATTTTAACCTACTGGTTGTGAAGCATACATACGTAGGATTTTATTTTTACAAAACATTGGGATATTTTATTTCAGTATTAGTTACTCTTTGAGACAAATACAACTTTTTCATATTTCAAAAAGTTCTTAAAACGGGGGCCAAATAGAACATTTTTGTCCTATGAGTCCTCCGGGGGGACTAAATGGGAACGATACAGTTTTTTTATGTCAATAGTATAATTTTACCGGCCGCTTGGAGAAAAAGTACCAACATTCATGTAAAACAACAACATGAATGTGTCCTCAGTAACTGAAGATTCCCGGGATAGGCTCGCTTCCATCTTCAGTCTTATCAATACTTAACATCAGGTACGACGAAGGTTAATATAATTAAGATATAATAAGAGTCTCTCCTTCGTTCATAAAAAAAAACTACGTTATAAAAAACCGACTTTAAAAAATTAAAAAATAAGCCTTTTGGTGTCGGTGCTAGTCTAGGCAAGAAAAATAAAAGAATAGTAAATGATTTTTGTAATTTTTGCATTTTTCTATGCTATTTTTATACTTATGGTAAATTTAAAATAGAAAAATATTGGAAAAAATTAACTCGGCCACAAGTGAATTCTCAGACGGGACATTTTTTTTTGTTCGATGCGGAATAGTTGCCTTTTGGTCCCATAAAAAATTGATTCAGTTTGGCCCCGTAGTTTTTATTTCATGAGCATTTTTGTTTACTTAGACTAGACGATATAATTTTCAAGATACTTTGTTTATTATATACATGAAACCTGTAATCTAGAAAATCCTACTGTAGTTTACAAAACATCCTATTACACCAAAAAGAAAAAAAAACCATGTTAAAAAAAAACCAACTTATAACAAAAAATAAGCCTTTTGGAGTCGGTGCCAGCTAAGGAATTCTTATTTAAGCTACTATTATTTTTATGGTAAATTTTTTAATAGAAAAATATTGGAAAAAATTTACTCGGCCACAAGTGAATTGGACCGGATTTCCAAAGGTCGCGGGTTCGATTCCCGTCTGAGAATTCACTTGTGGCCGAGTTAATTTTTTCCAATATTTTTCTATTTAAAAATTTACCATAACCTAAAAATATGTCTTAATGCGTTCCGAATCGCACTATTGACTTCTTTGTTATATTTGAATATTATTTCAAATAACTTTAAATTAATTATAATACTCCGTTTTGGTTTTATTATATTATTTTAGATCATTGAATCATAAAAACAATAACAATAAGATTAAACTATTTGTTATAAGAATTTTATATTTGGCTGGGTTAGATTTCACAACCTATAATTATTGGATTTCGGAACGTGACATAAATCTTTATTTTTAAATTGTCTTTGTCTTGTACTTTATGTCAGTGTCAACATTTACGAATCGTTTTTATTCTTATTAATAAGTAACAACATATTCCTACTTTAAATTACTTTGAATTACCTATAATACTCCCTTTATTATTAAAACGACGAAAATATGGTATATTTAAATTAAACGTTATTTTAAAAGAATTTTTTACCGGAAGTTGACCGCGGAAACAACCATAAAATGTTCCTCGCTGTTGTGAGGTGAAAAATTGTGTGTTGCGCTCGGCAGAAAAGATTTTAGCCTCTTGTACCTTTGAAATACTCGCTTCGCTCAGGATTCAATAGAGGCAACTCGCCGCTAAATAACCAACTTTCCAGCCTTGCATAACAAATAACTATTGCAAAGAATAGGTACAAATAAAGATGATTACAAATAAATTGTTAGTTTCACCTACTCAGCCATATACAAGAGCATGCAAATATTGCCAAGAGAAAAGTAAAATCTAAATAATTATTCTAAATTTTTAATATTTTGCTGATGACTTACACTTATACATATTTTCATTATTATACATTGTACATTCTATGTCCCCAGCAGTGGGGACATTGGTGACCCAACTCTCATTTTAGTTTTGACCTATAAGACGGAAATAGTCTGAAATTATAATTATAATATAAAAAATATGTGTACCTAGGCCAGGAGGTGAAATTGGGGAAAGCAAACCAGTGTAACGAGATCGACAGAAGAATACGACTTGGTTGGGCAGCATTCTCAAAATTGGACTTTGTCTTTCAAATGAAACTAACAGCCCACCAGAAAGCGCAGATATTCGATCAATGCGTCCTCCCCGTTCTTTCATACGGAGCAGAAACCTGGGTTACCACCCAGGATACTATATATAAACTGAGGGTGGCGCAAAGGGCAATGGAGAGAAAGTTGGTAGGTGTCACTCTGAGGGACCGAAAAACAAACAAGTGGTTCAGAAAGCAGAGTAAAGTCACTGACATAGTCCTTAGAGTGGCGAGACTCAAGCGGGAATGGGCCGGCCACATTGCCCGCAAACAAGAATCCTGGTGCAAACGACTCCTAGACTGGAGGCCGTGGGAGGGAGGACCACGAGGGAGGCCACAAATGCGATGGAAGGATGACATCAAAAACGTGGCGGGCAGCAACTGGACTCTAACTGCCCAAAACAGAGAAAGGTGGAAGTATTTGAAGGAGGCCTACACCAAATCATTGGTTGACGACGGCTCAACAATCGCAGGCTGTACGCGCGTATTACTGCGGCTTAAGGCTCCTCCATATTAACAACAATATTAAATAATAATTATAATATATCTTTATTTATCCCAGTTAGTTCTCAAGTAGGGCGCTTTCAAAGAATATATAATAGTAACAGAAGTTGCACTCCGTTGATCTCGAAGAAAGCCGACATTTTAATAGCCTACAAAATTCCAACGCATCTGGTGCATTCAAAATTGCACCTTACTGCTATTATCACAAGAGCGCAATTCCTTTGTGTTTAGAATTTACCTGCGCCACAGCTCAATTGTCAGGGTTGTACAAGCGAAGTAAAATAAATAACAACATAATTTTATGAAGCATTTTTTGTATTTACAATAGTTTAACTTTAATGTAATGTTGTATGTTTTTCTTACCATCTCTAAAGTACCTATTATTAAACTTCGAACAAACAATTTTAAAAGGTATAGTGTCGGAAAACATAAATATGGTGCAGTTAATATTTAAGATTAATATTACGTAAGTATTTGTGAAATTCATGTTATGAACTGCAAACGTGTACTCACAAGCGCGGGGCGGCCCTGACTGATTTATAACTAACTGTGTTGTAGCGCGCTGTAGGTGTGTTTATCGCGGTAGGCATTAGGCGAGTGACGGAGGCCTGGCGCCGTTGACCACCCAGTGGGTGGTCATGGTCAGCGCCCGACAGGTGATAGATCGCCAGCTGGATCTTGCTTATGATTTAAAGGCATTCTGCTATGAGGTATTGGTTTCGGTTTCTGCAATAAATAAATATTTGTGAGTATTAATATGTTCGTTTGATTTGGTCTGACGTTTTTGTATATTTTATAAACAAATGAATGTTATTTTAGAACGACGGGGAAACGCTTAGTGTACGTTCACACCAATAGGTGCCACGCTAAGCGCCTAGTGGCTCGCTAGTATAGGTGCCAGGATGAATTATCCATGCGAACGAATGTACGTGTTACGTTACTACTGCGTTGTTCACACCGTTCGCGCCTCGCTGTGGCTAATCGCCAGGCGGCTATCTAAGCGAACCATCGTGTCTGTTTTTTTCAGGACACATTCCGGCGTAAAATGGATGATTTTTTTTTTTTACTTTTTGAAGATGAGTTGAAATTTTGCTTAACAGAAGGTCAAACAGTTCTATGTTCATACGTAAGTATTCGTAAAACTTATCTTCATAATTACGCAATTGTTTGTACAGTAGATGAATTTCACCTTTTGTCGATCTGATCTTATTTATCTCATGTACCCAGCAGGAGCGGTGATTACGTTGATAGAACTTTAAACTTGAATTTTCAGTAAGCAGAAGCCGTTTCACAGTTTTAGAAAGAGAGAAGAAATCTTCCCATTCGATGAATGTATTCGCCGGTGTGAACAGTAGCATAGCATAGCGTAGCACCTATCCTAGCGAGCCACCTATCCAGCCACCATTGGTGAATTGGTGTGAACATAGGCTTAGCCTTCATCGAACTTCCCGGTTGCCCAGTAGATTTTTTTAGGAACCTTTATTTAAAAAAGTTACAGATATACAGAAATCGTTTATATCACAATTAATAGAATATTAATAGGTATTTCATTTGAATGATTAATTATTTCTTTAACCATATTACTTTCCGAGAAAACGTATCCCAAAAAACTCTAATGGTCCCCGATTGTACCTATTAAATATGATAAGGTTGAAGATGAAAGCGAGCCTCTCCCGAATTCCTCATCCTCATCCTCAACCACTGATGAACTGGCTGGCAGATAAGGTATCTCAAACTACCGGAACACAATAATGCTGAAAACATTGTTGTTTTAACGACTCAGATACGATGGTGGTAGCTACCCAGGCGGACTTACATTACAACAAGTCCTACCACACCAACCAAACCGAATACAATATGTACCCCCACTGAGATTAGAACCCAGCAGCTCTGGGTCTGATACCAGTAGTGTTACCACTAGACCACAAGGCAAAAGAAATAAAGTACCCCAACAATGTAGCACAACGTTTACCTTTCCTACGCATGATGATGCGATATGATGCTGAGTTATTGATTAGATTTATATATAAGTTTGATACAAGTAGTGCCTTCGTCTATTAGAGACTAGACTCAAACGCGTGCTACACACGTGTCACTTGAGAAAAAAGTTTTTCTGACCTTTGACCTTGATAAGGTCAATTTCAATAAATATTTATATTTTATAATTTTTGCATTTTTCAATGCTATTTTTATACTTATGGTAAATTTTAATTAGAAAAATATTGGAAAAAATTAACTCGGCCACAAGTGAATTCTCAGACGGGAATCGAACCCGCGACCTTTGGAAATCCGGTCTAATGCTCTAACCGCTGAGCTACCGAGAATTGCGAACCACCGTCGAAATTTTCCAATACTTTTATATTTTTAATACGCTGTAGGCCAGCGTTGTTACATCAATGCTAGGAATACCCTTGCATTTGCATCTTAATCGATCGCTAAACACCTGAAAAGATGTTTCTTTCGAATGCCAGGATATTCCTAGCATTGATGTGACAACGCTGGCCTACAGCGTATTAAAAATATAAAAGTATTGGAGAATTTCGACGGTGGTTCGCAAGTCTCGGTAGCTCAGCGGTTAGAGCATTGGACCGGATTTCCAAAGGTCGCGGGTTCGATTCCCGTCTGAGAATTCACTTGTGGCCGAGTTAATTTTTTCCAATATTTTTCTATTTAAAATTTACCATAAATATTTATATTTTTCCGGGCGTCTACATTTTTTTGTGATTTTTTAAGCTATTAGTGAAGACTGTAAGTGTTATACTCATGGCGCTAGAGGGAACATTAGAATGGATAACACAGGCCTTATACATATTTAGAAATAGAAGATAACATTTGTGCAGCGCCACTAACGGATATAATGTAGCTAGTTAACTCCAATTAGCCATTGCGACACAGGAAAAACATTATAACTCAGTTTTAGGCAATATTGATTTTAACCGCCTCTGTTGTCCAGTGGTACTACCATCGGTATCAGACCCAGGGGTCCCGGGTTCGATTCCCAGCGTGGTAGGACTTGTTTGTCTGGCTAGCTACCACCATCTTATCTAAGTCTGACGCCATAACAACAATGTTTTCAGCATTGTTGTGTTCCGGCAGTTGGAGATATGACAGCCAGTTCCTCGGTGATTGAGGACTCCGGGAGAGGCTCGCTTCCATCTTCAGCCTTATCAATACTTAAAATCAGGTATGATGAAAACTAAGAGTCTCCGCGTCGTCCATAAAAAAATTATGATATTCTTACTAAGCAAAAAATGCGTTTTTTTTACACTTTACACGTTATAATTTAAATTCTGCAGCTGTGTAAAACGTCGTTCAGACATACAATTATTTTATTAAACAATTTGAAATGTTAAACAAGATTCATACAATGTTGATTGTATGTCTGAGTTACAATATGTTTTAAAAAGTATATCAGGACGAATTTGATTGTAACTCACAAATTATATACAATAAATAATTAAATATATACATTGTGTATACGACATAAAAATAATAAAAGAGTTTAGGTCTTACCACGAATTGGTCAAGATCGATCGGCATTAAGGCTTATCCGAAATAGTTAAGGTATTTTTTAATCCTTGTCGTGCTTTCCTGTAAAATGCCAAAAACTGAGTTACCACATTTTTCCTTGCAGGTGCCGATTTCTAGCTAACAGCATCGTAAATGGGTATCGAATAGGTAAACCCCTAATGGAACTAATCGCTGCGACCTTTGCGTCAGTCAGGCAGGTCGAGTAATAAAATATCACTTAGTTTTTGAGAGCTGTACATAAATACGTGTATATACACTCACGTCATAAATTACTTTCAGAGTTGGCAGAGCATCAAAGAAGAATTCAAAATTTAATATCATTTATTTAGACTAGGCTGTTCTTGGACGAATTAGTTAATTCGTCCAAGAGGCTGTTACAAGCACTTATGAACGTCAAAGAAGCTACGCCATCGGTTCACAAACCCTACGGGGCAAGATACCTTGTAACGAGATGAACCGACAAGAAACTCGTCAAGGGCTGTTTTTGAAGCAACTTGTGACTGAAATGTATGAACATCACTCTCACAATCACACCTCAACGATGCGACGCCAAGTTTGGGATTGTTTTCAGCATTGTTGTGTTCCGGCAGTTAGAGATAAGATTCCAGTTCCTCAGTGATTGAAGATTCCGGGAGAGGCTCGCTTCCATACTTAACATCAGGTATGATGAGGCTAAGAGTCTCCCCGTCGTTCATAAAAAAAACAACGTGTTGCACTCCGGGAGTGCCGGCAGAAGTGAAAACCGCTTAAACGAAACTGCAGGAGCAGGCATACATTTTCGCCGCGCGGTAGAAAGAGACGGGAATATTAGTTGAAAAATATTAAACAAGAAAATATACTAGAAAAAAGCAACTAGTCTCAGGTCGCCCTGACGGGATATTACTTCTTCTCCTAAGCCGCGCCGCCGGCGGTCTACTTTCCCTCCGTCTTACGAATTTTCGATCAGGGTCACGTGTCCTGATGCGACTTTACAATTTTTTACCCATCCCAAAAATTTAAACAACGCCGCTAAAGAAGTTTTCACTTCAAAAATAAATAAATTGTATACTATAATATAGTCACATTTGACTAAGCTTAGCTAAATAGGCTAAGACCCTTTTAAAAGCTTTTATGGCAGATGTCAATGGACTACGGGTGACAACTGACGTTGAAATGTTTTGACTCTGACGATGCGTGGAATTACTAATATCGTTGGAATGCAATGAATCTGAATGCAGTAAATTGTGATGATTGAAACTACATTTATTACAAGATTGTGCTCTGCAGGTCCGCCAATTATGTTTGCCTTTACGGAAACACTTAGGACAAATGTTGAATTGGTGAACCCACGACCAACATTCGTCAATGGAAAGTCATGAAAACTGAGGACATGATTTGATGCTGTGGTTGGACTGACAATACAAACACGTAGGTGATGCCACAGAGTTTGCGTGCACCCGATGAACGAATGATGATGCTGGGTCTTCGGCCTGTCCGTGACAGGAGCAGCGCCGCCACTCAATAAGGGGCTGGGGCTAAAGCGAGCACGTTTGCTAGCTTCCTGCTCCAGGAACATCGCCAACAACTCCAACATCTCCAACGCCGTAATATGGACCCCGTACGAAGACAAATATGTCTTAATGATAGAGAAGATATAAAAGAAGTTTCTACGATTTTTATATTTTAAGCAGTATGGTGTGTATCCTTTTTACCCACTAATGTATCCCACTTTGTTCATCTTGGGCATGGTGGGCTATAATGAGCTAAGTGTGAGGAGAAAACTTGCACTGCCACTTTATATTTGTGTGTTCCAAATAACTACGTAGGTAGACGTCGAAAGCCAAGGTTGTTAGCGGTGCCGTCTGGCAGAAGTCACTTATTGAACATGCCGCCTTGGTCGCGGGCTTTGCGTACACTGAATCTACTTGCAGAAATTATCGACATTTTCTCGTGCACTATGAGTGAATTCACAAGATCGGCTTTATACATTATATGTTATAAAAATCAAAAAAAATGTCTGTTGTGATGCTACTTTACCGTAGGGAAAATATCCTGTAATGGTAATTGTATACGTGTAATAAATAAATAAAATAAATAAACATCGACATTTGGGGGTCAAAATACATATCTGCAAAGTCCAACCACTTGTCCTGCAAAAATAAAAGTTAGTTTAGCCAAAACTGTATGTACAATATCCGGTGAATAAATATATTCATTTCTGTTAAGTTGTTTAATTATACATAAGCAAGATTGTACTTTTGAGGCAAAATTGGAAATTAAGAACACGAGAAATGTAACTTATTTACAGCAAATAAAATTATTTGTATTTGGTTGGGTCTAACCCCCATATTCTAAGACGTTCCTCCAAAACTTTTTACACTCCACTCAACCTCGTCGTGGGTAAAAATGGTAGTGTACGCTAGGCCTAACACGGAGTGGCTACGTTCTCTTTGGCTCCTCCAGGTCCTTACGGAGTTATGACTTAGAATACCGATTTCGAGGAGTATTTCGAAGAGGTTTTCAATGAGGTTTCGTTAAGTCGAGGACGAGTAAGTTTTGGAGGAACGACTTAGAATATGGGTGTAAGATCTTGTTCTTAAACATAGTAGATATCAGAACCAATTCATTGATTAAATTAAGAGTCAATTCCTTGTAATTAAATTTAAATAAATACTTTTATCGGATCTATGAAGCAACGTTTGGATTTAAAAAAAATGCTACTTTAAGAAAATTTTGAACTAATCCCGATTCGTTTGGGATAATCCTGATTGATTGTTTTTTTTATTGAAGTCGTCATTGCCACAATATTTATTTTTCAATTTAACTGCTGTGGAGGACCCAGCCAAACCTAGCATTCTCACACTATTAAGGGTTGGCAAAACATATGAAATATTATTTTTATTGTTTTAAGTACATCACTCATTCATACAAATGCAAATTCTGTAAATTATAATTCACCAATTGGTGTCCCGAGACACAGGCTTTGCCTAGTTCGGGTACCTCTGTTATCTCTGTAATATGTACAATGTTGCTTTCTCATGACCACCTTATTCATGACTACGAGTACCATTGTTGGCATAGTAACAATAATTGTTTTGTGGTTTAGACTTAACTTTTATAACAAATATTGTACAACTTTTCTCAGTTATTTAATAAATTTTATTTTATTTTATTTTTTAATTATTTATTAATGGAAATCAACAACTTGCTTCGTAAACGGGCTTCTACCATGATATAGTATTTTTTTTTATTATAAATCTAGATAAGTACTTATTTAGAAGAAATATATTGCCAATGGCATTTGTGAATGTTTCTTTTAATAATACTGGCAGACAAAGTGATTAATCAAATAAATAGAATTTCGAGCCATTTAATTTGTAAGTAAATTGAAGTAATTCATCATCATCATCATCATCAGCATGTGGACGTCCACTGCTGGACATAGGCCTCTCCTAGCTCACGCCTATTGTGGCGGTCATAGGAGGCTATTAGCCTACTGCTACCACGCTGGCGGGTTGCTAGAGGGTTTGTTTCAAGTTTGCCTTCTCTCGCACAGGTGTTCAATTCGTCGAGCCTCTTAGCCGACTCTTACGACATCCCAGGCATCTAAGGGAGTGGTGACACTTGTATTCTTAGGCCGACTTATTGAATTGTAAGGCAACAATTGAAGTAATTGTTCGCTTACAATTAAATAAGTCCAAATTATATTTACTGATAATACAGTTTTCAGTTTTATTATACATTTTAATTTTCAGAAATATTCGATGCAGCCTCCCCATAATTTCCATTTTAATCCTTTTAAAATATTTCGTAGGTACTTAAATTCGTATCCTTAAAACTTTTAATTACATTTTAATGGATGCCCAGATTCAGTCGCCAGGTGTCCCGCCGGTCGCCGGTCGCCGGTTGCCGCGACAGTCGTAACAAACTCGCAACTTATTTACATAAAGGTACCGACAATTCCAACAGCCGAGGCTTTATGTTAAATGTTTACCCAAATTAAGCAAACCAAATATAGTTTTAATTGAGTAGCTGTATGTATGTAATGCTTACGAAATTTAAATAATTTGGACTTGTGTTTCGAAGTTAGAGCGAACGAAGCATTCGATTTCGTTATTTTTGGGATAAGCCCCCTAACACAAAAAACAAATTTTATAGTGATGGACCTTGTACGAGTAGTGCGTAAACATAAATATAACTATTGATAAAAAATGCGTTAAAAAAAACCGACTTCAAAAACTAAAAAGCAAAAAATAAGCCTTTTGGAGTCGGTGGCAGCCCAGACATTCTACTTTAAGCTCCTATTCTTTTATTTTTCTTGCCTTAGCTGGCACCGACTCCAAAAGGCTTATTTTTTGCTTTTTAGTTTTTGAAGTCGGTTTTTTTTAACGCAGTTTTTTTTTTAACTTTTTAGTGTCTGTAATAGGCTGTTTTGTAAACTACAGCCGGGTTTTTTCTAGATTAGATAAGGTGTCATGTACATTATAAACTAAATTATCGTAAATACTACATCGTCCAAGTCAACAATGAAATGAAATACATAAAAATGCTCATAACATAAAAAGTACTGGGTCAAACGAAACCAAATTTTTATGCGACCAATTGGCAACTATTCTGCATCGAACAAAAAAAGAATCATGGAAATCGGTTCAGAAATCTCGGCGTAATCGGTGTACATACATAAAAAAAAATAAAAAAAAAAATACCAACCGAATTGAGAACCTCCTCCTTTTTTGAAGTCGGTTAAAAAAGAAGTTCTGTAAGCTTAGACCGTAAGCTTAGTAAGTTTATGCTCCGTGTGTGGGCGAAACACGTGTAGAGAATGCGGTGAAGGTGCAAGGTGTGTCACTGTGTTGCATCTGCATTTATTTGCGGGCGGTGCATCTTGCATGTGTTTTTTCTTGCGGAATTGAGCTAGATATTTTTTTTCGTTTTTCTACTAAGATCTACCTACTAATTATCTAATTTCAAAATCTATCACAATCCCTTTCAAAGGTATTGTGATTATGATAGTGATTTCTGGAATTGTGTAACTAGCCGCAATCCCTTTTGGAACGAATGATGTTTTAATGACACTTCCCCATAGATTTGAAATATATTTTCGTGTGACACTCTGCTTAGACAGTTCATTTTCATTCATTCAATATCTTTCAACACGCGTCCCGATCACAATCCCTATCAATGACAAATAGTGACAACCTGAAGTATGTTAATATCTTTCAAATGTAGAATTGAAAGGGATTGCGATAGATTTTAAAATTAGACAAATTAGCCCACTGATATTTATATCAGATAAGTCAGAAAGCGTTATCTTTTAAAAATATAAAGCCGGTGCCAGCCCTCGTGACCTTGTACTCAGTAGGTGGATATCTCCGAACTGGCGGCGGCAGTAAAATCTCTATAAAATATTGCAATAAAACCGAACCGACGATTTACGAGGCGCGCGCTGTAAACACCCGCGCTAGGAAAAAATACGTTTTTCTCGCAAACCATAACAAGGACTTAACAACAATTTTTTGGGGGTCCAATTTTACTCGCGTCCGTGGGATTTAGCCCTCGTTGTCCCACACGTAGCCTCTAGGTGGTGCTAAAGGAGTAAACCTTTTCAGGTGGTAGGCCTCGGCCGCGGCGTGTTATCACTTACCAGACTAAGACAACACTGCCAAACGGTCCCAACCGATCATGTTCCACTGCTGAAGTCTAGTGAAGCCACATTGGAGGGGGGTCAGAACATGTTGTTCTGGTGGCAACGGCTGGGTTTTTGAGATTTGTAAAGGCTTTGCATCGGGTATCCGAGGCATGGTTCTTCCGGTGGCCGACCGCAGATAGTTGGGGGCATAAGTAGTGAGCTGGCCACTCAAGAAAGTCTGCCCCGCCATCTCGCTAAAAATCCCGGGGGTGCGCCATCGTGCCGGTTGGCACCCGGACAAAAGTACCCGGTGGACACCCTTGGGGGGGCTCGGGCGTCCCCGCGGTCTTCAGTTTGGCATCTCGTGTGTGGGGCTTGAGCCCATCTCATTCGGCTCGCAACTAGCATCTCGTTCTACTTCCGTCATTCGTCACCTTCCCTCTTGACACAGTGTAAAGTAAGAAAAGGAAACCGGTCTGTTAAAACCTTCTTGGACAATGCGAACAGCCTGTACATTCTAAATTCAATAACAAAAATAATATTGTCTTGTCAGTCATGTTTACCTATACTCGTATGTCACAACAGCTTAATAAACTGCTATCTAGGATAAAGTAAATTATTTTATTCTCGCATAACTAATTGGTTATGGGCCCAGGACTGTGACAAAAAGAAGCCAAAAGTGTTATTGTGCTATGGAAAATTTTCTACCATCGGCAAGCCAGCCGGCACAATCATCTTCATCTGCGAGTCAGTCATCAGGTATTTCCATCACCAAACTCAATGGAAAAAACTTTAATACTTGGGCTTTTGCCCTTGAATGCCTACTGACAGACCTCGACCTATGGGATGTAGTCATTAAACCCATCAATACTGATGATCCAGATGCCAAGCGCAGGGATGCAAAGGCGCGAGCAAAACTATGTCTCATGTGCGACGAATCGGTTTACCCCGTCATTCGATCAGAGAAAACAGCATTTGAGACCTTCAACAGTCTAAAGAAGACGTATGCTCATAGTGGATTAACAAGACGACTACAACTGATGAAGAGACTCCTAACTAACGAGTTTAAAGGCAATATGCAGACCTACCTGAACGCATCACTTGTTGTACAGCAAGAATTACAACAAATCGGAGCTGCCGTTG
Source organism: Chrysoteuchia culmella (assembly GCA_910589605.1). Classification (NCBI taxonomy): domain Eukaryota; kingdom Metazoa; phylum Arthropoda; class Insecta; order Lepidoptera; family Crambidae; genus Chrysoteuchia; species Chrysoteuchia culmella. Next base: position 20,335,086 of record OU342658.1, on the reverse strand, counting down.
ACGACGAATTTCTAGCCATCATTATGTTGGCAGGATTTCAAATTTCAAATTTCAAATTCAAATTCAAAGATTTTTATTCAAATAGACTTATAGATAAGTACTTTCGAATAGTCCAAAATTTTTTTTCCCTACCAGCCATTCAGGACATCTTTTAACTGATAAGAAGAACGGCCGCAAGAAACTTATCAGCTTTAACAGAAACAACAACATTTACAATGGAACATGGATTGCCAGATAAGTACCAACCACTCGTCATGGCTCTTGAACACTCCAACGCCAAAATCACATCGGAGGGAGTAGTATCGGCTCTTTTACAAGAAGAGTCACGAACGTACATTCCAAGTATCACCCAAAGAAATGGACCTGTCACTACGGCGGCACTACTAACAAAGAAAAATAAGAAAACCTTCTGTACTTATTGTAAAAAGTTAGGCCATCTAGTTTCAGTATGTAGGAATAAAAACAAGAAAGTTTCGACAAAGGTTTATTCAAATAATACATCTGAATTTACACTTTCATCTTGTTTAATTACACCTTCATCCTCAGGTTCACAAGATTGGTTCCTAGATTCTGGTGCAAGCTCTCATATGAGCAACAGGAAAGTTTGGTTCGAGTCCTTGACTTCCCATATCGTTCCCGTCACAGTAGCAAATAAGGACCAGCTTCTGAGTAATGGGAAAGGTACTGTAAATATAAATATTTCCGATAGTGTAAATAAAATAAGTGATGTTTTGTATATTCCAGGTTTAGCAACAAATCTTTTATCTGTAAGTAATTTAACTAAAAAAGGTTACGATGTATTGTTTACATCACAAGGGGCATCGATCACTTTGTCAGGTGGATGTCAACTGACAGGTAAAGTAATAGCGACAGGTTCTAACCATAAAGGAATGTTTAGATTAGATCTAGACAGGTCGAATGCTTTTTATACACCTACCAAAGAGTCTCCAATACTTTGGCATAGACGTCTTGGTCATTTAAATGCAAAATGTATGCAATTTTTAAAAAATAAGTGCATAGGCATTGATTATAACGGAACTTTCTCTGAACATTGCATTCCTTGCCTACAAGGCAAATTAGCGAAAAAACCGTTTCAAAAGTCTCAAAATAAATCGAGTAAGGTCTTAGAGTTAATTCACTCAGACTTATGTGGACCTATGAGTACACACTCGTGGGGCGGAGCTCTATATTTATTGACTTTTACAGACGACTTTAGTCGCAAAACCTTTGGATATCTTTTAAAATCAAAGTCTGAAGTTTTAAATAAGTTTGTAGAGTTTAAGCATTTGGTTGAAAACCAAACTGGCGAACGTATTAAAGTTCTGCGTACAGATAACGGTCGTGAATATATCAACAACGACTTATCTACCTTTTTAAAAGAGAACGGTATTGTGCATCAAACCACAGTTCCGTATACTCCTCAACAGAACGGAGTATCCGAACGCGCAAATAGAACAATAATTGAAAAAGCCCGATCTATGCTTGAAGACTCAAAGTTACCGAAAGCTTACTGGGGAGAAGCAGTAAATACTGCTATTTATTTAAAAAATCATGTACCTACGCAAGCTCTAAGTAACAAAATTCCTGAAGAAGTGTGGACTAAAAAGAAAATCAACCTGTCCCACTTGAAAGTTTTTGGCTGTGAAGCCCAAATGCTTGTTCCAAAAGAAAAACGAAGTAAGCTAGATTCAAAAACTCAGACCTGCATTTTTGTCGGCTATGCTACTGACAGCAAAGGTTACCGACTTATAGATCCCAAAAATCCTCGATCTATTATAATTGCGCGAGATGTTGTTTTTATAGAAGACAAGACACTACAGCAGTCATCCCCAAAATCATCCGATTGCGAACTGGAATTCCCAGCACAATCGCAAGATATTTTTGTGTTTCTTGATAATGAAGCTGTTCCTCCAACACAACTTCAAACCCTGCCAGGTATATCTGTGACGCCAGGTACGTCAACCTCTGAAAATTTGACAGAGTCAGATGAGCCTGCTCCCGCTCGTGAAGTTTTGCCTGATTCTTCTGAACATGAAGAGCAAGCACCTGAACCTCAAAGGAGATATCCAACCCGAGACAGGCGCTGTCCTCAAAGATACGACGAACATCTCTACATGACTTCAGATCTGGAACCGGAAACTTTCAAGGAAGTTGTGGAACATCCGCAAAAAGAAAATTGGTTCGAAGCTATGAAGACCGAATTTGACTCTTTGCAGAAACACGGAACATGGATTCTTGTTGATAGACCCACAGGTAGAAAAACTACCAAATGCAAATGGGTCTACAAAATAAAAAGAGACACATCTGGGAATATTACAAAATATAAAGCTAGACTGGTTGCCAAAGGCTTCACTCAAGTTGCAGGAGTGGACTATGGTGAAACTTTTTCACCAGTTGCTAGATTGTCTTCAGTGCGATTGTTATTCGCGTTTGCTGCTTATCGTAGGTTAGTAGTAGATCATCTTGATGTCGAAACGGCATTTCTAAATGGCAATTTAGAAGAAGAGATCTTCATGGAACAGCCTGAAGGTTTCGCCGACGACCCTAAAGGCAAGGTATGTCTACTGAAAAAGGCCCTTTACGGACTCAAGCAAGCACCTCGCCAATGGAATATAAAAGTATGTGAAGCAATGCTCAAATTGTCTCTCAAGCAGACAGCCAATGAACACTGTCTTTACTACAAAAAAGATGGCGATGATCTTCTCATCGTAGCCGTTTTCGTTGATGATTTCTTCATCGTCTGCACAAGTGACAGCATGAAAAATCATTTTAAAAAAGAACTCAAAAAGATGTTCATTATTAAAGACCTTGGTCCTTGTAAGGACTGTCTTGGTATGAGAATAGAACAAAGCTTTGGGAACATATTTCTCGACCAGACAAAATATATCGAAAGACTTTTAAATAAGTTTAGTATGACAGATGCCATTACTCTGTCGACCCCACTAGAACCTGGTCTAAAACTTAATCTTCCAACTAAAGATGAAGAAAATGCAGAAGTTCCGTATCAGGAACTCATTGGGTCACTAATGTACATTGCAATTTGTACGAGACCCGACATTGCTCATTCGGTCTCATACCTATCTCAGTTCAATGCACATTACGGGGGGGTACACTGGAAGGCTGCGAAGCGTGTTCTTCGTTATCTTAAGGGTACCAAAGACCTCCGTCTGCAGTTTCGTCCTGATGCTCCATTCTTTCCTCAAGGATATGTCGATGCGGATCATGGAAACAATCTTGTGGACCGACGTTCATTCACTGGATATGCGTTCATAATGAGCGGCGCCCCAGTTTCTTGGGAAGCTCGCAAGCAGCGGACCGTCGCACTTTCTACGACAGAAGCCGAATATATGGCTCTCGCAGAAGCTTGCAAGGAGGCAATATACCTTCAGTCGCTCATTAGTGAACTGTTCGTCACGTGTCACCCCATCGTCATCCATACTGACAATCAAAGTTCCATCAAATTAGCTCATAATAATACATACCATTCACGCACTAAGCACATCGACGTCAGACACCACTCATCCGAGACTCGCTTGCACACCACGACATACAACTTCAATACATACCTACACACAATATGATCGCCGACATATTGACTAAACCTTTGCCGAAACTGAAGCATTGTAAATGTACAAATTCTTTAGGTTTAGCATAGGTTAGTTGTTTCATGTTTTTGCGTTTTATATCATATGTTGTATTTGGTATTTGTTAAGTTTGTTATGTCTATTAATTAGCAAGTAAGGTGTACATAATGATGTTATTTTTAATTGTGTTTGTGTATATAGGGTATTCTAATCTTTGATATGTCATGTATTTAATTCTTTGGAGCATATACAGGAAGATACAGGGTGTTCTCATTGCGGGGGGGTGTTAAAACCTTCTTGGACAATGCGAACAGCCTGTACATTCTAAATTCAATAACAAAAATAATATTGTCTTGTCAGTCATGTTTACCTATACTCGTATGTCACAACAGCTTAATAAACTGCTATCTAGGATAAAGTAAATTATTTTATTCTCGCATAACTAATTCGGTCAAACTGCGGTCACACGTCCTCTCCTTCCTATTGCAATTCTCCAATATAAGAAGAGGTTTGCACTCTAATCTCGACGCCGTCCATCACCACCTTGAGACTAGAAAACCGCACCTGTTCTTTCTCACGGAGACGCTGATAAAATGTCCTACAGACGCAACGTGCCTTGCTTAGCCGGGTTACGTCCTAGAACATTGTTTTAGGGCTCATGCGGGTATTTGCATGTATGCACGCGATGACATTTGATAACTGCGTCTCCGTGATCTTGAAGACCCCACCTTTTCTATCATCTGGGTTCTGGTGAACACTGGCTTAGAGTAAATTTTCTATGCATGTATCTACCACTCGCATAGTGGAGACTCGGAGACTACCAGGCTTCCCAACTGGCTCATTGCGAAGGCAAGAGTTGCCCTACAGCGATACCCTTCCGCTCAACTAGTGGTTCTCGGTGACCTCAATGCACACCACGAGGACTGGCTGTTTCCGTATGAGAAAACCGACCACGCTGGTTGTGAAACACGAAGGCTAGCCTTGAGACTGGACCTCACCCAGCTGGTCCAAGAAGCCACTAGAGCGCCGGATATTGACGGGCATACACCTAACTGTTTGGACCTTCTGCTGATGATAGGTATTTGGTGTCGATTACACAACCCCTTGTTACTTCTGACCATTGTGTGGTGGAAGCGTCGTCAGTGGATTCTCCGCCCGACCCAAGCCCAAAAGGCTCTCGGCGGATTTAGCGTTACAAATAAGTACATTAGGAAGAGATGTGTTGGTTTTTTGCATGATGGCAGGTTTGCTTTTCTTCTAGCGACCCCACAGCTTGCGCAGATGCTGTTACTAATGTGCTTCGTCAGGGTATGGAGTACTTTATTCCCTTCTCTGACGTACCACTGTGATTTGTGATAATCTTTTTTAACTATATTCATTTAAAGTTGATCCAGTCATTTATCAAAATAAACAAAACTACGACCAATAACAAATCTATGACTACGACATTGTAAACAAGTAACAATATTGACAAGCGTCGAGCACCCATTCCGAATATCACTCGAAATTAAACTTAAATTAAATTGTACATACTCAGGTGCCTTTAGCGAAAAAGGAGAAAATAAGTGTCATGACATCTAAACGATTGAAATGTTGAAGGATCAAGAAAACAAATATTATAACCGAAAACACACGTCAAAGGAGCGGAGTTAATCAAGGGTACTTAAGCATCACAAATATTCACAATACCCGAAATGCCATGCTACATTAAAGGGCCCTTATAATCTCTTGGAAAAAGTGCGTCCCGGGTGCGACGGGCGAGGCGGGCGCGGCGGCGACGCGCGAACGAATTATTCGCAAAATTACGCCCTATACAACTTGTGGGGCCACAAAACACGACTGAGTCACGACTTTGTATTTTACCTGATTAATTTTCAAAATGGAGCTTTTATGTCTACGAAAAGCAAATAATGCAATAGGTTAAAAAATAAAATCAGGGCTTCCCAAACTTATTTGTACTGTGACTCCCTTGGGAATTTGTATTTTTTTAATGCCGCTCAACTCCGAACCCTATTCAAAATACCAACCAGTTTTAGTACGTTTACTACAAATACCTGTACTATATAATACGCTTTTTGTACATTTGTATTTTTTTTGGAAAATAGGAACAAAGCCATAACATAAGGATAAAAATTAATTAATGATAAGGAGTGGTTGCTTTTCTGAGCATAGCTTTTTATGACTCGGTCGCATGTCGATGCGACACGCAACGCCCCTGGAACGATGCTGCGACGCCCCAGGACGTCGCGCGACGCACAGTTTGGGAAGCCCTGGACGATTTATTACCACCTACTCTCAGCGCCAAAAACGTAATGCGGATATTCTTGATCCATTGAGACACTTTTTATGCATATTGTTTGAGTTTACCCTGTAGATACATCGAGTGAACGTAGACTGTTTGACTTTGTACCGGTGATCAGTCTGAATGGGTCCTTATAGTCTTCGAATGGTTTGTTTAAACGATATAAGCTTAATCATCTAAAACTCGATAATTCGGTGCCATTAACATTCAGCCTTTGTTTTTCCAGATGGACACTGTGATCATAATGTACAGTCAACTGAAGCTTTACATTTGCACTACGAAAATCGCCGCTATTACAAGCGACGTAAGGGCGCTCTCAAGGTCAAAAGTGTAACGCCGTAGCTGCTACTGACTGTACCTACACGACGTAATAACCTATATACCTACACAAATGTAATCGCCAAGTGAATTTAAAAAACCCTCCCATTTCGTGGCCCGTCTGCTAATTTCCATCATTAAACTGAAATATCGTTTAATTATTTATATTAATTAGGCATCCTAAGCGTTTGCGCCGCGCGCCCGTAATCGCGCGTGAATTCGCTCCAAGCAATGGAGTTTGTCACGTCGGCTCACCGGAGCTTTCTAAGGTGTATACGTGGCTTAAATTTTGTACTAAAAAAACAAACAGTCTCCAAGTTCCGACGGGAAGTGTATGTAGTTTGCCAAGGGTGGTACGGCAGCCACAACTTCGTCCGCGGCAGTTTCTCTTTATTACTAATACTTTCTCTTTAAGATATGTTTTTGCGACAAATCTTTTCTTCTTTTTCTTAAAGGTTAAAATGCACTATAACGATGTGGCAACGGAACGGCGCGGCAAAGCTAATATTATTTGTATGTATTTATACAAGTATGATGTATGTACAAGTATGACAGCACGGCGCGTCGTTCCATGCTAATAATGCGCCGGCCGCTCTGCTGGCTGCCGCGACGTTATGTACGATACACACCGAACGGACGGAGTCGGCGCGCAGCGCAGCGCATTTAAAGCTGAAGGAAATTGAAACGTCCGTAAAGAAGTTCCCTATTTGAATGCAATTTACGTAGCCTTGAATCCGACCGGCGTGGCGCTTATTCAAATAATTATAACAGTAAATCCTTTTAAAACATTAATAAACTATTTATCAATCATAATTACTATGTAAACACATCTCAAACAAAAGAAATGTCTGTTAACAAAAGTCACAATATCCGCGTGGTGAAACGTTACAGTCGGACATATCGTAGACATTTAATAAACAAAATTTATGCGCGTGGAGAAATGTTACAGTCGCACAAATTATTTTTATTAATATTAATAGATATTGCTAATTGTTTCGAAATGTAATAAATTTAATATAATAAAAAAATATATCAAAATTTTATGACACATTAAACAAGCGCAAGTGACGTTTGCCTAGAGATGTTCGATATTCATCGATGTTCAGCGGAAAAACGTTTGATGTTATGTCCTCGAAAACATCGATACATTGATATTTGAATAATATCAGAACATACTTAGAGCTTACAGTCTGTCCACTGAAACGAGCTAGTATAGCGCTCTCTCTGTCACTTAATTGCGTACAAATGACAAGTACCTACGTAAACTAACTGTACTTTATCAATCAATGAGGGTTTTTTACTACACCCCGGCATGGAAGCATTTATAATTAATAAATACCCGCCGCGTTAGCTCGACAGGACTAAGAACTATTTTGTTCAAAAAAATCTTTATTATTCTTTTATTATCATTAGTATCTTATTTTTCTAATGCAACTGCCAGTAATACCATGTCCCTTTCTATTATTTTTGTTTGGTCGTCGCATACATAAAGTTTAATTACTCAACGTCGATGCGATCGACAGCTCTGTAGGGTAGCACGAATAACTATCGAAATAGTATCGAGCACGTAATGTCAAAATATGTATAGGAAAATGTAGTTCCGTTTACGCCCGGTAGGAACGCTGCTCAATATTTCATAATTTTTTTGAAGTGAAAACTTCTTTAGCGGCGTTGAGCACTTTTTCTGTAATGGGTATAAAATCTTAAACTCGCGTCAGGACACGTGACCTGATCGAAAAAGCGTAGGACGGATGGAGAGTAGACAGCTATCCCCTCTCTACGGCGCGGCGAAAATGTATGCCTGGGCCTACTGTTTCGTTTAGGCTTTTAATAAATTTAATAAATTTGTTTATTATTATTATTATTATTATTATTATTATTATTATTATTATTATTATTATTATTATTATTATTTATTAATAATAATTTATTAATAATAATATGCAAAATTTCCAAAATATCAAACATGCTCAACGTTAATAATCAAGTTTTCACTTCTGCCGGCACTCCCGGAGTGCAACCCGTCTTTTTTTTTACTTTACTTCCTCGATACCTCCTCGAAACTCACACTCCTTCACATCCCGCCATCAAAAACAAATTATAGGTCTAATTCGTTTCGCATTCGTGGTTGTAAATTATTTAATAAGTTTAGCACTGAGCACAACTTTGATTTATTTTTTACAAGTATAGCATCCATCAAACAAACCATCGCAAGAGGATTTCTTTCTTGTTAACAAATCTTTTTATTTTATTTTTGTTCTTTTTAAATCGTGCATGCTTGATTTATTGTTCTCTTGTTTTTCTTTTTATTTAAGTAATTTTTATGAGTATAACAGTAATGTTTAACCATATGTGAGAGCTTGTAATTAATTTTCTATAATAGAAATAGGTATAAATATATACCATTTAGATTTTAATCCTATGTAAGCTTTCCTAGTAAATAAATAAATAAAGTTATTCGTGCTAGGCCTGGAAACAGACTGACTGCGACGTGGAAGCACTAGCGTGCCGACGGATGCGCGAGTATGCGCCGTCGGCAGCCGGTCGGCTGTCCACGCGTACTCATCCAATTCCCTGCGCGCTGAATCCGTCCGTTCCGTGTGAATCATACACTAGAGTGTGTTTTGACATTCAAGGAAATTCTGTACGCAGTCTAATTATTAGTTCAAAAGCTATTTGAGTTCAAAGAGCCAAAACAAACACTTATTTTGATTTCCGTCTTTTGTTTTAATCACAAATCTATACTCCAGCCATCTCACAGAAAAAATGTTTGTAAACAAACATTTGAGCATATTTGGTAATTACTTCACAAACATGTGTTCAGTTAACTAATACCATTTAAAAACTTGGACAACACAAGTAACCGCCTGTGTGGTCTAGTGGTACAACCACCGGTATCAGACACAGGGGTCCCGGGTTTGGTTCCCAGTGGGGGGAACATATTGTATTCGGTTTGGTTGGTGGAAGGACTTGTTGTAAGTCCGCCTGGCTAGCTACCACCATCCTATCTATGTCTGACGCCATAACAACAATGTTTTTAGCATTGTCGTATTCCGGCAGTTAGCGATAAGATAGCCAGTTCCTCAGTGGCTGAGGATTCCGGGAGAGGCTTGCTTCCATCTTCAGCCTTATCAATACCTAACATCAGGTATGATGAAGGCTAAGAGTCATCCCGTCGTTCATAAAAAGAAAAAATAAAGTAAGATTTTTATAAAGTGCGAATATTTCAACAACGTGTAATAAAAAAGCACTTTTGAGGTTAAGGTTTGTTTACAAACATTCTTCCGTGAAACAGCTGAAGTATAGTTATATTTTTAAACATTCATCACAATTGATTTGATACATCTTTCATACCAGCCCAGAGCACTCAATAAACTAAAAACCAATGAAAGCTCCGCAAAATAAATAAAACAAAATAGATTTGCTCCTTTAACGAAATAAATAAAGGGGAAAAAGTCGTATTTTTCACCGAATCAGTGAAAAACAATAGTACGATAAATTAGTATAGATTTGTGTGGATGTTTCGTCGGAAGGGTCGTTAGTTCGCGCTGATTTATGTTGCCGCCAGAAATAGGCTGAAATGCGCCAATATGGGCCACACAGCCAGTATACAACATGCACGCTTTACGGGTTATATTGTCTTGTTTTTCTCTTTATACCATTAGTTTATATCCTACTAATATTATAAATGCAAAAGTAGGTATGTCAGTTTGTTTATTTGTTACTCTTTCACGCTAAAACTACTGAACGGATTTGAATGAAATTCGGCACAGAGAAAGTAAATGGTCTGGATTAAAAAATAGGACAAATTTTATCCCGATATTCCTTAGGGAACGGGAACCACGCGGGTGAAACCGCGGGCAGCCGCTTGTTGATAATATTTTTTTTATTCAAAAGGAGATGGCAACTTTTGTATGGGCGACTGCCCTAGCAATGTATTTACATTGAACCTAGTAATAATATAATACGACATAACGGAATATCAGCATTTCGTATGAAATAAGTTTCAGGAACTTTTGAAACAGTTAAAATCTTGAAAATAAAATCATAAAAACAGCCCACCGTCTGTCAAATTGACCTTATATTTTTAGATCACTTCGGCTACGTTAAAGACAATATATTTTTCGAACACAGCCAGACGCGGCGTATTCGATGACAAATTCGGAAGTTCACGTGAAAAATATTTCTCACATAGAGACTATGTGAACAAGTATTTTCTACTGTCACTGCTCTGTTTGATAAAAAATCTCGTATGCGGTTTGCGGAGAAAATAATACCGTATGATCGCAGCCGTATCATTATGTATACGGATGCTCATTACTTGTCAATTGTATAGGTCAACAAAACTTATTACTTATTTTGTGTTTTCGGTGATCTGTTATGAACAAACAAAATTAAGAATATTTTATTTTTTATAATTTATAAACATAAATTCTATAATATTTAGTTGTTTTAGTTTACACAAATATAAAATAATATAAACCCACAGACTTCGTAATACGGACATCCTTCTTGTCAAACAAAAACATCAAAACCAACTTGAAATCTTTTAATAAATTGATTATTTCATGAAAGTGGTAGGTATATGAATATTAAACTCGAAATAATTCAAATATGAATATTTTAATGTTACGCTCTACTAAGGCATTAATATACATGTTAAGGGCAGTTTCTTAGCCATATCTGCTTTTCCGTTAACAATGCTATTTTATGAGATACAATGTATAGTAGAAAGAAAACTACTAGTTAACGAGTCGTCTATTTTGTAGTATCGGCCAAAAGTAAAATTTAATATACCAAAAACATAAACAAAATCTCACTAATAATTACAAAAGCCGATAAACGAGTGAAAATTGCACATGAAAAAAAAAACAACGGGTTGCACTCCAGAAGTGGAAACCGCTTAAACGAAACAGCAGGAGCAGGCATACATTATCGCCGCGCGGTAGAAAGAGAGGGGGATATTACTTCCTCTCCTACGCCGGCGCCGCGCCGGCGGTCTACTCTCCCTCCATCTTACGAATTTTCGATCAGGTCACGTGTCCTGACGCGACTTTAACATTTTTACCCATCCCAAAAATTTAAAATTCTGATGTGCACAACGCCGCTAAAGCAGTTTTCACTCCAAAAATATATAAAGAAGCAATAAAGAATTGCATTTGTAGCAGTCACCAATTTGCATAATTCAGTTATGGCTTTAAAAAAACTTGTATTACAAAAGTTGGTTCCTTTGAATTTGTCTACAATGGTCATCAGGAAATGTTCAAACAACAGATTGGAAAACTGACAATGAAAATTGCTACTAATCAACAAGTCGAAATTTGTTTACGTGTGCCATAAAAATATACGTTTACTAGCTTCCCCCCGTGGTTTCACCCGCGTGGTTCCCGTGGGAATATCGGTATGAAAAGAAGCCTATGTTACTTACTATCCGTCCTTCCAACTTTATGAAAAAAATCAAACCAATATAAATTGGTTGCTTAGTTAGGACGTGAAGGAAGGAAAAATAAATAGAAAGAAAAGAAAGAAAGAAAAAAGTTTTTATTGACACGTCACAAGGCACGAAACAAAAATATTATGTAATAAACAAAAAGGTATAAAAAATAAAAAAAACACAAACATCAAATTATTTTATGCTCAAAAGAAAAGTGAGACGGGCCAATCAGGATCCTGCCTCAGCTAAAATGCTGTTACGATGTGAGAACGATATCTCAACACCGCAACAGCGCTGGTATTCTGGCAGGGCCTGTCCTATACGAGAAACGTTCAACCGTACAACACGCGAAAAAAAAAAAAAAGAGCTGATAGCTGAAATCTGTGTATAATGGATATAAATAAATAAACTTAGCAATATGTACATTTATAATTAAAAAAATAAAATAAAAAAATAAAACCAAACCTAAAATGGAATAAACTAAATGGTGTATGGAATATGGAATAAACTAAAAAACTAAATAAGTGAAGTAAGGGAAAAATATCGTTCATATTTTTGCATGCATGAAATGGAACGCACATGTCATGCGTCTGTCACCTTGATTGACATTGACAATTTGATTATATCCATTAGAGTTGTTTGTTGCCACGTAGCGTATAATTATAGATGCCATTAAAAAAGCCGTTTGCCGAGGTGGCTGAGTTTCCGAGAGGTACTTATGACTACAAGCAGTAGTGGAGTTTATGGATTGTGCATTAGATGTTGTTTAGGTGTTCGCAGCGACTTCCACAATGCCATACGCACGACGTGGAAAAACCTATTTGTAAGTAATCAGACACTTTTATTACGGTTTCGAAGCAGTAAACGTAAGCTGGAGCGAAATTAAATACTTTTTAAGACATTTTTTGAATGTATTTATTGTTTTAAGGTCACGCAACGGCGGCGGAAGATCGTTCCAACAACGCGTGGCTGCGAACCTGAAAGATCCACGGAAGGCCATAGAGCGATGGCTTGGTGTTGCAAAGGTGTTTGTGCAAGCTCTAATCGGATTATCATTGTACTTTTTAGTCCAAGTGAGTTTCTTGTGTAAATATATTGGTTTGCCTGAATTAATTACTGAAAACATCAGAGTGGCAAGGTGTAGCTTTCTACGGGCCTCCATTTTCAGTAAATTAGCGCTATTTAGATATGGGGTCACATGAGACCGAGGCGGCACATAGAAACAGAAGCGTGCACAGGCATTCTGGACACGCTGCACAAGTTTAGCCGTCCTAGCCAGAAGCCGTGGACCATAAACAGTGTCACAATAGTTAAACTTTGAGAGTATTAGTGATTCACAGAGTGTAATTCTAAGCTGCTCTTGTAAATATGGACGTATTCTGTATAGTAATTTAAGACGATAGAAACAGTTGCGAACACACTCCGTGATGTGGCTTTCAAAGTTTAAGCGACTATCCAGAGTTACACCCAGGTTTCTACATTTGTCCACACGGGTAATACTCTCGCCATTTAATTTGGACGTAGTTACGCGAAAAGGATCCAAACCACAATTTTTCTGAAATTGAGTTATATATACCAGGGGGGTCTTTGCGATGATATCTTTCATGTCAAAAAAGATCCAGATGAAAAACACAATATTTGACATAATTGCGACGACTAGATACCAAGCCACTTATAGGGGAGACACTAAATATTTATCATTAAAACAGATCCAAATTACCTGAATAGTTTTTGCGAAAATATTAATCTACCGAATAAGTGCTTTAAACAAATCACAAAAAAGATCTAAACTGCCTGGACCACTGAAGTAAAAGCATTTATAAAATATTTGAAAGGATCCAGGCTGTCTGGAACCTTTATGCTAAATAAATTCTTTAGAATGTTTTTCTACTTAAATATCAAGAACGATCCAAGATGCTTGAATCTTTTTGTACGAATAGTTTTTCCACTTCAAAGATATACCAAAAGAATTGGCACCTTCTGAATAAATATTAATTTCTATAAAAAGAAACCGCAAAAAAGATCCTGGTTGCTATTTTTCACTTTTTAATTGACTTTTTGCAAAGTTTTGGAATGCAAGTACAAAAAAACGTTTCTTTTGTTTTAATAGACTTTTTGGATTAGGTACATAAATTTTAATTGATTATTTGGGTCGGGTTATCTATCACTCGTCAGTTTCCCAAATTAGCCAGTTTTACAATAGTTTATACGTCCCTACCCTAAGGGCACTTGTACACTACACGGAATTTTACCGTCCGGTAGTCCGATTTTTTACGGTCCGATATGGCAGGCCATAAAATGTATATGCTAGCTAGTGCACTATACGTAATTTTACCGTCCGACTTTTTACTTTTCCCGATTCCACGCCGTTTTTTTCCGGTCCGGGATGACAGCAATGAAAAAAGTATTTAAGCTTGTGCACTGCGCTGCGTTCGGTCCGTGATATTCATGAGCGGCGGGGCGGGCGAAGGGGTAAGGGTGTAACTTACATAGTGCACAACTAAAACGGCCAAGTGCGAGTCGGACTCACGCTAGAAGGGTTCCGTACCATAAAAAATATACGTTTGTTGTATTTTAATTAATTATTTTAAAATAAATATACAACTACTACTCGGTCGAGCTAACATGACACCTGCAGGATATACCCGTCCCTCTCACACTCCGGGCATGACAGAATCGAGTGAAAGAATTAGTGTAGGGCTTCAGGTATCATCTTAGCTTGACCGAGTTGTAAACATTCTGTGAATAAAATGTCTACCTGTTGCCGTTATTAATATCGAGCAAAAAACGGCAGAAAAAAAAACGTTTATTGTATCGGAGCCACCACCAACAGACCAAACCCAGTTTTTACCCCATTTGAGGGATTTTTTTTGACTTCCCATATGGACATATATTTTTATTGTAAACAATAACTAATATTTATACTTCTGAATCCTTAAATGAGAAAGTAATAAAGCAAGCAATTGCCGACGTTCCAAGAAACTCATCATTCCTCTCGTTTACGCGTGCGTGGAGTGTAGTTTCAAAGAGATCTACCCTAAACTGCGCTGCACCTGGGAGTAAAAAGACGGACAAGTGCACAAGCCAATCATCCGTTTTTTTTTCATGCCACACCGGACCGTAAAAAATCGGACTGCCGGACGGTAAAATTCCGTGTAGTGCACAAGCGTCCTAACAATGGGAACTCATTTATTTCTGAACAGTACCCCTATTACGAGTTTGCTTAACATGACATTTACAGGACTCGTGAGCGTAGACTATCGGATACACTGCTCATGTCGGTAAAACAGTCGCTAAATATGAAAGAGACAGAGCTACATTTTACATTAACGTTTACTGTAACGTCGAGTTTGCCAAACTCGTAATAAGCCTACAGAAGTGACTAGATCTATCAGACAACTTGACATGTGACAGTGACACTGACTCACTGCATGCATTCCCGGGGAGACGTTTGCCATTGGGTTTGGGTAATGCTCGGATTGTCGAAGATGTTGAAGGATTTAACAGATTAACTCTTGATTTTGAAGTTGAAACAGATAACTGCCAAGATTGATATACTTATCTCTTGGTAGTGATCTGTCAAGTCAAAAGTTAAATCCATCAACATCTTGTATAGACAATTTGAAAGGGTGCTAAAATTTTTGTTAAAATGTATCTATTAAGCTTAACTTTTTTGATTAATAACATTGTTTTATTTTAAGTTTTTCTTGTTTTTATTAAAATAAGTTAGTAAAATAGTATCTGGATCGTTATTGATTAAATCATTTTGAGCAGCATCCCATAATATTTAGCTTTTATTAAAAAGAATCCAGACACACATTTTTGCCATTTTCATAATAAAATTGTACTGTATGTTTAACACAACTTACGCCCATTATGAAGTGCAAAAAAATAACTAATCGTCAACACAAAAGGAAATACTCTCAATGTAATAATGTTCGACTAGAGACACTTTTAACACTTTCTAATCTTTAATGGCCTCTATCTCAGAATCGACTCTGTGTGGATTGGATCCTTTTCGCGTAACTACGTCCATTTAATGTTTATGCTTATGTTATCCAGTCTCTGAAGTTTAATTTTAGAACCTAAAAGCATAAATTTAGACTTTTTTGGGTTAAGGACGAGGCAGCTGGAGTCACACCAAGCAGCTATCTTTGACAAATCACTGTTAATCTTTGCAACAGCATTGTCCAAATCGTTTGGGTCAAAAGACAAATATAGTTGTAGGTCGTCTGCATATAAATGGTGGTGGCAGTGCTGTATGTTCTGGACGAGGTCTGCACTGTACAGAATGTACAGAATGGGGCCAAGTATGGACCCTTGCGGTACCCCACGTTGTATAGGTAGGAGAGATGAATTGGATTTGATCCCATGTGTGTCCCGAAGTTGCACATACTGTTTCCTAAGCGTTAAATAGCTTTCGAACCATTTTACCGTGGCTGTGTCGGCTCCATATATATATTTTTTATTATAAATATATTTTTGCATTTATAATATTAGTTTAGATTTTAGTTTTTTCGTTGTGCTGGAAGGTGTGCTGATGTGTTAAGGTCACTTTTTAATTTGACGACTCTTTTTTATGAATTACGAGGAGACTCTTAGCCTTCATCATACCTGATGTTAAGTATTGACAAGGCTGAAGATGGAAGCGAGCCTCTTCCGGAGTCCTCAATCACTGAGGAACTGGCTATCTTATCTCTAACTGCCGGAACACAATAATGCTGAAAACATTGTTGTTATGGCGTCAGACTTAGATAAGATGGTGGTAGCTAGCCAGACGTACTTACAACAAGTCCTACCACCAACTAAACCGAATACAATATGTACGCTGTGAATCGAACCCGGGACCCCTGGGTCTGATACCGGTACCACTAGACCACAGAGGCGGTTAATGGCAGTGCACTATCAATTTTGATAATTTACCAGTTATGTGTAAAAAGGTTGCGCTGTGTGACATAAGCTTAATCAACCCCATAATTTGGATTTTTGTTTTGTTAAAGTTTAGCTGATTTGACTACTTTACAGTATCAGTTTTTTATAAAAAAATTGTTGATTGATAGGGTCAAGACTCAGTTGAAGTTACGCCAGTACGTCTATCTAATTGAGAGACCAAAGAGTATTAATAACTTTAATATTTTAACGCAATTGCTTTGTACTTTCAGCAAATATGCAAATTAAACTAGCAGCAATTATTTTGCATCAACTGTTAAAATTAGTGTAACGTTAACTTTTTACCAAGATTTTGGTGCAAGTTAACATAATCCATCATCAGCCCGTGGACATCCACTGCTGGACATAAGCCTCTTCTAGCTCACGCCCATTGTGGAGTTCATAGGAGGCTATTAGCCTACTGCTACCACGCTGGCCAGACGGGTTGGTAGAGGGTTTGTTTCCAGTTTCCCTTCTCTCACACAGGTGTTCAATGCGTCGAGCCTCTTAGTCGACTCTTACGACATCCCAGGCATGTAAGGGAGTGGTGACACTTGTATTCTTAGGCCGTCTTCACACGGCACAAGTCATACTAGTTATACTACATATAATACTTATTGCTAAATCGACTTATCACAAGAGCAGCAAACAAAAAGCAAACAAAGCAACGATCAAGACTATCACCGCCTACATAATTCCAGTATTACTTTAACTCAACCGCCTCTGTGGTCTAGTGGTACAACCACCGGTATCAGACCCAGGGGTCCCGGGTTCGATTCCCAGCGGGGGTACATATTGTATTCGGTTTGGTTGGTGGTAGGACTTGTTGTAAGTCCGTCTGGCTAGCTACCACCATCTTATCTAAATCTGACGCCATAACAACAATGTTTTCAGCATTGTTGTGTTCCGGCATTTAGAGATAAGATAGCCAGCTCCTCAGTGATTGAGGATTCCGGGAGAGGCTCGCTTCCATCTTCAGCCTTATCAATACTTAACATCAGGTATGATGAAGGCTAAGAGTCTCACCGTAGTACAAAAAAAAAACTTTAACTATTCTTAGAGACACATTCCAACATAGCAAATATAACTGATACCGATATAATTGGATTTTTCCAATTCTTTTAGAACAAATAGGAAACTGAATATGTGGAATTGGAAAATACTTGCCTTGTTGTTGGCTTCCTTGGGCAAAGGTTAAAAAGGTACAAAAATAGATGTTTGTGTTTTGCGTACGGCAACATTTAAATGTTACCACAAAATCAAATGTTGAAGATGTTGTAGTTTTTGTAATCGATAACGTCTGTTTAATACTGGTTGGTGGTAGGACTTGTTGTAAGTCCGCCTGGCTAGCTACCACCATCTTATCTAAGTCTGACGCCATAACAACAATGTTTTTCAGCGTTGTTGTGTTCCGGCAGTTAGAGATAAGATAGCCAGCTCCTCAGTGATTTAGGATTCCGGAAGAGGCTCGCTTCCATCTTCAGCCTTATCAATACTTAACATCAGGTATGGTGACGGCTAAGAGTCGCCCCGTCGTTTAAAAAAAAAATGTTTCGTTTATTCGTTCTTACTCGCCATTCATAGATCGTTTTATTTTAATCAGCGCTATACAATTACTGACTCCCGTCCCGACTCATTAGCCCGGCCACGCAAGCCGAGCCGAATCCGCCGTTCATATTATTAAATGATAAAATAATTTTCTGTTCGTTGCAAATATTTTTGATAAAACTGTCCTGCATCGGCAGTTGATTTTCAATACTCTATTAATTTGATAGCAATTCATTAATTTTCAGTGATCTGTTCTTTTAGGCTTATTAAAGTCAATTTGGACACCACTTATGAAACATGTTTAAATAGGTGAGGACAAGCATTTTTAAAATCATATTTAATGTAAAATAAACATGCGTTTGATATACTTACGGGTGTTTATGAAAGAATACCAACATCACTAGCAATTTATCACAAGAAGTGTACAATTCCCGTTATTTTCATTTTTAGGTACAGTCTTTGAGATTAGTCAAGCTAGAATATCCAAAGTCAAAAGATTGCAAAGTATTTATTACATTTTTGGCAAAATTTAAAAGAAGATTATTCATCTGAACTTATCGCAAAGATACGGTTAGCTCTTTTTGTAGATAAATATAAAAAAGTAAAGGTGGAGACAACATATCTTAATTTCTTTATAAAGGTGGAGGCCGGCCCGCTTTCGAAGTTTTCTTGGCAGCTTCTTTCTTCGAAGGTCCTCCCAATTTGTGAACTGCCAGTAGAGTCTTTAGTTTTCTGTTTTCTTAATAATAAATAATTAAAATAACAATTAAATCAAAATATCAAATCAATAATAATTTGTGCCATAGTAAATGTCTAACCGTATCCGAACGAAAATAAATTAACTTTTCGAGGGTAGACTTATAATAAGTAGCCAGTCATCCTGTGACCACGGCAGCTGTAAAAGTGCCGAAACGTCGGGAAAATAAAAAAACAACTAAAAAAACAAAAAAACGGACAATTACAACTTAGTTCGTGGAAATATAGCGCGTTTAATATCCGTAAAAGTTGTTTTATTTCAATGAACAGTGCGCGCCAAAACATAAGATGTACGTATTATTGCTAAGTATTTATTTACTATAGGTCCGGTATATTAAAAAAAATGTGGAAAAATATCTGTTAACCAGGTAAGTTATTGTAATGACTATTTTTAAATTAGTAGTATTCTGTGTTTAAAACTGGCAACACTAGGCAGCCCCACCATCGTTTTCTACCGATAGGTGGAGTGGGGTGGTGGGGATGAGGCCAGGTAAGCGGGTTTTCGGGATGGAGAATTCATTCTTTTTCGGAGCACGGAGCAGTGAAGATATCTACAAAAGTTATTGTATCAAGGTGTGTCTTTCATGAATAAAAAAAGATTGAATCTGGAGTCTGAGTTTTATTAAAGCTCAGAAGCGGGATAAACCAAGGTACGTACGCTCACAAATTGTTGTTACAATGAAAATGTGTTAGAAAAGTGATTTTTATATAATGATGTAATGATTAACTTTACATGTATAACAATTCATACAATGATATACCCGCACTTGATTGAGGCAACTCGATTCGATAGTGCAATACATAATTACACCACACATCATAAAAAGCATACCCCGCATTTGATCGAGGCAACTCTTCGATAATGCATTACATACTTACACCACACATCATAAAAAGCATACCCCGCATTTGATCGAGGCAACTCTTCGATAATGCATTACATACTTACACCACACATCATAAAAAGCATACCCCGCATTTGATCGAGGCAACTCTTCGATAATGCATTACATACTTACACCACACATCATAAAAACCATACACCGCATTTGATCGAGGCAACTCTTCGATAATGCATTACATACTTACACCACACATCATAAAAAAAAAAGCATACCCTGTACTTGATCGAGGCTACTCTTCGATAGTGTGATACATAATTGCACCACATATCGCAAAAGCATACCCGACCTTGATAGCATACATGAACCACACATCATACATGTACCACGTGTTTCATTGAGTTAAGTATTCGACGGAGGGTACTAACTATACTGTAAAGTTTATGCTTTTTACTATTATATACCCACTCTGGAAGTAATTTTTATGTAGGTAATTGTTTTTCCTCGAATAAAATAAAAATAGTCCTCACACAAAGTCAAATAATTGATGTAACGTTTGTCAAATATGGATAATTTATTTATTCACATGATCTACTTTGTTTATGTTCATTAAATTCGTTATTCATATAAAGTAACATATTGAACTAAGAACAAAGTAATACTCATAACCATTGGATGTAGTGCAGTTTGTTACTTGAATTACTGATGACTACTTTATTTTAATTTGACCTGATTAAATTCGAATTTTATGTAGGTAGCAATAAATTCTTGCCTACGTTATAAATACCTGGTCAATTTTACTATGTGAATGTGCATGATTCGGTCATTGTATTTGCAATGAATACTATGTAATATTTATATTATACTACTGGATTATACAATTCCGAGCAGAAAAACGCGCTAACTTCCATAGGCCGAATTATATTGATCAAATTTGCAATACACCGACGATTTTATAAAAAACAGAATAACAATTCTTTTAAATTCTTTTGATCCTTAATACCTACTTATACTGATTTAGTGATGTCGATTGCATGTGAAGTTGATTGGTTATTTTTTTTGCTCGTTAATGAATCTGAGCATTTTATTGAAAACCTGTAGGTTGTAAGTACCGATGACTGAAATATATACGTTCACTGGATTGTTTTATAGGCACTTGATGTGTTATTAATATAAGCCACATAAGTTTACTTCACCGGATTATTTTTAATGACACGTGAGCAATGTATGTTCTATGATTGAGCTGCAATCTTTGCTGGATTATTTTATTTGGACTTGAGCGAGCAATGTATGTTCTATGATTGAGCTACAATGTTTGCTTTATTATTTTAATGAAACTTGAGTGGACTATGTATGTTCTATGATTGAGCTACATATGTTTGCTGGATTATTTTATTTGGACTTAAGTGAGCAATGTATGATCTATGATTGAGCTACAATGTTTGCTTCATTATTTTAATGAAACTTGAGTGAACTATGTATGTTCTATGATTGAGCTACATATGTTTGCTGGATTATTTTATTTGGATTTGAGTGAGCAATGTATGTTCTATGATTGAGCTACAATGTTTGCTGGACTATTTTAAAGAAACTTGAGTGAACTATGTATGTTCTATGATTGAGCTACATATGTTTGCTGGATTAATTTATTGGGATTTGAGTGAGCAATGTATGTTCTATGATTGAGCTACAATGTTTGCTTTATTATTTTAATGAAACTTGAGTGAACTATGTATGTTCTATGATTGAGCTACATATGATTGCTGAATTATTTTATTGGGACTTGAGTGAGCAATGTATGTTCTATGATTGAGCTACAATGTTTGCTTTATTATTTTAATGAAACTTGAGTGGACTATGTATGTTCTATGATTGAGCTACATATGTTTGCTGGATTATTTTATTTGGACTTAAGTGAGCAATGTATGATCTATGATTGAGCTACAATGTTTGCTTCATTATTTAAATGAAACTTGAGTGAACTATGTATGTTCTATGATTGAGCTACATATGTTTGCTGGATTATTTTATTTGGATTTGAGTGAGCAATGTATGTTCTATGATTGAGCTACAATGTTTGCTGGACTATTTTAATGAAACTTGAGTGAACTATGTATGTTCTATGATTGAGCTGCATATTCGCTGGATTAATTTTTAATGGGACTGGAATGAGCTAGGAAAGCAGTATGTGTGATTAATATATGAGATGCTTACATTATGTTGACTGGAAAATTAGCTAGATGTAGTTATTTTACTGACTTTTGAAAAATAAATAATATAATGAACTCTTATCTACCAGTAATGGTTTTAACATTAAAATTTGGTAACAAAAACCAATGAGATCTCATTTTATGGAACTACCAGGAATAATTATTTAGGAAATACCAGTAAAATTTTTGACGAATGTTTTTTTTATATAACCTTGGATAAGGATTGTTTATGAGTGGCATTCTAGTCGGTGGAAATATTGGTTTCCAGGATGGACCCCGAGGATAAGGAAGCAGGAACACCTCCTTCATCCCCACCAAAGAAGCGATCAAAAAAAAAAGTAGAAGGAGGCAGTCGTCGACCTCTTCCAGTGAGAGAGCGACTTCGAAAAAGGTTCGTGCAAGTCGATTAACTACTGATGACGTTTTGAGGCTGTTAGCCAACTTTAAAGGAGAGTCAAGCAAAACCTCTACGTTTAATAATAATAATTTAAATAATGTGGTGCCTGAGTTCGACCCGTCAAGTAAGGCTCAAACCGTTGAATGCTGGCTCAGAAAAGTAAATGAATGTGCTGAAATTTATGGATGGGACGAGAGACAAATTATTCACTTTTCTCTTCAGAAACTTTCTGGACTAGCGAAAAAATGGTTTGAGGCCTTACCTACTGTAATTTTTTTCATGGAGTGAATGGCAAGCAAAGCTTCGTAAGGCGTTCCCTAGTGAGGAAAACTTTGGACGTCTTTTAGAGGAAATGCTAAGTCGAACATCACGAAGTGAAGAGAGCCTTCGCGAATATTTATATGATAAACTTAGCTTATTAAATAGGTGTGAGATATCTGGCAAAAAGGCAGTAGATTGTATTGTGTATGGTTTGAGCGATAAATCTCCAAGTGCCCAAACTCTTAATTGTTCCGAACCAGAAGATCTTTTGAGCTTTTTGTGTTCTCAACGCTCACAGCCGCCTCTTACCAATAGGTCTCGTGATCGTAGCAACTTTAGGGTCAGTAATACTAATGCAGGTAGTCATACCAGCAAAAATTGGAATCCTGCTGACAACCCACAAGTTACATGTTTTAACTGTCGAGCGAGAGGTCACCCATATTTAAAATGTTCAAAACCTATAATTAAGTGTAAGGTCTGCAACAGGATTGGCCATGATAATGATAATTGTAAGTTACGTCCATATCAACGTGGACATTCTCACCCAAACGTCGATAACACTTCGGAAAAGAATATTTTGAAAATTGACGTCTCTATTAAAAGTAGCGATAAATATTTAAAAAATGTTGTAGTTAATAACCAACACTTTGAGGCATTTGTCGATTTTGGAAGCGAGTGTAGCCTTTTACGCAAAAGTGAAGCTGATCACTTACAGCTCACCAAGACTTACGATAACATACCTGTTTTAAGGGGTTTTGGTAATTCATTTATTCAGCCTTTGTATAAAGCTAAAATCTCCATAAAAGTTGATGAGGTTGACACCTCGATAGAAGTTTTTGTGATCAGTGATGAATATATGCAAACTTCGTTGATTATAGGTCAAATTTCACGGAGCTGCCATTCATAACTGTGCTAAAAGATAGCCTCCAATTGATTTTTTATAAGAGTCCGTCATCTGACACGTTTGATGTAGGAGCAAACCACGTCCCGCTTAAGATATACGTAGCTGATTCGACTCGGATTACGCATACAAATATTTTACCTATTTTTGCTCAAGAATTAGACTTTTCTGGTGATATATATGTAGAAGGCTATTGCACAGTAGAACCTGGGCACGAGTTTAGATTGCTTCAGGGTATATACAACCTAACAAACGGTCGGGGTGGTTTTCTAGTTACTAATTTGTCTACCAATAGTATAATGTTTAAGGCGGATACGTTGGTGGCTAGAGCACTACCTATAAAAAATTTGGCGGCATATACCGTAAATAGCATTAGGAGTGACGTTAGTGCATTGGAACCATTATTGCGATCTGATATTAAAGTAGGCAATTCTTTGGACAGTGCTTGTATTGACAGATTGTATACTTTATTACAAAGCTACAGGGACTGTTTTGCAACAGACTTAAGTGAGTTGGGTTGACAGGCTATTACCGAAAATTTATACAAGGTTATGGAGAGATAGCTCGCCCTTTGACCTTTCTACTAAAGAAGAACTCTGTTTGGGCTTGGACGGATGAACAAGACAAGGCATTTGTTCTTCTTAAGGAAAAACTTGTATGTCGACCGGTTTTAGCTCTGTATGATCCGAAGCTGGAAACAGAATTGCATACTGACGCCAGTGCCCTTGGTATAGGAGGAATTCTAATGCAGTGGCAAAAGGATACTCGGGTGCTCAAGCCTGTTGCCTATTTTAGAGGAAAAACATTTGCATTCCTATGAACTAGAGACACTGGCCGTCGTATGTTCGCTAAAAAAATTCAGAGTTTATTTGTTAAGGTTGCATTTTAAAGTTTACACAGATTGTGCAGCTCTTAGAACCACATTAACCAAACGAGATCTGTTGCCACGCATAGCAAGATGGTGTTACAGATATCAGAGTTTACTTTCAATATTGAGTATCGACCAGGTGTCCAAATGTCGCATGTCGATGCATTAAGTCGGAACACTACTTTACCTGCCGAAACGGAAGACAACCCTTGCGTTAATATTTACACCATATCTCAGGGTAATTGGCTCCTTACATTACAAATGGGAGATCCAGATATCGCGCATATATATAGAGTTTTGAAACCAGAACAAAACGAAGAGAGCCAGAATATTAAAAAAAACTACGTCGTCAAAGACTGCAAGGTTTATAGGAAATTAGGCGATGGTTTACGTTTAGTTGTTCCGCTAAACGGTAGATGGCAAATATGTAAGGCCAATCATGACGATATTGGTCACCACGGCTACGCTAAAACGGTAGAGAAGATTCAGAGTGAGTATTGGTTCCCTAAACTTAGGAGATTTGTAAAAAAGTACGTAGCTGCCTGCATAAAATGCGCCTACAATAAGGATAATGCCCCACGTCAAAAGACAGGTTATTTATATCCTATTGAAAAGGTAGAAATACCCTTTCATACGATCCATATAGACCACTTGGGTCCGTTTGTGAAAAGTAAGAGCGGTAATTGTTACATTCTTACTATAGTAGACGGCTTTACAAAATATGTATTCGTTAGAGCCGTGAGAGATACAAAACCTAAAACCACTGTTAGAGTACTTCAAAATATTTTCTATGATTTTGGTATTCCGGCCAGAATTATATCTGATCGCGGTACATCATTCACGTCTGCAGCATTTAAAAGTGTTTGCGATGAACACGGCATTAAACACGTATTAAACGCAGTTGCTTGTCCGAGAGCTAATGGTCAAGCTGAAAGATATAATCAGACAATCCTTAACTCTTTAGCAGCGCAGAACTGCAACGGCCATGAACGTGATTGGGACAAGCAGCTGGGAAAAATTCAATGGGGTATTAATAACACAATTAGTGCTGCTACGCAGAAAACGGCGACAGAGGCCTTATTCGGTTTTAGGATGAAAGACCATTTAGCAAATAAACTTGAGCTTGAAAATAATTCTAATACGGAAAATTTGAAAACTATAAGAAACGATATAAGTTCAAATATAAAGAAAGATCAGATTAAAAATAAAAGTCGGTATGACGCAGATCGTGCCCCAGCTCCTGAATATGAAGTCGGTGATCTAATAAAAGTGTTGCGGAATAATTATGGCAATAATGGTAAAAGCACTAAGCTGTTATCGAAATTCATTGGTCCTTACAAAATAACGGAAGTCCTAGGGAATGATCGTTATAGGGTGTCGGAAGTCCCGGGATTCCATAAGAAAGGCAAACCCTACAAGTCTGTAGTTTCAGCTGATAGGATTAGGCCGTGGATTCATGTAAGAGCATTAGAAGTACACGAAAGTAGTTCGAACGGCTCTGATTCGAATAGTGAAGATGAAGCTTATTAATATATAGGGGATGCAAATGAAAACACCAAATTTTTTCGAGACACTTGCGGACTGCTAGCCGGCTGCGATCGCGGGGTTCTCAAGACTACGAAAAATCAAAAATGGCGGTCGGGCAGATCGAAAACGGCGCGCAATCCTTCTTTATTTTAATTCGATATTTACTTTTACAAAGCACGTTAGTTCATACGGTGTATATCAAAATCAAATCAATTATACAATGCATTACTTTTAAGTATTTACTTAGTGTTAACAAAAGGTTTATTATTTATTTTTACATTTTTTACGTTTTTAAGTTAAATTAAGTATTAATTTATGCTATATCTGTAGGTACACAGTATGCATGTCTGTGAAAGAGAGAATGTGTGCGTGTGCGTCGCCTACAATACTCCCCCCCTAGTGTTGACAACACTATCACCCGTGGGTTGAGTAGGGCGACGCGAGTAACAGGGCGGCGCAAGATACCCGTGCGCGTGCGCACATCGACAATACGGACGCGACCATCGCTGCCTGCGTGAGATGCAGTCACTACACCATGCCGCCAGCTATTGCGTTCCAAGTTAGGTTCAATCAAAATTACATAATCACCTATCTGCAAAGACTTATTTTCCTGCATCCACTTTTGACGCGGTATCAAAGTTGGTAGGTATTCCCTAGTCCAACGGGCCCAGAATAAGTCCGCTAAACGTTGCGCTACACGCCATCGTTTCCTAAGGCAAAGATCTTGGTCGTAGTATTTACTGAACGAAGGGATATTCGACGAGGAGCCAAGTAAAAAATGATTAGGCGTGAGAGCTTCCGGGTAATTAGGATCGGTGGATACATGGGTTAAGGGGCGACTGTTAACTGTCGCTTCCACTTCCGTCATTAAAGTTGCTAACGTGTCAGGGTGTGGGGCACGTTCTTTTAAAATTACTTTAAGTGATGACTTAACGGTTCGTATCATACGCTCCCATGAGCCGCCCATTTCCGGGGCTCCAGGTGGGATAAATCTCCACTCTATGCCACGAACTGTTCCGTCGTCACGTAATAAATCCGTGTCCATTTCGGCCAAACTCCGTTTCAGTTCATTATCAGCGCCGCGTAGGTTAGTGCCATTATCTGAATAGATCACGGAAGGGAATCCTCGGCGCGCTCCCATTCGACGGAGACCCATTATGGTGGAGTCAGTACTGAGATCTTCAGTAATTTCGATATGTATGGCACGTATGGTAAGACAGGTAAATAACATTCCATAACGTTTTTGCCTTCTACGGCCCACTGTGACCTCTAACGGCCCAAAAAAATCGATTCCAGTGAAACTGAAGGGGCGGCGGTAGTGTTCCAGTCTGGCTGCTGGTAAGTCAGCCATGCGTTGTGGCTTGGCCACCGCTCTCCTATGACGACAAAACAAACAGTGAGCAGATACTGAGCGGACGGATGGTCTGAGTTGTAACACCCAGTATTGCTGTCTCAACTCATTGACAACGAGCTCGTTGGCGCCATGTAGGGCGAGCCTGTGGTAGTGTTCTATCAATAGTCGTGTTATTCTGTGTCGGCCATCTAAAATAGCTGGTCTCCGTACTGAATGTTCGACACAAACAACTTTGTCAATACGACCACTAACACGCAGAACACCAGACTCGTCACAATAAGGTGACAATTGTAACAAACGGCTGTTCGATGGCAGCGGTTTACCCTGCTGCAAACATGCCAGTTCAGTTTTAAATGTTTGATGTTGACATTTTTTAATAAGAAGTAGCTCTGC
Organism: Chrysoteuchia culmella; assembly: GCA_910589605.1. Classification (NCBI taxonomy): domain Eukaryota; kingdom Metazoa; phylum Arthropoda; class Insecta; order Lepidoptera; family Crambidae; genus Chrysoteuchia; species Chrysoteuchia culmella. The sequence goes on along the minus strand of OU342658.1, from coordinate 20,307,462 downwards.
TTTCTTCATTAGAGGCAAGTCAAGCTGGACATTTTGACGCCTACATTTACAAATGAAGAGCAGCACTCTGGCAGTTGCTCGTACAAGGGTAGTCCACTTCGAGACATTATCTTCATTTGGCAAAGATAAGTCCGAGTGTTCGACCACTGTAAGTATAGACCGTTCCTCACAAGTAACGTCTGCCTCGTTCGACCGTTTGGTGAATTTTGTGTCCTTGGGCCATTCGCATTCTGGTCGGCGTAAAAATGAAGGACCTTGGAACCAAACGTTTGAATAGGTCAGAGGTGGAGAGTCCTCTCGAGTTGCTAAATCAGCAACATTACTTCCCGACGGCACGTGACGCCATTCAGAAACCTTAGTTAGCTCATCGATCTCGCCGAGACGATGGGCTACATACGGTTTATAATTTCTGGGGTCGCTGCGAATCCACTGTAAAACAGTACTGGAGTCGGTCCAGTAAAAGCGTTTTACGGTTGGAGTATTTTTATGTTCACGACACACAGTATCGGCAAGGCGTGCGCCTAATAACGCACCCTGTAGTTCTAGCCTAGGGATAGAAATGGGACGCAAGGGACTTACTCGGCTTTTACTTGCAGCAAAAGAAATAAGTACACGTCCATCCAACAAAATAAATCGCCAATATATGACCGTCGCGTACGCCTTCATCGACGCGTCGCACATAACGTGTAATTGTCTGTCTATAATGTCAGAATCAGTAACAAAATTAGTCGGGAATTGTTCACTCACTCCCGGGTAACAGGGTGTCCAATCAGCTGTTTTTAGATAACAGCGCGGAATACGTAACGAACACAATAACTGCAAATCCTTCAACCAATCCATCCACTTATTGTGTTCATCACTATTAATGCGGCAGTTCCATTCCACTCCGCTGCGATGGACAGATTGAAAGAGTATTTTGCCTTTTATAATAAAAGGAGAAAGAAAACCATGTAAATCGTACACAGACATAATTACGCTAAGCACTTGTGACTTAGTTGGTGGTTGCGTACCATCCAATACATCACTGGGTATACGATAAAGTTTTACTTTAAATGTGAAACAATCGTCACTTGGGTACCACATTAAACCGAGAGTGCGCTCAGAGACATTTGTAGCTCCGTGACTAAAATCAACAGCTGTTTGCGCGAGCGACTCGGTCGGAATAGTTTGCAACACTTGTTTACTGTTGCTTGACCAACGAGCTATCTCAAAACCACCCTTGCTATGGATGTATGTAATATCATGCACTAATTGGATAGCTTGACTTTCGCTATCACATGAGTGGATACAGTCATCCATGTAGTGATTATTGATAATCACTTCTTCAGCATCAGGATACAAGTCTTGGTACTTCAAAGCGTTTTTATTTTTTATGTATTGCGCTATAAATGGCGAACAAGTAGCGCCAAAAATTAAACTTTGCATAACGCATATTTTTACAGGGCCATCAGCGTTATCTTGCCACAGAAATCGCAAAACATGTTGATCTTCAACACGTATTTTTATTTTTAAAAACATGTCTTTTATGTCGCCAACTATGACGAAGTTATGCTGACGAAATCGTAACATAATTCCTAAAAGTGAATTATATAAATCTGGGCCGGTCAATAAGTAATCATTTAAACAAACACCGTTAACTTTACCTGCACCGTCGAAAACTAATCTTAATTTATCTGGTTTATTAGGATTTTGTACCCCAAAGTGAGATAAATACCAAATATGACTAGCCGAGAGTTCATTAACCTTAAGTTCTCGAGCGTAGTTGAGATCGAATAATTTTTGTATTTCTTTACGATACTTATCTGCATAGCAGTCATCACTTTGAAACTTTCTCATTAATCCCTTTAAACGTGACAATGCATAGTTATAACTATCGGGCATAGCAAAATCGTCCTTATTGAACGGCAAACCTACTTCCCAATGATCGCCAATATGACGTGAACTGTCGTCTAAAATATGAACAGCTCTTAAATGCGCCGTATTCTCACGACGTGAGGTCGAAATTCCTATGGAATCTAATTCGTATGACTGTTTAATTAATTTGGTTAATTCGTCGTTACCACTCGCCTGTGGCTCGTGCTCCGAGTGAGCGAGATGAAACGTGTGCGCGTGGGCAGGTGTGTGACTGCGACCGACGCAGCCGTGAATGGTCCACCCTAATCTACATTTGGTCGCGTATGGTTCACGTTCATTTCCGTGCACAACTTCTAAAGGAGCCATAAGAAAATAGTTATCTTCCCCGATTAGTAGGCGAGGCACAACACACTCTTTACAAACAAATTGTTTTAAATGCAAAAAATGATCACAAGACATATTATTAATTATAGATAAATTTTGTTTTGGTAACTGTAATTTGTCAACTTGACGTAAAGTAACATCATACATTTTACTTTCGTTATGAATACCAGAAATCTTAGTACATATTTTAGGAGCATCAGATTGAAATATTTCTAAGCCAAACGCGTCTATAAATTTAATAGCACTAGGTTGAAAACACTTTAAGCCTAATTCGTTAACTAAAGTCTTATCGATCATTGAAATAGCGGCACCGTCATCTAATAATGCAAATGTACTCACAGTACCGAGGGGTCCACTGACGTTCACTTTTACCACTTTGAGAAGGACGTGCGGCGCTCCGGGCACTGCGCCATCGCGCTGTGGCGCCGGGCGCGCGAGCGGCGGCGCCGGCGGAGCCGAGGGCGGCCCAGACAGATGGGCGACGGTGGCGCGCTCCTGCGCCGGCGGCGCCGGCTCGGCGGCGGCGCGGGCGGTTTGGGCGGCGGTGGTGGCCGCATCAGATGGCTCGTGCACGTCTGATGTGACGTGGGACGTCGTATGGTTCGGCTGCAGCGGTTTATTATAGTGCAGTAACTGATGATGTGCGCGCCCACAATTATCGATGTCACACAGCGGCGCGGGGCACTGGTTTCGATCGTGTTTCGATAGACAACAAAAACATAAGTTGTTCGTCTTAACAAACCTCCAGCGTTCTTTTCTCATAGCTCGTTTGAATAAACGACAAGTCGGCAGTGCGTGCGGGGATTTCTTACAGAAAATGCATTCATTTGCGTTCGTGTCGCTTGTAGTTGTTAATACCGACTTGTTGTAATGATTGTAGGTACTAATGCGCGGATCAGCTGTTGGCTTGCGAGTGTAGGTCACGTGCTCGGGTTTTCTGATTTCTCTTGGCTGTGTCATGCCCACAATAGATATCATTTTAGCTTCGTGCTTTAAGAATGACGATAATAACTCCAACTTAGTTACTTTTTCGTTGAGATTTTGATACGCGTATTCCGTCCATTTAGCAATAAGTGTACTCGGTAGCTTCGATGTGACAGTAGATAGCAATTCTGGGCTACATAAATAATCTTTGCGATCGATGGCTCGTAAAGTAGCCACACAGTTTGTGACTTTTACAGAAAAGTTAAATATGTCTTGCTGGTAATTGTTAGGCAATGGTGTTAACTTTTTTACCTGATTTAGTATGTGGTAAATAATAATATCAGGTCGACCAAAACGTAATTCCAAGGCTTCCAGTATCTGTGACGGCGACGTGTTTCCGATCAGGAGGTCAGTGACCACCTCCTTGGCTTCGCCCTTAAGTGCACGCCGAAGTCGCCACATATTCTCCGACTCGGTATACTGGCACAATCGTGCCGTTTCTTCGTAGGCACCCTTAAAGTGCAGCCACTCGATGCAGTCCCCACTGAATACAGGTAGGTCACGAGGAGTGGATAAGCGTGTGAGGAGCCGTTCCTCGTGTTGTCGTGACGAAGTGGTCATCAGATCCTTGAGAGTGTGTGCTAGCCGAAGCATACCGTCGACAGGCTGCGTGGAGGGCGTTGCACGGCTCGGTACACATTGAGTAGCCGGCGCTGCCTCCGTGGCCGTCGCTAGCGCCTCGGGCTCCTGCCCGGGCGGCTGCATGCTGCTGCGGTCCAACCATTCCTCTACTTGGGACCGGTTTGTCACACTGTTCTTGGTGAATTGTGAGCGACTATCCGACCTGTTGTCGCCGTCCCCGTCGATCAGCGCTAAATTCACCTCCAATTCTCTATCAATTAAATCCATTTGGATTTTTGCTTTCGCTTGAGCGGCCTCCAGTTCAAGCTGCCTGCGGCGTGCTTGCGATGACGTCGATCGCTTCGACGAAAGTACCGATTCGTTTTTAATTGATTTTTTAGCGTATCCCGGACACGATAAATTGTCACTTGGCACCGGCACTGCCATTTTACTGCTTTTTGCAAGCACATGCTCGGACGCACACTCTAACCGTTCCGACATTTTGTTTCGGTTCGACATGATTTTGTCGCGCGGTGGTGTTCTCGGCATCATTTTTTATTATTATTAAGTGCACTGGTTAAATATTCGGCTCGAAGGATCAAAATTATAGGGGATGCAAATGAAAACACCAAATTTTTTCGAGACACTTGCGGACTGCTAGCCGGCTGCGATCGCGGGGTTCTCAAGACTACGAAAAATCAAAAATGGCGGTCGGGCAGATCGAAAACGGCGCGCAATCCTTCTTTATTTTAATTCGATATTTACTTTTACAAAGCACGTTAGTTCATACGGTGTATATCAAAATCAAATCAATTATACAATGCATTACTTTTAAGTATTTACTTAGTGTTAACAAAAGGTTTATTATTTATTTTTACATTTTTTACGTTTTTAAGTTAAATTAAGTATTAATTTATGCTATATCTGTAGGTACACAGTATGCATGTCTGTGAAAGAGAGAATGTGTGCGTGTGCGTCGCCTACAAATAAGATTGGTCATTTTGCCAGCTGTCTCAAACTTTATATTAAGGATACGTTTATTCTGCTTAATAGATATTTTAGAATAATATTATATCAATTTAATAAGTACAAAGAGTGATCTCGATGTAAGCCATCAATTATTTTCCTTGATACGACTTGCGAACATAATTTAGAAACTATTGAATTATCCGATCATTGACTATTTATTATTTAATTTAATTACGCCCACATCTTAGATACTTTTGTTCCTAAGCTCTTTAGTTCCTAAATATAATTATTTACTATCAAATTGTTATGTTTCATGTAAGTTTTAGAGTTACGATATTGTCAAATGTGAATAACTACTGTTAATAACATTATAAGTGATGTGAAAATGACAATGGCCAAATGTAATGACTTTTTTCAAATAACAGGATAAGAGTAATGCTTTAAATTTACCATTTCGTTGTGCGTAAACATTATTACATAGTATAATTAAGTAGGTATGATACAATAGTATATTATTATAAGGTTGGTTAATTGTTTTACTAATTATATTCCTAAGTGCGCCGGGAGGCTGCACTTCGTAGGATGGCCGAATGTAATGACTATTTTTAAATTAGTAGTATTCTGTGTTTAAAACTGGCAACACTAGGCAGCCCCACCATCGTTTTCTACCGATAGGTGGAGTGGGGTGGTGGGGATGAGGCCAGGTAAGCGGGTTTTCGGGATGGAGAATTCATTCTTTTTCGGAGCACGGAGCAGTGAAGATATCTACAAAAGTTATTGTATCAAGGTGTGTCTTTCATGAATAAAAAAAGATTGAATCTGGAGTCTGAGTTTTATTAAATTATTACTAAAAATAAATTAAATACGTTTAACGCGAAATATATTTAAAACATCGCACTGTCACTTTTGTCTTCAAACGAATGACTGAAAAACGGACGTCGTTTTTTCCCCGTTGCCGTTGTACCATTTGCACCACCAACTTGCACCACCAGGAGTGCAAATGAGACAAATTAGTTTTGTTTGCACTACCAGTCGTGCAAACGAAACCACATTGGTAATTGGCGCAACACATTGTGCTGTTTTGCTTTTGAGGTTTGGCGTCTCGCTTGCAGTAGTTAAATTGGTGTTTCGACTTTGCTTGTGGGCTTATGATTTTGACAATAATTTAAATTTATTTTTTTGTACATAATTCGTAATATTTGTTTCCTTTTGTATGTAAGTAATAGTTTTTTTTTTATGTTTTGGCTTCCGTTTTCCTCAGAAATTCCGCTAACGTCCCGTAGTGTGTAAGTAATAGTAATTTTCGCCGAAACACTGTCATGTCTTGACGTTTAAGCTTTTTTTATTATTTTAATCTTGTGTTATGTTTTTTTGGAAGGCAAAGGAGTGTCTCAATAATAAGCCAATGTTGTGTTTGCGTGTGTGTTTCAATTTTGTTTTTTAACGCTTTTGCTTTTTGAAAATGATTACCTTCTGTGATTTACTTGTATAGGTTTAAGCTTTTAATTTTTCTATTTTACCCTTGTCCTGTTTTGCTTTAACCTCTTTTATCACGTTTATTTTGTGTTCCAATTTTGTTATTGTCCCTGTACCGTGATGTCACGACTGGTCTCAATAGAATACCGGTGCTGCTGTTTGCTGCTTTATACTGAGCTGAGATCAGGTCTACTCTCTAAGCACGAAACCCGTAGTTTCGGCCTCCGAATCATCTATGGACAGCTTATTAGTTCGGAGGCCCGACCTGAGAATGAATTAGATTAATTTTTGACATTGTCCCTACTCCCAATGTGTTTGTGCCGTTTGTCCAACACGAGTACATCCTAAATCAATAGAGAGTAGGCTCCATCCGTAGTTTCGGGCAACTTACGGATGGGGGCCCGTATCTTAGTTGACGGGCTTAGAGAGTAGGCCTCCAGTATTGGCATCACATAGTACGTAAGTTTTCTTATCTTTTGCTTTTTTCCATATAATTAGGTACTATTTTTTTGTTTTCTTTTACATTTGTGTTCTTTACGGCTTTTGTATGTGTGGAATGTGTAGCTTATAATCAATATTATTCTATTCTATTCTAAATGACAATGTTATCTGCAATATGTTTACTTCTTATTAAACGTGTTTAGTAAGGTCGGTGAACGTCGCCCTAAAATTGTTTAGCGCTCAATGTGTGGTTGGTCGTTGTCGCCTTATGTGTTTTTTCACTAAGCTTCATTGTCTTAAGTTAAATTATTCTAATCTGAAATATCTTCACGATGACTCCAACTGAAATAACCGAATAAAAAATCGAAAATTCTCATGGCAACTATCAAAACTTGTTCTGATTCGATCTTAGCTAAGCCATTTTCATGAAGAATTCATGAAAACATTTTGATTAAGTTCAATTCCGGCCGCTTCTCAGAAGGCTCACTTCCTGAAATAATACGGTCGAGCTGTTTTGTTTAAATTCAGCCAATTTTGTTATTTTAGGATTTTTCAATCTCATCACATTCTTGGCAGGCTCTTGATTGTGCGGAAAAGTAAATTGTGTAATTTCTTGCTTAAATCAACGACTAATAGAAATTATAACTTGTATTATTACGTTATATTTTATTCTATTGAGTTAAGTTCTGCTTAGTGTCGGAGCCAAGATCCACTACGGTCGAAGTAAGTAAGAGTGGGGTTCAAATCTAAACTAGTTAATTAAGATCAAACCTTTATTTGTAAAAACTGAAAACAAGAAAGAGGTTAAATGAAAGTTAAAGGAAAGTTGCAGTTTGTACTAAAAGAAGCGTCGCTTCTAAAAAGGCACTTTGCCATAACATTGTGAAGAAATTTAAAATCGTATAAAGAAAAATTTATGGACGGCCGGTGACGACGCGTGACAGCCCACGTGGACCGACATGGAGACTCTTAGCCTTCATCATACCTGATGTTAAGTATTGATAAGGCTGAAGATGGAAGCTAGCCAATCCCGAAATCCTCAATCACTGAAGGAACTGGCAAACTTATCTCTGACTGCCGGAACAAAACAATGCTGAAAACATTGTCTTTACGGCGTCAGACTTAGGTAAGATGGTGGTATCTAGCCAGGCGGACTTACAACAAGTCCTACTACCAACCAAAACGAATACAATATGTACCCCCGCTGGCAATCGGACCCGGGACCCCTGAGTCCGATACCGATGGATGTACCACTAGACCACGGAGGCGTTTAAAATCGAGTTAGCGAGTCGATAAACGTCGCACATGATACTGACCGAATGAGGATAAGTGGCCAGGCTCTGGCTCTGGTGTCAGAGTTTATCAAGCCGCTTATAAGGCCTCTGACTTGGCTTAACGACTGTAATCAAATGACAACAGCCGGGACCGACGGTTTGACGTGCCCTCCGAAGGACGGAAGCGCTCAGTTATAATGCCACTTTACGGTCACCCATCCGACACCTGACCGGGCCGAACGTTGCTTAACAAACGTGATCGAATACGATCAGTCTGTCCAGCGCGGCCATGAGCGCTTTAATAAAAAAAACAATAATATTGGTTAGACTGGTTAACTTTAAACAAAAATATATAAACCGTTGTCGTCATCTTACAATAGCGCCAGGGAGGGACTACTGCAACGCTGGTTTTCAGGGGGTCAATTCTGCATATATTTTTTTTGTCATAATCGTCTCTCAATGGTGTTTCAAAAGTAGTGTTTATGTACACACACACTTAAGGAAAACAGCACTACCATTTAAACACGATTGTAATACGATTGTGACTTAGCATTAGCAGAATTGGGCCCCAGGAGGAACCTATTCTCCTATCTCTATATCTATTCTATATACACCTATAGGATATCGACGGACATAAACATACGATGTGCGGCCTTTAATATGAAATAAATGCTGACTGTATCACCAAATCGCTTGCATTATTGTAGCGATGTGGATTCAGTTAACATAATGCTGCCATAACTCGGACTTAATTAAGGTAACCGCAGACGTACAATAATAGTGCAGCTGCGGCGTAATTATATACGCCGGATCGAGATAACACAATAACATTTCGGTATGATACAAATTACGGAGGAGCCCGTGGCGCAGTGGTTCGCGCGCTCGGCCCGCAATTATTGAGGCTAAGCAACTTTCGCAATGGTCGGTCACGGGATGGGTGACCAAAAATTTACTATCTCTAGCTTCTCTGTGCTTCGGTAGGCACGTTTAGCCGTTAAGCACGTTAAGTCCCGGCTGCACTTGCAGTCGTTAAAACCCACCAATTCACATTGGACCCGTGTGGAGGGTCATGTCATGGGGCCGTTCTCCATATCCATCCGTAAGGAAGGCCAGTGCCCCAGTAGTGGGGACATTAAAAATGGCTGATGAAGATGATGATGCTAATAATTATTTAGTTGTTGTACAATTAATTGTATTGCAGCAGGTTTGATTCGGTCACAGCATGTATGATTAAAATTGCGAAGGTCATGGCGCTGATGGCCGCGCTTAACAGACTGATCGTATTCGATCACGTGTGTTAAGCAAAGTTCGGCCCGGTCAGGTGTCGGATGGGGGACCGTAAAGTGGCATTATAACTGAGCGCTTCCGTGCTTCGGAGGGCACGTTATACCGTCGGTCCCGGCTGTTGTCATATGATTACAGTCGTAAGCCAAGTCAGATGCCTTATAGGCGGCTTGATAAACTCTGACACCAGACGTGGCCACTAATCCTCACTCGATAAGAAGAAGAAGATTGCGAAGATACGTTAAACCTTTGGTTACAGCTACATTATCAGTCTCGTAGTGGTTTGTGGCACCCGCCCGTCGTCCTTACACAATACTAGTGGCTGCCCGCTGTTTCTCCCGCCGTTCCCATAAGAAAAATGGGATAAAGTGTATTCTATATTTTAATCCAGACTATAAACTATCTGTGTGCCTTTTAATTATATAAATCCATTCAACTGTTTTTTGCGTGATAAATATTAAACAAGAAAATATACTAGCAAAAAGCAACTTGTCTCATGTCGCCCTGACGGGGCCCGTCAGCCGGCAAAATAGCATTGTAAAATGCAAAATTAAAAAGTAATAATTAGTTTTTTGCGTGTTTGGGAATTCAAACTTTAATTTGTATAATAATCTTAGTAGGATTAGGAATACGATGAGTAAGGTCTATGCTTTAGTAGTGGCATGATGATAATAATAACACCGCGGGTAAACCGATTGCTCCAGAGAGTCGGACGCGGCCCTCGCCTCTGGCTTGCCAGTTTGGATTTCAAGAGGACTCGGACTCTCGCCCCTGGCTGGCCTTCATCGGCTGATCAGGGTGGAGTCGCAAGAGCTATACGCTCGCAGGGTGGAAGTGAAACATGCGTAAGACGCGAGTTGGCACACTGTCCCTAGGACAGTAGGTAGAAAGCGGTGCATACCTCTCTATACCCTTCAGTTGCCCGCGCCGGTATTGCGCTCCGGCTGGCAGATGTCGATCAATTTAGGGTGCCCATTTAGTGGGCAGCGAGCCACTTCGAGCGAGTCCGTCTCATCCCATAGCCCGATATACCAATCCACCTGCATTGCACCCAATAGCCCAATAATTTTATTTATATTTATCCTCACACTCAAAATAGTCTATGTACCTTCCTGTGTCCGCTTCCGTCTTTGCGTTTAGTGGGGAACGGATGCCGTGTGCATCACACATTGCATATATCTGTCTCAAAGGGCCTCTACGTGATGGACCTATGTCCCCACGCAAGCCTGGCAAAAGGACCGGGCTTTGCCCGTGATACAATGCCGAGATACATAATAATAATAATGAAAAATATTTATTTGATGATACCAATATATATAAATATCTTAAACCCACATTTCTGACGAGAAAAAAATGTAAAAGTTAATAAAGGTTTCTTTCAAAGAATATTAATCCTTTGGTAGATGCGAGGCTGCGGCGCAGTTGTGTCACAATCAGCTATATTTTTGTGAAGAGAAACAATTTACTTTATTTGTGGAGCATTCATTTCGGTTGAGAAAAGTCGTTTTCGTTGGCCAAATTTAATTTAAATGTCAGAAACGGTTGTAAATAAGTTTGGTGGAGGCGACGGACTGGGTTATAGCTGTGTGGGACGAATAAAGAATCAACGGAGACGTAGTTAATCCCACAGGTTTCGTAAAATGAAAAGAGGTAAATAATATAAGTAAATATAAGTAGATTATGCACTCAGGGGATAAAGCAGTGTCTTATGTCACGGGCAGCAAATTGAATCCTGAGCGAAATGAAGGATTCTGTAGTTTATTCCTGAACGTAGTGAGGGAATTAAGACGTTATCCTGAATGAAGCGAAGGATTCAAATCTGCGCAAGGCTAAGACACATAAATCCCCGAGGAGCATACTCTACTTTATACACCTACTGTGCCTACCGTGACGTTAAATAAAAAATAAATTATAAAACCAATAAGTGAAAACAATTCGCGGAAAAAAATATCGAAAGGATCGAAAATCACCGATTTTTTCTTTAGATATTTAGGTCCGTAGGCAATGCAATGATAATTTTCATTATATCTGTATGTGTTTAGACTACACACATTCACAATTTGATTATTTGCCATGTTTTACTGATAAGTGAGACAAAAGACACGAAAAAGCACGAAAATGAAAGAGATAGCTATTTCATTCAAATATTATTTGAATGTGTGCACAATATCACATAATTCCAATTTCAAATGTTTTCTTGGTGCTAGGGACCCCGATACATACAGCCATGTTTATATTTTTAATATGAGTAAAATCTTTTTAAAGTGACAATTTTATAGTTAAAACCTCCTTGGACCAGGAAGTTATGCCTTGAACAGACTTGTTTTTTTAATTACACAAGGGAAGTTCCATACAACATTACCTCCCTCCGGGCATTAATAGCTTGCTTTCAAGTTGAGAATATTTGATATTTAATAAGTGTTACAGATGCAGGTGGTGTATAATATAGTAAATATTATCGGGTGTAAAAAAACCGGCCAAGTGCAAGTCGAACTCGCGCACGAAGGGTTCCGTGCCATTATCATTAATATCGAGCAAAAATTTTATGGTACGAGTATAGTGGGGAAGGAGGGACCGCATGATGATCTCGATCTCTTGCTTACGTCAATTGTCAGTGAAACTTTATCGAGTGTCGATAAACGCCGCCCGTGCTAGGGATACAATTTTTCCATCTGACGGAGCTTTTAAAGATTTTAAAAACCTATTTATCCATAGCGTAATCCGGCTCGCGATGAAAGCGCTGTTTTGATTCATCCCTTGTTTATCGGACTGATCTTTATCCATTTAAAACTCAATTCGGAAAACTCGAATTTGCATTGCATAGATTGAGGGTTGGCAACAACATTTTATGCAGACTTTTTAAGGTTATTTACACAAAAAATGCGACTGCCCAACATAGGTATTACTGAATTATTTTTTATAAATGAGAGGCGTTTACAAATACTGACTAGAGGCCGCCTACAACTTCGTGTGGATTGTTCGTAGCATCATTTGCTTTTCAGCGCCAGAAATCAGTCGGTGATTTTCCTATCAAAAAGTATTCAATTTTCACCCAATTAGTAGTTTTAAGTTGTTCAAATGGGTTCAGTAGCTGGTGTGTACAAATTTGTTAAAAAAACATGCTGCAGATTGATAACGTTTCAAAAAATAATTCAGAGGGGAGCAGTTGGAAAATGTTCGCGCTAAGATCGATACTTTGCCAATGTCTATTCGGTAAAGTGGAAACTTTAACATTCAACTCCTAGATATATGGGAGCCATTATTGACGCCATCTTGGACAGGGCAAGTTGGCGAGAGAATAATGGAACCAGGAACTGCCTAACGGTTTCATTAGTCAGCGAGCGCGCTCAAACACCGGACCTTGCCTCGGTGGGTACAGTCGCCAGTATGTTAGGAATCGAACCCAGGCAGTGGTTTTAAATGGTTTTTCCTCTTCATGGGTTGGGATTCCGTCTGGCGTTCCTCAGGGTTCGCTCTTAGGACCTCTCCTTTTTGTGATATTTGTCAATGATATTCATTCATGCTTTAAAAACTCTTATTATCTCCTTTTCGCTGACGATATGAAAAATTTTAGAGTAGTTAATAACTCAAGTGATGCTTTGCTATTGCAAGAAGATCTTTTTAGACTTGACAGTTACTGCTAGAAGAACAAATTAGACCTTAATGTTTCTAAGTGTTTTACTGTAAATTTTACTCGAAAACGTAATAAATTCTATTTTGCCTATGAATTAAAACATCAGGTTATTTCTAGTAATGTTAGCGTCAGGGACCTAGGAGTTATCCATGATAATAAATTACTATTTGACAGACATATTGAACACATCGTTGACAAATCTTATAAGGCACTTGGCTTTTTGATTAGATCATCCAAATCATTTAGAAATATGAAAACTATTAAAACTATATATTGTGCATTTGTTAGAAGTCACCTTGAATATGCCTCACAAATTTGGAACCCAGTTAATAATATTGAAAAAATTCAAAGGAAATTTACACGTTTTCTGTGTGCTAAATTTAATCTGCCCTCTTGGGACTATGATCAACGCTGCTGTCGATTACATCTTTTACCACTTTGTTTGCGTCGGAAAATTGCCGACATTAGCTTCCTTATGAACTTAGCTCAAGGTAAGATAGATAGTCCGGAACTCCTTAGTAAAATTAATCTGAAAATTCCAGCCCCAAATCTTCGTCAGAGATATGTTCTGCTTCGCATTCCCTTCACACGAACTAATTACAGAGCAAACAGTTATTTGGTTAGATCATGCAAGCTGTTTAACACTTTCAATTGTGAGTTTATGAATGATAGCCGATTGGATCTGTTTTGTAGCTCAATAAGACACGTGCGTAAATTGATGATGGATAACTGCTTTTCAACAGCTAGGTAATGCTTAAATTGTTTTATATCATTTTTTTTTCTATCTTCAAATGCTTATTTATCTGTTAATTTCACTTACCATTATGTAACTACATAGCTTTTATCTGTGGAAGTTTGTAATTAGCTTTTAAGTGCTTGCTTATTTACCTAATTTGTAAATACTGCTGTAAACTTCCCAAAGAAAATAAAAAAAAATATATTTCTTAAGACGATAAACGGAAAAATAACTTTTTTTTATTTTTTTTTATTAACGACGGGGATAATCTTAGCCTTCATCATACCTGATGTTCATTATTGATAAGGTTGAAGATGGAAGCGAGTCTCTCCCGGAATCCTTAATCACTGAGGCTAGCTATCTTAGATAGCTGGCTAACTTGGCGTCAGACTTAGATAAGATGGTGGTTGCTAGCCAGATGGACTTAGAACAAGTCCTTCCACCAACCAAACCTAATACAATATGTACCCCCGCTGGGAATCGAACCCGGGACCCCTGGGTCACACTACGATATAGTATTATTAGTAAAATATCGAAGAAAAAAAGTACGAGGGCAGAACTGATAGTACTGCGTTTAATATCCGGAAAAATGGTTTTAATTCAATGAACAGTGCGCGCCACAACTTAAGGGCCCATACAAAGCTAGAAGAAATAAGGATTTCCCCCGCGCGTCCCGCACCCTATGCCGCTGTCGACTAGCTCCGCGCGTGTCGTTATCGCAGGCCGAGAACAAAGTTCGCTTGAGTTTACGTGCACAGTGTAATGAAGAAAACAGAGACAAGTGTCGCATGTATATACACATACTTAATGCATTCAAATAGATATTCCTGGTGAGTACTGTTTATTGTTTATTTTATAAATTACGTTTTTTAATAATATTTATAATGTTTTTTCTGTTTCAGATTGGCAACAGTGTAGCGCGATTAAAAACAGGAGACGAGTACTTTTTATTATGGTAATCCTTAGGTAACCTGAGGATTAATAATAAACATACAAGTAATAAATATATAAAAAATGTGCGACATTACATTTTGTATTATAATGTGGTTTGGTGAACCTCCCGCATTATTATTCGTTTTACATATGTTAATAACCATCTTGGGATCCATTGGTCTGTATGCCTAGTGTGAGTTTTGTTTGCTTACGTGAAATTTATATGAAAAAAACGCAATTTACACGTTCTGACAGGGGTTCAGTACGTCTCTCAATAATAATTATAGTAATTAATACACTCAACACAAACATCCTTTTCTTATTAATTCTTGATTTTAGTATAGAAATGCAAAAAAATATATTATAATATACCCAAAACCCATGTAAGATGGAAGCGTGAAAAATAATAAACTATTCAACAAGCAACCAATTTTTTATTTACATTTTCTTACGTTTAGCTTCAATACTCATTGATATTGCTCCTTTTCGTTTATTTTTGCTTACATTTACTAGCGGACTGCTTAAGGTGGTACGACTTCCATACTAACAAACATTGCACATTAATTGGTTCATGATACATTAATAATTCATAAATACATGTGCAACTAACACGTTTTAGTTATTTGTTAGCGCGAAATTATTAAAAAATGTACTTTCATACATGAGGTATATAAATGCGATGAGTCACACACACATACATAGAATTATTGAAATTATAAGATGTTAGGTTTTTCGTGATTTATGTATGAAAGTACATTTTTTTTATTATTTCACGCAAACAAATAACTGAAACGAGTTAGTTGCGCATGTATTTATGAATTATTAAGGTATGATGAACTAATCAATGTGCAATGTTTGTTTGTATGGAAGTCGTACCACCTTAAGGGCATATTTCGAGTCTGACGAGGATTCACTAATTCTGGCAAAACATGTTGCATATAAAAGTCTTTTAGTTTCGGTACCATAAAGGTCTCCCACAATTTGTCGTTTCTTTCAATTTTCTAAATTTTCATACACACACAGTACAAAACAATAAGGGTATTTTTAAAAACCTTTTGTAATGACAACATTCGCCATCCGTATTTTTTTCTTGCAACGTCAGATCAAAATTGGACATTGAACTACTTCTATGCTCAGATCTGAAAAAGAGACAATAACATGTATTTGTGTCTAACAATAAAACATGTAGGGTTGTATAATGTCTTCGACAATATAAGTATTATTAATTTTACAAGCTTATCTTCTTTTAAATTTCCATGGTTATTGAAGTTACTAGAATAAACTAGGACTGGATTTACACCATGTACCTGTTTATATTTGAGACTCCGATATTTCAGCGCAGTTGCATGCGCCATGGTCACGAAAGAACTGTTGATTGTTGCGGGTTGATGTTATTGGCACACGAATAGATCTACCTTCCGTCTAAGTCTAAGTCTTTTATTACGCTCGATACTGGTACCACTGTCTGCAAACTTACTTACATTTTAGCCCTCACATTGTCATTATCTAAATGTTGTTGCTGCTCATCATTAATGAAAGTAGAAGTAACATCAGGAATTATGTTTGTAAGATCTGCCAATACGATTCTAAAAAACCGAAAAATAATACATTTTATAACTGTTTTGTTTTGTCATGCACCAAAGCACTTTTAAGGTATTGGGTATTTTAAGATACCTTTTGGGACTAATACATTCGACATTCGTAGCTTCCTGCACCGTCATATCAGAATTGAACATTGAGCTACCTGTTACAATGCTGTTACAACTAGACTCGGCTCTGAAATAAAAACCGGAAACAGGTACAGCCCGAGGAAATAAAGAAAAGAAATTCTGATCATTCCGTCTTAATAATTACTATAAGTAAGTGCCAAACAATATTTTGGTTCCTCGATGTGACCAATTGCAAACATTTTGCTTAAAAACTTTGCGTAAAACTGTGTGCCGTGGGGAGGGGGGCAATGGCTATTGTCCCCCCCTTTTGTTTGTGCCTGAAACTAAAAAAAGTATACTATGTATTTACTTATAATAAATTACTACTTTTATCTAAAAAGTACAGTCAAATAATATCTTTAATCAATTTCAAACATTTAAATTGGCACTGATTTCTGACAGATATTTGACAGTTTTGTATCTTAATATGCTGCTCGTCGAATACTTGTCTACTTTCTACAAATTTCTACAAAAGCTTATTTTTTATCTCTGTTTGCTATAATTACCTATACCTAGGTTATGATTAACAAATAGACTTTTTAAATAATCTACGTGCGAAATCGTCGCGGAGCGTAAGGCAAGCGCAGTCCACACGTCTCAATGGAGCACTCACGACTGAAGAGCGAGGAGCGAATCAGACAGAAATACGGTGAAATAACGCATGCGATAGAGATGCAAACACTGGTGTCTGTTTTAAAAACATCAACGTAAGCGACATTATCGTTTTTAATTTATTATTAATGAACTATTTAAAATTTTGAAAAACTGTCAATCACAAAACTAGAGAACTAGCTAAGGTATTTTTTAATAATAGTTTCAAGACTAAAGGTTTAATAGCGGTTGGCACAGCATTAAAAAACTACAAAATTGGAAGTAACTTTACGATTTTTTTCTATCGAGAAAAGTTTTAGCAATCATGTTTCTGTCAATCACATAACTGAGTACTATAGTCTACTTTCTACAGTATTTTTTTGGGGCCGATAAATCTAGTAATACTATGTGAAATCCTTGATCAAAAATGTGTATTTGGCTTTGTACGGCCCCTTAAGATGTACGTTTAAAATCCATGCACACAAGAATATCGTTTCGATGCAGTATATGGACCCGATTGTCACAATATCCTTTCATATAGATCGTTACGACGACGGATCGTTCCATATATGGTTAATGTGTCAAGATCGACAATGTGTCTTCTTAATCTACTGTCGACTGTTCCTACATAATTCAGAATGTAAAAAAAATCTTACTATATAGATCTTATGTTTTAGCGCGCATTGTTCATTAAAATAAAACATCTTTTAAACGCGCTATATATCTCGAACTAAGTTGTAATTGTCCGTATTTTTAGATTTTTTAGAGATTTTTTTTCCCCGACGTATCGGCACCTTTTCAGCTGCCATGGTCACGGGATGACTGTCACCCCTAAAATTACAAC
This sequence comes from Chrysoteuchia culmella, assembly GCA_910589605.1. NCBI lineage: Eukaryota > Metazoa > Arthropoda > Insecta > Lepidoptera > Crambidae > Chrysoteuchia > Chrysoteuchia culmella. Next base: position 20,289,788 of record OU342658.1, on the reverse strand, counting down.
TTAGTTCGTGAAATATAGCGCGTTTCCGTAAAAATCCGTAAAAATTGTTTTATTTTAATATTTATAGTTTGGACGTTTGTTACACAATCACGCAAAAATGGCTGAAACCAACTATAATAGGCCTGAATAACAAATTAAGTGTCTTTTAATTTGAATATAAATGAAATTTCATATCCAACTTCATCCTTTTTTTATTTTTCAGATGGAATTATCACAAACACTGAGGTAAATGTTTATTTTTAATAGTCAACCTATACAAAATTTGAAGATTCTTAGAAACCGGCGGACTTTCATACAAACTTTTATGCCCTATTTTACCCTTTTAGGGAAGGAATTCGAAAAATCCTTTCTTAGTTCATGCCTACATTGTATAAGGTATCTACAGAATTTCAAGTTCCTAGGTTCAGCATTTTGGGCTGGGCGTTGATAAAATCAGTGAATCAAGACATTGAATTTTATATAACACTTTTTTTTCCATAGATCGTTCGCTAGGTGTTATCGTTATATCTGCAATTTAACAGTGATCTGTGACGTAATAAAAAACCGGTCAAGAGCAAGTCGGGCTCGCGCACCGAGGGTTCCGTATCATCATAATACATCGGCATATCAAACCAAAAGCAAATAAGTATAAAATCACTTTTTTTTAGTTCTAAAAAAGTATGCTATTTAGAGATATTGTTTTATTTTTCCTGTAATCTTTCCATAAATTTCTATCACATAGAATAATTTCAGATTTTTCTCTATGTAAACTTCGGAGATAAGGAGGGAGGAACGGTATTTTTTTACAATTTTCATCAAAAGTCGAAAACTATGTGGCCTAAAAACAAAAGAAAAAATCTCCCACATGCCACATCCTAGTAAACACACATTGAATTTTTAAGAATTTGACAGTCCATGTTGTAAAAAAATAAATATATATTTATTTTTCTCTTAATTGCAAAATAGTCAAATGGCCAAGCGTCATCTAAAACTATTCCAAAATTCAAGTTCATCAGTTCATAGCATTATTAGTTCATGAGGTTTACTTTTTACCATTTTGGTACGGAACCCTAAAAACGCGTTTCAACTCGCGTCTTAAACGCTCTAAGCTGTCTGTCTGGTCTGGACGGCAGTCTAGCTCCTCGGTGACGTCGCCGCTCAAGGGCTCTCCAGTTTCTTTTTATGAATTTCCGTCCGCCAACGGAGCGCTTCCGACGCGTGCCGAGAGTGCCGTAACATAAACACGGCATGCTGAATATCTAAGTAACGGTTCATTTTAAGTTTCATCATGTCATTACTGTCACATTTTCATACTGTATGATAGCCACAACAGCGATGAAACTAAAAAATGGACCGAGTTTCCGTTACATAATTAGCCCCCGGAACACGTCTCACTATGACGTCTGGACTGTGGACTCGACTCGTAATATTTTGTTTGGCAAAGTTTAAAAATCAAAACCTTTATTTTCCGTGTATCAGCCTTAAATAAGGCAATCTGTCATCTCACATATTGTAGATGGTCTCACTTAGAAAATACCTATATCTGTAATTTGTTCGGTTTTTTTTAATATCTCTTATTTAAAAAATAGTACCTTTTGGCATCACTTTCATAATTTAAGATTTAAGTATCTTCATTTTTAAATAATATGTAAAATTCTCTTAGAAATTTCAGAATAATAATGTTTCATAAATGTGTGTAGGTATTTCATTACTTATTTTAAAAGACAATTTACAAATATTGTCTTGTTTGTACGACGATGCTTGTTTTGAAATCATATTTGAATTATTTTCATTTGAATATGAACGTCAAACTCAAACTAATGAATTATTCGAGTGGATAGGTTTAGACATTTTAATAAGTCGCGGTTAAATATAATTAAATTAGATTCAGGGAATCGTCATCTTTGATTACTCTTGTTTGAATAAATTAGGCATCTTCGATCGGTGAAGACGAGTTTCCAGTTTTCAGATTTGCTTACATTCGACCTTACGAATAACAAGACTGTAACTACATATCGTGCAAATATGAAAAAATATATACAAATCAGACAATAATAAACTAAAACTAAATGGAAACTAAAACATATATTGTTCACTTTGCAGCTACAACATATTGTTCATATTGTACAACATATTGTTCACCTTGTTCATATTGTACATCATATTGTTCAAGTTGTTCAACATATTGTACAACATATCGTACAACATATTATTCAAATTGTTCAACATATTGTACAATATATTGTTCACCTGCCTATTTAACTAATTGGTAACAATAATTAATGACTTAATTATTGGTCATAATTAAGTCATTAATTATTCTTTTATTCTCTTCGTGAATCGCTGAGTTGGGAGTTTTAAAAGGGAACCCGATAGAATCCATATGTATGGACCATTCCCCACTAATGTCGTGTCAGATCATGTCATAAAAATTTAATATGAAAATGCCCTTAGTATGCATGTAAGTAGTTCGTAAAGCTCAAATCTCTGTTTAAGTAGAATCTGAATTCAAAAGACAAAACTTAATAGGAACCCCGTTATTATTCCTCATATTTGACGGGATTAAATCTAAACATATAAGTAACAGTAATTAATGTGATGCCTCTCTATAAAATTTGCATCTTCACTCCATTGTCTCACAGGAAGGTTTATCTATGTAAGATACCTACTTGAACCTACTTGTACATATAGGTCATTCTTATAGCTTCCCTTAGGTTAAGCGTAGCCATTTTTTAACCAACTTCCAAAAAGGAGGTTCTCAATTCGGTTGATATGTTTTCTTTATGTATGTACACCGATTACGCAGATATTTCTAATCCGATTTAGATGTTATTTTTATAACTATTTAATTTTGCATTTCACAATACTATTTTAATGTGATAAATATTAAACAAGAAAATATACCAGAAAAAAAAAACAACCAGACTCTTGTCCCGTCAGGGCGACATGAGACTGGTTGTTTTTTTTTCTAGTAATATACTAGAAGAAACAACCAGTCTCATGTTATTTTTTTGTTCGATGCGGAATAATTGCCATTTGATCCCATAAAAATTAGGTTCAGTTTGGTCCAGTAGTTTTTATTTTATGAGCCTTTTTGTTAACTTGAACGATGTAATTTTCACGATACCTTGTTTATAATGTACATGAAACCTAATCAAATCCTGAAAAAATCTTACTGTAGATCTTACTCAAAACAACCTATTACAGACACTAAAAAGTATAAATAAAAAAACTATTTTGAAAAATACCGACTTCAAAAACTAAATGCAAAAAATAAACCTTTTGCAGTCGGTGCCAGCCAAGGCAAGGAAAATAAACAAAAATCGGCCAAGTGCGAGTCGAATTCGCACATGAAGGGTTCCGTCTCTCACCTAAGGTTGCCTGGAAGAGATTGCTATGTAGCAATAAGGCCGCCTATCATTTGTTCCTCTATTTTGTCATTTTCTCTGTATGTGTTTGTTTTTATATCGTGTGCAATAAAGTTTCTACTATTATGGTGTAAGGTGTAACCAAAGAAATGAAGACCATTATGGACCCTGTCGGGAACAGCAACTGGATGAGAGGGGGGACACTTCTTTAGTTTATTTTTAAATTATATTTTACTAGTGTAAAATTATATTTTAGACAGTTTTAATCTAATTTTATTGTAGGTAAGCTGACTGGAAATGGAAGGTGGAAATTTAAAACGTTGCACGAAGGGCAGGAGCCTTAACCGTTGTAGCTTCACGAAAACGTTCTTAGGAAACCATCCTTAATTTTTTGAACAAAACTGCATTCACGGATTTTGAAAAAAAAATACAATCAGCGGATTTTTTTTTTTTTTACTTTTTGATGCTTATCGATCCTGTCCCTTGTGAGGATCAAAACGGTCTAAAACACCAACTGAGGTATGAAGTATTTCCACATATTCGCTAAGAAAATAAGTTCCGTCAACGAAGGTATCTCTCGAAGGTACTAGTCGGTGAAGCGGACACGGCGGGGTGTGGCTTGAGCGCAGGAAGTGTTTTTTGCCTTTTTCGCGATTTCTGACTTTTCTAGTACTCATACCTCAGTTGGTGTCTAAGAGTGTTTTGATCCTCACGAGAAACAGGATGGATTGGCACAAAAAATATATAGTTTTGAAATCTGACCATTTTCCTGCTACTGTATTTTTTTTCAAAATCCGTGAATGCAGTTCAATATTTCTCAAAAAATTCAATATGGTTTCCTTAGAACGTTTTTATATAGCGCTTACTGCCCCATTTAAACTTCCACCCTGTATATGGTAAGTAGTTATATAGAATGTTTGTAGGTATCTAATTATAATATTTTATACTATTACATATTTTATAATATTTTATATTCATTATTCCACAATAAGGCTCCTCAGAATGACACCATTAAGTATACCACGCGATATACCGCAAGATGTGAACGGTGATACGACGGTGGCCAACACCGTAGAAAGGTGAATATACTAGAAAAAATCGGCGTGTTCTCATAGGTCTCTGTAGGATAATTGGTTAGTGCATTGGGCCGGATTCCCAAGGATGCGGGTTCGAATCCCGTCAGGGCGACATGAGACTAGTTGTTTTTTCTAGTATGTTCCTTGTTTAATATTTATCACATAACCTTAGTTGTTCGTGCAAAGCAATCTTTAATAAGATTAAAGTAGACATGCATAGTCTTCAGCGATTCCTAAGTTATGTGCATATGGGTGTGGGTCACTTACAAACATTTACTTAATTCGTATTTGAAAATTCAACTTGTAATCGTAATAATCCCAGGCGTGCCTCTACTAGCATGGAATGAAAACACTCGGACTCATTACGGGTCGATGTCGGGGATTACCGACTAATTCCATCAGCATCGGAGCCGCACCTCACGAGGAAATTAAATAAAAACTAAGGTAACGTGCTCTACTAGTTGGCTTGTGTTCCCCTTAAGGAGCTTTGTTTATTTTGTTAAGTGCTGATAGATTCTTACAATACAATTTACTTCCACACTTCAGATTTCGTGCAAAAGTTAGATGTTAATAGCTAACGCAGACGACGGATAACGGAGGACTTTTTGTCCGCGACACGTCTTTATTGTTAACCAAATAAGATTGAACTTAGATTGCGTATATCCATGAAAAGTACGCGATAGTCCTCGTTATTTATTCAACTTTATGTTCTTAGTTATAAGGTCGTGTCGCAGACAAAATGTCCTCCAATGTCCGTCGTCTGCGCAGGCCCTAATCTAGATTAATAATAATTATAAGAATAAAATAAACTTTATTGCACACGATTAAACATACAGTATACAGAACAAATTACAACAAAGAAAACACACAATAGGCGATCTTATTGCTACATAGCAATCTCTTCCAGGCAACCTTTGGTGAGAGAAATAAATAGATAGATAGAATATCAGGGGCATGAAATAATGGACAAATATAGGTATTATAATAATAGATAAATTCTTATAGAGAGTGTACTATCAGTAGATTGACCAGTGAATGAATAGGTTCATTGTCAATGCTAGCATTGATATAATTATGTCGTCATAAAGATAAAGACGATGGCATTGAATACACATCAATCTTAATATTTCATCACACATTTGTGGGCTTATTACTAAAACAAAATAACATGGAAACTTGTATAAGCAATACAATGCACGAATAGGTACAGTAGAAACCCAATATCGAGAAAGGAAACTCACAATACCAACCACATTTAATTATGTCTGGGAAAGTATCGTTCTGTTGCAGTTCCCGCACAACAGAGCAAAAGGAACCGCTATTGAATTTTGTACACTAATAAAAGTTTTTTGATTATTGTTCGCGGCGTTGAAGCCAACTGGCTCGCGGCCGCGAACTCCAGATAGTTTCCTTTATTCAGTTGCGAGGATAGCCAGCGAACTTTTCTGTCGGAGACCCCACAAAGGACTGCTAACTGCCTCCCGACTCCCTCCTTACCCTCCCGGAATTTTATTTGAATAGTTCGCGAGCCTGCTGCCGTCCTGAGCTACGCACTTAAAACTTTGATGAACATAAGCGCTCTTTTTATTGCTACTTTTATTAGAAGCAATTTGTAATGACTGCGATGTAACTGGCTTACTCGCTAAGCCAGATAATCGCTCTAGTCTGTCACTTCAATGGACCGTAAGTTTTCGTAAAAAATAAGTAGGAAAGGCTGATTGATCTTAAGTTCTGGCTCAGTTATTAGGTATGCTAATGGTGAATAGTAATGGGATCAATTGAAGGAAACGAGTGACCGCTTATGGCCGCGCTTGACAGACTGATCGTATTCGATCACGTTTGTTAAGCAAAGTTCGGCCCGGCCAGGTGTCGGATGGGTGACCGTAAAGTGGCATTATAACTGAGCGCTTCCGTGCTTCGGTGGGCACGTTAAGCCGACGGTCCGGGCTGTTGTCATTTGATTACAGTCGTTAAGCCAAGTCAGAGGTCTTATAGGCGGCTTGATAAACTCTGACACCAGAGGTAACCACTATTCCTCACTCGGTAAGAAGAAGAAGAAGGGAGTGAGTAGACCAGTCCTTTGGCTACAAAAAGTTCAAGTAGAGTGTGAAAGCCATGACAACACCTGACTGACACCGCGACATCAGTTAAGAAAGACTGGTCACTGCTAGACAGATCTTGACATGACTGTACAATAAAATAATAAATAAATAAATGCATACAATCACACCAATTATCTAGCCCACGTTAAGTTTCACGAAGAACTTGTGTTATGTATACTAGATAACGGATAAACATACTTTTATACCTTTTTTTGTAAATACATTATATACATATCAAACACCCAGACCAAGACAATTAGACATGTTCGTGCACACAAATACTTGTCTTGCCCGGGGATCGAACCCGGGCCGTCTGGCGCAGAAGGTGGGCTTAGAACCCCTGCGCCAAACAGGTAGTCAAAAGATGAAAGAAGAGTAGTGAAAAAAGATCTAAAGCATCTCTGTTCAATTTTATCTCGTGTCTTCCAACTCGCTACATACAGCACACGAATCATCTAAGTAATTTCACTCGTATCCCACGTTGTCTAGGCAACCTAAATTAGTTAAATGTTAAAAAACTCTCTACGGGCAAAGTCGCGAATGAAAGACAGTCCATTAATATAAAGAAGTTTCCTCTACAATTTTTTTGGAGCTACTAAGCGATGTTCTCGAACCTATTACAAGCTTTAATGTTTTCTCGGGGGGATTCAATTAAGTCGTATCAATGGCGGCGCGTTTCTGGATCGTCCGCAGGAATAAGTCCTAGCATAGTATAAATATACATACAGTATTTTATCTTTCTACAAAAGGTCCATCATCTCGGTGAGAGCTCGGCAAGCGTCTCAGTCTTGAATGCCCCGTGGTTACGAACTAAATTAAACTAAATATTTCTTACACTCATATCAATTAACCTAGCCCCAAAGTAAGCACTGTAAGGCTTGTGTTATCTGTTATGACCTATAATTGGCTTTCTGTTACTAGATAAGTTATCTATTTTGTTAACATAGCTGTTGGTCATCCGAATATAAATAAATAAATGGTATAAATAATAATTAAATACAATTATATAAATAAGTATTTATGTGTAGAAATATATATATAAACACGATCACTCAGATACAAATGCTCGTATTCATCATACAAACATTTACCCCTAACGGGAATCGAATCCAGGACCTCAGAGTAGGCTACACCTTGAAACAGGTCGGTGAACGTACCTCTCTACCACGGAGGTAGTAAGTCACGAACGCACGCTGTGAATGTTTTGTACGCTTTGTACGCAGTAAGTAAGCGTGTGCTATGGCTAATCTAAATTGGCGGGCTCCCCTATCGCGGCTGCAATAGTGTTAATTAACTTTTATCATGAAAGAGTCTAAAGGTGGAGACTGACTTGTATCATTTTGGTGTAATGTATCGAGTTTTTGGAACACAAACCAAAGACTGACTTGTAACGTTAGTTTGTAATGTATCATTCGAGGCGAGCACAGCGTGCGCCACTCGACTGTCGGTTTTTTCACGAATCCCTTTGAGTGTTACATTACAAGTCAGTCAGTGCAGGTCGACGATATTCTTACAAAATTTCTGTACTGACCATTATACTCTTGCGGCCTTATCACAAAAGATTTTAAAACACTGTTTAATTTAGAAAGTGTTTAAATGTGGTGTTGTCTCTTTCACACAATATTGTCAAAAAAGTGACAGCATCACATTTTAAACACTGCCTAACTTAGATACGCGATAAACACTGTTTTGTGATAAGACCATTGGTTTCTGAGAATATTCATTAAAGTCGTATCACTATTTTCGTTTCTTTTTGGGTACAAAATGGATATACAAAATAGTTTTGTTCTTTTCTTATTTTTCAAATAACAATAAGTTAGTAAAATAAATGAAGTACACACAACCTCTACGTCTGACATTATGAGTAAAAGTGGAGCACACTTGAGCCAAGAGCTCGAATGCCACATTACAAACACACGTTACAAGTCAGTATGTGTCGCCGTATTGTAACAAGATCGCCTCGAATGATACATTACAAACAAACGGTACAAGTCAGTCTCCGCCTTAAGACAAAATACTGTATGTCTCTTTATGCTGTAGTCCTAGGCTCAAGACGACTGCTAATTAGGTTTTTCCTGAAATTAGGACTGTTACGGCTTAATCCAAGTAAGGACAAGAAGTGCCGTCGTGTAATACAGAGGGTTGGTGGGTGGATTGCTATTTTAATGGGGATTCTTCACATTACTAAGTTAAGTTACGTAAAAAAATAAAATTCCGTACTAGCTTCCGCCCGCGGTTTTACCCACGTGGTTCCCGTTCCCGTGGGAATATCGGGATAAAAAGTACGGTCCTTTCAACTAACTCTATGCCAAAAGTCAAGTCGATTGTTTGCTTAGTTAAAGCGTGAAGGAAGGACAAACAACACACTTACGCATTTATAATTGATTAAATATTGTTATGTCCTTACAGGGCTCATGTGTATGCACCAATAACTACCTCTAAGATCTTAAATGTACCACATGAAACGCAATAAATTATTCTGATTCTGATTCTGATTCAGATATTCCAAACTTATCTTAGTTACGATTGTACCTTTTTGCTCATATAATGTGTATCCTACTAATACTATGAATCGAATAAAACAACTTTTACGGATATCAAACGCGCTATATTTCAAGAAGTTGTAATTGTCCGTACTTCCGACGTTTCGGCACCTTTTCAGCTGCCGTGGTCACGGGATGACCATAGAAGTTGTTTTATTTCAATGAACAGTGCGCGCCAAAATATGATGTACCTACTATGAATGGAGTTTGGATGTTCAGTTTTTTTTTATTTTAATCTTTTGACGACCTCCGTGGTAGAGTACGTACACCGGTTTCAAGGTATCGCCTACTCTGAGGTCCCGGGTTCGAATCCCGGTAGGAGCAAATGTTTGTATGATGAATACGAGCATTTGTACCTGGATCATGGAGGTTTATATGTATTTCTACACAAAATATAAATTATATTGTATTTATACCCGTTACCCTAGTAGCCCATAACACAAGCTACATGAAAACGTTCTTAGTAAACCATCCTTAATTTTTTGAGAAATATTGAACTGCATTCACAGATTTTGATAAAAATTTACAGCCAGCAGAAAAAAATGTCAGTTTTAAAAAGTATTTTTTATGCCAATCGATCCTGTTTCTCATGAGGATCAAAACACTCTAACACCCATATATATATAATTTTTTTTTATCCATACAATCACCCCAATTATCTAGCCCACGTTAAGTAACATGAAGAACTTGTGTTATGGATACTAGATAAAGGATAAACATACTTATATACTTTTTTTTTTTTGTAAATACATACATAATATAGATAGTAAACACCCAGACCAAGACAAATAGACATGTTCATGCACACAAATATTTGTCTTGTCCGGGGATCGAACCCGGGACCTCTGGCGCAGAAGGTGGGGTTAGTACCCCTGCGCCAAACAGGTCATAAAAAAAAAAAATCTGCTGACTGTACTTTTTTTTTACAAAATCCGTGAATGCAGTTCAATATTTCTCAAAAAATTAAGGATGGTTTCCTAAGAATGTTTCATGTAGCTACAGCGGTTAAGGTACCTGTCCTTCGTGCCCCGTTTTAAATTTCCACCCTGTATATTTATTTATTACTATTATATATACTATTATATTATTATACGGACGCCCTCGCTATCGATGGAGAGACGTGGTGGAGGCCGATCTACGTGAGCTCGATGCTGGGGACTGGCGCGAAACAGCAAAAGATCGAGATAGATGGCGAGCTCTAATATCGGAGGCCAAGACACACTTTGGGTCGCTGAGCCACCGAAGTAAGTAAGTAAGTATATTTATTTATTATTTTGTTATTTAATCACGCAAAACCGTTTGAATGGGCTTGAATGAGATAAGCTACACAGAAAGCTAATAGTCTGGATTAAAACGGGTACATTTTATCCTGTAAATATAGGATACCTACGAAATAATCAACCCTTATTTAAATATAATCGTTTACAGAGTTTACTACTTTTTAGGCAAAAACTTAAATTGCTTTTTGCAATAACGCAATTTCGTGATTCCTCTACTGGACCTCATAAAACTAGCCATACACACTAAAACTAATAAGCTTCGCAATAAAACCGCAGCTAATAGCTAATCGAGTATCCTGTTCCACAGAACTACACTCTTGTCGGGTTTAACGAGTTGAGTTCGGCTGTTAGAGCGAGATGGAGCAATAAAGCCGAGCGTACACCTGCTGCGTCACGTGTCTGCGTTATGGCCGCGCCACTGTGGTCAAAAATCGTCAATTTAGAGACTTCAAATAAATCTTAATGCCCAAGGCACAGTGATTCTGCCTTAGTCACTTGCTTGATCAGCAAGTAAAAGAACTTGGGTGCATGATTATAAATCGGCCTAAATCTAACCTAAATCTCTTTCTTCTTTTTCGTATTAATATTAAATTAAATTATTTATAATTAAGATAAAATAATAATTACTTACTATTTCTATTATTCTAATAATAAAAATAAATATGTAATTAGAAATTAATTAATCAATCTATTTATTATAATGCTTTTGTTCGATGTTACAACACTAAAAGTACGTATTGGTAGATTGTTTTTGATTTAATTTAGTTTTATTTAATTTATAAATTATGTCCTATACTACTTTTTTGTTTACTTGCTGTATTTTTTGTGCGTGTTGTGTTACGCTATAAGTAGTGAGGCAATATGTTACTTAAAATGCATGTTTAACTATTGTTGTGTAAATGTACTCACTGTTGGAGAAAACGAAATAAATAAATAAACAAATACATTGACCCATATTCTAAGTCGTTCCTCCAAAACTTACTCGTCCTCGACTTAACGAAACCTCATTGAAAACCTCTTCGAAATACTCCTCGAAATCGGTATTCTAAGTCATAACTCCGTAAGGACCTGGAGGAGCCAAAGAGTACGTAGCCACTCCTTGTTAGGCCTACACACGCGGCGCACACTACCATTTTTACCCACGACGAGGTTGAGTGGAGTGTAAAAAGTTTTGGAGGAACGACTTAGAATATGGGGGTTAGAGTACTATAATCCTATTCTCAGGGTTTTGTTGAGGCTCCCACGTCACTGCAGTGCCTGAGGTATGTTTGCTGATGCACACGTCGATGACTCATATGCAAGAAAACAGCGTCAATAATGCAGCGTGTGCTGGGGAGCACCAACAAAATCATTATCATGATTGCTGAGAGGTTGGACTCGGCGCTTTATCATAGGTTCATCGACTTGCATGTCAAACGTGGAAGTAGACGATACCTACCTATTATAATAATTTTATGATTCTCTAAACAATCATTATAAATAAATAATAATAAATATTTCTTACACTCACACCAATTATCTAGCCCCAAAGTAAGCACTGTAAGGCTTGTGTTAAGGGACACTAGGGTAGCGGATATTGATACCTACGTGTAAATTAGTTAAATAGTTTTAGAAATGTAATTTTAATATGTATTCTGTAAGGCAGTGGTGCCCAAACGGTCGATCGCGATCGACCGGTCGATCGCGAGAGGTTTCACGGTCGATCTTAGAGGTTAAGCAAGTACAAGATTTTATTATCGAAAATTTATAAATTACCTACTGAGCATTCTGATCGTTTTTGTTTCAATTCATTTATTTATGTGACGGACTGACGGACGACGTCGACAGGCGACGCTATGACTGCGTGCGTAGTGCCCAAAGTTACGATAAAGTGAGAGAGTGATTTCAAGACTTACAAAAAATTCAGGTGGTTCTCACCTTTTTGGGATACCCCTTTAATTGCTCGGACATACAAGGAGTTTCTTCATGCATAGCCAACACATTCCATATGGAACTATGTATGGTTGAAAATGAAGTACTAAAACTAATTTCAGATATTAGTTTAAAAGCCCGAGCTGCAGACAACACTCACTTGTCTTCTATGCCAGAAAAAAAGTATCCATTATTAAAACAAGTCAGTCTTCAAATAACCGCATTCTTCGCGTCTAGGTATTTGTGCGAGTCTGCGTTTTCTCAGATGAAAACAATCAAGTCAAAATACTGTACCCGCCTCACAAACGAGCACTTGATAGCCTGCTTCCGTATAGCCTTGAGTGAGAACACACCAAAATTTGAAAAGTTGACTGATGACCAACAATGTCATGCATCTACGTCTCGTTAATTTTCCGCCACAAGAAAAATATAACTTGACCTGTATTTATTTTCTTGTCTAATAATATTTTTTATGTACAAATGTGTGTCAAGAGTAAGAAACTATGTAAAACTGTTTGATTGTAAACATATTATGAATCTAATCATTAATAATTACTTATTATTACAACATAAAAATAAATGATAATATAAATATAAATACGTGTTATTATTAGTAATAGATAATTAAAAAAAATACTAAAAAATAAAGCTGTCGATCTTAAACCCTTAACTTTTTCTCAAGTCGATCTTCACAGCAAAAAGTATGGGCATCTCTGCTGTAAGATATATATTGTATGAGCCTGGATGCCTGAAACAAATAAAAAAAAAAAAACATATATAAGTATTTATGTGTAGATATATATATATATATATATATATATATATATATATATATATATATCTGAATACGATCATTAGTACCTGAGTCATGGATGTATATATATATATATATATATATATATTCATCATATAAACATTTACCCTACCGAGATTCAAAGCTAGGACCTCAGAGTAGGCGACACCTTGAAACCGGTGTACGTACCACTCTACCACAAAGGTGGTCAAATAACTAACATAGCTTTAAGATTATTGTTACTAGCATCATTAACTGTATTAATTATCTGATAATAAATAATAATAATAAAAATGACGCCACGCAGTACGTTGCAGTAGCAGCTTGGGAGTAAAATGTATTAACATACTCTCATCGACGCGCTTGACAGACTGATCGTATTCGATCACGTTTGTTAGGCAAAGTTCGGCCCGGTCAGGTGTCGGATGGGTGACCGTAAAAGTGGCATTATAACTGAGCGCTTCCGTGCTTCGGAGGGCACGTTATACCGTCGGTCCCGGCTGTTGTCAGTTGATTACAGTCGTAAGCCAAGTCAGAGGCCTTATAGGCGGCTTGATAAACTCTGACACTAGAGGTGGCCACTAATCCTCACTCGTTAAGAAGAAGCCGCAGCTGTGGCATTTGTGTTGGGTTTTAGTCTTTTTTTAATGAACAACGAGACTCTTAGCCTTCATCATACCTGACGTAAAGTAAGGCTGAAGATGGAAGCGAGCCTCTCCCGGAATCCTCATCACTGAGGAACTGGCTATCTTATCTCGTACTTACGAAAAGTCCTTCTACCAACCAAACTCCCCCAGCTGGGAATCGAACCTGGGAACCCCGTGTCTGATACCGGTGGTTGTTACCACTAAGCCACAGAGCCGGGTTTAAGATGTTGTGGAAATAATACTGACATGTTGCCAGCGTATCGCATATATTTGTTTACGAATAAACCCTGTCCATTAATAGGCTTTTAATATCTGGTTTGGAAAGATAGCAGCTGGAACATTACATCCAGTCCATCATGGGAACCTATTTTAAAAAAGCAAAATATTTTTTTTATAACATCCACGACGTTTAAAAAGTTTTTTTTTTATAATAACTGGGCAGGCATTTGACCACCATCGTACTTAATAAACAGGATGTGGTCTAAGGTGTTGCATGCTTGTCCAGGAAATGCCTATTCACTTTTGCCTTGAAGAGGCCAAGGTTGTAGGAATCGGGGAACACATGAGCAGGCAGCGCATTCCATTCTTTAGCGGTTCGCATTAGAAATGTGTCAGCGAAGCGCTTGGTACGGGTTGTTGGAATGTCAAGGACGTACGGGTGGTAAGCTAACCTGCGTCTGGTACCCCGATGGTGGAAAGGGGCTGGATTGAAAAAGGATAATAAAATATAAAAACCCCCGACTTAATTATCTGTCGGGGGCTGCCATTAAATTAAGTAGTTTTGCAGTGTCATAGTAACGTGAATAATTTGAGATATTTCATTACTACATTCATATTGTAAAAAAAGAGATGGGAGCCTCCGTCTTTTTCAACTACGTTTTAACCGTCGTGGTTTATAAAAAAAAATGCTTTTTATTTCAGACGTTTAAGAGAGCATAGGTATTATGTACATTGTACTACATAAAACCCATTACTGATGAAATCCGCATCAAAATCAGACTTATATTATTATTATATGTTACTTATTATTATATGTTGTATATTAATATGTAATGTATATTATTTATATTTTTTAATTTTGTGTATGTATATGTAGTTATTTATCATATTAGTTTTTTTCTTTCTATTTTTATACGTCAGTCGTAGCATCCTGGCAGAATAACAGCGCTTCTGTGTTTTCATTCCTCCCATCTGAGAATGGCACAGAAGCAAAATGCTGAGCCAGGATATTTATTGGCCCCACATCTGCATATTCCATAATAATATGTTATAGTTTGTAAGGTTTGATTTTAAGTTTTTATTTTTTTATTATTATGTTTTATTCTATAGTGTGTGTGCCAATAAATGTTTTTTCTTTCTTTCTTTCTTTCTTTTTAGACTAGTAGTTTTGATTTTGCACAAACAAGCGTTTACTGCAGCGCCCCCTGGTGAGTTGTCACCAATCTAAGAACATGCACTAATTAAACCCAAACCAATCACTGAAAACCGCATCAACATCGGACTAGTAGTTTTAGAGATAAATTGCAACATTGGTTTGCACAAACAAATGTTTACTGCAGCGCCCCCTAGTGAGTTGTCACCGTAACACCTATGTAAAAACATTCACCAATCAAACCCGAACCCATGACTGAAAACCACATCAAAATCGGACTAGTACTTAGTTATGGAGATAAATGGCAACATTGGTTTGCACAAACAAACAAACATCCTCAAACCCCAAACGCCATATACCGTACCGTCGCGGATAAAAAAAAAGGTTATGTTTAAAATTTCTCACGTACGTACCACTGTGCGATTCAGTGGGGCCAGAGATTTATGCTCGCTTTACGAGCGGCAGGCGGCTGGCTTCCAGATCTCGGACAATGCCCGTGATGTATAGCGCCTCTTTCAGCGAATATGTGACGAGATATGCCCACTGTCCCCGGACGTTTTGTCCTTGGGCTCGATTGTGACCTTAAAGGTCCGTTGGTTTTAGCTTTTGTTTGTTCATTTGTTTCAAGGAACTGAACATAAAAACCTTGTGTGATTGGATTAAACAATAAATTTTAAAAAACTCCCCGAAATAGGTGACAAGGTATTCTGCCCACTGCCCCCGGACGTATTGTTCTTGGGCTCGATTATGACCTTAGAAACGGTCCATTGGTTTTAAAGCTATCTATCCTACAAATTTTATAAAAGTAAAATTTGAAAGTTTTTTACTCAATCATGACTCATCGGATTTAGATGGAGTTTGACGCACAGATAGTTTATAGCCTGTATTAAAACTTTAGATACTATTTATCCCTATACTCCCACGAGATTGGGAATCACCATTCAATCTTAAACTCTTTGTGTCAGATTAGATTTCAGTAAGCAGTTTGACCATTGACCATGGAGAAAACCTCAAAGAGAATGAAACATTACGCTAAGCCTGTTTCAAGAGACTCATTTACGTGACAACAAATTTAATAAAAAATCTGTTCCATCTTTTACTTAATTAATCTAGAAAGTTAATGCCTAATTTTAAACTGTGAAATAGTTTAAATCAACTTTAACATATAACTTGGGAACAAACCATAAAGTTATTTAATTACACAATCATTAGCTCATCTTCTGAAACTAATATTGCGCTCTCAACAGTTCGCTGTCAAGTTTTATCAGTTTGCGACGTAAACTAACAAACTGTTCTGCATGTAAACCCAATCAAAATTATCTCAACTGTTCTGTCTTAAAGTTTATCTTATTTCAGCTTTTAAGTACTAGCTAGATAATGATAATACATGACAGTTTTGCAAAATAATATTCGAATTCTATACAAAGATATTCGTTTCAGACTTGATCAAACGCATTTGCCTGTGTAGTACCTACAGTCACCAGCGATAACATTAGTATCTCCATAGAACTGTGAATAGAATAGAATATAATAGAATTTTATTTGCATAAGATACATTATTTATACATGATGGAATATACATATTATTGTACATGATGGAATAACATATCAATAATGTTGCTTAACATACCTTGCTTATTTAGCATGCAAAATGTTATTAATGTTATTATAATATTAAATTACATACAGTTTCTAAATTTAATTAAAATTAATATATTTAGAATGGAGTACCGAACCTATGTTTTTGTCTGTGAGATAGTCATTTGTCGCATAATAGTATTTTTCAGTTAACCACTCATTAGTTTGTATTTGCGTCATTATGTCGCATTACGATTTTAAATCATTTTATGTTTTGTTTCTTAACTTAACTTTCATACTTGATAAGATCAAGTAACGTTGATGGACAATAATCAAAGAACATAAGCGAAGAACCTAGCTGGGTCTGTGTAGGACTCATTTTTTCATTCTCTGCATTTCACATCTCAATGCTATTACACATTATTACACACCCTACACACACCTAGGCCGAAACGCAATTATTTTAGTTTAATTGATAGTATAAATGCTGCTAGATGTTACTGCACTTAGTGCAGTAACGGGCCCTTTTCTAGTACAATATAAAAAACTTGATGTAACGCATCTACCAGTGAGGTATGTATAACCGGGTAACTTCCCGATTGACGAGTAGTTTTTTTGGGAAACCTTTTCTCTGAAAGTACTAAAGTTAAAGAAATGATTTAGTATTCCAATGAAATATTCTATTAGTTGTGATATAAACGTTTTCTAAATATCTTTAACTTTTTTTTAATAAAGCTTCCTAAAAAAACACTACTGGTCAACCGGGAAGTTTCCACTTCACCAGTGATAAATTGTTATCTACAGAACTACGTCACATTAACAGTATAGAATGACTTGCGCCCACTGAGAACTTTGTTTCAGACCGGTTCAAAGTGACAAGGTTCTTTCGTGTATAGACATTTATTGCCATAACGTCGTGAAGCTCGTGTTCGCAGGTTAGTTCCCTCTGTAATAATATTATCTTACGGCTCATATTAATGGCTGGCCATATTTCTCGACCAACCGCCTTCTATTTGCTTACACGATAAACGACGACAGATAATGGTCTTCGGAGACGTGCGATTAGTTATTTGATCATTTGGTGTTATGAAAAGGAACTACATTGTTCTAAGTTTATATTTCTTCATTGAAAGGTTGTGATACCAAAGTTGGGTGTAATATAGAACGAGCTATAACGTTTCAAGGTATTTCTTTGTTATTCGGTTTGGTGGCAATGTAAGAATTACTAATATCCGCAATTTCACCCGCCGCGTCATGTAACTTGTAACATCGAGATTAAATGTATCCTATGATTTAAACTAACCGTTTATATGAGACTGAGTAACAAACATCCCAATATCCATACATCTCGACGGTCCCGAAGAACAACGTCATATGTGATTATAATACTAAAATTGTTTTCTTTAATTTTTTTCTATCTACTATATTTTTTTAATTTTTTTTAATCCTTATAGTTTTTAAGATTTGATGCTAACAACATTCTAAATGTTCATGATTCCGCGGTAAAACAAACGAACTGCATATGTGACTACCAGTGCGGGGCGGGTACGTACGTGTACGGTACGTGTGTGTCCCATGTTCACATGAGACGTTATTTGTCGGAGAACGTGGTTTACATTATTTCTTTCTAAAATGTTATCAAAACATGTGTAAAAATGTAATAGTTAATTAAAATTTTATTGTTATCTACAAAGAGCAGCTTATGGCGAACTTAATGCCGTTACACATTCGATACCAGTCAGATATCAGTCAACTTAAAATCATATAAGACATAATATAATGTGTCAGTTCCATAAAAAAAAGTTTTACCTTCATATAGCTCCCTCACTTTTCAAAAGAGTTTCCGTTGAATAAAGTTAGATGTAGGCATGTGACTACAATAAGTCCATCATAAAATGTCATATGTGAACATCAAACCTACTATCTTTTTAAATAAAACAATTAAGAAAAATCTTGTTATACCGATATAGTTAATAATAGGTTTCATAATCCTTCCGGCAAAATATCAAAGCGCCAGGTTTACGTGTTTCCAAAATATGTTTACTCAGAACTTTGGACAGTTTTCCTGAGAAACAACTGTCACGCAGATATGACGTTTTTCTCCGGCACCATCGTCTGTCCATCCATACTTTCACTTAAAAAATAGTAGTAGGACGTATATCGGCGTTTCGCAACGGAAGATCGACGACGTAAATTCAGATGTTAGGAGTCAGTTGTACAGTCACGTACAATGACATAGTTACACTAAGCAACCTTGTCACATTACAATATTGAATGACATTTGTGAACAGAGAGAGCTTTGTTTTCCTTTGCGTCAATGCGATAAGGTTGTTAAGTGTATATGTTACAGTCAAAACTCATATGTCTGATTTTTGCAGTCAAAAGTGGTTTTGACCGATGCCTTTAGTCAAAAACAATTTTGACTATTTTTCGCAGTCGAAAGTTATTTTAAGTAAGGACGTTGGTCAAAACCACTTTTAACTGCAAAATCTTGTATTTCTGCGTGTTTGCAGATCTACATCGTGCAATGCCGATTGAATTTTGTATGCACAAAGCATATAAAACGTTACACCTTAAAATTGCTTTATTTTAAGGTGTAACGTTTTATATGCTTAACACTTTTTTGGATGATTTTCCTGGTAATTTTCACTTACCACCTTATCTTTTTATGATTTTTTATCAATAGTTTGAATTTTAAATCATGCATAACCACTATTGCCTGTTTTTTGCAGCCAAAAGGTTTTGACCGGTTATGAGTTTTGACTGTAACATATACATGTTATTGCTCATGACTGTACATATTATGTACGCTCTTGAGATGTATACGAAGTCTTCGAATGGCTTAAGCAAGGCATCTACTGAACTGAACATTAACCCTGCGATCGCCCGCGGGGCTAATTACGCCCCGTCCGCGGCAGGCCAACCCGCCCCCAAAGTAGCCCGGGGCTCGCTCGCAGGATTATCGGGCTAGTTATGTTGGGCTATGTTTTACATGCACTTGAGGTAGGCGGTCTGTGTTAAGTTTAAATTAACTTTTTTTGTCTATTTAACTTGTATTACAAAATATTTTTTTTTATTCTGATTCAAGTTAATGTAGGTTGTATCTCAAAGACTAAAATCTCTTGGCAAACAGTGAATGCGAGTACAAGACACAGAATTAAATATAAATATAAATATTTCTATTATTCTTATAAGAATTATTATTATAAGTATTCAAACTAAAGTAGTAACAAGTGTTATCACTGCATCAAGCCGTAGCCGGTCTGAACTCAACAATTTTATTTTGGTAAAATTTTTCGCTAGAAAAATCAACCTGTCTGTTGGAGAGTGAAAGTCCTGGCTGGCAAGAACTGGTGCTGGCCAGCAAGTGTCATGCCTATACATGACAAATGTAATCTGTCACTAGATTATTGTTTTTGTATTGTTTGTACAACCGAAAACTGTGTTTACGTAAATAACTTAGTAGTAAATCAGATCCACTGCGTGCTAACGACAGCCAAATTTCCAATACTGTCTCCGTTTTACTTAAATGGGACTCGAACCCGCAATTCCCGCATTCTTTGGCTGGACTCAAATGGTATATATTTATTGAGCTACCGGAGACTATAAAAGGACATTATAAATGAAGAGTACAGAAGAAGAAGTTATTATCTACTTTAACGTCAAGCTGTAAGTATATAACAATGTACTACATAATAAATGTCGCGTTGAGTCCCGTTACTCTTGATTTATAATTAGACTGGAACGCGAAAGTTTAAAATCTTATATAAAAGGACACGTCGAAATTTTCTAGTATACCTTTCTACGCTGATGGGTGGGTGCTTCATAATTAATTGCTGTTTTCACGAGATTATGACATATGAGATGGTAACAGTGCTTAGAACAATGTGAAACGGCATCCTTGCATCCGAACCCGCATCCTTGGGAATTTGGCCCAATGCTCACACTAATTATTAATTAATTAATTTGACGACCTGTTTGGCGCAGGGGTACTAACCCCACCTTCTGCGCCAGAGGTCCCGGGTTCGATCCCCGGACAAGACAAATATATGTGTGCATGAACATGTATATTTGTCTTGGTCTGGATGTTTAATATGTATATCATGTATGTATTTACAAAAAAAAAAAGTATATAAGTATGTTTTTCCGTTATCTAGTATCCATAACACAAGTTCTTCATGATACTTAACGTGGGCTAGATAATTGGTGTGATTGTATGGAAATATTTATTTTATTTAATTATGCTACAGATACCTATGAGGACACGTCGAAATTTTCAAGTATATTTACCTTTCTACGTCATCATTGAGAGAAATATGCTCGCTTCGAAAGAAAAAAAAAAATTGTTTTACTATCGATTAAAATGAATCAGCCATCTAAGTAGAACTTTTTAATTTTGCATTTTAGAACATTTTATGTGACAATTTTAAAACAAGAAAATATACTAGAAAAAAAAAGCTACTTGCCTCTTGCCTGGTCTATCCGCATTCTTGGGAATCCAAATGCACTGACCAATCACCCAACAGAGACCTAAGAGCACACATCGAAATTTTGTAGTATGAGAACGGTGAATCCTTTCTACGGTGTTGGCCACGGTCGTTTCATCAATGAAGTCGTTCGAGTCCCATCAGAGCGACACGAGAAGTTACTTTTTTCTAGTATATTTATTTGTTTATTTTATTTTATTTTTATAATTTGGGACAATAAATTATATTGTCTTGTTTAAACATTATCACATATATATATATATATTTATTTATTTAATCGAGTAATAAAATACAACTCATTTTGTTAGTTACAGTTTTGCTTATGAACTATGTTAGTACTTATTTATATTTTGCATGAATACATTATGTATATATTCCTTCCCATACCACTGATTTCCTCTCCTATTCCTTCTCTGTGCATGCTGTTCGCCTATGGAACTCCCTTCCAGAAGGTATTAGAAAAACTCGCTCATTGAAGTCTTTTAGCGATCAAGTCAGAATGCATTTCCTTTCTCATATTTAATCAATTTTTTTCCTTTCCCATTCCTACTATATGTTTATATATTCATTCTAAGTATGATTATTTATAATGTTCTATATTCAATTGCACCCACTCCCCCCCTTTTCCCCCTTATCTGCTCTTCCTCTTATTTCTTTACCACTCAAGGTTGCCTGGAAGAAATTGCTACCTAGCAATAAGGCCGCCTTTTGTGTATTTCCTTGACTGTCTGTTTTTTATTTTTCTTTGTGTTCTTATTATGTGCAATAAAGTGTTTTATTATTATTATTATTATTATTATGTTTTTGCCATGCCACTTGATATGCCACAGCAACGATTGATATAATATGAACAGTCAAGTCTGTTCACAAGCATGTTCGAGATGATGTTGGGGCTCCCCCGCATCCTGCGCACCAGTGAAGCACATCTTTTGCGCATAGTTGCGTATAGTAGCATAGTTGCGTATACATAAAAATAGCATTGTAAAATACAAAATTAAAATGTAATAATATGGAACGGTTGTTGGCTATCTAGCACATGGCGACACATGCACACGTTGTGCAGCATAAGACGCTTATTAATCTGCATGATGCATGAGACGTCCTTTGAGGGCTGACAGACGCCGCTTGTGGCATTAAGGCCTCCCGGAATGTGTTTGCGGCTATTGAAATATTTGTGTGCTCATTACGTATTTATTAGTGTGGCTTATGTCGGATAATTACTGTGGCTTTGTGGCGAATATTAGGGATTAACTGTTTTCTGCTGTTATAACTAGTTAGTTCTAACTAGTATAACTAACTAAGTATAACTAAGTAGTATAACTAACTAACCGAGTATATGCTTATTAGCGGACTTTTAACGCATAAAATGCATATACGTGCGAAACGCCGACTTTATGCAAAACGTCTATTTCGAAAATGACTACTACTTACGCAAAATACTAAGTATAAAATTAATTTAGATATTAGTTTGTAAAATACCAAAATACGCAATTCTTTTACCGTCTACATAATCGTATAATGTCAAATATTTAACATAAATACTAATTATAAATGGCAGTCTTCAATATTCACAGTATTTGGATTGAGAGGGCATGTTAGTTACACATTACTAGAATAAAATTTCAAGCCACATAATAATTGAAACACATTTTTTATATAACCGTTATAAATATTAAACAAGATAATATACTAGAAAAAAACACCTCGTCTCATGTCGCCCTGAGACGGGATGACGACATATGACACGTTGCTTTTTCTAGTATATTTTCTTGTTTAATATTCATCACATAAAAATAGCATTGTAAAATGCAAAATTAAAAAGTTTTAACCCTTAAAACTGTTTTAAAAACAAGAGGTGCCTGATTCGTGATCATTAGCATATTGCAGTAGAGAATGCATGAATAATGTAGGTGCTTACTTTAACTGAACACACTTGAATGGACCGACATTTGCTTTAATTACTTCACACATGTACAACATTCAGGAGCGTATATTAATTAGCCTTTAGTTTAAAAGGTTGTTCTCTGAGGTCTTCAAAGTTGGAACCTGTTTAACAAAGTATTTGTTTCGACGTCGGAGTCAAAGTGACAGAACTGTTAGTTTAGTATTTATAAAGAAAATGTCTCTAGGACTCGAGAAGACTATAACGTCACACTTGTAATTATAGGTTTTGAGACCTGAATTTCGATTGCGTATAACGACTGATGGCGTTATACGCAAAGTAACGCAAACGATAGCTCCATTTTTAGGGTTCCGTACCAAAATGGTAAAAAGGAACCCTTATGGTGCGACTCAGTCTGTCTTTATGTCTGTCACAGCTGGATCTCAAGAACTACTAATGCTATGAAGTTGAAATTTGGAATAGTTTTAGATGACGTTTGCCCAACTAAGTATTTTAGGCCGCTTAGTTTTCGACTTTTGACGAAAATTGTAAAAAAACATATTTGCTTTTGGTTTGGTATGTCGATGTATGGAGACATAATAATTATGATGGTACGAAACCCTTGTTTTTTTTTGTTTTGAGTGAGGGGAATGCATTTACGCATACCAAAAGGTTATGCTGGGCTCACCTAGAATACCGGACTCGCGAGTCCAGCACCCTATCCCACGCCACCCCTCGACACCCCGTCAAGCCTAGTAGGCTCGGCAGGGTTCGGGGTAGGATCGAACCAGCTCCCGTGACACAAATTACATTTTTGTGGCTATAGCATTGAAATACACTGAGGTGAGGAGCAAAAATAAGTAGGTAGTCATCTGCATGCTTTTTCTTATTGATCTAAAGTCAACATTTACGGTACCTGTTCGTTTATTTAAAGCAACATAAGTATAGTTAGAGAACTACAAATTAGCAGCAACCTCCAAAAGAAAATATTCTTAAAAAGTACTAGAGTACTTAGACGTTTTTTGTACTCACCTGCTCCAGAAATTGATGAATTTTAATTACGCTACCATTATTGCCTCCTGACCAAACCTGAAAAAAAAAATTAAGACCAGAAGGGAGCGTCAAATCAAAATATAATATTAAAGACGAAGAATGGGGGGAGGTGAACCGGCCATCCACGGCACTTGTCTTTTCCACATTAACGGAGCTTTTAATTAATAAAACAAGTAAAGCGACCGTGGTGAATAGAGATGTGGCATTATCTGCACTTTTTACACTATCGATAAATCTATTTTTATGTTTATCGAAAATAACATTCTAAAATTTTATTTAATGCGACAATCTTCTGAAATTTTTACGTAACCACAAGTCTGCGACACAACTATAATTTTAAGTTTTAAGTTAAAATTTCGTTTTTTAATTCGACAATTCATATCGCACCACCAAACTATCGGTTATAATAATCGTTGTTTAAAACCATTGTTCTGTCCCTTTAAACTTAAAACAAACGGCTTAAAATCATGATATTTAATTATTATTATTAACAGGCTTTAACCGCCTCTGTGGTGTCTAGTGGTACAACCACCGGTATCAGACCTAGGGGTCCCGGTATTGTTCGATTCCCAGCGGGGGCACATATTGTATTCGGTTTGGTTTGCCTGGCTAGCTACCACCATCTTATCTAAGTCTGACGCCATAACAACAATGTTTTCAGCATTGTTGTGTTCCGGCAGTTAGAGATAAGATAGCAAATTCCTCAGTGATTGAGGATTCCGGGAGAGGCTCGCTTCCATCTTCAGCCTTATCAAAACTTAACATTAGGTATGATGAAGGCTAAGGGTCTCCCCGTTGTTAACATTATAATAGTAAGCACATCTTAAGTTTCTTCGCGCACAATTCAAAAATCGACTAGACAGATATTAGGAATTTAAATAATGAACAAAGCGCGTAGAGATAGGATCATACAGGCGCTATCAGTTGTAAGAACTGCTAGTTTTTTTTTCTTATCTATAATTGCCGGAATATAACAATGCTGAAAACATTGTGTTATAGCGCCAGACTTAAGATGCTGGTAGGTGGCCCTACCACCAATCAAAACAATTTTCTTTTGGTGAAGAGAAAAATTACATTAATTTTAATTCAAGAACCTTCCATCGACATAGTCAAAGGGCACCTGTGTCCCACCCCTAGCGCCGGGCGGGGGGCGCGGGGCGCGGGGCTCGTTGCGCTCCATTTCACTAATTAGTCATTGCCTTTTGCCGTTCCGATACGGCCGTAAGCTCCACACTTAATTTTTCCACTCCCTTTCCAGGAATACTCAGCGGGAGTTTTGTAATTTTGTCCGTTATTAGTTAATATAGAAATATCTGCGAAGAGATTTAATTTTCTGACCAGCTTAAAGGAAAAACGATCGTTGTGAAGGAAATTCTTTTAATGGTTCGACGGAAATGCGGGAGTGTTGACGGCAGCTGGGCCATATTTCTTTATGGCGAGCGAGGGAATGGCTTGACCTCATATTCAAAATTAAAAGGATTAAATTGGTAACGAATTTTCCTAGATCAGCACAGCTGTTTCTTGTAAATTAATTGAGCCAAGGAGTACCGCAACGCAGATCATCGAATTTAATATTATACTTAGTCTTTGACTACGGACAATCACTACATCACTACCATCCCCTCAAGCCTTAAATCTCTTGCGGGATTGGCAGAGGGATCGCTTTCGTTGACATAATGTATTTATGCTCACTGTAAGACAAATGTTTATCCTTGCTACTAGTTTAAAAAAGCACACCAGCATTACATACGACCCTGGTCAGCAAGTCAACAGACGACGTAAAGACAAAGTATGTTCAGTTGTGAAATGTAACAAATTCTTCACCCAGCGGTTTCATTGCTTCCTTGGAGGCCACTTATACAACCAAGTTAACCGACTTTTATCGATTTACTCATTACCTAAATTTTCTTGTAAAAAAACTGTTTCGATTTGGCTCAAAAAGCACAATTATGATGCTACAGAGCAATTATTATCAATAATAAAATAACAGCTAATCAGTATAATAACTTAAATAAACATACATTTCCACATACTTATATAAATATACACCTAATATATTTTTATATTTATCATAACACTAATAAAATAATGGATTATAACCATATAAAAAAAAATAAAAAAATAAAAATATGTCTTGACACACATATGTACGACATATTTTTTATCAGTTAATGCACTTTTTAACTTTGCTTGCGATGGTTTATATTTATACCCGTAATTACCTTTTTATTTTTCTGTACCTTAATCTCTCTATAACTATATATCTGAACACCCAGTGTATAGAATTGTTCTTACCTAAAATAGTTATAATTTGAAGGGTGGAGTGAGCCTGGTGACTTGTCATACAGGGGAGTCTGACCCCACCTAGCTCAGGCACCAGTTCTCTCCAATATTAGTTATTTTTAACATAGTTTATAGCTTATATATTGTAATTTAATATTAAATAAGTACAATGTAACTTTTGGAGAGAAAAATAAAGATTTATTATTATCATTTATTCCTAAAATTGTTTGTCATAACATATTTAGCATATGTTTTTTTGCATAATATTACTATGGCATAATTGTTTAAATCTTAACAATACAAAATGTACTTTAACCTCATTACTAATAACCAGTTAAGGTAGGTTTAGGTGCGGCAGGGGTTTGTTGTACTTTCTGACACGACCATAGATTTGACTATTTGAGATTTGACGACCTGTTTGGCGCAGGGGTACTAACGCCGCCTTCTGCGCCAGAGGTCCCGGGTTTGATCCCCGGACAAAACAAATATTTGTGTGCATGAATATGTCTATTTGTCTTAGTCTGGGTGTTTAATATGTATATTATTTTTTTAATTATTGATTGGGTATTATTATCCCGAAACAATTATGGCAGGTTGCCGGTCCATATCGCGAACAATAGTTTTCGTATACACCCTGTCCATTCGCATTTGTGAATGACATAATCCTCCGTGTCTAATCCTGTAAGAAGACTTAAAGCCAAAAGCAACGGGACTCACTTTCGGGGACGAGACGGGACTTTCTTCTAAATTGTTGAACTTTTTTTGAAGTGAAAACTTCTGTAGCGGCGTTGTATACATCAGTTTAAAACTTTTGGGATGGGTAAAAAATGTTAAAGTCGCACACGTGACCCTGATCGAAAATTCGTAAGACCATTTATCGTTGACCTATTTCAAATTCTCACACTTGAAAGATCTACGTACATTAGTTATTAACAACCATTATATAAAGATCTCTCATTACTACCAACTTTCACATTGATGCCAGATCAGTTTTAATGGATTTACCTGCCAAATCAAGTTGGTCTCCGTTTTCATTAACTTTTTATGAAGTTGTGGTCCAGATATAATGAACTTTCGTTTAAGCGAGCCTCTCCCGGAATCGCCAACCACTGAGGAACTGGCTATCTTATCCCTTACTGCCGGAGCACAACAATGCTAAAAAAAAAAATTTTTGTGGCGTCAGACTTAGATAAGATGTTGGTAGCAAGGCAGGCGGACTTACAACAAGTTCTACCACCAACCAAACCGTATACAATATGTACCCCCACTGGGAATCGAACCCCCGGACCTCTGGGTCTAAAACCGGTGGTTATTACTACAAAGGCGATTGGTGGAAGCTAGAAAACTATAAATATACACGTTTTGTGAATGACACATCTTTCGGGGTTTTAATTCACAAGGAAACCTTGTACCCTATTTGAGATCAGTGAAACTCTGGAGCTGTGAGCATACTTTCTTGTAAATTGTTAAACTTTACACGGCCGTCATATTCCGTCCTTGGACGCCTGGAGGCGGCGCGGCCTTGACCTGTCATCCCGTTCTGACGATAAAGGCCGTCGACAAAACGGGCCTTATTACGACACTACACAACTACAAGTTGCAATAAACGATACTGTACCCACGGGTAAAATGTATGAAACGTACGTACTTGTATACCGAATCTTAAGAGTTGTCGAATATTTTTCTGTTACTTTGATTAAAATGTGTGGAACTACAAGTAAGATTGCATTGCATATTGGTATTAAAAAGAAAGATTGAACCTTGAGGAAATCTAGATATCGTAGCATTTTCAACCAAAATTACAACTATCTTTTATTTATTTTTATTTATGTGTTACGGCGATGCCCTTTTGGATTTCGCCAGTGCTTGTCTGTGTTTATTATACTTGGTGTTTTTCCTTCTTTCTTCTTTCTTATTTCTTCCTTCTCTTTTCTTCTTTCTTCCCTCTTCCTTCTTCCTTCTTTCTTCTTTCTTCTTTCTTCTTTCTTCTTTCTTCTTTCTTCTTTCTTCTTTCTTCTTTCTTCTTTCTTCTTTCTTCTTTCTTCTTTCTTCATTCTTTCAAAAATAAAATTCCAAACGGACAAACTCGCAGAGGTCCGCTTTCTTACATATTTTACAACATATGTGTCGTATGAGTCGTGTCATTACATTCCCTAAAATTTGGTTGAGCGAAGCGATGGCTTGTTCATGCGTCATGCTCGTGAACGGGTACCGTCGGCGGAAATGGGTCTATTTCAGTCTGCTTTTCCTAATGTTGTGCTTAAAGCTTAAATATTTTTTTCTATAATCTATATATATAAAAGAAGAAACTGACTGACTGACTGACATATCAACGCACAGCCCAAACCGCTAGGTCTAGAGACTTCAAATTTGGCACATAGGTTGCTTGTGAGGTCTAGGGGTGCACTAAGAGAGTATTTTCGAAATTCTACCCTTAAGGGGGTGAAATAGGGGATGAAAGTTTGTATGAAAGTCCGTCAGTTTTGGAGTTAGGATCTTTAAATTTTATATTTAGGTTAACGATTAAAAATAAACAATTACCTGTCTCGGCGTTTTGAAAATTCCATCCCCAAAGGGGTGAAAAGGGGGATGAAGTTTTGTAAGAAAAAGCCTTTAATTTCAAAGTAAAAGTGACTTATTTTATTATTATTAGGCTCATGGTTGAAACTTAAAAACAAATAAACAAACCTATATCTTCAAATTTTATATTTAGGTTAAAGATTAAAAATAAACATTTACCTGTCTCGGCGTTTTTAGGAATTCCATCCTCAAAGGGGTGAATAGGGGGATGGAGTTTTGTAAGAAAAATCCTTTAATTTCAAAGTAAAAGTGACTTATTTTATTATTATTAGGCTCATGGTTAAAACTTAAAAACAAATAAACAAACCTATATTTTGTGAAAATCTTTGATCAGTATTTTTGCCAAAAACAAATGAAATGCAACAGCTTTGCCGGTTCCCAAAATGAATACTGAATTTTGTTAATTATTACTACAACTGACCAACCTCATAAGCTAACAAATCGTACTTCCATCCCAGACAATAATCTATATATAAAATGCAAAAATTACTGATATACTTATCAACGCAGAGCTCAAAGTACTTGCCGGATTGAGTTGAAATTTGGCATGTAGATAGGTAAGAAAGGATTTTCCCTTAAGGGGAAAGTAAAAACTAATACATGTATAAAAGGATTCCACGCGGACGACGTCGCGGGTAATAGCTAGTAAATTGATACTGACCTGTATGCACATGTATGATAAGTCTTATTTTGCCAGTTCAAAATTGTTAACGGTTAAAATAACCATAATGTAAGTTAGGGTATAATTACTATTTTCTTTTTGTAATGGAAACTGGCCTTACTGATATGTTAAGGTCACTTTTCAATTGACGACTCTGTATGAAATAAAACAGGGAGAAACAACAGCCCTTGACGAGTTTCTTGCCGGTTCTTCTAGTTACGCGGTCTCCCGCCGTAGGGTTTGTGAACCGATGGCGTAGCTTCTTTGACGTTGTAACAGCCTAGACTGAATAAATGATATTGACTTTGACTTCGAATAAAAAAGAAACATGTTTTCTTTCCTCTCTATTTAAATATATAATAATAACGTTTGCTATTTCGTTCTTATATTGTCACTCGAAAATAATGCCTTCCGCAACCTCCGGCGAGGTCTCCTCCAAATACGAATGAGTCTTGTTTTTTCAGGCTCAATGTTTTCATGCCAAACACATTACTATCGACGATTGATGGTGATTTGCTTCATTTAATTTTGTATCTTATCCCCTCGAGTTAAGAATTCAAATTGAGTGCAACACTTTATAAAGATAAACAACATAAAACATTGAATTGGGATAAATCCAAATCAAATATTAGAAATAGATATAAAAACAAAACATTTATCTTTTTGCAGCATAATCGGTATTTTTATAGTTTTGTGCTACAAAATCCTATGGTATTCAGATGAATGACTGTATTTTCTAAGAAATCTCATGGAATTCAGACGAAATAATTTGCTGTATTCTACTCGTTTAACAAAAAAGCCATTTTGCTATTAAAATAATCATTTCCAACTGCACCAAATGCATTATAATTAGTAACAGATGCAGCGAACAATATAACAACAAACATGGCTGCCGTTTCTACGAGACTACGGCTCTCGTAGACGATGCTACAGAGCTATAAAACCGTAGCACCGCTGTAGCAGCATTCTAGGTGCGTTTTTATTTTTCGTATTTCGTTAGAATATTTTCGTTTATTACTACATAGAATAAGACTACCAAGGATATTCCTATCTTTTAAAGAGTTTGCAAGGACAAAGAAGACCAACTCACAGATATATAAAAACTGGAAGAAGTCCAAACTTTTATATTTATAGGATTACTTCTATGCATAACATAAGACTACCACAGTTATTCATACGTTTTAAAAAAAATGTTAAATAAATACTCTTGCTTAGTAATAAAAAAAACCCGTAAAACTGGTGTGCAAATCTATAGTTTAATATTTATAGGAAAAAAAATCTTAAGTAAAAAAAAAACAAAACATTTTTTTGTTTATTATCTTAAGGTTTAAAATAAATGATTAAGCATTTAATAATGTAATAAAACTAGGTTGTCGGCGCAAATCTGCGACATAAATAATTGATGAGTTAATATTAACAAAGGCCGCGGCCATCTGAATTGCTAAGCGGCAGGTGGCCGGATATTGGCCTCAATACAACCTTTATATTGAAAAAGAAAACATTATATTCCTAGGATAGAAATGTTCTCAAATTTCCTATTTATTGACATTTGGGAGGCAACTTTATTTTACTTAACATAATCATAATTTCCTAGAATATGATATACAATTATTTATGATGATAAATAATATAAGTTCGGCATATTCTGCCTTAGTTCGGCGTGGAAATCAGTAATTATTAGGCCTAGATGACGATGATTTTATTTTGCTTTCTGTCAATAATGATTATTGCAAACGAAGGTATGAGTGGAACTAGAACATGTCAGTTATTATAGATCTTTACTGCTTCTATTCTTGCTGTGTATTGTCGGCTTAGAATTAGCACTACCCCCTCTCATCCCGTGGGTGTCGTAAAACGCGACTAAGGGGCTCAGCCTTCAGGAGACGGGCAGCAGCGTCTCCTACAAACTTGGCCATACTGCGATCGCCAACCCGCCTGCCAAGCGTGGCGATTATGGCAATCCCCCCTTTTGGAGGCCTATACCCAGCAGTGGGTGTTATGTGGCTGAGACGACGACGACTGCTTCTATTCTAAAAAGCAAATAATCCTGAACACAGTTTGACATACGTATTTATAGTGTGGCAGCTCATGTGTTGCCACATTAGAAATACTTACAATATTTAGAAAACA
This sequence comes from Chrysoteuchia culmella, assembly GCA_910589605.1. Taxonomy (NCBI): domain Eukaryota; kingdom Metazoa; phylum Arthropoda; class Insecta; order Lepidoptera; family Crambidae; genus Chrysoteuchia; species Chrysoteuchia culmella. The sequence goes on along the minus strand of OU342658.1, from coordinate 20,258,063 downwards.
AATTAATAATTAATTAAACGCTCAAAATATTACACTGCATTTATAATACATCATATTTTATGTGAATATAAAATGATAACGATATCAATGGATATCGTTATTGATAAAACGTTTAAATTTAAAGTCAACCTGTCACACTCTGTGCTTACAGCCTAGTACCTCTATGGTTGACTTTTGACTTCATTATGCTCTGTGGTTGCATATCTAATCTGTGTGTTGACATCAACCGTCACCTATTCAAAGTCAAAGTCAAAGATTTTTATTCAAATAGACTTATAGATAAGTACTTTCGAATAGTTGTAACTGATTTTTATTGTAATTATTGTTAATTGATTGTTAATTGATTGTTAATTGATTGTTAATTGATTGTTATTGTAATTGTAACTGATTTTTTGCCTTTGAAATTAAAATATCTAACATGATTGCTATGAAACCTAAGTTTTTACTTAAATACAAAGGTAGGCTTTACGAAACTACAACATTTAACCTAACCTAACGTTTCCAACAATACGAAAAAGTACGAACTTTTTTTTGTTATAAGACTTAACATGGTTAGAAATGTTACAAATCTGGAAATAAAATATATATTTCTTCAAACTTTTATCTAGTTTTGTCAAGTTTCAGAAACACGATTTTATGATTTTGCCTCGACACTTTTTCTTTTCGGAAAGACCCCTAAAAATACGAAATTTTAAGATTATATAAGATATACTATTGGAAATTGGTTCATTTAGTGGACACCAAAAATATTTAGCATCGTACATTTCGTTTTCTCTTTAATCGCTATAGTTTTTTACTACGAAGTGATTTCGTGGTTTTTTCAGTTACCGTGGTCACGGGTTGACTGGATGAAACTTAAGATGTGCTTAAGCACAAGATAAAATTTGTTATTAAAGTCGGTATTTAATAACCTAACTATTTTAAGTTGTGGTAAATTTTAAATAGAAAAATATTGGAAAAAATTAACTCGGCCACAAGTGAAGCATTGGACCGGATTTCCAAAGGTCGCGGGTTCGATTCCCATCTGAGAATTCACTTGTGGTCGAGTTAATTTATTCCAATATTTTTCTATTTAAAATTTACCATAAGTATAAAAATAGCATTGAAAAATGCAAAAATTACAAAATCATAAAATATTTTAAGTTGTTTCTAAAATATCGTCGTTTATCTAATTGACTAGTTATTTCAGCTCCCCAGTATAAAAAAACGTGCAAATTAACCAAATCTACGTCTCCTCCGCTGCGGGGAAAAATTTGAGGTCGGAAATAAAATCATAGAACCAAATCTAATAACCGAGAGGGCACTTGATGAAACCCCGAATCAGAATATTCGGCGGGATATCGAATCTATATGATTTGCCGACCTGGGAACACTCGTAGCGTTGCTGATCAATCGATATTATCAAGTTTTATCCTCATTCAACTTTGATATTTTGTTTCGATATCGTTCATTTGTTTTTTTTTTTTTACATAAAAGCACAAATAACTATCTAATTAGTATGGAGTAAGTATCGAGTACGTTATGTCAAAAAATTTACGTCCAGTTGGAACGCTGCTCAATATATAATACATTTTTTAAATTTTCTTTCTCGATACTTACTCAAAAGTTATTCGTGCTAGGCCTACTGACTATGTTACATCCCATTTTCCGTTCATACATTTTACAGGCATGGTTTTATCGTTATTTAACAAAACTAAAAATAAAAATATACTATTTTCTATAAGGTCAAATAGTTAAGTGTTGACCTTCCAATGGGGTTTGGATATATAATAGCTTATCGTGAAATAATATACGGTCGAAATACTAAATGAGATATTATGTTGTCCCATTTTATTAATAATTATATACATTTCACAACCGTAATTTTACTGGGAGTTTATCGCTACTCAAATCATAGTTTTAATTGTAGATAGAAAAAGCTACAAAAATATTATATCAACATTAATATAAATGTATTCATAACAAGCTCGATTGCTGAATACTAAGTATGTATAACAAAAAATACGTCAGCAGAATTCCGATGAGTACCTCCAACTTTCATCCAATTAAGAGGACCCATTCACTGAAGGAATCCTTTGGAGAAATAAGATAATACAACCACAGTTTACCTAAAGATACAGTATTCTATCTTCCTACTAAACTGAGGGGTTATTCTCTAACAAAGCACACATCGACGCTGTTGTCATGACTGAACGTCACATCAGCTGTCAAATAGTATTGAAAATGGAGCCGTCTCCGCTGTTGCAGCCGTCAATATGAAGGATGTTTGCTTAGAGAATAACCTATCTGTTCGCCAGTAACCTGACACGCCTCGGTTCGGTGAGAGCTCGGCAAGAGTCTCACACACATTTGCACTAAACTTAAGAATCGCCTAATGCTATTTTTATCTATCTTTTTACTTTTTATGCAGTACGGGGAGACTCTTAGCCTTCATCATACCTGATGTTAAGTATTGATAAGGCTGAAGATGGAAGCGAGCCTCTCCCAGAAACCACAATCACTGAGGAACTGGCTATCTTATCTTTAACTGCCGGAACACAACAATGCTGAAAACATTGTTGTTATGGCGTCAGACTTAGACAAGATGGTGGTAGCCAGGCGGACTTACAACAAGTCCTAACACCAACCAAACCGAATACAATATGTACCCCCGCTGGGAAACGAACCCGGGACCCCTGGTTCTAATACAAAAATACCGGTGGTTGTACCACTAGACCACAGTGGCGGTACAAAATCTATATATAATTAAATATCTATCTTAATCTTAATAAAAATTGCTTTGCACTAACCTTTTAAGATGTTTTTTCGTAATTTTATTAGACTATTCTTAACTTACGGGCCCAATAGGGAGCGCCTTAAATGTGTTATGATAGATAAGAATATAATAGCCTTAGCCGATTCTTATGTTTAGTGCAAATAGTTGTCAATCTCAAATGAGCCGCGGTGACAAACGCACGCTTTGAAATTTTTGTACGCAGTAAGCGTGTGGTAGTGGCTAGTCTATGTTGGTGGGCAGCCTTATCGCGTATTGGCGCGTCTGCAATAATAATAATAAACATTTATCAAGAAAAGGCTAAGACAACTTACTGTATGTACCTATCTTTGTGTTGTGATACAACATTATGAAGGATGTTAAGGAAGGTACATAAGCCGAAATTAATTAGTCGAAGCTTCTTCAATTGAAAATGGTGTGCGAGATTATGCCTTTAGCTGCCTTATAAGCGCTTTATAAGCAGCTTACCTTTAATTATAGGCTGAATTCCGAATGCCAGTGAAACACCTTTACATCACTAAATACTTCATCGTACACAAAACTAATTGAAAATGTAATAATCTTTCCTTACTTCCTCTTTGTGATGGAATCAAATCCTAATGAATACTTAGCACATTCATAAAATATATCAAATGACATGTAACACCAGTTTTGACTACATTTTTCCAAGTGAATAAGAGATTTTACTGCATAAAAGTTATTCTAAACGCTGACCTGCTAGGTTTCCTAAAAACTACTCCCCAAAATTCCAAAAAATCTGACTAATATCTTTTCGTGAAAAGTTAAAAAAAAATTTGCTTTTCTACGACTATTGAATTAACTCTGACTAATTAATCTTTTAAACTTTCGCGTTGCATTATATATATTTAAAAATTGGAATAGGTATTAAACGTATAGAACGTGATAGGTATTACGTTATACCTCGGAATCATCGGGTAAATTAGGTAAATGAAATACCTATCACGTTCTACGCGTTTAATACCCGTTCCAATTTTAAATAATTAAATTAAAGTTTAAAAATATAGGTATTGTATGTAGAGATGACGCTATATAAAGGTGTTTCTTCGTTATTCTTTTTGCCGTCCGTAGTCCTACCCGCGTGGTTGCTGTTTTCGTGGGCATATCGGTATAAAAAGTCCTTTCGTATCGAATGCGAGGATATTTCTCTCATTGATGAAACGACGGTGGCCAACACCGTAGAACGGTGAATATACTAGAAAAATTCGACGTGTCCTCATAGGTCTCTGCGTCAGGGCGACATGAGACTAGTTGCTTTTTCTGGTATATTTTCTTATTTAATATTTATCACATAAAAATAGCATTGTAAAATGCAAAATTAAAAAGTTATAAATAAAAAGTCCTTTCCTTTCGGATTCTGTCAATCATTTAAACATTCTAACTTACACATGTATTATATTAGCTGTAGCAGGTATATTATATATAGCAGGCTCTGTTACCATAGCGATAACACCCTTGATATTACGAGATAAGAATAAAATAAAACAGTTGTCGTATGTCGGGCACGATCTGTTGCGGAAGTCGCGGCGACGTTGCTACGACGCCCCGGGGACTGTCGCCACTGTCGCGCGACTTCCGCGAGACAAGTGGCGTTTTATTCGTTTATTCGTGATGGTTCCATTTGTTTTGAATATCTTGTGATCTCACTGACGCATACAATAATCAAGACACGTTTTAATAATTTAACTGTTTATGGATGCTCCATCTCAAGAACAAGAAAATGCTTTCAAATCAAATCAAATAAATTAATATTCTTTATTGCGAATACAGGTTTAAATCGGTTCATCGCAAATGTAACTATAGCTTTAAATTGTATGTTAGTAAATTGAGATGGATAAGACACAATGCAGCTAATAATTTAAGTTTTTTTTTAACGACATCCTTCATCATACCTAATGTAAAGTATTTACAAGGCTGAAAGATGGAAGCGAGCCTCTCCCGGAATCCTCAGCCACTGGGGAACTGGATATCTTATCTCGAACTGCCGGAACACAACAATGCTGAAAACATTGTTGTTATGGCGTCAGGCTTAGATAAGATGGTGGTAGCTAGCCAGGCAGACTTACAACAAGTCCCACCACCAACCAAACAGAATACAATATGTACCCCCGCTGGGAATCGAACCCGGGACACCAGGGTCTGATAACGGTGGTTGTACCACTAGACCACAGAGGCGGGTAAAAGTAATGCATAGCATACGCCAAGTTGAACGCTTCTTTTTTTCAGAGACCTAAGAGAACTCGTTGAAATTCTCTAGTATATTCACTTATTCTACGGTGTTGGCCCACCGTCGTTCATCAATGAGAGAAATATCCTCGCATTCGAAAGAAACATCTTAACAGATGATTAACTATCGATTAAGATGAAACAGCCATTTAACTATAACTTTTTAATTTTGCATTTTACAATGCTATTCTTATGTGACAATTTTTTAACAAGTAAATTCATCAGTCAGTGCATTGGGCATCATTGTTTTCTGAATTTCATCCCTGAGTTGTAAAAACACGTAAGTTTTTTTTCAAATATTTCTTATGTTTTACCTTCTTAAAGCATTTTTTTCGCGCTCCTGCAGTAGACAAATGCTTTTCAATTTCAATACAAAAAAGATGGATGTTGTTCCAATCACGCCTGGAGATAGCGTGTGACATAAAAATTCACTCGGATCCCGAAATTGGCTAGAAAATTCAGAAATCCCCAACATTGCACACTTTGAACGCGAACTCGTTTCAAATCGAATAAAAAGCAAAACAAGATCGCCAACCTTTTTTTAACGAGTTAGGTTTATTTTTTAATTGAGTCCCGGCGGGCGGTCGCCGGGGCAAACTTTACTTTTTTATTTTAAATTATCGCCGCGGCTGTCGGTTAATTTCTGTTTCGTTTTAATTCGGCCAGCATTTGCCCTTTGACAGGACACGTGTGAAATATCGACATGTTGAATTGGAAGGTAAACCAGCGTGCCAAATGATCGGGGCCCGTGACTGGCTGTATAGCGGCAAACGGTTTTTGTGGCGTTATTTTTCTGTGTAAAATAATTATAATGAAAGGGGGAGAGAGATATAAGAATAAAAATAACCTTGCCGTTCCAAGATTTCGAATTGAAAAATGTAGACGCTCGTTTTTGGGGAAAGGCATAGCCTATTTTAATAAAGGTCCGCAAGAAATGATTGAGCTGCCTTTGCATATATTTAAAATATATGTTAAAAAGGGGCTCAGGTGGTACGACTTCCATACAAACAAACATTGCACATTAATTGGTTCATCATACATTAATAATTCATAAATACATGTGCAACTAACTCGTTTCAGTTATTTGTTTGCTCGAAATTATTAAAAAAAAATATTTTCATACATGAGGTATATAAACGCGATGAGTCACACACACATACGTAGAATTATTGAAATTATAAGATATTAGTTTATTCGTGATTAAATATGAACTGGCTATCTTATTTCTAACTGCCGGACACAACAATGCTGAAAACATTGTTGTTATGGCGTCACTTGGATAAGATGGTGGTAGCTAGCCAGGCGGACTTACAAAAGTCCTACCGCAACCAAACCGAATACACCGAATATGTGTCCCCGCGGGGAATCGAACCCGGGACCCCTGGGTCTGATACCGGTGGTTGTACCACTAGACCACACAAAAAAATTTTAGTATTCGAAAGCATTTATCTATAAGTATTTTTTTAATAAAATCTTTGACTTTTATTTTTGAGTACCTACCTATGAAGTAATCGATATATCCGCGACGATACAGCTTTGGCTGCATAATTCAACGTACCTAATAATTAAACAATCGAATCGACTACAAAAAAAAATTAGTTTCTTTGTCTAATTTCTGACCGTAGTCACATCATTTCATTCGTAGCTTTTATCGTTCACTACGTACGTTATTGCGAGTCTGTCGCGTGACAGAGCGACAAATTTGCGGCGGCCCGCGCGACTTCGCCGCTTCGCCGTATATCTGTTGTGTGCCGAGCGCAGTGATCGATGCAATGCGATCGCTTCGCTGGCTAGGCATAGACGAATTTAAATGGTGTGGGGAGCTTACGGTCAGAAATAAGACAAACAAACGAATTTTTAGAAACCGACTCAATTTGGTAGGTTGAATTATGCAGCCAAAGCTGAATCGTCGCGGATATGATGATAAGTACTGAAATAATAAAATCGTCACGTCATCAGTAAAAGCATTATTTATTGAAAAATACAGTGAAAGCAATGTTTTACACGCAAAAAAATTGTAATAATTGTAAAGCAACTCTCTCGACTTTGCAACGCGTCGTGACAATTGCGTTTATATTGTTTATGCTCTGAAAGCTCGATAGAGTGAGAATGAGTTTTTTGATGGATAGGCTTTTTCATTTGATTTATACTCTGTCTTAGTTATTATGAATTTATCTGCTGGAATGCGTATCTACCTATTAAGTGCTTATTACTGTTAACTGTCTAAGATAGCTGTCTAGATAACGTTAAAAACTGTCTCTATTGGTGAAGACCTGTAATTCACTCTCAATTGTTATGTTAAAATCTACTGTAATATTTTAAGCTGTTGGTCTTCCAAAATAAAATAAAATAAATAAAATAAAAAATAAAAAGTAGACAGAGTTCACTTAAAAATAATTATTGAAAAATGTACCTTCATTCTCTGGTGGACCACAATTGTTTAACGAAAGGGTAGCGTTCATCACCAGTTAAACACAGTCCACATAGACGACAAACGAGCTGTGCTACAAAGAATATAAAGTTCTACTTTGTTTATAAAACGTGTCTCCTAACAACAAACAGAATTTAAGACAACAGCTAAATATTATAGCCATATGGTCAGGGTTTTAGACTCTAAAAAGGTTTATTTTTGCTTTTTAGTTTTTTGAAGTCGGTTTTAATTTTTTTATAAAAAGTTTTTTATTTCACAATTTTTAAAGGTAGAAGAGGTCCTGTGCCTACGCTAATAACCTTATGTCATCTCCTGATCACCTATTACAAAATGTTGCTTTTCCTGGTGCAGGGACGTTACTTATTGAGGAGTTCTCCGGGTACTTCATCAACAGCTCCACTTCATCACATGCATTGAGTCGAGCATAAATTGCTTATGCACCAAATTAAAGTAATTTTATCGCTTCTGTGAAATGATAAGTATTTATTAGTTCCGGTGACCATTTGTGGTCTTCATCATCAGTACCACTTCACCAAATGGTGCTTTCGGGAAACAAGCATGAGCTACTATAGAAAACATCGAAATCGCTATAACAGAGCCTATATATACTTGAAGTGTTCCCTGGATTTCTCCAGGATCCCATCAACAGATTCCGACACGATGACAATGGGACCTGGGACATGGGAAGTATACTCTTTCGAACAAAAAAAGAATTACTCAAATCGGTCCAGCCGTCTTCGAGTAATCGAGTAACATACACAAAAATAAGAAAAAAAATAAAAATAAAAGATTCCGTGGAATTGAGAACCTTTTCCTTTTTTTGAAGTCGGTTTAAAAATACCGTAACCACAGTCCGCCGCGTCGCGCGTTCGTAAATCAGGCCATCAGTGGCCTCGCACGCCGCAGACTGCGGCGCACGCCAGGACCAAATGGGGGCACATATTTTATCGGCTCCTTTTCAAATGCCACCGCATAAAACCGTCATCTCGACAGATGTGTAGGCCCTAAATTACACCATTTCAGACCAGTGTTCCTGTTGGTTCAAACAAATTGAATATCTGAATTTTAACAAAATAATTTCGCTCACTACAGAAAACTCAACTACAAACTCCTGAGATTTGTTCATTCACAAAGAAACTTATAGGCACATACTAACCACATTCAACTGTGTTCTTCTGCCGAGAATTCTGCCGAGCGCAACACCCAATTTTTCACCTCACAACAGCGAGGAACATTTTAAGGATGTTTCCGCGGTCAGCCTCCGGTAAAAAAAAACTTTTAACAAAAAGTGAATCTAAATAAACCTTATTCATGTTGTTTTAATGATATAAAATACTAAAATAATAAAAAAGGGAGTATTATAGTTAATTCAAACTTATTCAAAGTAGGAATATATTGTTACTTATAAATAACAATAAAAACGATTCAGTAAATGTTGACATTGACATGAGGTACAAGACAAAGACAATTTAAAAATAAAAGTTTATGTCAGTTTTAGAAACAAAGGGGTTGCGCGGTCTTAAAAGTTATGATAGTTAGATAAAATAAAAATGTTGTTTAATAAAACTAAGCAAAGTTCATTCGTTTAGTCCAATCTAACATTTAAGCACTAGTGCCCCTTAAACTTCATCATAGTTTGTAAATGGTAACCAGCCAGCGATCGGTATTCAAACTTCCTCGCAGTGATCCAAGTCCCGTCAGCTATAACGACCTCATTCCCGAAGGAGCAGACTAATTGGCACAATTACATTGGTCCGGATCCGATCGTTCACTCATACAGGTATGCATTTTGCACTTCGGGTCATCAAGTTTGCACTAAGTTTGCTTTTAGATAAGTTTGTTGGAGGTTGCTTGAGCTCTATTGACGCGTGTTTATAATTAAAAAATATTAATTTAGATACAGTGTTTGATAAAAGGAGGTAAAAATTATTTTTCGTAACGAATTGGAAGCTAACGCAAACGTAGGATAACGCTATTGAATATCATTATATTAAAGAAAATAACGATTTGGATAAATACGTCTGAAACAATGCGCAGTCTATTGAATAATAAACTATAACAATTTTTCAATTTCAATTTCAATTTCAATTTTCTTTATTTGCAAAAATAGGGTGTATATAGTTGATATCAAGTTCAATCAACATTTATACAAATACCGGTTTATTTCATAAGAAATTTGATGTGTGGTAATGTATATTCAGCAATATTCGGCCGCAGAACTATAACCGACAGTCTATCATGAAACTCGCAAACAAGAGTTTCAGTTTTCGTTTTCTTCTTAAATAGCATAAAGCCTGGATGCTAGTACCTACCTATAAAAGTGTAACTGAACAAAAACCCAAAAAATATTTTGAAATTATATTTTTGCTGTCGATTGCGGGAATTGACAGCAAACACGATAAATTCAACCCACAAAACATTAATCCGATAGCCGTACACTCACGTGTGGAGTCACGGCGCTATTACAGCGACAAGCTTACCGAGCATGATATAGGGGGCCACTCTACCTTCGAAAACATTTCTCGAACAGAATCGAGTGGCTGCTTGACTGCAGCTAGATAGTCGTGCCAGACAAAGAGTAAAGTATTCCGGAGGTTATTTTGTAGCAAAAATAAAATTGACAAAGATGACGACATTTCTCAATCTTACTGAAAAAGATAGAGTTTTAGTGAAAACAATGGTTGCGGTAGTAAAATTCGATATGCTTAACGCTGACAGGCTTAATGTTTCGCTTGTTGGCTAATTCGTATTCTGATTGGTTTCTTGTTTTACTCTGCAGAATTGAAGTATAATATCATAGACCTATAAACCAATCAGAATAAGGCTTGGCCAGCAAGCAAAAAGCAAGCCAATTATAGTGAAATAATTATATTCAATGTTACTGACGCTAAAACCTTATCTTTTTTCAGTTAGATTGAGAAGTGTCGTCGTTAGTGAAATTATCCCTAGGATTTTCGCGAAAATTCGATTTATATAATTATCCTACGACATATACAAACTAACGCATCACGTATTTTGGTTGTACAAGGTATTGGGTTTGTGGGTTACTTTTTACATTAATTTGTTCAAAGTTCAAAGGACACATTTTCGTGTCTAGGTATTATTTAATACCTATATCTTTTGGCTCTGATGTGTCAAGATATGTAATTCAGAAAGACAGCAAAGCAAAATATAAACATCTTTTTCGAATCGAAAATAAAGGTTATTTAATTTAACAGTTTTTTGTGTTATTCATTTATCTTTCATGTTCTGCGAATGAATGAAATGACATTTATTCTTATTACGTTTATAATGTAAATGGCTCAACTTTTCTGAGAATTAAAGCACTTAAAAATCATGACTTGGTACAAATTATTCAGCCGTAAAATACCATAACCTTTGCTTTGTTTAATTAGTTTGAATTAATTAAATTTTGTATGACCTTTCAGTATTTTAGTGCAAGTCATTTCATTCTTTGTAGATAGAACAAAACATGATAAGAAAACCTTTCACTGGATTGATAGCAGGGGCGTGCATATCATATAGGCAATTAGGCAGTGCCTACCTCATTAAAAACCTAAATAACATGCCACTAATTTAATAATATAAAGTTAATTTAGTTCAATATGGTTCAGATATTCTATAACAAAATGTCTAGTCGAAGTGACATTAAACAAAATTAACAACGGGCTAAGCCACTACAGCTATCGCTCAAATGACATTGTTTAAGCGACTTTTTAAGAGTCATGTTTATTATCCATGCATTTTTGAGATATCTGTTGTGGTGAAAAATTCGTTCAACCGCCAGGTGCCTATGAAAATTAGCATTTATACCTAGGAAGCATGTTCACATAACATTATTTACAGCCTCAAGAATACGGCAAAAAAGTGGTAAGCGAATTTATATCATTACTAGCGGCTGCCCGCTGTTCCACTCGTTCCCGAGGGAATATCGGGATAAAAAGAATCCTATGCTTTAAGTCAGGCTACCTACTATCTTTGTGCCAAGTTTCATCCAAATCCATTCAGTAGTTTTAGCGTGAAACAGTAACAAACAAACTGACATACTTTCGCATTTATATTATTAGAAAGCTAACCTCTTATTTTCAAAATGATAATCGCAACTACGACTAGTTAAAATCTATAGTGCCTACCTCGCTGGAAAACCAATGCACGCCCCTGATTGATAGCGCAGTGGTCCTGACTCCTCCAGACGCTGGTGTCGTGGGTTCGATACCTATCCGAGGCCAGTGATTAAGCTACTTATCACAGAACCAAATCTACAAGTAAGTATTTTTGTGATGTCATATGATATTTTATTTCTTTAAATCATACCGAAATATGATCATGCTGCTGCCTGCTCATGTGTTCCCCGATTCCTACAACCTTGGCCCCTTCAAGTCGAGAGTGAATAGGCATTTCCTGGGCAAGCACGCAACAAATTAGATTATATTCTGTTTATTAAGCACGATGGTAGTCTAATGCCTGCCCAGTTATTATAAAAAAAAAAAAAAAAAACGGTAAAACGTTACATTGGGTTAGAACACACCAAATATACACGTTATATTTGGTTAGAACGTTACATGGAAAGTAAATGGAACAGGATTTATTTTTATTTAATTCCGCGTACCCCATAAAACATTGCAATGGCCTCTTTTGCAGGCTGTCTCCATTCCCAGGGTTCCACGCGCTATTCCGAATGCGCTTCCCAAAAGTAGCGAGTTTGGGTTAGGACTAGCGCATATTATACAACTTTTCCATCGACTAAACTGTTTTGTCAAGTTGTGTACTTCTCGCGATTTCCACACAACTAAGTTCAGTCGATGGAAAAGTCGATGTCGACTTTTTTGTCGAACTACTATCGAGTTGATAGTATGCGCGCTTCTATATATTTCTACTAGATTCCGCCCGCGGTTTCACCCGCGGGATTCCTGTTCCCGTGAAAATATCGGGATAAAATGTAGCATATGTTACGCTCCGACCTTCTAACTGACTCTATGCCAAAAATCAAGTCGATTGGTTGCTTAGCAGGGTGTGAAAGAAGGACAAATAAACACACTTTCGCATTTATTTAATATAAGTTAGGATTAAGATGAAACATTAGTCACAACAAAATAGTTGTTCAACTAAAAGTTGTATATATGCGTTAGCCCCAATGTGTATGCGAGCTGGCAAACGTTGCAGGAATGCACGACTTCACTACATTAGCTTAAACTAGCTGCCGCATGCGACTTTGTCTCACGAAATTTATAAAATATGAGACATGTATCTGATTGAGATAGGGATTGTTCAGTAGATAATAAATAGTTTTATCTAAAAGAGAGGGACTGGGAGAGGTAGTGATACTCCAGTGATGGTATATAAGTATATTTACATACATAGACTAGGCGCTGAAATACTAAAATATAATTGTGTCTTATCGCTAGCAGTACAGACGTAATCTCTTTTCCCAATCAGATAGGTATGTGCATACCGGCACAAGACACAACTGACAAAGAATTTAAGCAACTCTGTGGTCTAGTGGTACAACCACCGGTATGAGACCCAGAGGTCCCGGGTTCGATTCCCAGCGGGGGTACATAATATTGTATTCGGTTTGGTCGATGGTAGGACTTGTTGTAAGTCCGCCTACCACCATCTTATCTAAGTCTGACGTCTTAACAACAATGTTTTTAGCATTGTTGTGTTACTGCAGATAGCCAGTTCCTCAGTGATTGTGGGTTCCGGAAGAGGATCGCTTCCATCTTCAGCCTTATCAATACATCAGTAGTAGTAATAACATCAGAGTATTATCATTATTATTATTTGTTTTTTTCCTCAGCGTACGCTGGTATTTATGGCATTTACGGGACAAGGCCAAGTAAATGAAATATATTTTTTTTATGTGTGAGTGTGGTCATCTAACTGTAGGAACTTACGGCCTGTTCGGCAAGTGCTTAGTATGGCTGCTTTTTATAACTGTATGTAAGTGCTGGGTTTCAGATCAAGATTTTTTTATACTATTATGGAGGTGTTGAGGAATAATGCCGGTCGTTGAGAGAACTATTGGAATTGTATAAACTATATCCTGCTTCCATATTCGCAAAATTTCATTTTTAAGTCTGTATATTTGTGTACTTTTTCAGCAATTGTATTTTGTAAGTTGTGTGTATTGGGTACGGCGATGTCGATGAGGTAAGTAAGTGGTCTTATTATTTTATCTTGTAATATGATGTCTGGGCGGTTGTAGTGGATTGTTCTGTCTGGTAAGATCGCGCGGTCGAAATACATTTTGTAAGAGTCATTTTCTAAGATAGGCTTAGGGCTATATATGTAGTACGGTGTATGCGTGTTTGGTATGAGTCCGTGTTTAATTTTTTTTATTTAATACTTTACGCACATTGTACAATGGTGGACTTAGTGCCTTTGGCAATTTCTGCCAGTCAACCTTAGGGTGATGTGCAGACAGCAAGAAGTAGCGTGCACAACCATTGTAAAAAAACAACCTAGGGAATAAATGATTAATTGTAATTAATTAAATATACTATTAAGAACATAAATACATTATACAATAGGTACTTTACTTAAATAAATACTAAATGTAAATTTATAATATTATCTACATATTAAATACATATAAACGATAGTTACTGTTATAGACGATTTGTCATAATAGGCTATTTGACAATGCGAAAAATAAAGTGTCAATTACTGTTATAAGTATAAATTATGAGTTTAAAAATGGTTTTTTATTAACGTAAATTGAAAATAATTATAAATTTATTAAAAATCCGTAAATAAAAATGCATTTTTTAAACGTTTTGTCACGTGACACAAAACGCTCCTGACGAATCTGTTTATAATGACGTCACCTGCTTGTAAACCTCGTTTGACTACGTATGTGGATGATATGCAGAATACAGGCAAGTGACGTCACCGAACCCATTGCAGCGCCATATTGTCAAAGTAGCGTTTTGGCGCGCTATTTAAATATTGAATTTTTTATTTGATATTTTTCAGCAAATATGTACCAGAATAAAAAAAAACAACTTTTACTGGGTTCCTTAAACTCCACTACATAATATAAAATGGATTTTCAACACCTGTCAAATAGCCTATTTAACGATTAGCTGCTTCTACTTGCTCTGTTAGGAATTTACGCAACTTGGTTTTAAACGCATACCGACTGGTGGACATTCTGATGTCAAAAGGAAGGGCGTTCCACAGAAGTTTTAGTGCTAGTCTTTGGTATTATGTTTGCTATTTGGTTCTATCTATGGGTGTAATCAGTTTGTGCAAGTAGCATGCTCAAGTTATATATTGTATGTTTTCTGGGTGGTTATGGCATTTGCGACATCTATCGTCTGTTATGGTTTGATCCTTTATAATGTGTTATCTATAGTTCCTAGTATTTATAACCTGGGGCTGTACCGCGCAAGTGTCGTCGGCATCGACATCGCCTTCAGTTGACAGATGGATGTAACATATTGCTCTTGTCTTTGGTAAGTTTTCATTTGTGTCAAAAAGAAGCAGCAATATGTCACATCCATCTGTCAAATGAAGCTGATTTCGATGCCAACGCCACTTGTGCGGTACGGCCCCAGGTCTTGGATTGCGATCATAAATCCTTCAGTCTCTGGGAATAGGGAACCAGCAGTAAGCCATTTATTAGAAGCCAAAGGGTCAATATGTTTCTGAACTAAATCATGAGGGTGACGGCCATGCACTACTTTCTTCGTCGATTGCTCCATTTTGGCTTTTCCTGATTCAGCCTATGTGGGATGACTGATAATATTTTCTGCCAGATTGAGAGGTGTGTAATTGGTGTCACTCCTTACTATTGCTTTGTGTATACGACTATTTGTAGATGTTTGTTTGAAAAATGAATGCTATTTGTATATTATATTATAGTATATTATATATATACTATAATATAATATACCCAGCAGTGGGTGTCATGTGGCTGAGACGACGATATTATATATAGTAAGTCTGTCTTGTAAAGATGGGCGTGCCTCAAGGCTCTATCTTAGGTCCGTTCCTATTTTTAATTTACATAAATGATTTGCCATTCTTCGCAGAGAAGTTTTGTGAGATTGTCTTGTTTGCGGATGATACTTCCCTTATTTTTAACATTGACAGAAATCAAACTCATTTTGACGATGTAAACATGGCACTCTCTCAAATTCTTACTTGGTTTGATGCAAATAACTTACAACTTAATGCAAGGAAAACCAAATGTATCCAATTTTCTTTGCCTAATGTAAAAGTCCTGCCAATAGATGTTGAAATTAAAAAAGAAAAATTAGATTTAGTCGATTCAACTGTTTTCTTGGGTGTAACTCTAGACACTAAACTCCAATGGGCCCCACATATCGCGGCATTAGCTGGTAGACTTGGCTCGGCTGCATATGCTATTAGAAAAATTAGACAGTTAACAGATGTTGAAACTGCTAGGATTGTATATTTTAGTTATTTCCATAGCATCATGTCTTATGGTATTCTTTTGTGGGGGACAGCAGCTGATATAAACACAATATTCATTTTACAAAAACGCGCAATAAGAGCCATTTATCAGCTAGGGTCTAAAACATCTCTTAGGGATAAGTTCAAAGATATAGGTATATTAACAGCTGCATGTCAATTTATTTTGAACTGTATAATTTTTGTTCGTCGCAATCTATCAGAATATACCAAACATAGTGATGTGCACAATGTTAATACGAGAAATAAAAATAAACTTGTAATACCTCGATACAGGCTAAAAAAGGTTCACGGATCTTTCTTGGGTCTAGGTGTAAATTTTTTCAATAAAATTCCACAATGTATTTTGGATTTGCCTTTTGAAAAATTTAAGATTCATGTAAAAGATTGTCTACTAAAGAAAGGATATTATACTATAAAGGATTATTTGAATGACAAAACAGCTTGGTCATAAATGTTTTGTTTTATTTTTTCGAAGTTGTAGCCGTGTCATTAATTTGTTTAGTATAATTATTATTAGATTAAACTTTTAACGCAGGTACCTTGAGTATGTCATGCTCTCTTTAAACATTTCTACGGTGGTGTCGTGTGAGGCGGGTCGCTACGTTCCCTAAAATATGGTTGAGCGAAGCGATGGCTGGTTCATGCGTCATGCTCGTGAACGGGTGCTGCCAGTGGGATGGGTCTGCTCTTGTCTGATTGTGTTAAAATGTGTTGAGATATTTATATTTTTGTTTCAATTTTATAAATTCTATGTTATTTATGATGTTTTGAATTGAGAACGTGGCACTGCTTGATCAGAATAAATAAAAATAAGTAATGTTCTCCAATTTTTGTAATTAAGTATATGAAAGCCATTATTATTATTATTTTTAATTTACTTTAAATACGCTTTATGATTATGACCCAGCTGATGCGTCTTCCAGTAACATTGTAAGTTGCGTCTTATATTAATGCACTTTTATATTTCTTTTTTTTGTTTTTGCCATTGTATTTTTTATATTTATACACTAACATAAGTACCTGAAGTACGTCATGCTCACTCAAACGTTTCTTCGGCGGTGTCGTGTGAGGCAGGTCGTTACGCTCCCTAAAATATGGTTGAGCGAAGCGATGGCTGGTTCATGCGTCATGCTCGTGAACGGGTGCCGCCAGCGGAAATGGGTCTGCTTCAGTCTGCTTGTCTTAACGTTGTGCTTAGAGATTAAATATTTTCATCTAAAATAAATTACTATCGACCTGTATGATGTACGTCACAACTTGCAGTACAGTAACCTTGTAATGCGAGAAATGTTAAATGTAAGTCCTTCCTTACGAGTTGAAAATTGTTTACGGTTAGGATAACCATAAAATGTAATATTATAATTAGTATTTTCTTTTGTGATGGAAATTGACCTTACTGATATGTTAAGCTCACTTTTCAATTTGACGACTCTGTATGAAATAAAACAGGGAGAAAAAAATAGCCCTTGACGAGTTTCTTGCCGGTTCTTCTCGTTACAAGGTCTCCCGCCGTAGGGTTTGTGAACCGATGGCGTAGCTTCTTTGACGTTCATAAGTGCTTGTAACAGCCTAGACTGAAGTATTGTTCTTGTATTTTATCTCTATATTGTTAATATCAGTTCTTGACCATTTGATTATCCCGAAAGAATAAGTTAAAATAGGAAAAGCGTATGTGTTGATTGCTTTTATTAGACTATTCTGTCAATTGGCTTTTACATATAGCATTCAATCTATTTTTGTTTTATTATTATTATTATTATGTATCTCGGCATTGTATCACGGGCAAAGCCCGGTCCTTTTGCCAGGCTTGCGTGGGGACATGGGTCCAACACGTAGAGGCCCTTTGAGACAGGTTTAATAGAATGTGCAATGTGTGATGCACATGCCGGCATCCGCTCCCCACTACACGCAAAGGTGCGCAGACGGAAGCGGACACCGGCAGGTACATAGACTATTTTGAGTGTGAGAATAAATATATATAAAATGATTGGGCTATTGGGTGCGAGGCTAGTGGATTGGGATATCGGGCTATGGGGTGAGATAACGACTTCCGCCTTTTCCTACATCTCACAACTCGAATCGTCGGCGGAAGGTGGCTCGCTGCCCGCTAGATGGGCACCCCAAATTGGCCGACATCTGCCGGCCGGGGTGCAACACCGGCGCGGGCAACTTAAGGGTGTAGAGAGGTGTGCACCGCTTTCTACCCAATGTACAAGGGACAGTGTGCCAACTCGCGTCTTATGCATGTTTCACTTCCACCCTGCGAGCGTATAGCTCTTGCAACTCCACCCTGATCGGCCGATGAAGGCCAGCCAGGGGCGAGAGTCCGGGCCCTCTTGAAATCCTCTCTGGCAGGCCAGAGGCGAGGACCGCGTCCGACTCTCTGGAGCAATCGGTTTGCCCGTGGTGTCGTCACTCACCAACAGCTCGCCACAAGCTGCCCTGCTTATTATTATTATTATTATTATTGTCATTAAAGACTAGCTGTGCCCGCAACTTCGTTTGCGTGAGAACCGGAACATCGTTTGCAATCCTTCCCGACTAAATCAATGGTAAGGCGGTCATTTTAACCAACTTCAAAAAAGGAAGAAGCTATTGAGTCGCCTATATTCTTTACTTTTTGAAGACAACACATGATACCATTTAGGTAATTATATTCTTATCATCTTATTGCCTTTAATAGAGAAGCTTATCAATTCGTCAGTACCTATGTACTTACCTATATTTTATAATAGAACTAAAAGTACCTATTAAAATGCAAAGTAGCATCTTTTTGAAGTCGTTTTTTTTTTGTTGTGATGATAATAATTAGATAGCCGATGCCTGTGATTTAGTTTCATCAGACATGTTTCAATGTGGCTTTGTAACATGCCTTCGAAATTAACAGAGTAGCTCAAGATTGTTATTTTTGGTCACCCACCCCGCGACCGACTATAGCGAAAGTTACTTAACCACTATAATCTACATAATTTCCCTTACGTTGTATGCAAGTTTGATTCTGGCATTCTGTCCGTTTCCGCATGTTTTCCTTAAAAACGATCCACTGTCTCAAATGTAGCATTATTTAATAACTTTCTCAATAAAACAATGGACTTGGGTGGGCAAGTAGATGTCATCTATACGGACCATAGTAAAGCCTTTGACAGAATTAATCTATAATAAATTAATCAATTATATCGAAACTTATACACATCGGTATGTGTGGTGACCTGCTTAGATGGTTCACGTCTCAGACTGTAATAGTCAACAATTACACATCTGACTGGGTTACTGTCCCCATTGGGGTCCCGCAAGGATCGCTGCTTGGGCCATTACTATTTGTGATTTTTATAGCTGACATTAACACATATTTTAAACATTCCCATTTACTTTGTTTTGCGGATGATATGAAGATGTGAGATCAAGGGATGATACAATAGCCTTGCAGTCGGATTTAGATAGACTGAAGTCCTACTGCCAAGCTAACGATCTGGATTCAAACCCATAAGTTTGACTATCTGGACACGAAACTTAATCTTGGCGTATCCAGATGACGAAATAATAAGTGTTACTAATTTAGAGTACACCAAGTGGAGACACGTGTGTCCAGTCTTTCGTGTCCACTTGGTGAAAATCTCATCCAAATGCTGCCTAGTAAACTTTGCACGTGGAAAAAACATAATTCTATCTCAATACTCTTTTTAAGGTGCAGTCTTGGAGAGAAAATATACAGTGCGCGACTTGGGTGTTCTCCACGACTCCACACTACTGTTTGACGAGCACGTCGATAATATTGTGACCAGAGCCTCTAAATCTCGAGAATGCCAGTCAAATTTGGAGTCCCCGCTACGACATATATATGTCACGTATTGAAAACGTCCAAAAAAAGTTCATTCGATTTCTGTGCTTCCGTACCAAAAAATATTAAAGTTCCTCAAATTACCACGAACTCTGCCGGAAGCACCATCTCTTGCCACTCTCGTTGAGACGCGACATTAATGACTTGACGTTTCTGCATAACCTTACATCCAGTTCTATTGACTGCACTGAACTCCTAGTAGATCTGTTAATAAGAGAGCCCTCTCAATATTTAAGAATAAACTCACTTTTGTTCCTACTTCCATCTCACACGAATTACATTAAAATAATATATTTGGCGTGCTAGCGATAACTTTATCCACTTAAGTAGCTTACACAAGTTTGATTTATTCAACACCAGCGTCACTTCACTTTTTTTTTTCATACAATCAAATACAAATAATTTTATTCGCAGTAAATAGAGTCGTTACAATGAAGGTGGTCGTCATTAATTAAGTGCTTAAATTTATATAGAGATAGCAAATTTATAAAGGATTAGAGTGTTACATAGCTTTTATTAAATAATTAAATTAAATTTTACACCAAAAATAATTACTCAATGTCAAACCTAATTCAATGTCAGCTTCTTCAATTCATAATCATAATGTTTCTCAATGTCAGTTTAATATTGTTTAAACTAAGCCGTTCAAAGACTACGACTAGACACCTTACGTTTTAAAAAAATCATCAATAGAATAGAACGCCTGTTCTACCAACCACCTACTCAAAAGTGTTTTGTAACGCTTTATAACGATAGATCATCAAAGTGTCTTGATATTTTATTAAATAATAATAATAATAAATTTCATACAATCACACCAATTATCTAGCCCACGTTAAGTTTCATGAAGAACTTGTGTTATGGATACTAGATAACGGATAAACATACTTATATACTTTTTTTTTTTAAATACATACATAACAAACATATTAAACACCCAGACCAAGACAAATATACATGTTCATGCACACAAATATTTGTCTTGTCCGGGGATCGAACCCGGGACCTCTGGCGTAGAAGGCGGGCTTAGTACCCCTGCGCCAAACAGGTCGTCATCATTTTATAAAAGATTATAAGTGACATACTATTACAATTCTTAAGGAATCTTTGAATTTTTGAAATCGACTTTAAAACCAGTTTGTAGCACGTCTTGATCTTTTTCTTGGTTATACCTTTCGCCATTTTGGCTCCTAGCGTGGGAGATGAATCGAACAGCCAGTGTGGTGTGCTAGTGCTGAGAACTAATAGCTAAGAGCAAAATTTATTTATTTTACTCATCTTCTATACTAAATTCTATTAAGTAAGTATATGTGCGTCAGCTGGAAACAAGTATCTCTGTGTGAGTTTATCTTGCCGTGATTCAAAGTCCGAGCTGACGCCACAGCCATTTTAAATTTATCCATGTTTTGCTTAACAAACACGCACGCTTCAAATATGTAGAGTGCCAGTAAGGATAGTATTAAAGACACATCTAGAGCTATGTTACAAATAGCTCAAGCAGCTTTTGTGCAATAAATAACTGTTTAATATCAGTGCCGTTTCCCCATACTATCAAGCCATATCTTAGCACAGATTCTACATACGCAAAGTAAGCAGTAACAGCTGCACTTACACTTGCACATAAGTACTTGTTATACTAGAGGCTTCAGTATTGTAAATAGTTATTAACACGGACGTGTAATTGGCTATCTGTTTCCTATTCTACTAAATATAGTAATTGTAACATGCTGTTGGTATTCCATTAATAAAATAAATAAATAAATTGATTTTTGAGTGTAAACCACAACCACTAAGGCACTAAATCGTTTCTGGCAAATTATTTAATCAAGTTTTATTTTTGGAGAACACAAAAAAAACCGCAATGACATTAATTACCTCCTGTACATATCTAATAACAAAACCCTACAACTAATTAGCGGAGACATACTTGTTTGTAATTGGAGTATTAAAAAAATATCTAAAAAAATCTATTATACAAAATCCTGAGCTGACTCTACACAATGATATTACATATTCCATTACGAAAAGACAATAATAACTCCGTATTTACAGAGGACAACACAAATGCTAATCAGATTTCAGATAAAAGTCACAACTTCCATAAATTATTTAAACGCTCCTAAATAATGATAATGATCGTAACTTTTTTAATTCAAACGAAACGCACCGCACCACCGCGCGGCGCCGCGGACTATCCGGCCCCGTTCCGACGGTTGTTTATTTTTCTGCTAACTTTGTTAAACTCAGTCCGACTACGGTTACCAACTTTCAGGTTTTATCCCTTTATTTTTGGATAAAATATGGTAAATGAAAATGTACGTTTGAAACAGTAGGTATCCGAATGTAAATAAACGGAGGGATATATTTTATGCACGGTTTTAATTGCGTCATAGAGATATCGTTGCAATACGATGATTTCGGGCTAATTATTTTGAGACTACTGTGCTTACATTTTTTTTATTTTTTTTTTATTGTTGGATAGGTAATGCGCTTGACCGCTATCTTGCCTGATGGAAAGGAAAGATGCGATCTAGGATGTAACGCGCTTGCCTAGAAGATACCTATTGAAGACCCCCAAATTGTAAGTGTCAGAAAACAGACTCTGGCAAGGAGTTCCACTCTTTATATCGAGTCAAAACGCTTATGGCCTGCGCAGACGACGGACATTGAAGGACTTTTTGTCTGCGACACGACCTTATTACTAAGAACATAAAGTTGAATAAATAACGAGGACTATCGCGTACTTTTCGCGGATATACGCGATCTAAGTTGAATTTTATTTGGTTAACAATAAAGACGTGTCGCGGACAAAAAGTCCTCCGTTATCCGTTGTCTGCGCTAGCTCTTAGTGTGACTCTTGGGTATATCAACATTTATGAATATGCAATGATTAGTCTGAACGTGTAACCGCGCCTGTCCCGGAATCCTCAACCACTGAAGACTACACTAGCTATATTATCTCTAACTGCCGGAGCACAACAATGCTAATAACATTGTTGTTATGGCGTCAGATTCGGAGATGGTGGTAGGTAGTGTTCCCGAAGGCTATTAACCTTAAATATAAGCCTATTGGTCCTTTTTAGGGTTTCGAAGCCTAAAGGCAAAAAACGAAACCCTTATAGATTCGGCCAAACCGATGTATGTCACACCCTTTTTATTCCAAAACTATGAATATTACACAGTTGAAACTTGGTAGGTAGATGTATTCTGTAAACCGCTTTACGGTTTTTACACAAAAATATATGAAAAAAAAATTCAGTGTCAGTTCCATGTATGGGGAGCCCCCCTTTAATTATTTTATTTTAATTTTTTTCATCAAACCTATACGTGTGGGAGATCTTTAAAAATTACATTTAGGCTTCTAAAACAGTTTTTTCTCAAAGTCAACCGTTTGAAAGTTATACACTTAAAAAGTGGAAAAATGTGTGTCGCCCTCTAACTTTTAAAATAAGAAAGTGAAAAATCAAAAAAATATATATATCTTTATAAAAACTTTTAACGAAAATTGGTTTGAACGAAATTTATTTAGTAGTTTCAGAGTTATAGCACATTTTCCAAAACCTTTGTCATTCATACAAACACTATGAAAAACCAAAGTTATTTCTGCAGACGAAAAATTATAATGGCATTTTGGCAATAATAATAATAGAAACTTTATTGCACAAGACGATACAAAAACAAACACATACAGAGAAAATGCCAAAAAAGAGGATCACACAATAGGCGGCCTTATAGCTACGTAGCAGTCTCTTCCAGGCAACCTTGGGTGAGAGGCGAAATCATTCATATGCGAGTTCGATTCGCACTTGGCCGATTTTTTTGGGCTATGCTAAAGAGGTAGCTTTTTAAAAGGCTAGCCATTAAAAAGGCTATGGGCCTAAAAAAGCCTTTAGGCCTTTTTGCGACTGTAGCCTTTTTCTAGTAATAGATTTATATTAAGGCTAAAGCCTCTTTTAGACTTTATGCATTATACAACATTTGTTTTATATAACATTTATTCAAACAATACCAAAGTTTATATTAGTTAAGAATTGCCAAAGCAATTAAGCCACGACGGCAGGCATAGAAAATCATATTATATTACTTTCGGACGATTTATTTTAGTTTTCCCAATTCTTGAATAATAGCCTCGAAGGCTATGAGCTTCGTAACCTTCATGGGCATTTCAGAGGGTTAGGCGTAACAGTAGTCAGAAAAGCTTTAAAAAAGTCTAGGCTTTTTAAAGACCTATTGGACCAACCAATAAGCCTAATTAGGTCTAGCCTAAAAGGCTATTTAGGCTTTTAAGCTGTCAAAAGTCTAAATTACGATAATAGCCATAAAAAAGGCTAAAAGCCTATAGGCCTCGGGAGCAATAGTGGTATCTAGCCAGGCGGACTTACAACAAGGACTTGTTGAAGCAACAACCAAACCCGTGACCTCTGGGTCTGATACAAAAGACTAAAAGCGTATAGGCCTCGGGAGCAATAGTGGTATCTAGCCAGGCGGACTTACAACAAGGACTTGTTGAAGCAACAACCAAACCCGTGACCTCTGGGTCTGATACAAAAGACTAAAAGCGTATAGGCCTCGGGAGCAATAGTGGTATCTAGCCAGGCGGACTTACAACAAGGACTTGTTGAAGCAACAACCAAACCCGTGACCTCTGGGTCTGATACAAAAGGCTAAAAGCGTATAGGCCTCGGGAGCAATAGTGGTATCTAGCCAGGCGGACTTACAACAAGGACTTGTTGAAGCAACAACCAAACCCGTGACCTCTGGGTCTGATACAAAAGGCTAAAAGCGTATAGGCCTCGGGAGCAATAGTGGTATCTAGCCAGGCGGACTTACAACAAGGACTTGTTGAAGCAACAACCAAACCCGTGACCTCTGGGTCTGATACAAAAGACTAAAAGCGTATAGGCCTCGGGAGCAATAGTGGTATCTAGCCAGGCGGACTTACAACAAGGACTTGTTGAAGCAACAACCAAACCCGTTACCTCTGGGTCTGATACAAAAGGCCAAAAGCGTATAGGCCTCGGGAGCAATAGTGGTATCTAGCCAGGCGGACTTACAACAAGGACTTGTTGAAGCAACAACCAAACCCGTGACCTCTGGGTCTGATACAAAAGATTAAAAGCGTATAGGCCTCGGGAGCAATAGTGGTATCTAGCCAGGCGGACTTACAACAAGGACTTGTTGAAGCAACAACCAAACCTCTGGGTCTGATACCAGTGTCACCACTAGACTACAGAGGCAGTTAACATAATCTTACATATCTTCTTCTTCTTTTTATTTAATGGCGGTGCCCTTTTGGATTTCGCCACTATCCATATTGCTATAATTTTAATTTATAAAAACATAAATTAAAATTATAGCAATTGTACGGTAGATTGAGTTAAATTGGACTCTCACAACACGTGTTGTTGCGAAAAGAACTTGGGTGAAACTCCAATCTTACATATCGTGTTAGACGTTTTTTTCTTGTCTGTGACATCACTATTTTCAGCTTAACGAATACTTCGATCGTCGTCTCAGCCACATGACACTGCTGGGTACAGGCCTCCCCCAAGGATACTCGAGCGCTTAGGTATAATTTGACTATCTGTATGCATCCATTGCTTCTTCAAAGTGCCTAAATTGCCTTAGCAATTGATGTACCTACAGAATGTTCAGAATCGATAGCGATAGAACCGAAATCTGTATCAACAGAGTAAGGAAGCTGGCTACCCTAATGTGGAGAGTATTCTTGCCAATTTAATGTTACTTGCGACTATCGTAAAAGTTTTGTTTTAATTCGCAGTCGTTACGACGCAGGTACCCTCGGCTAAAACTATGTTTGTTACGTCCAAAACATTGTTTGGAATCAAAATTAATAGCCACAGTTTGAAAATGAAACAAACAAGAATTAGACTTGTGTTTGTGTAACCTCATTGGACTTATACCTACTTTCGGAACTCATATCAGCTTAATCTGGCTGTTTCAAAATTTGATGTGAACTCTGCTAAGATGTATGATATTTTTTTCTTCCATATAGAAAGTTGTTTCGTAATGATGCGTTCTATGATTTTTTTTTTTTTTTTTTTTCTCTTTATTTATTTGGGGGCTTTTACCTATATTCAGGTATGTCAGCCCCATCATAACCTTAGCTTACAATTACTTACACAATAGTTAATAACAGGGAAGGAAAAAGTCAATGATGCAAGTATATGGAAATTACTTCTTGAAACACATCTGATCTTGTGTCTGCTAGTATGGTCAAGAATACCCCTACATCTAGCTGATTTATTTTATATTTCTGCATCAATGACTCTCTCGCTCCCCTATATTTTACACACTCTAACAACATGTGTTGAACGTCATCAATGGTACCACAAGTGTCACAATTAGGGGACTCTATTTTTTTCATTAGAAAAGCGAATTTTTTTGAGGGATAATGACCTGAACGTAAACGAAGTGCCGTTATTACGAAATTTCTACTGGCTTTAATATTAATGAACCATGGAACTTTTGGAGGCTGACATTGAATACATTTATACCAGATCCCTTTTTCTTTACTTCTTTCATCAAAATATTCTTTGAGTTTTTGAAAACATTTTAATTTAAATTTATTTAGTATTTCTGTATAAACTGGTAAAATATTTCTCTCTAAACCTTCTTCTATTGCACGTTTTGCTAATTTGTCAGCCTCTTCATTTCCTTTTAATCCAATATGGGATGGGACCCATTGCAATCTCAAAATAATATTATTCTGGCTCAATTCATGTATTTTGCTTAGAATTTCATAAGCTATCGGTGCACCTCTGCTATGTCCAGAGGCGCATCGAGCCAAATGTTGTAAGGCACTTTTGCTATCTGTTAAAATAACAAAATAATTCCCTTCTGACCTATCAACATGCTTTAGAGCTTCTGAGATTGCAAATAGTTCCATCGTCATAATTGAAATTTCTGAGCTAGATTTGAACATTGCTGAATTTCCACTCAAATCCCAGAAAGCACCACCCAATCCTCTATTTGATTTGGAACCATCAGTGAAAATATGTATCCAACCCCTATATTTCACACTCAGCTCCATAATCACTTCAAGTCTTAACATAGTAGTTGTATAATTAGTTTTAGCTTCTTTGACACATTGCAAACAATCTATGATAGTTGTACTAACATTTATATATGAAGTCCAGATACACATTTTAAACATTTCCAAGGGATTCGACTTATGAATGTTATAATCTTTGCATTCATTATAAGCAGTTACGAGTAAGGGTTTCTTTTTTAATCGCCAGTACCTTTCATGAATAACATCACCCAGATCATTTAGGAGATTAATCGTATAGTTATTCTCCCAAGACATGCTTTTGATACAGTACTTAAAAGCCAAGTATAGTCTTCTAATAAACAATGGTTGAACACATAATTCACTCTCCATTACATGAATTGGTGTGCTTTTTATAAATCCGCCTATAATACGAAGAGCTTGATTTTGTATACGATCCAGTTTCAGTAATTGTGTTTTTGAGCAATTATCGTACATAAAGCACCCGTAATCAAGTCTGCTGCGAATTAGAGATATATAAATCACAAGCAGGTGTTTGGGGTGCACACCCCAACCTGGTCCAGCTAAAACTTTCAATAGATTTAAATATTTTGTACATTTTTCAGCAACTTCATTAACGTGTTTGTTCCATCGTAAATTTTTATCCAACCACAAACCCAAATATTTGACATTATCTACAGCCATTATTCTATTATTTTCAATTGCCAAATCTAGTTCTCTTCTTTTGTATCCCCTATTAAAAACGCAGGATGCAGTTTTAGTTGCAGAGATATGAAGCCCAATCTCATCAAGCATAATAACCATATCGTCTAATACTTTTTGTAATTTATTTTTACAGTGATTTAAATCTTGATGGCTTAGGTAAAGCACGAAGTCGTCTGCATATTGTGCTATAGAAACACCTTCGATTCGACGGCAAATGTGATAGGTAGCAATATTGAAAAGTAAGGGAGAGATGGGGTCACCCTGCGCGAGCCCCTTATTTGTACACCTTAGAATGTCATCACTGCAACTAGACTTACATTCCTCATTCTTAATCATCAGCTGCCTATTACTTAAAAACGTCCATAGATAGTTACAAATGTCACTGCCTATTCCAAGTTCATCCAATATCATGACTACTTTGTCTACAAGAATTTCATTGTAGGCATTTTCAATATCCAAAAAGCAAGTGGCCGTAATAAAGTTTTTAGTAAAACCTAGCTGTATATAGGAAACAAGTCTAGTTAAAGAATCCAAACAAGACTGTGCCCTTCTAAAACCAGTCGTGTAGGGAGACAGAATATCATTCTTTTCGATATACCACTCTATTCTCTTACCCATCATACAATGGAAAATTTTACAAAGACAGGAGATGAGCGATATGGGTCTCACTTTAGTTTCAGAACTAGTACTATTGTTATTGGCTTTGGGGATTGGTACAACCAGGATTGTCCGCCATTGCGTTGGAATAACGTTAAATTTAAATATAGCATTATATAGATTTAAAAGATATTCTTTTCCGATTTGAGGTAAATTAAAAATCATAGAATATGTAATTTCATCAGAACCAGGAGCGGTATCTTTTTTCTTTAAACAATTTTCCAACTCTTGTAATGTAAATAGGGATTGCAATAAGTTATTATTAGATTTAAATTTTGGAGGACAGTTCATAGCGGAATCAGGGGTTAATGATCTTAATAATTGGTTTTGCTTGTCTTTTGGTATAGCAGAGTTTGATTGACGAAACCCTTTGTACCAGCGCATCTTTTTCCACATATCTGTAACGCTCATAGACTCATTAAACCCGTCACAGAACTTGTTCCAGCTTTTTGATTTTGCTTTTGCTAATAAAATTCTACATTCTTTTATTTTTGTTTCTAAATTTTCGAGATTAGATGGAGTAGGATTCTGTCTAAAATATTTTAGACAAAGTCGTCTCTCTGCCACAGCTTTTGATAACATTGAATTCCAATACTCTTTAGGTTTAAATGGACGAGTAGGATCAGTGCACAATTTTAGTATAGGTATATATTTCCGAGCTGCAATGGAAATCTTATTCATAAACTTATCATATAACTCTTGAATAATATCCGGTCGACAATTGTTAAAATCAGACATCGAAAAGGAGTTTGCTAAGTCGTCTCGGTAGCCAGACCAATTTGCTTTCTTAAAATTTAATTTTTCAGTGTAGCTTCTACTATTATTATTTAAATTGCACTTAATTTTGATTATAAGATGGTCACTTCCCAACGTTTCATTAAGAACCTGCCACTCAAAATTAATACTTATGTCTGACGACGCAAAAGTTATATCCGGAGAGGATTCTTGTAATATGTTGTTAACCAATTTAATTCTTGTAGGTTGTCCATTATTGAGTGAAATAAAACTATTTTCAAGAGCTGAATCCAACAACTGTATACCTCTCTGATCGATTTTATAGGACCAATTGGTATGGTGTCCATTAAAATCACCCAACACAAGAGTCTTAGAGGCCGCTAAATTAAAAACTTTATCCCAGTCAGACTGTTGTGTACGAACGGAAGATGGACAATAAATACCTATAATGTTTTCCAAAAAAGGTACATTCAATATTTTTACGTGAATGATTTCTATGCCGGGATTAATATAACGGATACTACATCTATGTGACTTGATTGATTTATGTACAATAATTGCTACCCCTCCGTAGCCGTCAAAACGGTCTTGTCTGTAAATATTATAACTATTAAAATACGGTGTTTTATCTATGTCCAACCATGTTTCAGAAATAACAGCTATATGAATTTTTTCCTGGTATAAAAGAGAGTTAAACTCTACTTTTTTAGGCATCAAACTTTGTGAGTTCCATTGAAAAAACTTAATATTGTTGACCTTATCCATTAAATAAATTAAAAAGGTTTTCAGACAAACTTACACTAGCCAACAAATCTCCAAAATACAGCTTACATCCCTCAACTAAAACTTTCAAAACTAACACTAACTTATCTTCGAACTTGTCTTCTGACAAAATTATATTTTTCATCTTTAAAATTAATTTCCAAAAATCAAATTTTCTTTCCTTTCTTTTGTGTATTACCTCCGTAGGTGTAGAGTTTTCTTCGGTTTCGCTACTTGTAATTTCTTCGTATTCCATAAAAGAGTCTTGATTTTCAGTACACTTTGTTGAATTTTTGGCCTTTTTCCCACCCTTTTTCACCTTAGTTTGACTTTTTGTCTGATCTTGGGTAATTCGTTGTTGATCCTCGACATCTGTAGACTGGTGAACCACTGCCTTTGTTTTTAAAACACTGCTGTAGGTTTTATTTGTGTTACATACTGAGCTAGTATGGTTATCTTCAATCCTTAATGGAACGGATTCTTCAACGAGTACTTTACTTGTATTCTGGTTCAGCAAATATATGTCTAATGCTCTTTTATATGTAACATTTTGCTCGCTCATTATTGTACGAATGTTTTTCTCCCTATGGAACCACGGGCATACTTTATCAAGTGCCATGTGCTCCCCTTTACAATTCGGACATTTAAAAATATCAGTTTCGCAGTTTTCATGCTCGCCACCACACTTAGGACAAATATTCTTATTCAACGTACAAAACTTTTTTGAATGACCATACTTCCAACATTTTGAACATTGAGTTACTGGAAAGACGTATTTTTCTATTTCAAATCTACATCCATAAATGTGAATGAATGTAGGAGTGCGAGTAGTTTTAAAACACAGTCTAATTGTTTCACTGTCGATCCAAATTCCGTTACTGTCTAACCGCTTTAATCTTTTTACCGAAATAATATCATGTGAAGAATCTGAATTTTCCAATAACTCTGATTCGGTTATATCTAAATCGACACTTTTTATAATGCCATACGACAAATTTCCTTGATCAGTGAATTGGGCTCTAATGTCTTTTTCTTTTAACTTTTTGTTCGCAATAAGTTTCTCGGCATGAATTTTATCAGCAAAGTGAATAAACACTTTAAATGGGCTTTTATATTTTATTTTCATGATGTTCAAGATTTTTTCATCTCTCAAGAATTTTGCCAACGCCATTTGTTTTGGAAGTTGCTCTAAAGAAAATAAACTTACTTCATATATCTCCGAACTATTCATAGTACTTTCAATGACGGAATCGCTTCTAATTAATCTCTTAGGCCTTCTCCTAGTAATTGTGATGAAACCCTCCTCACTACTACCTTCACTGTCTCGCATTCTCTTCGTATTTGACATAGATTTTTCGATTTCGCATGTATGGTTGATTTGGTTTGACATCTCACGTAACTCTCTCTCACAATCCTCAATAACGGCAGTATCACTTTGGTCTTCTTCGTCCATATTACTCACTTAACCGCGCGCGGGTAGGTAGTTGTAGAAATGCACCACTATAGCACAGCGCTCGATTTAACTACGTGCGTTCGTCAACACGACTTACGCGCGACTGCGTTCTATGATGATATATGATGATGGTTTTGAGGTTTTAGGTAACATAAAATAACGTTGTGTAAGTATTTATGTGCAGAAATATATATAAACGTCAATGACTCAATATCCATGACAAATGTACCATCATACAAACACTTGCTCCTACCAGGATTCGAACCCAGGACCTCGGAGTAGGCGACAGCTTGAAACCGGTGTACGTACCACTCTACCACGTCGACCGTCGACCATGGTTTTCCTTACCGTAAACAATTTCCATCTCGCAAAGAAGGACTAATCATAACATTACAACATGACGAACTGTATAGCGCAGTGGTACTAACCTCGCCTTCTGCGCCAAAGGCCCCGGGTTCGATTCCCGGACAAGACAAATATTTGTGTGCATGAACATGTCTATTTGTCTTGGTCTGGGTATTTAAAATGTTCATATTATGTATGTATTTACAAAAAAAAGTATATAAGTATGTTTATTCGTTATCTAGTATCCATAACACAAGTTCTTGATGAAACTTAACGTGGGCTAGATAATTGGTGTGATTGTATGGAAATATGTATTTACTGTACTGCAAACTGTGCCGTACATATTATAACATTTGTGTTTATCTTGTGTCTGGGTGTTAAATATCCATTTATATTTGTAAAACATCCATAACAACAGTGCTTAAGCTATTTATTTCGGAATCAGTTTAATGTTTATACTCATATAACTCTATTATTATGTTTATTAAATATTTACTTTTACATACAGCAAAAATAATATAGCAATACAGCTTAAATACTAATTATAGGTATTGAACCACAGGACAAGGAAAACCTCTTTTAATGTTCTGTTTAATCAACTATAAAAAATCTTTATGCCATGTATGTACTGCAAAATTGTCACTTGCACACATTGGCGCTAAGGAAGCCCAGAGCTGTGACCCTGTGTAAGGTCATAGCATACCTGAGTAGCTACCAATTTGGTTATTTTCTATTGCGTAATGTTCCTACTTTGTGTCTCAACGCAAATATATTTTTATTTTTATAATTTGGGACATTAAACAGTTATATGCTAAGTAATATATTATTATTATATTATCTTATATTATTAAACACTCAAAGGGCCGGTTTTGCCACCGACGGATGGCTTCTGGATGGCTTATCTGGTGTGATCACTTGACAGTTGTAATTTGAGCTTTTCTGTCTCGGTGGTGAAACCGCTCCTAACCCTAACTCTGTTGTATCTCCTTGAGTATCAATGTTTCCATTTTGAGTGGGTATTGTTTGATCACTTTTTCTTTACTTATAATTTTTTTTTTCTTTCCGAAACCATAGTGTAAGTGTCTTCCTGTAAATTGAAATCTCCAAAAATATCTACTTGCCTAGTACAAATAAGCAAATTGTTGTTTATATGTGAAAACAAGTAACTGTGTATATTGTGTTATGTTTGTTATGCTTCTTAGTCATTTAAAAACTGTAAATATGTTTTCCGAATAAAATAAAATAAAAATAAAATAAATATTAACTAAAATTAAAATACAGCATTGTTATACCAGCATATAACCCACACCAATGTCCACGAAATAAGAACTGTAACAACTAATAATAAATAACGCGCGTCGAAACGAACAGTAAACTAGGTTCTACATATACACTCATTTGCAAAAAAAACGGGCGGTTTTGATTTTCATTCATCTTTAAAAAGATACAATACCAAAAAGGTTTCAATCGTTTGTACACGTTACTGGCCGGTTTTAAAAATGCTGTGGTATTTAAAAAAGTACGTTCTAAATTCAAATTTTCATTTGATGCTCATTTTTACAGAAAACCCCTTTTTATCCTACATTTTTGGCGCGAAGTTCCAGAAGTTAACATCGACTTTCATAACTTTTATTCAATTTTTATCGATTAATTTCATATCCTTGATTGTCAAAGCTTCATTTATTGCTGTTTGGCTGTATCAAAAATGGTAGATAAAGTGGTAAAAGCTACCAAAATTATCGCGCTGCTTGAAGAGGGTTGCAGCCAATGTTTCGTGGCTAGGAGGCTAAATGTTAGTCGCTCGACAGTCCAAAGGACCTGGCAGCGATATCAGAAGACTGGTTCCGTCGAGAGAAGGCCTGGTTCTGGAAGAAAACCATGTACCCAACCACGGGATGATCGTTTTCTTGTGAGTCGCGCATTGAGAAATCGCAAATCTTCGTATGTGGATCTTAAGAACAACCTCCAAGAAGTAAGAAATGTGCATATTAGTCTATGGACGGTCAGGAGGAGGCTTCTCGCTGCCAATATACGCAGTCATCGCCCGGCTCGCGGCCTCAAATTACTCCGTGAGCACAGAGTGCACAGGCTTAGGTTCGCTAGAAATTGTGAATCATGGACTCAAGAAGATTGGAATAGGGTTTTGTTCTCTGATGAAGCCAGGATATCTCTGTTCGGTGAAGATCGACGTCGGCGAGTGCTAAGAAGACAAGGAGAACGCTTTGCAGAGGCATGTTTCGAAGAAATCACACCTTATGGTGGGGGCTCTGTTATGTTTTGGGCAGGAATAAATTCAATGGATCGTACAGAGTTAGTCTTCATTGAAAACGGCTCACTGACTGGGCATCTATACATAACGGAAGTTCTAATTCCTCATGCACAACCCGCATTGGCCGCTCTAGGTGAAGACTCGATTTTTATGGACGACAATGTTCGCGCCCACCGATCCCGCGATGTTAATGCGTATGTGCAAGAGGTCGGCATTCGTCGTTTGGATTGGCCAGCTCGAAGTCCCGACCTCAATCCCATAGAGCATGTCTGGGACGTTCTGAAACGGCGTGTGAGATCAGTACACCCGGCTCCGCAGACCATCAGAGAGCTGAAGAATGTGATTACTGCGGAGTGGGAACGTATTCCGCAAGCAAGTATCCGGGATATACTCGCCAGCATGCCCAGACGAATTCAAGCTGTAATTCTAGCTAGAGGGGGTCACACTCGATACTAAACATTTATCTGCTTTTACTTTATTAAAGAAAAACACACAAAAAAACTTTTTTATTTTTACTTCATGAGTATATGCACTACTAGCGAACATACACTACTAGCGATGTTTAGCATTATTTCCCATAAATTGTATCTAAATTTTATGAAATACTGAAGAAAACGATTATTTTCTAATTAATTTACCAAATTCTGAGGATAAAACTACCTATAATTATCAAACAAAGCAATATTAACATTTGAAATGGTTAATTGCTTAGGTGCCCGGTTTTTTTGCAAATGAGTTTATATTAAAGTAGGAAAAGTATGATATTCTAGTCCAGTTTTTCGATCGAAATAACCTATAAAAAAATTTCTTTCTTTCTTGTTAGTGCATTTTTTCAACTCACGGTAGATAGTGAGCGCGTTAGGTTGGTGTAGTCCGTGGCGTTATCCGCTAGATGGCGGGCCGCTGATTACATACAAAAATCAGTCAGTCGGTCTCGGGATGGGTGACCAAAAATGTATTATGTCGAGCTCCGTTGGTCCCGGCTGCATTTGCTGTCGTTAAAACCCCACCAATCCGCATTGGGCCCGTTCTCCATATCCATCCGTAAGGAAGGCCAATGCCCCAGAAGTGGGGACATTAATAATGGCTGATGAAGTCGAAGCACTCAGAACAATGTAGGTGACGGCTGATTAGATGTTTATTTTTTTTGATCACCGTGAACGAGGATAAACATACATACCTACATGTTTAACGTTTAAGTGCCACAGTTGAAATGTTGAATACTCGCTAGTCTTAGTGGTCTTACCATCTGGATCTGCTATTATTTCCACAGTGTGAACGGTTCGCTGAATATGAATGGTAATCGGTAATAAATTCGTGAAATCCGCCAATTTCAATAAAGTATTCGAGCAGTAAATTTTAAACGTATGAAATAATTATATCGACTTTAATTTATAATTAACAAATAGCTATGTTACTTTCTTAGTCATTTCATTTGCGTTGGTATATGTGACGAAGACTGCACACATGGAAAATTGACTGGTGGGACAAAAGACATGAAAAATCACGGAAATTAAAGAGATATCATATTTGAAAGTCAAAGATTTTTATTCAAATAGACTTATAGATAAGTGCTTTCGAATAGTCAATTTTTTCCCCTACCAGCCATTCAGGACATCTTTTAACTGACAAGAAGAACGGCCGCAAGAAACTTATTAGCTATAACAGAAACAACAGCATTTACAATGGAACATGTTGTTGCCAAACACAAAACTACAATCTTGAAATATATTTAATATATGAGGAATATTTTCTCATACTCAGTTATTAGAATATTTTCCTTTTATACAATTACAATAGTTATATTTTATGTTAGTATCACGTCCATGCATATTTAAATAATCATCTACCTTGTATACCTTTGCTAAAGAGCGTATTTTTAACATATATTTAAAACTGGTGATTTTCCTGTTTCTTGGAAAGATGCGTATGTTATTCCAGTTCCCAAAACACGTAATCCTGCAACGTTTTCCGAATATCGTCCTATTTCCATCCTTCCCTTCCTGTCAAAAGTCCTAGAAAAACTTATTATGGCCAGCTGACTGCCTATCTCAATCAAAAACATCTTTTCAATCCTTTTTAATCTGGTTTCCGTAAGGGCCATAGCACATCTACAGCATTGGTTAAGATCACGGAAGACATACGCCTTGGAATGGAAAACCGTCAACTTACGCTGATGACATTAATTTTAATGCCTTTAATTCTGTTGATTTTGACATCCTTCATGGCGTGTTACAGTCTCTTAACATATCTCCAGCTGCTAATGATTGGTTTCGAAGTTACCTGCTAGGGCGAAGGCAGCGCATCTGCTTAGGAGACTCCTCCTCTGCATGGTGCGATATTAACGCCGGAGTTCCTTAGGGTGGTGACTTATCTCCTCTGCTTTTCTCTGTATTTATAAACTCCATCAGTCAGTCACTTTCAAGTTCCTTTCACCTTTATGCTGACGATTTGCAAATTTATACACAGGCACCTTTATCTGCACTCCCCAATGTAATTGCGACTGTCAATGCCGATCTCAACATTATTAGTAATTGGAGTAAGTCATTTGGGCTTACGGTCAATCCATCCAAGACTCAGTCCATCATTATTGGCAGCCCACATTACGTATCGAGAATTGACTTTGGACAATTACCTCCTATCACCTTTGACGGCACTATTGTTCCTTATTCAAAGGCTTTTAGAAACCTCGGCGTAGTCTTCGACGAATGCCTCTCTTGGATCCCTCAGGTCGAAGCGCTTAGAAAAAAAGTATTTGCGGCGTATGGCTCTCTGAACCGTTTACGTAACTTTCTGCTGACTAAAACGAAAATTACACTTGCCCAATTTCTCCTCCTTACCGTTATAGACTACGCTGATGTATGTTCGAAGATCTCTCGGAGGTTATGTTAAACAAGCTGGAACGTCTGCAGAATATGTGTATCCGATTTATCTTCAATCTTCGCAAATTTGACTACGTGTCGCACTTTCGCTCCAAACTTAATTGGCTCCCAATTCGCCGGCGCGCTTCTATATTCCATCCTCTTTCATCCATCTTCCCCTCACTATCTAAAAGAATACTTTCGCTATCGTTCCTCTTCCACTCAATGCACCTTACGCTCTTACTCTAATCTCACTCTTGATATTCCTTCCCATACCACTGATTTCCTCTCCTATTCCTTCTCTGTGCATGCTGTTCGCCTATGGAACTCCCTTCCAGAAGGTATTAGAAAAGCTCGCTCATTGAAATCTTTTAGCGATCAGAATGCATTTCCTTTCTCATATTTATAAATTTTTTTTCCTTTCCCATTCCTACTATGTTTATATATTCATTCTAAGTATGATTATTTATAATGTTCTATATTTAATTGCACCCACTTTCCCCCCTTTTCTTCACTTCCTCTTATTTCCTTACTACTCAAGGTTGCCTGGGAGAAATTGCTACCTAGCAATAAGGCCGCTTTTTGTGTATTTCAATAATGTAGTTTACTACTGCATGAACGCATATCCTACTAATGAAATACTAGTATTAAATATGTATGTATGTACATTGTTTGGATGCGAAACGAGGACGCTGACCCAAAGAGATAAAGAACGAATGGAGGCCTTCGAGATGCGGTGTTGGAGAAGAATCGAAGGAATTAGCTGGACTGAAAAGAAGACCAATGAGGATGTACGACCATGGTTGGGGAGAGAAGAAATTCACTTGTGGAGATTGGAAATAGAAGGGGAAAGATGCTGGGCCACCTGTTACGACACGACATCGACAGTTTCATTATAAACATACTGGAAGGGAAAATGGAGGGAAGGAGAGGGAGAGGTAGACCTAGAATGAGCTTTATTTCACAGATAAAGGAGAAAGTTAATGTTGTGTCGTACCAGGAAGTGAAGTCATTGGCAGGAAATAGAGAGGAATGGAAAATACTCCACCGACAAGAGCGCAGCTCTAAATTTAAGAGAGAGAGAGAGATTAGATGTGTAAAAGTTTTGATGTTCGTTACTTACACGATCGCACGGTTTGGCACTCAGATACGAGTAGTTTATAGTCCGGGCTTTAGTCCAAAAAGAATCCTTTGTTCTAACAAATGTTTTTTTTTTTATCCAGGCAATAAACTAAAGCTAATACCTACACTAATATTAAAGGACCTAAAAGAAACGCTCGCGCTTTTCTGCTGGATAGTTTAAATACGTAGATTTAATCATCATCGACATCGTCATCAGGCATTTTTTAATGTCTCCACTGCTGGGGCACTGACCTTCATTATGGATGGATATGGAGAACGGGCCATGACCCACCACGCGGGCCCAATGCGGATTGGTGGGTTTTAACGACTGCAAATTCAGCTGGGACCAATCGCTTGACTTGCCTTCTGAAGCACGGAGGAGCTCGACATAATACATTTTTGGTCACCCATCCCATGACCGACCATTGCGAAAGTTGCTTTTCCCCAACAATCGCAGGCCGAGCGCGCGAACCACTGCGCCACGGGCTCCTCAACATCATCATCGACATATTCATTAATTACTTGCCTGATACTCTTGGCTTTGAATAGTAGGTATATATATTTATTACAAATTATAATTATATATGTAGGTTATATGTATAATTGCTATAATAATATGTAAGTAATTATGGAATTCTATGAGTATGTATTTTGTTTAGTTGTATTTATCTACATATATAGTTGATCAAGATTTCTTCAAACCCTTTATTTGTACCGCATTCGCTGTTATGTGTTTCCTAAAGGTTGACTGGCAGAGAATACTTTTAGTATTAAGTCCGCCTTTTGTACTTTACTTTGTGTATTTTGTGCAATAAAGTTCAATAAATAAATAAACAATATTGTAGAACGGAACCCCAGGTCAGCATCGACAAAATCAAACAAATTTTGATAGAACTTATATAGCTCTGAAATATACATTGAACCTTGAAGAGGCATAAAAAACAATACTTACTTATTGTCACAAATATAAATCTTGAAAGGCATGGAACTTGGATCTTTCTGGGACGGATAGGGAGAAATCTAGTTACTACTGGCTGACATAACATTTCTAACCTATTTTTCTGTGAACCAACATAACGAACCACTCACCACAATACTTTAATCTGGAGCTTTTCTAAAGAATCAATAACTGTTTTTTTTTTTTTACATTTTTACGAGATTTTTTCTAGATCACCTTATCCCCGCTGTTCCTTAAAACAGTAATGATATTTACTATCATGGCTCACAGTTGCACAAGCTAAAATATAATATAAATAAATAATAATAATAAATATTTCCATACAATCACACCAATTATCTAGCCCACGTTAAGTATCATGAAGAACTTGTGTTATGGATAGTAGACAACGGATAAACATACTTATATACTTTTTTTTTGTAAATACATACATAATATACATATTAAACAACCAGACCAAGACAAATAGACATGTTCATGCAAACAAATATTTTTCTTGTCCGGGGATCGAACCCGGGACCTCTGGCGCAGAAGGTGGGGTTAGTACCCCTGCGCCAAACAGGTCGTACCTACTATACTATACTACCTAATATACCTACTTTTAAATATTAACTTTAAAATCTAGAAATAACACGCGAAGATAAAACTGTATAAAAGTTAAAAGTTCAAATTTACATCCTTTATAACCACAGTACAACTATTAGTACGACAAGGACCATATTTTTCGTACTATCAATCATTAACATACAAAAATGTCATGCTTCGGGCAGTGTCAGGGGCGCCCCACTACCATACATCCATAGGTCGGTATAAAGATACACAGTATTCTGTCTTCCTACAAAATCTTCGCGTCCTACTTAACGCAGTGTCTCAATACGAAAGTCTATGACCAGTGTGTGTTGCCAGTGATGACTTACGATAGAGAAACGTGGTCACTAACTATGTTATAAGAAAGCTCAAGGTCACCCAGCGTGCAATGGAGAGGGCTATGCAAGGCGTTTCCCTACGTGATCGAATCAGAAATAAGGAGATCCGTAGGAGGCGTAAAGTAACTGACATCGCTCGAAGGATTGCTCAGCTGAAATGCAGTGGGTGGGACACATAGTGAGAAGAACCGATGGCCGTTGGGGCGGAAAGGTTCTGGAATGGCGACTGCGCACAGGACGACGCTCCGTGGGTAGGCCCCCGACAAGGTGGACCGACGATCTGGTGAAGGTCCCGGGAAGCCGCTGGATGCGGACTGCGCAGGACCGATCGTTGTGGAGATCCTTGGAGGAGGCATATACCCATCAGTGGGTGTCATGTGGCTGAGACGATCAAACCCGATGCGCCTCAGTTCGGCAAGCCCTCGGCCAGACTCGAAGTCTCGAATGCACCGCGGTGACGAACGCACGCTGTGTAAGTTTTGTACGCAGTAAGCGTGTGGTAATGGCTAATCTATGTTGGCGGGCACTCCTATAGCGTCTTTACGTAACACGCGTCGGCATTAATAATAATTAACTTTTATCAAGAATGAGTCTAACACCCATATTCGAGGATCGAGGTCGAGAAGTTTTGAAGGAACGTCTTAGAACATGGGTGTAAGACCACTTACTTGATGATTGAATTGTCTTGTCCATAGGTCGGTGGAAACTGCCCTAATGAACCAATTAATGTTCGAGCCAGCCCCGTAGTTTGCCTGATTTACGGCCGCAGGTAGATTTATTACGATAGCCTATCACTGGCTTAAATTCCGGCTCGATTAATGTGTTAATTATCTTTAATAAGCGATTGGATCTACTTATTAACAAACTTTCTAGATATCAACAAAGAATATGTAGGTACATCTATACCGATTAAAAAGCTAGGTATCTACTTTACGTGTAAAATACTATATAACAAGTATAACGAAACACATACAAAAACGCAATGTTTTGACTTTTTCAGCCTTTTGAAAGTCCGAATAAAAAAGGTTCAAAGTGTTCAAGGAAGGACGAAAGGTAGAGCATTTTAATTAACCTCCCATGCTGGTCTTGGAGTTAAAAAATCATAGAATGTACTATATGCTCGCTACCTTTCCCGTACAGATAGTAAAAAAATATCAATCTTCAGCGTATATTCAAAAACGAATTGTAGGGACACAATGCTACGAGTCGTAACGATACACTAGCCGTAAACTATGAATTTATTTGCTTTTGCATATGGTAGAATAATAAAGATTACAGTCGGTTACAAAACTATATTACAATAGTTTCACTCGGCTACATACGACTACTACAGCATGCAAATATAAAATTAAAATAATTGACGCTAATAAAAACAATGTCATTAACAATATAAAATTAGTATTACAAATGTCAAAAAATACTAATGGGTGTCATAAAAATAGTCACTTATTATGATTGACCCTTCAATGCCAAATGTGTTGCACCTCCGAAGCTCTGCCAAACCCGCTAAGGATTTATGGCGTGGGAATAATAATAATGAATGAATGAATATGAATAAAAGATGCATTTCCAGAATATATAATTATTCTAAACAATTATAAGTTATTATAATTAATTTACATTACCAAGTCTATTAGTCTAATAGACCGCCCCGAGTAGTCCCCGGTGCAAATGTGCCCATAACGTTGGCCGCGTTGCCACGTTGGATGGTAATAGACAACCTCTGCACCAGAAACGGCCCAGAGCGGGGGTCACAATTTTTCTGTCTAATGCCGGCGCCACACATTGGACTCAACATCCGACAATCCGGCAGTATACGGGTTTTGGTAGAAATCATGTCTAAGAGGTTCTTTCAAAAGTGTTAATGTGCTATGAATTTTCGAATGTTGGGTCCAATGTGTGGCGCCGGCATAAGCCGATACGCCCCAAGTCCTTGATAAATTATTAGGTATATTAATAAAAGATTAACATTTCCAACACTGATTTGAAGCTTATACCGTGTGGCGCCTAGAAGCGGGGATAATATTAAAAACGGAGGCACTAATATAGGTCACTAGTTATTGAATCATTTTGGTCCCAACTAATTGAAACCAAATCTTTACTTTTAGTTTTTTTTTTCTAACAAACTTAAGCTAAGTTAACCTAAGTTTTTTATTGTCCCCTGTACCACGATAAGTTCGCAACGTTAGCTATAATATCGAATCGTAACTTTAAATTGTTATTGTGAGTAATGCATGGGTTTTGATTAACTGGAATCTTTTCAGAGAGTCTCTATTTTCAATATTTTCCCCGGTTCTAGGCCCCACACGGTAGATCAATCACAGTATCAAATCACTTTCATATATTGAACAAAATGCTCTGCGAATACGTTTTAATAGCCTTTTTGGACATCAAAAGAGAGCTTTTTAAAAGCAAGCATTTTATTTTTCCAATGAATAGCGTTTCATACCTTTTTAGAGTTCCCGACTGTCTCTGCTGAACGCATAATTTTATGGTTTTTCATTTTTCCATTTACAATGCATTTGAAATGAAATGAAATGAACATATTCTTTATTCAATTGAGCATATTACACACATTTTTTAATTGTCAGTTTTGCCTACCACCAGTTTCAGACTCTTTTAGCTGGTAAGAAAAAACGGGCGCAATTAAACTCACCAGCTTTATTTTAATGTTAAACTAAGAAAAATTAAAAATAATCGAATCGACGACATTGATTATTAGAATATAAATGTCTTTAATGTCTCTAAGTATAGTTTTAGTACAATTCCCCAATAATATAGGTATCTAATGATACTCGTACTCTGAAACCGGCCCTTAGGTTTAATAGGACAGTGTTGGCATATTTAAAAAAAAACATACCTTTCACACAATGGTAGGGATTTGTTTAAGCTAAAATAATGTTTTCGATTAAATACAACACTTTAAATTTATTTAATTTACCTATATAAACGATTAATTTTAATAAGTCAAAGTCAAAGTCAAAGTCAATATCATTTATTTAGTCTAGGCTGTTACAAGCACTTATGAACGTCAAAGAAGCTACGCCATCGGTTCACAAACCCTACGGCGGGAGACCTTGTAACGAGAAGAACCGGCAAGAAACTCGTCAAGGGCTGTTTTTTTCTCCCTGTTTTATTTCATACAGAGTCGTCAAATTGAAAAGTGACCTTAACATATCAGTAAGGTCAATTTCCATCACAAAAGGAAAATACTAATTAAAATATTACATTTTATGGTTATTGTAAACGTAAACAATTTTTAACTGGCAAAGAAAGACTTGTCTATCATACATTACAACATTTCCCGCACCACAAGACTACTACACTGCAAGTTGTGAGGTACATACAGGTCAGTATCAATTTATTTTAGATAAAAATATTTAGGCTTTAAGCACAGCATTAAGATGAGCAGACTGAGGTAGACCCATTTCCGCTGGCGGCACCCGTTCACGAGCATGACGCATGAACCAGCCATCGCTTCGCTCAACCATATTTTAGGGAACGTAACGACCCGCCTCACACGACACCGCCGAAGAAACGTTTGAGTGAGCATGACGTACTTCAGGTACTTATGTTAAGCTGTATAAATATAAAAAAAAATACAATGGCAACAGCAAAAAAGAAAGATAAAAGTGCCTTAATGTAAGACACAACACAACCTACAATGTCACTAGAAAACGCATCAGCTGGGTCACAATCTCAATCGTAATTAAAGTTAAAAAAAAAAAAAAGCTTTTATATATTTGGAATAATTGAAAACATTATTTACCTTTGTTTACTCTGATCAAGCAGTGCCACGCATCTCAACTCAAAACATCATAAATAACATAAAATCCAAACAACATATATCTCTACACATTTTAACACAAGCAAACATGAGCAGACCCATCCCGCTGGCAGCACCCGTTCACGAGCATGACGCATGAACCAGCCATCGCTTCGCTCAACCATATTTTAGGGAACGTAGCGACCCGCCTCACACTCAATAAAACCTTACATTATAACTTTTTAAATTTACATTTTACAATGTTATATTAAATAATAAACAAGAAAATATACTAGAAAAAAGCAACTTGTCTCATGTCTCATTGTCAACATCCCGTCTCAGGGAGACATGAGACAAGTTGCTTTTTTCTAGTATATTTTCTTGTTTAAAACCTTACATTTTAATAAAATCTAAGAAATTGTAAAAAAACAATACTATCAATTTTCTTACGGAATGTACTAAGTTGTAGTTTCTTTCAGAGCGATGT
This sequence comes from Chrysoteuchia culmella, assembly GCA_910589605.1. Taxonomy (NCBI): domain Eukaryota; kingdom Metazoa; phylum Arthropoda; class Insecta; order Lepidoptera; family Crambidae; genus Chrysoteuchia; species Chrysoteuchia culmella. The sequence goes on along the minus strand of OU342658.1, from coordinate 20,214,253 downwards.
TTTCAGGAAGTTGGCTGCAGGGGCCAGCGCCTTCAGGGACCGAAATACAAAGGGGGACTTCCGTTTGTGCAGCCAACTGCATACAGCTACTTGTAAACTGCACTAACTATACGAATAAACTATGTTACGACTAGTAATGTAGTTTGGTGGTGGTATTTGAATAATAAGGATTCAACTTTGAGAATCAACAAAAATTACATTTGGCGTTGGTCCTGCTCAAAGAAAAATTTCGCGTTAGAAAAAGAAACTAATTGTTTTTTCTTACTGTGTAAAATGGGTCTTCGAAAGATAGATGTGAAATTAAATTATAGGTAAGTATTCAATTTGTTTATGTTTGTTTGTAGCAGGTAGACTCTGGGAGTATTGAAGTGATTTTGAAAATTATTTCACCAGTATATATATAAAGCTACATTATACCCGAGTGGTATTGATAAATTACTAAATTTTAGTCTCCCTCTTTATAAAAATCGATATTAGTCAATTGCCAATCAATTCAAAGTTCAATCAACAAATTAAATCAAATCACACACACATCCTCAGCATGTGGACGTCCACTGCTGGACATAGGCCTCTCCTAGCTCACGCCTTTTGTAGCGTTCATAGGAGGCTATTAGCCTACCGCTACCACGCTGGCCAGACGGGTTGGCAGAGGGTTTGTTTCAAGTTTTCCTTCTCTCGCACAGGTGTTCAATGCGTCGAGCCTCAAAGTCGACTCTTACGACCCCCAGGCATGTAAGGGAGTGGTGACACCTGTATTCTTAGGCCGTCACCACACGGCACAATTCAAATACAAATACAAAATAAATAAACTACATTTTCAGAATTTAATTCGACCAGTAAATAAAACATCAAACGGTGTCCTTACCGTGTAAACATGGAAGAGCGTTAAAACAACTAATTGATCGTTTGCCGATCGCCGGCGCCGATGAATAATCGTACTAAACCGCTTTAATTTCTATCAAGCGATCGTTACTCGCAATGGCCGCTATTTAAAATGTCCAACTGTGATTGCTATCAATTAATTAACGGGATGGAGAATAAAATAGTAATGGTACTTTAAAAGCAATATTAATATTGCGACTTCGTAAATTCGATTTCTCTGAGCAAGTTTTCGACAGTTAAAATTTGATTCTGATTGAGTTGGGTGGTACCTAAGTTATCTCTAGTTTTTGCATGAAAGCTAACAATAATATATATATAATAACATGAAACCTTCATCTTTTAGAAACCATCATGTCCTAAGAACGTTTTGTTTGCATTTTGTTTTTATTGAATTTTTCAAGTTCTGACACACTCCACGCTTCGAAGGAGATGATTGAGTGAAGACGTCACTAAACTTCTGTCAAAAGACAAACTTACTTTAAGAGCATCGTAGTACGAAATAGCATGGTAAGATTGAAAAAATACTGCGCTGCGGGCGGTCAAATTCAAATCAAAATTCCATATCATTTATTCAGTCTAGGCTGTTACAAGCACTAATGAACGTCAAAGAAGCTAAGCCATCGGTTCACAAACCCTACGGTGGGAGACCTGTAAGGCAGGAGTAACCGGCAAGAAACTCGTCAAGGGCTGTTTTTTTTGGTAAACCCCCAGATTCAGCTTTGTCATTATTACATCTTCCTCCTCTCCTACTCACTTACTCCTTTGTCTCGTTAATCAAAACACTTGGCTTCCAATACAAGAGATCGCCATAAGCTGATAACTGGTGATGAAAAGTGGATCACGTACGACAAGAACGTGCAAAAAAAGTCATGGTCAAAAGCCGGTCAGGCTTCACAGACTGTGGCGAAACCCGGGTTAACTCGCAACAAGGTGATGATGTGTGAGTGGTGGGATTAGTGGGATTGGAAGGGCATTATTCATTATGAGCTGTAACCACCAGGCAGGATCATCGTTTCTGAACTCTACTGCGAACAACTGATGAAATTAAAGCAAGAAGTTGAAAGAAAGCGGCCGGAATTAATCAACAGAAGGGGTGTTGTTTTTCATCATAATAACGCTAGACCTCACAAATCTTCAATCACTCAGCAAAAATTAAGAGAGTTTGGCTGGGAGGTGTTAATGCATTCGCCTTATAGTCCTGACCTTGCACCTTCAGATTTCTATCTGTTTCGGTCTCTTCATATTCTTTAGGCAGTGACAGATTAACGTCACGAGAGGACTGCCAAAACCACTTGTCTCTCTCTGTATTTTGATCAGAAGCCCCAAAATTTTTATAGCAATGGGATCATGTCCCTACCTTCAAGCTGGCTAAAAGTTATCGAAAAGAAGGCACCTACATACTTTAGTTAAATGTAAACAAACTATATAAAAAAAAAGGAAAATCCCTAACCTATTATTTACAAGAATCATTTACAAAAATACACATAAACACTTCTTCTTCTTCTTCTTATCGAGTGAGGATTAGTGGCCACCTCTGGTGTCAGAGTTTATCAAGCGGCCTCTGACTTGGCTTACTTAAACACTAATATCTTTCCACACACAACACTTTCTTTACGATGCTTTTCAACTCACAAATATTGTGTCGGTGAACAGACACAATAGATATCACTAGATATCATGACACGTACGGCACTGCGTCAAATATTAATGACAAGTCAAGATGGAATGCAAAGTATTCCAATTTCAAAATTCGTTCTCAAAGTAAAGATGGTATCCCCATTTTTTGTATTCTATTTTCAAATTTAAATGCGTGAAGAATGCGCGTAATTGCGCATTCTTTTATATAAAAAAATTCATTTTATTGTTCTATTCCACTAATTATATTTTATTAGTTTTTTTGGTATAAAAATCTGCGATCCGTACCAAGCGCTTCGCTGACACATTTGTAATGCGAACCGCTAAAGAATGGAATGCGCTGCCTGCTCATATGTTCCCCGATTCCTACAACCTTGGCCTCTTCAATTCTTTCAAGGCCTTTTTGTGAATAGGCATTTCCTGGGCAAGCATGCAACACCTTAGACCACATCCTGTTTGTTAAGCACGATGGTGGTCAAATGCCTGCCCAGGTATCACTAAAAAAAATATACAAAAAGTTAAAACAGAAAGACCACGTTTGTTGCGTATAATATTAATATCACAGATTGTAATGTAAGCTACAATATATATAAATACTGTATTTTTGTGTCAACTAAACCAGCAGCGATCAAAAAACAGTAAGTATCTTCATTTCAATGTGCAAATTATTAAAATAGCCCAAAATAATCACGCCGAATTCGCGCCAAAAACTCTTGCAACATTCTAATGATGTTAATTTCGTTGCAGATTATTCGGAAAGCCGTAACTTTGATTACCGCACGTAGTGCCGCGAGCCAATTAAAATGCTAATTTATTTGCTAACAAATTGGGGCGGGGCAGGGGCGAAGCGCTAGGTACGCTCACAGGCCGCTGCGGCTACCAATTATGAACTGAAAGGAGATGTTCGTTTGTAGGCCCTTATTTTCCTACAGTTTTGAAGTGATGCTCTTTTGATAGATATACCTTTTTAGACTATTCAATTCAATTCAAATCATTTATTTCAGAACAGGGTCCATAGTGTTAGTAACAATTTAATATACTTATAAGCTATGTTAGTCGGTATTACAGTATGAGTAGGTAGTAAAAATTAAAAATTATCCGGTATGGAGCTTCACCCAGTGTCGCAGCAGAGGAGAGTCCCACCGGTCGTTAAACACAATGTTTCCAAAAAGAAAAAAATATGAACGGCCTCAACATAAGATTTTTATAAAGTTTTTCGTAACATTTTATGATTTCTAATCAGTGTTGGCATTAATTGACATTGTATTTAATCAATTAATCAATCGATTAAAAACTTAATCGATTAATTTAATCATGATTCAATTTAATCTTGATTATTTCAATCCATTGACGATTAACCCAATGTAATCGCCAATCGTTAATTAGATTAACCCGATTAACGATTACTTTTATTTTATTAAACATTGATTTGTTTCACTTACGTCATAAGTAATCATACATCATATTGACTGGATTTAGTTCCAGTTGACAAGATCATGTATAGTGAAATAGAGACATACATAATTTTACAAAAATAACCAATAATAAAGGCGGAACCCTCCAATGCTACACGGCCCAGAGGGAAAGCACTTATTCTAAATACTGAAGACAGCAGTTACTCTAAATTGAAAATTTATTTATTGTTGAGAAGAATCTAAATCACATTCAAATATTATTGAAAATACGCTTGCTATAATCGGCCCAGTAATCGAACCGGCTAAAATCCGAAAAAATATCAACCCTTACTTTTATGGCATCGATCGATAGGGTCGATCAAAAAGATCTACTCTCTCTAACAAACATATTAAATCAAATGAAAGGAAATACGCGAAAACTTAACTTATAATGCAATGGAACAAGATAAACACTATACAAGGGATTTTTTTTTTATTTAGAAAAACTTTTTCCATTTTCAAAGATATAGGAATGTTACCTTTCTGTAAAATTTGCTGTCTTCACCATTCAAAGTACCCCGGGCCCCCTACCCTACCAGGCGACATCAGAAAATGTGACCCTGTCTAAGGTCTAAATTTAATAATCCCCTTTCTATTAACACGTGATAGGTCTAGGTGTAGGTCTAACTAAAATACACCAAAAACAACTTTTTATAAAAATGTTCGATTAAATTATTGACTTCTATTTATTTACAACCGGCCGCCCATGGTTTCACCTGCGTGGTTCCCGTTCCCGTGCGAATCTATACCTCTATACAAACCTTGTCTTGACAATAACGAACACAACAAAAAAATAATTATACAATTTGGTGCAGTCAATCGGAGACGTGCAGACGAAATTAGCAATACCGCGCGCGGACGCTCGTCTCACCCGAGCTCTCCTTAAACTCAGTAGACCGCTGTTACGTTTGATAACAGGGGCCATCACTGGCCACGGTAACTTTGACAAGCAATTTTTCAATTTAGGTGTCACTGACAGCCCACTATGCAGAGGCTGCATAGAGGAAGAAGAGACAGCTGCTCACGCCCTGTTGGATTGTGACGGAGTAGCCCCTTACCTGGCGAAGTGCTTCGGCTCACCAGGCAGTCTCCGGGAAGCCGTCTCTGACATGAAGGCGCTGGGAGCAATCCTGTTTGAGCTGGGATGGCTGGAGTGATCCGGCCTGATAACCTCTAGACGCAAAATAGGCGCAAAAAGTCGTCGAGTATTGTATGAAGAATAAGATAAAGAAGCAGTCAATCGGAAGTTATGTGCTTACGTTGTTGGTGTAGATATTAAAAAGCAACGTTCTAGCTACGCTGCTTTTTAATATCTACACCAACGACCGACCACCTAGCCCAAACACTAGCCGCTTTCTATATGCAGATGATCTTGCGCTGTCCACTCAGGCGACTAGTTTTGTACGGTCACATTGCGGCACGCCCGAGGCTGAAAAGCCGACGCAGCTTCGAAAGGTGCGTTGCGTCGAACCGTTGTCCATCGAACCCAAACATGCGAGGTGCAACCTATAGAGTTGAAAAAGTGACCCTACCTACTCCTTACTGAAAGCCTCCTCCCTGGCCATGATCTACCATGGCCGATCTGGAAGTCTTTAAATAGGCTTCAGACTCAGACCGGCCGGAGCAAAGAAAACATCGTCTGGTGGGGCTTTTCGGCTAGTTCCGCGTAATGCCTTTGTGGTGCAGTCCAAACGATGACTCGACTTTCATCGTGCCCTGCGTGTCCTGACACCTGCATGCAGTAGGATCTCATGACAGCATCGGACAAGGCTGTCAAAGTGGCTGAATTCTGGGCCCACCAATTATCTGGCCCACGTTAATTTTCATGAAGAAATTGTGTTATGGATAGGTACTAGATAACGAATAAATATACTTTTTTTTTTAAAGTAAATAGAGTTCATATCCATTGACTGCTTTATTGACATGGGCTGTGCAACAGATACTTTTTCGCCAACTCCTTTTTACCACAGGGAATCCAGACATACTGCAGGCTTTTACCCCTGGTTGATATTGCAAAGAGCTAGGGAGTACATTCCCTGCCTGCTTCTGTATTCCTGGTATATGTAAAGCTCGAGTAAATAGGCTTTTTCTAGGCAAGCTCGCTCCATCTTAAGCCTCTTCTTAATCTAACGATTCAGATGAGGCCAAGAGTAAGCGTATTTAATGTAAAAAAAATACTTATCGTTAACTTTGATAGTTAATATCAACTTTTACTAGGGATACGTCCATCCAAACATACATTAATTTATATTTTTCGCGCATTTATAATATAAGTAAGATGTTGAGCATATGGTAATTATGTCGGTAACATGAACAAAAAAAAATAAAAAAATCGTACGATAATATTACAAGCACTCTCACAATGCACCACTAACGGCTCATAATAAAAGAGAGAAAGGCCTTGTTTCCTGTTCCATACTCGTCGTTAGAAAACGCAAATAACCTATTTACGCCCCCACGTCAAATTTAATGACACGATATTAAAGTATTATTGCGTCAATTTCTATACAAAAAGGCGGCGATCCCTCCATTGTATTTGTTTGCGGTGGCGCGGACGGCATCAAACCGCTTTGTATTGAATGAACGCGTTTCCCGCCAAATGTCCGCCATCTTGCAACTTCGCTATTCGCTAAGGAAGCGGCCATTTTGTCATTTATTTATTTATTCGGAAACTCAACAGCTCTTTTACAAGTTCTAGTCTACATAACATACATTGTTAAAAAAAAACTTAACCCAGTTACAGAGTTCCAGAACTAATATAACATAAGTATAAGTATAACGCTGCTCTAATTACCCCTTAATTTATAAAACTTATAGAGAATTGGGCACCTAGTGCTGTATATAATTATATTTATTTTAAATGCAGGCAGGTCGAACATACAACGAAGTCGATTCAACAGATAAGATCAGCAAATGACTGATTATTATGGTATTCGTAGAAAAGGCAATAAATTTAAGAATAAAAATTTATATGAATATATACTAGTATATAAATACATAGAACTTACATATACATATATCAATACACTGTAACTCATTAATATGTAACTGTATATAATAATTATAAATAAATAAATTCCTTTGTTAGATAAAAATAAAAACGGTTAGTTAAAGGCACACTTTGTTATAGACTTTTTGGTGGATAGGAACATGTCAACATGACAAAACTTTTGGTTATAAGTTCGAGGTAGACGGGCCATCACAGCATTGTTTGCGTAGTTAGTACGATGACTTGGAACATGAAACAGTGGCGTTTCTCTGGTACGAGTTTTGGGAATTCAGAAACCTACTTATGAAAGAAGAATAGGAGCATCCAAATCGTCGTTTAGAATATCGTACAACAGGCAAAGGTCAAGTAATTCACGGCGACGTCCCAGATGAAGAAGATTGTAATGTTCACAATCATCCAAATATGATTGAGCACGTTTTGAAATCAAGGTGTTTTATAAATCTTTTTTATATCTTCTCTATGATGTATTTATGTGTGTTATATAGGGGGTTCCAAATAGTTCTTGCATATTCTAGAGTTCTCATCATTACTACATATGTGGGATGACCGCATATTATATCTTCTGGCATTCTAAATCAAAATGATATTAAAAGCCGCTTTTGGAGTAAGGAGGACATCTTAGTACTCTTGTAAACCTGTAAGGTGCATACATGTAACTTGCAATAAAGAAATGAATATGAACCTAAGTACTGACATGTTTGACAAGCGTGAAAGAAATGTGAAACAAAACGAAAAATATAGGAATGTTTCCACACATGACGAGGCTCTATACTCAAACATTTGGTTACTAAAGTGGGCAAAAGCAATTTAAAGAGCGGAATGTGTTTGAAGTATGTACTATTGTATTGTACTTAGATCTGGTGAAAAATCTGTTCAATTTGGCTTGGTAGAGTAGACAGTATCTGGAAGTGTGGATTGTTATTTTATATTAATGACATACAGTTTTGAATGTGTTTTGGCGATGGTGGTGAGGTCCCGTGAGGGAATAAAATGCGTGTTCTGTTGAATGTGTCGCTTTATTACGAGACTCCCATCTGACAGTGACATACAAAATCTTATATGGCTAGGTTAACATTCTGTACATACTACTTTGGATATACGTACGTTGGTAGGTATGTACGCAATACACTACAGTATGAACCTGAACAGTTACTGTATACATCATAGAGCAGCCTTGTTGTGAGTTCTGGCCCAAACTCAGCAACCCAGCGAGTCATCAAAAATGAATCATAATAAATAAAAATGCTCACGGTTTCACCCGCATGGTATTAGTTCCCGTGGGAATATTGGGATATAAAGTATCCTATGTTCGTAACCAGGCTATCTACTATCTGTGTACCAAATTTCATCCAAATCCCTTTGGTAGTTTTGAGTTTATTCGTTGCAAACAAACAAACAAGCAAACAATGAAATCTTTCCTCTTTATAATATTAGTATAGAAAACGCCATTGTATAGGCCAGTCAAATCAATCCACCTTCATAGTATTTATCTAGATTTGCAGCATTGAAAATGTAAGCATTAGTAAAGTAAACATTTTTTGTTTATAAACCAATAAAAAAAATCTTATAAATAAATGCTATTACACTTTACATAAATACTTCAATGACACTATTAAATAAAAAAAGGTTTTTAAAAATCTGTCATCTAAAATTACTTTGTGTCTTAATTGTTTTTTTTTTCTAATTATTATAATTTTTTTATTTTTTGGATGTAAAACTTTGCTATCTAATGTTAATTAGCGCCTCCTCTCTTCTAAACCCTATTGCGTGCCCTCAGGGTCCATGATGATCTTTTATTTATGTTTACCATCTTTGTGTACATTATGGAATGCAATAAATAATTGAGTATTGAGTAAGCACGCTGAGTTATTGCTGAAAAACCACACTTTTTTTTTTGCAAAAAAAACGACATAAAGGCTCTGAAGAATAAGGTCACTCTTACTTTTGTTAAGTAAACAAAATTCGTGCCATTTTGAGCCCTAATCCAATTTTCTAGGTCTGATAGGATTTCTGAGTAAAGAAAAAGTATCATTACAAAGAATTCGTCACAAGTATACCTAGGGCAAAGAGAAATAATAAGTCAAACTATTACAGAAGTTACATACACTGTGCTATTATGTTATGACCTACTTTTTGTAACAAGGGTCAGAATCACAAATCCCTTTCGTCTTTGGGGAAATCTGTAACGAAGAACTAACTAAAAAGTACTTTTTTGAAGTTTATAAGTAGAAAAGGTGCGAAAAGTAAGGTGCTTTTGTTGAAGTCGAGAAGCTTCGTGGAGGTGAGTGGGACACTCGCAGAAACATTTATACGTATCATTTTCAAATGTTGTCGCATTTGTCGCTGTGAAATGTACTGAGCGACGAGTAAGTTGCGACTAGTGATGGGCCACTATCAATAATAAAATGGGTCTACCTCAGTCTGCTTATTTTAATGCTGTGCTTAAAGCCTAAATATTTTAATCTAAAATAAATTGATACTGACCTGTATGTACCTCACAACTTGCAGTATAGTAATATTGTAATGCGAGAAATGTTGTAATGTATGATAGACAAGTCTTTCTTTGCCAGTTAAAAATTGTTTACGGTTACAATAACCATAAAATATAATATTTTAATTAGTATATTCCTTTTGTGATGGAAATTGACCTTACTGATATGTTAAGGTCACTTTTCAATTTGACGACTCTGTATGAAATAAAACAGGGAGAAAAAAACAGCCCTTGACGAGTTTCTTGCCGGTTCTTCTCGTTACAAGGTCTCCCGCCGTAGGGTTTGTGAACCGATGGCGTAGCTTCTTTGACGTTCATAAGTGCTTGTAACAGCCTAGACTGAATAAATGATATTGACTTTGACTTTGACTTTGACTTCGAATATCTCATTACACGATGGCCGTTGGGGCGGAAATATTCTGGAATGGCGACCGCGCACAGGACGAACGCTCCGTGGGTAGGCCCCCGACAAGGTGGATCGACGATCTGGTGAAGGTCGCAGGAAGCCGCTGAATGCGGACTGCGCAGGATCGATCGTTGTGGAGATCCTTGGGGGAGGCCTATACCCAGCAGTGGGTGTCATGTGGCTGAGACGACGACACGCTACCAGCTACTGTCTCGCTACTTTGTCTTTCCAAGTAGTATAATAGTGAGCTGACAAAAAGATATAATACAACTAATAATATAATTTCCACAATTATGGTAAAATACCTTCGTACCATTCGGAATTATAGTTTTATTTATACCAATCGATCATAATGGGGTGGAGAACTGGAACTTAATGGCGCCACCACCGTGGTACCTAAAATCTGTTGATTGGTCAATTAGTTGACAAAATGACAGATATGTCAGGTTTTGACTTGACTTAGACTAATCAAGAGATTTTAGGTACCACGGTGGTGGCGCCATTATCTATGCCTGTTCCACTCATTATAAGAATGGTGTTCAGTATAAAATAACTGACAAATAATGGGGAAAATCATTGGCGCCCGAAGTATCCAAAATCTGTTGATTGGTTGAGTCATGTCAAAACCTGAGATATTGTCAAGTAATAATTTTCGGTACAATAGGTGGTGGCGCCATTAGCTCGCAGTCTCCCACCCCGTTAGTTTAAAATCCAACTAGGTTCTCCTGGTTTTACATAATAATACACAATGACGAAGTAAAATCTTAAGGCGAGTTTACATTATGAACTTAAAATGTCGGTCAGGTTCAGAACAAACAATTCCTGGGGACGCAACGCTTTTAATCATACCTAGCCAATCACTCATAGAGCTGTCGTCATCCTTACTGAAACACACGAGTTTTTAAACGCAACGCAACTGGGTCTGCCTGCTTGTTATTTTCTAATCATAAACCGCTAACTAATATTCATTAATTTGGTAGCGACCGAGATAAATAAATTATATTGATAAGGACATAGAACATAAAAATATTGATGGGGTTGTTTGTTACAGGAGCCGATATTCCTACGGGGAACTGAAAATTCTATTCTAGAATTGAAACTCCATGCGGCCTCCGATAGTTGTACCACGGTCGTACGATAAACTTACGAGTACTAACCGCAATACCAATCCAGTCGAGACAACACCATAAAATGGGCCACAATCATCGAAACACTCCCAGCACTATTCCATAAAGTTCCGGTATAATTTGGGAGCATTCGTCCTGCGCACCTGCGCTGCCACGCTAATTTATACCCTACGCCGACCGAATAGGAGCGCGCTCATAACTCAACTTATAATAGTCTCAGGTAATATAGGACTCGCCGTTTTAGAAAGCCTGGGACAAAGGAAAGTTGGGTAGTTAGAAAAATTGTTTGGTAGCTAAGTTTTATTTAACGACGGCAGCAATGCTGCCTTTGCACTAGCTGAAAATAATACTGGTATTACATAAAATTTGCTATAAACTGCCACTAATCGCTTTTAAGTAATTTTTGATATTTTTTTAACCGACTTCAAAAAAGGAGAGGTTCTCAAGCAGACAGTATTTTTTATGTATTTTATTTATAATATTCTGTGTTTTAGTATTTATTTTTACATCGGCAACAGACATATTTCAACTTTCAATTCAATTTCTTCTTTCTTTCTTTTACCCTTTGGGTACAGAACCCTAAAACTAGCTTACTTCAAAATTTTCAGTGGTTAAAATGGTACTAAACGTAAGAAGAGAGTTACTATAGAATATATAGTTAGTACCAGCCATCGGCCCACTGGAATAGGCTATCGTGCAGATAGGCCATCGCGTCGTGATGCCATCTATCGAAATAAATTGTTTTTTTTTTTATTTTTTTTATGTTGGATAGGTAATGCGCTTGACCGCTATCTTGCCTGATGGAAAGCAAAGATGCGATCTAGGATGTAACGCGCTTGCCTAGAAGATACCTATTCATTCGTGACTTGAAGACCCCTAAATTGTAAAAGGAAACACAGACTCTGGCAAGGAATTCCACTCGTTGGCGGTGCGGATGATAAAATGTCGAGTCAGAACGCTTAGCGCGAGCCTTGGGTATATCAACCATATAATTGTGGCACCTGTTTGTACGTCTGGTTGTCCGATGAAAAAATGGGGATGGAAAGACGCTGTGCAATTCCGCTGCACACTCCTCGAAATGTAACCTATAGAATTCGGATAGACCAGCAACCTTCCGTCTATTTATTTATTTTTATGGTACAGCAACAGAATACAAATCGTAGCTTACGTCTAACAACTCATCAATTAATAAATCTTGTTAAATTTGCATTCCGATAATAGCTGAACACGACATTTGCTTATTCTAAAGTACATGCTAGAAAATTCAAACAAAAATAATTAAAATTACTTACAGCAATTTTCCTTAAAAACAGAATCTAAGACAAAAGTATTCAGTAATGATAACATTTACAACTTGCTCTTACAAATCTTTGTTCAAGGCTCTTGTGTCCTATCTCCATCTCCAGGTTTCCCCACACTGGGGCACTAGCCTACCTTATGGATAGATAAGGAGAATGAGCCATGCCTTTTTTTGTTGTTTTGAGTGAGGGGAATGCGTTTACGCATACCAAATGGTTATGCTGGGCTCGTCTAGAATACCGGACTCCCGAGTCCGGCACCTTATCCCCCGCCGCCCCCCGACACCCCGTCGAGCCTAGTAGGCTCGGCGGGGGTTCGAGAGAGAAGGGAGGGACCATCACCTCCAGGTCCCCCACTCATCCTCAAAAGGCTGAATGGCGGGCCGGGAGAGGGGCGCAATACCAGCTAAACCCCTCACTACTTGCCCTCTCATCGCCGTAGGTCATGGAGGGCCATTTGTGGTATTCTCCCCTGTGACCGGCGGTTCGCCCCATTCCCGGGCCTCTTCGCGGCTGTGAGATGGCCGAGCAAGTATGGCCATCGAATGAGCCATGCCTTGTCCCACCACGCGGGCCTAATGAGGATTGATAAATACTTATATAGTTTTGCAGTTTCATAGTAACGTGGAAAAATCGGATTTATTTATATTCATTTTAATAATTAAGTCGGGGGTTTTTAAATTATTTTATTCTTTTTCACTGTGGGTGTTAAAAAATATTTTGCTTTTTATTTCAATCATTTTAGAGAGCTTAGATACATATTATGTACATTGTACTATATAAACACCATTACTAAAAACCGCATCAAAATCGGACTAGTAGTTTTGGTTTGCTTAACAAATGCTTACCGCAGCGCCCTCTGGTAAGTTGTCACCGTAACACTTATCTAAGACTATTCCCAATCAAACCCGAACCGATCACTGAAAACCGCATCAAAATCGGACCAGTGCAGTGGTTTTTTTTTATATTTTTTATTAACGACGGGGAGACTCTTAGCCTTCATCATACCTGACGTAAAGTATTGATAAGGTTGAAGATGGAAGCGAACCTCTCCCGGAATCCTCAACCACTGAAGGAAGATCTCTGAGGAACTGGGTATCTTATCTCTAACCGCCGCAACACAAAAATGCTGAAAACATTGTTATTATGGCGTCAAACTTAGATAAGATGGTGGACAACAAATCCTCCCACCGACCAAACCGAATACAAATTGTACCCCCGCCGGGAATCGAACCCGGGACCCCTGGGTCTGATACCACCGGTATCAGACCCAGGGGTCCCGGGTTGTAACCACTAAACCACAGAGGCGGTTAAAAGTTTTAGAGATAAACAAACAAACATCCTCTCACGCCAAAAGCATATACCGTCTCCGTACCGTTCGTGGATAAAAAGTACGATATCGAAAATTATTCCCAAAAAAGTAAATTAGGCGTTTAAGCACGAGTGGGCAGGAAGCACGTCGCCGTCAAGCTGATTAGGCGGCCGATAGCGGTCGTTAAGGCACCCGACTCCTAACGGGATAATAAAGAGGTAAAAACCGCCTTATCTCACCTCGGATCTGATCTTATACACCTGAACGGCGAGTTGACACGAATGTGCTTCGACAACGCGATACGATCAATCTTAACGTCTTTTTAATCGGTCATGGGTTTAGTCTATACCTATCAAACACTGTCAGGGTTAAAGAGTCTTGTCTTTCAAATATACTGTACGTACGTATACAGTGTAATCTGTGTTATGTTCAAAATGGTGGAAGGACTTTTATTAGATGTATAAAAATTATGAAAGAAAAACTTAATATTATCTACATATGTTAAAAAATTGCGAAATAAGTTTGTTCTTTTTGAATGCTGATCATTTTCATTGCCAAAAATACTTGACTGTTTAATGAAAATACGTTTTCTACTCACATGTTACGAAAAGTTGGTAAATACGTCGTCGTCGTCTCAGCCACATGACACCCACTGCTGGATATAGGCCTCCCCCAAGGATCTCCACGACGATTGGTCCTGCGCTGCCCGCATCCAGCGGCTTCCCGCGACCTTCACCAGATCGTCGGTCCACCTTGTCGGGGGCCTACCCATGGAGCATCGTCCTGTGCGCGGTCGCCATTCCAGAACCTTTCCGCCCCAACGGCCATCGGTTCTTCTCGATATGTGTCCTGCCAACTGCCACTTCAGCTGAGCAATCCTTCGAGCGATGTCAGTTACTTTAGTTCTCCTACGGATCTCTTCATTTCTGATTAGATCACGTAGGGAAACGCCGAGCATAGCCCTCTCCACTGCACGCTGGGTGACTTTGAGCTTTCTTATCAGACCCATAGTTAGCGACCACGTTTCACTACCTAAAGTCATCACTGGCAACAGACATTGGTCATCATAGACTTTCGTCTTGAGACACTGCGGTAAGTTGGACGCGAATGTTTTGATAGAATAATTTTATTACTGATATAAAGATTGCAGTTACTTGTACTTACATTTAATTTTCAAAACTAAGAACAATATAATGACGTTGGGCCGCGGTCTCCGAGCACAGACACTTAGACACTCGTCTTGAGACACTGAGGTAAGTTGGACGCGAAGATTTTACGGAGCTTCCCGAATGCTGCCCATCCGAGTTGGATTCGACGTGAGATCTCTTTCTCAAAGTTGGACTTACCTAACTGGATTGTCTGTCCAAGGTAAACGTAATGGTCAACAACTTCGAGTGTAGTGTTCCCAACGTGAACTGTAGTGGGTATGACATGGGAATTCGACATGATTTTCGTCTTATCCATGTTCATCCTAAGACCCACTCTTTGGGAAGTACTATGGAGATCTTCGTGCATTGTGTTCAGGTCCTCCAGGGTCTCAGTCATAAGGACTATATCATCGGCAAAACGAAGGTGTGTCAGATACTGGCCATTAATGTTGATGCCGAGTCCTTTCCAGTCCAAGAGCTTAAAGATGTTCTCCAACGCAGCTGTGAACAGTTTCGGAGAAATGACGTCTCCCTGTCTCACACCTCGCTGCAGTTGGATGGAATTTGTGCTCTGCTTCTGTAATCGGACCGACATGGTGGCATGTTCGTATAAGTACCTTAACACCTCGATATACCTATAGTCCACTTGGCACCTCTGGAGAGACTGCAGCACCGCTCAGGTCTCAATCGAATCAAAGGCTTTCTCATAGTCCACGAACGCCAAGCAAAGTGGCAGATTATACTCTCCGGTCTTCTGCATAACCTGCCACAGCGTATGGATGAGGTCTATAGTACTGAAGCCTTTTCGGAACCCGGGTTGTTCGGGAGGTTGGAAGTCGTCCAGCCTGCGAGCAAGACGATTCGTGATGACTCTCGAAAACAACTTATAAACATGGCTTAAAAGTTAGATGGGTCTGAAGTTCTTTAACCGGGTCTTGTCACCCTTTTTAAAAAGTAAAATCACCTCACTTATATTCCATGCTCTTGGCGATTTGCCCTCGACGATAACGGAATTGAATAGCTTCTGGAGGACTTTGAGTATCGGCTTACCGCCCGCTCTCAGAATTCCGCAGTAATTCCATCATCGCCCGCCGCCTTGTTGTTTTTCAGTTGCTTGAGAGCCATACTAATCTCGTACAGGCTGACGTCCGGGATATCTTCGGTGAAGTGTCGGGTAAGCTTGGCTCTGGGGTCTTTAGCCTTGCTTTCAACAGGTGTCTGCGTGGAATATAACTGCCCATATAAACTCTCGATCTCCCTCAGGATTTCAGGTTTCGTAGAAATGATGCGACCGTCGTCAGTTTTAAGCTTCTTCATCTGGCTTTGCCCAATAGACAGATCTCTCGCGAACACTTTGGAGCCTTTGTTACGCTCAATAGCCTCTTTAAAACAGTTTGTATTAAATTGGCGAAGGTCGCTTGTCAAAGGCTTAGAGATCTGCCTATTTAGATGCCGATAGCGATGAGCATCCGCTGAGCCTCATTTCACGTTTCTGATCCATGAGTAGGAGTGTGTGGTCGGAGAGTTTCTTTAACTTGGTACGGCGGGTCTTAAAGAACCTAGAACCTACCGTACGGACAGTGTCCACCACCATGTTGTGTAGATCGTCCAAATCTATACTGTTCTCAAGGGCTTCGAAGCTGGTAATTCGGTAAATACGTACCTCAAAAGGAAAAAACGGAACCCTTATAGGATCACTTCGTTGTCCGTCCGTCCGTCGCTCCGTCTGTCAAGACCGTTTTTCTCAGGAACGCGTGGAGGTATCAAACTGAAATTTATATCTAATACTCAGGTCTACTGTCCCTTGGAGCTGTAAAAAAACCAAACTTCTAATAAAAAGCTATCAAAAGATACAGCCGTTTATGCCGCAAATTTCCGCAAATTTTCGAAACTCGCACGAGATTCAAATCCTACAGGGTACTTCCCGTGAACATAGAATCTTGAAATTTGGTACGAAGTAACGTCTTATAGTACAGATAAAGGAAAAATTGCGAAAACCGTACATTTTTAGTTGCATCATATAATAAAAAATATTTTTGAAAATTTTAAACGGGACCCTCGGTGCTCGAGTCCGACTGGCACTTGGCCGGTTATTTATGTTAAGTACAATTTATTCTTGTATCAAATTACTTTGAACTAATAATAATACTCCATTTTGATTTCATAAATTATTTTCTTTTTCGCCGACTTCAAAAAAAAGGAGGAGGTTATCAATTCCACGGAATCTTTTTCTTTTTATGTATGTTAATTAATTACTCGAAAACGGCTGGACCGATTTGAGTAATTATATTTTTTTTCGAAAGGGTATACTTCCCATGTGGTCACATTTTCATCATGACAGGATCGAAGAAGGGATCCTGGAGAAATCTAGGGAAATATTATAGGCACTTCGATAGCGATTTTGGTATTTTCTAATTAACACATGCATTATGCTTCCGGAAAGCATCATTTGGTGAAGTGAAACTAATTATGAAGACCACGAATGGTCATCGGAACTATTAAATACATAGCATTTCACGGAAGCGATACGATTACCTTAATGTGGTTCATAAGCAATTTATGCTCGACTCAATCCAAGTGATAAAGTGGAGCTGATGATGAAGTACCTGGAATGAACTCCTTAATAACTTAATAACTATCATCAACAATAACTATCATTAATAACTATAAAACTACAGAAAGCAGACTCACTTCGAGGTTTCTCACGTTAATAACTGGGGATGGGTGGGCGTTCCAGTCCGGCGCAGGATTTTTGAGGCGGACATCTTCATTGTTAATCATGTTTTGTGTTCCATTTTCGTGTTGGTTATTTTTATTTTGTTTACGTCTGTATCCATCCACTGTCTATCTGTGTAACACACTTTTTTTTTTAAGCTGTTTATCCTTTATTTTTTTTATCACCGTATTACTAGACCAGACTCGCTTGATAATAATTTTTTTGGAAAGGCAAAGGAACTCGCTACTGTGCAGCCTATCCAATATCGATTTATATTTTTTTTATATTTTGTTACGATGCTTGAATAAATAAATAGATTTCACAACTTATGATTGGATTTCGGAACGCGACAACTTTATCTTAAATTGTTTTGCCCCTAAAAAAATTACAAATCGTTTTTTATTGTTATTTATTATTTTATTTCTATATATCATAAACAAAACAAGAATAATAGTTATGTGTTATGCAAGGCTGGAAAAATGGTTATTTAGCGGCGAGTTACCTCTTTTGAAACCTGAGCAAGTGATGGATTCTAGCACGAGCATAGCGAGTGGTTCAAAGACCGAATCCTGAGCGAAGAGAAGATTTCAAAGGTACAAGACGCTAAAAACTTTTCTGCTGAGCTCCACACACAATTTTTCACCTCACAACAGCGAGGAACATTTTATGGTTGTTTCCGCGGTCAACTTCCGGTATAAAACACTTTAAACAAAAATTTTAATCTAAATATACCTTACTCTCGTTGTTTTAATAATATATAAAACTAAAATAATAAAAAGGAAGTATTATAGTTAATTCAAATATATTGTTACCTAAAAGTAACAAATAAAAACGATTCGCTAAATGTTGACATTGACATGAGACAATTTAAAAATAAATGTTTATGTCACGTTCCGAAATCCAATCATAGGTTGTGAAATCTCAACCACCCGAATATAAAATTCTTATAAGAAATAGTTTAGTCTTATTTTTATTGCTTTTATGATTCAATGAACTAAAATAGTGTAATAAAACCAAAACGAGTATTATAATTAATTCAAAGCTATTTAAAATAAGAATAAAATGTAACAAAAAAGTCAATAGTGCGATTCGGAACGCATTATTACATATTTTTATTAAATTAAAAAAGTACTTTACCGCCCTAGACAACAAAAAGCGATTTTCTACGCAGAAACTAAATGACAAAACCTCCTTTTCCGAGCGTGTGAGGTGAAAAATATATTTAGAAACTCTTTTTTACCGGTAGTTGACGGTCTACAACAAGAACAAGAATTTTCCTTACTGTCGTGAATCCTAGAATCCTTCGCTAGCTCAGGTTTCAACTCAAGTAACTCACAGCAAAATTCAACTTTCCAGACTTGCATAACAAATAACTATGTAAATTGAAGATATTGTCTGATTTATCTCTAGAACAAAAAAAACTGCAGACAGTATTTATTACATTAGATAACTGATTCGTGAGTAAATTGACATATTATATTGACATGAAATTACGAGGACGACAGCTATTATCTAAATAAAATGAACAACTTCCTTTTTTCCTCCACAAAAAGATCCAGCAAAGATATTAACGTTTCACGTGACACGTGACACCAAGCTGCCAACGCGACCCGTTGTCGAACAGATAACTTATGAGGGGTTAACCTCGGCCCGCGTGATCTGGCCGCGTCTCAATCACGCCGCGTGACGATCGCGTGACGCGTGACACCCACTCCCTACAGGCCTACAGAGGCTACAGGCAGGGAGGAAGACCCCCCTTGTCTCATTTGGAAACATTGGAACTTATTTGATGCCGAAACAAGCACTTTTCCTTGTCGACCTTCGTTTATGTCACTTGTAAAGCGTGTACCTACAATTCAGCTTTATCAAATTGTTGAAACAAGCTCCATATTTCTGCTGCAGGCATGCTCGCAGGTGAGACGGAGCGTGTAGTGTTACCCGTCAAAATACGATTGACGACCTGTTGACGACCTGTTTGGCGCAGGGGTACTAAGCCCGCCTTCTGCGCCAGAGGTCCCGGGTTTATCTCCGGACAAGACAGATATTTGTTCATTGAACATGGCTGTTTGTCTTGGTCTAGGTGTTTAATATGTATATTATGTATCTATTTACAAAAAAAAGTATATAAGTATGTTTATCCGTTATCTAGTATCCATAACACAAGTTTATCATGAAACTTAACGTGGGCTAGATAATAGATATGTTTGTATGCAATTATTTATTTATTTATTAAAATAACGTAGGGCGTAGACATGTTGAACTCTCTGATTGAACTGATAAAGAAAATTCTCAAAGTAAGTAAAAACATTTACATACGTATTTCGTTGCCAATCGCAAATCGTGCAAGCTCAAAAAATAAGATAAATTCATTCCGTCAGTTTCAATTGCGTGGAGCATTTCGAAAGTCTCAATTTCATTGTCAGTATTGGAACCTGTGAAAAGTCTGGGGGCAATTCTGAAACTATTTTGTCATAATCGTTTGTGTGACAAATGTGTTTCAAATGTAGCGTTCGATTCTGGATTCTGGACCATATTGTTTTCGTTTTGGTTGGTTCATTGTAACTCAATGAACCATCTCAATGGACTCATTGTAAGTCGGCATGGCTAGCTACCACCATCTTATTTAAGTCTGACGTCATTACAGCATTGTCTTCAGCATTGTTGTGTTCCGGCAGCTAGAGATACGTATAATAGCAGTTTCTCAGTGTATACGGATTGCGGGAGCTGGTATGATGAAGTCTAGCTGGTATTATAAAGGCTAAGAGTCTCCGCGTAGTTAATAACAAAAAAAGCATTATTATACATTCTAGTAACAAGAGCTGTGTAAAAGAGAGCCACAACTGAAACGCGATTGAAATTAGTTTACAGAATTGAGCCTCTGAAGGCACAAATCGCATCGTTCTATGTACCGCTGCCAACGTTCCGATGCAACGTAAGCGGATTACGCCGAACGAAGATACATTTCCGTTTGTTTCTGGAGAATCTCCTTTGATTCTGTTACGCCGCGATAGATATATCGACGCTCCTTTGTAACTTGTGTGAGATTCTTTGATATCTAAGATGCAACTTAAAGTGGTATATTGTTTATAGTGAGCATTGTATGGAATCTGGGAGCTTATTATCTAATTTTAAAATCTATCACAACACCTTTCAATTCGTCATTTGAAAGATATTTACATACTTCAAACCGTCACTATTTGACTTATGATAGGCATTGTGATCGGGACGCGTTTTGAAAGGTATTGAATGAACGAAATTGAACTGTCTAAGCAAAGTGACAGACGAAAATCTTTCAAATGTATAGAAAGTGTCAAATGGAGTGTAATTTAAAACACCATTCGTTCCGAAAGGGATTGCGACTATAAGTTACACAATTCCATAAATCACTATCACAATTACAATACCTTTACAAGAGATTGTGATAGATTTTTAAATTAGACAATTAGGGGGCTCGTTGGATTGCCATTGACCCTTAACAACTCTACCACAAGTGAATTCTCAGATGGGAAGTCCCATCTGAGAATTCACTTGTGGCCGAGTAGTTTTTTTTTCCAATATTTTTTCTATTTAAAATTTATCATAAGACTAAATCTTGATCTAATCTAATGATGATCATAATGAAAACTAAAATATTACAATACTTAATTTAGTTTCGCCGTACGTAGCCCGATTCATCTGCCCGAAAGACGGGAACTGGATATCAAACTATACTCGTACCAGGAGATCTAATCTCTAAGCACGAAACCCGTAGTTTCGGCCTAAGTTCCGGACGTTTCCTACTCCGTATCACCTACGGACAGCTTATTAGTTCGGAGACCCGAGCTAAGAATGAATGAGAATTCGTTTTGACATTGTCCCTACTCCCAAAGTGTTCGTGTCGTTTGTTCAAAACTAGTACATCCGAAATCAATAGAGAGTAGGCATCATCCGTAGTTTCGGGAAACTTAAGGACGGAGGCCCGTATCTTAGTTGACGGGCTTAGAGAGTAGGTTCTTCTCCTGGTTACTGTTATACTATTTTACTATTAAAGAATAGTGGATATTAAACTTAGCACGATGTTGCTCGCAGACTTATGGTAAAATTTTATAGTCTTCTGATAGCAGCGTTTATGTACCTAAGCATTTGATTCTAGGTTTATAGAATTTATTCTCATAAAAACACAAAGTTTACTTAAAATGAGAAAACAAGTATTACATATTATGATTATTTTCTTAGTGGCTATATGTAAACATCGGATACTCGGCACACATACCAATAACAAACTTGAAAACATTTATGAAAATAAGACTCAAAAAATTTATGTTTTTTTTAAATATATATAAATTAAGTTATAATTGATAAGTTGCATTAATTTCTAACAATCGCTTATTAATTAAATACCAATACAGGGCAGCCGAAACAATTAAAACTGAGACAAGGTTTAGGTTTTTAAATATAGACATAACAACAATAAGCACAGTCACACACCCTAAAACAGATATCGTTAGATAAAACTAAGTTGGGTCGGTTACACCATTTATAAATCAAGAACGATTTAACCGGTTTTGATGAAATTTGGCACACAGTTAGTTCATAGTCCGGATCGATACAAACGACACATTCTATTCCGATATTCCTGCGACTGTAATAAGGTTACAAATAAAATACAAAATTCTTTAGTTTATTCTTGAACATATTTTTGCTATTGCATTCCTTTATGTCGTTCGGCAGTTTGTTAAACCGCTGTACTCCCTCAAAAAGTACTGTCTTTTTTCCGTAGTTAGTGCGCGCGTTAGTGAGTTGAAGTTTGTTCGCGTTCCTTAAATTGTGTTTGTTTACTTTTTTATGTATTAATATATTGGATTGTATGGAACCTGTACATATATTTTTAACAAGAATGCATGTGTAGTATATATATAGTTGTTTAAGATTAAATAATTTGGTTCGATCATATAATTGTTTTGTTGGGGTTAGATCATTGTAACGGAACAGGATTTTAATTATTTTATTTTGTAGTCTCTGCAACGGGTTTATATGAGTTGCAGCAGCCGATCCCCATATTTCAACTAAATATTCCAAATGTGATTTTACCAAGGAGTTGTAAATGGTGGTTCTTACTTTGTTTGGAATGTAATTAGCTATTTTACGTAATGCACCCAGTAATGACCGTAGTTTTGTTTTGATATGGTCAATGTGCCATTTCCACGTGAGTTGTTCGTCTATCCATAGTCCAAGATATTTTTCGCAGTGAGTTCGTTGAATTATTACGTTGTTTATGGTTAGTGGGGTGAAATCAGGTATGTGTTTATTTTTAGGGCAAAATATAATGTAGGAAGTTTTAGACGCATTTATCGTTAGCAAGTTATATTTAAACCATTCATTTAGCATATCGAGGTCTTTTTGAGCCGTCTTAGTGATATCGTGAATGGATTTTCCGAAATAGAAAAGACATGTGTCGTCTGCATACAATGTTATATCATAAATCATAAATCATAACATTTATTTGATACAGGCAGAGGACATAGACATAACATATGACAAAAAATACACAAAAATCTTATATATATCTTATATGTCCGTGTAGCCCTATTTTAGCTATATTATTGGTGTAAATTAAAAATAACAAAGGGCCAACTATTGACCCTTGTGGAATGCCATATGTCACGTGACGTGAGGAACTAATGTAATCACCTATTTTCACAACTTGTTGCCTATTTTGTAAATATGACGAGAATACGTTAAATGCTGCGCCCGTAATACCAATGTTATTTAATTTTTGCAATAGTTTTCTGTGACTAACTGTATCAAAACATTTTTTAAGGTCAATGAAAACGCCCAAAGCAAGATTCTTTTGATCAATATTAGTTTTTATTTTCGTAACTAAGTCCACTGCAGCATTTAAGGTACCTGACTGAGGACGGAACCCGTACTGTTGTTCTATTAGTAATTTTCTGTCCGTGACAAAAGTATTTAAGCGGTCATATAAAACTCTCTCGAAAATTTTTGAGATGACAGCCTGACCTGTGAAGACCTGTGAATGACCTGATGACCTGTGAAGTCTGTAATAATTATTGTGAATATACAATATTCATATAGCTACCACCATCTTATCTAAGTCAGACGCCATAACAACAATGTTTTCAGCATTGTTGTGTTCCGGCAGTTAGAGATAAGATAGCCAGTTCATCAGTGGTTGAGGGTTCCGGGAGAGGCTCGCTTCCATCTTCAGCCTTATCAATACTTAATATAAGGTATGATGAAGGCTAAGAGTCTCCCCGTCTTGAATAAAAAAATATAAAAAAATCACATTATTAATTTTGTGAATATTGAAAAACTATACGTACCATAGATTCGCAATTATGTTCGTAACTCAAAACAAAGTCCTCTAAATTGTGTTCAAAGCAGATGTTGCCTTAGACCTGAGGTCTGATTGTGAAATCATGAGTTTACAATTTGACTGAGAATTGTTCTCATTCTCAATAACTCAAGCTCAGTAATACTAATTTTTGGAACAAGAGTTTGTAGAATTGTGGAAATAAATATCAAATATGCTGACATGTAAGCTTTGTTCTGGTAATGAGCAAGTCATCCGTAACTTCTCAGAGAAGTAACTTTTTTATGTAAGAATTAATTTTATCTTACAATCATAGCATTGTAAATGAAAAAAAAGTTTAAGGCGCCCCCTAGACGCTCAGTTAATACTGTGATTCATCATTATTTATTTTATTTTGTGATATATACTGATCGTGTAGTCTAGTGTACTGACTGTAGTGTAGTGTAGTGGACTGTCAGTATATATTGCGGATTTCTAGATTTCGCAATTCCGTATTGGCAGATTGTGATAAATACTGATTAATTCGATTACTGATTAATGCTTTATTAATTCGCATAAAGTAATAATCCTAATTCAAATTGGAAAACCGTTATAACGCATATTTTTAAATCGTATGAAATTATTCTGCATAACTAATTACGCAAAATTTTAAGGCGCAAAACGTTAATTGTCATTATGATGACTTGGGATAAATGGTATAAATATATAAGGCAAATTAATAACAAGTACTTCTGTTGTCTGAAAAAAATAACCACGAAAGAAGACTCCAGAAATCTGACCCCAAAATCGATGAGCTCCGGCGCAGAAAAAAATATGCCAAAATGTTCATCATAATGTGTAGAGTTTATGTATATAGTTTATATAAATAATAATAAAATATATAAAAATAGTTTTTTTTTTCTCTAAACGGATGTTTGATCTGTAATAAAATTGCCAAGCTCAGGCGCAAAAAAAAAGTAATTATGCAATATTTTTCACTATTGTGGAGAATAAAAGTATAATTTGTTTATTTCATTTCAATGGCTATCATGCAGGTAAAATATGTGGTTTTTTTTAAGTGTCGTAATGCTTTACAAGTTTCTTTAAATAGTAACAGTGGGTAAAATGAAAAAGAAAATGAAGAAATACTTAAATGTTTTGAACAGGTTGTTTTTTTTTGGTGGACAGAATTATTATAAGCCGTAACAATAAAATATTGATTGGTTAAATTTAGATGTGGTTTTATGTTTAATATTTTATACGACTTAGTTACTTCTAAATGAAAACTTTGTAAAAAAAATAAAAACCGATTTTAAAAACTAAAAAATAAGCCTTTTGGAATCGGTGCCAGCCAGTGCCAGTTTCGGTATAAAGAAAAATAAAAATAATAGAAGTGCAATGTAGAATGCCTTGGGTTTGTTTTTATTTCATAATTTTTAAAGTTATAATAAGTCCCGTACACAGAACAGTACCCCTATTACGAGTTTGCTTAACATGACATTTACAGGACTCGTGAGCGTAGACTATCGGATACACTGCTCATGTCGGTAAAACAGTCGCTAAATATGAAAGAGACAGAGCTACATTTTACGTTAACGTTTACTGTAGCGTCAAGTTTGCCAAACTCGTAATAAGCCTACAGGTAACATAAACGACGATCGAATAGGTTTAGTATCTGACACCGCGCCATCTATGGCAGTGTTAGATACTTATTCCGCGCATTGACGAAGCATGCTGGCCTGCAGCGTAGAAACAGTAAAAAGCGCCATCTACCATATAGCACCGGCATATTAAATACTACTACGTTATCGAATACAACATTATTTTCAAGATTTCCTGAACATAACTGACTACAAAATTTAAAAAAATGGGAACTTGTTGATGTAAATCCTGATGTTATAACGTTTGAATCATCGAAATCAGTTCAGCTTTCTTCGAGTAATCGGTGAACATACATATAAGGATAAGGATATAAGAATTGATAACCTCCTTCCTTTTTTTAAGTCGGTTAAAAATATACGTAAATCTCTGCTTTAACTTTCCTTTCCCACTTGTTACTAGCGTTTGATATACGGATCATCATTAAAATTTATGTATTGTAAACAGTATGTGTATTTTCTGATTAAAGGATTTTGTTAAACATTTGCTGAATGGTCCCTTTGTGTGCAAAAAGTGTCT
The DNA here is from genome assembly GCA_910589605.1 of Chrysoteuchia culmella. NCBI lineage: Eukaryota > Metazoa > Arthropoda > Insecta > Lepidoptera > Crambidae > Chrysoteuchia > Chrysoteuchia culmella. The sequence goes on along the minus strand of OU342658.1, from coordinate 20,188,304 downwards.
CGAGACCAAATATTTTTTATTTATTTTTCCTGTTTCATAGATGCATTTATTAGTCTATTTATAAACAATCGCAAGGTATTGTACAAAAACTGTATATCCGTAACAACTGGGTTAAACTTCGTATCTTTGGAAGGTAATCTTAATATGTTAGCCACGATTAATACTCGATAATCAATAAGACTTTCACCAGCATGTCCAAACAGTATGCAAGGCGGCAAACCAAATGTTAGGGTTTGTAATGAGAATAAGTTCGCAATTTGATAATTTGAGAGCAGCAAGGGTTCTATATAACTGTTATGTTCGTAGCAAACTCGAGTTTGGTGCTATCGTTGTACGAGGACAAATACAGTTTATTGGTGGAAAAAACCAACGTAAGCTTGCGTTAGGCTGCACAAAAAGGAATATGGCTATTACCCTTTCTTGTATCCGTCAGTATTTGTGTCGGGTATGGTTGATATGGATACCCTAGAGTTAAGTAGGGTAGTTCAGTATCTAATGTATTACTTATTATGAATACATCACAGGATAGATAATTGCTCAGCTTTGGAGAGGCTTCGTAGCTCCAGCTTAGAATTAGACGAGTCGAAGCGGGGACAGTTGCACCTCGTCGGCGTCCGCGTCTTCTGTACAAACCAACCGCGCGCACATGACGCGGAGGTCACGCACCTACCATACAAATACAAATATCTTTATTTGCTTTAAATAGGGTATAAAAATGGAGATCTTAAAAGTAGGTGAATCAGGAAGGAGCTTAACCTATTTAGCCAACTTAAGTAGCATGCAAACATGAACAGAATCTAATAATAATATTAAGAATTAAATTTAAATGTCATTACATACTCGTTATTAAAATTGCTTCTTAAATAGTCAACTGAGAGGTAGGTACTTAAGTAGTAAAAAAAACGTCCAATTCACATAATATACCTCACCTTATATAATCCCATATCGACCACAAATCCATTTTGATATTACATAAGTACTACTTGTTATCATATCTTATGAATTCATCAATTGAGTAGAATGCCCTGTCCACTAACCATTTGCGTAGTAAAAATTTAAATCGACTAAAAGGAAGGTCTTTGAAGCTATCGGGTAATTTGTTGTAAATGGTCCTTTAGCAGTTTTTTGATATTTCGCCGAGTTTGGGACTGTTTCTATAATAGTACTAGTCTGTGAGGATCTTAAACTTCTTTGAGTTAGGTCACTCCCTTGAGTGAACCTATAACCATTTCGCTTGACATATAGGGCTGTTTCTAATAGGCAGGGTAGCGTTAGTATGTTTAGGGATATAAAATATAAAACCACAAAAGGAGAAGTACTAAAAGGGTATATTGTACGTTGGGGGTGCCCCGACCAAGAGAGATTTTTTTTTTTTTTTTTTTGAAGTATTATTGTGTCGGGGGTTTTTAAAATTTTATTTTTATTTCATCCTTTTTAAATTACACACAAAATTAAAAAAAAAACGCAATGAAATCGCTTGATCCGTTTAGGCACTACAAATATATAAAAAGACAATTTTTTTGCCGCCATTTTGTTTTTTTTGTGCTGCACCTAAATTTGCCCAGGGTGTACATTATTTTAGTCAAAGCACCACCTTTGTATCTATTACCGTTTTGGCAGGCCATCTCCATAAATGGCCGGATGGATTTTTATCAAACGTGGCTAAGAACCATCTCGATTAATTTAGCTTCCAATTTAAAAAAAACCGCATTGAAATCGCTTGATCCGTTTAGGCTCTACGAATATACGTACAGGCAGACAGACAGACAGGCAGACAGGCTTCAAACTTATAACACCCCTCTTTGCGCTGCGTCGGGGGTTAAAAATACGGCTTACACGATGTGTCTGATATCAAATTGCAGTGGCTCTGATGCACCGTTCTTGAGCAATGAGTAGTATTTTGATGTCAGTACCATTTCCCCAAATCAACCATTCGTGCTTCACGCTTCGTGGCTGTTGGGGGACATGCTTGCTCAGCTCGACGATGTAGACATGTTTGCCGACAGCTTAGGGTACATTTATGACAGAATCTATATATTTGTAAACAATATGCTTACCTATGTAATTTTATTATTTATAATTTTAGTGTTTGTAATTTTATTATTATTATTATTATTTGACATATGAAACTATTGTATGATATACCTTCTTTCTTATTCAAATTTTTCGTTCCCAATATTAATTTCGTTTGATTTAAATTCATTGCATCAGTATTACTTGTCATTTCTTTTTATTTTCTTAATATAGGTATTTATTGTCATTTTTAATTAATTCCACTGTAATATTGTTAGTTTAAGCTTACAGGCGTGTTGGAATTTTTTGTAAGCCTGTAAGTTTTTTGAATAAATAAATACCTGAAATAAAAGCGATTTTTTAGAATGGCGAATATCAATAATTTGTTTGCGTATTAAATGCTAAATTTTGAGAGTGCTTTCGTTTGCGCCGGAGCATGGTAAATGTTGTATGGGCCGTGACGAGTCTCCTTTAAGTAATTTAAGTAACACTTTTATTACCTATATCGTGACCTGCATGAATAAGACAAACTAGGCTTTTAATTTTAGACATTAGAATACGTAGGTACCCTCTCAGTAAGAAGTTAATTAGGTAGTAAAATATCGGTGTGCCGTGTGGTGACGGCCTAAGAATACAAGCGTCACCACACCCTTACATGCCTGGGATGTCGTAAGAGTCCACTAGGAGGCTCGACGCATTGAACACCTGTGCGAGAGAAGGAAAACTTGAAACAAACCCTCTACCAACCCGTCTGGCCAGCGTGGTAGCAGTAGGCTAATAGCCTCCTATGAACGCCACAATAGGCGTGAGCTAGGAGAGGCCTATCTCCAGCAGTGGACGTCCACAGGCTGATGATTGATGGGTGAAAATATCGGACTGGAACAAAAAATACCTAACATCGAAGGCTAAGGTGGGAGCATCGCTTCTTTTATTTTATAACAATTAACGTTATAGTTAATAATATTAGGCAACTTTAATTTTGCAAATTCATTATTATGCGCAATAAGTGTTATGTTTTTTTTATTATTATGTTCAATGTTATGCACATTTATGTTACGCCAATTCTCTAATCTATTATGACAATTAATATTAGGCGTATTAAAGGGCACCCAATAGCCACACTAGCGTGTGAACCAAAGAGTAAAGTAATTATAAGTGTGAACTGTGTGAAAAACTTTGCAATAAAAAATAATTAAAAACAAGATGCCGTCGAATTGAGAACCTCCACCTTTTTTTTGAAATCGGTAAAAAAATTGACGTGATAAATACTGAATGTTCTTGTTCACTCCGATAATGAAATGAAATGTATTAGTATTTATAATAATAATGGATCACAGTATTAACTGAGCGTCTAGGGGGCGCCTAAAACGATATCTGTTGCTCGAAGGCGCAGTGGTTAGCGCGTCGGCCAGCGATTGCGGAGGTTAATCAACTTAGATTGGGTCACTCATATAGGATTGGTGACCATTTCTTAACGTGCTAGATATAGTCGTCATCAGCCATTTTTAATGTCCCTAATGCTGGGCCACTGGCCATCCTTATGGATGTATAATGAGAACGGGTCATGACTCATGACCCACCACGCGGGCCCAATGCAGATTGGTGCGTTTTAACGACTGCAAACGCAGCCGGGACCAACGGCTTAACGTGCGTTCCGAAGCAAGGAGGATCTCGAGATAGTAAATTTTTGGTCAGCCATCCCGTGACCGACCATTGCGAAAGTTGCTTAACCTCAACAATCGCAGGCCAAGCGCGCCAACCACTGCTCTTCACGGGCTTCGCCACGGGCTGGCTAGATGTAGCACCAGCAAGTTAATAAATTGGTTCCATGCATCATGCATGCATGCTCATCCATACTCCAAACTTATATGAAGGTCTGCAACCCAGCAGTGAGACTTTTAAAAAAATAATTAAGACTGAGAACTATTTAGAGGTCATCCTTAATGTTAATACGTCATCTAACCTGAAAAATTGTAATACGGCCGCGGCCTAACAAACGCCTCCGCTCTACGTCTCTTAGGCGAGAGAGCAGTAACTGCAAATAAATTAACTCGGACAAGTGAGCGCTGACAATGCCCCGGCGCCGATGAGTTATCGGCGTGGTGTACGCCGCCCGCCGACCCCGCCGACTACGCTGACCCCGACGCCCCGTCACAGTATTATGCTTAAGCAGAATTAAAACTCGACCTGGGGCATATTTCCCTGAATCATTAGTTTACTAGTATATTAGTTATTAGTTACTGGTATATATAAATATAAAATATTGTTATTAGACTTGTAACTAATAGTAATAGAGTAATAAAAATATTTGTGTGGATATATGTTACAATATAAAAATATTTGTGTGCTATGTTGCCCATCCCATAAGCACAATTTAGTAAAAAAATAATAACCAAAAGAGAGAATTTTATATCATTTCATTACTTACGTGCCATGGCTTATAGATTATTGACTTTAAAACAATACCAGATTTTTTCAATTAAAATTATAAAGTCTCTTTACATAAGTAGTTGACAAGGGCACCAAAAATAGGTAGGATAAAAAACAATATCTCCCCATTTTTACATTGAAACCCAAATAAAAATCATTTTCCTACTTCATATTTCATCACACGTCATACTAATATTATTAGCGCAAAAGTGAGAATGGGTGTATTGTGTATGGACACCTACTGAACGGGTTTGGATGAAATTTGGCACACATATAGAAGATAGCCTGGATAAAATACTAATATACAGAATATTAATTCCCGATATGAAAATTTTACTCTTATAATTATGCTAATAATTTATTAGTGTACTAGCGGATCCTCGCGGTTTTACCCGCGTGGTGCCCGTTCCCGTGGGAATATCGGGATAAAAATATAGCGTATGTCACTCGGGAGAAATGTAGCTTTCTAATGGTCTAAGAATTTTCTAAATCGGTCCAGTAGTTTCTAAAATTAGCGCGTTAACAAACTCTTCAGCTTTATAATATTACTAGCTGTTGCCCGCGACTTCTCCGCGTCAATTTCAATTATTGTGATCGCGATTAAGAAGTTCTAAAATAAAATAATAGGTACCGTAAAATTACTTCAGAAAAAAGACATTTACTGTCGCGGACATTATTTTAGATCATTTAAAGAGTAATAATTCTTTTATACATATTTTTTGGGTAACTTGAACCGTTTATACAGCGCACGCAACGGAAGCCCTCAAACATGGATAATTTTCCCCGTTTTTGCAACATTTTTAACTGATGCTTCGCTCGTATGGGTCGCTGCGTGATGTTATATAGCCTAAAGCCTTCCTCGATAAATGGACTATCCAACACAAAAAGAATTATTCAATTCGAACTAGTAGTTCCTGAGATTAGCGCGTTCAAACAAACAAACTCTTCAGCTTTATAATATTATTATAATATAAAGTATAGATATAAGTATAGATTTGACAAATAATTTTTTCATAAAACAAAACCGAGTTTACTTGGGTAATAATTCACTAATATTTATTAGTGGAACACTAGTAGCTAATACTTTACCTGGTAGTTTCATAAAACGCACACTAGTAAACTAATAGAAAATATTAGTCCATGGACTAATTATTATTAGTCTAATAAGTTTCGTGAAATAGGGCCCGTGGGGCCTAATGCTTTGCGCCACGTAGCAGGCTATGTGTAGCTGGCATCTATCGTGCAAAATTTAGAAAGTCTTTTCTGCGTGATAAATACCTAGAGCGGTAGGGATGTCATTCATATTTTGCCGGCTGTCGTCAGCCAGTGGCACTTGCCACAGCGTGCAGAGTCAGTTCAAAATAACTCAGAAGTTAGATCCTTTAATTCATACTCGGTCACGGAGCGCCTTGGCCATGATCTACCATGGCCGATCTGGAAGTCTTTAGGTTTCGGAGTAAGAGCAAAGAAAACTTTGCTCCCACCGGTCTCTTCTTTCTTTGGACAGATGGGGTTTGCGACTGGTTCCGCAGAATGTCTTTACGGTATAATCCAAACGTGTCACTGACACCTGCATGCAGGAGGATCTTATGACAGCATCCGACAATGCTGTCAAATTGATTAAATTGGCGGTAACACTCTAGAGTCTGCCATAAGCCATCGAAAGGTAAGAAGAAGAATCACAGAGCTAAATACTACGCTTGACCGCTCGTCTCGACGCGGCACTCGCGACAGCCTACAACTGCAACTCAAAGTTTCATAGGAGGCTTTGGATCGGCGCGTCTGTCTGAGTGCATCATTTCAGCCGTTTGTAGGCAGTATAAGTACTGTTCTAGCTTATATTTATACTGTGGCCCCGCCGACTGCGACCCCGCCGCCCGCCGCCCGCCGATGATTTACAACAACGCTCTATCGAGCTCGTAAATCCTTTCCCCTTGTTACCCTCCACATGGACGTCCTAATCATGGAACTTCCGCAAAAGAATTGTTTATTTTCCTCCTACAAATCGCCTGTGTGCGCACGAAAATTGTTTGCAACTGTGAATGAGGATAGACTTTCTGTTTCAATCATAGCAACTTGGAATTATGATTTCTTAGAACCAGTATTATTATCTGGGGGTTAGTCGGCTTAGTATGTTTTTACAGCCTGTCTGATCTACTAATCTCTTTATCGTTAGAGCTGTTTAGATTTTTTTTAAATTAACCTAAATGTTTAACAGTAGAACACTTGAAATATAGTATTGTTGTATAAGATTTTAAACTTTCGCGTTCCATTATAATTATATATTAAAACAACGGGACTAAAACGCGCTATGTTGCAATAGCCGATGTCACAAGCAGACAGTTTGCTTGTGACCACGGCTATTGCAACATAGCCGAAACGTCAAGCTGTAAGTACATAGTTGTACTACATAACAAATGTCGACTTTTAGTCCCGTTGTTTTAATATATAATTATAGTATTGTTGTTACCACCCAGATGCTAAGTGTTATTTAGAACTTGTTTTCATTTCAAACATTATTCTAAACCTCTTTCAGCACAGTCTAAATCTCAACATTCGCACTCGGCTGATATAACGGGTTCACGTACACACGCGCCGCTTGCTATCGCTACACAGCCGGCCCTTCGATCTCACTGGTTTTCACTGGTACAACAGTTACGAGCTCGTGGAAACGTGCATATAGCGACGCGTATCTGTGTGGGTGCGTAATTTCTGCCGTTTTTAGGCAGTGCAAAGACTGTCTAGACTATGCTTTCAGTCTGGCGATAGACTATACTAAGATTTACAAGTGACACTGCGATACAATAAGTAGACTTCCCTGTAGAACCCATTTAAGGCGATACTCGAAAAAAATATGCTGAAGCGAGATAGCAATGAGAAAACGACGCGCACGGGAGCGAGACCGATTTTGCAGATTAGGCAAAAAAAACACAAAATCACTTCGTATTAAAAAACTACAGCGATTTAAAAAAAATGCTTCTATACGATCCTAAATATTATTGGTGTCCACTTATTAAACCAATTTCCAATAGTGTAAGTAACCCCATTTAATAATAATCTTGAATTTTCGTATTATTTAGAGGTCTTTTCGAAAAGAAAAAGTGTCGAGGCAAAATCGTAAAATCGTGTTTTTGAAACTATACGAATCTAGATAAAGGTATGAAGAAATATATATGTTATTACCAGATTTGTAACAACTGTAACCGTGCTATAGTTTTATATCAAAAAGTGCATATTTTTTCCGAGTAGCGCCTTAACGTCCTTCCTGAAACCGCGCTGTAGTCCGTCCTTGGAGAATACCTAGTTTGAAAGTTCGTATCACCAGCAAAGTGAACGCAGAAGGGAATTAAATTATTAATTTCCTCAGAAATTCACAAAGTGAGTAGAGCTCGTATCTTGGGCTTGTACCCACTTACTATGGATTTAAACTAAGAGTATTATACAAGCAACAGGTGTGGTAGACATTATTTTGTAAATAATTACGTGTTTATTAGTTACCGTGGTACTTAAATAAAAATTGAATAAAACTTACGAAATTCTTGATTTCATATTGAAAGTGGATTTTTAACAAGATTGGACTCATATCTTTATCATTTCTGAAAAAAACTCAAACCTCTAAGTAGCTAAGACGGCAATGATTCGATATTCATCTAAATTGAAAATTCAAGACTTTTCTGACTTTAAAATATGTCGAAGCTCATACTTTAAGACACAACCTTAACATAAGTTAAAGGAAAACAGGCAGGCTGAAAACAAAACAATACTCTGCTGCGCTACAGGGGCAGTATTGTAACTAACACTTCTCATTCAATCAAAATGTGTTGTTAATATTTCTTTGCCGCGTTACTTTCTAGAAGTGAATACAAGTTGTTAAGATAATTATTGAACAAATCACGGTAAGTTGCTGATCGCTGTTCCCGTTTAAAATAACCCATTTTCCTTGCCTGAACGCCTGAACAAAACTGTTAATTTTTGTTTTATGTACTAACAAAGTATTAATGTATCCACGGCGACGACGAGAAGTAAATGCTGTATTCTGAGTTTTTACGAATATTTTTTCGCAATAACTTTTCCCATCACTCGCTAACCCTTTTCCATAATCCAAGAGAGTTTTCCCATAGAAGATCGACAACCGTCTTTCCCTGAACATAATTCTCATGTCAATATGTACAATAAAAATAATGCTATTGTAACGCTGATGTCAGCTTCACCTCATTCCATCTCATCATTTTAGTTAGACAACCGTTATAAAACGATATGTTGTCAAAAGTACATCGCAACCAATTCCTTGATATTTTACCTCCTCGCTGGCGATGGGGAAAATAAGAAAATACGAAGACTTCCTCCAATCCTGTCTACTTTAATAATATGCGGACATCTGGAAGAAACGTAAATTTCCCAAAGAAATGTTTTCCTACCCTCCGAATGAATATGTAGGATATTATTTCAACATATTTATGGATTCTCAGAAACCCTTTTATATTTTAAGGCTGACTTTCCTGTTACATCAAGTACCTTTAAATTATAACGCGAAGGAATAAGGTACAAATAATTCCATATTAAAAGTATTTTAACATTGAAAATGTTTTTTTCGCCCCATTTTCGCTGAAAGTGCGACTCGCCCGTGATTCCTTGAGGTAGGCTTTAAGATGATGTAAAAATATTTTAAAAAGGTGTTTTTGTAAAAGCTTTTTTTTGGTTTTGAAAAAAAAATACGCGTTCTTACTGAAAATTGAATTCGACGAGTTTCAAGATAATGTAAAAATAAACGTTATAAAAATATTTTGGAAATGTCAAAAACTCCGTCTCCGTCCCAGAAGCGCCCCACGTATGACTTTAATTGACGCCGTTTGATTTTAGATTTAAAATTGTCATTAATATGTGTCTAAAATAAATTGCTTGTGAGAAATTGTACGGTGATGGGAAATAAAAATATAAATAAATAAATAAATATTTGCATACAATCACACAAATTATCTAGCCCAAGTTAAGTTTCATGATGAACTTGTGTTATGGATACTAGATAACGGATAAACATACTTATATGCTTTTTTTGTAAATACATACTTAATATACATATTAAACACCCAGACCAAGACAAATAGACATGTTCATGCACACAAAATATTTGTCTTGTCCGGGGATCGAACCCGGGACCTCTGGCGCAGAAGGCGGGGTTAGTACCCCTGCGCCAAACAGGTTGTCAATATATTACTTTTTTTTTTATAGTAGGTTAATTTTTGAAAGGTCAAGTCGTGTAGAGCACGAGATCTATGATATTTTTTTTGTATAGGTATAGGTACTTAAACTGTCGTGTGGGTTCGTCTGTCTGTTAGTGTGATCAATTGTTTGTTAGTGTAGCCTTCTACCTTAAAATATTCAATTTATTTACGTATTAATTCCTAAACTGAAAACTCATTGAACGTCAACTGCAATTTGTGGGTCATATTAAAGCGGCTCGCGCCGAGTTGCGAATAATAAAATGGTAATGCGCCTGTTGTGAAGCTCCAATTTGCGAGGAGTTGCGGAATTGCCGCACGGAAACTTCAGGCGGTAAAGTTGGCGACGCGTATATATTGGGCGAATATAATAATATACTTATGGTTTTTAATGGGATACGTATAATAATTTTACTTAGTTACAACGACACTGCCACTATATTTTATTTAGTATAATACGCATGATTGGGGCGTCACGAGGAAAATCATATTTGGCTCGTACAACAAAAAGCGTCATCTCTGTATTTCTCATTGTTAGTGACAATTTATTATCTGCTAGCTATGATTTGAGAGCTTTTCTTCGACCACAAAATTACAGAAGACAATAGGCAAAGTAAAAAATGTGCACAACATTTTGACCTAAATTCCAGAGACTCAAATATTAAAATAAACCGCTTTATGTATAATAAATAACGATGGTATGTTCCGTATTAAATTACAAAATAATTCAAAATGGTTCTTTGGAAGAACAACCAGGTCATAAAATGCTTCCGTTGAAATTCTTATAGCCCACACGGGACAGATTTAAGCATTTTGGAAAAAGTCCAGATTCCGCATATTTTCCTTTATACCCTCTATAATACATAATGCATAGAAGTAGAACATTGAAGCTGCAGAAATATTTCGGACAAAGATATTGCGATATGGTACGGATGCGAACTCGATAGGGGTACGAGCAAACAACGCAGTAAAAAGCAGGTTTAGTTTCAGAAATTGGAACTCAGCATCCGTAGCTCCTCGTTTGGAGAAGTGAAACAAAACAAGCAACAAATATTGGCGCAACTATTCGCACGGGCAGCGCCGGCAGGCAAACAGGCGAAATGTAAATACTTTGCGAAACTAATTTTGCTGTACATATTTTAGAATTGTTCGGGTTAACTTTTTATTATTCCACACCAAAAACTATTTTGTTTAATTACTCACAATATTATTAAAATGTACCTACAAATTAACTCGTCAGGTATAGAAAAAATTATAATCTATCCTATAATAATCTATCCTATCTGGTTCATGCGTCATGCTCTTGAACGGGTTCCGCCAGCGAAATTGGGTCTACCTCAGTCTGCTTATCTTAAAATTGTGCTTGAAGCCTAAATATTTTTATCTAAAATAAATTGATACTGACCTGTATGTACACAACCTCACAACTTGCAGTACAGTAATCTTGTAATGCGAGAAATGTTGTAATGTATGATAGACAAGTCTTTCTTTGCCAGTTGAAAATTGTTTACGGTTACAATAACCATAAAACGTAATATTATAAATTAGTATTTTCATTTTGTGATTACCTTTTAAGCAAAATTTCGCTTAAATGCACAAGATCATTGCGTTCTTGCAATACTTTTCGGTTCCATGGTGTCGTACAAAATAATGCAAAGAATCGATTTATTCCAAGAGCTTTGGACACTTATAATAAAAAATATAGAAGCATCGATTTCTTCAATATTAAGCTTTTGTGTAAAATTCTTATCCTGGTTTGGGCTTGTAATAATACCTAGTTACTATGTATTTTCACTTTAGTTTGTACTTAACGGCTATATTGTAAATTATTATAAGTGGAAACTTTGTTGGTAAATGTGTCACCCTAATGTTAGTTATAAATTATGTAATATTTAAGGTTGTTTTTTTCCCAATAGAAAATGGTTCGCGCGCTCGGCCTGCGATTGTTGAGGTTAAGCAACTTTCAAAATGGTCGGTCACGGGATGGGTGACCAACAATTTACTATCTCGAGCTCCTCCGTGCTTTCGTAAGGCACGTTAAGCCGTTGGTCCTGGCTGCATTTGCAGTCGTTAAAACCCACCAATCCGCATTGGGCCCGCGTGAGGGGTCACGGCCCGTTCTCCTTATCCATCCATAAGGAAGGCCAGTGCAGTGGGGACATTAAAAATAGCTGATGACGACATAATATCTTTCGCTTCAGGAGCAGTGTGAAGCATTGCTTCAGACACTAAATAAAACTCTAACCTTATTAGAACTTTTTAAAGTTTGCATTTTACAATGCTATTTTTATGTTATACTTAAATATAAATAAAAAAAAAACTAAGAAAACCACTGGTCTCATGTCGCTCAGACGGGACTCGAACCACCCCTTAGGAATAAGTGTTTTTTTAAATATTTCTAACCTTATTATTTTTTAGCAACAGCGCCAATGTTCTCGGTGCTATGCCACGCGGCTGTGAGTTAGACAGCGTATTTATGTTATAGTATAAGATTATATATATAACGGTTTCTTGTTTTCCTACTTAAAATACATAACTACTTAAAATGATAAGAACTCCATCAAAGTGCCGGCACTATAGCGGCACTTCCCTATGGTCAATCATAACAATATTTGTTTTCCTACAGCGAGCACGCTTATATCATACGGACCAGCTTGGTACGTCGTAGTGCTACTACGACGTTGCAAACTCGTAGCGTACTTTATTTTCGACGCCGGTAACTCCTGGCCTTCATACAGCAAGTATGGTATTAGAATTCTAAAAGATATAATGCGTCGCGGGTGATTCAGCGGGTTGTAATTTCGGTTTGCTAAGTAGTTAGGAACCAAAGAGTATCACCAGCACGTTCACCAGGACCTAGTATAGTGATATGAATGAGTTCCAAGATTTCGGTTTGAAAATTGCCCGTTTGTGATTGAGCTGCCTTTGCATAAATTTGAAATATATGTTAAAAAAACGCTCTTAAGCAAAGGTTATTACAAGGTAGATTACAAGGTAGATCCTCTTATATTAAATATGTTTCAAGATTGTAGATTTGTGTTTGGCAACGACATGTTCCTTTGTAAATGTTGTTTTATTCTGTTAAAGCTGATAAGTTTCTTGCGGCCGTTCTTCTTATCAGATAAAAGATGTCCTGAATGGCTGGTAGGAAAAAAAATTAGACGATTCGAAAGCACTTATCTATAAGTCTATTTGAATAAAAATCTTTGACTTTGACTTTACTTAATTAATTGGCACTGAGACCTGGACATTGACTTTTAATTAAACATATAAATTTTATGACTTAATTTCATATATTATAGCTGGTGCCCGCGACTTCGTACGCGTGGACTTTTTTGTAGTACTTACATTTTTTTATTTGACGTTAAAGATCGACCATTAAATCGTGGTTCTTCAACAAAAATGATTATTAAATGCCGTAAGCCAAAGGAAATTTATTATACCAATGTAGCTGTAAGGTGCTTAAAGTATTTCTTTATGAACTACATTGGTGGTTTTTCCGTTTTGAGCCAATATGAATAAACCCGCAGCTCTACTGACCCGCGAAAAAGCAACATAGAGCTGTCCGTAGGAAAAACAATTGGACCTTAGTGCGACACCAGCGGCTTTCAGCGTTTGTCACTGCTACTTATTTATAGTCAAATCAAACCACGGGCTCACCCAGGGAACTGTGTGCGTGTGCGCTTGAACTCGAACGGAAAATTTTTAGGGATGGGCGGTATACGCGGTATAAACTCAGTTTTACCGGCAGTACACTCAGTCAGGATCTCAGCTTCAAAGCACTTACTTTAAGTCGGGTCTCTTTGCATAATTTTGGCTCAGTAAAATTTCACAAAAGCAATATCGGAACACCGACTTTAAGATTGATCTTGTGATCAGGGAGACCACTCGCTGGAAGTGAATTAAAAAATTAAATTGGGTAATTTGTGGCGTCGTCCTGATCAAATACATTGTTAAAGCAAGTGTAAACTTTATCCGGGACAATTTTCGCAATTTTTTCTTTCAGTTATTGCAGTTGCTTGGTCATTTTTAGGGTTCCCTAGCCTAATGGCAAAAAACGGAACCCGGAAAGATTCGTCATGTCCGATGTATGTCACAGCCACTTTATTCCAAAACTATGAAGATTACACAGTTGAAACTTGATAGGTAGACGTATTCTGTAAACCGCTTTACGGTTTTTACACAAAAATAAAAAGTAAATATATTTAGGATGAACTCCCCATACATGGAACTGGAACTAGATTTTTTTTGTGCGGCAAAGTGGCAAAATGTGTGCCCCCCCCCCCCCCTTTAACTTTTAAAATAAGAATTGAAAAATAAAAAAAAAAATATGTTGTAGAGCTTTATAAAAACTTACAACGAAAATTAGTTTTAACGAAATATATTTAGGCAGACGAAAATTTATAGTGGCATTTTGGGTAGGTGTATTTAATATAATAATAATAATAATAATAATAGCCTCTCGAAGTCCAACCCCTCGTCCAGGCTGAATATCTAAGCACACGTGAGAGGCGGACACGTACAACTGAAACTTACGTGACCAACGGGGCATATCTGGTTACCCAAGTCAAGGTGGAACAGCATGCGCCGATGACTGCGTGACTATGGGGAAGCATAGTCTCAAGTATGCGAACTCTGGATACCTCCAGTTTTAAGTACCCTTGCCATAGTAAGCGGGGCACTGCTATGGTTGACATCCTATCCCTTGCTACTCGTGGGAACGAAATGAGAAGAACAAAAGTAAAAAACACAAATAAAAGGACTACCCAGTTTCTAGCTGTTGTAGCAGAGTCTATGACTCAGAACACATCGTCGGACTATTCCCAATATCCGAATGTTACACCAGAGCAAGCGATCTCAATTCCAATTAGACGGAGTAGTAGAAAGACAGTCAATAGATATAGAAGTCCATCACCATCTACTTCTGATATACAGGAACCATATAGTTCATCAAGCACTGCATCATATAATCCATCATTAGACACTGTACACGAAAACAGTTCAGAAAGTCAAGAACTTAATGCAATAGGCCCCGAATTAGATGTTACGCCGGAAGGTAACCCCCTTTTACCTGCGTCCACTAAGACTGGGAAAAATAGAGTACGCATGAAATGGAGTCCAGAAGTAAATATGTTTATCATGCGCTCATATTATTACGTTACCAAACTTGAAACAGATATGACTACTTACAGGAAAAAGCTTCACGAACACTTTTGTCAACAATATCCCTATGTAAATGTTTCCGAACAGCGGGTATCAGATCAGAAAAGAGTGATAACAAATAATAAATATCTTTCCGAAGAAATACTGAACCATTTAAAGGAAGAAGCAAAGAGAATGATAGAGTTAGCAAATATTAGTGAAAACATTGCAAACACACAAACACAATCAGAAACAAGTAACATTGTCCCATTAACACAAATGCCAAACACACCAGCATTATTCACAGACTCACAACACAACCACACGGAAAATCAAAACAACCTGTTTTTGACTATTCTGGAGGGCAACACTCAAACAACTCACACATCTACTCAAACAGAAAACATAAACGTGCTCCTAGAAAATGAAATAGAATGTTTTGATATAACTGATTATAATATCACCTCAACAATAACACAAGAACTATACAATAAATTACTCGCAAATATAACACAATACAGAGGAACTGACCCAACAACCAGACCAAAACTGCCGAAATTAAAACACAGCCAACTCTTGACGCAGCTACTAAATGCATTTAATGAGCAAATATTAAAGAACTTCCTCTCGGATGATTTACAATTGATAGATATACATTTACTCATATACGCTACAGCACTTACAATTTCGCAAGAAATAGAACCTACACTAAAACCGTCAAATGAAAGATCTTTAAACAGAAACAGAGGAAAACCAGGTTGGCAAATTCGATTAGAAAAAGACGTAGAAACACTTAGAGCAAGTATAGGTAGATTAACACAATATATTAATAACAACAGATCAAAAAGTGTCACAGAACGAGTAGAAGAAATATTCAAAACTATGAGCAAGCATACCAGACATGACAGTAACAATAAGACACCAGAAGAATTCCTAGATACACTTAAGCAAAAATTAGCACTTAAAGTCAATAGATTACGAAGATATAACAAATCACTGAAAAGGAAAGCTGATAACAAATTATTCAAAACATTGAAAAACCTTTCTACATAAACTTAAGCTGTGATAATGCACATAAAGACTATTCAGAAATACCCACAACAGAAGATCTAGAAAGCTACTGGGCATCAATTTGGGAAAGAGACACACAACATAATGATAATGCAGACTGGATAGAAAAAGAAACAACCAGATGGAGTGAAATAGAAGAAATGAATAAAGATGAAATCACAGAAACGGATATACAGAATATAACATCTAAATTACACAACTGGAAATCTCCGGGAGTTGACCAAATTCATAATTTTTGGTATAAAAAATTGTATGTACTTCATAAAACAATAGGAAAAAACATCACAGATTTAATACATGGAAAGCAAAGTTTACCAGAATTTTCACAAAAGGACAAACATACATGATACCGAAAGGATCTTACACAAAACAACCTTCACAATATAGACCGATAACTTGCTTACCAACTATATACAAAATTGTTACATCAGTTATCACCTTTAAAATAAATATTCATTTAAATCATCATAACATATTACCAGAAGAACAAAAAGGATGTAGAAAAAGAGACATGGGATGTAAAGAACAACTCATAATAGATGCTACTATTCATAAACATGCAGCCGCAAAAAGACGTAATTTCCACTGTACATACATTGACTACAAAAAGGCTTTTGATAGTATCCCTCATTCGTGGCTATTAAAAATCATTAAAATATATAAAATAGATCCGCACATAATTCACATAAGAACATAAGAACACAATGAACAATTGGAAAACAACACTCTTCTTATATAACAATCAGACCACCATCACTCCAAGGGAAATTTCAATTAAAAAAGGAATATATCAAGGTGACTCACTTAGTCCATTGTGGTTTTGTCTTGCACTGAATCCACTTTCACATTTACTTAATACCCAAAAGGCCGGATATTGCCTTAAATACGAAAAGAAACAAACTTTTTTGACACACTTAATCTATATGGATGATATAAAATTGTATTCGAAAACCACGCGGGAGAATAATAAACTAATAGAAACAACAGCTAATTTTAGCAAAAACATACAAATGGAATTCGGAAAAGACAAATGTAGAACTTTAAATATAGTAAAAGGCAAAATCCGACCTGGGGGGTATAAACTAAATGATACAGACGTAATAGCAGCCATAGAACCATCAGAATTATATAAATACCTGGGATATCGACAACAGAAGGGGTTAGACCACATTGAAACAAGAAAAATGTTACAGAAAGAATACACAAAAAGACTCACCAAAATTACAAAAAGTCAGCTTAACGGAAAAAACCTTATTAAAGCCATAAATACTTACTGTATCCCAATATTAACCTACTCTTTTGGAATTGTGAAATGGACAAAAACTAGTTTAAATAAAATAGAACGACTTACAAGAACAACACTCACTAAACACAAACAACTACACCCTAAGTCAGCTATAGAACGACTTGTAATCAAAAGACACAACGCAGGTCGTGGGCTTATAAATATACTCTCGCTTTGGAACAAACAAATACGTACATTAAAGACCTTCTTCTATGACAAAGCTAAAACTAGTGATATACATGATGCAGTAATACACAACGATATTAATTACACACCGCTTAATCTAACTGATAAACAGGTAAACACATCATGCACAAATAACACTGACGAGGAGAAAATTAAAATAGAAGAGTGGAAGAAAAAAGCACTGCATGGTCGACACCCACATGAATTGCAGCAACAATATATTGATGCCGAAGCCTCCAACAAATGGTTACAGATTGGTGCACTTTTCCCAGAAACTTAAAGGTTTGCGGTAGCGATACAAGATCAAGTTATTAATACAAAGAATTACAAAAAATATATCATCAGGCACCCTAACATAACAGATGACAAATGCCGTAAATGCCACAAATATACAGAAACAATACAACACATAACAGGAGCATGCCCGAACCTGGCACAAACAGATTACACTCACAGACATAATCAAGTTGCCAA
This sequence comes from Chrysoteuchia culmella, assembly GCA_910589605.1. Lineage (NCBI taxonomy): Eukaryota > Metazoa > Arthropoda > Insecta > Lepidoptera > Crambidae > Chrysoteuchia > Chrysoteuchia culmella. The sequence continues at coordinate 20,170,484 of OU342658.1, read as the reverse complement.
TATCATTCATCAAAATCTTGTTCACAAATACAGACTGTTACAAGACTCACATAAACATACACCTTATTACAAGTACACACCCAGACCAATTTTAGAAAACAACACTCATAAACTATACTATGACCGAAGTGTCCTTACCGACAGAACGATACATTACAACAGACCAGACATTATTTTGCAGGATACACAAAACAAAACCACATACATAATAGACATCGCAGTACCAAACACACATAACATTACAAAAACTGTCTCCGAAAAAATACACAAGTACACTGACCTAAAGGATGAAGTAACCCGAGTCTGGAGACAAGACAAAGTGTACATAGTCCCAATTATTCTTTCTACCACGGGTGTCATACCGAAACATCTACACAAATCGCTTCAACTACTTGGCCTCCGACCAACCACGTTTATTAATATGCAAAAAGCCGCCATCCTTAATACATGCAGAATAGTTAGAAAGTTTTTAGATATTCCCGAAAATACAATCGATTCTTAACTACCTAATATTACAGCCTCTTTGTGTTGACTCACAGTTCCACAAAAGCTTAACATACCAAATATTTGAGAAAACAAAAATAAATATAATAATAATAATAATATAAACTTTATTGCACACGATTCAAAAACAAACACGTACAGAGAAAATGACAAAAAAGAGGAACACACAATAGGCGGCCTTATTGCTATCTACATAGCAATCTCGTCCAGGCAACCTTGGACGAGAGACGGAACCCTTCATGTGCGAGTTCGAGTCGCACTTGGCCGATTTTTTGGTGTGGCGCGTTCACATAATCAAGAATTCCCCTAACTTGAGATACACTGGAGGTCCCCGAATATTGAGTGTATAGGTTCCTCTTCTGAGGCACCACCTTTTTCTGTATTTAGACTTACCTGACCCTGATCTACAGAGAGGAGTCCTTCTCGAATTTTTGATAACATCCTAAAATTTCTTGGGCATGTAAATAACCGCCAAGCTGCGCTTTCATATCGGTTGTCAATCCCAGCTTATGTATCTGAGGCCTTATGGTTGAGATGGCCTTAGAATATTTTAATGAGGTGTTAATCTCGCCGGCTCTTGTCCTCCAACTTATAATAGGAAGGGTCTGTCTAAAATCTCCCGAGAAAAGGGATGTGACGTTACCCATGGGTCAGTTTTATCAAAGTCTTCAGAGAGGAATGTTTTGTATTTTTTCCACAATACTAAAGTATCCAAAAGACCACAAAACTCTTACATAATTGCGAACAAATGTCGTAAGCAGCGGGGGCTGTCACTGACATAGGCTTCCACGAGAGTCTTTTCCCAGTGTTGATCATCGTCATGAAGATGAAGTGCCCTACAGGTTGCTTGAAACGCAGGAAGCTCTACAGCATCAACTGTCTTTAAAAAACTAAGAGAATCGTTCCTCGAATAATATGGAGCAACAGGTGCAAAAATTAGCATTCTTAATTTGTTTTTGGTTATTTTTTCGTGTAATGAAGAAAACGTGTCCTTGATTTTCATATTTCCACAGAAAATGCCCAAACAAATTTGTTAGGCTAGACGCCATTTCCAATCTCCTACATTGGGTTATAATACCCTTGATTCTAATTTCAACAGGAAATACCCATCACGTTAAACAACTTTTGCTATAGAGTCATTTCCATATCTCTAATAGTTTAGCTGGTCTATTACTTTCTGCCACTTCCATTTTCCTACATCAGGTTCAAATATTCTTGATTATTATATGCCAATAGAAAATGCCTATCACGCTTAACAACTTTTTCTAAGGAGTAATTTCCATATCTCTAATAGTAGCTGGTCTATTACTTTTCTGGCATTTCCATTGTCCTAAATTGGGTTGAAATATTCTGGATTTTAATATGTCAACAGAAAATGCTCATCACGCTTAACAACTTTTGCTTTTGTGACATTTCCATAACTCTCATAGTTTAGCTGATCTCTTAGTCTCCTACATCAGGTTTTACAGATTTCAAAAAAAATATAGCCTATTTTATGGCCCGACCTATTATATCCTATATCTTAGACCTATGATATAGCTACATATCACAAAAAGAAATATTCAAATCCGTTCAGTACTTTCGGAGATTAGCGTGTACATACAAACAGATAAACAGACAAACAGACAGACAACAATTTTAAAAATCGTCTTAACGTATTCTCTTACTGTTTTTACGTCATTCCCAATTGGTTTATGGTAAATATATTCAATGTACAGAAATTATAATTTTACAGTTTTATTATATGTATAGATTAATTAATTTAGCTGTGTAAATTACTCCTTCGCCTATTACATATTATCATACGATTAAATAAATATATTAAGAAAAGCAAATAAATCAAGTGGGTCCCGCCCACAGACATAGGTCCCGCCCGATTGCATTAGTAGTCGTTAAAACCTTTCCGCATTGGGTTCTATCGGATAATCAAATGGACGTTTTTATGCCATATCAGTTGAGGCGTAATGATTAATGCATATTTATAGAAGAACTTCAACCGCCTCTGTGATCTAGTGGTACAACCACCGGTATCAAACCCAGGGCTCCCGGGTTCGATTCCCAGCAGGGTACATATTGTATTCGGTTTAGTTGGTGGTAGGACTTGTTGTAAGTCCGCCTGGCTAGCTACCACCATCTTATCTAATTCTGACCCATAGCAACAATGTTTTTAGTATTATTGTGTTCCGGCAGTTAGAGATAAGATAGCCCGTTCCTCAGTGATTGAGGATTCCGGGAGAGGCTCGCTTCCATCTCCAGCCTTATCGATACTTAACATCAGGTATGATGTAGGCTAAGAGTCTCCCCGTCGGTCATAAAAAACGGCCACCCGAGTGGTACCCGTTCCCGTGGGAATATCGTGGGAGTAAACGAACTGACATACTTTCGTAAATACTTTAGAATACTAACGTTATCAGTTATATCAAAAACATCTCAAAGTCTACCTAAGAATAAACTTCAATCATTTTGTTGGAGTTAAAGCCATTTACGAAACTTGTTGATAGCTAGTTATGCCGAGTTTCTTTCATCAAAGTAAGATCAAGAGTGGAATCACTGGAAGTTAGCCTAGCTAGGTTAATTTAAATAATGGACTTGGAGTGACAAGATCTAATTAATCAATTAGGAGTAAAAGGCGGGTGACGACTCAGCTCAGTGATTGTTGTGTTGCCTTGTAATTATTTTTCTTTGTAAATGGATTATTTAATAGAATCAGTAATTGTTAATTAAACAATTACTGATTCTATTAAATAATCCAATGTTTCAAAACGAACATCGCATCTAATGTTTGTTAGGTGTACTGGGTCTTTGTCATGGGCTAAATACAATTTTCACAATAGTGGACTCCGGACTCAACTCGGTAGGAGCATGGAAATTATATTTTATTATTCATTAATTTCCACAATTAAATTCAGAATTAAATCCACAGATGGCACCTATTACAGCTGTTCATATAGTGCGATCCAAACAATGGCCTAAATATTGCTACCAACAACGCTATCGGGATAACGAAATTCTTGGCCGAAACAAATTAAGTTTCTCGTCGAAACGAAAGGAAAAGAAAATAATGTTATATCGTACTCGTCTTAACAGAATACCAGTGCAGTAGACGCTGTTTGCTACTTATACAGAGCTGAGATCAGTATTGGCATCACATAACACGTAAATTTTTTTTCTCCATAATATAATTAGGCACTATTATTTTGTTTTATTTTATCATTTAATCTTGTGTTCTTTACGGCTTTTAATAAGCGTGCTAAGTATTGCTAATAATAAATATTATTCTATTCTATTCTTCTATGGTATAACATCAGCTGATAGTAAAATTTATGGTCTTGCAATATTGTTTCAATTTGCTATTCTTTGCTTGTGATACTTATGCAAAGTTAGCGGTACGCTTTTCTTACAATGTGTTTTCATTTTGTCAAAGGTCAGAAAGCTCTTAATTTCTTTACATCTTCGAAGTCTTGGTCCAAGGGCTTATTGCCAGGCTCAACCATGGACCCATTCTAATATTGTAGATACCCTCACTTATATTTTACGCAATATGACCCACTTGCGCCAAACTAGGTTAAAAATACCCAAAGTTATTCCATTCAAAAGTAGCACTAACTCTGGGTAAACGTGTTAACCCAGTTTGGCGCAAATGGACCTCAGTGTTCTTATAAAATATTGGTATATTAGTATTACTAGAGGCCGGGCGCGGTTTCACCCGCGTGGTTCCCGTTCCCGAGGGAATTTTGGGATCATTTATAGCCTATGTTACAACTTGGGGTCTAAGGATTCTCTATACCAAATTTCGTCAAAATCGGTCCAGTAGTTTTTGAGTTTATTCGTTACATACAAAAATACAAATCTTTCCTCTTTATAATATTATAGTATAGATTACCCATTACACATTTATTACTTTTATTATTTTGGCCAGGCTTACATTGCTTAAAGGAAGTGCGTCTATGACCCGAATCGCCATTATGATGGCTTCTCTAACCCAAACAGATGGCAACAATCGTCTTCAACCAACCCAGTGGCTGGGAACTACTCCAGCCGCTTCTGTTGATTCTGGTTTAATTGGACCGAATATTTGCCAGCTAGTTCGATCGCTGCACTGACCTGTACACTCGGCAAATAGAAATGTTGTTAACGTTTATTAACTTTGGGATAACAACGAACCAACTGGAAATGGACAACGTTGACGAAGATTAAATTGAAGTGATTTCTGCTGTCAAAACATGCCGTTCCAAAGCTATGACTTAGGCTGAGTTGCACTAGTGAACTTTAACAGATTTTTGGTTGTCAAAGCTGTCAAATTCTATACATTTTTTCACCGTTAAAGTTATAGTTATCTTTAAAGTTAGATGGTGCAATCCACCCTCAATAAATAAAGCATCGTTTTTTTTGAGGAAAAGCTTAAATTTTTTAATGTCCTCGAACTTTGCGTGAGTTCAAGTCATGTTAAAAGTTGATCATAAGTACAAAAGTAGAATAAAAGACATCAATATCTTGAATAACTTGAAAAAAGACTTTACAAACAACTTGATCGAACGAGACTACTAGACTACGAATATTCTAACATCTCGGTGGCTCAAAGGGATGAACAGTTTCCTAGATAGCAAAAGGTTGCTGTACGTGTTCCGTCTTGTGAATAATGAGACTGTGAATGAAAGAGACGTTATATTAAATATAACTCGTAAAAATAGTATTCTGAAAGCAATAAATAAATCCCAACAGAATCATTAGTCAAGCCCGTCATAATAAGTCAGGCTGCAAGGGTTCCATAAACGTCACGGTAACACCCGGCGCCCTACGGTCCCCTACGGCGCTGTAGGGCGCTGTAGGCCGCAGGGTGCCGGGCACTATCGACCGGGGCGAGCCCCATCAATCTTATCCTGTGCGGACATCTCGCCCGAAGTTAGATTCATTTGGAATATATATATATATATATATATATATATATATATATATATATATATATAATTATGTATATTTAGATATACTTAATCCCACCAGAAACATGTTCATGTAAAGTGTTGCTTATACGAGACCATATGGTCCTCGCTGTCAAAAAGTTAACTGGTATTATTTAGAGCCATGCTTCTAACTCTACACGTCCATAATCTACAACTCCTAACTTCATAAACACTACACCTTAGTAAAAAAAAAAAAAAATTAAATTGTCCGATGCCCAAACTCAGGTCAAAGTCACTAATTGTAGGTCTATCCTCTCACCAAGACCGTTTCAAGGAGCCTAAACACGATATGCGTGCTGTACTGTAAGTCATCGAGGAATTGGGTACCCTGCAGACCATGCTGTTCGCTTCATCAGGTCGAGCCTACCATACGGTACCAAAGTTCGAATCGATATGACATATGGAAAGTAGTCAGATCCCCTCATTAACTATTAAAGAGCTGATGATCTTCAAGCAGCTGATCAGGTCATGGTTACCTTACCATATATTTTCAATATCACTGAAGTGACACGGTACCAAATTTCGAATTGATCGGACATAAGGAAGTTAGTCAGATCCCCTTATCAACTAGAAAATAGCTGATGATCTTCAAAAGGCCGAACAGATTTTCATGAAACATGGCTAAGAACACTCGGGATAAAATTATCTATGACACAAAACAAACTAAACGAAAATCGGTTCATCCGTTTGGGAACTACAATACCACAGACAGATACACAAACAGACACGTTAAACTTATAACACATATTTTAGGGTTAAAAATATGTTGCTTTGCCGTTTCGCTGCCGTCAATGGCCTATGAGCGTAAGGAGTAAGTATTCCTCATTGTGTACTTTTCTGATTGATATAAGCTCTTGTCGTAACGAAACGGCCAATCCACATATTTTTAACTAAGGTGTAGAATTTATAAAGTGCGGACATCTCGCCTAAAGCTATTCGTAATCAGCCATTTTTAATGTCCCCACTGCTGGGGCTCTGGCCTTCCTTATGGATGGATAAGGAGAACGGGCCATGACCCACCACGCGGGCCCAATGCGGATTGGTGGGTTTTAACGACTGTAAATGCAGCCGGGACCAACGGCTTAACGTGCCTTACGAAGCACGGAGGAGCTCGAGATAGTAAACTTTTGGTCACCCATCCCGTGACCGACCATTGCGAAAGTTGCTTAACCTCAACAATCGCAGGTCGAGCGCGTGAACCACTGCGCTACGGGCTCCTCTAAGCTATGAAGCTATGTTAATTTGGAATATTCTTGAAATAGGTATAGTTTGTACGGAAGTATCAACAAAATCATTTAGGTATGGTATATGGTAATATTGCATTGATTTCCAAGGTAATGGAGGGTTAGACCTACTATCCAAAAAGAATACCTGTGAGCTACGTTGGTTGATGACGATAATGATGAAGATATTATTATACTTTATATTGGAGGAAATTGTAACTTTTGCAATTCACACTTATCTTAGATACATAAATATGGAATATCACAGCCTGGAATCTTGCTTTATTTTAAAGCTTATTAAATATACTGAAATGTTACAACATGATTATAATTTCAACCTAATCAGTTAACCAAAAACAGTTTGAAAAAATAAGTAAGTTTTTTTCTAAGCCCAATTATGTAAATGCTATTCAAAACGAAAAGTAAAGCCATATTTTCTTAAAAACAACTTAGTTTGTAGACTGTTTACCCAGAATAATTAAACCCAGTCAAGCATAACTCCAGCGTATCTAAACGGCCAACCGCAAAAACGACTCGTCGAACAGAATAGTCCGACCTATTAAGATAATATCGTGGCTGCGCTGATACGCCGTGTTTGCGAGAATAATCACGGCCAGCTCGCTCATGAATATTTAGCGCCGTGACCGTGGCGTGAGCGCTCCGTGAGGCAGCCGAGTTGCACAACAATGGTGGACAAAAACGGTCAGGAAACACTGAACATAAGTCACTGGTTTAAGATTGTAGTCATTGGAGCACAGTGGACAACTGAAATGAATAGTTTAATCATTATGCAGACTAGGAGAGGAACTTCAGCTTACATTTCAAATACTAATATTTGTTAGTGATACCTAGGTATATAAAAGAGTAAAACATAGTATTGTTTTTGAGTTAGTCTTTTATTTACAGACAGTTTAACGCACTACTGGTTCATTTTAACCGACCAAAATAGTATTTGGAGAATTCCCTCTACATTCGCGTGGACAAAATAACTAAACCTAACTTTGATCAAGAAATGTATTTAACCTTTGTTAGCTACCTATATCTGCAAATAAAATGAATTGAACTGGACTATCAATATTGAAAGTAGTTCCAGCGATAAGCACGCCAACACAAACCACCCAACAAAACTTATAAACACAAGCTCTTAGATTTTTTAATTATTGCATTTTTCAATGCTATTTTTATACTTGTTTATGACAAATTTTGAATTTTTTCGAATACTTTTCTATTTAAAACTTATACAAGCTCAGTTGATATATACAAATTCCTCTATTTGCAAATTTGTACGGAGTCTAATGTTTTCTAATCATAATTTTTACTTATGTACCCTACTAATAACATGTTTGTACACCATTGTCACACATCGTATCAAAAACATTTCTGACGTAATGCAGCAAAAGTTGATTCGCGAAAATTTTAAAAGTTGTCGTGTCGGCTTATCTTACTTCGAGAGAAAGTTATATTTGTAAATATTAAACAGTGGTCGAAACTTGCATCTCTTTTCAATTTCCACGCGAACATCGGCGGACAGCTTACTCATAAAATACAGACGTCGATAAGCGTCCAATATGAATAAATCATTTTCGACTCCGTGGAAATTTAACAAAAACCATTGAGGATTCCGAAACAATTACTTATTCATCGGCCGATATCCACATGTAGGTCGTTCAATCGGGTCGAAAATGCCGAATCCCAAACGTAATTCGGGCTGTTCGGATGGCTCATTAATTTACGAGGGCCGGGTGGGGCTATGAATAATTTAATGTCCGACTATTAGCACTAAGAACGGCCCAACTCTAGTTCAGACTATACAGTTAGAACTCCTTAGTTCTAGTTCGACCATAATTAATGAAGATGCAGTACGTTGTATGGTTTTTACTGTTTCTCTACTTTGAATGAAACTCGTAAGGCGGTACCCTGACCGAAAGTGGCGCCGCGTTGAATTTTATTTAATATCGTTATTCTAATTCACAATTTTAATAAAACTTTACGTGGAATTTTTAGAGCCCATAGTCTAGTATTTTTAGACGGTATCATTACATTCCCTCGTAGTCACTGCTAGAAGTAGATAGCAAAACTGCTAAAAGTGGCCGTTTTTGACACATTTGCTATCTACTTCTATACGAATGCCTATGACGAGATGTAGCGATACCTTCTAAAAATACAAGACAATGGGCTCTAAAAATTCCACGTAAAGTTTTATTAAAATTGTGAATTAGAATTACGATATTAAATAAAATTCAACGCGGCGCCACTTTCGGTCAGGGTACCGCCTTAACCTATTATAAATACTTAGTTGGAATTTTTCAGACGATCATTGTTAGCTTTTGTCTTAATAACAAATCATGAATGTATGATAAGTTTTGGTGAACATGCACTGATTTTTAAGGTATTGTCTTGTTTTTCATAATATTCCTTGCAATAATTTCATTTGCCATAATGACCCTCGGTCATAATAATCGTTTGCATTATTCTCATTTATACTAATAACGCATGATATAATCATTTACTAGCAATAACTCTCATTTGTGATAAAATGAAATGCCATATTAACAAATGCTGTAATTATTAGAAACTAAAAATATCATTCGACATAATCTTTATTTGACATAATAATACACGTCGTATAACGTTTATTTTTAGCTATCTTTATGTAGATAACCAATTAGTAAAAAAACGAATAATATTCAAAACCGACTCAGTTGACCCCGACTGCCCGTAGTCTTGTATGCCCTACCCCTAGAGTGTAATTTAGAGCCGCGAAGGCGCAGAGGGGTCTGTGACGATAAGTACGCGTGGGACCGCCGGAACCCTGCAGCGCCGGAGTCGTGACAGAAGACTTGCATGTTGCATGCCTACTTGCCTGCTGCATGCCTACTTGCCTGCTGCATGCCTGCTTGCATGTTGCATGCCTGCTTGCATGCTGCATGCCAGCTTGCATGCTGCACATGTCTGGCTACATAATGCATGCTGCACGTGCCTCATCACTCATTTATTTTAAGTATAGGTTTAATGGTAAATTATTGTTATGAATAATAAATATATTGAAAATTAAATGCATAGCAAATACATAATAAAATTATGGAATAAAGTAGTTATGGCGTTTGATTGATTGTGAAGAATGAAATTATAGCAATCAATTTTATGTAATTTGATAGTTATGGCAACAGAAACGTTAATTCTAATGGAATTATGGCAAATGAAATTATGTCAAACGGAATTATTGCATTTGAAATTCGGGCATACATTAGTAAACCAATTTTTAAACTGTTTGCATTGCTGTGGTACACAGTTTAAAAAATGTTTGATCGACTGTTAGAACCCACGAACAGCTGGAATAGGAAAAATAAAATTGACGTGCACAACTAATGTTGCCTAAAACTTATTATTATTAAAATCTGTCTTTTGATGTTATCCTACTAATATTATAAATGCGGAAGTATGTCATTTTGTTTGTTCCTCTTTCACGGATTTAGATGAAATTTGGTACGTAAGAACTTCAAGTAGTTGACTAATATATAGGTTACTTTTTATCTCGATATTCCTACGGGAACGAGAACCACGCGGGTGAAACCGCGGGGGGCCGCTAGTTGCCTATATTATTTTACAATATGGGTTTTTAATGACAGTGAGTCACCAAAATTCATTGCAATCTGACCACCAGTTCCAGAGATAATTTTTAGAATACAAAAAAGTTATTGTCAAACTCTTCCTATCAACTAACTTTTGGTCTTTGTCAAGATACAAAAACACACAAACTTAATGACCGATTGTCAGTCGTTACAGTATAATATAAGCTAAATATTATTTAATAATGTGTCCTGGTTGTCCCGAGTGTAACAACGGACGCGTTGTGGTCGCGACCCTTTATGATTTGGCGAGTTTTTTACATAGTATGATGGCCGCACATTTAACCGCCATCTCGGATGATGGCAACGATGTTGTTTATATACGAGAAAAATAAAGCTGGCTAAATAAACTCGCAGGCTATGATTATTATCCCTAAAACATTTTATAAAAAAAAACAAACCGACTTCAAAAAGTAAAAAATAAAACTTTTGGAGTCGGTGCCAGCCAAAGCATTCTACATTGCACTTCTATTAACTATATTTTTTTTGGCCTTAGCTAACTAGCACCGACTCCAAAAGTTTTTTTTTTTACTTTTTGAAGTCGGTTTGATTTTTTTTTATAAAATGTTTTTATTTCAGATTTTTTTGTTACATTATGTGCCGTTACTTACACTAAAAATCAGCCCATACACAACAATGATGTCATCTAGGTATACGACTATTTGCCAAAAGGTGATTGATATTTTTCAGGATTATGAAAAACTACTAGCCAGATCTTCGTAAAAATTATATGGGACCACACATAAACCATTTTCTTTCAGATAAAAAAAGAATTATAAAAATCTGTTAACAACTGGCGAAGTTATGGTGGAACATACATAAAAAAAAAAAATAAAAAAAATACAGTCGACTATACCTCCTATATATCGACTATACCGACTAAACCTCCTCCTTTTTTTGAAGTCGGTTAAAAACAAGCCTGGCTGAAGTGCAGTGCAAATTAGAGGCTTCAGATAACACCATCTGTGAGTTGCGAGCCCAAGTCATGTTGTTAAGCAATTTGACGATGGCAAGTAGGTCACCCGAGGCCTCTAAGGTGAACACTACGTGGGGCGCAAAATGCATCCATCAGCAGTTTCGAGTCGACGTATATGGATGCGTCACCGGTCGCCGCAACTAGCGATCCGCCGCGCCGCGCTGCCCGCCCCTCCGCCCCATCGGAGACGTCACGCGTAATCACGTCGACCCCTCAACGTGCGTACGCAGCAGTTACAGCAGTACTGCTGCTAACCGACCCGCCGAACAACAAATCGAGCGGGTTTCGAATGAAAGGATCAACAACGACCGGTCTCCAAAGGTGTGCTGCGGAGACAAGATGACGGCTGTGATGACGACGGCTTCAAAAAGGTGAAGAAGAGAAAGAAGCCTACTCGTCGCAACCTTTGTGGCAACGCCCCGACCGGATGCAACCAGCTGCTGCGGCCGGCGGTCCCGACGACACTTTTATACGTGTCCCGCCTGCATTACTCCACAAAATGTGAAGGGCTTGTGGAGTACATCAGAACGAAGACCAATTTTATCCTGAGGGTCGAGCGGTTGGAGTCCCGCCACAGTGTGAACTTTAACTCATTTGTGGTGAGGGTACCGACTGATCATCTGTCGACCTTCATGAAGGAAGATTTTTGACCGAAGGGTGATGTCCTGTTCCGGCGGTTTCGGGGTCGGCTATCGGACACCGCAATGCGCAACACGTCGCCGCCATCTTTACGTGTAAAATAATTAAGTGTTATTTTATATTTTATGTATGTCTATTTTTAAGGTATGTATCTATGGGCCATTGTAGCCTGATTATAAATGAATAAATAAAAATAAAAAAAAATAAAAAAAACATGATGTTAAATATTCAAAATTTCCTTCTTCAAGATTGTTTCTATAAATAGTAAACTCAGTTTATTCTCCACTAGCTTCCGCCTGTGGTCCCGTGGAAATATCGGGATAAAAAATAGCCTATCTTACTCTAGCCTATGTTACTAACTCCATGCCAAAAATCAAGTCGATTAGTTGCTTAGTTACGGCGTGAAGGAAGGACAAACAAACACATTTTCGCATTTATAATAGCTTGGATACACGCTTGGATAGGATAAGGATTTAATAAAATCCTCTTTTTTGTTTTTCACACCCTTTTTTTGTACAAAATTTCGACGACCTGTTTAGCGCAGGGGTACTAACCCCACCTTCTGCGCCAGAGGTCCCGGGTTCGATACCTGGACAAGACAAATATTTGTTTATAAATTTTTAATTTTGCATTTTAAAATGCTATTTTTTGTGTGATAAATATTAAACAAGAAAATATACCAGAAAAAAAACAACTAGTCTCATGTCGTCTCATGCCGTCAGGGCGACATGAGACTAGTTGTTTTTTTCTGGTATATTTTCTTGTTTAATATTTATCACAAGTATTTGTGTTTATTTATATCTATTTGTCTTGGTATGGGTGTTTAAAATGTATATTATGTTTATCCGTTATCTAGTATCCATAACACAAGATCTTCATGATACACGCGGGTTAGATAATTTGTGTGATTGTATGGAAATATTTATTATAAAAAAAAAAACAGAAAAAATCGCCGTGGCCATTATTCTCAGCATTTACATTGGTAAGCAGCTTGCCGAATGCCAAGTTGGGCATTCGGCAAGCTGCTCAGTTCTATTGCTGTTTTACTTACTTTTCGGTTTCTCAGTTGCTCCGCGAGTGCCACAAACGGGCCAAAGTTTTTATCCCAAACATGAATACAATTCGTGACTTGAAAGCATTATAGGGATTTTGAACACTTGATTTGAATTGTACAGTCAACAGCATGTACGGCTTTACATTTGCACTACGAAAGCCTTCGCTGCTGTAGACTGTACTTCATAAGAATAATTATAGGAGGATTATATTATATCCGTTGTGATGCAAGTCAACTATTATGTTGCTATGAAAGTAAAAGTAGGTTTAATGAAGAATTTCATGAGTGAAACTGATTTGATGAATGAACAGAATTAAACTGTTTATTTTGAGTACCTAACGAATGTAGGTATTTTATGTTATTTTTTGTATCTTTGTGATCAATCATGTATTAATTGTGTTACGTGTTTTGTTTATCTTTGTTTAAACATTTTGATATTTTTCATTCCTTTTGCCATTTGCCATGTGATTAACATGCTTTGCCACGTCAAGGAAAGTGAGTGACATCAACCAAGTGACATGACATGTCTGACTGTTACAGATTCAACTATTTTTTATTTATGTCAATGGCGATGCCCTTTTGGATTTCGCCAGTGTTTGGCTGTGTTTATTATACTGTTGGTTTTTTTTTGTGTTTTTGAGTGTTGTTAAACGTGCTTTTGTTAATTTGTTATCTTTCTTTATTTGTTTTATGTTTATCGTGTACCTGATGTCACCACTGTGCTCAGCAGAATATCAGTGCAGCAGGCCTACCCGTCCGCTGCGTATACTGAGCTGAGCACAGTTTTGACGCTGCACGTCTTTGTTTTATGTACATTGCTGTTTTTAAGAATGTTGTCGATTGTCGTGCATTGACAAAATAAATGATTTTTCTATCTTTCTTTTCTTTCTAACTATAGAATAGAAAAAATCACAAATTTCCGAATGTTTTCTATTCATTACAAAATATATAGCATCATTCTATGTTTGCAATTATTAATTTATATATTATTTGTTTTTTTTTTTTCCTATAACCAAAACCTTTACCGATCCCCAAAAGTAACACGTCAATTTATAAAGACGTCACTTTACGTACGGCAGCTTTCACAAGATCGTCATCGCGGCACGGCATTAATCCCGGGACGACGTGAATCACCGACCCTTCGACATTGCCTTACATTTACACGTTGGTCAAATTCTCAACAAGTATATTCTGTAAGCAATTAAAGTTACAAACATCAATTGCTATTCTTCTAAATCAAAATCAGTATTAATTAATATTTTATCGAGCTTCCAAAATCTCTACAAACCCCAAAAGGAAGACGTCAATTTATGAAGACGTCACTTTACGTACGGCGCATTCACGAGATCGTCATCGCGGCACGGCATTAATCCCAGGCCGCGCCGTGAATCACCGACCCTCCGACACGGCCTTACATTTACACGACGTTTGTCAAATTCTCAACAAGTTACAAAAAGCGGATAAAAGTGAGTCTTTATCGCGCGAGAAGGATTTCGTGAATGCCGGCTGATATTTGGTGATGGTAGGATATGTAATGAACTTATGTTCAAAGTCAATAAACTTACTACTACCGAAATAGCTATACTATGTATTCAGTTGAGTTTATCTAAATTGAGAACTTTTTTATGAACAACGGTGAGAACGGGATGATTTTTTTAATCGTCAGATAATTGCGTACCTAACTAAAGACATTTTTTTAAAATAAAGTAACCCATTCAAGTAGCCAAGAACTTCCTTTATTTTTACTCCAAGCTTCACATTACAAGCACCCGAAGCAAAAGTACAAATCCGTAAACATTATTACAATCCAGCACTTCTTGTAACCGAGCGATATACTGGTGATCACTACTCACTTCCTTTTGGTACTTCCCACAATCTAAACAAGCCAAGGTTATCGGCTAAATCCGAGTAGATACTTACCTATTTCGGGTAAAGGGATACCGCTCACGTCCGTACCGATCCCCGGTGGATCCCGGTCCATCCGCGACCGTCCGCAAACATCCTCAGGCCCGAGAAGCTGAGCGCATAAATAAAGCAATAACGCGCGCCCGAAACAATTTGTGAAGCAAATACCGGCCGCGTAATGGCCGTGCTCAGGGTTACCACTAATTAATAGATATGATATTGAGAAACCACTACAACACATATAACAATAAAATCTTAAAAACATTTTTGATGCAGTACAATAAACAGAAAAAGTTAAACGTAATGCCGGGTACAGATTGGTGAAATGTAACATGCAATGTAACATTTTTCATACATTTTAAGGTGTTCACGAGCGCACTACGCGCCCGCTGCGTGCAATATTCCATACGACTCGTGTTACAATGCATGTTACATTTCACTAATCTGTACCCTGCATAAGTGTGCAGCAGCGGCAGTCTGAAATGGAATTCAGCTCAATGTCGAAACACTGAATTTCAACTGTGTCCTTTGCTTGTCATCGTTTGGTCACGAGTACATTATGAATCTGTGTCATATTATGACCAACCGCTATTTCGTTTGCTAAGGTTTTATGATAGTAAAGAATATAACGATTTGATTGTTTCCAACTAATCATACGGTCTGAATCTTCAACAAGATTTTTTCATTTACAATATTTATATTAAGTATTTATTTATTTAGTTATTTTACCTGAACAGTTAAAAACAATTTTTATGTTAGGTACTAGAACTTCTGACTTTTCTTTTTATATATATATATATATTTTGTTTCTTTAGGCACTGTTAGAAACATTAACAGAGTTAAGCGCCCCACTGGTGTACATTATAAGAAAATAGTAAGTAAAAGTAAACTATTATTGCCAGCCCTAGCCCCGATGGCATGTAACTCTCTCTTGAGATCCCGCATAACGGATCATAAACACAAATCGCATGTTTACACCCTCTCCCCTTCCCCTATGCAGGTGCTTCAAAACAATTTATTATTATCATGAAACTATGGTAATGTTATACTCTATAATATTTCACAACAAATATTTCTGCTATGCGAACTCATCAATGTAAACTACGGTACGGTACAATCACGGACTGCTGATTCGTCGCTCATTACTATTGGTAACTACAATAATTTTGGCGAGAAAAGGTAAGTAACAGACAGTCCTGGACCTCTATTTTTGAATCACTCGTCGCGCGAGTGGCGAGGCGAACGAGGAGGCTATCAGGCGATGAGCGACCTTGCAAGCGTAGACATAGCACGCTTTTCGCTTTGCCCCTCGCACGCTCGCGTTGGGAGGCTGTACTACAGGCGAAAAGCGAAGCTATGTATATACGAGCAAGGTCGCTTTTACGGAATACGGAAACTCAAACGTCGCACGAAAATCAGTAGAATCCTCGAGACGAGTGAATCAAAAATAGAGCTCCTGGCGCTCCATTTTTAATTTACTCGTCGCGCGTCGAGCGCTTCGTTTCTAATGATTTTCGTTCGACATACGAATTTCCGTATTTTTTTATCGCTCGACCGCAAGAAGTGCCTTCACCCACTCGTTGCAGTCGAACGAAACAAGCGCGCGACGCGTGACTTATGTCGTCTGCGTGAGACGAGTCATACGAGCGATTCAAAAATAGGCTCCAGGCGCTACTATATCTTTGATTCACTCTTCGCGCGTCGAGTATCCTCACCCACTTGTTGCAGTCGAACGAAACAAGCATGCGTCGCGTGACTTATGTCGCATGCGTGTGACGCGTCATACGAGCAATTCAAAAATAAACCTCAACGAACTCTATTTTTGATTCACTCGTCTCGGGTTTCTACTGATTTTCGTGCGATGTTTGAGTTTCCGTATCTTCCGTACTTCCGTAATAGCGACCTTGCACGTATATACATAGCTTCGCTTTTCGCCTGTAATACCGCCTCCCAACGGGTAGCGCGGGAGGGGCAAAGCGAAAAGCGACCTATGTCTACACTAGCAAGGTTGCTTTTCGCCTGATCGCCTCCTCGTTCGCCGCGCCACTTGCGCGACGAGTGATTTAAAAATTAGGTCCAGGACCTCTATTTTTGATTCACTCGTCTCGCGAGTGGCGAGGCGAACGGCGATTAGCGACCTTGCTTGCGTGGACATAGCACGCTTTTAGCTTTGCCCCTCGCGCGCTCTCGTTGGTAGGCGTTACTACAGGCGAAAAGCGAAGCTATGTATATACGGGCAAGGTCGCTTTTACGGAGTACGGAAACTCAAACGTCGCACGAAAATCACTAGAATCCTCGAGACGAGTGAATCAAAAATAGAGCTCCAGGTACTTTCGTATTTTATGTATTAGTTAGATGTATAATATTTTACATAAATATTTCTTATTTAACCTCTACATTCTAAGGCCTGATATTTATTGCTCAGTTAAAAGTTATCATTATCAATCACTCTCTTTACTAACTAAAATAAATAACAAGCACTAAAAGAGATATGAAGGAAAATAAATTTTCAATTTGTCCGTAATACGATCTCAGGGGAACAATTTTTATCAGAGGATCGAGAAGTTGGTCCTTAGTCGGTGAAAAAACACGATATCTCTGTCGCGCTACTTGTAAAAGAAAACCGGCGAGTTCCATGACATATTGCTGTATAAAAATTAGGGGCCGGTCGGTGACGCCGCCGCCCGGGCCGGATGAAACAATCGTCCGACCTTTTTGCCCGGAAAAGATACAATATGAATTCGTTACCCTCCATCACTTACTGATTGTAACTCTGACCGCATACTCAAGAACTGTGAACTATCGGGTTAAACATTGTTATGTCAAATGTTAATAAATAATAAAACATAATTACATCATTTTTCGTAACAGTTAAATGACGAACGGTTGTATGCGACGGTTGTTATTTGTTGGATTTAATCAAAGTCAAAGTCAAAGATTTTTATTCAAATAGACTTATAGATAAGTGCTTTCGAATCGTCCAATTTTTTATTCTACCAGCCATTCAGGACATCTTTTAACTGATAAAAAGAACGGCCGCAAGAAACTTATCAGCTTTAACAGAAGCAACAACATTTACAAAGGAACATGTCGTTGCCAAACACAAATCTACAATCTTGAAACATATTAATATAAGAGGAAAATTTTCTTATACTCAGTTATTAGAATATTTTCCTTTTATACAATTACAATAGTCATGTTTTATGTTAGTATCACTTCCATGCATTTTGGTCTTTCAAATAATCATCTACCTTGTAATAACCTTTGCTTAAGAGCGTTTTTTTAACATATATTTTAAATTTATGCAAAGGCAGCTCAATCACTTGTTGTGGAACTTTATTAAAAAAAGGCTATGCCTTTCCCCAAAAACGAGCGACTGCATTTTTCAAGCCGAAATCTTGGAACGGCAAGCTTATTCTTGTTTCTAGTATTAAAATTATGAACATCGCTATGCTTAATAAATAAATCGTGATGTTTCCTTACATATACTATTTATCATAAATGTATTGTCCCGCCAAAGTTAGTATATTAATCTCTTTAAACAATTATATAAGAGAATCTCTCTGTCGAAGGTTGTAAATGGCGCGCACAGCTCTTTTTTGAAGTATAAAAACGTAATAAAAGTAATAATAAAAGTATCTTTTAGTAATCTGTTTTCATTTTATTTTAATAAACAATTTTTTAAGATATGCCAAGACAATTAAATAAAATTGCATTGTGAATTTTTAACCAATTAAGTATTTGGCATCTTGCTGGCCTACTTAATTATTATCATTGACATTTTGATACACACCCGTGCTCATTTCGCCGGGCGTCTAAAATTTTTACTTGCGACGAAATTATCTCACAATCAAATATATTTACTGGTATCTTTCTACTGGTGAAAGAATAGTTCGCAGTTCCAGAGATTATATTTATATAGTGTGGATTTCAAGTCGACATGAAGGCAACAATTGTTCCATATTCTGTAACCCTTGAGTAACTTAGGCATGTTGCCGGGCGTAGCTCCAACCTGTACCTTCTAATTGCTGCTCAATCAGACTCCCTGGCACCCCGCCCGCGACCACTCCTCGACCGAACGACGGAATTTTAATGAAGTCGGCTAAATTAAGCATTTCTATGAAGGACGGTTAAATATAAACTACTGTTATAGTAAATTACTGGTAGGTATAGTGTCTAAGACGATGGTAGTTATAGGCAGTGCAATTTACACACTAAACATCAACCTCACGTTAGTTTTTAGTAACCTACACATACCTCAAACTAATAATCCGATGGCCGGTAGAGATTTGTTACAGGACTATCGCGGGATCATCGCGGTGAGTGATCGCCCGCATCGGCCGGGGGCGGGAAGCAGGGAGCGATCGACGGACATCACTCACGCTCACGGCCGATTGTGTGCGACCTACATTGCCAGCCACGGCGCTAATAGTGTGCGCGGGTCATTATCTGTGACTCTTTGTTTAAATTGTTTTTTTTTTCAATAAGAATTTCTTAATATTTTCGCAGAATATGTACCTATTAGTAGTATTTCATCTTATAAAACGTACAGCGCGCTACGATTTCGTCCCATGAACACGGTGTTGTCGTCCTCGTCGTCGTCGTCTCAGCCACATGACACCCACTGCTGGGTATAGGCCTCCCCCAAGGATCTCCACAACGATTGGTCCTGCGCAGTCCGCATCCAGCGGCTTCCCGCGATCTTCACCAGATGGTCGGTCCACCTTGTCGGGGGCCTACCCACGGAGCGTCGTCCTGTGCGCGGTCGCCATTCCAGAACCTTTCCGCCCCAACGGCCATCGGTTCTTCTCGCTATGTGTCCCGCCCACTGCCACTTCAGCTGAGCAATCCTTCGTGCGATGTCAGTTACTTTAGTTCTCCTACGGATCTCCTCATTTCAGATTCGATCACGTACGGAAACGCCGAGCATAGCCCTCTCCATTGCACGCTGGGTGACCTTGAGCTTTCTTATCAGACCCATAGTTAGCGACCACGTTTCACTACTGTAAGTCATCAACACGGTGTTGAATCGTCCGGAAATCCAAAACATTATTAAATATAACAAGCAGAATATAACCAACGTAATCATTAAAATTATGTTTATAACTATGCTCTCAGATAACATATAATTTACTTCAATATATGAATTGAATGGGATGTTTAAATTAAGTAGGTAGGTTCAGACTATCTATGAACATAAATGTATGTAGAAGTGAGAAGATATTCTCAGTGTAGGTAATAGTTATTTGTTAACCAAGAGAGCAAAGTAATTTTTTGCTGCGAGTGCTGATTTTAAATCACGAACTAGTGAAGTAGTCTAAGACTACTGAGCACAGTGAGTGATTTAAAGGCACGAGACATCAGAAAAATTAGCTCTCGTGTTAATATACAACTTAATAACATACAACTTTTCACCTCTACCAGCGAGAAAAGTCCATACTCTTTATTTCGAAATTTTGGTATCCGCGTATTTTATTTTTTATGCTTTATAATTCATGTCCAACGACATAAAGCTATCTATCTATCCTTTTTGCACATATTAATATTTATTTTTTCTTAATTATTTCAAAAAGTGGTGTAAGAAATAAAAAAGCACATTGCCTCACGCTCGCAGCAAAAATAGATTTTGCTGCTAGTTTTTACGCGCCAAAAGCGCCCATTTCATGCTGGAGAGGTGAAAAGTATATTTTACTTAACGTAGTAACGCAGTACTGTGTAGATTAAATATAATTTCCTTTTATAGTGCGCCCACAGCGTCCCTAAATATCTTCATTGTGATATCTGCCTGTTTCCATTATTTACAAGACATTTATTAACCGACAATGGCTTTATTACACTTATATCTGGCCAAATAATCTCGAATGTCGTTCGCTTTGTTATGGAATAACGGTTTTCCTCAAACAAAGAAACTCTTAGTCGGCACAAAACGAACAAACCTTTATATACGCGTGCGAGTGTACATTTGTTAATTCTCCGTTATTTCTGAAATAGCGCGTTAATTTACTTGAAAACCGAGACGTGAAATAATAAGCCGTCGTGTTTAATGAAACGCGACGGGTACGTATTAGGCAGTATAATGTAGCGACGCCAGTCTGTACAACACGATAGAACAGAGGCAAAGATTTCTGAAATACTTTAAACGTAGTAGTAGTTTCTAAGCCAGACATTTATTGTGATAAATATTAAACAATAAAATATACTAGAAAAAAGCAAACTTGTCTCATATCGCCCTGACGGGATCCCGCCCTCATCCCGTCAGGGTGACATGAAACAAGTTGCTTTCTTCTAGTATATTTTTTTATTTAATATTTATCACAATAAATAGCATTGTAAAATACAAAATTAAAAAGTTATAACGGGCATTTTATTTTTATTTTAATTACAAGCTTCCACAGGTAAATTATAATTATGTAGGTACATAATACTTAGTAACTATAAGTAACAGCTACATAAGCATTTGCAGCTATGAGATAGAGAAGATATAAAACAATTGAGCATTATTTAAGCTTTTAAGAGCATTTTTGTCTATCATCCTTTTTCTGACATGTTGCCCGACTTCACTAAAGTAAGCTGGCATTGGCATATACGAAACAGTATAATATTTATATCTCAATACCTTGAAAAGGTTGACAGGAGACGGGCAGCAGCGTCTCCTACAAACTTGGTCATACTGCGATCGCCAATATGTTTTTTTTTTTAATTACAATTGCATTTATTGAAGTAGGAATATTTTGTTTACGGAATATAACGCGTTTGATTAAGTTCAATCTCACTGTAAAAGAGCAAATTTGTCGTAAAAGCAGAAGCCGACAATTTTTAAAATCTAACAGAAGGCAAGAGCGGTTCGAAACCAAGACAGAGAATCACCCTGGGGAATAGCCCAGGTGTATTAATTTGAGCTTAATATAGATGCGTTTGTATATTTTGAGCTAAAGCTGCTTTGAGCTTGTAAGAGTCTGTTTCATAATAAATAAATAATTGCATACAATCAGACCAATTATTTAGGCTACGTTAAGTTTCATGAAGAACTTGTGTTATGGGTACTAGATAGCGGATAAACACACTTATACTTTTTTGTAAATATATACATATTAGACACCCAGACCTACCTACCGCCGGGCCTACCGCCATCTCCTAGCGCAGTATTGTTTTAATCTTACCAAGCTATTTCATACTGCGAATCTCTTAAAGTAACCTTATTTTTTTAAAAAGATTTTTGTGACGTCTTCGCTCAATCATCGTCTCCAAAGTGTGAAGTGTGTCAAAATGTGACATCTTCAATAAAATCGAAACGCAACGCAGACAAAACTTAAGTTCTTATGACATGATGATTTCTAATAGGCTTAGTACCCCTTCGCCAAACGAAACGAAACGCGTTATAAATTAGCTATTTGGTAAATTTCAAGCCACAACTCTACAAAATAAAGTTTACTTCGTAAAAAAAGTAAAAAACTCTGTCTCCGCTCTCAGCTTTTAGCATTCACTCAATTTCACAGTTTCACTAACTTTGTCGCTCGTCTCTGTCCGTCGTCCACACGTCGCGCACATCTGAATAATCTGCGGTATAATAACGGAGAGTTGCAGATCAGTAAAACGTACTAGCACAGAGACAGAATGAAAGCTGAATGGAGCTTATTAAGAGTACGTTGGTTGAAAATGTCCATTACGACCACAGAACATTAAATCTTTCCTTGTTCTGTGAATACGACGATGTGGAAGCTTTATTTATACTTAAAATTTTAAATAGATGAATGCTTCAATTGATAAATGGTTGGAAAGAAGCTTAGTAGGTGATTGAATGAAAAACGAACCGATCATTGTTTCTTTTCGAGACGATAGGGTTTATTAAACGAGTTTTTTTTTATTAAACTTTTTATTACACAATAAAATCCATACAACGCGGGCAGATAAAGAGTGGGATTGAAAATAGCGTCACGTCTATTTACATATATTTATTTGTTTGAAATAGTTGCAGTTTGAGCATAATTGAGGAGTCGATATTACAAAGGTGCTAACTAACAATTATTTTTTTTGATCTAAGGTAATGCCAAGATTCCATCAAAGGTGCTAAGTGATTTTGTTTGAAATGTACTTCGGATAATCAATCAAAGATGGCGTTGGTGCTATACAAGGGCATTGTTTCTATATGATCAAATATATATGAGTGCGGGTAGATCCTGATGATCCTGGTCTTGTTAAACTAAAAGGACGGTTTAAGGTATGAAATTATGTAAGCAAGTAAATGTTTGGAAACGAGGAAAAGGAAAAAGAACCCAATAGAACACAGCATGGAAACATTATCAAGATAAAAATACTATAACCAGGGCGAAGAAAACTGATTTTCTAGCTTTGGTTGTTATTTAGAAAATGAAGATCATAAACATTATTACAGATGTTTGTGTGTCTCGGTATAAAATAAGTTATTTTAAAGTACAAAAATAAGGTAAAGTAATAAATAAATAAAGAAAATAATTAGCACTTGGCACCTTTCTGAGGAAACTGATTACAATAATAGGCCTCTTTTCGAAAAGTTGTTGTTCTCTCTTTTAAACTCAGTTAAAATTCGTTCAATCTAAGTATCTGATGGCATTCCATTGTTTAAAAAAATATTAAATGAAATATTATATTTATGAAAATTCCGATATGTACATATATTTTTTTTACAGTAGACAGTTTTTGTTAATATCTCTTTTTTATGTTGAAATCACTAAGCACCTTTGCAATATCCACTCCTCAATTATTAAGCAGGTTTCAAACTTCATCTCTTATTTACACGGGTCAAGGCTTTAGCGAATTTGGTAAGTACAGTGGTTAAGCGATCGAATATTATTATCAGTATTTTCTTTTTGTGAAGCAAATTAACCTTACTGATATGTTAAGGTCACTTTTGAAGACTCTGTATGAAATAAAACAAGGAGAAAAGAACCGCCGCGCCCTTGACGAGTTTCTTGTCGGTTCTTTTCGTTACAAGGTCTCCCGCCGTAGGGTTTGTGAACCGATGGCGCATCTTCGTTGATGTTCTTAAGTGCTTGTAACAGGCTAGACTAAATAAATGATATTGACTTTGACTTTGTCTTGACAGTGGCAAGTCAACTTGGCTAGCTTGGCAGCCCCCGACGGGTAATTAAGTCGGAGGTTTTTATATTAAATTAACCTTTTTCAATTACGTTTAACTAATCGTGGGCTTTTTAAAAAAAAATAATTTTGCTTTTTTCCTACTATATTATTTCATCTCATCATATTTTTAACCACCGACGCAAAAATAATATAAGTAGAAGAATAAATAGAGAGAATAAATTTGACGTGTGAGTGTATCTGTCTGTCTGTTTGTCTGAAGCAACGTAGCTCCTAAACTAACGAATCGATTTTCATGCGGTTTCTTTTGTTTGAAACTTTTATAAGGTGTGATCAAGTTGGTTCCTAGCTATTATTTATGAAGATCAGTTCAGCCGGTTGAAGATAAATCATCAGCTCATTTCCGGTTGTAATTTCCACTTTAATTTACAAAAAGAACTGATGCCCTTCAAACGGCTAAATAGATCTTCATAAACTACAGGTAAGAACCATCACGATTACGTCAGCTTTCATATAAAAAACCGCACCAAAATTGGTATAGTCCTATAAAAGCTACGTTGTCTCAACCAGACCAACCTCTATGTTGCCTCAGTAAATATTATTTTTAACTTTTTAAGACTTGATTATTTTTTATTACTTTTAAGTGTAGGTTTTGTTGTTTAGGGTTTTTTTTTATTTTAAATTTAACTTCTCATTATCGTTGCTATTGCTTTGCAAATCCAAAGTAAGTGTGTCCACTGTAAGCCGACGCTTCTAGGGGTTCGCAGCCACGCGGCCAGTAGTTCTAAACATTTTTATGGCTTTTCAAAGCGGTAAAAAAGACAAGGAAAAACAGCTCATAATTCTCCCGGCTCCCGCTCAGCAAGGGAAGAGATAAGAATTAATGTCGGGAGATTACATTAATATTTCACTAAATTTTTTATGACTGCCATAAAAATTAAAGCTGTTGTCTGTCTTCTTGGTGCTTTACGACTGTAACGAGTACATAAATAAGGGGAGTTCTGTAACAACGAGATGTTTTGATGGGGAAGGCCTGCTGCATGTCCGGTCTGGTGAAGTATTCAGTTTGTTCGTGGAAATTTTTGTTGAAATTAATTAGTGTAAAAAAGAAGTCTAAGGAAGAAGGCTCTAAACTAAGGTTTTTATATGAAGACAAGTTAGATATAATGTATCTTAATAAAAATATATTAAAAGAATATAATAGTTATTTGTTATGCAAGGCTGGAAAGTTGGTTATTTAGCGGCGAGTTACCTCAATTGAAATATGAGCAAGTGAAGGATTCTAGGATTGAACCTCGAGCGTAGCGAGTGATTCAAAGATTGAATCCTGAGAAAAACGAGGATTTCGAAGGTACAAGACGCTAAAAACTTTTCTGCCGAGCGCAACACACAATTTTTCACCTCACAACAGTGAGGAACATTTTATGGTTGTTTCCGCGGTCAACTTCCGGTAAAAAAATCTTTAAACATAAAGTTTAATCTAAATATACCTTATTCTCGATGTTTTAATGATATAAAAAACTAAAATAATAAAAAAGTGAGTACTATAGTTAATTCAAAGTTATTTAAAGTAGAAATATATTGTTACTTTTAAAAAGAATAAAAACGATTCCGTAAATTTTGACAATGAGGTACAAGACAAAGACAATTTAAAAATAAAGATTTATGTCACAGTCCGAAATCCAATTATAGGTTGTGAAATCTCACCCAGCCTAATATAAAATTCTTATAACAAATAGTTTACTCTTATTGTTATTGTTTTTATGATTCAATGAACTAAAATAATAAAATAAAACCAAAACGGAGTATTATAATTAATTTAAAATAAGAATCAAATATATAAATAAATATATATATAAAGTCAATAGTCCGATTCGGAACGCATTATGACATATTTTTAGGTATTAAATCAAAAAAGTACTTTGCCGCTTAGGCCGCAAAAAGCGATTTTCTATGCCCAAACCGATTGACAAAACCTCATTTTCAGAGCGTGTGAGGTGAAAACAATCTTGATCAAGAATCTCGAAAAAGAAAAGAAAACAAACTAATATAAATATTAATTTATTTTTATTTTATTATCCTAATGCTAACTTCCTAGCTATATGATATGTATGTGTCGTAGGAGGATTTAATAAATAGATTTTTCGCAAAAATCCTAGAGATATTGCAAAAACACACAATGGTGTTGACATTTCTCAATCTTACTGAAAAAGAGAGGGGTTTTGCAAAAATACGGGTTGCTTTAGTAACATTGGATATTCTTTACTGTGATTGGCTTAATTTTTGCTTGCTTGCTAACTCTTATTCTGATTGGTTCACAGAAAGTATACTACACGTGAGAGAATGGATTGACATTTGAAAGTCAAGTCTTCCACCAATCAGAGAAGATGTTGTTTTGGACGGTCCGACCAGCCAATCAGTGTTCTTATTTCATAATAGCCAGGGATTCTTTTCGTAATCTTACTAAGGCAACTAGTTTTTTCGCAAAAATCCTTTCTTTATTCAGTAGGATTAAGAAATGACAACAGCATTGTCTAATTATCCGGGTTTTCGCAATATCCCTAGGGTTTTCGCAAAAAATCGATTCATCTAATTATCCTGCTACATATATAATCTATCTATACTAATATTATAAAGAGGAAAGATTTGTATTTTTGTATGTAACGAATAAACTCAAAAACTACTGGACCGATTTTGACGAAATTTGGTATAGAGAATCCTTAGACCCCAAGTAGTAACATAGGCTATAAATGATCCCAAAATTCCCACGGGAACGGGAACCACGCGGGTGAAACCGCGCCCGGCCACTAGTAATATTATAAATGTGAAAGTATGTTTGTTTGTCCTGCCTTCGCGCTCTAACTAAGCAACCAATCAACTTGATTTTTGGCATAGATTTAGTTGAAAGGACGAAGAGTAACATGGGCAAATTTTTGCTTAATTTAAACCGCGGGAGGAAACTAGTGACT
Organism: Chrysoteuchia culmella; assembly: GCA_910589605.1. Taxonomy (NCBI): domain Eukaryota; kingdom Metazoa; phylum Arthropoda; class Insecta; order Lepidoptera; family Crambidae; genus Chrysoteuchia; species Chrysoteuchia culmella. The sequence continues at coordinate 20,143,549 of OU342658.1, read as the reverse complement.
AGCTGCCGCCCGCGCCTTCTTGCGCATGTAGTACTAAATTATTATCATTATCAAACTAAAGATTTTTGATTTTTTGCATTTTTCAATGCTATTTTTATACTTACGATATATTTTAAACAGAAAAATATTGGAAAAAATTACTTATGACCTTTGGAAATCCGGTCCAATGCTCTTGGATTTCCAAAGGTCATGGGTTCGATTCCCATCTGAGAATTCACTTGTGGCCGAGTTTATTTTTTCCAATATTTTTCTATTTAAAATTTATCATAAGTATTATCAAACTACTTTGTTAGAACAGTTTCTCTGTAATTTGATATCAAAACGTTTCGAGAAAATCCTAAATTCCACATAGACCTTCAAGATATGTGGGAACTTAGGATCGTTATAGCAACCTCTATGATGAACGTATACAAGATGGAGTACAAACCTTGTTTTGCTAAACACCACTTACAACTTAGCAAGGAGGAAAAAACTAAAAAAATCGACTGAAAACCCATTGCAACCGTTTCGATTCCTTTATTTTTGTATCTGTGCACCGCTACACGGTATCTTAGACATAAATCGAGCCAGCTGCAGCAGGCCAGGTGCAGCTGCTGGCGCCGCGCCATATATACTGATTCCCATTTTTAGCAGTTTTACATTCTATCTGGGAATTGAAGCAGAACAGAGGCAGGAATTGTAATTCGCATTAATGGGAAATTTGGTAAGTCTTTATTCTGACAAAAGAATGTTGATATTGTTTTTGCCAATAATCAGCATAAACAATCCTGAAATTGTGTATTGTTTGCTTAATTTCTTTTTTTATGTTAATTAGTAAAATAAATGCATTTCCTCCTTTCCCCCTTTGCCCAGCCCACCCGTCACGAACCCCCACAGTTTTTGCCTTACTATGTAACATACCTAGACCGATAACCGACCAACGTATGTAATAAAAAACATTTTATAAAAAAAAATCAAACTGACTTCAAAAAGTAAAAAATAAAACTTTTGGAGTCGGTGCCAGCCAGGGCATTCTACATTGCACTTCTATTAACTATATATTTTTTTGGCCTTAGCTAGCTAGCACCGACTCCAAAAGTTTTATTTTTTACTTTTTGAAGTCGGTTTGATTTTTTTTTATAAAATGTTTTTATTTCAGATTTTTTAGTTACATCATGTGCCGTTACTTACACTTAAAATCAGCCCATACACAACAATGTCATCTAGGTAAACGACTACTTGCCAAAAGGTGATTGATATTTTTCAAGATTATGAAAAGACTACTAGCCAGATCTTCGTAAAAATTATATGGGACCAAATTGACAGTGTACCCGATCGAACAAAACAACAACTATTAAAATCGGATCACCAACACCGGAGTAATCGGTATACATACATCAGACAAAAAAAAAAAAAAAAAATACGCGTTGAATTGAGTACCTCCCTCCTTTTTTGTTGAAGTCGGTAAAAAATAGATCAATGCTTTCGCCCTCAAGTGTCCTTTAATGATAATAATCACAGTAAAATTGCGAAAAGTAATTTCAATTGAGTCTTCAAAAAGTAAACACTCCACCTATTTTAAAATTTCTATCGAATAGGAAGCTGCACTGTTCCTGAATAATAAAGGCTATCACTGTTCCCAGAATTTCCACGGGAAAAGAAAATACAATGTAAAACGAAGTTGGCGCTACTCATCTTTATGACTGTATTCTGTAAGTCGGGCGGCCCCCGGGAGTTAAGAGCTCTAGCTTTATCTCCAAATGGAAAACAAAAAGTTAAATCCATAAAGTGACAAATAGACAGATATTTTTAAAAGAAAATTGCTGTTACAGCTTCTTTTGAGCCGTCGAGATCGAGAAAGCAGCGGAGAAACGCCATTCGTCACAGAGCGTGATGTATCGTTACTACAAAGTATTTTTCTTCACTATTTATTTGTAACAAACTCAGTTGTTTTTGCTACGAATATAACAAATAAAGGAGTAGACACATCAATATAATGTACTGCTTTTCGTTTGAAGTAACAGCAATTTCTATACAACTTTTTAACCGCCTCTGTGGTCTAGTGGTACAACCACCGGTATCAGACCCAGGGGTCCCGGGTTCGATTCCCAGCGGGGGTACATATTGTATTCGGTTTGGTTGGTGGTAGGACTTGTTGTAAGCCCGCCTGGCTAGCTACCACCATCTTATCTAAGCCTGACGCCATAACAACAATGTTTTCAGCATTGTTGTGTTCCGGCAGTTCGAGATAAGATAGCCAGTTCCTCAGTGGTTGAGGATTCCGGGAGAGGCTCGCTTCCATCTTCAGCCTTATCATTACTTCTTAACATCATGTATGATGAAGGCTTAGAGTCTCCCCGTCATTCATAAAAAAATATATTAAAAAAAAACTTTTAAGAGATACCTAAAGTATATTTTCCGGAATTGTAATGATGGTGACAAAATGACACAGTACATATAAACATTTCACGGTAGATTAACTCAGCTCGATACGGAATAGCTTCTGTATTATGATGGTATTTGAACATTTTCAACAACCACACAGTATTATATTTGCCTCAATATTACATCCCCTTTAGATGAGTGTTATGACTGTATGTATGTATCGGGTTACTGGTGTTTAATATTTTTGTGACTAACGTGCCTTAATTCTATATGGTGTTAATTTAACATGTGCCGATTTTAATTTTAAAGTCACATATTTAATTTTAGAATTTATTTTAACTTTCATATTTTCAGCATTAGATACCTATTGAATATTCAGCATAAGCAAAATTAAACGTAAAACAAAATTTGTTTTAAGTAAGTAACCAAGGAAATCGGTGAAGCTATTTGAGTCGGCGGTCGAAATCAGAAAATTGAATAAGTAAAAAAAAAAGAAAAGCTTTTTTTGGCAAAATTGTATTCTATATCATTGACCTGAGTAGCCCCTGCTCGGTCTTGATTAATTAACACCAATAATGTCCACTTAATATTATTTCTAACTCTATTATATAAAATTGTTGCACTGTTTGTCAACCATTCAAAAAAAAATGTTCCACAGTAAACACCCCTTTGATAATTAAAGTCAATTCAGGAAATGTCGGAGTGTGGCAGCCCTAGGCCGATGCTCGCTGACAGTTAATTAAAAAGCTGCTTCTGAAGTGTTTGCTAACGAGGCTATTACAAAGCATTCAATGTTCACATTATTTAACTACTTTATGATACCGAAATAGAAAATGACGATATTTAAATGCATGCTATTTGTATTTAATAAATATAGATTTTGTTTTAAACGATGCGTTGTTTATTACAATGAACCGTAGAAAGATGATTTATATCAAAGAACTGTACGCGTTTACGGATATCAAACGCGCTATATTTCCACGAAGTAAGTTGTATTTGTCCGTATTTTTAGGTATTTTAGGGGTTTTTTGAGCTGCGCCGTGCTGCTGCCGTGGTCACGGGCCCGTGACCAAAGTAGCTATAACGGTGCCGAAACGTCGGGAAAATCAAAAAACCCCTAAAATACCTAAAAATACGGACAATTACAACTTAGTTCGTGGAAATATAGCGCGTTTGATATCCGTAAAAGTTGTTTTATTTCAATGAACAGTGCGCGCCAAAACATAAGATGTACGTAACTGTAAGCGTGATAAAATTATAACGAGACAACTAAAAATATCTAAGTAATTAATTATCGTTATTCAATAGCAATAAATCGTAATCCTAACTAATATTATAAATGAGAAAGTGTGTTTGTTTGTCCTTTCTTGACGCCCGAACTAAGCAACCAATTGACGTGATTTTTGGCATAAAGTTAGTTTAAAGGACGGAGAGTATATATAACTTAAGCTATTTTTTTTATCGCGATATTAAAATTAAATTTTGTAAAGAAAAAAAACCAACAACTAAAGTAGGTAAACGCTAAAAGTTAATGCCTACGTATCATATTTCTGAAACGCAAACAAAGCGACCACATGCACACACATGCATAACCACATTCAAGAAAACAATGAAAAACTGCTATCTTGCACGGGCGCTTTTAAAGCAGCAAATGGAGGCGAGAATTAATGGCGATAACATCAACAAAAATACATTTTACAACATAAAGCAAGCACCTGTTTTAACCCCTTCGCTGCGGCGGCGGGTTTAAGCGGTGCGGTCGCGCGGTCGGTTTCCTTCCACCCCGTAACTAACGGGGCCGTGCAGATATTTAATTAGGAACGGGGGACTAATTGGCGGTGGGCCTCGGCGGCAAGCGCGCTCGGCAAACGACGAGCTTACACGTTGCAGCGGAAGATGGTTAACCATTCGACGGTCCAGTTATAAAGTTTGGTAACAGTTACGAAATGTTTCTTTCGTATCCACTTTAATTAAATTTAAGCACATACTTTTAACCCGTCGTTTGGCACCGAATTAGCCGTCGTGCAGATATTTAATTAGAAAGGTAAGACTAATTAGTGACCGGGCTGAAAAGTGCGCTCTGGCAATTGAAGCATAGCTTACTCGGCTTCGTAGCAGACTAACCCTACTACCATGCGATATCGAAGGTAAGTTGTAAAAAATCCTTTAAAACTACTTTAGACATTACATTAACATTAGAGCGCGTCGTTGTGACGTTCCGGGTTTAATCTAAGTCTGGTCACGTGGATGGATAGTGAGCTTAGATATTGCAGCGGAAGATGGTTAACCCTTCGCCCGTCGCGGCATCGAAGTCGATAACGAGTTATGATATTTTGATTTTAAAATTACTGAAAAATATGGAGATTAAACGTCGTCATCAGCCATTTTTAATGTCCCCACTGCTGGGACACTGGCCTTCCTTATGGATGGATAAGAAGAATTACGCTTAAGAAATACTTATTAGTTTTTCTTAAGCGTTATAAGTTAAAGTGGGTAAAACAAGTTTTTTAAATTTATAAAAAAAAGGTTGTTGCTGTAATTTTTATGAAAAATTTAAACTTATGAACTAAAACCAACATTTTGCAGCTTGTTATTTCATTAAATTCAACCCTTTTGGATAATGTAAAATCAACAAATGAACGCATCATCACCAAGGCGTTTTACATCATATTGTTATTGCAAATAATATAAGGGCATGGGACCCACATTAGGGTTGGACACATGGTCGGGTTCGAATCCCCGAAGCTATAAGGCTCCATAAATACAACGCCGGGGCAACTTCGGATGTGAACAATTATGGTAATGGTGACCGGTCCGGCGGAGGGCAATAATTTGGAAAAATATTTGATCTTTCATAATTCTAACAATTATTGTTTTCAATATGCATCAGCTGATTGTGTTTGTGTACAGTGTGTACACAGTGGACATAAAATAGCAACTGGTCTTCAACAACTCAGTCGAGAAAAGAAAACCTTTCACTGCCGTTATTTTGAGTTAACTTAGTAACTTCAGATGCTTTACTATTTTAAAGTATTAACAATAATATTTTTACTAGGAAATGGTATGGCTGTTTCAACTCAATATATGACCCGATATTTCATTTAGAAGAGCAGTGCGTCTGGGAAACCTCTGAGGCTCGGTTCGGTCTCTTTTAATTTTCTTTCTTATTTCGTAATAGTTGCTTTTATAAGCTGTAAGCAAGCATTAATTTTAGCAATTCTTCAACCACTTTATTGCCAAGTCTTCCAGGTAACAAGATTCTATCCTCAAATTGCCAGGTGATCGGTCCTGTTTATAAATATTAACACTGGGGCAGCTGCGGCGATTTATTCCGCCCCTGGAGGCGATTGAGACGTCCAGGTGCTCCAGGCCAAAGTTCAGGACAGCTGGAAATATTTATGAACCACGGGCAGATTGGAACGGATCGCCTCCGTATATCAGATAATTGAATTGCTTTGAATTCCTGCTAAACATAGAGGAGGTTTCATTGTTTTGTTTATTTAGAATGGGTTTTCTAATACAAGTTTGTTTATTAATTTAACAAATGAAAATGTCATAATATTTAAGTACAACCACTGCCTAGTAGGGCAGTGGTTGTAAGTCCGCTCTCATTAGCAGACTTTCAACAAGTTCAACTCAATGGGTATCACAATATAACGACTTATACTTGCTTCTTGGTATGTTCATTGCGTCCACCTTGGTGGTATTTATCCAGATTTGCAACATTCTTACATTTTAGAATGCTGCAAATCTGGATTATACCACAACCAGATATTTGCATTGTAAAAGACCTAAATCTATTCCACCTGGATCTAGCTTCTTTCATATTCCCCGTTTATTTAACCGCCTCTGTGGTCTAGTGGTACAACCACCGGTATCAGACCAGGGGTCCGGGTTCGATTCCCAGCGGGGGTACATATTGTATTCGGTTTGGTTAGTGGTAGGACTTGTTCTTAGTCCGTCTGGCTAGCTACTACCATCTTATGTAAGTCTGACTCCATAACAACAATGTTTTCAGCTTTGTTGTGTTCCGGCAGTTAGAGATAAGAAAGCCAGTTCCTCAGTGATTGAGGATTCCGGGAGAGGCTCGCTTCCATCTTCAGCCTTATCAATACTTAACATCAGCCCCCTGATTATGACACTTGTTTCTATCAACGTTTGATTGAAAGTGCAGTCACATTGCTGCTTTAGTGAAAATCAATAATAATAATAATAATAAATAATAATTTATTTATTGAACCAAAAGATTTTACATTTAGGTACTTAAGCCTATACATTAATGTATTGTCACATTTAAGTAGAAATGTAGCATCTGTTGCCGAAATGACCTGTATTTCAGCATCCAGCGCCTCTTGCCTCAGAGAAGATTAGATACATTAAGTTATAAGCTGCAATAGTACATAGTTAACTTATCATAGTTTACAAACATTTTTTTAAATAGTTTTATAATAGTTAAGTATAGATATAGTCCTCTCAGTGTGTAAAATGAGGGTGAGTGAGTGTATGTGAGAGGGTGAGTATGTGTGTTGTGTTATTATTTATTTAAATTCAAAAGGATTATTTTTTTATAATTACGAAATAAGTATAATAAAAAAAACAATATTACTTTAATATGCCAATGATATTTTCAGTTTCGTCATATGACTTTGTCACAAGGAAGGCTGATACTGATTTTTTAACAGCTGTTTTGTTCATGGAATATATATTAATTAATTTATTGATTTTATTGTAGACAGTGGGACCCAGAAAGGGAAAGAATCTTTAGGCTGAGGACGTTTTTGTCCTAACATTCCTATTACACACCGCAAACCATCTACGCTGCTTCACTGTTTCAGTGGAATAGTCTAACAAGGAGTGCTGCTTTAGAATAATCCTGAGTAAGAACAGTTGTCGCACTGTCAAGACCTCACAATACTCGTAAAGAAGTTTGGTGGGATACAGGAAAGGTCTAAATGTGCAAACTTTAAGTATCGTCCTTTGCGCTACCTCCAGTTTCTTAAGCGTTGTTTTGGGAACACCACCCAAGATTTTATGCAGTAAGTAAGCAGCGATTGGCATAAGGCACAATATATCCTATTTAGTGTAATCGGTGGAACAACATGTCTCAATATTTTAAAAACGTATACCAATTTACGTATTCTCTTGGCTAACACATCACTATGTTGCTTAAAACTAAGGTGATCATCAATTGTGACACCCAGGTATTTTATGAAACTCACTCGTTCTAGTGGCAGACATTTACATTGGGTATCACTCGGAAATTCAGAACAACCATGGGCAACCAGATTTCGGTCATGAGTATAATTTCGCCAGGAATAGGCGATATATTTAGTCTTTTCCGTATTTAAAGTTAAAAACATTGTTCTCTAACCATTTCTTTGCCAGAAAAACGCCATTCTGGGCTGTCTTATAAGGGTGAATTTCCCGAGACCAAAAATTGCGTGGCATCGATGAAATTGGTACCACGAAACATATTTATAATGTTCTAAATTTTTTTTCTGGTTAGGTGAAATAGTAATCTATGTGTAGCACTATATATTGTATTAATAGGAGTAATAGGTACTCCAAAAAAAATAATTAAACCTCGAAATCTTTCATTGCCGTGTTTGTCCACACGTCACCTTGATGTGTATTATCTCATTGATAAAAATCTTTTGGTTATATTTATATTAATACCTAGTTATTATTTGATACGTGAATAGTTAAATACATTTATTCAAATATTTAAACAATACAACGAATGGTTAATAAAAATTCATTTGTCCCAAAACTAACTTTCATCGCCGTGTCCTAAACATGTTTAAGAATATTTTTATAACTAACGATTTGAGTCCCTCCCCCTGTGCGCTAAACTATGCATATTAGTGCCGTCTAAGTGCTCGACGTGGAAGGACGTACACACGTGCTGCGTTTTCGCGCCATAACTGTAAGTATCCCATTTTTATGTACTGTGGACATTTTTTCTTTCATCGCCGTGGATAGGTATAACTTACATTTGAATAAGTTTGTCCTCTTGATTAAGCATTCGATAGAACACCATTTATCTTATGTTTATTTGTGAGGTGTTTATTACTTCGAATAATTAATAGATTTTTTCTTATTTGATATTTTTGTCTGGATTTTCATCACCGTGCTCTCATTGCCGTGGTTTCCGTGGCCAAAATTTGCTATGGCAATGAAAAAAAAAACACGGCAGTGAAAAAAAATTCATTGCCATGCCTTGTAAAACAATTTAGTTTCATTGCCGTGACCAGGTGTTTCATTTCCGTGACTTACGTTTTCATCGCCATGGTATGATTAGGTAAAGAAAACATAGTACACCACAGGACGACAGGTCAGGATACAGGAAGTACTACCGAATACTGACAGTACAGGACTCGAATGCACGCCGCATTGGTTTCCCAGCGTGGTAGGCACTGTAGATCTAACTAATAACTTTGCACTGATCCTATCCTGAAAGATCCTTTCCTTTGAAATTTTGTTTTGAGGATATTTGGATGGCTGAATGTTTGTTACTCTTTTTTGCAAAAACTACTGAACTGATTAAGATTAAACTTTACAGCAATGTAGCTTATACATCAGAAAACCACATAGGCTGCAAATTAACCTGATATTCCCACGGTAACGGCAACCACGCGGCGAGTGAAAACCGAGAAAAACCGAGAGCGGCCGCTAGTCATAAATGATAAGGTTCGTAATATTTAGTAGGAATATTAAAATGCTGAAGAGTTTGATTGTTTGAGCACGCTAAACTCCGGAACTACTAGTTCGAATTGAATTTTTTTTGTGCTGGATAGTCCATATATCTCGGAAGGTTATAAGATATTTAATATCACGCTGCGATTAATAGGAGCAGAGCATTAATGTAAAAACGGGGAAAAAATATTACTTTTGGGAGCTTCCGTTGCGGACGGTGTGTAAACGGTTAAAGTTACGTAAAAATCATGTATGACATAAGGACTATATCATCGGCAAAACGAAGGTGTGTCAGATACTGGTCATTTATGTTGATGCCGCGTCCTTTCCAGTCCAAGAGCTTAAATATGTCCTCCAACGCAGCTGTGAACAGTTTCGGAGAAATGACGTCTCCCTGTCTCACACCTCGCTGCAGTTGGATGGAATTTGTGCTCTGGTTCTGTAATCCACTTTGCACCTCTGGAGAGACTGCAGCACCGCCCAGGTCTCAATCGAATCAAAGGCTTTCTCATAGTCCACGAACGACAAGCAAAGTGGCAGATATATACTCTTCGGTCTTCTGTATAACCTGCCGCAGCGTATGGATGTGGTCTATGGTGCTGAAGCCTTTTCGGAACCCGGCTTGTTCGGGAGGTTGGAAGTCGTCGAGCCTGAGAGCAAGACGATTCGTGATGACTCTCGAAAACAGCTTTTAAACATGGCTTAGAAGTGAGATGGGTCTGAAGTTCTTTGACCGGGTCTTGTCACCCTTTTTTAAGAACAAAATCACCTCACTTATATTCCATGCTCTTGGCGTTTTGCCCTCGACGATAACGGAATTGAAAAGCTTCTGGAGGACTTTGAGTATCGGCTTACCGCCCGCTCTCAGAAGTTCCGCAGTAATTCCATCATCGCCCGCCGCCTTGTTCTTTTTTAGTTGCTTGAGAGCCATACTTATCTCGTACAAGCTGACGTCCGGGATATCTTCGGTGAAGTGTCGGGTAAGCTTGGCTCTGGGGTCTTTAGGCTTGCTTTCAACAGGCATACCCATATGTACCCACCCAGATATACTTATTTATTATATGGTTTGAAAGCAGATTGATAACAAATAGTTAATTAGTTTTGCATAATTTATGATAATGTCACATCATTTTATGACAGCGGATGTAATTAGTTCACTAGAAGTGGTCGATGCTAAAAAAAATTAGGAGGATAGTAAACATTAGGAATCAAATGAATGAAGTCCTGCATTCTGTAATGAGAAGCAAGAATTTGTCTTAGTGAGGTCTTGATAAAGTAAAGATAAGTAAAGAGGTCTTGGTGGTAAAAGTAAATAGAATAAGTAAAGATAGACTGTACTGTAGACTCGCAACACTTCTTAGAGATCTCAGTACTACAGTCTTTCGTTTCTTATTCTACTCCCATTCTTCCTTTGTAATATCTATCCAAATCATATTCCCATACACAAAATTTGGGAGGAGTTTATAGCATCCGATGGAGAGATATAGTCTGGGTATGCTTTTCCCTCTCGGAGACAGGCGAAATAAATAATATTCTGATTCTAAAATTATTATGTTTTTGGATTGTTTCATTTCCGTGGTTAGATTCTTTCATTCCCGTGGCACAGTTCTTTCATTGCCGTGGACTCTCGTTTCATTGCCGTGCGCGCATGTTTCATCGCCGTGGCACGTAAATTTTAATCTTGTATGTCTCGTTAGTTTTTTAAGTTATCTGCTAGATATTAAGCAAGAATACATACACTATCAAAAACTTTAATAAAAGCAATTTTTTTTCTTTAAATACTTAAAGATAAAAAAATCCACGGAAATGAAGATTTTAATACACCTGTAGAAATTCACTCATAAGTCTCTTCCCATGTGTAAGGAGTAAAAAGCAGAGCAGTATCGTCGGCGTACTAAATTATTCTTCCTTGAAATGGTTAAAGGCATAACAAATCATTCATATAAATGAGGAAGAGGGTTGGCCCTAAGATACTGCCCTGCGGTACACCATAAGTTAGTGGAAGATCAGAACTAGTGTAGGAACCTATCTTCACACACTGAAGTCTGTCTGACAGGTAGTCAGTGAAAAGTGCCAACTGTTTGCCCCTTATTCCGAAGTTTTCCAGCTTTTTGAGGAGTATGGAGACCGACACAGTGTCGAAAGCTTTCGCCAAGTCCAAAAATATAGATAGACATTTGTTTCCTCGATCCAAGTTGGTCATTATAAAATTAGTGAGATCGTTTACTGCATCATCTGTAGATCTCCCTCGACGAAATCCATACTGATGTGTCAACTATCTTACTAAAACAGCAATGTAACTGCACTTTCAATAAATTTCAATCAAAATCTGTTAGCAACAGAGTTGGATAATCAACTGGCAGGTATGATGAAGGCTAAGAGTCGACCCGTCTCGTTCATAAAAAAAACAAAAGTATATTTATACACACGACGTGCGAACGGCGCGGTCTCATTAATCGCGCGTGTTTTGACGGTAATGCCTGCCCGCCTGCCCGCCTGCCCGCCCTCAACGATTTGTTTGCGCTGCAGCCACTTCAGGCAAACAACTTTAGTTTTCTTTTCATCGCGGAAACAAATACGTGCTAACTCACCAGCCAGCTATTCCATTTGCATTATGAGGGAAGATAAATACATGACGTAGAGAACTTGGTGTATTAGAAGAGACTGTTTTTATTAACCGACTTCAAAAAAAAAGGATGTTCTCTGAAGGAATTAAGCGATTTCAATGCGGTTTTTTTTTTTGGGTGTAATCAAATAAAAAGTGAGCGAAAAGAGATATGAACGATGATTCATTTTCAATTTGACTTATAACACTATATCAGAGGAATAATTTTTTTCTAAGCATTGAAAATTCGACCCTACAGAACCTAAGTAATTTTGTTTTGTTTTGCTGAGCTGGACTAAGATTTTTTTTTATTTTTTATTCTATAGCTTACCCCGGCTCTGGCCTCTAGCACATACATTATGGTGTTTTCACACTCACTTTCTCGGTTTGGGTTTTTTGTTGTTTTTGTTATTTTCTTTCTCATTTTTAATGCGTTGTTTTTACTGTTCTTTTTGTGTCAATTTGTTTGTTTATCTGTGTGTAGGGTCAACAAACCGGTTCCGGTGGAAGATCAGCGCTGGTCGTAGACTATGCATTATGCTGAGCCGGGACCGTTTTGAGACTATGTTTTTGTGTTAATTGATTAAAATATGTTTATTTCATCCTTGTATTTGTTGTCTCAATAAAATTAATTGTTGTTTCTTTCTTTCTTCTTTCAAAATTTGGTATATGGGGACTTCAAGTAGTGGACTAACACATAGACTACTTTTTATCAAAGTCAAAGTCAAAGTCAATATCATTTATTCAGTCTAGGCTGTTACAAGCACTTATGAACGTCAAAGAAGCTACGCCATCGGTTCACAAACCCTACGGCGGGAGACCTTGTAACGAGAAGAACCGGCAAGAAACTCGTCAAGGGCTATTTTTTTCTCCCTGTTTTATTTCATACAGAGTCATACAGCCGCTAGAAGTATTATAATATGCATATTTCATCACATCTGTGGTTTTAGTAATTATCAGTAGTGCCAAAAAAAGGACAGGGGGACAGGACACAATTTTGGGGGTCTAATTGCATATAAGGTTGTTGCGTGTATAATACGCAACCGTGGTATTTTCACTCTCGAGACTGGAGTGAGGGTGTGTCTGGTGGTCTATTCGCAGGACTGGGCTCAGGCCCTGTGTTGAATTCACCATCAACGACGCCAAGAACAGACCACGGGATACACCGTCGCCCCGGACACGATAGTGTTTTGTTTACCATTCTTTTGTGGCACTGATTTTAGTGTTACTAACCGTAGGTTCCTTGCGCACCGAGCTATTTCATTGCAGAATCATTCATTACACGTATTTACTAAAGTTTTAGCATTCATTCCGTAATATTTTGTTGTTTTCAATATTTTCACAATAACAACTACCAGTGTTATTGTTTTGAGTGACTTTGACATTGACAGCGAATGACATGACATCTGACGTTTTACGTTTCGTAACAGGCAATAACTTAATGTCATAAATCACAACTTGCTGTCTTTGTGAAAGTTACTCATTGCATATTTATTGCTATTGTCTAATGTTTTTTAATATTGTAATGGTTTAATTTACTTTCAGTATGTCTTCTGTATTTATTAAAATACATTTCAATTAGTTGTAGAATAAAAAATCTAAATTCTTTTTGTGGAGAATTCTGGAACAATATATCATTGTCTTTGGTTCGGCTCGTCTATGGTCGCCGGTGACGGTGACTTGCCTTTCTTTTCGATCCTCGGTGTCGGTCGATACGACATAAAATATTGGAAGCAGAAATTTATATTGGGATCGTCCGATCCGTTGTTGGAGATGAGGTGGTGATCCAAGATATGGCATAGTGCCAATATATATTTTTTATATGAATCAAGAATTTTAATATGGAGCGGCAGGTGAGTTTTTCATACCGTTTCGTCTTGGTTGGAGTCCCACGCTTCATGGTGGAACTTCTTGAGAATTATCGTGTGCTCTCTTATTTTGTTTCAGAGAGCCGCTCCTTTGTTTTAATCCAGAAATTAAGTTATTTTATTTGCATTTCTGACAACTTTCCCCGGGCGGATGCACATGTCCCTCTGATGCAGTGTGTCTCGTCTCAGGCCACAGAATGTAGAAGTGTTCTCCTCTGATGCATGGGAGAGTGAGTACACCAACACCTTGGAGGATGGCTGCGTAAGCTAACAACAAACTCCGTATGTTTTTGTGTACTTTTTGTTTGAGAATTTCATCGACATGTAAAACAGTTGTATTAATGTAATTTTAATATAGAAGTAACTTAGGATTGTACATTTAGCTTCAGAATAGATTCATGGAAGGACGCTTCCACTGATTCTTGTTTCCACAGGTCATGACCAAATAATTTACCATGTGTTTTTGAGTACCCACATGTAACTTTTATTCTTTAACTTTTAATGAGTTTTATTAACAGTGCCCATGTTTTCTGCTAATAATGTTTAGAAAGAATTGTTTGTAATTTTAAATAATGACAGTGGTTTAACATCAATATACATAGAATTTTTGTCAGAAATGTATCACTTTGTTTGATTTATTCCAACACTCCTGTGTTGGTGGCGCCCTCTTTAGAAGTAAGAATTAGAACCTTTTAGTGAACTAATCTCCATATTTTCTTTCCGAGTGTAACAGCCATCAAGGTAGAACCCACGCACACTCCCATGAGTCTCGTGCCCATCTGAGCTAGCTGAGCAGACCGCATCTTGGAGGCAGTGGGTGTTGAATAAACACGGCTGTCCCCAAGTGCGTAACATAATTGGCGCCCAACGTGGGGCCCGGTGATGAGACACATTGTTGGAGGGTTACTCCGTCCGTCGTTGTTCATCATTTGGTATCTCGGATATCGAGGTTAGTGTTCGCTTATCTTTGTTTTTTTTTTTTGTTTGAGAATCTTTCATTGTTAGAAATGGCTTCAGTGAAAATGAATTTTTATCACTTGTTGAGTGATGAATTAAAATATGAACTCTTAGTCAGAGGTCATAAGAATTTGAGAAAAGTGGATGAGAAGCGAGCTAAGCTCTCCTCATTAACGAGAACTGGTCGTCTTGCAGTGACTATTAATCCTGCAGATTTAAGGCTGGAATCAGATATAGATAAGCTAGGATAAGAAAATAAGCTGCGCAGTGAGATGGGGGGTGAGAACAAGCTGACTAGGGTGTGAAAGAAGAGTGAGTGAAAGTGAGTGTGCATATTTCAAAATTATTAGTCGACATATTTTAGGAACTTAGGTATGTTAGATAGATGTAATGTTAGTTTGTTCTTGACCCGTATCTCGCTCCACGCTTATTAGTTAGGATTAGTACAGTAGTAGTATATAAACTTTTCAACACTCGTAATGAGTTAACAACGTTTCTCACGTTATGTATTCTAAAACAGTATTGTGAATCAACAAACTGTAAGAAATAGAGAATTTAATTTCAACACTCTTTATAAGAGTTTAATGATGTTTATTAACATCGTGTTTAGAATAAGTGCACTATGGTGTTCACTTACAGAATAGAATATGTTTAAACACACTAAGGATTTAGGGTATTATCCTCACTTAAGTAGGATGCTAGATGCATGCTTAGAAATTTAAGAAATATTTTTAAGGTTTTATTCCTTTATTTTAATAGGATTTGAATAAATAAAAAAAAAACATTTAATAGAAGTGATAGCTTTATAGTCTTTGGAGACAAGAATATTTGTTAAGAATTCAGAGAACATTCCACTTGGGTCGCTAGTGATCGACAGCCACTAGGATCATTAAAATGGTGTATGCTGTTGGTGTTGTTGTTTAGTTGTTGTTGTACATTGTTAACTTTTTGTCTTGTTTCAGCGAATAGGCCTTTGTTTCACACGCCCGTCTTCGCTCTTGTGAGGGGGGTATGTTGCGTGTATAATACGCAACCGTGGTATTTTCACTCTCGAGACTGGAGTGAGGGTGTGTCTGGTGGTCTATTCGCAGGACTGGGCTCAGGCCCTGTGTTGAATTCACCATCAACGACGCCAAGAACAGACCACGGGATACACCGTCGCCCCGGACACGATAGTGTTTTGTTTACCATTCTTTTGTGGCACTGATTTTAGTGTTACTAACCGTAGGTTCCTTGCGCACCGAGCTATTTCATTGCAGAATCATTCATTACACGTATTTACTAAAGTTTTAGCATTCATTCCGTAATATTTTGTTGTTTTCAATATTTTCACAATAACAACTACCAGTGTTATTGTTTTGAGTGACTTTGACATTGACAGCGAATGACATGACATCTGACGTTTTACGTTTCGTAACAGGCAATAACTTAATGTCATAAATCACAACTTGCTGTCTTTGTGAAAGTTACTCATTGCATATTTATTGCTATTGTCTAATGTTTTTTAATATTGTAATGGTTTAATTTACTTTCAGTATGTCTTCTGTATTTATTAAAATACATTTCAATTAGTTGTAGAATAAAAAATCTAAATTCTTTTTGTGGAGAATTCTGGAACAATATATCATTGTCTTTGGTTCGGCTCGTCTATGGTCGCCGGTGACGGTGACTTGCCTTTCTTTTCGATCCTCGGTGTCGGTCGATACGACATAAAATATTGGAAGCAGAAATTTATATTGGGATCGTCCGATCCGTTGTTGGAGATGAGGTGGTGATCCAAGATATGGCATAGTGCCAATATATATTTTTTATATGAATCAAGAATTTTAATATGGAGCGGCAGGTGAGTTTTTCATACCGTTTCGTCTTGGTTGGAGTCCCACGCTTCATGGTGGAACTTCTTGAGAATTATCGTGTGCTCTCTTATTTTGTTTCAGAGAGCCGCTCCTTTGTTTTAATCCAGAAATTAAGTTATTTTATTTGCATTTCTGACAACTTTCCCCGGGCGGATGCACATGTCCCTCTGATGCAGTGTGTCTCGTCTCAGGCCACAGAATGTAGAAGTGTTCTCCTCTGATGCATGGGAGAGTGAGTACACCAACACCTTGGAGGATGGCTGCGTAAGCTAACAACAAACTCCGTATGTTTTTGTGTACTTTTTGTTTGAGAATTTCATCGACATGTAAAACAGTTGTATTAATGTAATTTTAATATAGAAGTAACTTAGGATTGTACATTTAGCTTCAGAATAGATTCATGGAAGGACGCTTCCACTGATTCTTGTTTCCACAGGTCATGACCAAATAATTTACCATGTGTTTTTGAGTACCCACATGTAACTTTTATTCTTTAACTTTTAATGAGTTTTATTAACAGTGCCCATGTTTTCTGCTAATAATGTTTAGAAAGAATTGTTTGTAATTTTAAATAATGACAGTGGTTTAACATCAATATACATAGAATTTTTGTCAGAAATGTATCACTTTGTTTGATTTATTCCAACACTCCTGTGTTGGTGGCGCCCTCTTTAGAAGTAAGAATTAGAACCTTTTAGTGAACTAATCTCCATATTTTCTTTCCGAGTGTAACAGCCATCAAGGTAGAACCCACGCACACTCCCATGAGTCTCGTGCCCATCTGAGCTAGCTGAGCAGACCGCATCTTGGAGGCAGTGGGTGTTGAATAAACACGGCTGTCCCCAAGTGCGTAACAAGGTTGTCACACTACCTTATGGGATGAGGTATTAGGAAGCGTCCATAAAGTCTATTGAATCCAACCCAAAAATATTTGAGCTAATCTGCTTCTCCCCTAATGTTAGACTATATACTTATATTTATTTTGGGTTGGATCAACTATTATGTATTCTGTGGTTGGATTTAGAATCGTGCAGCACAATTTAAGGGGTGAAAGTGGAAAGGTTGGTAAGGGGGGGGTTCATCCATCCCCCAATGCTACTACCATTATATGGTAATGCACAGTTTTTAAGGAAATTGACAACCAATTTTAACCTCAAAACGACTAAAACATCAAACAAAACGGTTAATGCGGTTAAATTATTATGTGACGGGGTGCAAAAAAAGTTTGTTGTTTATGGAAAAAGTACAAGTATCGTTAGGTTTGGTTAAGTTAAAAACAAACTAGGTAAAAAAATACTGATATTTCTTGAAGTGAAAACTTCTTTAGCGGCGTTGGCCACATAAGATTTTAAAATTTTTGGGATGGGTAAAAAATGTTGAAGTCGCGTCAGGTCACGTGACCTGCGGCCCGACCGCCTAACGGTATAGCGTGTGGTATTGCTATGGCTATCAAACTTCAAACTCTCATAAAACCCTTCAATGATAGGGTTTTTGGCTAATTCCTACATATTTCTATTCATCTATTGGATTCACTATTGCATTTTTAGTATGAAAGTAATAGCGTCAGCGAGAGCCCTTGTAGGGGGTTTGAAAAATCGATAGCTATA
Organism: Chrysoteuchia culmella; assembly: GCA_910589605.1. Classification (NCBI taxonomy): domain Eukaryota; kingdom Metazoa; phylum Arthropoda; class Insecta; order Lepidoptera; family Crambidae; genus Chrysoteuchia; species Chrysoteuchia culmella. Next base: position 20,125,596 of record OU342658.1, on the reverse strand, counting down.
GCGATAGCACAAGCTATACCGTTAGGCGGTCGGGGTGCTGATCGAAAATTCGTAAGACGGAGGAAAAGTAGACCGCCGCCGGAGGGAGAGGAGGGAGAGTAAATTACCTTAATCTTTTAGGGCATGGGTCCATCAAGTACATTTTGACCCTTTTTAAGTTAAATTTTGTTTTTTCAATATCTTCAAAACCACTTTCGTTGCACTTGCAGTAACTACACACAAATCATTACCTAAAATCTAAATAATTAACAGCAGGAACCTTGCCATACCGCAAATCATCCAACAGTCCCCGACCCCCAGCCCTCGGCGCATTCCTCATGGGTCCCCATTGTCCCCTCCCGGACCCTCCCTAGGGGGGGTAACCATCATCTTTTAGAAAACCATCATGTCATAAGAACGTTTTGTTTTCAATACTGTTCAAATTCGTACCATGACCTTCACAATCACAACGTAAAATTTTGTTATTTCTGCCAACGAACAAATTCAATACTTATGGTAAATTTTAAATAGAAAAATATTGGAAAAAATTAATTCCGCCACAAGTGAATTCTCAGACGGGAATTCAGAGCTTTGGACCGGATTTCCAAAGGTCGCGGGTTCGATTCCCGTCTGAGAATTCACTTGTGGCCGAATTAATTTTTTCCAATATTTTTCTATTTAAAATTTACTATAAGTATAAAAATAGCATTGAAAAATGCAAAAATTACAAAATCATAAAAAAGAACAAATTCAAGTTGTCAAATTTTGACACTTTGAAGGCGATGATTGAGCGAAGACGTCACAAAACTACCGTCAAAAAACAAGCTTACTTGAGGGTCGTTACTATTACTATGATGGAAAAATAGCACGGTCTCTCTCTTCTCTTATCGTATGAGGATCAGTGGTTTCAGAGATTATCAAACCGGCTATAAGGCCTCTGACTTGGCTTAACGACTCATCAGATGACAACAGCCCACGATTTAATGTGCCCTCTGAAACACAGAAGCGCTCAGTTAAAATGCCACCTAACGGTCACCCATCCGGCACCTGACCGGACCGAGCGTTGCTTAACAAACGTGATCGAATACGATCAGTCTGTCAAGCGCCGCCACGAGCGCTTCATTAGCATGGTAAGATTGAAACAATACTGCGCCAAGAGATGGTAGTAGGCCCCCAGAATGGAACAAAGACCGCCAAGATAAAAGCGGGTCCGACCCAACTCCTAATTACCGAACTGGGTCGCATCTCAACATGAGACATTCAAAACACATGTATCTCCGTTTCCTTAACTGATAAGGACGTCATTATTAATGAATTTCATCGTATTATTATATTAAGGGGCAACGTCACACATTGGAATGTTTTTTTTTATTAAATAAATAAATAATGAAATTGCCATGGTAGCTGAAAAGGTGCTGAAACGTCGGGAAAATCAAAAAAACCCTAAAAACCTAAAAAATACGGTCAATTAGATCTTATGTTTAATATCCGGAAAAGTTGTTTTATGTCAATAATTAAATTATTGCATAAAACACACACTAATTATCTAGCCCACGTTAAGAACTTGTGTTATGTATACAAGATAACGAATACCATACTTAAGTATATACTTTTTATACTTATGATAAATTTTAAATAGAAAAATATAGCAAAAATCAACTCCGAGCTCAGTGGTTAGAGCATTGGACCGGATTTCCAAAGGTCGTGGGTTCGAGTCCTATCTGAGAATTCACTTGTGGCCGAGTTGATTTTTTCCAATATTTTTCTATTATAGAAGAGACTTAAGTCTCGGTAGCTCAGTGGTTAGAGCATTGGACCGGATTTCCAAAGGTCGTGGGTTCGAGTCCCATCTGAGAATTCACTTGTGGCCGAGTTGATTTTTTCCAATATTTTTCTTGCATTTTTGATTTTGCATTTTTCTTGAAAAATCCTACATACATTTTTTTGTAAATACATACATAATATACATATTGAACACGCAGACAAGACAAATAAACATTTTCATGCACACAATTATTTGTCTTGTCCGGGGATCGAACCCGGGACCTCTGGCGCAGAAGGCGGGTTTAGTACCAATGCGCCAATTCTTCCTCGTACTGTTTTTGTTACGTTTGAAATTAAAAACCTTTAACCGCCTCTGTGGTCTAGTAGCAACACCGCCTTTATCAGACCCGAAGGTCGTGGGTTTGATTCCTAGTGGGGACAGCAGCGGTACGGTGCCAGCAAAGGCATCCATGGTGCAGTCTACATTGCACTTCTACAATAAAGGTACGTTTATTTGTCCTGGTTGTCACCGACTCCAAAAAGTATATTTTGAAGACGGTTTTCGTTGTAACAACGAGTTTTTATGTATTTGTGTTTTTTTTTTATTTTCGTTATTAATCTTTACGTTATATATCGGTTTATAAGTCGGTTTTTTAATTTTGAAATTTTAGTTTATTTTTCATTTTTTGTGTTAGATAAGTCCAGTACTTTTCACCAATCGTGAGGATCATAAATTGCTTCGGAACCATAATGAAGGAATCGTATTTCACCCGTGAGATACTTAGTATTTATTAGTTCTGATGACCATGTGCGGTCTTTATCATTCGTTCCACTTATCCACCGATTAGGGACCTGCAAAGTATTTACAGTTTCAGGCACAATATAAAATTATTCTTTAGAAATCGTCAAGTTTTGCAGGAAACTCGACAAGACACAAGTATCCTGTAGCCATGCATATACTGTTTTTTAAGCACTTTAAATTAAAACAACTCACCTTAATTTTATATTCCGAGAAGTTTTGGCGTGGTTTTGTTTTCCTTGTTGACTGGTCTCTGTTGTCATATTAATTTTATACTTTCCATGTCGCCCATTATATTTTAGTAATTAATTTATCTGAGTGACTTGTAATGTAATGTAACACCACTTTTTGCATTGCAATACCTGTAAAAAAACCACTTTAATTTATCTTGTATTCTTTAAGTGAATGAACGTTGACACAATTTATGTTTTGAATACTTTAACCATACTCACCCCATGTTAAAGTAGTATTTTGCTAAAAGTTTTGTTTTGTTTTGGAAAAGTTTTCCCTCAACCATTTTGTTTTTTATTTTTTTTTATATATATATATGTGTGTTTTTCTCTTTCCCCGGCTCTGGCCTCACATTATGGTGCTTGTACACACACCTCCTTGTCGGTTTGGTTTTATAATGTGTTTTTTTTTCTTTCCTTTCTCATTTTTTAATCGTTGTATTTATTGTTCTTTTTGTGTTACTGTGTTTGTATATCTGTGTGTTTACGTGTAGCGGAGTCAACAAACCGGTTCCGGCGGAAGATCAGCGCTGGTCGTAGACCATGCATTATGCTGAGCCGGGACCGTTTTGAGACAATGCTTTTGTGTTAATTATTAATAATATTTATTTATTTTATTATTTTATTTATTTATTAAACACAAACTTACAACTATCATTACAGATTACCCAATGCGATAGAAGAAGCAAATAAACAATCAATTACCATCATAAACAAAAAACACAAACAGTATAATCATTCAAATAATTTAACATTTATAACAAATTATCCATGTCGCTAATTTTGTGAATTCGCTCAGGGTACAATGAAACAAATCTATCTCCTTATCAATGAGGTTGATTGTGCGAAATGCACGCGTCAGTGGCGCCTCCTGGAGTAAGTTCTTACGACTTCGAGGGACAACCAGTAGGTTTGGCCTTCGTCGTCGCCATATGTATCTATCTGGGACACAAACACCTATATAGCCTAACACTTCCGGATGATATATTTTACCTCTTAGTACCTTAAATAAATAGGTAATTAACCCGAGCTCCCTCCTGACGCTAAGTTTATTGTACCCTACCATACCCAGAACAAATAATGTAGGATACTGTAAAGGGTAAAACGGGTAGACCCCATATAACTTTAAATATAACGCACCTCCATTCGTAAACTGACCCAATCCAAAATTTTGGTGAATTGAGTTAAGTATACAGAACGATTTAAAAAAGCGCGCTCTATCGCTTAGTAAATCAGAAACTGCCCTATTAAGGCTAGACAAGGAGAAACCCAATCTTGCGTCTCTTTCTTATCAACGAATCCTGCGCCTTTCGTAATTACGAAAGTGACGTATTTAGTATTGCGTAACAAGCCGTCAGAGTTACATGCAGCGCAATAAGTAGAGAAGTGGTATTAACCTTTATGTGTCACTGTAGTACAAACTTGGGGTAAGTTTATTACATCCATTTTAAATCGTAAAGTGACCGAAGTTTGTTTTGGGTCACTTCATCACTGTAAACTGAGATATTTTTGTGACCTAAACCCAATGCGGTTCGTTTACTACTGAATATTTTATCAGAATAACCGGCTTTTTATATTTTAAGTCTGTATTTGATTAATTATTTTTATAACGTTCTGGATTTATGGTGCTTAGGTCCGTTTCTGAATAAATATAACAAAAAATCTGATGTTGCATTTAGGCAAAGGACAGTTTATTTCTAATTATTTGCAATAAAACAGTGAACTCATTTGTATTAGTTTTAAATAAGCATAATGAAGAGAAGAGTTCACCATATTTTGGGAATGGTACTGACTACGCGAGAAGACGAGATAAGTATCTACTGTGTTACAATTTAACATGCATGTTTTCTTTAATAAAATACCCGACGTACCTTGTGTCATTGCACAAGTATTTTAGTTAATATGTATATTTCTTTAAACGCAACTAAATCGGTTCCCCGAGTGTTTTCTGTTTAGTTTACACATTCTATAATTTTCACTACCTATTTCACAGGAAATAAAAGACCATTATTCATCGGAGCAACACCAGAAAGAGAAATGCAGGCTGAAGTATGTGTTTAAAACAACTGATATTTATTCTTACCTGAGGTTATTATTAACATAAAAAAATATTTGTGCAGATTACTGAAAGAGATCTGTCCGTTAGTTAATAAGGTGAGAACGTTTTAGTACCTATCTACGTAGCAAAATTAGAATACTAGATTCATACAATGATTTTTTAGTACTGATTTATTTATAAAACAGATAACTATTCATGAAAGTTAAGTACGTTTAATTTAATAATAATATCCAGTTTGCAGTGTAATGTCCATAAGACAAGATCTTGAAGAATCTTAACTTGGGAATATAATGGGTAGATAAGGAAGATAAAGGGTGTGACTTTTGGAAATTATTATTCCAATTTGATTTCCAGATTGTAAAGAATGTTGAAAAAGCTTATAACAGTCAGTAAGCTGTTCTAGGTAGTGACCTATACTTGAAAACCAAATCCTGTTGACACAGACGCCCGAAATGCAAGTGGATACTAGTCAAATTGAGGTAGGTAATCTAATTAATTTTATGACACGTTTTACATTATTATAATAGTTTTTAACAATTATGATTTTTCATCAACATCATCAGCCTTTTTATATACCTTTGGGGTTTTAAGTTCGGTTATGAAATTAAAGTCCGACTTACGTGTGATGGTATAATGTTCCAAGCACAAGCACACAAATAGCACAAAGCACAAAACACAGAAGGAGAAACAGTTGACAAGCACAAAGCACAGTTTATAGAAAAGTAGAAGAGACAGCGGAGAGAGTGAAAAGTTTATATTACAACAATACAGCAAGCATAAACGTCCGGATGGCGGTGACACTCGACAAAGTCGCGACGGAGGCAAAAGCGGCGTGCGGTTTGCGTCGGGTTATGATCCTGACTGGCGCGCGGGGCGACACGCAGGCTGCGCGTGCGCCGACCGGTTCTCGAAAGAATGTTAGAACAATAGGCCGATCGACGAGAGCGCGAGTCCGTTGCTACGGACGGCAATCAGGTAGCACGGAATGCCGGATGAGTTTTGTGTGCAGTGTGAATACTTTTATTGTGTAAATGAAATTAAATGTAATAAATATATATTAAAGAAATGTTATATAATAAGTATGTAAATATAGTTAAAGTTTATTTTAATTATTTATTAGATGTAAATTTCTTAATATTTAACTTTTAATACTTTAAGTTATAGATATTTATATTAAGTTTGATTTTATGTATTAAATGCAATATGTGTGTACAATAAATAAATGATACTGAGTGCCCACATCACTCCCCTCCAGAGACCGTCACTACGGGCGATAATAGTCGGGGAATCTGACACGCCTGCCCGAACGGGTGGTTTTAATGATTTCTGGTTCGGGTTCAGGGTTTTCGTTGGCACTTGCTGGACTATTGCTATTACTGTTGGGGACGGCTTCGGTGAAAATGTATGCCGGCTTAAGGCGGTCAATCGATACCGAAACAGATTTACCCCTTACTAAAATTTTGAAAACTTTGTCCCCTCTTTTTAAAACCTGGAAGGGACCAGAATACGCAGGACTTAATGCGGGTCTTAGTAAGTCTTCCCTAAGAAATACATGACTAGAAGTCTTAAGGTCCTTAAACATGAAAATTTTATCACTGCAGTGACGTGAAGCTGGAGATGGCTGTACTTTCTCTGCAAAAGATCGGATACGGGCGGTGAAATCTGTTACGTCGGTAGTTGTTTGCACCATACTTTGGAAAAATTCTCCCGGTAGGCGTAAGGGCTCGCCATAAAGTAGCTCCGCTGAAGAGGTTTGCAAGTCTTTTTTGAACGCTGAGCGGATGCCGAGTAGGACCAATGGCAAAGACTCGGTCCAGTTGTTGTCGGCATGGCATACTATGGCGGTCTTTAGCTGTCGGTGGAACCGCTCGACTAAACCGTTACATGCTGGATGGTAGGCCGTGGTTCGACGATGTTTGAATCCAGCTATTTTTCCCAAGAATGCAAACAGGTTGGATTCAAATTGTCGACCGCGGTCAGTAACTATGTCGGTTGGAGATCCGAAACGCGCAATCCAACCGGACAATAGAGCGCGACCTACCGTTTCCGCTGTCATGTCGACTATTGGGACAACCTCTGGCCATCGTGTGAAGCGATCCACGCAAGTGAGGCAGTAGCGGTAGCCTTGTGAAGGTGGTAAAGGTCCGATTAGGTCAATGTGGATCACCGAGAACCTAGCACGAGGCAAATCGAATGTGCCCAATGGAGCAGACACATGGCGACTCACCTTGGCGCGCTGGCAATCTACGCAGCATTGCGCCCACTCACGGCAGTCTTTGCGAATACCCGGCCACACGTAACGCTCCGCAACCAATTTAGCAGTTGCGTTCGGGCCGGGGTGACTTAAGCTATGAAGGCAGTCGAAAACTTGCTTTCGCAATGGTTTGGTCACGAACGGTCTGGGGGGTGACTTGCTCACGTCACAGTATATGTGGCAGTTGCCTTCTAGCGGGATCTTTTTCAGACGAAGTGATGTCTGTTCGGTGAGAAGATTGACAAGCTCAGAGTCCGATGATTGAGACTTTGCCAACTCTTCATAGTCGATGGCTGGTTGGATCTCCTCGATGCGAGAAAGAGTATCAGCAACCACGTTGTCGCGACCGGATATGTGTCTGATGTCTGTGGAGAATTGCGATATATAATCGAGATGGCGGTACTGACGGGGTGAGCAAGTTCGCTTCCGGTCACTGAACGCGAAGCTAAGCGGTTTGTGGTCAGTGTACACTGTGAAGTGTCTGGCCTCCAGCATATGGCGGAAGTATTTTATGCCTTCATAAATGGCGAGAAGTTCTCGATCGTAAGGTGAATACTTCCGCTGTGCTGGGCTTAGCTTGCGTGAGAAAAATGCCAAGGGTTGCCAGACGTCTTCCTTCATTTGCTGCAAAACTGCTCCTAATGCGATGTCAGAAGCATCTGTGACGAGAGCAAGTTGGGCGTCGCAGTCAGGGTGTGACAACATTGCTGCGTTGCAGAGCTCCTTCTTGCATTGCTCGAATGCTGCCCGTGCTGGACCCGTGATACTTACCGGGTGCGAAGCCTTGACTGAACCGGTGAGGAGAGCGTTGAGGGGTGCTTGACTCTGCGCGGCGTTAGGTAAAAATCGCCGATAAAAATTTACCATCCCCAAAAATCTCCTAAGTTCCCGTATGTTTTTGGGGGGTGGACATTCTTTAATGGCCTGGACTTTCGTCTTCTGAGGTTTGGTACCTTCCGGTGAGATTTGATATCCCAGAAAAGAGACTTCAGATGCTCCGAATACGCACTTAGAGGTGTTGACCAAAATGCCGTACTCTTTCATCCGCTCAAACAGTTGACGAAGGTGATCCTCATGCTGGGCCTGATTCCGGGAAAAGACGAGGAAGTCATCAAGATAAGAGTAGCAGAAGTCTAGCCCTCTCGTCATCTCGTCGACAAACCTTTGGAAAGTTTGGCCTGCGTTCCTTAGACCAAAGGTCATGTAAGGGAACTCGAACAGGCCAAAGGGTGTCGTGATGGCAGTCTTCTGGATATCTTCCTCGAAGACCGGGATCTGATTATAGGCCTTCACTAAGTCTATCGTGGAGAACACCTTGCAGCCTGAGATGCTGTGAGCGAAGTCGTGTATATGTCGGATTGGGTACCTGTCGGGTATGGTGCGCGCGTTTAAAGCACGATAATCGCCGCAGGGTCGCCAGGTGTTGTCTTTTTTGGGTGCTAGGTGCAGCGCTGATGCCCAAGGGCTTTCTGAAGGACGCGCGGTGCCGCTCTCCAACATCAGCTGAAACTCGTTACGAGCAATCCTCAGCTTATCGGGAGCTAACCTGCGGGGGGCACAAAAGACAGGTGGGCCTGGAGTGGTGCGAATGTGGTGCACTGTATTGTGTGGCGGTGTAACACGTGGTGTACCAGACGGACGCGTGATCTCGGGAAATTCGTTAAGGATCGCGTGGTATCGTGTATCGCCTGTCAGGACCTTGACCGACAACACCGAATTTAAAGCATTATTAACATTAGCTACGGTACAAAGTGAGGTCAAATTATCGATCAAGCGGTGGTTACTAACATCAACAATTAAATTATAATGCCTAAGGAAATCAACTCCAATAATGGCTTTGGTTACGTTAGCAACGACAAAATTCCAAGTAAAGCTACGTCTAAGGCCTAAATCTAAGTTTAATTGGAGAAAACCATATGTGTCGATGATACTACCGTTGGCTGCCGACAATTGGTACGTAGTCTTCTGGCGTCGTTCGTGTAGCGCAGATCGCGGGTATACGCAGAGGTCGCTTCCGGTGTCCACCAAAAACTGTGTTTTGGTTTTGCGGTCAGTGACGAAAAGGCGACCACTGGAAGACGGGCAGTCGTTTGTCGCCATTATCGACTGCCTTGAGCATTTCCCGACTTCGCATGGTCACAGGGCTGGATGCACTTCGTTGCTTTTGAGCCAAATTTGTAGTGGTACCAGCATATCGGGAATCTGCGGTAGTTGGAACTGGATCGTGAAGATGAACGGCTTCGCTGGTGGTCCCTCGAGCGGTGCCGTGGTCTGGACTCTCTGTCACGGCGATCAAGCTGGAGTGTCAAGTTTTTGACAGCTTGTTTCAGCTCGGCTATCTCTAGTGCCATGGTCTCCATAGTGCTCGACGATGATGCTGCTGGTGCGGTTGCGGCAGCTACTTGACGCATAGGTGACACGATGTCTTGTACTCTGTCGGCTAAGTCCGCTAGCGCTTCTAAGGACGTAGTGGGCTGTGACGCTATGAGTGCCTGAATGTTGCTAGGAAGGCGGCTACACCATATAGTGCGTATAAAATCCTCCGGCACTTCTGAGCCAGCCAAACTTTGCAGATGCCTCAGGAACTGTGATGGCTTCCTGTCACCTAACTCCTCATGCATGAGAAGTTGCTGCACCTTCTTCTCCCTCGAAGCAGTCAATCGCTTAATGAGCTCGAACTTAAGCTTTTCATATTTGTTTTCGAGCGGTGGGGCCACAATGATGTCTTTGACCTCCTTAGAAAACTGCGGATCCAAATGGCCGATCACGTAGTTGAACTTCGTGGCGTCTGATGTGATACCGGATATGGCGAATTGACCTTCAACCTGCGCAAACCATATCTCAGGTTCTTCAGGCCAAAACGGCGGGACTCGTATTCCGACGCGGCAAATGTCGGATGGTGGAGTGGACACGCGCTCTTCGCGATGATGGCGACCGGGACGTTGGGCGGCTGTCGAGGTAGTAGTTTTTGCAGAGTCACTGCTGTCACTCATTTTTGCACTTGTTCTGAGCTTATAGTGTTCGATAGGGGTCACCAGTTTGGGGTTTTAAGTTCGGTTATGAAATTAAAGTCCGACTTACGTGTGATGGTATAATGTTCCAAGCACAAGCACACAAATAGCACAAAGCACAAAACACAGAAGGAGAAACAGTTGACAAGCACAAAGCACAGTTTATAGAAAAGTAGAAGAGACAGCGGAGAGAGTGAAAAGTTTATATTACAACAATACAGCAAGCATAAACGTCCGGATGGCGGTGACACTCGACAAAGTCGCGACGGAGGCAAAAGCGGCGTGCGGTTTGCGTCGGGTTATGATCCTGACTGGCGCGCGGGGCGACACGCAGGCTGCGCGTGCGCCGACCGGTTCTCGAAAGAATGTTAGAACAATAGGCCGATCGACGAGAGCGCGAGTCCGTTGCTACGGACGGCAATCAGGTAGCACGGAATGCCGGATGAGTTTTGTGTGCAGTGTGAATACTTTTATTGTGTAAATGAAATTAAATGTAATAAATATATATTAAAGAAATGTTATATAATAAGTATGTAAATATAGTTAAAGTTTATTTTAATTATTTATTAGATGTAAATTTCTTAATATTTAACTTTTAATACTTTAAGTTATAGATATTTATATTAAGTTTGATTTTATGTATTAAATGCAATATGTGTGTACAATAAATAAATGATACTGAGTGCCCACATACCCGCTGCACAGGGGCTCTTATGGCCTTTATGGTCCTTATGGAAGAAAAAGGACGGGCCGTAACACTCCACGCGGGCCGAGCGCGGATTGGAGGATGTTTACTGCATTTTCAACCGGGACCAACAGCTTAAAGTGCCTTCCAAAGCACAGAGGAGTTTCCGATAGAAAGTAACCAGCCCATACGAACACTGCTTAACTGGAACGATTGCTGACCGGCGCGCTAACCCACTATGTGATGAAGCTCTTTACTAATATGCATCTTACTTTTAGGTAAAAAAAATCCAGAAAAGACTCAAAATGAACAAGAAATATCTTCTCCAATAGTTAAAGCTTCCATCAGATCAAGATCTACTAGTTCTTCCTCATCCAGTTCACCATCGTCGAGCTCTAAGAGTTCGTCAAGTTCTAAGAGTTTATCAAGTTTAAACCAGTCAAGGCATGGTAATTCAGCTACACATTCAGCAGTTCGTCCAAACTATCAGTCAAAGTCAGCAGGACATCTTTTAACTAATAAGAAGAACAGCCGCAAGAAACTTATCAGCTTTAACAGAAGCAACAACATTTACAAAGGAACGTGTCGTTGCCAAACACAAATCTACAATCTTGAAACATATTTAATATAAGAGGAAAATTTTCTCATACTCAGTTATTAGAATATTTTCCTTTTATACAATTACAATAGTCATGTTTTATGTTAGTATCACTTCAATACGTTTTGGTCTTTCAAATAATCATCTACCTTGTTATAACCTTTGCTTAAGAGCGTTTTGTTTAACATTTATTTGAATTTATGCAATGGCAGCTCAATCACTTGTTGTGGAACTTTATTGCCTTTCCCCAAAAACGAGCGTCTACCTTTTTCAAGTCGAAATCTTGGAACGGCAAGCTTATTCTTGTTTCTAGTATTAAAATTAAGAACATCGCCATGCTTAATAAATAAATCGTGACGTTTCCTTACATATACTATATTATCATAGATGTATTGTCCTGCCAAAGTTAGTATACTATTCTCATTAAACAAATCTTTTAGAGAATCTCTCCGTCGAAGGTTGTAAATGGCGCGCACAGCTCTTTTTTGAAGTATAAAAACATTTTCTATATTGGCTGCTGAGCCCCACAACAACAGGCCATAGGACATTACACGATAATAACTAAAGTAAATTAGTCTTGCCGTTTCAATATCAGTTAGGAGCCTTATTTTCCTTATTGCGAAAGCCGCAGAACTAAGTCTACTCGGCAAGGTATCAATATGTGGATCCCATTGTAGTTTTGAATCTAATGTAATGCCAAGAAATTTAGTACTCTCAACTAACTCGACTCCATCCCCATTCAAATTGCTATGCATATCGACCTTACCTACATTAGGTAATGAAAATTTTAACAAACTTCGTTTTGGTAGGGTTAAGAGACAAATCTGCGAGTGTGCGACTTGAGGGAGAGCACTATTTACTTCGTCAGAACCATTGTTTCATCTATCAATTTTAAAAGTTAAAGATGTATCATCTGCAAATAGTACTGTCTTACATAAATTACTCGCGTAGTAAGGGAGATCGTTAATATATACTTATTAAAAACAGCAGAGAGCTCAAAATTGAACCTTGGTAGCAAATAATATTACGAACGTTGATTAATTAAGAAATATATATCAACAGGTAATAAAAGAATGTGATTCGAATTTATGTTTTATTTCTCATACCGTCGAAATATTTTAGTACATAACTGCATCATTGAATATTCCTCCGCATTAAAATATTGAAGCTAAGAATTAAAGGGGACTATTTGTAAATAAGTCATCCAATAATACGTAGTGCTAAGAAATAAAGAGACATAGTTGTACAAGAGTCAAACGTTCAAAAAAGTTTGTATTGCTAAACTGACTCTTTATTGGAAGTGATTTTTTCAGTATCTATTTACTCCTATATTATTAAATATTTTAAAGATTTTTTTATCCGTATCAGTAGTCTTTAGACCAAATAACATGTGGAACTTTGAATTTTGTAAATAGCTCGTTATTTCATTAAGTTATAGTGTAATATACTAAAAACTGTCGAGGACCGAAACACGTTTTCTGCATTTCCCAAAAAACAGTCATTTTGGATTGAGCCGCTTTACGACTGGAGGTGCGATAAGTATCTTATAAATTTTTCTTAATCTTATAAATTATCTTATAAATATGTTCAATTGTCCTTGTTGTATTGTCTCAATAAAATTAATTTTCTTTCTTTCTTTCTTTTCTTTCACTTCACTAAATGGTGCTTTTTGGGAGCAAATAACGAGTTACTTAAGGAAGCACCTAAATCGATGTGTGTGTGCCTATAGCATTCGAAGAGTTCCCTTGATTTCTCCAGGATTCCATGTTCAGATCCTGTCTTGATGACAATGGGACTAATTTGAAAGTATACCCTTCGAACAAAAAAAAATATTCAAATCGGTCTGTAAATGATCGAGTACTAAGGTAACAAACATAAAAAAAAACATTCGCACGAATTGATAACCTCCTCCTTTTTTTGAAGTCGGTTAAAAATGGAGTCTCACAACCACGTGTTATTACGAAAAGAACTTGGGTGAAACTGTCACCACCTACTAATAAGATCTGAATAGCCTAATTGACAAATCACTTGACCGTTATTATATGAAAAATATGTCAGATTATCTGCCACATAAGCTATCCATAACTTATCAGTAGGTGGTGAAACCCTTAAGTGTTTCCCCGTTGGTCACAAAAATTTAAAATACAGGAAATACCATGTTTTGTATTCGATAGAAATCTGCATTACCATCACATGATCACATGATGCTTAGGATGTATCTAATCCCTCCAGTGTCATTCAGGTGATATATTAATGTGTAATGGAATGTGAGCCAAACAGAATTGCGTATGAGCGAGCCGTAATAAGATATCCTTTATTGTAATTCTCTTTGAAAGATCGAGTAAGACACTTGTTTGTAAGAAAGAGCATATTTTATTTGCTTTAGTTTTTCTTCAGAATGTAATAAAAGATAACTCAGTTAAAAAAATGTCTTTGTAGTCCTACTAATATTATCAATGTCAGTTTGTTTGTTAAAGTGAAAACTTCTTTAGCGGCGTTGTTCACATCAGAGTTTAAAATTTTTGGGATGGGTAAAAAATGTAAAGTCGCACACGTGACCCTGATCGAAAATTCGTAAGACCATTTACCGTTGACCTATATTTCAAATTACATAAAGTCTCACACTTAAAAGATCTACGTAATTAGTTAATTACATACATTATATAAAGAACTCTCATTACTACCAACTTTCATATTGATGCCAGGTCAGTTTTAATGGATTTACCTGCCAAATCAAGTTGGTCTCCGTTTTCATTAAATTTTTATGAAGTTGTGGTCAAGATATAGTGGATTTTGATCGTTATTTTCGTTGTTTTTTTTTATTTGTTACTCTTTCACACTAACACCAATTACCGGATTTGGACGAAATTTGGCACAGAGATAGTAGATAGCCTGGATTCAATAAAAAAAACACACCGACTTCAAAAAGTAAAAAAATAAAACTTTTGGAGTCGGTGCCAGCCAAAGCATTCTACATTGCACTTCTATTAACTATATTTTTTTTGGCCTTAGCTAACTAGCACCAACTCCAAAAGTTTTATTTTTTACTTTTTGAAGTCGGTTTGTTTTTTTTTTTATAAAATGTTTTTATTTCAGATTTTTTTCTTACATTATGTGCCGTTACTTACACTAAAAATCAGCCCATACACAACAATGATGTCATCTAGGTATACGACTACTTGCCAAAAGGTGATTGATATTTTTCAGGATTATGAAAAAACTACTAGCCAGATCTTCGTAATAATTATATGGGACCACACATAAACCATTTTCTTCCAGATAAAAAAAGAATTATAAAAATCTGTTAACAACTGGCGAAGTTATGGTGGAACATACATAAAAAAAAAAAAAATACAGTCGACTTGAGAACCTCCTCCTTTTTTTGAAGTCGGTTAAAAATAGGATACTTTTTATCCCGATATTCTTAAGGGAACGGGAACCACGCGGGTGAACCGCGAGCGGCCGCTAGTACATAACGAAAAAAAAATACAACAACTTTAGTCGATTTACTTAGGAACAACTTCTTGTTACAGAGTCTCGGGCGAAGGATTAAAAGGCTTTTATTTAATGTTACACCAAATATCCTTAAAGTTGCCATTTTAAGCTGCTGTTGAATAAAACAACTACCCAATTTCATTTCATAATTACAAACATCGATCAAAACTTGTGAAATGTCACCAAACCCTGAATCTCGACGTAGGTAAATTGTTCAAACACCTCGCCATATAGATGCATTAACTGCGCTCAATCCATTTGCAACGCAGCAGTACATCGCATCGGCGCAGTACATTCGACACTGCAGTGCATTGGGGTCACAGTATAAAGATGCATACAGTATTTTATCTTCCTACAAAAGGTCTGTTCGCAAGTACGCGTCTGTCGCGCCTCGTTTCGGTGAGAGCTTAGCAAGCGTCTGAGTCTCGAATGCGCCGCGGACAAAATCTTCACTCTGTGAAGTTGAGTTTTGTACGCAGTAAGCGGTAATGGCTAATTTTGTGTTGACGGGCAGCCTTATAGCTTATTGCGTCCTATCGCGTATTGTGTATTGCACAGGTGCATTATTGTTTAATATGTATAGTATGTATGTATTTACAAAAATGAAGTATATAAGTAAGTTTATCCGTTATCTAGTATCCATAACACAAGTTCTTCATGAAACTTAACGTGGGCTAGATAACTGGTGTGATTGTATGCAATTATATTATCTATATATATTATTATTATTGTTGTTATTGTTTATTGTTATTATTGTTATTAAGTACTAACTTTTATCTAGAAAGTGTATAAGACAAAATACTGTTCGTTTCTTTATGCTGTAATTGCGGTGCAGTGTTCGCAGCGACGGCTGCAGCACTAAATTATGAGACGCGTAGGGTCACCTATGACAAATTGTGCCACATTTTGGTTAGAATTCTAATGGTACATGCAGTTTATAGACTGCCTTTGGCCGAACTAAACGGCGTAGGACGTATGTCCAGCGGTGGACGATAATAAACTAGTTTAGGGCGACTTCACCAACTTCAGCGCTTAACACAGTTATTAAACAAGAAAATATACTAAAAAAAAAACAACTTGTCTCATGTCGCCCTGACGGGATTCGAACCCCGCATCCTTGGAAATCCGGCCCAATGCACTAACCAATTATGCTACAGAGACCTATGAGGACACGTCGTATTTTTCCAGTATATTTACCTTCCTACGGTGTTGGCTACCGTCGTTTCATCATTGAGAGAATTAATATCCTCGCATTCGAAAGAAACATTTGGAAAAATGTTTCTACAATGCTATTTTTATCTATACTAATATTATAAAGAGGAAAGATTTGTATTTTTGTATGTAACGAATAAACTCAAAAACTACTGGACCGATTTTGACGAAATTTGGTATAGAGAATCCTTAGACCCCAAGTAGTAACATAGGCTATAAATGATCTCAAAACGGGAACGGGAACCACGCGGGTGAAACCGCGCACGGCCGCTAGTGATAAATATTATAACAAGAAAATATTTTAGAGAAAAGCAACTTCTCATATGTCGCCCTGACGATATGAGACAAGTTGCTCCTAGTTTATTGAAATAAGAGCGATATCGAGTTCCTGAAAGCCCTAAACTCGTCGATTCCTCGCGGCGAGGAAATCGCTCGTTTTGTAAATTCAGTGTTTATGGTTCGCTCGTTTTTTCATCCGCTCTATAAAGTTTTCAATGAATGTCCGCCACGCTCCGGTAGCCGTTACCGTAACGAACACACAAGTTCCCGTAATGGACCAGGGGGCCTACCGCCATCTCTTAGAGCAGTATTGTTTCAATCTTACCATGCTATTTCGTACTACAAATCTCCTAAAGTAAGCTTGTTTTTTAAGGAAGTTTTGTGACGTCTTCGCTCAATCATCGCCTCCCTAGTGTAAAGTGTGTCAAAATGTGACAACTTCCATAAAAACAAAACGCAAACAAAACGGTCTTATGACATGAGCCCAATTCTGGTTGGTTTCCTGTCTGGTTCAAAATGTTGGTAGCCCGTAGTACGCCTGGATGGCAGTGGTGACGGTATGAGATCATGCTGCTCCAGCACACTGCGATTGAAACACGATTGAGATACGATTATGACTAAACTTTAAGAAGAATTGGACCCAAGTTCGGGATCCAATGGAACGCTATGGAAATGAATCGACACAAAACTTGTTATTGCTAACATACTTTTCGGACGAAGTATTTTGTTGCAAGCTTAGATGTTGCCTTTTGCGATTGGTCATTTGGCAAAATCAGCCAAAAGTTTTAAGCTTATTAGTAATTTTCCATTTCAGAGTTCCATTTGTTTAAATGAAATGGAATGTCCGAATGTTAATCAAAACAGACGACGTTATCGCACCACCACGCGACATCCTAAATCTACGCGATAACCTATACCTTGCGAACGAAGTCGCGGGCGGAAGGCTAGTCATCATATAAAAGTACGAACTGGCATTTTTTAGAAACGCGTTTGTTACTTTGTAAGTCTTAAACAGATTTATTTATTCTGACATATAATTATTTTGAAGCAATATTTACAATATGCTCGGAATTGTTTAAAACTCTAAGGCTTGTGGTTTTTAAATTAATTTAATATTTCTCTAATCTTACACTTTAAATTGTACATATTTTTAAAATTATTAAGCAATGTACACAACAAATGAGTTTCAATTGTTCTGCCTCAGAATGGTATGTCCAAACCCTATAAAGCATTGTTATCATAAGTGCGTCCATAAATCGAGCGGCAAGCGCATGCTGGGTTATGAAAACCATTTAATAACTGGCGGTATCGGACGTTATCGCATAATTACGACGATACGACGGAATGTGTTAACCATCTCGCCGCCTGTACCTGTATTCAAAGCCTTATTTATGGATTCCTGTGCCGCAAGGTTGCAACTTGGCTAGGAGTAGAGCGAGAAATGTTTGCGTGGTCAATGTCATGTAGTCCGAAGTCGCAGTATACGAGACAGAGTGTCAGTTTGTGATGGAAATTAACCTTACTGATATATACAACCACCGGTATCAGACCCTGGGGACCCGGGTTCGATTCCCAGCGGGGGTACATATTGTATTCGGTTTGGTTGGTGGTAGGACTTGTTGTAAGCCCGCCTAGCTAGCTACCACCATCTTATCAAAGCCTGACGCCATAACAACAATGTTTTCAGAATTTTTGTGTTCCGGCAGTTCGAGATAAGTTAGCCAGTTCCTCAGTGGTTGAGGATTCCGGGAGAGGCTCGCTTCTATCTTCAGCCTTATCAATACTTAACATCATGTATGATGAAGGCTAAGTCTCGCCGTCATTCATAAAAAAAAATGTTAAGGTCACTTTTCAATTTGACGACTCTGTATGAAATAAAACAGGAGCAAAAAACAGCCCTTGACGAGTTTCTTGCCTGTTCTTCTCGTTACAAGGTCTCCCGCTGTAAGGTTTGTGAAGCGATGGCGTAGCTTCTTTGACGTTCATAAGTGCTTGTAACAGCCTGGACTGAATAAATTATATTGACTTTAACTTTGACTTTGAATGCCGGAAAAAAAATTGCATTACGATTAGATAAATATTGTCGGTTACTTAACAATCCTGTTTGGTACTCAGGTGGCTTTTCAGTTTCAGCCTTTTCATAAATGCGTTATAGCTGAATTCATGATAAAAAAAATATGACAAAGCATTTCATAAAAGTACTTATCTTGTTTTAAAGTTGCGTAAAATTTTAATGTTTCCAGTATTTTGGAACAAGTGCCTTGATTGCATGTCAACAGCCAGCGATGAAAAAACTAAAGTTTTTCTAGATAAATTCAAAATAGTTTAATTAAATATGAGATTCTATCTATGGTATCATGAGGTATAGCTACTTATGCTATCTTCATTATGATTTAATTTGAAGCAGCTTTCAAGTCGTATTTTTCATAAATATTATCATATAAAGAAAGTTTAATGAATCATGAAACTTTTAAATTGGATACAAACTTCCACACTTTCTATATAACGAGTTCGTACTTGAAAAAAAATTGGGCGTATTGTTGAGTAAGTGAGGGCAAGTTCCCACTATATCTTACCGAATAATTTTTCATCAGACGATTGTCATCTGTAGCTGTTCCCATTATATCGACTGCTTATCGTCGTCGATTGAGAGACGACCTGAGTCGTTATCCCATTGGATCGTGACGAAATTTTTACGGTTCACGTTGTGGCGGTCTCCTTGTCGTTTGTACATCAGTCGCCTCTACCGATGTAAATATTTTTATAGTCGCAACAACGACACACAATTTGCCGTCACGATAAGTCGTCACGTTTCTTATATCGCTTTACGACTGTTTCAAAAGCCTTCCCCATTGAATTGACAATCTGTTACTGATGCTAAAAAAGTCGTGGACGACAGTTAATCATGTCGTGTCGTCCTATATGTGAAATGTGAAGACCTCCATTGAAATACACAAGTAACGTCGCTTTATACGACACGATATAATGGGAATACGCCCTGACGCAGAAGCTCTAGCCTCTCCCTTCCTAGGGAGGCTTGGGAAAGCCCACACAAGGGCTTCATTTCGTTTGACTCTACTAGGTAACTTCTTGAGGAAAACTTGTATACGGTTGTCGACAAGGCTGCCTTCAAATCGAAAATTTAAAGGATGTGTAACGAATGTAACGTGTGATTAAAATCATAGAAAAAATATATTTGCCCTGAGTAAAAAATTGCATCTTTAGCTGAGCCATTAAGATCATGTATGTGTGTATATTGTTAAACAAAATATATTACTTCACCAATACGAGGGGTACACTGTAAATTTCGGGAATCGAAGAA
Organism: Chrysoteuchia culmella; assembly: GCA_910589605.1. Taxonomy (NCBI): domain Eukaryota; kingdom Metazoa; phylum Arthropoda; class Insecta; order Lepidoptera; family Crambidae; genus Chrysoteuchia; species Chrysoteuchia culmella. The sequence continues at coordinate 20,105,909 of OU342658.1, read as the reverse complement.
GTGATAGAGAATAATTGGTTGGTAATATTTATATTGTTTTTCAAAGTACTCGCCACAATATTTAATGCACTTTTCCATTCAATGGAACCAGTTTTTGTAACATTCATTCCACTCAGAAGTTGAGGTAGTCAAAATGGCAGTTTTGAAAGCGTCGACACGGCTTCATCCGGAGTAGAAAAGCGTTGACCACGCAATTTATTTTTGATTCTGGGGAATGTAAAAAAATCATTAGGGCTTAGGTCAGGGCTGTACGGCGGATGGTCGAACAATTCGATGTATTCTTGCTCTAAAAGCTCTTTTGTTATTCGGGCGGTGTGAGAACTTGCATTGTCGTGATGTAGTATGTTGCGACGGTTGCAGTTCTCTTTTAGGAGTTCAGCGATGACTTCAGGCAAACAAATGGTAGAATACCATTGAGCGTTGACTGTTCGTTGTCCCTCAAGAGGAATGGTTGCAACGTGACCGGATTTGGAGATGAACGTGGCGACCATTTTCTTTGCAACGCTCCGACAACGAACGACTTTTGTTGGTTTCATCTCACTTTGAAATACTCAAACTCGAGACTGGTTTTTTGTTTCCGGCTCGTACGCATATATCCAGGACTCATCACGTGATACTATATTATACGCAGCATTTGAAGTTCGTCCATGGAACTTTTCAAGAGTTTTAAGGCACCAAGCTACGCGAGCAGCTTTCTGCTAATCAAATGGGGAATCCAGAGGGAAAAAGCTTTTTGGCACTTAATTCATCATGCATAATAATTTGTATCTGACTCATGCCAATGCCTAAAGACGTCTGAATTTTACGATAGGTCACATGTCGATCTTCTTTAATTAGCTCACAGTACAGCATCGACATCGTACAGTTTTCTTGGGTAACTGCAGTTTTCGGGCGACCTTTACGCGGATCGTCACCGAGGTTTACACGATCACGTTGAAATTCCGAAAACCAACGATAAATTGTTGTTTTTGATGGGGCTTCATCACCGAATGCAGAAACCATACAACACATTCGTTTTGTGTTAATACACTTCGGAAATCGTAATCAAAATCACAGTTCCATTTTCTTGTCGACTTGTCAAATTATAAAAAATAATTGTGGCGCAACCACATGACTTTTGTTTTTTTTTTTTATGGCGTTGGATTGATAAATACTACTTGGTTACATGACAAAAAGAGTATGGCACAAAGATGAGTACGTGTATTCGATTCCCGAAATTTACAGTGCACCCCTCGTAGTAAGAATTTTAATTATAGGACAGATTATTCCAGTAGTGTAGTGTTACTATTATTTAATGTTGCACATCCTCTTTGTTTTTACGTCGTTCAACTTAAAATGAACTTCATTACTTTTTATTGCACTTAATAAACTACATTTAGAATTTGACTCATCGACTCACCGATAATGAACATATGACATAATAATATGTCTCGTGTTCTGTGTTCATCGGTAATTAAAGATTAAAAAGTGAAAACTGTTTAGATCCTTTAATTTAAGAATACTAAATTACATTTCACATAAGCAGTTATTCAGTGCAAGTCTATATAAGCAACGTAACTGCATAGTATTGACTCGCCGCTGCCCCGAGCGAGGTCGTAAAACTCGGCAAACGTTGCATACAGTATATTTAACTAACAAATACATAAATGCACACTGCAAACTGAAATATTGATAGACTGACGACTTCTGTGTTTTCTTAACATTTATGCAGCTTTGTTATAGCGCGTACTGTCGTGTACTTTTTCTGCTATTTGTAAACTTTTACCTCTTACAGATTTTATCTATATACTTAATTCAGGTTCGCAAAATTTGTGACGACTCGATAGGGACTTTGGCGCGTAGTACGCGGCCGAGTAAGGTATCAAATTAAAGGTACTCGAGTCTATTTGTTCCGAAAACTATAAAATATACAAAATGTTAAACGTGATGATCACAAACTGCAATTAAAAAGTGTCATTAAAATTTGGAATTTTTCGTCGATCGACGAACCCGAGTATCGGGTTGTAACCGCCCTAGTTTCATAAAATGTTAGTTAAAAATTAAATCATTGTTGTAAATAAGTAAGGAAGCTTTTATGGTTCCTCCTCCCTGCGTCCTACTACTCATGTATGAGGGTCGTGACCACTAACTCCCAGGAATCTTTCTTTGCTGGTGTTCCTCCATCTTCTCCTGTCACCGGGCGGGATGGAGCGCGTCGTAGACTGAAGAGTGTTGGGCTGCGTCCACTTGAGCTTTTGCCGTCGACTTTTCCTGTCACTTACTTTTTCCAGGTTATCGCCTTCTTTTCTGGCAATGTGTCCAAAGTAATCAAGGAAACGCTTGAGACAGATGGTGGATAGTCTTGTCGTGACCCTGAGCTGCTGGAGTATCGGCAATAAGCATCCTTCTCCAGCACCACATCTCGAAAGCATCGATACTTCTACGACCTGCAGCTTCGAGAGTTCAAGTCTCAGCACCATACAGAAAGATGGAAAAGACTAGGGTACGGACTAGTCTGATTTTAGTTTTAAGTGTCACTTCTCTTTTTTCCATACTTTGTTCAGCTGAGACATGGTGCCCTTGGCTATCACGATCCGTCTTCGCACATCAGTCTCGCTGGAGCCGGTATTGCTGATGCTAGAGCCGAGGTAAACGAAATCAGTGGCAGTCTTTATTATAAACAACTGAACCGTCTAATATTTTCCTGATGGGTGAAAAAATTACTCGCAGTTGTTGGAATAAATATTAACTATTTAGCAGTTGGAATTTCCGTATAATTATATTAACCCAAAAAATCATTAGAGCAATTTAGTCAAATAGTAATTTAGATACGAGTCCGGAAGATTAGGTTACGCATTTTGTCTATACTTACTAATAATAATAATAATCTAAACTATTTAAAAATAGGAAAGATTTGATTGTTGTTTCTTTGTTTGTAACGAATAAACTCAAAAACTACTGAACGGAATTAGATGAAATTTGGTACACAGATGGTAGATAGTCTGGTTATGAACATAGGATACATTTTATCCCGATAATCCCACGGGAACGGGAACCACGCGGGTGAAATCTTAAATAAATGTATTCCAGCAACGGTTTATATTTTGTGATCAACGGCCTGTGAAACAGGTTCTATATCGTAAATGTCACAGGTTGCTATTTAGGGACGTAATTTAATTAAATGTAATTAAAGCGACAGAGACGGACGCAGGTCGGCCGGGCGGCCGCCTGATAACGCTCCGACGACGACATACGTCGCGATTATTGTCGAGTTATTGTGGCGGTAACAACGCAATTGTTTGGCTAATATCGGTGTTACACAATTTTATGAGGTTGGGCCACGACACTGGAAAATCTGTTTTTGTGCTTACGTTAACACGACATTAACTTTGTAGCGGATGTTTTCCGTAATAATGGCTAATAAGCACATTTTTAATTACCGCACGAACACGTGTGTTAATGACCAATATTCCTATACTACGATCCTACCAGTATGTCAGTTTGTTTGATTGTTTGTTCCTCTTTCACGCTAAAACTACTGAACGGATTTGGATGAAATTTGGCACAGAGATAGTATATAGCCTAAATTAAAACATAGAATAGTTTTTATTCCAAATATTGTCACGGAAATGAGAACCACGCGGGTGGAACGGCGTGTGGCCGCTAGTCTGTAATATAAAATCATAATTCTTCTACTACAAGTGATTTGACCCTGTGTTAGCTCACAAATAACACTGTTTCGGACTTACTTAACAAAAAACGTAATACGCGTTTAATGGAATATTTCTATAACTGATGATAATCATTAGTCACTGAAATAAGGAAAAGCTCGTAAGCTTTCTCTAAGCCATTTCCATAATCGTTGAATATGAAGTGCGCAGTACCCTCTTCAAGATTAGCCCGACGTCCCGAGCTTGCATAAATACCAGCTACACATCAGTTTCATTCAATTTTATGGGTGCACACAAATATTGCTTCAAATGAAATATATAGCACGCAGTAGTCTTCTGTTACGTTTTATATATTTACTAGCGACCGACCGCGGTTTCGTCCTCGTGTGCCGGTTCCCGTAGGAATATCGGGATCATAAGTTTCCTTTGTTGTAATCCATTCTATATTCTATCATTTCGTCAAATTTCAACCAAATCCGTTGAGTAGTTTTTGCGTGAATGACTAACAAACATTCTCACAAACTTCCGAATTTATAATATTAGTAGGAAGTTAGATTTTTGAAAATAGGTACATTACATAACCTCGCAAATCCACAATAGTTTTGTCTACGTGTTTGAATTTTTGGCTTATAATTTATCTATACATATAATAAAACTGTAAAATTATAATTTCTGTACATTTAATATCTTTACCAAGAACTAATTGGAGACGACGTTAAAACAGTAACAAAAACATCAGTTTACGTTGACACGTTAAAATTTTTGTCTGTCTGATTGTATGTACACGCTAATTTCCGAAACTACCGAACAGATTTGAATAAAACTTTTTGTGATATGTAGCTGGGCAATTCTCCAGAGCCTCATTTTTTTTTGGTCACACCAGCCTTCATTCCTTCGAATAAAAAAAAATCGGTTGACATCTGACGACGTCATATTAAAACGTACATAAAAAAGTTTCACCCGAGTTCTTTTCGTAATAACACGTGTTGTGAGGCTCCATTTTTAACTGAATCTACCGTACAATTTCTTTAAATTACAAAATATTTACTTGACATTGGCAAAATTCGCGTATATAACGTGAGCACGCCATTAATTAATAAATAAGAAGATAAAAAATTATACAGTCGACTTGAGAACCTCCTCCTTTTGTATCATATCATACATGGGTACTGTATCACAATATATACGAGTTATACGAGATATTTGAAAACAATAAAATATGTGAGTTTTGGCGAAAAAAACTAAGAGCTCTATTATAGGGTTTTAAAATATTTGAATACATAACAACGCCAAGGAACGTGGCGAATCGAACATCATTTATTATGTAGTACATATGTGTACGTAAAGCTAAATGTTTCGGCTGTGTTACAATCTTATAATCGAACACTGATCGAACATCATTCGATAATCGTCATTCGGTTCTCGAATAGGCCCTCAATAATGTTATTGTTGTATTGTATACAGGTTTTATCTCGGGACGTTCATTAAATACGACCCTTATCTAAATGACGAGTGGCGTCGGCTCCATCGGCCCCGGCCGCACGTCAGAAGCTCAATTCTGATAATGTTTACTCATAATTATAACTTTTTAATTTTGCATTTTACAATGCTATTTTTATTTGATTAATATTAAACAAGAAAATATACTAGAAAAAAGCAACTAGTCTCATGTCGCCCTGACGGGATACTCATAATCTTATTTCAATGGGGGTTAACAACAGGTTCAATACATCGCTTGAAACTTTGTTACAGTATAGCCTAAGCGTATAAAAACCGACCTCTATTTGTTTAATTCCAATACGATAAGTAGTTTCGGATTTACAAGTGTTCAAACGTCAAGATTCGCGCGCTCTTTGCGTGACGTTATTCATACCGTTTCATACAAAGAAGGCCGACCAGGGGCGTTACCATCAACTGTAATGCAATTCATTGTCGGTTGTGGGAGTGGGATGCTGCCATATGGCGCGACTAGCGGCGTCTTCCGCCCTTACTACCTGAAAGTAACCTAAAATGAATCGCATTACAGTTGATGGTAGACCCCAGAAGTTAAAAAATTAAATATCTCTACAAATATCGCACATATGGAAAATACAAAAACACAGTATTTTCTAATTTTCCATACACTACATGACTGCAAATAAATCTAGAAGTACTGTCCCATCCCCATTGTAGTGTTCTTTACACTGTAGTAACAAGAACAGTGTTTTTTATGAACAATGTGGAGAAGCTTAGCTTTCATCATTAACTTTTTTTTCGAGGAAATGCGATTTATGCATACCCTATCGCTGGTAGGCGTTATACAATCCTGGCGATATGCAGCCGGAAACCGGGGGGGTTTTAGTGGGTATGCCTGCCAAAAGAGAGCCCGACATAACCCTATCTATAGCTTTCATCTTATATATATGTTTATAATTTGTATAAACTGTGCCTAATGTAAAAAGTAAGTAAGGCTGAAGATGTAAGGGCGCCGCTCCCTGTATGTTTAAACACTGATGAGCTGGCTGTTATCTCTAACTGCTGGAACACAACAATGCTGAATGGTGTTTCCGCAATGTTTTAACCGTCTCTGTGGTCACCGGTATCAGACCCAGGGGTCTTGGGTTCGATTCCGAGCGGTAGGACTTGTTTTAATTCCGCCTGGCTAGCTACCACCAGCTTATCTAAGTCTGACGCCATAACAACAATATTTTCAGCATTGTTGTGTTCCGGTAGTTAAAGATAAGATAGCTAGTTCTATATTAGTAGATTGTTTACCAAGGACACCCATAACAGTCGAGTGTTTTGGCGCCCGAACGAAGTGAGGGCGCCGATAGTTCGAGACTGTTATGGGTCCATACACCCGAAGTTAACACTCTACTTTTCATTTTGAATATGAGGAAAGTAAAAACAAACAGAAAATTCTTAAAAAATATTTATATATTATATTATATATTATTTTATAAGAAAAATGTTACAAAATTATTTTATAATGTAGCAAAATAAGCTGTATAGGCTTCTGTGCCTTTGCCTACATACCTTTGGTAAATAAAAGTCCAAAGAGATTACAGATATCGATTTGACATGACACCCCCTATTCTTTTTTCAAATTTATTACAGCCCTAGGGCCGCCACATATCACTTTCAACCCGCATTTTAGGCAAGTTATGAGTTACTTTCAGAATATGAGACATGAAAATATCTTATCAATACTTAACATCAGGTTTGATGAAGGCTAAGAGTCACCCCGTAGCACATTTTTTTTTTGGTGGTGTCAGTCTCAAATAATATGGTGATATAAGCCTTCGGCGCGGTCTATGCCACACGTTGTGAACATGTGGAAGAACACTGCGATTGAAATACGATTGTGACTAAACGTAAGCAGAATAAGCCTCTGGACCCTCGTTTGTCCGACCGCCACATTCCACAATAATTTCTCAACACAATCTACCGCCACATCGCGGCTAAATTTATGGTGCCAGCACAAAGCGCGCTGTTTTTCATCAGCTGCTTATTGTTAAATGTAAATTATTAAAAACAATGTTTTATTTTTAAGGATGGAAGAATGGTGCTATGTTGGAAATTTAGTGCCCTAGGGCCACTTGGGCTAACTACCACCATCTCATCTAAGTCTGTCGCTATAATAATATTGATTTCAGCATTGTTGTGTTCCGCCAGTCAGAGAGTGCCGTAACAAGAAAAATATTCGTGTGCATGTACCTAATTTGTCTTGATCTGGGTAAATATTAGTATTTACACAAAAGTACCTATGTAGGTCTGATTATTCGTTATCTCAGACGCTATGCTATAATAACAATCCCGCACTAATGCAATGAATTCATTTAAAAATGCCTTGACTGTATTTTTCAGGGTTCAATTTTCACCAAAAATATCAGATTATCAAAGGCAATTAAAAAGAGTTTTATTAAACAATTTTCTACGTTTAAGCTGCAAAAATAAACTGTTCAAAAATGATTGAGCGGATTAGGAGGACCCATCAGAAGTTTGGGGGTCTTTAATGGAATCTCTTGATCTTAAATAGTTGCCATCAAATCGGTCCGTCTGCGAGGGCTTATAATTAAAACTTGCCGCATAGTTGATTAACCAAGAGGGTTTCGTAAATATTAAGAGTAGAAAACCTAATCTCTCGAATTTTGACGCATGTCTTAGTAAAATACTATTTGGAAATACTTATGTAAAAGTTTCTAATTAATATTAGGGAAAAATCTTAATAGAAAACCAGGAAACTAATTGTCTAATTTTAAAATTTATCTCAATCCATTTCAATTCGTCATTTGCAAGATATTTACATACTTCAGGCTGTCACTATTTGACATTTGAAGGGGATTGTGATCGGGACGCGTTTTGAAATTTATTGAATGATCGAAATTGAATTGTCTAAGCAAAGTGACAGACGAAAATATCTTTGAAATGTATGGAGAAGTGTCAAATGAAGTGTTATTTAATACATCATTCGTTCTGAAAGGGTTTGCGAATATAAGTTACACAATTCCATAAATCACTATCACAACCACGATACCTTTGAAAGGGATTGTGATAGATTTAGAAATTAGACAATTAGGGGACAGGGACCCGTTTTTTTCAGTGCGTAAGAAAATGTTGTAAAAAATATTGCTTGCGTTGCGGCGTAAGCAATATTTGTAGAGGCAGGTAATGATTTAGGCACTGTTGTTACAACTCATTCTCTAAATAAAAGAGACAGTACTTGTCCATCTCAAAATAGTAGGTCCAGGGCCCCTACAACGAAAGTGGCGTCGGCATCGAAATCGGCTTCATTTGACATCTGACATTTCGATGACAAAATTTCGACACAAATGAAAACTTACCAAAGACTAAGAGCAATATGTCACATCCATCTGTCAAATGAAGTCGATGTCGAGACCGACGAAACTTGCGCGGTAAAGGCCCAGATTGTGATTAAAATTATTGTTTACCAAACAGCAGAACAGTAAAGTTTTACTTATGTTACTCGTACATTGAAATCGAACATTCAAGAAATGGAAAAAATAAAGAGTTGTATTACAGTCCTCAACAACGAAGGAATTCCTAAGTAAGGTGTGATGAGATGAAGGCGGCGGCGTATCCCTGTTCTTCATAAAAAAACCGACTAAGTGCGAGTCGGACTCGCGTACCGAGGGTTCCGTACAAACCCGTAGGTATATAAGTAAAAGTTCACCCATCACGACAATTGAGTCATAGTTACGGTATTATTGTTGCAAAATGAAGTTTAAAATTTTCAAAAATATTTTTTATTATAAGATGTAACAAAAAATTTGCGGTTTTCGCAATTTTTCCTTTATCTGTATTATAAGACGTTACTTTGTACCAAATTTCAAGATTCTAAGTTCGCGGGAAATACCCTGTAGGTTTTGAATCCCGTGCGAGTTTCGAAAATTTGTGGAAATTTGCGGCCTAAACGGCTGTATCTTTTGATTGCTTTGGCTTAGAAGTTTGATTTTTTCACAGCTCCAAGGGACGGTAGACCTAAGTATTAGATATAAATTTCAGTTTGATACCTCCACGCGTTCCTGAGAAAAACGGTCTTGACAGACGGACGGACGGACGGACGGACAACGAAGTGATCCTATAAGGGTTCCGTTTTTTCCTTTGAGGTACGGAACCCTAAAAACACACGTTTTGGTGTTCTCGTTCAAAATGACGATTAGACCTTATTTGTGGCCTGAAACGTGCACTTTCTCTGATTTACCCTAACCTTTTTCCTCGACGTTGAAGATTAGTGGTCGTTATAAAGGCGGGCGCAGTGATTGGGTGCATAATTGACGGGTTGCGAACGGTGCGCCTGCGTACGCGCAGGGATTTATGGTGACCGAAGGGATAGAGATAAACGACTTGTTTGGGTTCTATATGTACGGTCAACAGCAGGATGTTTTTTTTTTTAAGAACGCCGGGTAGACTCTTAGCCTTCATCATACTTGAAGTTAAGTATTGATAAGGCCCAAGATGGAAGCGAGCCTCTCCCGGAATCCTCAATCTCTGAGGAACTGGCTATCTTATCTCTAACTGCCGGAACACAACAATGCTGAAAACATTGTTGTTATATCGTCAGACTTAGATAAGATGGTGGTAGCTAGCCAGAGGGACTTAGAACATGTCCTACCACCAACCTAACCGAATACAATATGTAACCCCGCTGGGAATCGAACCCGGGACCCCTGGGTCTGATACCGGTGGTTGTACCACTAGACCACATAGGCGGTTACTCTTGACGGAATCGCGTTGCGATCGAGATTGAATGTCAACAATTTATTACTGACATTTATTACTGACTTTCGATGTTGATTCGATTTTAATTGCCGATAAAATCGATTGCTAGACTACAAAATTACTTTATTTACTGATTTCAAGTATTAATTTTTAGTTAAATTACTTATTTTAAGTCATACATTATTACAGACGTTTGACATTAATGCAATCTCGATTTCAACGCGATCGCGAGGAAGAATAATTCCTTATTCGAAACCAGTTACGAAAGTACAGTTACGTACGCGGCCGAAGGGATGGCGTCAAGCAAGAGTAGGGGTGCAGGCCACACTTTACAAACTGCCAAACTTTAATTGACTTTGAACTTTAAAACGTAAGCCGTTGAGTACGGAATAATCTGAAGAAATTTGACATTTTATGAAAGCCGTAGTTACCGTTGACCATACAGCATCGCGGCGTCCGTACCGAGCAATCTCTATGCCGTTGACTGTATGTACCTCGTTGTAACTGCGTAGATGTGTAGGACCAAGAACTATGTCGCGGTATGTTTAGAATAACAAATAGTTATTTGGAACATTCGCTTGTTTTCGTTCAGTTTTTAGATTGGGAGAGGTTTTGAAGCTGCTGTGGTACTAACCCGCCGTATGAGCCAGGCATCTCGTCGACTAATATTTATGTGATGAACTAGCGGCATCTTTTTAGTTCCTTGTCTTTATAATTTGAACAGGCCATGCAACTTCTCAAGGGCAACCTACTTGGCGAGTCAAAAAAATACTGGTTAAATCAACCAGGATTAGTACACGCCAAATCCCTTATCGAAGACTATTCGCAAAAGCAAACTGCTGAACTCCTAGAACTCAGCAGAGCAAACATAAGTGCGATAGCAAGAGCCTTAACTGGACGCTGCAAACTAAAAAGACACCAATTTCACATGAAATTAAGTGACACTGACGTTTGCCGTTACTGCGGATTAGAGAGAGAAACACCCAAACATCTCCTATGTGACTGCGGACCCCTAATTCACAAACGCAGTATCCACCTGGGCCGGCATATAATTCGGCCAGAGGAACTAAAATCTCTCAGAGCTAGGAAGATTTTAGACTTCCTGGAGGCCGCCAGGCTAAAAGAGATACTATAAGAAGGTGGCGAGTTACAATAGATCTTATAGGTCGCAGTGACTACAGTTCCAACTGGAGCTGCATAGCCCCTATATCCTGCAATTAATTAAAATTATAATTTGAACCGTGTTCTGTTCTGTCTGATGTCTGTAACACAAGTTATTCTGCTATTTATTTCGAAAGCATTATTATCGAAGTATGATATTGGCTGATATTTCATTAATATTCTTCAGTTTGTCTGTCCAGAAGCTGAACTATCAGCAGAATCGCTTTGTACACCAACTTATTGTACGGATATTTTATTTTTGTTTAAAATCAAAGTTAAAATATGTTTCCTTTTTATTATGAATTTAATATCACAGCACTTCATACTTACTATTCATATACTATCTTCCAAACCGGCTTTAATTAAAACTCATTCTTTTGAGCAGATGACATCTCTGAACACTGTTATTTAAAAATATTTCCGCTCCTTTACAAACTGGAAACAGACAAAGAATAAACTAGTTGTATCTTCACTTGAACATATGTATTACGAAGTAGCTCTCGTAAAAGTTACCTACATCTGTGAAACCGTGAGCAATTCTCAAAGAGCCGCCATGACCTACAAACCTGGAACAAGGCCGTGCCACAGTGTACGTAAGGTGACGAGAACCCAACCAGAGAGAACTTTTTTTTATAAAAAAAAATAGAAAGACTAGCCTTTATCATATGATAAGTAATGATAAGGCTTAGAATCCGATAGTCTGACTCTGACCAGGATCAATCGGAAGGCGCTCGTGCCATACTGTATGGGTCATACACCTTTCGCGAATTATCGCTACAAAAATTTAATTAATCTACGTACGTACATTATAGAATCGCTCAGAGCATATTATTATAATAAAAAAACTACTTCGCAATTCAATTTGACGAAGTACAACCTAAGTGATTGGCTTAGTATCAGATAATTATGTAAAGCACAGCCTATGACAAAGTCACGTGACTAAATCAATAGATAACAACTCACCAAGGTTGTTCAACGTGATATCGTTGTAATAGTTCTTCAAATCTGAAAACGCCCTTTCATGGTGTGCTATCAACTCCGAAAGCTGTTTGTTTTTTCTCTCTTCCACTTCTGCTATCTCTGTTCTGTGTTTTACTGTCAACTCAACTTTTGTTTCGTGAAGCTTCTTTTCTGCTTTATCCTCTATCTGTCTCGCTCTTTCTTCAAATACCTCTCTTGTTTTTGATAGCTCTTCAGCATGGATAAGCTTATCTCTTCTCAGTTCATCTTAAGCAGCTAAAACCTTTTCTCTGATTTCTTGTCTTAGTGCTCTCTTATCGTTTAGCAATTCAAACTCTTGTTCAGCGTGCTCTTCTTTTGCTGCTTTTAGAGCTACCAGATTTTCAGCTCTCAAAGCTGCTGCAGCCGCTTGCTGTTCATATTTCAAATGCTTGATTTTCTGCTTTTCTGTTTCCAAAAGTGCTTCATTTTCTTCTTGAGCCTCCTCTGTAGCTCTTTCTCTATTTCTTAGTTCAGCTTTTGCTTCATCCAACTGTTGTCTTGTGATTTGATTATGATGCTGATAGAAACACTGATCGAACTGATGATTGACGTGTATTTATTTATCCAAGGTAATTAAACTGATATGATCTAGCTAGGAGAACGACTTATTGCAAACTGACTTAAATTAGGTTAAAATGTTGAGTATTTTAAAGCTGATTGCTAAGGTAAATAAATAATAAAATTAAATGTTCATTATGAGAATTGCTGATGCGGGAAATATTCGATGTGTATCGTACACATACATTAATTGTTTGCATTCGCAATACACACCCAATCTGATAGCCGGATCGGACGTCCGTGTCGGAAAGAACGCTACGCGTTTATGATTATATTGTCTTTTCCAATTGTCTGAAGGCTGCTGCTTGCATTCTTCTGTACAGAGACGAAATAGACGTCCAATTCTCCTCCCGATTTGCCAGTTGACTCGCTACCGCATATCTACTTCTTCTTATCGAGCGAGGATTAGTGGCCACCTCTGGTGTCAGAGTTTATCAAGACGCCTATAAGGCCTCTGACTTGGCTTAACGACTGTAATCAAATGACAACAGCCGGGACAGACGGTTTAACGTGCCCTCCGAAGCACGGAAGCGCTCAATTGTCACCCATCCGACACCTGACCGGGCCGAACTTTGCTTGACAAACGTAATCGAATACGATCAGTCTGTCAAGCGCGGCCATGAACGTATATTAGTCTTTGGACTGAGTTTAGAAAAAGCCGGACGCGAAATTCGGACGCGTATTGAGTGAATCCGATCAGATTGTCCGATCAGCCAATCGGAAGCAAAATCGGACGTCTATTGCCAGCTTTAAGGTGGAAGCGCGCCTCTTCCGGAATCCTCAACCATTGAGATCTGGCTATCTTATCGCTACGCTGAAAATGTACAATGCTGAACAGAAACAGAACAATGCTGAAAACAATATTGTTATGGCATCAAACTTAAATAAGTTTCACGTGGTTCCCGTTCACGTAGGAATATCGGGAAAAAATGTATCCTTTGTTCAGGTTTTTTACTATGCTCGTGCTAAATCCGTTCAGTAGTTTTTGCGTGAAAGAGGAACTAACAAACTGACATACTTTCGCAAGTGAATTCTCAGATGGGAATCGAACCCACGACCTTTAACATTTATCATAAGTATAAAAATAGCATTGAAAAATGCAAAAAATCAAAAATTATAAATTATTGGCTGTTGCATCTTAATCGATCGTTAAACACCTGAAAAGATGTTTCTTTCGAATGCAAGGATATTCCTAGCATTGATGTGACAACGCTGGCCTACAGCGTATTAAAAATATAAAAGTATTGGAGAATTTCGACGGTGGTTCACAAGTCTCGGTAGCTCAGCGGTTAGAGCATTGGACCGGATTTCCAAAGGTCGTGGGTTCGATTCCCATCTGAGAATTCACATGTGGCCGAGTTAATTTTTTCCAATATTTTTCTATTTAACATTTATCGTAAGTATAAAAATAGCATTGAAAAATGCAAAAATTCAAAAATCATAAATTATTGGCTGTTGCATCTTAATCGATCGTTAAACACCTGAAAAGATGTTTCTTTCGAATTCAAGGATATTCCTAGCATTGACGTGACAACGCTGGCCTACAGCGTATTAAAAATATAAAAGTTTTTGATAATTTCGACGGTGGTTCACAAGTCTCGGTAGCTCAGCGATTAGAGCATTGGACCGGATTTTCAAAGGTCGTGGGTTCGATTCCCATCTGAGAATTCACTTGTAGCCGAGTTAATTTTATTCCAATATCTTTCTATTTAACATTTATCATAAGTATAAAAAAAGCATTGAAAAATGCAAAAATTCAAAAATCATAAAATACTTTCGCATTTATAATATTAGTAGGATGGTGGCAGCTAGCCAGGCGGACTAACAACAAGTCGCACCACCAACCAAACCGATTACAATATTATGTACCACCACTGGGAATCGAAACCGGGACCTCTGCTGGGTCTAATAGCTACCAAAAGAACACAGGCTACTAATGAAATCCACAAGAGCACCGCCATTAAATATAAGAAGAAGAGGAATATTGCTACTGATAATTTGTTATTTTGTGGCTGCGCCTTCATGAATATGTAACTAGCGCTGATAAGCCGCCGTGTGAAGCCGTCACGAAAGATGTTCATATTTATTCCATCGACTGTTCATGTGATCTTGGTGTAACGAGTCCCTTTGGCGCGCTTTGACAGCATATTAATGGCAAATTATATAGGTAGGTACCTAATAAAATATCAGACTAGGTAATTTATGATTACCTATGATGTAGACAACCAGTCTTATGAGAAAATAGTAACGAAAGCAAATCTGTAGATACTCACAATATTTATAAGTAAAATGTCCAGTTCATGGCGATCTCTTGAATTAGAGTGCAAGGCTCACCTGAGTTGATGCGCCAAAGGAGTAAGTAATATCCAGCCCAAACCTGACTGGATTGGATATAGAGCTGTTTTAAAAGTCGTTATAGACATTTATATGTGTTTAGAAAGTGAGTCAAGCTAAACTCCAGCTGTAATTCGTTACTTAGAGAATAACACCTCAGGTCGCTGCGAAAATCACTTAACAACAACCGCTTGTAAACGCTATGTATTTCATCTATACCCCAAAATGCTCAGTATCTGCTAATCCTGTTAGCTTTAAGCTGCTAACTTGTTGTCATGTTGGTTCGGATTATGCGAGCGTCTCGAGTGGGTGTCGCGCGGCTAACTCCAGCTATAATTAGTCGGTTAACTCCGCGAGCTGCTCACCGATGTTACGTCCACTACCAAGGTTTTTGCTTGCAGAATAACCCCTCTGGTCGCTACTAAAATCACTTAACAACAACCGATAGTAAACGCTACGTGTATCCGCTATAGTCCAGCGTGCTCAATATCTGCTAATTCTGTTAAGCCGCCAATTATTACATTATTTATTATTCCGCCACGAGTCGGCGTCATGCGGCTAACTCCACCGTAATTGGTCGGCTAACTCCAGGAGCTGTTAACTTTGGATAACTTTGTAGTTACCTTTCTGTAGCTGTTTGAGCTTGTAACCGAAATCTTGTCGACTTGGAGCAAGTTGGGTAAAGTTGAATAAGAAATATTTGTGGCTTAGGTTTTTTGTTTCTAAAATATAAACTGAATGTTATTCAAGTTTTATTCTAGAAACATTTATCAATTAAATTGTACTTAGTTATACTCGTATGTTGTATTTATTATTTATTTAATAAAATACATGCGGGTTTACATATGTTATCCAAAGCACCAGCAAGTTAGAGATCAAAACAGTACATAAAAAAAAATCAATACGGTAGTTTAGAACACAATAGACATAGACAACATAATATTTAAAAATCTTAAACAAGAATTTATGATTTTGTAATGTTTGCATTTTTCAATGCTATTTTTATACTTATGGTAATTATTAAATAGAAAAGATATTGGAAAAAATTAACTCGGCCACAAGTGAATCCTCAGACGGGAATCGAACCCGCGACCTTTGGAAATCCGGTCCAATGCTCTCCAATGATTTCCAAAGGTCGCGGGTCTGAGAATTCACTTGTGGCCGAGTAAATTTTTTCCAATATTTTTCTACTTAAAATTTACCATAAGTCTTAAACAAGAACTTATTATTTTAAAAAAATAACATTATCGGGATAAATACGACACAAGTTTACTAATGGGGCAACCTAGGCTATCAGCAAATACATAAGCATCTTTAATCTTACTTAAAAACGAATTAAGAAGAGTGTTATTGAGTAGTTATTGAGTAGTTATTGCCGTAACATGTACGTAACGTTTATGAGGTGTTATATTTCCTAGTTTTTTAAGGCAAACTTATAAATAAAACCAATTGATGCAAAACATTTATTTGACTGACAAACTTTTTTTAGGACTCTTCTATTTCCTTTCTTGTTCTATCAACGTCAGGGCTCTAGAGTCTAGACTAAATGTACTGAATTATCAAATGTTTGTGACAATAAAGAGCTCGTAGGGCCAATAAAATTTCTAAACAAGCTGAGAAGTGTATATTTTGTAAAAAGTTATTATTATGCCGATGCCAATAAAGGCGTGGTTGAAGATAAAACAAACAATTCTCAAAATATACTTCAGATTTATCTCATCCAATAACTCATTTTAACTAAACTAAAATGTTGTTATCGTCGAAAATAAATAGGTCGAAAACAAAACTAGTTCGGTCCGAAATATAATATCCTAAAAACCAAGTAGGGCAACGAAAAAAGGCTAGACAAGTGCTATCCTCCTAGTTCTCTCCAACAACAAGTGTCCCCCCCCCCCCCCTCCCCCCGTGGCGGCCATTAATCTCCACATCCGACTCTCCCAAATAGAAAATTTCCTCAAGACAAATTACGACCCTCGGTAATTTTATTACGCAGACCATTTTTACCCGACCCTCTCTTTGTTACATTCATTATGAGATATTAACTAGTTCAAGATTCATGTAACAACGTGTGCTCAACAATTTACAACGTAAAAAGTAACTTTGTTGGTAAAAAGCTTAAAATTTTTGAAAACTCTTGGTGTTGGCAAATCACATAACAATGTATCCGAAAATAATATCGATTTCAACCAGCTCAACCATCACTTCACATCGTCTGTGCCTATGGATGGCACTCATAAAACCAGAACTTTGGAATTTCTTTCTAACCTGCCGACCCATGAATCCTTTTTTTGTTTTAATCAATTTGCAGATTGTGATGTAAGGAGAACTATCCAGTCTATCAACTCAAGTGCTGTGGGTGCTGACTCAATTAGTCGTAAAATGATCCTACCCATCCTTGACATCGTTACTCCTGTTATTACCCATATCCTAAATACATCCATTTCCTCTGGAACGTTTCCTGCATCCTGGAAGGATGCTAATGTTATTCCGCTCCCCAAAAAGTCGAAACCGACCGTGTTTTCCGACTTTCGCCCAATTTCGATCCTCCCCTTCCTCTCTAAAGTCCTCGAAAAGCTTATTCATAGTCAGCTTATTGACCATCTCAATAACAACCATATCCTTAATCCTTTTCAGTCTGGCTTTCGTAAAGGCCACAGCACCTCTACAGCCCTTGTGAAGATAACGGATGACATACGCCGGGCGATGGAGGATCGTCAGCTTACGGTCATGACACTACTCGATTTCAGTAATGCCTTCAACTGCGTTGATTTTGACATCCTCCTTGGTGTTTTACGTTCTCTGAACATATCTCCAACTGCAATTGATTGGTTTCAAAGTTACCTGCTAGGGCGACGGCAGCGTGTCCGCGCTGGAGATTCTTTCTCCGAGTGGTGCAATATTGCTGCCGGTGTTCCTCAGGGTGGCGTCTTATCTCCTCTACTTTTTTCAATATTTCTAAATTCTATAACTCACTCACTTTCTAGTTCCTATCACCTCTACGCCGACGATTTGCAGATCTACACTCACTCACCGTTATCTGAGCTTTCACAAGCTATCACTGCCACTAACTTAGATCTAGCTCAAATAAATTCCTGGAGTAAGTCCTTTGGTCTTACTCTTAATCCATCCAAGACGCAGTGTATTATTATTGGTAGTCCTCATTTCGTTGCGAGAATCGTTTTTGAACAACTTCCGGCGATTTCTTTGGATGGCGCAGATATCCCGTTCTCCACCACTGTTAGGAACCTTGGTGTTACTATGGACCAGCATCTGTCGTGGAGACCTCATGTGGAAGGAGTCCGAAAAAAGGTATTTGCTGCGTACAGTTCCCTAAATCGGCTCCGTAATTTTTTACCGACCAGCACCAAGATCACCTTGGCACAATCTCTTTTATTGTCTATAGACTACGCTGATGTCTGCTACACTGATCTGTCGGAGGAACTTCTTGATAAATTAGAGCGTCTGCAAAACCTTTGCATAAGGTTCATTTTCAATCTCCGTAAATATGACCACGTGTCATCGTTTCGAAGCAAACTTAATTGGCTCCCTATTCGCCGGCGCAGGGACTTACACAGTCTTAAGCTTCTCTACACTATTCTTTTCCTACCCTTTCACCACCTTATCTCAAAAAGTGTTTTTCCTTTCTTTCTTCATCCACACATTGCACTCTGCGTTCTTCATCTAACCTTTCCCTAGAATTTCCTCGCCACTGTTCCGACTTTGTTACCTATTCCTTCTCTGTGCATGCAGTTCGACTATGGAACGGACTGCCCGAGGGCATCAGAAAGGCTCAAACTCTAAGATCCTTTGGCGATCAAGTTAGAAGTCATTTCCTATCACTCCCTCCTAACTTATAGTTTTTTTTTATCCCCATCACTCTCTCCTAACTTATATGGTCTTTTTTATTTCTCCCCATCACTATTTATGTTTGAATATATACTTACTTTTTATCTTATTTCACTTTCTTTTTGCACCCATTCCCCTACTATCCTTTATCTATACTCTCTGTCACCCAAGGTTGCCTGGAAGAGATTGCTATGTAGCAATAAGGCCGCCTATTGTGTGTTTACTGTCGTTTTGTGTCTCCTTTGTATTGTATTTTCCTTGTAACTATGTGCAATAAAGTTTATTTTATTATTATTATTATTAATAATGTAATGCCCGATTTACACGGGTCTTGACTCTTGACCCGCCACCACCACTGTACTTACGCCAAAGACAAGCCTTTAATAAAGACAAGTCGCTAAAGACAAGTCTTTGGCGAAGTTACAATACAATACAATACAATTCATTTATTCCATACAATATACATTGTGTTGAATATTATTAATTTTAAACAATTTACATATAACAATTAGGTACATTATTAAATAATTACCTTAATAAATTGCAATGTCAATTCCAAATTAAAATAAATGTCAAGCTAAAAAAAATGATAACTAAGTACAATGTCAACTCCAATTAAAAATAAATTTCCAACAGATACAATTCAATCTTAAAAAAAAAAAAAAAATAATACTTACTTACTTACTCCGATGGCGCGATGACCCCGAAGTGGATCTTGGCCTCCGACAACAACAGGCGCCACTGCTCCCTGTATAGCGCGACCTCCTCCCAGTCGGGCAGCAGCAGCTTCCGTAGGTCTTTGGCCACTTCGTCAGCCCAGCGGTACCTAGGTCGACCGACTGGCCTGCGCCCTACTGGCCGGCCCAGGTATGCGACCGTCCTCCATTCGCACGACGTGGCCTAACCATCGAAGCCTCTGTGCTTTGACCTCACCAAGGATATTTGACTCGGCGTACAGCTCCTCCACTTCAGCGTTCTTTCGGATTCTCCAGCTGCCGTCATCGGTATGGACCGGTCCGAAAATTTTACGGAGCACCTTTCTTTCCGTGACGAGAAGTATTTTTTTACAAGCAACATCAAAAAAAAAAAATAAAAAAAAATATATATAATTAGTAAGTACAGTGATGTGAACGATCGAACAGTGGCGGGTCGCAAGCTGCCTTGCAAGTGGATCCATATAAAATCGGGCGTTGTCGTTTGTTTCACCTACTGTACGTGACTCGTGTAAAGCGGGCATAAGACCAGGCGGCCGCCCGCAGTTTTACTCGCATAGTTTCCGTTCCCATAAGAATATCGGTATAAAAAGTATCCTATGTTTTAATACAGACTTTCTACTATTTGTATGCCAATTTTTATCCAAATCCGGTTAGTAGATTTTGTGTGAAAGAGTAACAAACAAACTGATATACTTGCGCATTCATAATAGCACTTCTTGCTGTCTGAAGTATGTCTGTGTATTTTTTAGGGAAAGGCATAGCCTATTTTAATAAAGTTCCACAACAAGTTATTGAGCTGCCTTTGCATAAATTTAAAATATATGTTAAAAAAACGCTCTTAAGCAAAGGTTATTACAAGGTAGATGACTATTTAAAAGACCAAAATGCATGGATGTGATACCAACATTAAACATACTATTGTAAATAGTGTAAGAGGAAAATATTCTAATATGAGTATGAGAAAATTTTCTTCTTTTATTAAATATATTTCAAGATTGTAGATTTGTGTTTAGCAACAACATGTTCCATTGTAAATGTTGTTGTTTCTGCTAAGGCTGATAAGTTTCTTGCGGCCGTTCTTCTTATCAGTTAAAAGATGTCCTGAATGGCTGGTAGGGAAAAAAATGTTGGACTATTCGAAAGTACTTATCTATAAGTCTATTTGAATAAAAATCTTTGACTTTGACTTTGACATCCATCCTCACAATTTTAGCAATTTTATAATACAAGTAGCCGCCCGCTTTCACCCACACGGTTCCCGTTCCCGTAGGAATATCGGGATAAAAAGTATCTTATATTTTAATCCTGGCTATATACTATATCTGTGCCAAATTTCATCCAAACCGATTCAGTAGTTTTTGCGTGAAAGAGGAACAAACAAACTGATATACCTGCGCATTTATAATAGTATACTCGTATGATTAGTAGGATTAGAACAGTCTATGTCACTCTTCTGTGATAGTATGAAGTAGACAGTAGGAAAAAATGTATTTGGTGATTAGGTATATTTGACTGTTATAAGAGCTCATGAATGTCAAAGGATTTAGGTCATCGTTTCACAAGCCCCACGCCGGGTGACCTTGGCCTTGTAACGAAGAGAAACAACAAAAAACTGTGTGTGTGTACACATGCTATGTTATGATATATATGACGTCAATAATAACTTTGGTGTCCAAGATTAAGTAGTTAAAAGCTTCAAATAATATAAGAGTAGGTACTTGGTGTTATAAGCGCTCGTGAATATCAAAGAAACTACGCCATCGTATCACAAAGCCCTACGCCGACCTTGTAACGAAAAGAACCGGTAAAAATTCGGCTGATTTTTCTTTATATAACCAGCTACTTCATTAATATAAAATGTAACTAAACTTTTGTTATAATCCGAATCTCTATTATAATATAAGGCCCGTGTTATCCATTCTAATGTTCTCTCCAGCGCCATGAGTATAACACCTACAGCCTTCACTAATAGCTTCAAAAATCACAAATAAAATGTAGACGCCCGGAAAAATACAATGATTTTTTAAATTGACCTTATCAAGGCCAAGGTCAGAAAAACTTTTTTCTCAAGTGACCCCAGTGAGTACACGTGCGTAGCACGCGCTTAAGTCTAGTAATTTTATAGTTGCTTTGTACTATATATTATTAGGCAGCCTTTATATAATTCGCTAGCATTTAAGTAATATACTAAGCGATATGTGACCAACTTCGTAGGAAATATGCTACGAGTTTGCTACGGCCGGCGTAGTACCGCTACGACGTAGCAAGCTTGCCCTATTTAATCTAATCGCGGAGTCGGTAGGAAAACGAAACTTATTTGATAGAATCAGGCGTTACTTGGTGGAAATCCATATCTTAGTAGAAAACGAAAAATATGTCGCGTAATTCCGCAAGAAAAAATGCAGATGCAGCCCAGTGACACACCTTGCACCTTCACCGACTACTCTACACGTGTTTCGCCCACACACGGAGCATCCTCAGGAGTTGTTAGACCGTGCCAATATTTGATAGAATCAGGCGTTACTTGGCGGAAATCCATATCTTAGTAGAAAACGAAAAATATGTCGCGTAATTCCGCAAGAATAAATGCAGATGCAGCCCAGTGACACACCTTGCACCTTCACCGACTACTCTACACGTGTTTCGCCCACACACGGAGCATCCTCAGGAGTTGTTAGACCGTGCCAATCTCAGCACCGAGTGCAGGATGCTCCGTGTGTGGGCGAAACACGTGTAGAGTAGTCGGTGAAGGTGCAAGGTGTGTCACTGGGCTGCATCTGCATTTTTTCTTGCGGAATTACGCGACATATTTTTCGTTTTCTACTAAAACGAAACTTGT
This sequence comes from Chrysoteuchia culmella, assembly GCA_910589605.1. Classification (NCBI taxonomy): domain Eukaryota; kingdom Metazoa; phylum Arthropoda; class Insecta; order Lepidoptera; family Crambidae; genus Chrysoteuchia; species Chrysoteuchia culmella. The sequence continues at coordinate 20,083,581 of OU342658.1, read as the reverse complement.
TATCATTGACCCTCGGGACACGCCGCTATTATATAGTGCCGGCACTGTGATGGAGTTCTAAGGAATTTGAGCGGTTATTTAGTTTGACAGCAAATATTGGATAAACAAGGATAACAAAGTCTCGGTAGCTCAGTGGTTAGAGCATTGGACCGGATTTCCAAAGGTCGTGGGTTCGAGTCCCATCTGAGAATTCAATTGTGGCCGAGTTGATTTTTTCCAAGATTTTCCTATTTAAAATGTATCATAAGTATAAAAACAGCATTGAAAAATGCAAAAATTAAAAACTCATAAATAATTGGCTCTTGAATCTTAATCAATTGTTATACATCTGAAAAGATGTTTCTTTCGAATGCAAGGATATTCCTAGCATTGATGTGATAATGCTGGCCTACAGCGTATTAAAAAATATAAAAGTATTGGAGAATTTCGACGGCGGCGGTCCGCAAGTCTCGGTAGCTCAGTGGCTAGAGCATTGGACCGGATTTCTAAAGGTCGTGGGTTCGAGTCCCATCTGAGAATTTTAAATATATCATAAGGATAACAAACTGAATCTCTGAGAGTTACCTGACATTGCGAAATATTTATATTGCGAAATAGTTCTAGATGTGTTTTTAAAAGTTTCTTTTATTATGATATTTTATAAATATTTTGTATTTACAATGTTATTTTTATATGATAAATTTTAAACTAGTGGTTCTGTGGGAACAGTAGACCTCGCTTGCAAAGTTAGGTCGGATATGCTATATAACCTATACGAGTTTTGTGAGTGTATGGGGGAGCTTTCGGCAATAGTGGAAAAGTCTAACGTAGAAAGCGTCTTTATTTTAGGAGATTTTAATGCTGATCATAAGGAATTATTTGGGAGGGAATACGGAACTAAGGTGTGCTAAGGAACTGTGCGGATATTCTTAAGTTAGGCATCAGATCTGATACTTATACCTTCATTATCGATGTACACGGAACCACTATTTGACTGGATCATTGCTTGGTAACGGAGGCGATCACATTTAACATGAATGTGATTAGTCGATCTACTTCTATACTATCGTCGAACAAATTAACAAATGAAGTCATTTGGGGCGTCATCCTTGCACAGCCTGCGTGCCAAAAGTTTGACACAAGGTCAAAGTTTTACGACCGAAGTCAGTTCGCTTGAGACCATTTGCCATGAAACACGCGTCACTCAGAATCGAAAATTATTAATTGTGCAGTGGTTTCTTGCAAGAGCTCGTCAATAACATTTACACATGACTGAATCTCGCTCTTGACGTCATCGTAGGTACGAAAATTCGACATGCTAGGTTCTTAAACAGTTTGAAGCATTAAATTATAAGGTTATAGAGTATCACAGTTTAAATATTTAGGGCATATTCTCACCGAAACCATATCTGATGACTGAATCCATCCAGTAGTTTCGGAGTGATGCGCGGCCAAGACACAGACAGACAGACAAAAGTTAAAAAAACAGCAGTTTTGGCTTCAGTATCGATTATAGAGTGCCCTCCAAAATAAATTTTAACATAAGTTATCTTTCATGTACAGAATTGGACCTGTTACAGTTTTATTATAAGTATAGAATCCAATTTCTTTTGTTTATGCGTCATTAAAATTTAACACTGAGTCCAGGGAACTACGCCCTTTTGGGACTTACAAGACTTGAGCCCGATCCACGACGCAATTTATATAGTAAACAACTCAAATTCTCGTTCAAGAGGCGCGTCCTCCCGCCGCCTTTTAAATAATAAATATTGACAGCTTCGCGCAAAATTCGTAAATTTTAACAAGCTCTTTACCTGGGACTGCGCAATTTGCCAAGAAAACTCCGATGTTAATCTCCGGCCGGCTAATCCCGCTCTGGGGTGGCCACACGTCCCGAGCTGTCCTGGGCCCCTAGCCAAAGTAAGAATTGAAAAACGATAACGAAGTTCGAAAATAATTAAATATATGGAATTGGCGGATTGGCATAAAATCACGTGGTCTTGCCGCAAGTTAATTGGCGCATATAGACAATAATGAATCGAATTATCGTTTCGCTACATAACGATGTTACTTTGTCTACGGGCTCTGACCTGCGAGCCTTCCGCCATCTCTTAAAAACCATCATGTCATAACAACGTTTTGTTTGCGTTTTTATTGAATTTGTCACATTTTGACACACTTCACACTTAGGAGGCGATTATTGAGCGAAGACGTCACAAAACTTCCGTCGAAAAACAAGCTTACTTTAAGAGATTCGTAGTATGAAATAGCATGGTAAGATTGAAATAATACTGCTCTAACAGATGGCGGTAGGCCCCCTGTCCGCAGTTAGGACGACTTTTAAACTCTGAGTTTTCAATTGGTCGTTGAACGACCTTTTTAATTGATTTTCATTTGAGATTGTTACCAATAATAGGTAGTAGTATCGACGTTCCTAAATACAGTCATAATACACTAGCGGCAGCCCGCGATTTCACCCACGTGGGTTTCGTTCCCGTGGGAATATCGGAATAAAAATTATACTAGGTTTTAATCTAGGCTATCTACTAACTCTGTTATTATTTTGTTTTATTGTCTGTTTTTGTTGTATGTTACGAGTGTGTGTTATTTTAAATCGCACACCTACAGACCCTGCCCGAATACCAGCGTTGCCGTGATACATCTAGTGTCATGGCAATACATGCTGAGGCAGGGACCCTATTGACCCTATAGCCATACTTATATTCATGCTGTTTAGTGATGGCATTTTATTTTTTGTCGATTACCTTTTAACCGCCGTGGGATTTTCAAAATTCTTATTTTTTTTACCCACGAGACGGTACGGAGACGGTATATGCGTTTGGGGTGAGAGGTTGTTTGTATTGTTTGTTAGTATATTAGCATGTCTTTCTTTACATTATTATCTGTGTTATATGTATTGTGTGGTCTTTTGTTGAATATTTTTTTCTCTGTTATTTTATTGTTCTCTCTTATTCTGTGTTAAGTTTCTGTTCAGTAGTTTTAGTGTGAAAGAGTAACAAACACCGAAACATCCTAACAAACTTTTGCATTTAAAATATTATTACAATAGAAAATAAAATAATTAATAAGTCATCTAAGTAGGCGTCAATCTAAGCGTCAAAAGAGATGTCTGTCTGCCTACAGCATTGATAAAAAAGTTTGAACGTTTTTAAATGACAACATAACACAACAAACATACATTGTAGATAAACTAGGAAAAAGTAATTTTATAAACTCATTAATACAATCAAAAGCCACTCTGATCACGGACTATTATCTATTAACTTTAACCCCCATATTCTAAGTCGTTCTCCAAAACTTTTTACACTCCACTCAACCTCGTCGTGGGTAAAAATGGAAGTGTGCGCTAGGCCTAACACGGAGTGGCTACGTACTCTTTTACTCCTCCAGGTCCTTACGGAGTTATGACTTAGAATACCGATTTCGAGGAGTATTTCGAAGAGATTTTCAATGAGGTTTCGTTAAGTCGAGGACGAGTAAGTTTTGGAGGAACGACTAAGAATATGGGCGTTAGCCTTAGTTTGCATTTACCTAGACTTCAAATTATTGTCAAATACTCGCCAGAATATTGATAACAAATATTAGAAGCTATATTGGGGAAAACGGGTTTTAATAAATAGTGTTTGTCCTGGTTTTTCAACGTCGATGTGGTCATCCATAACGTCGGCGCATCAACGTCCTCTCCACGAACTTTACACCGGACACCGTCGGATCATAAAGTTCAGCCGTCGTTGCTGATAACGTCATCATTATGGCTTGTTTGTACTATTTTTTGATGTTAAAGTTTTGATCGTCGTTTTAGCCACATAACACCCAATGCGGGGTATAGGCCTAACAATCGGTCCTGCGCTGTCCGCATCCAGCGGCTTCCCGCAACCTTCACCTAATCGTCGGTCCACCTTGTCGGGGGCCTACCCACGGAGCATCGTCCTGTGTGCGGTCGCCATTCCAGAACCTTTCCGCTCTAATGGCCATCCGTTCTTCTCGCTATGTGTCCCGCCCACTGCCACTTCAGCTAAACAATGCTTCGAGCGATGTCAGTTACTTTAGTTCTCCTACGGATCTCCTCATTTCTGAATCGATCACGGAGGGAAACGCCGAGCGTAGCCCTCTCCATTGCACGCTGGGTGCCCATGAGCTTTCTTATCAGACCAATATTTAACGACCACGTTTCAAGTCATCACTTGCAACACACACTGGTCATAGACTTTAATCTTGAGACTGCGGTAAGTTGGACGCGAAGGTTTTGATTAGTTTTATTACATGGCCTTCTGATATAAAGATTGCAGTTAGTTGTATTTCAAAACTGATAACAATGTTGTGATGTTGGGCCGCGGTCCCCGAGCACAAACACTTAGCTCGGAGGAAGTACTTCAGTTTTCGCTGAATATATTAGAGGATAGTCCTGCCTCAACATTTTAATCGAAGCGTTGAGGTTTGGCTATGAGAGAGGTGTTCAAATCTTGTTTTTTGATTTTTACTCAATTTGAACGTTTGATGCTCTACTAGCCAGCACCCAAAATTATTTCTTTCTTGCGTTCTTTAAAATTTCTACAGACAAATCTGGACTCAACGGCACACGTCACACAGTGAACGTGTTACAGAGTCCGAAGACGGTTAGAGTTTGACAGATATGTAAAGCTGTAGCTGCTTTTGACTGTACTTAATTTGAAACCGTGACATCGCGGGATCGACAAGCGGGCGATTAGTTCCAGTTCTTTGTACAATATACCATCCCTAACTTTCTGTTTTAACACAACCATTCTGAAAAAAAAGACGAGTTATCAGAATCCTACTTCCTACTAATATTATCAATGCGATTGTTTGTGAGAATGTTCAGATGTATGGATGTTTGTTACTCTTTCACGCTAAAACTACTGAACTGATAATGATGAAATTTGGCACATTAAATCACTAGCGGGAATATGGCATAACCATATTCCCGCTAGTGATTTTATATATAGTTAGTTGATTTTTCTGACGCCATATCGTGAGCAGCCGTCCTTACTCCTGACACAAGTGTTTTTAAAATACTTAAAAGGAGTGTTCCAATATCTTGTGTTCAATGTTGATTGAGGAACTGGAGTAAACATATTTTTATTATTTTATTTACAGCAGCTAGCAACAACTAGAGAGACGTCACCGTTTGTCGCAAACTGCCGGGGGTGTTGCTCGTTAAAAGGGCAAGGAAAATGGCAGCTCTTTGGACCTCTGTCACTCCCATTACTCATTCAGATGTTTGCTTAAAAATCTCTTTGCCTTTTGAACCTAACTCTCAAATACAATACCCACAAATACAAATTGTATGTAAGTATATTTTCTTTACGAAAGTAAAACCATGCACAGGTTTTTTTTTTTTAAATGTTTATAAAGACATAAACATAACTTTCTTATTAGAAATACTCGTATGCCAATACCAAAATTGTCTAAGCCATCTGTCAACTCATACTTAACTAAAGTAATGATCAAACTTTCTTCATATCTTCCGAAAAACGTCGAGTAACCGATACGACCATATTTCTTTTTCCAAGATCCAATATCTAGATCAGTCGTATTCTAAACATGGGCTTTAGCAAGTTTATTTATTTGTTATTCGATTGTTTTTGTTATAATTATTATTATTGACTAGTACACCGATAGTTATTATAACAAGATTCCCCGTGATATTTTTATAAACAAATAAATATACTAGAAAAAAGCAACTTGTCTCATGCCGCCCTGACGGGACTCGAGCAGAGAGATCAGGAGATGAAACAGCCATTTATTTATCTATATACTTAATTCAGGTTCGCAAAATTTGTGACGACTCGATAGGGACTTTGGCGCGTAGTACGCGGCCGAGTAAGGTATCAAATTAAAGGTACTCGAGTCTATTGGTTCCGAAAACTATAAAATATACAAAACGTTAAACGTGATGATCACAAACTGCAATTAAAAAGTGTCATTATTTTCGCATAATTTGGAATTTTTCGTCGATCGACGAACCCGAGTATCGGGTTGTAACCGCCCTAGTAACTTTTTAATTTTGCATTTTACAATGCTATTTTTATGTGATAATTTTTAAACAAGTAAATATACTAGAAAAAATCAACTTGTCTCATGTCGCCCTGGCGGGACTCGAACCCGCATCGGTAAATTAATAAATGGTTGTTTCATCTTAATCGATAGTCAAACATCTGTAAAGATGTTTCTTTCGAATGCGAGGATATTTCTCTCATTGATGAAACGACGGTGGCCAACACACCGTAGAAAAAGGTATAAGGTATATACTAGAGAATTTTAACGTGTTCTCATAGGTCTCTGTAGCATAATTGGTCATTGCATTGGGCCGGATTCCCAAGGATGCGGGTTCGAGTCCCGTCAGGGCGACATGAGACAAGTTGCTTCTTTCTAGTATATTTACTTGTTTAAAAATTATCACATAAAAATAGCATTGTAAAATGCGAAATTAAATAGTTATAAAAAAAAGATTCCCGTATTGTTTATTCAGTATTATTGTAAAACAAACGGCAGGTAGAGTAAACACAAAACAGAATGGCCGATACCGCTCGGGACAGTCGGACACGAATGAATGTCAGACAATATTTGTCGGCGAAGCAACAATATTTGCTATCGATGCTCTTACTGTATCAAATCTCAGGATACAAATTCAATAACGTTTTACATTTCTCCGAATTAATGTTTTAACAGTTGTGAATGTTGTTGTTTGATAAATAAAGATTCCGACGAGTAAACAATATTTTAAGAAAAATATTTAAAGAAAGAAAATACATTTTAACAGCCCCGATGGTGCCGTGGCGTGGTAGTAATCCTAACCACGGATTCGATAAAAAATATTTAATGATGTGATTAACATTTTATATTTGTCTCGTGTCTGGGTGTTATATGAAATATATATCTTGCATAATGTAGAAAGAGTTCATTGTAAGAGGAGTCTTTAAATAATTTGATTTGAAACTGTCGGTTTACTAGGACAAGTGAAACAAAGGTGTAATAATATAAAACGCCCTTAATTAAATTAAACCGGGCTGTTGATGGGCCCGTATTGGGACATGTGCACAGTCAATGGTTTATCGCCACTGAATGCGTGCGTACCTCGAACATCTGGGGTCCCCGCAATTCTTCCGGCACAATGGCCAGCTGGCTGGATGTGTAGATTAGGGGCAGGCAGTTGAAAGGTAGCGACCGACCTGCTTCTCAGGGCTTGGTACCGGACGTCTACGCATCCCGTTAACTCCATAATGATAAAAACATGTCGTATTGCTAAGACTTGGCATGTGTCAGCCGGCTTTAAAATATATATTTCAAGATGGAATGAAGCTAAGTTGAAGATGGAGTCGTGTACTTTAGATCAACAACGGAAAAAGCAGCAAAGATACGGTGAGTCCCAAAATACAATGGATTATTCATCGCTCATCCTAAACACCAAAGTCACAGCGGAAGTTGCATAGCCACCATAATCACATTGCAACCCTCTAATCTAAAGCATTACAGCATCTCCTCACTCGTTTTTCCAGCTACCAAGAACTCCCTTGGCGACGAAGGCGACGGCAACGGCCTGATGATAATGAACCGTTTGGAAATCCGATTATTGTCGTCCGACGGAGCAAGGTTTCGTCGCATTTTAAATTAAAGCTCCCTCGAGAAACCGCCGACTTCACTTTCAATTAGACTCTTTAGGAGAATAGTTGTTTACATTCGTAACTATATTGGTAGTTATTACAAAATTCTTACAAAACAGTTTCTTTGATAAAAGGGCTAATCCAGACACAAACGAACACAAAAAACTCATTTTTGCGTAATTGAGTAACAAAGATACAAACATCTTAACTTTCACATTTTTATGATATAATATGTATGAAGTAGGATAGTAAATTTTCTAAGATTATGCGGAGCCATAAATTTTAGCCCGTATTGAAGTTTGTACTTAATTTCACATAGGAATGAGGGGTTTTAACGCGACAAAAAGTATCTAAAGTTCTTCTCCAGGCTATTGAGTATATGTGTCTCTCCAAACTTTCACATTAATAATATTAGTAAGAAGTAGGTTAGGAGGAACCTAAGCCCGTGTCGTTGTTTGTATTTTTCCGTAGGAGTTTGGCATTTAAAAAGTATCTAATGTTCCTCTCCAGACTATTAAGTACCTGTGTCCCGAATTTCATCGAAACCTGTTCAGCCACTTTTGCGTGATTGAGTAACAAACATAATCCATCCAAACATCCTCACACACTTCCGCATTTATAATATTAGTAGGATAGGATTAATTATTTATTGTTCAAATGCAAAGAATTACGGACTTTAATGCCTTTACATCCGAGAGGAATCGTACGGACTTATAATGTCGCGCGGTGGTGCGAATCAGCATAAAAAGTATTCTATGTCCGTCTCCACGGTCAAGTTATGTCCATACCAAATTTCACTAAAATCTATTTAGTGGTTTTCTCGAGAAAGGGAACAGCCAGACAACAATCACTCTCACTTTGAAATATAGCATGGATAAGTGTGAATGGAGAAGTATTTGATGTCACGAAGTATTGTAAAAAATATTCCAAAGCGTTAAAAGTCGCTATTTCTATATGGCATATTTTTTCTAAACAAATTTTAAAGTCCTTTTTCAAACCTTTAAGGATTGAATTATGTCCACCACAGCAGACTTCAAAATCGATGCCATTTTCGTAATCAACAACCCATAAAACCTCACTAACGACACCCCTATTAATTTTAACATTATTAGGGGTTGATTTCCAGAAATCACAAAATTTAGGTTAATTTATTTGTATTTAATTTTCAACCATAATCGTCATAAAAAATGATTGACTTTTATTTTGAAAATAAAGGACTTTTTTTACTCAACTTCATCCCCCGTTTCACCCCTTTGGTGGTGGAATTGATAAAAACTCCGAGACAGGTTAGTGTTTATTTTTAATTATCAACCTTAATACAAAATTTGATGATCCTAACACTTTTACTTTGAACATTAAGAACTTTTCTTACACAACTTCAACCCCCTTTTTCACACTTTTGGCGGAGAAATTTTCAAAAACGCAGAGTCAGTTAAATATTTATTTTTAATCGTCAACCTAAATACAAAATTTGAAGATCATTACTTTAAAACCGACGGACTTTCATACAAACTTTCATCCCTTATTTTACCCCCTTAGGGGTAGAATTTCGAAAAATCCTTTCTTAGTGCACCTCTAGACCTTATAAGAAACCTTTGTATGTGCCAAATTTGGAATCTCTAGGCCTAGCGGTTTGGGCTGTGCGTTTATATGTCAGTCAGTCAGTTTCTTCTTTTAAATATTTAGATAGAAGATTACGCCCTACATCGGTTTTCTTCTCTCCATCATCCGTGAATCTCCATGACGGACCGTATGAACAAACTGTTTCCCTATTTTTACACTATACGTGAAAGGATAAGTTACCATCTTGGATTTCACTTACTTCCACCACCACGGAGAACATATTTATGCATAATTTTTATTGATGCACAACTCATTTTTTTTTTAACAGAATCAAAATCGTGATTCTAGTAAACAAACATGGCTGACATAAACTCAGTTTCTCGACTCGCAATTTTGTTTTTGCTTTTAAGAAATTTGTGTTGAGAAATCAATAATAATTGTGCATTTTGTTCCACGTGGTGTAAGAAGTAAGTGGAGGCCAAGATCCTAACTTATCCTTTCACTGATAGTGTTAAAATAGGAAGTTACGTATCGAATTCGGATCGCAATGCATCAGCGACATCCGAATTCTGTCCGAGTTTTCTAGCTCCGTTTTGTAACGGGTTCGGACGCAGTGCGTAGGCGCTCTTAGTCTGTGGCCCCAAAAATATTACCAGCCTTTTTAATTTCCACGTGGTCGCAATAAGCAGGGGAGTTTCCGCGGCGGCGTGCCACGCGATCTGCAGATTTATTCGCACTTACGAACAAAACGAATCGGAACCCATTGTTGTTTTTTGTATTAAAGCGGTACATTGCTTTTCCGTTCTCGAATTTAATTAATCCCGAGCAACGAAGCTAAACGAGTGTGCTATAGCAATCTGTTTCGTGAGTTTTATTTATATGGCAACATTTGTCCATTTGAATTAATTTATGACCTTTTACGTGATGTTGGCAATTGTACAAATAGTTCAACCCAAAATAAAATCATGATTTTACGACATACCATGTTATTAATTATTTTTGATTTCCTCTATTTACTCATTTTTAGACCCTCCACTAGCGTGCCGCGCGACCCGAATTGGGACGATTGCAAATTATGTGGACGTGCTGGACGCCCAATTTGGGATGATTACGTCACGCAATTTTAGAATGCATTTAAAAAAAAAACTATTCGATAGATTTTTTTGAAATTTTTACAGAGTATCTAGAAAGCATAAAACTTAAGACGTACAGAAACAGATTAAAAAAAAGTGAATAAAAAAATAATTAAAAATAAATAGATACTTTGCATTTTTCTGAGCATACGTCTATTTATTGATCGTCTATTTATCGTAAACACACCATTGCATTTGATTCGATTTTTTACTAATCTAGTCATAAATAAAACCTATATAAAGTGGCCAAATTGACAATGGTTAAAACTTACGTTACAAAAGTATACATTTTGAAACATTGTTAAAACAAATGAAAGCTTTTTCTTGCTTGTGTGTTTTGTTTAATTGAACCGACAAATCTCTGAATAAGGAAATGACGTGGTTACAATAAATAAATAAATAAATAATAAATAAATAAATATTTCCATACAATCACACCAATTATCTAGCCCACGTTAAGTATCATGAAGAACTTGTGTTATGGATACTAGATAACGGATAAACATATTTATATACTTTTTTTTTTGTAAATACATACATAATATACATATTAAACACCCAGACCAAGACAAATAGACATGACACAAATATTTGTCTTGTCCGGGGATCGAACCCGGGACCTCTGGCGCAGAAGGTGGGGAACCCCTGCGCCAAACAGGTCGTCAGAAAGTTACAAGCTATATAAATTCCTCAGTCCAGATGAAGTGGCGAGCTTGTAGCTAATAAAATTGACCCATAGATATAATACTTCTGTTTCTTAACTTTACTGTTTTCTGAATATTCACAGCGATTAATGGTCATTTTCATAACATAACTCTGTTTTGCTTTTTTGTGTTTTTCTTTTAATTTATTTTGTTATACTCTTTTCTATTGCATTGGGTTAAAATGTATACTGTATTATATCAGATACATTACGTGCTACACCCTCAAGTGAATGCTTGAATGTGTAAAGTTGATGACTCAGTTATCACCTTGTTTTACATACTAATCACTAAAAGACATTTTATAAGTCACTAAAAGAAAATTACAAAGAATATGAACGAGATACTAAGAACTCTTCTAATATTATGTCAGTATTGAATTGAAACTAGAGTCACTCAGTTCAAACCAAAATTTATAGGAATGCTAATCTTTGAGAGATGAAAAAGTGCAACCGTCAGCTGTCAATGTCGTTATGACATTAATAACTAAACTGACATAACTAATGGGAGCACGCGGGCCCGGCCGGTATCGAGTGGCTCAAGGGGCCATCAATTACGTCGCTACAATTAATTATCCGGCCCATAATTAAGATCGCTGGCACTCAAACTGGAAATAATTTCGACTCCCGTGGCCCGGGTAATTGCTCCGTAATTACACGCAGCACCGGAGTTTACTTAAAGCTTATAAATAAATACGCCACCGGTTTGGTGTTTATCATTTTCATTAATAACTTTGCGAACGGTCTATTTATTCGTAATCATTACTTTTGGTAGAGTCGTAAACGTCAAGATTAAGTCAGTATTTTGGGAAACAGACATTTTACTCCAGAGGGATAATGTTTAAACTACTCCTAAGCAAATATATAATACATAATAGTAAAGATGTTTCTTTCGAATGCCAGGATATTTCTCTCATTGATGAAACGACGACGGTGGCCAACACCGTAAAAAGGTAAATATATTAGAAAAAATCGACGAGTCCTCGTAGGTCTCTGTAGCATAATTGATTAGTGCATTGGGCCGGATTCCCAAGGTTCGAATCCCGTCGGCGACATGAGACTGGTTGTTTTATTCTAGTATATTTTCTTGTTTAATATTTATCAAATAACCACTACTCAAAATATAACGAATGTGTAGGCAATTATTTAAAAACCCGCTGGCGATCACACCTAGCCACCACAGGTGAATCATATGCGGTTCCATTGTACGGGGTACTTTCGGGAGAAAACGCGCCAACAATATACCCTGTAGGATAGCGGGACTTGCGGCAGGGGTGTCAACCAAATAAAGTCGGTAAATAATCATAATCATAATATATTTATTGCAAGTCACATAATTCACATAATAAATATTATCATTACCCATTCATCTGTTTTTTCTCGTTCTTGCAATAAATACCCACTTCAACTCATAACAGCTATGCCGATGTATTATACCAATAAAAATTCAACGGCATAGAGAAATAAGTTCTGCGATCAGTTACGATTATTCTAAAACAAATATTTTGTAAGTACAGATGAATTGATAACGACCCAGTGGATGTTTTCCGATTCCCATCGGTGTCTCTCGTATAGGGTTTTCCAATAAAGACGTGTGGATTTTGAAATGGAATAAAATAATCGTGTGTGATATTAACGAATTTCTTATTTTATTTGAAAAGCCCATTTATATGACAATTTGTATGGAATATGACTTTGCAGTTCTTCAGGTATTTCAGGTCTTTCAGGATCGTTGGCGGTGGCTTCTTAGCCATCCGGAAATCTAATTTTCGATGACTTTGCCGCATAAATCTGGCTGAATTTGATCGAATGGGTTATGTTCACTTTGAGGGTATCAGCCGATTCTGGCTTATTGGTATATACCTACTATTTCAGCAAACCCCACAAAAAAGTCTAGTGGGGTCAAATCTTGGTGACAAGTTCACAACACCTTTGAAAACAATAACGTTCCCCATATCGTTCATGCAGAATTTCTATTGTGGCGTAGGTTTGATTGGTGGTAGAACTTGTTGTAAGTCCGCCTGGCTAGCTACCTACTTACCACCATCATATCTAAGTGTGTAAACACGACACATTTTTTTTTTTTTTGATGCACCATAGCCAGGTGAATCTAGTGTGACTTAACATTGTCGCACATACACCAATTTTGCTTATTAATACAGCCATTCATCAAAAATGCACCTCATCACTAAGGATGTTTTTTGCCTGAAATTGGTATTTTTTGTCCAAGCTCTTGGAGAAGAAAGTGGCGGCAGATATTAAACTTTATTATATACCATATTTATACTTTATAATTGCCATAATTAGACCTTCACATAAAAAAAAAGAAATTCGTTAATTTTTATTATTTTTTTTAACATTACTTATACTAGTGCCTAATGTAAAATAACAATTCCTATATGCGTAAGGAACTGGTGCCTGAAATAGGTGTCTACAATAGATACCTGAGCTACCACTACTCACTCACACACAGCTTATTTTTTTCTATTTCACAAAATAAACCCGTACGCCTGTAACATCCTCAAATGTTTGAAGACCATTTTGTAATATCCTTCAGAGCCCAGCACCACCAGCCTGCAGCCCTGCCGCGGCGGCGGCGCATTGTGCGCGTGTCACGAACTCGTAATGGCCGCGGAAACGTTGCCGCGCGAATTAAAAATTTCTCCATTTATTTGTTAACTTTTCAGTCCTACTCCGTTTCGGTTACGAGCTTTGTGATGTTAAAAAGTTGTGAATTGCGGAGTTCCCCGCCTTTTGGTACCCTATAATTGTGCTTGTGTTTTATTCTCTTTACGAACACGAGAGATACATTTATTATTTTTCAATCGATCAACAGAGAATCATTTTAAGGAGACGTGGAAGGTAACAGTTATTAAATAAGCAACAAAAAGCATTCGCAACACAAGTCTCAGCTTAAGGAAGCCGACGATTTAATCATTCATAACAAAAACGATGTAAAGTCAAATATATCTACATGGTCCGTTAATCCATCCGAGGAAAGCTGAAATCTTGATCAAAGGGAGCGTCCCGGTTGATAAAAAATGCAAAGTGGCAAATGTCCGGATATCAATAATGCAAGCCCGCCCGAGACAGCGCGGCGCTTTCCTTGCCGAGTATTTTCAGCGCAGATCAAATATTTAACCCTATTACATCCGACGCAAAGTCCATATTCCAGGTTGTTGTCTCAGCCGAGGCGAGGCTAAGAAAGCTCGGATGTCTACAGCAATACGTCACTCAGATTACCAACAAACGCGATTTTATATGCTAATAAAATACGTCGGAGAGACGCGTACACGGATACGTGTGGGAAATTATCAAACAAAAAATAACAAATACGCGTACCTGTAACTTAATGGGAACAACAGATATTAAATCAGAAGCTTTTTACGCATTAAATAATGGATGTGATTCAATGTATATTATTATACCCCTAACATTAAAATGGTTATAATAACCTATAAAGCCTATCCAAGTTGAATTCGGTTCAGCACGTATATCCTCCCACAATAAAATATTGGATTTCAAGATGAAATATTAACGTTATAAGAAATAATTTGCCATCCACTTAACAAAATAACTGGATACCCCAATTTTCTCCGCTGAACATTCCATAATCAATTGGCAATTTGTTCCTGGGCTCAAAACCAAACTGGGATCATTCAAATTGCTCCCTAACTGTTGCAGATTATCGGCGAGTGCTGCTGTTGTTTCAGGCCTGAAACTCTGGAGTATTCATAAGATAACAGTGATTATAAATCAAGAACAACGGGACTCAACGCGACATTTATTATGTACTACTTACTTAGGCTTGACCACGAGTTTTCACAACTTTCAGTGTTCATGACCGTCAGTGTTACGACCGTTAGTGTTCCTGATCGTCAGTGTTACGACCGTCAATGTCCCTGATCGTCAGTATCTTATGAGGAAAAAAATCTATACTTTTAGTTAAAAAATCATTGTTTGAATTAAGGCTTCCAAGACTGGGATTCCGGTATTGGCCAATACCGGGATTTCACATCGGAACAGCTTCCTATCTTATATAAAACGCAAATCCGTCCGTGCATGGAATACTGCTCCCACCTTGGGGATGGCCACAGGATCAGCAGAGCCAGAAAACTCGTTGGGGATGATGAACTGGTAAATACCAAGCTCCACAGTCTTCCTCATCGTCAAAGAGTTGCTTCATGTATGATTCACACCGTTGTCGGCGCGCAGAGCCGCGGATGCTCAAGCACGCGCGGGCAGCCAACCGGCTGCTGACGGATGCTCGCGCATCCGTCTGAATGCTAGTGCTTCCACGTCGCAGTCGGTCTATTTCAGAGCTATCGATCGTATCGACGTTGCGTAATTTAACTATATGTATATGGCAGCCAAAACAAAAATAATAGAATGGGAATGGTATTACATTTCAATTTCCTTCAACAAATTTAAAATGCGCGCTGACTCCGTCCGTTCAGTGTGTATCAATATCATTGTCGGTGTTCTACAGATTGTACTTCGGAGAGTGTGCTATTGAGATCATAAGCTCATCCCGCCAGCTCCGTATTACCACCGGGAGTTTTTTTATCTGAATAAATTATGGAAAAGCATTAAAAAACCAATTAGTTGAAATAAATTTATACGTCATTTGAATGTTTTACATGGTCTGATTAAAACCCTAAAGCTATGCGTTAAAAACTCGTTGTAACACGTTAACACGTTGTAGCTTCTACAGAAATACCTACTTACTTCCAAAAAGAACGACAAATTCTAAAAAAGTAAAACCTAACTTTTTTAAGATTTATCAATACCGAGAAAGAAACTTTCGGTATTAATACCGGTATTCAGAAAAAACCTGTATTCGAAGGGCCTAGTTTGAATGCACTATCGTGTGACTTTTAACTTCTCTTGAGCGCCTAAATTGCAAGTTTGAATTTGTAAATTGTAAAATTTTACGTTTAACTTTATGCATCACTGTGGGTTTGTGTGTAATTATCATTTTTTTTCTGCAAAAGTGCTTAATTAAATAAATGTACTTATTGGTGCAGTGACGTTTTCAATTTCAAGTTCCAAAAGCATGAAACACTTGGCAAACGTGTGGCCAAGTTTATGTGTCGGTGAGTGTAGTCTAGCCAACATACTAGGCTAGACAATATTTCACATTTCTTAAAATAATAGCTTATTCTCTCAAATTCTCTATGATTTGTTTAATTTCTATAAAAGGATAAAAAAAAACAGTTGTTCATGATCGTCAGTGTCCACGATCGTCAGTGTTCATGACTGTCAGTGTTCTTGATCGTTTAGTGTTCATGATCGACAGTGTTCACGACCGTCAGTTTTTACGACTGGCAGTGTTCGTGACCGTCAGTTTTAACGACCGACAGTGTTTACGACCGTCAGTGTTCATGACTGTCAGTAAGCATAATCGTAAGTTAGTGTTTATGTTCATCACAGTCCATGTTCATCAGTGTTCATGATCATGATCGTCATTGTTTATGTTCCTCAGATTCCATGTTCGTCAGTGACACGTTTGTCAGTGTTTGTGTACGATCGATTTAGTGTACATGGTTCGTCGTTTATTTTCCTAATAATTACTACAACATCAAAACATAAATTAGCAAATATCTCAAAGCGGCCACTATAATAAGCATTCAGCTTCAGATGACCTAGACCCTCCTCCAAATTGAATAAAGGATTTTTCCGCCAAAAAGGCTTTTGTGTCACTCCGGAGGTTATACAAAAAATCCGTAGTGTCACGTTGACGGGCACCTGAGCGAAGGGGCGGGGCACCTTTGGGGCACTTTTTGCCCCGGACGGATATTACATTCGTGAGCTACATCCCTGATGTCACGACTTCAGAACTCAGATAATTGTTTTTCTTTTAAGTTTCCGCACGAAAAACTAGCAAGCGAGTTCAGTCCAGTGTTTTATTTTAATGAAAAGTTGTTGTAAGTAATTATTAGTAAGTAGATATTTTCCTGTGCAAATAAAGCTTATAAAAAGCTTGTTTGAACACGATTTTCTCTGAAATCTATACTATATATATTATAAAGCTGAAGAGTTTGTTTGTTTGAACGCGCTAATCTCAGGAACTACTGGACCGATTTAGAAAATTCTTAGACCATTAGAAAGCTACATTTCTCCCGAGTGGCATAGGCTATATTTTATCCCGATATTCCCACAGGAACGGGCACCACGCGGGTAAAACCGCGAGGATCCGCTTGTTATTAGATAAGTTAAAATAATATATTTATGCACGTACTTATAACCCAAAGTATATAATGTACCTTATCTGCCTATGTAAAACTCAAATAACATGCTGAACAACAAAATACGAGAAATATTTTAAAAGGCGCATGTTAGGTATTACCTTTTGCGTACCTAACTACTGAAAGAATTTTCACTTTCACCTCGTCAGGTGAGCACACTGTCATGCATGACAACCGTTCGACCACTTTTTGCATCGAAACTTTCACATTTTTAATTATTATTAATAAGAAGTAGGAAAAGTTACGTAAACGAAGTTAAAAAAATGAAATGTCTCTCTTCTGTTTAATCATGTCCAAATATTCCAATATTATCACAGCGACTTTCCGAGTACATCAAGAGCATCAAGAACATGGACTTTGACAGTGAAAGTTGTAAGTAATAAGATTTTGAGCGACGACGGCGCGTATTAGCGAAGTTAGATGGAACAATATTGAAGTATTGTAGCTCCGGCGGATTCGATTAAACTCCTCCCGGTATTTGGTTCGGTAAGCAAGAGGGCATTAACTCGCAGTGTTGTCTATACTAATATATAAAGAGGAAAGATTTGATTGTTTGTTTGTTTGTTTGAATTGAAAAGGCTCGGAAACTACGGGACCGATTTGAAAAATTCTTTCACCGTCCGGAAGCTGCACTATCCCCGAGTAACATATGCTACATTTTATCCCGATATTCCCACGGGAACGGGACCATGCGGGTGAAACCGTGAGTGGCCGCTAGTCGGTAATAAGTATATAATATAACAGCGTTAACATTTTAACATAGAAACAACCCCGTAATAATATTTTCTGAGATTCATTGTATCTCTATACAAAATATTAATTGTTTTTACGGAATGAACATTCAAATTTACGTGATAAATATTAAACAAGAAAATATTATACTAGAAAAAAAAGCAGCTAGTCTCTGTCGCCCTAACGGGGTTCAAAACCGCATCCTTGGGATTCCAGCCCAATGCACTAACCAATTCTGCTACAGAGACCTACGAGGACACGTCGAATTTTTCTAGGCCACCGTCTCGTTTCATCAATGAGAGAAATATCCTCGCATTCGAAAGAAACATCTTTACAAATGTTTAACTATGGATTAAGATGAAACAGCCATCTAATTATATATTTTTTTAATTTAGCATTTTACAGTGCCATTTTTATATGATAAATATTAAACAAGAAAATATACTAGAAAAAAGCAACTAGTCCCATGTCGTCCTGATGGGATTCGAATCCGCATCCTTACCAATACCTAACATCTGTGAAATATTTTTATAGCTAAAGAAACTTAACTTCTTACCTATTCCTCGGAGTGGTACCTTCATATCTTTGTACATTATGGTCTCTACCTTTCTATCTCTACACATCGCATTCGCATATTCACACATACGTACAATCGGGGAACTCCCAGTTGAACAGAAGTTTTTTTAAGTACTATGATAATGATAAATATATAACTAAAATGAAAAAAAGTTCCCTTAAAAAGCTCTACTGGTCAACCCAAGAATTTCCTCGACTGTACATCTGTCCAACATAAGTAGGTACCTGTTTTTTGGATTACACAATATTAGGGCAAAGGTCACAAGAATTTTTAAAGATTTCAATACTAGCTTATCTTAAATTTTTGCAGTTAATTTTCATTGTTCATTAAACAATAAGGTTAATAACCTTATTGTTTAAGTGACCTATTAAAAAAGTGAATAGGGATTCCGTTTCCAACATAATTAACTTTAATAAATACTTAGGTCATAGAATTAAATCATATTGTTAATATTTAATAATATTGTCAGTATAATTTTCTGTAAGTGTTGGTACAGTGTTGTAAGAAGATACAATGGGGTTGGCGTATCCATATTGTAGGGGTTATCCTACACACTTTAGATGATATGTATGATATGCTCTGATATTGATATGATATAAGGATGCTGATAGGAAATGATATAAAGGAGTTCAAAATGATACAACCGTGTCGAGTGCAAACCGTAATAGAACTGATTTATTGTGATATAAATTAAATGCATGTAAAAGGCGCGTGAAAATAAAGTGCAAGTTTGCAAATTACAAATGTTGCAATAATTAGGTTCAATGTGCGGTTCACCGTACATATTGCCGCACCGAGAAGATTCAAGATGAGAAAGAGTAATCTAAACAATGTTAATGTGATTAATATTAAATGATATAAAAGGTGATAATGATACAGATGATTTTAGAAACAATCAAAATAATAAAATTAAATTAAAATTGTCTGTTTTAATTGCAACACACCACACGCACTAAAGTTAGTTGCTTGTTCGTTACTGACTGTCACTGTCTAGTCTGAATTTAGTAAGTTTGGGAAACACCCTCGAATAATTCGAATCACTTATTTTGGGAACAACTTTCGAATCACTCGCGCTAGATAAATTTCGACGCGCACTCACTCGCGGACCTTTCGACACTCTCACTTCACTGACACTGTCGTGGCTGCTGCTGGCGACGACGCCCCCCAAGGGCGCCTCAGCCCCGGGCACGGCCCGAGGCTGTTGCTGTGGCTGCTGCTGCTGCTGGCTGCTGCTCGCACCGAACAGAAACCGGAGTCTGATCTTGCGTACCAGTATGATACAACCGAGACCAACAACGATGATAACGATTATGATGTAACTGCCGTAGATTGCGTAATGATGATTCTCGTGGACGGACAACTGACTTTCAGCTTGTTCCTTTAACTCATTTATCTGCCCTATAAAAGCCCTTAAACAAATAACGAGAAAAAAAAATTAACCTTATTGTACTCCCAATATGCGTTGTTAATCCATGGAAGATGCCTGCATTTTCCAACGCGCAACACATAAGAATTCGAATCTCAAAAGAAACTAGGGCACGGCACACATGACTAAGGCTTAAAACATAACTTCGAAGCAAAGGCGAGCCATGCTTCAGACGAGCTTCGTACATTAAGGCTATACATCACTTTAGGCGCTAATGACTTGGGCATTAAATACGTGCCGTATCAAGTATAAAGGTTTTTTTCTGAATATGTGCGTGGATGTGAGGCTGCGGTTGCCAGCTGCGAGGTCAGTCTCTATTTTAAATAAATTTTAAATTAATAAATAATAAATATTTCTTACACTCACATCAATTAACCTAGCCCCAAAGTAAGTACTGTAAGGCTTGTGTTATGGGATACTAGGATAAAGGATATTATTACATATAATTATACATATATAAGTATCCACCTGTGGATCGAAGAGGAAACAATTGTATCCATCGATCCACCGGTGGATCCTGGCGGTGGTTCCAATTGGACGGAGGGGTAACAGCGGAGTTCGCCCCATTTTTAATACTGTTTGTCAGTTTATTCAGTCATGACATCATCGTCGATGTATTGTAGTTTGAGGGGTCAAAATATGGAGAAGGTAAGTCGGACAAAAATTTCTCCAAAATTTCTCTCAACTGTATCGTGGATCGGTGGGGTGGGATTTCTAAAAGGGAAGCCACTGATACCTACGTTATTTCGGGTCACGAAGATACTTTATTCCGCAAAGTTTGTTATATCTCTAGGATCTAAATAATTAAAAGTTGATTGTAATTTAGTGTATAAGGGAACAGATCGCTCATGTACTATAGAATAAGTACTTTATTTCCATACGAACTACATTTTTCTACCTATCACAAGTATAGGTACTTTATTAGTCCAAAAAAGGTGGCACCCCTAGGCTGAGGGCTGGTAATGAGGAACGGCGCGGCATAAAGCCGGATCGCTATCGGACGTCGGTCCATCCGTCACGACACGACACAAAGGTGCCCGATCGGAGCCGACAGTTTTTCAATTCTCTTAATAGGGTGCCTCTCATAGACATAAGGCTGCTCGACATATCGGATGGTTTACTTTTCCTTACATTTTTCGCCTTCCTTTTATTATTTTGCCCGATAAAATATAACATTTTTTTTACATTTATTAAAGGTTTTAAATAAGATTATAAACTGAAGATTCCTTAACCTTCTGTTTTTTTGTGATTCTCAAGTAATTTTCAACATATGCATTATGGCTATTTCAGCAGATATTAAATAAGAAACTAAAAATAAAAAAAAAACTATGCTACGACGTAGCGTCCTACGACTTGGCATGCTACGATCCACTGTACTACGACTTAGCGTGCTACGATGTAGCATACTACATACGAATAAATATTTATTTCCTATTTTTAAACTTTTAAGTTAACGTAAGCGTTCAAACGAATAGAGCAACTTGAGTAGGGCTGCGGGAATTAATACATGACATACTTCAGACAGCAAGAAGAATACAGCCCTTGATGAGCCCTTGAGTTTCTTGCCGGCGCTTCTTGTTTCAAGGTCTCCCGCCGTAGGGTTTGTGAACCGATGGCGTAGCTTTATTGACATTAAAGAGCTTGTAGCAGCCTGGACTGAATAAATGTAATCGAGTTAGAGTTTGGCCGGCCCTGCGTTCACCGCAACGCCCCCACATTGTATAAATTAATTTTACGCACAATTTGCATTTAACGGTTTTCTCTGTTATTAACTACGTTTTTCTGTTTCATTTGGCGTAACAATCGCGTTTCGGGTATTGCTGATTCCAATTGCAAAGTGGTCTTAACTGTAGGGTTGCTATTGCTTTTACAACTTGTGAGGCGGAAACTTACGCCATTCTTGGCGGTTATAGCCCGATGGCTCCTGAATGGTAAAAGCCAAGGTTAATCATTACTTTTCAGTTATTGTTTAAAACATGGAGCATGAAATATCTTAACTGAAAGAAGTTTCGCCTCAACAACCTCCGTTCTTTAACGACCTCCGTGGTAGAGTGGTGCGTACACCGGTTGCAAGGTGGCGCCTACTCTAAGGTCCTGGGTTCGAATGCCAGTAATACGATTACGGGCAATACGCGTATTTGTACCTGAGCAATACCTGATGGTATATGAGTCGATGCTTCTCCTCGGAACCCGTGAATCTTTACATGGAATAAAACAGGCAGAGTTCTAATCTAAGTTGGTAATTATAATCAATTTGATCTGTTTGTACTAATAAGTTGATCTATAGAAATTGAAATTTTAAAATGACCTATGGTTTATATAAAACAAAACCATAGTGACTTTGAAAAAAATGTACAGACAGCAGAATAAGCATGAGTTTTCAAAAATATTTTTTTTATGGCAACTGATCCTGTTTCTCATGAGGATCAAAACACTCTATGACCCTAACTGAGGTATGAGCTCTAGAAAAGTCTGAAATCACTAAAACTATTTCCATACATAGTTATACTGTACTTGTATTCACAAATTGCAAAAGGGTGGCGACGCGTGAAAGTCAACTTA
This sequence comes from Chrysoteuchia culmella, assembly GCA_910589605.1. Classification (NCBI taxonomy): domain Eukaryota; kingdom Metazoa; phylum Arthropoda; class Insecta; order Lepidoptera; family Crambidae; genus Chrysoteuchia; species Chrysoteuchia culmella. The sequence continues at coordinate 20,061,018 of OU342658.1, read as the reverse complement.
TGGTCCTAACCTCTTTTTTATGTTTCTGTATCACAACAAACATCTGTACCACAATTAACGTAAACTATTACCTACACAACTGCTGCTCATCGTGAAACAACTATGCTGAAAAAGTGAATATTTAAGGCATAACCAATAACCATGAAAAAAAAACTGGATTCCGTGCACCCCTGCGTGGCTTCGGCACTTTGTTTTATAGTACAATAAGGCGGTAACGAGCAGGATAAAACTCGCAGCGGGCACGTCCCGACCCCGGCCCCGGCCCGCTCCCGACACACCTTATTGGAACGTATCGAATGCTTCCAGGAACTCCCGGATAGATTTCAGCGACTTGCCGACACGTCTACGTACAATCTACGATGTATGTCTGAAGATTAAGGCCTCTTTGACAGCGATTTCCCGATCAGCGATTTGCGATTTGACTAAAGGCGATTTCCATTTGGTTTTGTTTTTATGTTGTAAGCTACTTCTGATTCGAAACAATCAACTTCAGTGGATAATTTTATCAAAAGTTACATTAATCTTGTGAAATACGCGAATAGCATATACCTAAGTCATTATAAATGTGTAAATTTGTGATATAAAGTGAAGATATTGTATAAAAAGACCAATAATGTTTACTTAGAACAGTGATAACAGAGAAAATTAATAGAACTTTAAAATATGTGCAACTAAAGGATCGAACACAAGTGATTTACTGTGTTATAATTCCGTAATAAATAGTATAATATAACTCAGTAATTACACGGAACAAAATCAAATTTACGTCCACCCACTTTTCAAAAACTTAAAATTTACCAATAGTGCAGTCGAGTTCAGTGGTTAATTCCATAAAATAAACGGACTACAATTTTCTTTGTGTTTTATGTAATGTGCAGTGAAGTACAATAACAATTATAAAGGCACAAAATCATAATTTATTGAACTACAATTTTCAGTAAAATATAAACTAAAAAGTTAACATGAAGTCGGTCTACACTTAACTTCGATTACCAGCTTTGCAGCGTGGCAATCGTGGACGAAGACTTTTATGGATTCGATAATTTTCGCATGGAGTGACGAGCAGTTGTCAACGGTACTATTTTTTGACGAGTCTCAGTTTGGTTTTCAACCGGATTCGCAAAGAATACGAGTTTGGCGAGTCTCAGGTAGATAAAGCCGTCTTCAGTCTCAACAGAAAAGAGCACCGTTGACAACTGCTAGTCACTCCATGCCAAAAATTCTCGAAAATAAAAGTGTTCGTCCGCGATTGCCACACTGCAAAGCTGGAACTTGAATTGGTGTGCGTGAGTGAAGACCGACTTCATGTTAACTTCTCCCATTTTGGTCAATCACCGTTACCATAGACCTTATATTGGGTTGCCTCCTGGCGATATTTCTCGAAAAAAACGGTCATCATGACTAAGGGTGGTAACGCATTTTCTCAAACGCATTTTCGCAACATCTCCCATGATACAGTAACGTGACCATAATCAGAACACGTTTTGGTTGGTTCGTAGAGTCAAGTCAGTCAGCAACCACGCGTTCGATAGCGCCTGCGAACATATTATGATAGCGCCAACTTTGAACATGCTTATAGCTTGAATCTGTTCTTAATTGGTTAAATGTCGACGTGACATAATAAAAAACAAAACAAACTTTCAATTAAAATAAAAATAATAATAATAAACGCCTCTAATTTTTAAACATAGCGCTGCTTTATATGTAAGAAAAACTAACCTTTGCGAACGTTATATGCGAAATATCATGCATCCTTTTTTTTACTACTTTTTTTTTATTCGATAGATCAAACCTAGAAGGGTTTTCCCCCATACAAACATTTTCTGTATAAACATTAGAGATATAAAGAATATAACATAATATCTCCCTAGACAGTGTTGATGTGTTTATCTTTGTTTTATATACGCGTATCAAGAGTTTAATTAAAGTTTATCACAATTTAAATCGAATATTTTCCAAAGACTATACCAGAACAAAGCCTAACCTCTCTGTTCGAGCCAGCAGTGCGACGATCTCATCAACTCAGACATACGCCGCACACGCCGAGTGCGGTGCGAGTCTGCTGCCAGCTGCAACGCGAGGATTCGTTATCGTTATCGTGCGATCCGCTAAGCTCTCCGCTCGAACCTTCTGAATTATGTCGTGACCGACCAGTATTTACCAAACTGATAATGGATTCAGCTCAAATATTTAATTGCGGGGGTGAAACTCCCTGCATACAGTGCGTGTGTACGTGTGTGAAGTGATACGTGCGTGTTGTAAATAGACAATAAGAGGCTTCTGCCAGCTCAGCCCCCTAATTGTCTAATTTCAGAATCTATCACAATCCCTTTCAAAGGTATTGTGATTTTGATAGCGATTTATGGAATTGTGTAACTTATAGTCGCTATCCCTTTCAGAACGAATGATGTTTTAAATGACCCTTCATTTGACACTTCTCTATACATTTGAAAGATATTTTCGTCTATCACTTTGCTAAGACAGTTCAATATCGTTCATTCAATACCTTGCAAAACACGTCCCGATCACAATCCCTTTCAACTGTCAAATAGTGACGCCCTGTAAATATCTTTCAAATGACGAATTGAAAGAGATTGTGATAGATTTTAAAATTAGATAATTAGCCCCCAGATCCATCCCCACGACAATCGTGTGGTGGCGGCGCCGGTCGGAGAGTCACCGGCTGCTCGAGGTCAACGTAACCCTGTTTCCATCACAAAGTGAGTCATTATCTCTTTCCCAACGTCGCGTGTGACCGCCCTTAGAGTCAAAGTCAATGTCAGTTATTCAGTCTAGGCTGTTACAAGCACTTATGAACGTCAAAGATACGCCATAGGCCAAACCCTACGCGGGAGACCTTGTAACGAGAAGAACCGGCAAGAAACTCGTCAAGGGCTGTTATTTCCTTCCTCTTTTATTTCATACAGAGTCGTCAACTTGAAAAGTGACCTTAACATATCAGTAAGGTCGATTTCCATCACAAAAATAAAATACTAATTATTATAATTACTTACATTTAATGGTTATTTTAACCGTAAACAATTTTCAACTGGCAAAGAAAGACTTATCTATCGTACATTACAACATTTCTGGCATTACATTAAAAGATTACTGTACTGCAAGTTGTGGTCACACTCTCATTTGAGATTCAGACGAAAAAACACATTTCACAAGTAAGCTTCAACCAAGATCACTTGCTACAGCAGAGCACGTAGCGCGGTGGTCCGCGGGGAGCCCCCGCAATATGATCTCATTTGTATCAGAGTTATTCATACCAGCATGGCCCAATGGTATTGGTAAGTATATCGCGTAGTTTTATAACTTGGCCCTTGTTGGTATAAGTAGGTAGGCTGTTTGATTGTGTGACCTATAAAAAAGACATAAGGCGGTCTAATTGTTAGATATCTCCTTTTTTAATATGCAATTTAACTGAGGGTTTAGTAATACCTTTTTTTTAGATTAGTAAATAATAAACATGTATCAATAAGCATTATGATTCAAGAGTAACAGCCCGTGGCGATTTTCAGATATCACTGTCCAATGGTAAATTTTAAATAGAAAAATATTGGAAAAAATTAACTCGGCCACAAGTGAATTCTCAGACGGGAATCGAACCCGCGACCTTTGGAAATCCGGTCCAATGCTCTAACCGCTAAAACACACAAATATTTGTCTTGTCCGGGGATCGAACCCGGGACCTCTGTCGCAGAAGGCGGGCTTAGTGCGCGCCAAATGGGTCGTCAATGTATAAATACAACCGCACGCTACTGTTCCACCCACCTCCAATTTCAATATTGCTTCATTAGTGCAGGAAGATAGAGAAGTAAATGATATGCTATATATACCTAATAAATGATGCGGTTACAGACAGCCTTGACGCTTGGTCTTGGACGACGCTTGGTCGATTGTTTGTTCGACAGGTTTGTTTACTTCATTCTCCAGGTTTTTTCTTTCATCTTTTTGAAATCTTGTGGATTAATCATGGATATTTCATTGTCGTCGTTGTTTAGCACTCCAAGACAAATAAAAAAGTTGGATGCAGTTTCTACAGAACTTGTGTAAAATACTAAGTAGTATCTTTTAGTTAGGTAATGCTTAGACGATTCATCCAATTAATGCAATCGATATTTCGAAGCCTGAAATCCCGCTATTCGCACTCTGTATTTATGTAAATATTGGCAACATTTGGTAACATAATTAACCAATATCTTTTTTTAATTTACAGGTTAGCGCTTAGAAATTAGGATTAAAAAATTAGGAATAAGACAGTTGTTAAAGGTTTAAATGAATTCAACGTGAGCAAAATGTATTTTAAACAAGGAAACTACCTATTTCGATATCGTGAAATTCTGGTAAACTGCCGACCATATTCTTTAAATCAGGTTCACAATTTGCCACCTTTGTTTAACTAAGATTTGGAGCCTGGTTACGACTGCGGCAAGTGCGGCGCCGGGCGGCCGTGACCTTCATCAAATGTTTGCCGGTAGCTCCCCCGTCACGTGATCACGTCAGGTTCACGCCGCGCCCCCGCAGTCCGCACGTTCACTGAAACCTCCTCTAACTAAGAATATTTTGGCTGCCCTAGGGTTCAGGGCTGCCTACTGAAACATTGAAAGCAACCCTGAAAACAAAAATTAAACTTTTACGGATTAAAGTGCACAGTGACCCTAATCCCGTGACCACGGCAGCTTAAAAGGTGCCGAAATGCAATGCAATAATGTAAAGAATTTTCAAATCGGTCCCGTAGTTTCAGAGATTACTTTCCACAAACAAACTAACAAACTTTTTATCTCTTTAGTTGGTCGTGGCGCGGCCCTGGGCAGCAGCCAGGGGCAACCCTGCGCGACGCCTCTGAAATATGATGCGCCCTAATGAAGCACTTTGTATTCGAGCCGCGACGCCCAACAGTAGTTCGTCCTTTCAATTATTGTTGTCAGTTGATTTGATCGGCTTCCCGAATTGCGGGGATTGAGACCAGTTGGACAATCGAACAGTTTGAGTCTATTAATAGATCAGACTTATAACTTTTATTGTACAGAAATGTAATTTATAGAACATACGGATTTATTCTACCGGTAGAAAGTCTATCTATGCTATCGAATAGAGGCCCCCATCGCAGCTTAGGATTAGATAGATTTATCTTCTACATCGGGTATCCTGAAAACTGATCATGATACTGAAAGTACCTAGTCTTTATTTCGACGGTGGAAGAGCATTTATAATAGTCGTCGATGTAGCGTCGTGGTGCTACGGCTGGTGCAACGGCTCTTCGTGCAACTGGGCTGTCTGGAGCTTCGTCTCTTAATATTTATTACGACATGGCATTTCACTCGACTTCTTTATCGACCAGAAGCCTCTTTTTGAGGGTGGACGCAATAACTGTAGCTATGCGCAGTTGTCATGATGCCCTATTAAAATAAGTTCAAATAAAACCCAAAAAAACATGGCATCACTATATTTAAACAATAAACACAAAAGCACCATCAGACAGGCTGCGCGTCCATGGTGGGGTTTCTTAAAAAAGGCAGGTCTTCCTCAAACTCCTTGTCGAAGAAGCAGTTGGAGGGTGGGCCGGCGTGCGCCAGGCAGCGGTGCTGGCGCAGCAGCAGGTACAGCAGCAGGTTGTACTCGCAAGTGGCGTTCTGCACCATCTTGAGGGTGCCCTCCAGCTGCTCCTGCTGGGCATCCCAGGCGCGCAGTCGCTCCACGCTCGCGCCTAGGTACTGGTTCAGCTAAAAACACGTGGAACCAATTAGCAACGATCTAGTTCGTTGAAATGCATCAATATTCCGGAATAGGACCTAGTGTGCCTTAAGGACTGGAAGGACTTGGTACAGATGACACGTGTTCCGCTGAAAGCAATATTGACCTATTAAACCTAAATCTATACTGAACGAAGGGTTTGTTTATTATCACAAATTAGAATTTAAAACCTCGTTAAATTCGTCGTAGGTCCCTACTACTAATTAATATAAGAGTTGTACGGCTTATTTCCAGATGTGTTAACTTCTGCTCGATTGCCGTGGTCATTGAGCCATCCACCCAAAGTGATTTGAGAAACTTAGAAATCCATCAGAAAGAAAAATTTAAACTGAGTAAAAACTTAGACAATAATAATTATCTACTCATTTCCATCAAAACAAAAACTGCAACAGGTTATTAGTTTTTGTTCTCCATGGAACCACGTAAATGATCATGGAGCCGGAAAAGATTAAGTACCTACAATTGATATATTTTAGCAACATATTAAAACAGGTTTACCTTAACTATTCGTCTTTCCATTAATTTCCTCTGTATCCACTCGCAAATATAAGTGAAGAACGCCAACAAAATGAGTGAAATTGTGAAGAATAGGTCAAGGGGAGGTAAATGTGAGAATGCGAGGTCAATCCACGCGGCTGAGGCCGGCGGCGCGTCGGCGGGCGCGGGCGCGAGATCGTCGGGCGCGTACAGGTCCGGCACATAGTACTGGGCTGGCAGCAGCAGCAGCGCCACCAATGCGGTCAGCAGCAGCCCGCTCGAGCACCCATTCAGTGGCATCGATATCGGCGGCATCCATCAACGTTTTACATAACCACACAACACAAAGTTTTAAAATACTATTTTTACAAAAATGTTCTAATAAAATTAAGATATTGATAATAGATTGAAAGATGATCCAAAAGTGACGTACGAGGATATTTTTCTTCTTGTCAGTTGTCTTGGCTTGTTGTTGATAGAACCAAGAAGTTTCTTCTTCTTTTGGGTTGACGGTAGTATCCAACCTGACATTCCTGCTACTTAGTTTCTTCTTTTTAAAATAATGTCGACAATTAAGTATATCATAGTTATTTCTTCGAGATAGACAGGTGCAAGCTCTAAGAATTTGAACGTTGAAACATTGTAAGTAATAGAACCAAGGCTCATCTAATTTTGTGGTAGTCCAGATTGAAGAGTTAGCACAAACTAATTTTGTTCCAGGATTTATAATGCTGCATATGTGTAAACATTTGCTTAGACGACGCAGAAAACACGAAAACCGAAGAAAACTACTGTCATCTTACTGTCACTGTCAGCCATGTCAATGTGATGTTGTCAATGCAACGTCAAAATCATATGGATGGATTATTGAATTGGAAATGGTTACAATTTGCAAAACAAGTTAGAAAAAAGCTTAAAATTGGTCTTTACTAAAGTGATGTAAGTAAAACAGTTAGAAATAATCATAAGTAATATTCTCCTCTTCTAGTTTTTTATCTAAGCGACAGTTTTCAGTATAATATCAGTATGCGTTCATACTTTATTTATTCCACACATTATGGTAAGAACATCAACGCTTTTTTCAGGGTCAAACTAAACACAATGCTGTGACAATTAAGACAAACAAAGAAATCAACGTTTAGCTTCTCAGCAATCGAGTACCATACACCATGAAAAAAGTTGTATTGTTTAAAAGTGTGTCTGATGAGTATGAAAAAGCATTCGCTGATAATAACTTCGAGGTGATATTCGTCGAACCCCTTCAATTCACTTATATAAACAAAGAACATTTAAATGAAAAACTTCAACAGAGTTATGATGGACTCATACTCACTAGTCCCAGGGCGATTGATGCAGTCGCAAAATGTTGGGACCCTTCCAAATTTGTATCATGGAACACAAGGAAGGTTTACACAGTAGGAGATGCGAGTCAACATAAAATAATCCAGCATTTGGGCCTAGAGTCAGCAGGAGCAAGTTCAGGAAATGCAGAGAACCTTGCCAAAATGATTGTCAATGAGAACACGGAATCATCAAAATTCTTTTTTCCCTGTGGGAATCTAAGATCTGAAACACTACCTAATTTACTGCAGTTGGCGAACATTGTCATTGATGCGGTAACTGTTTATGAGACAAAAGAAAATGAAAATCTACAGCAGCAGTTGATGGATCTCAATGACTTGGAGAATGAGCTTCTGTGCGTGGTGTTCTTTAGTCCGTCTGGTTGTGAGTATGTGTACAGGCAGCTGCAGACTTTGCCCAACAAGCTCTCTAATGTGCCCCACTTTGCTATTGGGAACTCGACAGCTCACAAAATCGAAATGTTCGGTATAGATGTAGCAGGAGTGGCTGCTAAACCTAAGGCTGATAGCGTTGTAGAAGCGGTGCAAAAATACTTTGCTTCACTTTAAGACTAATTACATTTTTAAGACTGGTGCTGGTTTATTGTTATTATTACACAAAGTTTTAGTAGTTATGTATTAGTGTTGAATGTTAAATCAAAGTTATAGAGTTTTATTATTACTCTAAAATACTTTACAAAACCAATTATGTCAAATTACCTCTATTTATAGGTCATCATCATCAGACATTATGATTAAAATTTTACTTCAAAAAAGATTAGGGTTAACTTTTAAAAGGAAACAACGTTTCAAAAGTATTTTGTTGTATTTATCAGTTTCTTATTCTAATAAATACATTATTTCATCACATCACATTTACATGCAGTTACATTTATAAAATAACATTTAACATAATAATCAACTTATCATAACATTACTATAAAGTTTATAACAAAAATAAAAGATACCTGATTTATTAGGATAGTAAGATTATGTACCTAATTTAAATTGTAAATCTCATGTTAAAACTGTACAAATAAATAGTTTTAATATTATTGTTCTAATCACATGCAACATTTCATTTATTTATATTAAGTAAATAATTATTTAAACTCATATACTATTGTATTTAAAGAAGGTGTTTTGTTTATTAAATGTTACAATAGCCTTGCATCTTACTCTTTCAACTCAAGAATGCCTTAGCTAGCTTAAGGGTGGTTTCTCACTGAGGCGGAGATGGGCGGAATTGTGACCCTATTTTCTTAAGACACCATGGCGGCGCCACCACCAACAAAAACCAAGCAGATACGCGGAGGTCCCTCCATACAACTGTATACATTTTGTTGGTGGCGCGACCGTGGTGGCACAACAAGGTGCACAGCCACGAGCAATGACATGTATATGTCGTGGGAGGATTTGATTAGTAGAATTTTAGCAACAATTCCTTTCGTTTTTGCAATGTCCAAGAGACATTGCAAACACATGGATAATTAGACAATGGTTTCTCAATTTTACTGAAAAAGATAGGGAAGATAGGGTGTAAAAATACGGGTTGCTTTAGTAACATTGGATATTCTTTACTGTGATTGGCTTAATTTTTGCATGCTTACTAACTATTATTCTGATTGGTTCACATAAAGTTTACTACTCGTGAGAGAATGGATTGAAATTTGAAACGTCAAGTCGTTAACCAATCAGAGAAGATGTTGTTTTGGACGGTCCGACCAGCCAATCAGTGTTCTTATTTCATAATAACCAGTAATTATTTTTGCAGTTTTACTAAGGCAACCCGTTTTTTGCAAAAAAATCACAATATTTTTAGAAGGATTTAGAAATGTTAGTTACCTGAAATAAATAAATAAATTTATTCCGTGGTACATCTTTTTTATTAATCATAGCTGTTGGTCGTCCGAATATAAATAAATATATAAATAAACAGTTAACTGTATCAGGGAAAAAATACTTAATCCGTAGTACAGTTAACTTTACTACCGCATGAAAGTTCAACGATGGTCCAGTTAAGGTGGTACGACTTCCATACAAACAAACATTGCACATGAATTGGTTCATCATACATTAATAATTCATAAATACATGTGCAACTAACTCGTTTCAGTTATTTGTTTGCGCGAAATTATAAAAAAAATACTTTTATACATGAGTTATATAAATGCGATGGGTCACACACACATACGTAGAATTATTGAAATTATAAGATATTAGTACATTTTTTTAATTCTTTCGCGCAAACAAATAACTGAAACGAGTTAGTTGCGCATGTATTTATGTATTATTAAGGTATGATGAACCAATAATTGTGTAATGTTTGTTTGTATAGAAGTCGTACCACCTTAAGAGCTAGCGCAGACGACGGATAACGGAGGACTTTTTGTCCGCGACACGTCTTTATTGTTAACCAAATAAGATTCAACTTAGACCGCGTATATCCGCGAAAAGTACGCGATAGTCCTCGTTATTTATTCAACTTTATGTTCTTAGTAATAAGGTCGTGTCGCGGACAAAAAGTCCTTCAATGTCCGTCGTCTGTGCAGGCCATAACTGAAACAATTGCAAGTGTACTACGGGCAGGAACCGAGACTATAGTCTACAGGTGCGCGATCGTTAGACGTCGTGGTCCGGCGGCGGCGGCGCGCGCGGCTCCTGCGCGGGCAGAGCGGCGTCCATGCGGCGCGACGCCGCGCGGTACGTGGCGCCGGCGCCCGCCAGCGACAGCAGAGCGCTCAACAAGCTCAGTGGCTGCAACGGAAATGAACCTCATTTTGTATCGTGGTTCCTAGCTGACCTGCCCGAGTGTCGTGTTTATCGATGAATTGAGATCTATCTCGAGAGTTTAACCGCCTCTGTGGTCTAGTGGTACAACCACCGGTATAAGACCCAGGGGTCCCGGGTTCGATTCCCAGCGGGGGTACATATTGTATTCGGTTTGGTTGGTGGTAGGACTTAAGTCCGCCTGGCTAGCTACCACCATCTTATCTGAGCCTGACGTCATAACAATGTTTTCAGCATTGTTGTGTTCCGGCAGTTCGAGATAAGATAGCCAGTTCCTCAGTGGCTGAGAATTCCGGGAGAGGCTCGCTTTCATCTTTCAGCCTTATCAATACATACCATCAGGTATGATGAAGGCTAAGAGTACCCGTCGTTCATAACAAAAAAAAAAAAAAGAGTGCTTACAATTTTGTGACAAATCTAAACCTGAATCCACATGTGTGTTTTTTTTTTAATTTAGAGTACCGGTTCTCAATAATAGTAAAAAACAAATGAATAGGTTAGAAATGCAAAACGATAAAACAAAATGCATTAAAGAATAATTAACAGTTACTGCATAATGTCTAATTATTTCCACGATCAGAAGGGATTCTTTTGAGAATGGTAGCACTCGAACTCGAGGCTATTATTTATCAATAACATATAAATATAATCTTCTGACCATACCCTCCAGGGTTGGATTCAGACCTTTGGAAAAATATTCTCTATGAAAATTAAACATATACTACTTGACAAAAATTATACTACGTTTCGTTTTCTGGTTTTTAGTGAAATAAAATAGCATTTGTTATTAAAAATGTAGTTTTATTAAAGAAAAAAATTTATAAAATTGAGGCAACTGGACATCTATATCAGCCAATTCGTCAACTGGAACTTCGTCCTTAGCATTTACACGACGAATCATGTCCTCAGACGACATAAATTCGATACAGTTGTTGGATTTACTTGCTTTAACAGCATCGCATGAAAGTATCAAGGAATCAATTAAGTGAGTTGCTAGTCTATTACGAGTTTTTGTTTTTGTCAAATTCACTTTGCTGATCACCCTCTCACAATCAGCATTAGCGTGAGGCAAAACCAAGCAATCTTTTTTTTTTATTACGTTTAACGGCTCTGGACGCGAGTCCTTTTGTTATAAGAGTATGTTGCCATCCTGAAGATAAAATTATGGTACGTTTGCGTAGTATACTTGCATTACTATATTACATACTACAAAAAGGAAAATATGGTACAAATAGTATAATTATACTACGAAATCCAACCCTGATACCCTCGGCCGACCGTATTTGCAATCACTTCGTTCAAATTATCCCTTAAGGGCCCGCTATAGGCCAACGAAAATAAGATTGCTTTACATGATCGTCTGTAATATCAATATTAATGAAAAACTGAATTTCAAATTAAGATGCAGCAAACTACAGGACTAACACTAGTGACTATGTTACTCAAAAACACGATTGCATAAAATTTTCTCGATAGAAAAAAATTGCGAAATTGCCTCCGAATCACTATAATTAACACGATAAACTGCTAGTATTCAAGTAATACATTAAAATAAAGCTTGGAACTTTTTAGTATAATTACACTATAGATAAGGCAGGGCTTATGTTATATATTTTTTGTAAAAAAACCTTTAAATATCCTTTAAAAAAAGAATTTCCTTCATTTCCTCATTTCGGACCGGCCGAATGGGGCCGGAGAATAGTAAATGCTGCCTTATTTCTCATAGAAATAAGGCAGCATTTACTTAGCAGTTCGCCGTTGCAGTTATTACTTTTGCTTTTGGCCTAGAGCGCGCCCTTAATAAGCAAAGTTTAGATACAATTATCTTTAAGCTCTTACTATCTCGAAAATTAACTGGCTTTTCTGTACCATCTGATTAACCAAGTTATTGGACTTTTATGTCGGAAATCCATATCTGACAAATCAAAAAGCATTGCAGTAATTAGGGTGTGAATAATTCTAATGGTCCGGATGGTACACCAGCCATAGTTTTTATAACCCTGCCTGGTATTCAGAAAATCACGAAAGCTGGCCGCTGTACAGTACAACCTGAGCCTAAAAAGGGTAAAGGGTTCCACGAACTAAGTGCCAACCCTGCCAATTTACAGGTTCATCGTGGTCACACCCATTAATTGTAAGATAATTGAAAGTGTACTGAACACCTTGTCGTAGGATAGGCTTCTATCCGGCTCTAAAATAAAATGACCTTCTGAGCGATCTTCAGAATAGGTGAAAGAATCCAGAGGTATAGTAAGGGGCACGCTGTATCTCTTCATGTCTCTGAGGCTGTCTGGGCTTTTTATATGGTTTGAAATTAAAGCCTTATTGGCAAGCTTCCATCATATTTTGTTTGTTTGATGTGTCTGGATATAGAACTTCCCGAGTTCAGTCAATTTGAGTTCTCTTGCCATCAATGCCGAAGTCTCTCAGGGTTCGAAAATTCGAGACTCTCTGCATCACTTTTTGTGCTACATTTAACGATCTGCTAATACTCGGTTTTTATGTTAATACAGTCATTTGGCATGTTAGACACGTGCCGTGGCAGAAAATCTATCCGGGCAGACACAGGCCGAAACCGGGTAGTATTCTCAACAACAAGAAAGTGTTGTCGACGGAAATTAACGACGTTGCGTTATTCAAAAACTTGAAATATAGTATTTTTTTTCAAAAAGGCTTTTATGAAATAAATGGAGTAAATAAATAAATGAAATAAATAATTTACGCGTTACAAGTTTACAACGTGATAAGGGTAAAGGTGGTTCACATCACAGACATCAGTTCACAAGGTATCCCTATATAGAGGAGGTTGTTCTCAGGTGAAACTTATCCCCTAACATTGAAATAAAACAACTTTTACGGATATCAAACGCGATATATTTCCACGAACTAAGTTGTAATTGTCCGTATTGTTAGATTTTTTTTGACTACCTGTTTGGCGCAGGGGTACTAACCCCACCTTCTGCGCCAGAGGTCCCGGGTTCGATCCCCGGACAAGACAAATATTTGTGTGCATGAACATGTCTATTTGTCTTGGTCTGGATGTTTAATATGTATATTATGTATGTATTTACATACAAAAAAAGTATAAAAGTATGTTTATCCGTTATCTAGTATCCATAACACAAGTTCTTCATGATACTTAACGTGGGCTAGATAATTGGTGTGGTTGTATGGAAATATTTATTTATTTATTTATTTTTTAGGTTTTTTAGTCTGCCGTGGTAACGGGATGTCTGAGAGTCATCCCGTGACCACGGCAGCTGTAAAGGTGCCGAAACGTCGGGAAAATCAAAGAACCTAAAAATATGGACAATTACAACTTAGTTCGTGGAAATATAGCGCGTTTGATATCCGTAAAAGTTGTTTTATTTCAATGTACAGTGCGCGCCAAAACATAAGATGTACTTATCTCCTAACAGTTTTTACTAACCTAGATAGGTATTACAGACTTATAATTAATAGGTACTCATAAACAAATCTCTTTACCAAAAAATGCTGTTTAACTCACCAGTACTAAATATACTGTGGTGGAACTGAGATTACAGATGGCGACACTGACGACGGCGGTCACCAGCAGCAGCGTGCCCATCACCGTCGACGTGGTGATGTCCTACAATAAACATCATAGCGGTGAATGTAAACAGATTATTATTGTAAGTATTTATTATTGTAAACTCTTTTGGATGATGTGATCACTAATTTGAACAATAAACAGAAAGTAGCAGGAGTGTTTTCAGATCTAAGTTCTGCCTTCGACCTGTAAATCATGAAATACCTTATGTAGCTTGAACACTATGAAACAGAGGAAATTGTTTACAGCTTTTGAAATCTTATTTGGAAAACAGATTACAATTTGTAGAAATGCATAATATTAGGGATGGAAAAGTTATTCACTGTAAATTTTATGATTTTTTATTTTTTGCATTTTTTATGTTATTTTTTATACTTATGATAAATTATAAATAGAAAAATATTGGAAAAGATGAACTCGGCCACAAGTGATTTCTCAGATGGGACTCGAACCCACGACCTTTGGAAATCCGGTCCCATGCTCTAACCACTGAGCTACTTGTGGACCACCGTCAAAATTCTCCAATACTTTTATATTTTTAATACCTACGCTGTAGGCCAGCGTTGTCACATCAATGCTAGAAATATCCTTGCATTCGAAAGAAACATCTTTTCAGGTGTTTAACGATCGATTAAGATGCAACAGCCAATAATTTATGATTTTTTAATTTTTGCATTTTTCAATGCTATTTTTATACCTATGATAAATTTTAAATAGAAAAAATTTTGGAAAAAATTTACTCGGATACAAGTGAATAACCCCCCCATACTAACGTCATTCCAAAATGATTTGCAATTAGAGCATTATTGATTTATATTATAGATTGAGATAGTATTTATCTAGGTCGCCATTAAAAAACCGGTCGGAGTACCGTACCATCCTATATTGTCCCCATACATCGACATACTAAACCAAAAGCAAATAAGTATAAAATCACTTTTTTAGATTTCTGAAAAGTATGCTATTTTGAGATATCATTTTATTTTTCCTGTAAGTAATCTTTAAATAAACTTCTATCACATAATATAATAATACCTATAATTTTAATATTTTTTTTTATTTTTCTCTATGTAAACTTCGGAGATAAGGGGGAACAGTATTTTTTTTTTATTTTCATCAAAAGGCGAAAATAAAGTCAAATACAAGGCCGCATAGCCTAAAAAATGTTTAAGAATGTGCAAGCAGCGATCTTTCATGATAGTCGTCCCACTTTGAATTTTTAAGATCCCCTTTCAGTCTCTGTTGCAAAAAAACTTTTTTTTTCTTTCTTTTTATAAAATAGTTGGGTTAACGTCATCTAAAACTATTCCAAATTTCAAGTTCATAGCATTAGTAGTTCTTGAGATATCCAGCTGTGACAGACTGAGTCGCACTATAAGGGTTCCTAAATACCATTTTAGTACGGAACCCTAATCAGATAGCTGGCGCATGTGTACGAGCTGCCGATGCCGCCCGCCAAAAGCGCCCACGACGTCACACAACCTATATTATTAATAACTAGAGGCCGGGCGCAGTTTCACCCGCGTGGTTCCCGTTCCCGTGGGAATTTTGGGATCATTTATAGCCTATGTTACTACTTGGGGTCTAAGGATTCTCTATACCAAATTTCGTCAAAATCGGTCCAGTAGTTTTTGAGTTTATTCGTTACATACAAAAATACAAATCTTTCCTCTTGATAATATTAGTATAGATTGTGACAGGGTTGAACTTACAAAGATCAGCCAGGCGAGCGGCGCACGCGCGGTGAGTCGCATAGCGGCGGCGGCGAGCGCCAGCGCGGCGGCGGCGGCGACGCCCAGCCCCGCGCCCGCGCCGCCCGCCGCCGCGCCGCACACCCCCCCGCCGCCCGCCAGCAGCGCCGACGACGTCACACAACCTATCTGCCAAGGACGTTCAAACTAAATTTCATAATCATAATCATAATCATAATCACAACATTTATTTAGTACAGGCGAAGGACATACAAGTGATATTAACATAGTACAATAAAAAAGATACTTAACAAAAAAAAAAATACTTAATTTTAAGTTACAGTATTGAATAAATTGTCCCACGGCTGCACTAAAAGGGACCTAGTTCAGCATTGTGTCAGTATTACACTGACGCTGGTTTTCAACTAGACCGCTTTTAGTTTATTGACACCTGGATGTCATATACATAAAAATGTATAAACAATAGTGCAGATGTGCGATTGTGTGTGTGGTTTTACATAGGTATGTTTGAATGAGAATGTTTGTGCGTGTATGTGTACGTGTGAATGTGTGTATTCATCTCTGTGCGTGCGTGTGAAAGAGTGTTATTATATCTGTGCGTGTATCGTTAAATGTAGGACATATCGATATTAATATTTCCCAGCTCCCGCTGCGCATCGGTAAGATGTTGTCAATTTCATTTTAAATAGAAAAATATTTGAAAACGTGAACTCGGTCACAAGTGAATAGAATGGTGAACCCACGGCCTTTGGAAATCCGGTCCAATACTCTAACCACTGAGCTACCGAGACATACCCATCTGAGAATTCGCTTGTGGCCGAGTTCGTTTTTTCCAATATTTTTATATTTAAAATTTATCATAAGTATAAAAATAGCATTGAAAAATGCAAATATTCAAAAATTATAAATTTCATTTATTAAGGACCGGCTTCGCCACCGACTGATAAATTCTGGATAGCTTTTATGGCAGATCATTTGACAGATGTATCAAATTATCAGTCGGTGGTAAAACCGGCCCTTTATTCTAGGCTCTAGCATAAACTTTCTCAGTGGGCGATAACGCTCCCGTGTGAACGCTGGTGGCTTAGAGGGGGGCAGTAAGTAGCCCAAAAAAATTTTACTTTTTAAGATGTAGTATGGAAAAAAAAGGATGGGGAGCGCTGAAAAAAAATGATTTTTAAAGTGGGCGATAGACGAAATAAGTTGGAGAACCACTGCTCTAGCACTTGCGGATTTCAAAGCAGCTATGCCATCGGTCCACAAACCGTTCACATACCGAATAACGAGAAACTGCAAAAACTCGTCAAGGGCTGCTTTTATTTTGCTCACCCAGAATACCACCCAGTAAATACCCAGAATATGGTAAAAACTTTTAGTGGAGGTTACCCGCTCAGTACTTCATCAGTTCAATTCGTCATTTTGGAGAATGATCGTCTAACCCAGCCATGGACTAATGGACTGCTGATATTTTAAATAATTTTCGTCGATTCATCATACAATGATGAAATACTCATGGGAAACTGGTCGTGTGACCCACTCATATTACTCGAATATGTCACCAATTCACCATCCACAGCAAAACGCAGCCAGCCATCTGAGACTCTAATAAGGTCATTTAGTAGGATGATAAAGAAGTTAAACAACGCAAATGCAGCTTACGAGGCTTTATTAGTTCCAGAGCATGCAGAGGTCGATTATTCAACTTTCTTTTCATAATTTTTTAAGCAGTAAATCTATAATTATCATTGCACTACCCATTTCTTCTTTTTGCTCTCATAGTAATCTAAACTTTAAATCAAAATGAGAAATATGGTTTTATAAAACCCTCTCATACTGTGGACTTTACACACTAGTAATATCTGAACTATTTATATTTTATTTAATCTTGTAAGATATTCATAATCCTTGTGCATAACGCACCTTTTTATTAGTATTTCTTTATTTTTAAATGTGACGTTGACGTCGGCTTTTCTCTTTGGCTTTGTAATTTTAGTGTCAAGTGTGAAAAATTATATCTAAAAGTTTGCCTTAATATTCATAATAAATTCCCTTCCATTACGTAGCCGCCTTTTAATTGCTAACCAGTTTTACAGTCCCTCAGTCACATTTTTGGTCCATTCGAGCCTAAATATTTTTTCCCCTTCTTTTCAAAATTTTTCTTCTACGTAATGGAAACACGGTCAGGTCGTACACTAGTTTCGGCAAACCCGCCGCTGCCGACAACCTCAGCGGAGGGCACGCACCCTGATGCGGGCGTAGTTGATGCGCCGGTGTCCAAGGGGCCACCGAAACCAGTCAGTGCCGATGGTACAACGACGAGCAGCCGCTCTTCAGCCACTGTGCGTGCCAGAAAACTGGAAGCGGAAGCAGAGTACGCGCGTCGCCTAGGTGAAATAGAGGCAGCCGCTATACGTCATCGTGCTGAACGGGAAGCAGTCATGAAGGAGCATGAGGCAAAATTAGCACAAATTGAGGCACAGAGCACCAGGGGCAGCCTATCGGCCAGCGTCAGCCGTAGCCGTAGCAGCATTGTGGGCGAGTGGTTAGAAGGTAGTAACAACAATAATATTCCTTTCCAATCTCTCAATAAATCACCTTTTCCCCGCCCAAAAACTACGATTGACAATCCCCCCGCTATTTCTATCGCAGAACCAATTACCGCTTTAGTGTCAGCGGTAGATAAGTTAACTGATAAGATAGTTAGCCACCCGAAGGGGCCTAAAATAAAACTACCCAATTTTGATGGGAAGTCCCCTACGGAGTGGTTATCCTTTAGCCGTATTTTCCAGGATACTTCGTTAACTTACACACCTACAGAAAATTTGGCGCGCCTGAGCTGCGCATTACAGGGTCCCGCGCGTGAGGCAGTGGATAAGCTTTTAGTAACTGCGCGGACTCCTGATGTTGTGATGCGTGCGCTACAGGTTCGATTTGGGCGTTCAGATTTGATCATTTTACAGGAACTTCACTCGGTAAGGTCTTTACCAAGATTAACTCATGATAAAGACTTAGTCATTTTCGCCAGTAAAGTTCGTAACTGCACAGAGACGCTGCGTCTCTTAGACGGTGAGGATTACTTAAAATCACCAGAATTTTTCAACGCAGTTTTATCTAAGTTAACTACCGTTATGAAAAGTAGATGGTACGATTTCGCTACCACTTTCGAGTTTAGTGGCCGAAGTAAACTCGAGATGTTTGCAGAGTTTTTGGCACGTGAGGTTGAAGTGCAAGCCAAATTCGGCTTAGTAGATAGTTCTAACATGCCCTTTGTTAACTTCGACAGACAGAAGAAGTTTGAACGTGTGAACGCGGTCGAGGCATGCAATGAATTGGAACACCAGCACCCGCAACATTCCGAGTCTTCGCATCGATTACTGCAGGCTTCCGATTTTTCGCCGCACCACGATTCGTTACTCTTCACTTCGGCTGAAAATTCATCAAAATTAACACCAAAACAAATTTGTTTACTTTGCAAGAATTCACATACATTGATTTGTTGTGACAAGTTCCTGTCATTATCATTAGATGACAAGTGGCGTTTTGTCAAAGAGAATAAATTATGTCAAAAATGCTTGAAAAAAGGCGCACACAGTTACGCTTTATGTCGTGCGAAAGGAGTTTGCATTAAAAGTGGTTGTTCTAAAAAACATCACAAACTACTCCATGATCCAAATTTCTTTCGCACCGTAGCTCAAGCACAAGTAGTCGAAGAGTCGAGTTTGCAATCATCGCAGTCGCTGCCTCCATCGTCGGAATTAGCAGCACATACCACGTTCAAAAACGGTAGCGTGTCGCGTAGACCTCTGTTAAAAATCATCGCGGTCACCGTGTCAGGCCCTAGTGGTACTGTAGACACACACGCCTTGCTCGACGACGGCTCTACGGCCACTTTCGTTGACGCCGAAATTACGTCTCAGATCGGAGTAGCAGGGCCGTCGGGTCAAATTGATTTACATTGTGTGGGAGGTTTATCGAAGCAAACACAAGTTCAATACGTTAATTTCCAAATTAAAGGGCGCTATTCTTCAAACATTTATGACATAAAACAGGCAAGGTCTATTACCAATTTAGGATTATCACAGCAACGAGTCAATGAATGCGACATTGTAAACTTACCCTACTTGTCCGATATTGCGGGCGAATTATGTTGTGATGCTAAACCGACCATAATATTAGGTATTGATAATTGGCACTTGTCCGTACCTAGAGAGACAAGACAAGGTAATAAATCCCAACCTGTCGCTATTCTTACCGCTTTGGGATGGGTTCTCTTTGGTTTTAGCTCTAGTAAAACTAACTCTGTTCACTTTGTAAACCACGTGTGCACTTCTGATTCTGAGAGTGACAATTTGATCGAGAATATAATTAAAACACAATACCGTATAGATTCTATTGGTATTACAAAACATGAAATGCATGGCGCTAGTGATCTGCGCGCGTTAGAAATTTTGAAGAGCACAGCCTTGCGTTTGCCGGAGGGCCGCTTTGAGGTCGGACTTTTGTGGAAATCAGACAACTTAAAGGTTCCGGATAGTTATAATTTAGCTCTCTCTCGTTTCGTAGGGTTGGAAAAGCGATTTGCTCGTGATCCAGATTACGCTGAGAGGTACCGGCGCAACATTCACGACACTTTGGAGAAGGGTTATGCTGAGGAGTGTTCAGCTTTAGATTCTGTCGGTGTGCGTTGGTATTTACCCCATTTTGGCGTAATTAACCCAAACAAACCGGGTAAGCTTCGCGTTGTAAACGATGCAGCCGCCAAGTCGCAGGGAGTCAGTCTCAACGATTTACTTCTAACGGGTCCAGACCTACTCCAATCCCTTTTTCATATTCTGTTGCGGTTTCGTGAGGAGAGTGTCGCCATAAACGGTGACATTAAGGAAATGTTTCCTCAAGTTAAAATCCGAAAGGCCGACCGCGGTGCGCAACGTTTTTTATGGCGAAACCTTCCTACAGAGCCTTTAAAGACATACCGAATGTCTTCTATGATTTTTGGGGCTGCATCGAGCCCTTTCACAGCGCTTTATATCAAAAACAAAAATGGATGTGCATAACGCACCTTTTTATTAGTATTTCTTTATTTTTAAATGTGACGTTGACGTCGGCTTTTCTCTTTGGCTTTGTAATTTTAGTGTCAAGTGTGAAAAATTATATCTAAAAGTTTGCCTTAATATTCATAATAAATTCCCTTCCATTACGTAGCCGCCTTTTAATTGCTAACCAGTTTTACAGTCCCTCAGTCACATAATGGAAGGGAATTTATTATGAATATTAAGGCAAACTTTTAGATATAATTTTTCACACTTGACACTAAAATTACAAAGCCAAAGAGAAAAGCCGACGTCAACGTCACATTTAAAAATAAAGAAATACTAATAAAAAGGTGCGTTATGCACATACCAAAAATGTGACTGAGGGACTGTAAAACTGGTTAGCAATTAAAAGGCGGCTTTGTAATTTTAGTGTCAAGTGTGAAAAATTATATCTAAAAGTTTGCCTTAATATTCATAATAAATTCCCTTCCATTACGTAGCCGCCTTTTAATTGCTAACCAGTTTTACAGTCCCTCAGTCACATTGCCACGCGGGTAAGAGGGGAACCCTTAACGTCGTCATCGCGTTGGATTAATGGTCCACAGTTTCTCCTCTCTAAACAAGATTGGCCTCAACAGCCTAAGGTCTCCCCAAACTGCTGTAAATTAGAGTCAAAATCATCGTCATCACGTTCCCATTTTCATTCTGTAAATCAAATCATCTCATCAAGCTTAAATTTGCCACTCTCAGCCAACCCAAATCGTTTTAGTTCATGGCTTAGAATGGTACGTGTAACTGCTACCGCGCATAAGTTCATTTTTATATTGCGAATGCGTAGTTTGCGTATACAGGGTATCGATCTTTGTAAGTTAAGGAAATTATATGGTTATATTTGTTCTTTTGAAAATTGTTCTGTTATTGTAACGGCACTAACTTCGCGTAATCGCACCGATTTTTCCAAAGCCATGACGGCGGAAGATTTGAACGTAGCTGAAAAACACATCCTTCGTCAAAGTCAGATAGATAGCTTCAATGACGAGATCGCTTGTATTACAAGACGACAGCCAATAATTCGTCAGAGCCGCCTGTTTCAACTTTCACCGCAGATCGGTAATGATAATCTACTACGTCTGCATGGTCGTATCTCTGCAGTTTCTGATGTCAGTGATAAAGTGAAATCACCTGTTATATTGGACGGAAAGCACCCGAGCGTGCGTCTTCTCACTCACTATTTTCACAATCGTGCAGCTCATGCAAACACTGAAACGGTTGTTAATGAGTTACGTCAGTCGTACTGGATTTTGAACTTACGCAGTACCGTGCGTACAGTCGCTCACAGTTGTCAGTTTTGTCGCCTGCGACGTGCCTGCACCTTTAATCCACCGATGGGAGACCTACCCAGTGCTAGACTTTCACATCATAAAAGACCTTTCACCTATATTGGTTTAGATTATTTTGGTCCAGTACAAGTAACAATCGGTAGAAGGCATGAGAAAAAATATGTCGCTCTATATACTTGCCTTGTTATTCGAGCATTACACCTAGAAGTTGTCAACTCACTGTCTACCGATTCAGCAATAATGAGTCTGCGGAGATTTATTTCACGTCGTGGTACTCCGAGCGAAATATATTCAGATAATGGTACAGCATTCGTCGGTGCCAGCCGTGAGCTTAAATGTTTGTACAATCAAGAAATAAGCAATTTTGCCGCTAATGAGCGCATTCAGTGGAAGTTTATCCCACCGTCAGCACCATTCATGGGCGGTGCATGGGAGCGCCTTGTCAAGAGCGTTAAAACAGCCCTTCGTGTCACCTTGAATGAGCGTGCGCCAAAGGAGGAAACTTTTACCACTCTTTTAGCTGAGGCAGAGTTTCTCATTAACTCCCGACCACTAACCCATGTCTCTGCCGATACAGATGCTCCTGAAGGTTTGACGCCATTCCATTTTTTAATTGGAAGTTCGTCTGGTCGCTCTATACCGACAGAATCGATAACTGAAAGAGATTTAAATTCACGGGCAAACTGGAGGGTTGCAGTACGCTTAAGCGACATGTTTTGGACCCGTTGGGTGAGAGAGTATCTCCCCAATTTGTTGCCCCGACGATCAAGCTCTAACGCTTCAGAACCTAGCATAGCTGTTGGAGACTTGGTGCTTATTGCCGACGGGAACTTACCCCGCGGTACTTGGCCGCGAGGACGTGTGGTGGCTCTATTCCCCGGGAGGGACAATATCGTTCGTGTGGCGGATATACAAACGTCCGCCGGAATCTTAAAACGCCCATTGAAAAAGTTAGTGCCGATGATAGTTACTAGCAGTTAGGTTAGGTTTAAACAGTTTATTAGGTTGTTTTTTTGGGTTTGGACGATGTGCATAACGCACATTTTTATTAGTATTTCTTTATTTTTAAATGTGACGTTGACGTCGGCTTTTCTCTTTGGCTTTGTAATTTTAGTGTCAAGTGTGAAAAATTATATCTAAAAGTTTGCCTTAATATTCATAATAAATTCCCTTCCATTACGTAGCCGCCTTTTAATTGCTAACCAGTTTTACAGTCCCTCAGTCACATTTTTTGACTGAGGGACTGTAAAACTGGTTAGCAATTAAAAGGCGGCTACGTAATGGAAGGGAATTTATTATGAATATTAAGGCAAACTTTTAGATATAATTTTTCACACTTGACACTAAAATTACAAAGCCAAAGAGAAAAGCCGACGTCAACGTCACATTTAAAAATAAAGAAATACTAATAAAAAGGTGCGTTATGCAGAGTTTCTCATTAACTCCCGACCACTAACCCATGTCTCTGCCGATACAGATGCTCCTGAAGGTTTGACGCCATTCCATTTTTTAATTGGAAGTTCGTCTGGTCGCTCTATACCGACAGAATCGATAACTGAAAGAGATTTAAATTCACGGGCAAACTGGAGGGTTGCAGTACGCTTAAGCGACATGTTTTGGACCCGTTGGGTGAGAGAGTATCTCCCCAATTTGTTGCCCCGACGATCAAGCTCTAACGCTTCAGAACCTAGCATAGCTGTTGGAGACTTGGTGCTTATTGCCGACGGGAACTTACCCCGCGGTACTTGGCCGCGAGGACGTGTGGTGGCTCTATTCCCCGGGAGGGACAATATCGTTCGTGTGGCGGATATACAAACGTCCGCCGGAATCTTAAAACGCCCATTGAAAAAGTTAGTGCCGATGATAGTTACTAGCAGTTAGGTTAGGTTTAAACAGTTTATTAGGTTGTTTTTTTGGGTTTGGACGATGTGCATAACGCACCTTTTTATTAGTATTTCTTTATTTTTAAATGTGACGTTGACGTCGGCTTTTCTCTTTGGCTTTGTAATTTTAGTGTCAAGTGTGAAAAATTATATCTAAAAGTTTGCCTTAATATTCATAATAAATTCCCTTCCATTACGTAGCCGCCTTTTAATTGCTAACCAGTTTTACAGTCCCTCAGTCACATTTTGCATAACGCACCTTTTTATTAGTATTTCTTTATTTTTAAATGTGACGTTGACGTCGGCTTTTCTCTTTGGCTTTGTAATTTTAGTGTCAAGTGTGAAAAATTATATCTAAAAGTTTGCCTTAATATTCATAATAAATTCCCTTCCATTACGTAGCCGCCTTTTAATTGCTAACCAGTTTTACAGTCCCTCAGTCACATTTTTTGGTCCATTCGAGCCTAAATATTTTTTCCCCTTCTTTTCAAAATTTTTCTTCTACGTAATGGAAACACGGTCAGGTCGTACACTAGTTTCGGCAAACCCGCCGCTGCCGACAACCTCAGCGGAGGGCACGCACCCTGATGCGGGCGTAGTTGATGCGCCGGTGTCCAAGGGGCCACCGAAACCAGTCAGTGCCGATGGTACAACGACGAGCAGCCGCTCTTCAGCCACTGTGCGTGCCAGAAAACTGGAAGCGGAAGCAGAGTACGCGCGTCGCCTAGGTGAAATAGAGGCAGCCGCTATACGTCATCGTGCTGAACGGGAAGCAGTCATGAAGGAGCATGAGGCAAAATTAGCACAAATTGAGGCACAGAGCACCAGGGGCAGCCTATCGGCCAGCGTCAGCCGTAGCCGTAGCAGCATTGTGGGCGAGTGGTTAGAAGGTAGTAACAACAATAATATTCCTTTCCAATCTCTCAATAAATCACCTTTTCCCCGCCCAAAAACTACGATTGACAATCCCCCCGCTATTTCTATCGCAGAACCAATTACCGCTTTAGTGTCAGCGGTAGATAAGTTAACTGATAAGATAGTTAGCCACCCGAAGGGGCCTAAAATAAAACTACCCAATTTTGATGGGAAGTCCCCTACGGAGTGGTTATCCTTTAGCCGTATTTTCCAGGATACTTCGTTAACTTACACACCTACAGAAAATTTGGCGCGCCTGAGCTGCGCATTACAGGGTCCCGCGCGTGAGGCAGTGGATAAGCTTTTAGTAACTGCGCGGACTCCTGATGTTGTGATGCGTGCGCTACAGGTTCGATTTGGGCGTTCAGATTTGATCATTTTACAGGAACTTCACTCGGTAAGGTCTTTACCAAGATTAACTCATGATAAAGACTTAGTCATTTTCGCCAGTAAAGTTCGTAACTGCACAGAGACGCTGCGTCTCTTAGACGGTGAGGATTACTTAAAATCACCAGAATTTTTCAACGCAGTTTTATCTAAGTTAACTACCGTTATGAAAAGTAGATGGTACGATTTCGCTACCACTTTCGAGTTTAGTGGCCGAAGTAAACTCGAGATGTTTGCAGAGTTTTTGGCACGTGAGGTTGAAGTGCAAGCCAAATTCGGCTTAGTAGATAGTTCTAACATGCCCTTTGTTAACTTCGACAGACAGAAGAAGTTTGAACGTGTGAACGCGGTCGAGGCATGCAATGAATTGGAACACCAGCACCCGCAACATTCCGAGTCTTCGCATCGATTACTGCAGGCTTCCGATTTTTCGCCGCACCACGATTCGTTACTCTTCACTTCGGCTGAAAATTCATCAAAATTAACACCAAAACAAATTTGTTTACTTTGCAAGAATTCACATACATTGATTTGTTGTGACAAGTTCCTGTCATTATCATTAGATGACAAGTGGCGTTTTGTCAAAGAGAATAAATTATGTCAAAAATGCTTGAAAAAAGGCGCACACAGTTACGCTTTATGTCGTGCGAAAGGAGTTTGCATTAAAAGTGGTTGTTCTAAAAAACATCACAAACTACTCCATGATCCAAATTTCTTTCGCACCGTAGCTCAAGCACAAGTAGTCGAAGAGTCGAGTTTGCAATCATCGCAGTCGCTGCCTCCATCGTCGGAATTAGCAGCACATACCACGTTCAAAAACGGTAGCGTGTCGCGTAGACCTCTGTTAAAAATCATCGCGGTCACCGTGTCAGGCCCTAGTGGTACTGTAGACACACACGCCTTGCTCGACGACGGCTCTACGGCCACTTTCGTTGACGCCGAAATTACGTCTCAGATCGGAGTAGCAGGGCCGTCGGGTCAAATTGATTTACATTGTGTGGGAGGTTTATCGAAGCAAACACAAGTTCAATACGTTAATTTCCAAATTAAAGGGCGCTATTCTTCAAACATTTATGACATAAAACAGGCAAGGTCTATTACCAATTTAGGATTATCACAGCAACGAGTCAATGAATGCGACATTGTAAACTTACCCTACTTGTCCGATATTGCGGGCGAATTATGTTGTGATGCTAAACCGACCATAATATTAGGTATTGATAATTGGCACTTGTCCGTACCTAGAGAGACAAGACAAGGTAATAAATCCCAACCTGTCGCTATTCTTACCGCTTTGGGATGGGTTCTCTTTGGTTTTAGCTCTAGTAAAACTAACTCTGTTCACTTTGTAAACCACGTGTGCACTTCTGATTCTGAGAGTGACAATTTGATCGAGAATATAATTAAAACACAATACCGTATAGATTCTATTGGTATTACAAAACATGAAATGCATGGCGCTAGTGATCTGCGCGCGTTAGAAATTTTGAAGAGCACAGCCTTGCGTTTGCCGGAGGGCCGCTTTGAGGTCGGACTTTTGTGGAAATCAGACAACTTAAAGGTTCCGGATAGTTATAATTTAGCTCTCTCTCGTTTCGTAGGGTTGGAAAAGCGATTTGCTCGTGATCCAGATTACGCTGAGAGGTACCGGCGCAACATTCACGACACTTTGGAGAAGGGTTATGCTGAGGAGTGTTCAGCTTTAGATTCTGTCGGTGTGCGTTGGTATTTACCCCATTTTGGCGTAATTAACCCAAACAAACCGGGTAAGCTTCGCGTTGTAAACGATGCAGCCGCCAAGTCGCAGGGAGTCAGTCTCAACGATTTACTTCTAACGGGTCCAGACCTACTCCAATCCCTTTTTCATATTCTGTTGCGGTTTCGTGAGGAGAGTGTCGCCATAAACGGTGACATTAAGGAAATGTTTCCTCAAGTTAAAATCCGAAAGGCCGACCGCGGTGCGCAACGTTTTTTATGGCGAAACCTTCCTACAGAGCCTTTAAAGACATACCGAATGTCTTCTATGATTTTTGGGGCTGCATCGAGCCCTTTCACAGCGCTTTATATCAAAAACAAAAATGCCAGCGATTTCATAAGCCAGTTCCCAGAAGCCGCTCATGTACCAAAAATGTGACTGAGGGACTGTAAAACTGGTTAGCAATTAAAAGGCGGCTACGTAATGGAAGGGAATTTATTATGAATATTAAGGCAAACTTTTAGATATAATTTTTCACACTTGACACTAAAATTACAAAGCCAAAGAGAAAAGCCGACGTCAACGTCACATTTAAAAATAAAGAAATACTAATAAAAAGGTGCGTTATGCACAATCCTACTGGTTTATTAGTCTCCCACGCATTCCTTCCCCTTCCAAAATTTTTTTAAGACTATACTTTTTTTATGTGCGTCATTTTTACCATTTCCCGCCCACCCATCAATAGGGAGAAGGCTGAAAATCGATGTTCCGCTCATCCCGCACGAGCGAAAATACTACATCGAGCCTAGACCCTGTTTTGCTGCTGCACATTGCACATAGAGGCATCCGCACTACGTCTAACGAAGTGATTATAACAATATGTCACGTAATTTATAAGATGTCTACCTAAATACCAGATGTGCGTGTAATAATGTGAGTTGCAACAAAATAATCAATAGGCTATTTGACAGGTTTTGAAAATCCATTTTATATTATGTAGTAGAGTTTAAGGAACCCAGTAAAAGTTGTTTTTTTAAATTCTGGTACATATTTGCTGAAAAATATCAAATTAAAAATTCAATATTTAAATAGCGCGCCAAAACGCTACTTTGACAATATGGCACTGCAATGGGTTCGGTGACGTCACTTGCCTGTATTCTGCATATCATCCACATACGTAGGCAAACGAGATTTACAAGCAGGTGACGTCATTATAAACTCGACGAATCAGGAGCGTTTTGTGTCACGTGACAAAACGTTTAAACAATGCATTTTTATTTACGGATTTTTAAATACATTTATAATAATTTTCAACTTACGTTAATAGAGAACCATTTCTAAACTCATAATTTATACTGATAACAGTAATTGACACTTTATTTTTCGCATTGTCAAATAGCCTATTTCCTATTATATTCTATTCCAACTACTTATGAAGAATACTCACAACGGCCAGCACCTTCAGT
Organism: Chrysoteuchia culmella; assembly: GCA_910589605.1. Taxonomy (NCBI): domain Eukaryota; kingdom Metazoa; phylum Arthropoda; class Insecta; order Lepidoptera; family Crambidae; genus Chrysoteuchia; species Chrysoteuchia culmella. The sequence goes on along the minus strand of OU342658.1, from coordinate 20,032,645 downwards.
ATCCACTCGGGGGACAGCAGCAGGGTGTGGTCGCGGTAGTAGCGGCGCAGCGCGGCGGACTCCGCGCCTCTCTGGGCCCCGCCCTCCATACGAGTGCACCAGTACCACCAGCACCACCAGCACAGTGCTACGGGCCACGGCTACTCTGCCAAGCCTTCACGACCCCGGCTTAAACACATCCCTACACCACACTCTAGAGGCCGTTTACAACAACGGGCCAAAATGAGTAACTATCGCTCGTCAATGAAGCCATTATCATTTATTTAAAAACAAAAACGATATTCTAGATTTCCTGCAGTGATTACACCGATTATCTCTAGATCTCTAGATAAAGGAAGTGGGCGAGGTAAAATAAAAAGGAAAACTTGTATAAAACCATATATTATCATTAAAATTTAAAAGTAAAAATGACTCGCACGTCAGTCGAGACCGTACACTGGTTACTATGGAATGATTAACATGTTTTCGTAAAATAACATCTTCCGAACGCATATAATATGTAATGGTCGACGCTCGGAGTTACGCGATCTGCCTCCTTCATTATGCACTTGAAATGGTAAGAAGATTATACACTTTGTAACCTTTGCTGGTCATACAGACATAATTTACTAACATAATTAGGAGAACAGCTTTCTATCAGAGCCATTTCAATTACGTAATAAGGTAACAGTAATTCTTAAGATACATTGGTTACAGTGTCCGAACTTTACACGATGAGGAAACGTATCTATAGATCTATACAAATATTCAATGTGTAACAAAGCCTAAAATGAATCTCAAGGCTAAAAATCGTAGTACACCATAACATATCTTTTGCTGTAAGTAATTTGATGTCTTTTTCTGTAAGCTGTTACATTTAGCTTTGTTACAAACTGTATATCCCAAAAGAAGTTACTCAATTCCAGAATCGAAAGTGTATTTACAAACAAAGTCCATCGTGATATGTATGGCGATTTAAACACGTAATGATGCCAGCACCTGCCTTAGCTACGAGACTAACGGAGTTTTGTGAATCGGGCTAAGCAATAGCTCTGTTTGTTTTAAAAGCAATAATAGATAAAAACAATAATAATAGCATTTATATTTATATCACATAATTCTGTACATAGTTATAGTAATACTACTTCTGTCTATAGTACAGGTACAGGGTACAGAAGTGGTAAGCAACATAAATATTTTGAGTCTAACGTGTCTGTCAATACTGCCTACTAATATTAATAATAATAATTAAACTTAGGTTGTTTACAGCAAGCAATACGTAGTTTCATGGAAAACGCTCAAAGTCGCCTACCGTTAGTCTCGATCAACATTATACTTAAAGCAGGTACTATATCTTAGGCTATACGCATAATGCCAAAAAAGGTAACAGCTATATTTAGTTTCGTTAACTCTGAACATAGACATAAATAGCTTTGAAATCCTTTTCGACATTAAAACGTTTCAAACCAGACGCTACAGCTAATAATTTTCAATAAGTTTTTGCACTGAAATGGTAACCATACATTATATCTATCGGTGAGCTCCATCGTCTGATTCGAAAGCCATTACGAAGAAAAACTTAAGTACGGAGTAGAAATGGAATGTGAAACGGAATGAACGGCCGCGTAGGCGAGTACAAAGTCGTAAGCTCGAGGAGCGCGACAGATCGGACAGATCGGACAGTACAAAATTATTCCTATAACAATATTCTTAGTACATTCGATTTCTTAAGTCTACCGCCGCCGCCGACGGACACTCAGTACCGCCCGCCACTAAAATACATTGACGCATTTGTACTAACATCAGTCAACACATATTGATCTGACTCACAGTTATTTCAATTCGATTCTGCAATTGAAAATGCTGAGACGAAGTATCTATTTGATCTCTCATCCTCAAGCTCATTTTGTAGTACTCATTTCAAGCATTCTACAATTTAACCGTTGTCTTTATTACAATAATAAAAAACGCACACATGAATAATATTATAGATCAAAAGAATAAATCTATCAGAAAAATTGTGCGTAACCCAGTCATCGTTGTATTAAATTTTATGAATAATCAGTGTTGTTATTGAAAAATCCTGTGAAGGAAAAGAGTTTTAAAGTTACAGCTAAAAATGTTCAGTGAATTTTAGTGGACAAAGTGGCAAGTGTGACATACAACGTCCCGTCTATACAACAATATTACTCTTAACACAATAACATACTCGCTTAAGTAAAAATGTACCGTCCGGCTCGCGCCGACGGACACCGGACGTCCGAAACCTACCGGACAAATAGAGATACAAATATACGCATTAGTAACATAAACAAAGAAGTTTTATATTAAGTTCGAACATGTACACTCAGCACAGACCTAATTTGCTTGGATTGTGATGTGTACACACAAGATCATTCCCAAATCAGTTTCTTTATTAAATATTCAAGTCACTTGAATATCTGTTGACTGTATTTTACAAATTACTGATAATGAACACATCCATAATGTTTATTTTCTTATCTGGAGATGTATTTTTGAATCCTTCGAATTACTGTTTGGTGTCTGTACGGAATCAACAGGAAAATACAGGATTCGCATAAGAATTTCTAATGATTAAAATTACGACTCCTGCCGGCCTAGCATGAGCGGCTTTTATCGACTATTGACGCATGATAAAGATCCTATATCTTGCTTACACCTTAGTGGGGTAAGCAAGACAGCATGACGTATCATATCATATCGCGTGATATAATGATGGTCATGCTAGGCAGGCTGGGTACCTTGACATCTTATGTGATTCTTTTTATTTTTCAGGTTGTGAGAGTGAGACGCCTGTTGGAATAAATGGCAGACTTCTAAAATAAATAAAACTTCTTTGATATCGACTTTTGCATATGAAAAGTTACCAGATCCGCACCCCTACCGCCTAATAATAATGCTATCGCTATAGCTATCGATCGTTCAAACCCCTACAAGAGCTCTCGCTAATAACTTTTATACTAAAAATGCAACAAATCCAATAGATGAATAGAAATATGTAGGAATTGGACAAAAGCCCTATCGTTGAAATGCTTTACGAGTGGTTTAAAGTTCGATAGCTATAGCGAGAGCAATACCGTTAGGCGGTAGGGGTGGTGTTCCCTGGGTCCTGTGTCCGGTGTCCGGTGTCCGGCGGCGGTCGGACGTTTGTGCGACTAGAACACTACACGACTAGAACCCTCCCGCTCGCGACTACCTGAGATCATTGTTTCACCTCAATCACAGATCAGGAACACCGTTTAATTATGACTAGATGAGTGGTTGTTTAAAATCAAGTCGTTTCCCACCATTTTTTGCCACATTCGAAAGCATTTTCATACAATAAGACATAACAAAGGCATGAAAGTTTCTGTTTTTTAGACTTGAAATCCGAAGTTATTCTCAATCAACGGTCGGTTTCAATAACCTATCCTCAGTAAGAGACAGGCTTACTAGAGCTTTGTTGCCTAGATATTTTTGTTAATCAACCTAAAATAACAGAAAATAACAGCGGTTGCTAAGTAACGTAACCAAGATAGGCCTACCTCTTGTTAGGGATAGATTATTGAAACCGGCTCTTAGTGGAAATCTCTTATCTTCACTATCGTTGTTTTTTTACAACATGGACAGTAACAAAAAAAATTCGGCGTCGTAACGTAGCTATAGTTTATGAATTATGAATATTTTGCTCTCTGAAGTGTCCATTACAATGTACAAAATATAATTTCTAGGGCAATAATTTCGCAAACTTTTTGCAATCATTCAACTTATCATAGATTGGGGAAGACACTTTTGAATCATCAACATACTATATTCATTGGGAAAAACTTAATTTTAAACAATGTTTCCTTGTTTCTGTATTGATGATCAGTTTATAGTTGGTACCGCGAGCGAGTGCGGTGCAATTTTCAGCCGACGTCTATGACGAGACAGGACCGCGACACTCGGACATTCCACCTTATAAGTAATGGCAGTTATCGTGTATCAAAATGTTCGTAACGCTAACCGATCGTCGGAACTTAAACACACGCCGAGGAATCCGGTCGCTTTGCGGATCGTTTATTTGTTTTTGTACGTGTTTCCTAACTTTCGAAGATCAATTCTGTGACGGCATAATTTATAGATCTCTCTGATCGTTCGAAAAGTCCGAAAGATTGCAAGTAACGAATTACAAATGCAAAGCTTTGTGATCTAAAGGTATGGCGACACAGAATATCAAATAGTGGCGTTTCACCAGTAATGCGATCTAAGACCGTAAAAGGAGTAGACGCTAGTCCACTGAGACCAATCGCGCGGCTGAGCGCGGTTGCACCCTGACGATAGAACCGCAACTAAATCGTTCTCGCTTCAACAACCTTTACTGAATGTGTAAGATAGCAGTCATACTCTTGCAATATCTCGGGTTCAAAGTTAAGGTTTTATCCCAATTAACAGAATAACAGCGCTACTGGGTCACTTTGCACATCTATTAGTGGCTCAGTAGCATTATGCTGAGACGGGGTATTTATTGGCCCTGCACGCATAAATTTGTTTTTCATTTAAGTGTTAATATTGTAGCTCCTTGTATTGTTGTGTGTGTGTGTGTGTGTGTGTGTGTATCTTCTGTGTGTATGTGGCTAATGAATGTATTTTCTTTCTTTCTTTCGTTCTTTCAATTCGGCAAAAAGTTATTCTCAAGTTAGAGCTCATAAAACTGCAACAGTAGGATTTCTTTTGATAGAATCAGGCGTTACTTGGCGGAAATCCATATCTTAGTAGAAAACGAAACTGCACTCGGTGCTGAGATTGGCACGGTCTAACAACTCCTGAGGATGCTCCGTGTGTGGGCGAAACACGTGTAGAGTAGTCGGTGAAGGTGCAAGGTGTGTCACTGGGCTGCATCTGCATTTTTTCTTGCGGAATTACGCGACATATTTTTCGTTTTCTACTAAGTAGGATTTCTATCATGTGTCAACTGAGCGTAACAGAAACGCGAACGCTTCAGCTACGCGCTATCGCGTGTCGCGGTCAGTAGCAGCTGCGCAGGTCACTATAAGGGGTTGTCTCGTGCGGAGGAGGGCCCGGGCTGCGGCACGGCGCGGTACTCGCCCCGCGCCCCCCCGCCCCCCGCCGCCCCCGCCCGCGCCCCCGCGCTCCGCCCGCAGCCCCGCGAGCACCACCCGCGGCTGCCCACGCCTACCAGAGCCCCGGATGCACACGCCCCTCCCAGACCGAGACCCTGGAAACGTACGGAAACATAAGCCAGGGCCCGTAGACAAAGTAACATTGCTAGGTAGCGAAACGATAATTCGATTCGTTATTGTCTATATTCGCCAATTAACTTGCGGTAAGACCACGTGATTTAGCGCAGCCTGTGCCAATCCGCCAATCATTTAATTATTTTCGAACATCGTTATCGTTTTTGAATTGTTACTTTGGCTAAGGGCCCTTTTTATGATTTTGTATTTTTTGCATTTTTCAATGCTATTTTTATACTTATGGTAAATTTTAAAATTTTATAAAGAAAAATATTGGAAAATATTAACTCGGCCACAAGTGAACTCTCAGACGGGAATCGAACCCGCAACCTTTGGAAATCCGGTCCAATGCTCTAACCGCTAAAAGTCTCGGTAGCTCAGCGGTTAATGTTTTCCAATATTTTTCTATTTAAAATTTACCATAAGTATAAGCCTGTTTACCGACACTCATAAGGTGAGAAAGACATAGTGGCGAAAGGTCAAAATATGGCGAAAGTAAGCCGAACCAAAAATCTCTCCATATATTATCTGAAATCAGGGGCGTGCATTGGTTTTCCAGCGAGGTAGGCACTATAGATTTTAACTAGTCGTAGTTGCGATTATCATTTTGAAAATAAGAGGTTAGCTTACTAATAATATAAATGCGAAAGTATGTCAGTTTGTTTGTTACTGTTTCACGCTAAAACTACTAAATGGATTTGGATGAAACTTGGCACAAAAATAGTAGATAGCCTGAATTAAAGCATAGGATACTTTTTATCCGGTATTCCCGCGGGAACGGGTGGAACAGCGGGCAGCCGCTAGTAATTATATAAATTCGCTTACCACTTTTTTGCCGTATTCTTGAGGCTGTAAATAATGTTATGTGAACATGCTTCCTAGGTATAAATGGATAATTTTCATAGGCACCTGGCGGTCGAACGAATTTTTCACCACCACAGATATCTCAAAAATGTATGGATAATAAACATGACTCTTAAAAAGTCACTTAAACAATGTCATTTGAGCGATAGCTGTAGTGGCTTAGCCCGTTGTTAATTTTGTTTTATGTCACTTCACACACATCACTCACGAATACCAGGTTTAATATACGAGCAAAATAACAACTGTTGGAAAGGTTACGTACGTAGTTTCTGTAAACAAATCCAATCCTCAGCACAATCGACACACTCTAATTTTTCAATTAAATTTTTATTGTATAATACTTATTTTATACACAAACACACACACCAACTCCTTTTTTCATAGCACTAATACTAAACACGGAAGGAAATTAACAAAACAAGTAAATATTAATGTAATTATCGAATTAACTCGTGCGGGCGTAATGTCAACAAACACACTAAAAACAAAAACATGGCCGGCACGGCAGCACTCTTGTTGCAAAACTTTTCTATCTCGTATTAAAAAGTGTGGTTGAATTGAAAATGTCAACAAACACTCTTATGGCAGCGCAATAATGTTGAAACTCGTTCAACAAAACTTGCAGAGCGAGCTATGGGGCGAGCACGGAGTGAGTGAGAGATATGGGGTCGGGGGTCGTCGGTTTATCTCGCGACAGTTCATTCGGCCGGCTGGCCGCCCGAGTAAGCGTGCTTACCTAACCCATTTCAATTGAGATGGTCATGTCTTAGGACGACGAAGTCACATTTTCGGTAAACATTATATGCGGTCGTATTACCCTTGACCTTGACTTTTTATAATTTATGTTGTATGAAACGCTCTTGCTTCGAATAGGCAATCCGGAGCCTGCCTACTGTAAGTATTTAGCGTTAGGAAAAATTACGACGTTGAGCAAGCTATGCGTTAGATGGCGCTGTTTTACATATTGGGTGAGGTGTTGAATAGACATTTTGTTATAGAATATCTGAACCATATTGAACTAAATTAACTTTATATTATTAAATTAGTGGCATGCTATTTAGGTTTTTAATGAGGTAGGCACTGCCTAATTGCCTATATGATATGCACGCCCCTGTCTGAAATGTATGGTGGATCGGTGGGGTGGGGTTTCTAAAGAAGCCAATGGGAATCGTTTTGTATGGACCATTCACCTCTGTAGGACAAATCTCAGCCCCTCGCGCCCCACCCGCGGCGGCCGACACCCACTAGAGCCCCAAACACACATGACCCGCCCAGGCCCAGCCCCTACAATAGCCGATGACAACATTATAATTGCCAAATTTTAAAATCTATCGCAATCGCTTTCAAAGTTTTAGTGATTGTAATAGCGATTTATGGAATTGTGTAACTTGGAGGTGCAATCGCTTTTGGAACATTAATATGCACTTCATTTGACACTTTTCCATATATTTGAAAGCATTTTAGTATGTCAAACTCAAACTGTTTATTTGCAAACTAAGTGTTACATAGGTGTTACATATTACTCGTACTTAAAACTTAGTTACCTCGAAAAGGTATAGCAAATATAATTAAATTAACATTTGAAAGATCATTTACCGAATTTATTAAAATAAACAATAAGCACATCTTAAGTTTCTTTGCGCACTCATAATTGAAATAAAACAAATTCATAATGTACATTATAAAATTTCAAATTTAAATTGATAGTGTATAGATGGAGCAGCCACAGTCTGCCTCAAGAAGAGGCTGCTCGTCCTGAGGATACGACGCTTAAAGCCGGGCATGACCGCGGTAGCATTAATCATGCTTTACTCAGACAGGATTGTATGGGTATTCTCAAGGGATTGCCATACCGCAGTATTGGTAATCACAAAATCATAACTGTTCGCACTTACTGCTGTGCGAGGTGAATGGCACTTTATTGTGTCGTGGCAAAACTAAGGGCGCCTACAAATTAGACATTGAAGCGCTCATGGCCGCGCTTGACCGACTGATCGTATTCGATCACTTTTGTTAAGCAACGTTCGGTCCGATCAGGTGTCGGATGGGTGACCGTATGTTGGCATTACAACTAAGCAATTCCGTGCTTTGGAGGGCACGTTAAACCGTCGGTCCAGGCTGTTGTCATCTGATAATAGTCGATAAGCTAAGTCAGAGACCTTATAAGGCAGCTTGATAAACTCTGACACCAGAGGTGGCCACTAATCTTCAAACGATAAGAAGAAAACATATATAAGCTAAGTATTTAATGTCAGTCAGCGTGGTAGCAGTAGACTAATAACCTCCTATGAACGCCACAATAGGCGTGAGCCAGCAGTGGACGTCCACAGGCTGATGATGATGATGATTGAATGGAAGCGTGCAGTATACCGACCGTGGCGGAGTAGAGCAGGCGCGCCAGGTGCAGCGGCGCCCAGCGGTACTCGGGCGCGCACAGCAGCGCGTGCAGCGTCAGCGCGCAGCCGCACGTCAGCGACAGCCCGCTCCACACCGACGTCTGATGATGATGATGATGATGATGATGATGATGGAATGGAAGCGTGCAGTATACCGACCGTGGCGGAGTAGAGCAGGCGCGCCAGGTGCAGCGGCGCCCAGCGGTACTCGGGCGCGCACAGCAGCGCGTGCAGCGTCAGCGCGCAGCCGCACGTCAGCGACAGCCCGCTCCACACCGACGTCCACGTGCCCTGCCAAGGGACACCATCATATCGTTAGTGTCAGAGACAGTCACCGGTGTATACTCGATCAACCATCCAATCGTGACTTCTGCACAGTTCAGTAGCATGAAATAAACAAACAAACTAAACAAATTCTTTCAACTAGCATGGACGACAGCGCGGCCAGCTGCAGCAGCCGCACGATACGAGCGGACGGATAGTCACCAGCTTGTCCCAGTCGATGGGCATGAGCGCGGCCAGGCCGGTCACGTGCGCGGCCAGCAGCGCGGCGTGCAGCAGCGCGGACGACAGCGCGGCCAGCTGCAGCAGCCGCACGATACGAGCGGACGGATAGTCACCAGCTTGTCCCAGTCGATGGGCATGAGCGCGGCCAGGCCGGTCACGTGCGCGGCCAGCAGCGCGGCGTGCAGCAGCGCGGACGACAGCGCGGCCAGCTGCAGCAGCCGCACGATACGAGCGGACGGATAGTCACCAGCTTGTCCCAGTCGATGGGCATGAGCGCGGCCAGGCCGGTCACGTGCGCGGCCAGCAGCGCGGCGTGCAGCAGCGCGGACGACAGCGCGGCCAGCTGCAGCAGCCGCACGATACGAGCGGACGGATAGTCACCAGCTTGTCCCAGTCGATGGGCATGAGCGCGGCCAGGCCGGTCACGTGCGCGGCCAGCAGCGCGGCGTGCAGCAGCGCGGACGACAGCGCGGCCAGCTGCAGCAGCCGCACGATACGAGCGGACGGATAGTCACCAGCTTGTCCCAGTCGATGGGCATGAGCGCGGCCAGGCCGGTCACGTGCGCGGCCAGCAGCGCGGCGTGCAGCAGCGCGGACGACAGCGCGGCCAGCTGCAGCAGCCGCACGATACGAGCGGACGGATAGTCACCAGCTTGTCCCAGTCGATGGGCATGAGCGCGGCCAGGCCGGTCACGTGCGCGGCCAGCAGCGCGGCGTGCAGCAGCGCGGACGACAGCGCGGCCAGCTGCAGCAGCCGCACGATACGAGCGGACGGATAGTCACCAGCTTGTCCCAGTCGATGGGCATGAGCGCGGCCAGGCCGGTCACGTGCGCGGCCAGCAGCGCGGCGTGCAGCAGCGCGGACGACAGCGCGGCCAGCTGCAGCAGCCGCACGATACGAGCGGACGGATAGTCACCAGCTTGTCCCAGTCGATGGGCATGAGCGCGGCCAGGCCGGTCACGTGCGCGGCCAGCAGCGCGGCGTGCAGCAGCGCGGACGACAGCGCGGCCAGCTGCAGCAGCCGCACGATACGAGCGGACGGATAGTCACCAGCTTGTCCCAGTCGATGGGCATGAGCGCGGCCAGGCCGGTCACGTGCGCGGCCAGCAGCGCGGCGTGCAGCAGCGCGGACGACAGCGCGGCCAGCTGCAGCAGCCGCACGATACGAGCGGACGGATAGTCACCAGCTTGTCCCAGTCGATGGGCATGAGCGCGGCCAGGCCGGTCACGTGCGCGGCCAGCAGCGCGGCGTGCAGCAGCGCGGACGACAGCGCGGCCAGCTGCAGCAGCCGCACGATACGAGCGGACGGATAGTCACCAGCTTGTCCCAGTCGATGGGCATGAGCGCGGCCAGGCCGGTCACGTGCGCGGCCAGCAGCGCGGCGTGCAGCAGCGCGGACGACAGCGCGGCCAGCTGCAGCAGCTGCACGCGCGCGGCGAGCGGCAGGGCGCCCAGCCGCAGCCCCACCGCGCCCCACACGCACCCCGCCGCCGCCGCGCAGCACATCACCACCTGTACACATTCCTATACTAAGCACCGTGATACAACTCCCAACCTACTTCTCTTCTTCTTCTTCATCCAATACGAGCGGTTTCCGCAACTCGACGACTTTTTGCGCCTATTTTGCTCCCAACCTACTCTAATCTACAAAAACCAATCGATGATAATTCATGTAACCAATCAGCTGCGAGATGTCGGCGTGGTGTCATGCGGTCGTCCACAGAAACTGGCCTATTTAGTAACTGTGAGTTACAGAATATGCCTACAGATAGGAATATCACTAACTGGGTTTTCAATGTGACTGTATTTACCTTCATTTTGGCATTCTCTTTACGACTGAAGTTGGCTACAGAATAGGCCTACCGATAGGTATTATCACAAACTGGGTTTTCAAGTTTAAAGTGACCATATTATTCGTCTTTTCCTAGTATTAACCAGGGTTGATGGAGTGCACTCGAGTGAAACATACCACTAGCGCGGCGGCCCCCCGCACGGTGCAGAGGTGACGCAGGCGGCAGTAGACGGGCGCGAGCGCGCGCGCGTGCGGCGCCCGCGCCCGGCGGTACTGCGCGTGCGAGTCCCACGAGCGCTCCGTGGCCTCGGTGCCGCACGGCGACCGCCCGCCCGCGCCGCCCACGCCGCACCCGCTACCGGCTATCTCGAAATCCTGTCGTCACCATTCTTACTTACAAATCTTACAATGTTGTTTGGAAACAATTAGTTTTATTGTTTTTTTTAATTAATAAACCTATAAATAAATACATCAGGACATCTCATTTTGTAATATTTTTTTGAGAACCTCAATGGTTTAATTTTTTTAACTAAGAGTGTTTCGCGAGCAGAAAAGTAGCTTCTCTACCTCTAGCCAACTTATGGAGAGAATTATTGTAAACAAAAAACAACAATATTTAAAGTCAAAAGCTTTTAAAATCACATATTTTATCAATATGTGCACTACATTATCATTTACTTAAGTTGCCAAAGATTGATATTGTCTATTTGTGGCATTGAGTAAATGAACTTTAACATAGGTATTTATTACAAAAAATGCACAAGTTTTGTAGCCAATTATTCTTTTCATAAGTCAGCTAAAGTGCACTTTAAGCTGTAAACATGTGTCTAATTAATAAAAAAACAGTGTATTGATATCTCTTGATTATCAGAAGACATGCAGTAGCTATCATATTGGTTTTATTGTGGGCAATCCTTCTTAATTATTCATCCTTAAGAATGTCCTATGCCGCAGCAGCCATAATATTTGGCTTTTTGGGTAATACTTGTGAAGTCACTTTTAATATAACAATCTGCATTGTTAAAAATCAGCATATTCATTTTTATTTTCAGTGCTGAGCAAAATGAAAGAAGTTTCTTGGATGGAGCTAGAGCTACACATTAAGCTTACTTTAGAAACTATAATTAAAACTAGGTGCTGATTATTATGACTCTCTGTGACTTTCCCAATGTCATAATGTAGAGAAAATTAAATGTAATTTGAAGTAATTTGAACCAGACTGTGCTTTATTTCACAAGATCAACTGAACTTATGAATATATATTTGTTACTGCTGTATTAACAAGGGGCCAGGCCACCCTCTACCCAACATAAAAATAGCCCCTCTCAAATATTCTAATTAGATTTGTGACCTATATTTAAGGGAGACCCCATCCATATCTTCAATTGCATTTGAGATTAATGAATGATGTGCAATACCCTAACAGTAGAGGGCTGATTGTATATGTCTAACAATCAAATAGCATATACCGAGCGACCGGGAGAGGAAGTGATACTTCTGTTGATGGTGTAAAAGTATATTTACTTACTTAAACTACGCGCTTAAATACTAAAATATAATTGTGACTTATCGCTAGCAGTACAGACGTAATCTCTTTTAGATAAAACTAATTATTATCTACTGAACAATCCCTATCTCAATCAGATAGGTATGTGCATACCGGCACAGTACTCCCCCCTTAAAAAAACAAAGTGATAAAATAATGCAAGAAAAAAAAAAATTATAACAAACACTAGAATTATTAATCGCTAACACTAAGTACTGACCTACCCCATCAGCTGAGCGTTAGCAGTTTAGCTGACCGCGCGAAACATTTGACTTGTATTGACTTCATATATGCTGACGTTTGTTTTGACGTGCGGTGCAGTTGTGCAATGATTAACCTTGACAGCCAGCGTGATCTTTCTTACTTGCCAGTGACTTCATCCGTTTGTCCAGCGTTGTCACGAATCCGTACACGAATATTATTATTATTATAATAACCAGCTGTGCCAGTGTAATGTTGCGTGACCAGCGCAGCTCCTCCAGAATCTCTCTCCTTAATTTTTCGGCTTCGTCCTGGTTGAGGCAACTGTCCGCATTGTAGATAATTTGATCTTTGGAACTTTGATTTCCCATTGTCAAATTTGGTTTAGTAGTAAATACTGCCCTACTGGATACTGGAACAGAGATGACTGACTGAGGCTGAATAAGCAATGCTCAATATATATACACTTAGATGTACACTTAGTCAGCAATTTTAAAACGAACGACTGGTTTAATCAATCTTCCTGATCTTGTAACCAACGTGTTTTTTTCTTTGGTTATAGGCACGTTTTCGCAGTCGGTATTTATCAGGAACGCGGGTTTTAATCGGTCTATTGATATTACAGTTTCTTTGCCTTTCATTCTAATTAAAAATGCTTTTTTCATTCGCTTAATAACTGGGAAAGGCCCTTCGTACGGTGGGCATAAGCTTTTTTGTAGCCTATCGCAACGAACAAAGACATGAGAACATTCATTAAGTTCTGGATGTACAAATATCGACTGCCTATGACATTGGCGTTTTGGAACGGATGTCATTTTTGCGATGCTTTCTTGAATGCTTCTCATGAATTCTTCGTAGGTAGTATTTGTGCTGGGTTGTTCAAAAAATTCGCCGGGTAGCTTCATCGACGTGCCATATACCAATTCCGCTGAACTATAGCCTGTGTCATCGCGAAAACAATTTCTTAACCCAAAAAGTACTGAAGGAATTTCTTTGACCCAGTTAACATTAGCGTTTCTTGCCATAAGTGCTGCTTTTAACGTTCGGTGGAATCTTTCTACCATTCCATTTGCTTGAGGGTGGTATGGAGTGGTTCTAATTTTGTGTATTCCTAAGAATTTTGAAAGCGCACCGAAGGTAGCTGATTCGAATTGGCGACCTTGATCGGTGGTGATACGTATTGGGCATCCAAATCTTGTTATCCATCCCTCATAAACGGTCCGAGCGATTGTTTCTGCGGTAATATCCTCCACTGGGAAAGCTTCCGGCCATGATGTACACCGATCTATTATTGTAACTAGGTACCGCTTCCCTTGTGATATGGGTAGCGGCCCGACAATGTCGATGTGGATATGTTCGAATCGCTGCGCAGGCATAAAACTTCCTAGTGGTGAAACAGTATGCCTATGCACTTTAGATTGTTGACAGGCTAGGCAAGTTTTGCACCAACTATTAATATCTTTATTCATATTGGCCCAAATGTATTTTTGTGTGATCATTTTCCGAGTTGCACGTGTGCCAGGGTGACTTAGCCCATGAATGACGTCGAAAACTTGCTTCCGGAACCTCAAAGGTAAGTAAGGTCGAGTTTTTCCAGTAGATGTATCGCAAACGATGGTCGTGCTTGACCCTGGTAACTTGACCTTGTCGAACTGCAATCTTGCGTTTCTTTTCAGCTGTGATAATTCTGCGTCATTATGTTGATATTTTGCTATCTCCTCGTAGCTAATGGGTGACGGGGTGTCGATTTGTTCGATTGTACGTGATAATGTATCGGCAACAATATTGTCACGTCCACTAATATGTTGGATATTAGTGCAATATTGAGATATGTAATCTAGTTGCCGCACCCTGCGTGGAGTGTCGTTAACTGATGGCTTCTTGGAAAAAGCGTAAGTTAGTGGACGGTGGTCCGTAAAAATAGTAAACTCTCTTCCTTCAATTAATCTTTGGAAGTGCCGTACTGCCATGTAGATACCCAGTAATTCTCTATCAAACGTTGAGTATTTTCTTTGCGCATCGCTTAATTTTTGTGAGAAAAACCCTAGAGGTTGCCAGGAATGCCTTACTCTTTGTTGCAAAACCGCGCCGACGCAAGTCGCGCTGGCGTCAGTCATAATTGCTAACTCGGCATTACGCGATGGGTGAGCGGTCAGTACAGCGTTCTTAATGCCCTCTTTGCACTTTTCATAAGCCTTTTCGGCCTCTGCTGTCCAAGAAATGGGCGAATTATCATTCTTTTTTGAGTCCTTCAGGTACTCGTTGAGAATGTTTTGATATTCGGCGGCACGCGGTAAATTGTTTCTATAAAAATTAATCATCCCTAAAAATCTTCTTAATTCCTTAACCGTCTTGGGTTTAGGGAACTCGTCGATTGCTTTATATTTTTCCTCAGTCGGGCGTATTCCCTGGCTCGTTATATGATAACCTAGGAAATCCAATTCGCTCTGGAGGAAGCTGCATTTTTCTAAATTAATCGTAATCCCGTTTTCCTGTAGCCTTTGGAAAACCGTTTCTAGTTGCTGGAGTCCGGTTGTTTCGTCTGGAGCGCTTAATAAAATATCATCACAGAAGACAAATGTGAAATCTAAGTCACGAAATATGGAGTCCATGAATCGTTGAAACGTCTGGCCGGCATTACGTAAGCCAAAGGGCATTTTTGGAAATTCAAATAGCCCAAAAGGAGTGATAATTGCAGTTTTTTCGACTTCTTCCACAGGTATGCAAAAATAGGCCTTACGGATGTCAATTTTGCTGAATATTTTTCCGTTTTCCAAAATATATGTAAAATCGCTTAATCGTGGTAATGGGTATTTATCTGGAATTGTGACCTTATTCAACATTCTATAATCCCCACATGGCCTCCATTCACCATTTTTCTTTTTAACCATATGCAGTGGGCTAGCCCATGGGCTGTCGGATGGGCGACAAATTCCAAGCTCCATCATATTCTGGAATTCCTTCTTTGCGATATAATATTTATCCGGCGGAAGCGGTCTCGCTCGAGCGGAAACTGGGTGCCCTCTGGTGATGATGTGGTGTCTGACATTATGTTTAGGCGAATTTGCTAAAGATGATGGACGGGTAATGTCTTCGTATTTCTCTAAAATTTCCCTAACCTGTGGTTTCATACCTACGTCGATCGAGCGAATGCTGTGATGTGTTGCTCGGCTTAGGCCTGCGGGTGTTGTGAGTTCTGTAACTCTATCAATAAGTTTATTTCCCGCCAAATCTACTAATATTTTGTAGTGCTCCAAAAAATCGGCTCCTATTATAGGCTGGGACACGTCGGCGACAATAAATGTCCACACCAAGTTTCGGCGCAATCCCAGGTTGAGACTAAGTGTTTTTTCGCCGTATGTGTTTATCTTTGAGCCATTCGCGGCGTAAAGTTTATAGTGCTGATTAGGTGTTATTGTCTTTCTGTGTGGTTTGCATATAACTGAAACATTTGCCCCCGTGTCGATCAAAAACCTCATACCACTTTTTCGGTCGGTTACAATGAGGCGGTTAGACGGGTAAATAACACAGAGGTCCGCCATAGTCTGTGCATTCTTTAGTTTCCCTGGTTTTGCGGGATGCCTCCTTTTTTCCAATCACACGGCTTAACGCATCTCCGTGCATATTGACGGAATTTGTTATGATAATAACAAAACTGCCTGTCTCGGCTTTGCGACCTTGGCCTCTGCCTTGGCTGGAAATAATGCTGGTATGTGCTGCGTCGGCTGTTTTGCCGATCGTGCTTCATAGCGCACATTTCTAACTGCATTTCTTTTAATTGATTTAAAATTCCATTTATCGCTTCGTTTTCATTATCGTTTGCCTTAATCGCTGATACTTCGTTAATTTTTATATTTTCCATCATCTTGTCGGCGAGTTGACTAATCGTGTTTAAATCCGACTTTTCCGAGACAGCCAGGACAGTGGTGATTTGGGCCGGAAGTAACCTGAGCCACAATACTCGTATGGTTTCGTTTCCGACTGTCCCGGCCCCTAATTCCTGCATCCGGCGCAGAAGATGTGATGGCTTTTGATCTCCCAGGTCCATCTCGGTCAAAAGTTTCTGAAGGCGTTGCTGCTCGGATTCTTCAAAACTGTGGATTAAACGTTCTTTAATGGTCGCGTATTTTCCTGTCGTTGGAGGTGCCGTAATGATGTCACTGACCAAGATAATTTCATCCTTAGCCAGTTTTGAGACGACGATGCTGTATTTGTATTCGTCGCCTTGTTTCTGGGGGGTGAGTACTGCTTCCAGTTGCGAGAACCATAGGCGAGGTTGATCCTTCCAAAATTCCGGGATCCTTGAAGCGACGGTTGTAGTGGCCACTTCGTGTGATTCGGTGGAGCATGTGCTCATTTTGCAGGAAGATGGTTGAGACATGTTGACTTCGTTTTTCAAACTTGCACGAACACTGTTTTTTTTTTTAGAAGGTTATTTGTTCTTCGTCGGGGTCACCAAATATACCGAGCGACCGGGAGAGGAAGTGATACTTCTGTTGATGGTGTAAAAGTATATTTACTTACTTAAACTACGCGCTTAAATACTAAAATATAATTGTGACTTATCGCTAGCAGTACAGACGTAATCTCTTTTAGATAAAACTAATTATTATCTACTGAACAATCCCTATCTCAATCAGATAGGTATGTGCATACCGGCACAAGCATATACCAATTGCAAAACTATTATTCAAACAGATTTCTGTCATAAAAAATCAGATAAGATTTTGGTAAAAAGTAAAAAAACATGGTATGTTATTTTGTGTTCATCTTTGATAATTTGTAAAGTAGTATTTTTTATTGTTAGTAGCAGTTTCCCTAATAAATAAATCACATCAGTACCCAATGACTTGAGAATAATAGCCACCCTAAATGAGGTTACAAACCATTAAATAAATGAGAGCATTAACATAATGTTGTTGTTAAGACAACAACCCTGATAACGAGGTCCTGGGTGGAGCGGCTAGGTTTACCTGCACGTCTTCGCCGCGGCAACTTGTGGGCTCCAGCTCACGGATCTCGTCCAACAGCAGCTCCACTTCGTCGGTCGAGTACAGCTCGCTCACAGACACGTAGCGCGCCGGGGCCGCTTGCATATCACCCACACACTCGCCTACCGCCGAGCGCCTTCGCCTCGGCACCTCCTACCATCACCAAGATCATCACTAACAATGTACACCAATATCCCACAAACACTGCTGGATATTGTCACTCCATGGCGGGCGTTACCTTTTCCGAACGTTGACATTGATATTCCGCCCTCCTGTAAGTGGCCACATAATTTAAAGACAGTAATATTGTCTGTAAAAACGTTGACCTATAAACAAAACCATTCCTACGACGCTTTTCATTTCAGCACGCCATGTTTGATAACATATTTTTTTTATAATGTCTGACTGATTGACGGCAAAGAACATTATAACAGTCAGCCATGTATTTTCTGATAAAATTCATGTTTTAATTAAAGGATTAATTTCATTCATTATTTTATTTTTAGATTGAATCAATTTGTCTTTTCTTTGTAGGTGGACAAAACAACCGGAAATCCTATGACCTCGATCCTCTCAATGTCGTCGTAGCGTAGTAAAGTAAGTAATCAATATGCGTGCATTGCGTAGCATCACATTAAAGGTGAATTCGTCAATAAATATCAAATTCCTAAATCTTTTCGATTATTACTATCATCTTGGATCTACGAAAAATATTAAACGTATATATAATATTTGTTCTGTTGTTAAAGTGGAAAGAACGTATCGACAAATCCCTTTGCCTGCCTGCAAAGGCAATTTGGCGCCATCTTTTGATTGTTGAACTTACTTTTGAATCTTGACTTGAATTGAATAGGTACTCTTGCTCGATTACAAATTATTTATGAAGATCTTTATCTTGATAAACCGTTTTATATAAATAAGTAGTTTCTCACCATCCACGTGCGATACTAAGGTTCAAAAGACAGCTTTTTAACTTCTTTTGCTTTTACAAGTGCAATATTAATTTAGAAAATGCACTTTTAATGATGAAAGCATATTTACGAGATAGGGATTTATTGGAACCAAAGACAAAATAGGCAAGTATTTATCATACGTATTTAGTGTATGAAAAATGCCTGCTACCATCAATAATCAATGTAAAATTGTGGTGACTGTCGACCTTACATCTAGCAGCCACCATTTCTGTGGCGTAGCGTAGGCGAGGTAGGGAAAAGGCACAAGTCTGTATCTCTTACCCTACAACTTAGATTAGGTAATTCTCAACTCCCGCCGCTCATGACAAAATCATCTTGTGGTCTACGTCTTACTTTTAATATCAACGAAATTTCAGTTCTGCCTCTTATTATTAATCGTTGTTAAGAATCCCGGTACTAATAAATTATTCTTTAATGGAAGGAAGGAACGAATAAATAAAAGGAAAGTTAAGTAGCAAAAATTTATTAAAGTTTTACACTTCTCCAGTGTAGCACTAGTATTTATCACAGAATCATAAATCATGTGAAAAGCGGTGAAAGTATAGAAATATTTCTATAATGTAAGCTCAGTCAATGCAATGTACTGTACAGGCAGCAGCAAATCGAGTTGTAAATAACAGAAAAAGTTCTCCTCTCGATGTTGAAGCTATTGAGGAACTTGCAGATGTTAGTGTTGCTCACAGTACTTAAACAAATATAATTATTAGCTGCTTTTTATAAAATCTTGAATCTTATTTATATCTTTAGTCAACTGATTTCTATTACAATAATATTTGTACTCAAGTACTTAACCATTTTCAACAATCACATAATGTACTTATTTCCTTACAACTAGAAACAAAAAATAATCGTCAAGTCAGTTATGATATCCACAAAATATTGATATAAAGAAAAATGAAAAAGTAAATGCTATAAACTAATCAGATTGGTTTACATTTACATCAAGTCAAACATAAGCCTTTACACCGTAAAACTAAACTTACAAACTAATCAAAAAATATTCTAGAAACAAAAACATCAACCCTCCACAAATAAACAGAGGCAAGTTTAATACTTTTAACTAATGTAAACTTTTAATGATATTGAATACTGCTGATTCGGTAAAACGACAAAGTGATGGTAACGCTAGTTTAAACGACAAATAAGTGGAATAGAGTTTTTTTGTACTTCGGTATTTTGTTTCCCTAATTTTAATATCGTTTCTAAATGGCGAAAATAAGATCAGAAAACTGAAAGTTCACGCCGTGTTTATTTGTAAGGGTCGAACGGTGATGGCGTCGGTCAAAAGATTTTATTTTGTCAAACCAATAACGTCCTTACACTAGTCAATACTTAATGAGGTAGCGAGATAACCGTAAAATCACATGAAACGCACATTTACTGTAAGTCTGTCAACCTAGAGGCTGGTTTTGGGTCCGAAGCCGGGCGGCGGGCGCTCGCCGGCCGGCAGCGGCTCGATCTGGAAGGGCAGCAGCGGGCGGTCCGTCTGCGTGCCCGCCGCCACCAGCCGGAACTCCGCCGCCTCGGGGTTCAGCGCCGACCGCGCCGTCCGCACGCACGTCGCCATCGTCACCATCGTCGACGCCACCGTCGTCGACGACGCCACACTCGACGACGCCACACTAGGCGCACGCTCGCCCGCCGGCGCGCCGCCCGCAGTCGACGGCAGAGCCTCGCGCATCGCACGCGTAATGGCATCCGACATGTATTTCTGCGCTATCTCAGGGTTCGCACTGCACAACACCTTGAAGATTTCGCATTCCGATTTCGTGAGCATGACTCCTCCGACGGGTGCAGGGGGCGTGGCCGTCGCCGCCGGACGGGGGAATTCCCGCGACGAGGGTTCGGCAGGCGGACCGTCCCGCGCCGGGTTCGGGTTCGCATCCGGACGGAAGAAATTTCCAGGCGGGTGTTGCACAAGCGGGTGTTGCACAGGCGGGTGTTGTACAGGCGGGTGTTGCACAGGCGGGTGTTGCATGGACGGGTGTTGCAGAGGCGGGTGTTGCACAGACGGGTGGTGCAGATTGTGAAAGCTATGCGCGCCGTGCGGACCGAGCGGGCCAGGGGGACCGGGCATGTACCCGGGCATCGGCGACGGACAGACCGGGGGATAGAAGGGGACCGGCTCAGGGAAAGGGCAGAAGCTACCGTACGAATGTAGCGGCATCATCGGAGGGTAAGGATGCGGCGGCGGGGGCGGCGGTCGGGGGTGCTGGTAGAGGCGGGGCGGGGGCGGGAGCTGAGGCATAGACGGCTGAGACATCGGCGGCTGCATGAGAGGGACTCTATTGAATATCTCGGCGGGGGCCGACTTGCCGGCGGGCGCGGCGTGGGGCTGCGGGGGGAGCGAGGCGGGGACGAACTCGGGGGCGGACGCGCGGATGGCTTCGGGCGGAGACGCGGGGTCCATCTGGAACGAGTCGTCGCTCATCGAGGAGGAGGAGGGCGGGGGCGAGGGGGCGGGGGCGGGGGCGGGGGCGGGCGGCTCGGCGGGCGGCAGCGGCGGCACGCACGAGGGCACGTGGCGGCGGTACTCGTCGACGAACTCGAGCGCGATGCCGTCGCGCAGGTAGCCGTGGATGTCGGCGAAGTTGGGCGTGGCGCCGGCCTCCAGCGCGCCGAACGTCGGGTGCAGGTGCGGCGCCGCCTGCAACACGCGGGTCGTCGGGCCGGGCCGGGGGGGGGCGGGGGGGGGCCGCACTTCGGGGCTAGACTGTTCGACAACGAGTGCTCGTGTGCACGATCCGCCACTCCGTACCGCCGCCGCACCTCTGCGTTGTGTAGACGAGACGCGTTAAGTCCGCCGCCACCGCCGCCGCTGCCCCGCCACCTCGCTGATAATGGTTTTCCACCGCAAACGCTTAGAAACCTTTGTTTTGTCATCGTTTCTCTACGCGGAAAATCGCGTTCCATCCACTAGCGTGGGAAAGTGTTTTGTAATTAACATTAACTTCTTTTTCAACTGGATATGTCAATGGAACACTTATGATCTTCATGGCTAGCGATCTGTTCCTACCGACTGTGGTATGGTGAAATCGAGCAGTGACGGCGCGGTGGCGATCTTCACGCGTCTAGTCTACACAGCGCAAAGGTGCAGGGGTGGCGGTACCGCACCGGCGCGGCGGCGGCGTTCACGAGCCCGAACGTTAAATTTTGGGAAACGTGAACTTTAGGTTAATTCGAAATGTCTAACACCGAAATCTGACCGACGCCACCTTAAAAATGAGAAAAACCCGACTCGCTTTATAAAAAAATCAGTAAAAATATTATTTAATTAAAATTAAATATTTAACGGCAATTTTAGGAGTTATAAAGCGAGTCAAACTCCACTCGGACTATTCGAACGACAGTAATTCTCGGTCGACCCTAGCGTCGGCACTTTCGGTGGCAACTGGTAACCGAAAATATGATATGACACAAAACTATCCCTTCGAAACAGTTTCCTGTAGCCACCGAAGTGACTACGCAGGGGTCGAATACGAATTACCGCCCGAACGGCTTTTAGATAGCCCCTCAGTATGAACCACATTAATTAACCAATTATACAAAGTGTCAATTTTATTCAGACAATTCCGAACTCAACGGAACTCGGCTCGGACTCGGCACGGTATACCGTATGTCATCCCTATCTCGAACATTATGTAAAGCCCTTTAATAGCAATCGCCATCAATTTGCCATACACCATACATCTAACCTTTACTCGCCTAAAATCATTTGTTCGGTGCAGTGTGACGTGCGACTGACGTCACACGACTGTCATCGATGCGCTTGCACTGAATGACATAGTTTTAATTTTAGTATGTATATTTCCGCGGACTGGTGCGGCTCAACATTTATAACATTTGTTACGTGGTGCTTGAACATTATATTTTTTTAATACTAGAGGCCGGGCGCGGTTTCACCTGCGTGGTTCGCGTTCCCGTGGGAACTTTGGGATCATTTATAGCCTATGTTACTACTCGGGGTCTAAGGATTCTCTATACCAAATTTCGTCAAAATCGGTCCAGTAGTTTTTGAGTTTATTCGTTACATACAAAAATACAAATCTTTCCTCTTTATAATATTAGTATAGATTAACATGCTTTTATTTAACCTTTAACATTTTTAAAACCAACAACCTCAGCTCCTCAAGCATCATTAATCACTATTTCTAACGTTCGTTCCGAGTGTTAAATTACGCTCTACCTAGCTAGTAGCTATTGGGCAAACAAGTTCTACCGATAACCAATTTATTGAAGATATTGTGTTTTTTTAACCCGATTATGCATTTTGTTTAACAATGTCACGGTAGTAGTCATAGTATGCAACAAAGTTTAAGCAAGCATACTATAAAAGGGAGAACAAAATCTATGGCTAAACAATGATATGTGTAAAAAGTAGTCAGGTAAATTAGAGCATTGGACCGGATTTTCAAAGGTCGTGGGTTCGAGTCCCATCTGAGAATTCACTTGTGGTCGAGTTGGTTCTTTCCAATATTTTTATATTGAAAATTTATCATAAGTATAGAATAAATGATTTTAGGCGAGTCAAAAAGTATCCGCAAAATATATCATATTACAATGCGAGTCAACTCAAACAAAACTTAACACAATAATAGAATTTAAAGTTAAATGCCAACTAGATATCAAAAGAGATACTAACTAAACGATGACTCAAGCGAGTTCTACTTATAGTATGCTCGCAAAGTAATGTTATCACAATATCACAATATAAGGTTTAATATAAAAAGAAACAAATGTATAGCAATAAAGTAAGTCAGGCGAGTTTCATAACAATTTAATTATACTAAGCGATTTGTTAACATTTCATTAATCATCTTCTATCTAATTTAATCGAAACTAAGTTAAATAATTAAATCTACTTCGAGAGTGCTCAGACTCAGAACACTTACGAATATCAAAGAAGCTATGCCATCGGTCCGTAATTCTACGATAGTAGTAGAACCAGCTGGTTTATTACGTCTAACAAATACTACACGACCAAGACAATTAGGCGCATGACGTGAATGCGGTTTTGAACTTTTGGAACCTGCAGCCCACTTGTATCACCGTACTTCTCCTATTATCTAATTTATTAGCGCTACAGTGATTAACTGATTGATTACCTATCTTGAAATATTGGTTTTTAATTAGATTTTTAAGTTTTTCTCAGCTGTCATGCGCCTAATTGTCTTGGTCAGATACTACTATAAATTGAAAGCTATTACAAATAACTGTTGAAAACATCGCCCGCATTTTTAAATTACCATCAGCACAGCCACTTATGAAATTTAAAAACAATGAGTTGGAGAAAGAACAAAAAAATCAACGCTGCAATTTCATCGCTAAAGCGAGTCTGCGCCTCAGCATGCGACTCGAAACCGACACTACAGTTTCGGGAGGAGAATCATCAGGATCTACTTCGGCATCGAGTTCAGGAGACGTCGGAGATCGAGCGGATACTAAAGAGGTCTCAGTGTGGAGTTTTAGTTTCGAGTGGAGCGCTTGAAGGCGGGCCAGTTTCGACGAGGCCGAGGGAAGGCTGGGGGTAGGGACGAAGTGGAGTGCTCGGAGGCGGGCCAGTTTTGACGAGGGAGAGGTAGGTGTAGGGGTTACGGTGCCGTCAGTTGCCCACGCGGGCAATGGGGTTGCGCCGCAGGCGTCAGCTTCCCACGTGGGCAAGCGGCGCGGCGGACGTCCGTCCACCTCGGAGGCGGACGCCGATATGTCGCTGGCGGCGTCCGCGTCGTCCGCATCTCCCTCCCCGTCCCCTCCCTTGCCCAGGCCCACGATGGTGCACAGCAGCGAGCGCACGTCGGCGGGGGGCAGCGGGGCACTCGCGGGGGGCAGCGGGGCACTCACCGGGGGCGCGCCGCCGCACGCGTCCGCGTGCCCCGACCGGACCAGCTCCTTGTCGATGAAGATGTCGTCCTCGGTCTGGGTGTTCACTAGGAATACTTCCAGGATGTCCTCCTGGGGGAACGACAACATATAGCATTACGATTCATACTTATTTTAAATGCTAAGGCGATTCCTACACTGTAATGCGTTCTGTGATTAAAGTGATCTTTAAGGAATATAATATGTATTCCATGCGGACGAAGTTGCGGACAAAACTATACTATAAGAAGACTAAACAACTAAATTTGTTTGTATCGATTTTACTTCTATTACAACCGTGATTATAGCAGTTTTCTTCTTATCCAATTAGTAGCCACCTCTAGTGTCAAGAGTTTATCAAGCCGCCTCTAAGGCCTCTGACTTGGCTTAACGACTGTAATCAAATGACAACAGCCAGGACCGACGATTTAACGTGCCGTCCCAAGCACGGAAGCGCTCAGTTATAATGCCACTTTACGGTCACCCATTCGACACCTGACCGGACCGAACTTTACTTAACAAACGTGATCGAATACGATCAGTCTGTCAAACGCGACCATGAGCGCTTCTACTACTACTTATACTTACTTACTTCTACTTATTACGGCAGTGACATGTGGTCACAATGGAGAAAGCCATTCACAGCGTTTTTCTCCCTGTGTGATGAAATAAACAGAAATAATGATATCTATAGGAGACTAAGTAACCGACTCGCAGTGTTGACGTAATTAAGTTAGATCAGTATAAATGTCAAACATATTGTCGCAGGCAGTTAGTAGCAAAAATAAATTCATTGAAGACAGACGTTTTTTACTTGTGCGAAATCCACGCAATCTAAAATAGACCTTATACCAATTAACATATGGTCGACATCGAGCCGGATCATAAAGTTGTTTACGTAAATGCATCGAGCGCCGGGCCGTCCTGGAGAACAATAGGACCCCGCATTCCACAGCGATAAGAAGCGACTCGATCATTTTTTTGTGCAGTTATAAACTATTCAATACACAAATAAGTAAAAATTATCAAGCTATCGAAGAGAACATTGTTTATTTGTGTAAAATAACATTGCGTGATTAACATTAACGTTATTAGTGGTATATAAAGTGACGAACAATAGCTACTATGGAACAAATACAAAGTGTTTTAGAAAGTACGACGGAATTACTTAAGAAAACCCAAATAAACTTAAAAAAGTGTCCGAAATCAAGACTTACAACGGGTTACATACAAACACGTATTCAATGCATCGAAGAATACTGGGCTAACTACAAACAAGCTCACACGGAATTAGTGAAAATGACTACGCGGGAACAACGCGGTGCTATGCCTTATTTTTTAAAAGAAGAATACTATGCTCAAGAAGACTTGTACTTAACAATGCTTGCCGACCTGAGAGATTTACTGGTAGTAAACGCGCAATCCGTTTCATCACCAAAGTCTACCACCTCATTGGAAGTACAAGGACACGCACAAGTGAAGTTACCGCGCATACAACTCCCTGCTTTTTCTGGAAATTATGAAGAGTGGCCCACGTATAATGACTTATTCCTCTCCTTAGTACATAACAACTCGTCACTTACCAACGTTCAGAAGCTCCACTATCTCAAGACAAGTATTACTGGCGAAGCAGCAGCATTACTTAAGCACATTCAAGTAACAGATTCGAATTATTGTCAAGCATGGGATATACTGAAAAAACGTTTTGGAAATAAACGTTTAATTGTGAATTCCTTATTAAAACGATTGTTTGCTCAAAGAAAATGTACGTCACAGACATCAGCTCAGATAAAGTGTTTATTGGACACCACCAACGAAATCATGAATAGTCTGCAAAACCTTGGCGTATCAACGGGCTCTTGGGATCCAATAATAGTATTTCTGGCTGTGCAGAAGCTGGACTCAGAGTCACATAAGGAGTGGGAACAAAATGCTTATACTGAAAATAAGGAAGAACTGTCTAAGTGGGAAGACTTGAAGAAGTTTCTAGAATCGAAGTTTCAAACCTTAGAACTTATCACACCGCCTTCAGCACCTAGAGAGAGGACAACAGCACGAGAACGAGTATTCCATGTTTCTACGTCCGAAAAATGCTGTACTATGTGTAAAGACAATCACACTCTAAGCCGCTGTAAAGTTTTTTCGAAAATGCAACCTTCTGAACGAAATCTATACGTACAAAGTAATAAACTCTGTTTCAATTGCTTGGCCCCAGGGCATTCGGCGTTCAGATGTCGTGTGCCAATGTCCTGTCGTGTGTGTAGAAAACGCCATCACTCCCTTCTTCACCAAGCGAGTAATACAGATGCACCGGCGTCGTCACCTCCACCAGAACCTATGCAAGCGACGTCATCATCCCAAGCTCAAGCAACTGTGGAAGAAAAGTCTGTTCATACTACAATGGCGAAATCTAACAAAGAAGATGAGCGTACAGTCTGTTTACTGGCAACAGCAGTAGTGATATTACGAGGAGAGCATGGACACACTACTGTACTCAAGGCGCTCATCGATTCAGGGTCGCAAGCATGTTTTATCAGCGAGAAAGCTGTTCAAGCACTTAAACTAGAACGAAAGCAAGTAAATCTTATCGTTACGGGTATGGAATCCATGAAGGTACCTGTAAAGCAAGAGGTCAAATTTCAAGTTATGTCACGATGGGAACCTAATTTCGAGTTACCTATACAAGCCTACGTGATGTCCAAGCATTTGACTACCAACTTACCTTCAAATACGAAGCTCCTGAATGACTGGCCGCATCTGAAAGGTCTCAATTTAGCAGATCCAAATTTTTGTGTATCTGGAACCATGGACTTGCTATTGGGCGTAGATGAATATGCGAAAATAATACAACCAGGACTAATCAAAGGTCCCCCAGGTACTCCTTGTGCTCAGAAAACCAACCTGGGATGGATCGTGATGGGAGGCATGAATATAAAAGTTAACACACGTGAGAAGTCCTTGATGGCCATGACAGAAGACACGAACATAGAAGATTTACTAAAAGCAATGTGGGAAATAGATACTGATACGAAAAGAAAACTTACCAAAGAAGAGCAGCTATGTGAAGATATATATGAAAAGACACATATTAGAAATGAGAACGGAAGATATGCAGTGAAGTTACCCTTTAAAACAGAAACGCCAATCGCACCTGATGGAAATACAAGAGAGGTAGCTTTAAGGAGATTCATGCAGCTAGAAAGAAGATTTGATAGAAATTCAGAACTGAAAGAAAAATATACAAAGGTGATAGAAGAATACAAAGAATTGGGTCATATAGAAGAAGTACCTGTGGAAGAAATAGAAAATAGATCAGTGTACTTACCTCATCACGCCGTCATCCGCCAGGACAAGGAGTCAACCCAAACACGCGTAGTATTCGACGCTTCCTGCAAAGGTTCCAACGGAGTCTCCTTAAACGACGAACTCTTACCTGGGCCGGTGTTACAAGATGACCTGAGAAACATAATTATGAGGTGGCGTTGTCACGCTGTAGCTTTTGTGTCAGACATAACAAAAATGTATCGAATGATATTGATGCAAAAAGAAGATACTGATTACCAAAGAATCCTATGGAGAAGTGATCCTACAGATGATATTAAAGATTATAGACTTCTGACTGTAACATTCGGAACAGCTTCAGCCCCGTATCTTGCCATCAAAACACTCCAACAGCTGGTCGCAGACGAAGGTGTTCACTATCCTGCAGCTTCTGAAATATTAAAAGAACAATTTTATATTGATGATTGCATGTCTAGTTGTGATAGCGTCTCAGAGGCAGTTCTAGTCAGCCAAGAACTCAGAGAACTTTTGCATCGTGGTGGTTTTGAACTTAAGAAATGGGCTTCCAACAGTGCCGAATTTATGCGAAGTATAAAACCAAATGAGAGGTCGTCAAAAGCACATATAGATTTGGAAATGAATGGGGTCATCAAAGCACTTGGTATTCAGTGGAATTTAAGTGAAGATCAATTTGAATACAACTTAAACTTACCTCCAATGAATAATAAAGTTACCAAACGAAGCATCCTCTCAGATATACAGAAGTTATTTGACCCATTAGGTTGGATAGCTCCAGGTACCGTGTTAGCAAAAATTCTAATTCAAAAACTGTGGCTAGAAAAGGTGAATTGGGATGAGCACCTCAACGATCACTTGGTAAAAGAATGGGTAGAAATTCGCTCAGACCTTGAAAATGTAAATGAGATCCACATTGGCAGATGGATAGGAATAACAAATGCAAACAAAGGCACTGTAGAACTTCATGGTTTCAGTGACGCCTCAGAGCAGGCCTACGCTTCAGTGGTATATTGTCGTATTAAAGGCCAAGATGGTTCATACAAGACATCCCTCATCGCTGCGAGAACCAGAGTAGCTCCTCTTAAAACTCTGTCGTTACCACGTCTTGAACTCTGTGGAGCATTGCTTGCCTCTAGATTGCTAAAACAAGTTGCAACAGCGATGAAAATACCACCTTCACAAGTATTTGCATGGACGGATTCATCTATCGTCATATCATGGTTATTTGGAGAACCGGGGCGATGGAAGACGTTTGTCGCCAACCGCGTTGTCGAAATTACATCCACCGTCAACAGTAGCCAGTGGCATCATGTCCAATCATCTGACAATCCTGCAGACATAGCATCCAGAGGAATGTTTGTAAAAGACTTAAGGAAATGTGATCTTTGGTGGAAGGGACCAGAATGGTTGTCAAAAGAAAGCATAGAATTTACAAGACCAAACATCACACCCACTGAATTAGAAATGAAAAAAAGAACAATACAAACATTAACGCTAACAAATTGTACAGAAGAAGAAAGAGGAAAGGAGTTATCCAAGAGGTTTGAAGAATTTAACACATTAAATGAGTTGGAAAGAACAATAACATACTGTAAGAGATTTTTAAATTACAAGAAAAATAATAAAAAAGAAATTATCGGTGAAAACATTAGTACTGAAGAAATGGAAGAAGCATTAAACATTTGTATAAAGAAGGTACAAGAAGAAGAATTCAATGAAGAGATTCTTTCGTTGAAGACAAAGAAACAAGTTAAAAGAACAAGCAAACTTAAAACATTAGATCCATATTTGGATGAAGAAGGAACCCTCAGGGTGGGCGGAAGACTACGAAATGCAAATTTAGAAGAAAATAGTAAGCACCCAATCATATTGGGCAAAAACAATAACTTAATTCCACTCATCATCGCTGAAGCTCACACCAGAACCTTGCATGGAGGGATTCAGCTGGTGTTATGCCATCTACGTTCCAAATACTGGATACTTGGTGCTATGAGCCTGGTTAAAAGACATATCCACCGATGTCTGATATGTGCCAAGCAAAATGCAAAGGTCAGAACGCAAGTCATGGGAGATTTGCCTTCAGTACGTGTGACACCAGCACGACCATTTATAAATGCAGGTGTAGATTTCGCCGGTCCATATCAGATCCTATGGAGTAAAGGCCGAGGAGCTAAAACGCATAAGGCATACATCGCTATTTTTATTTGTATGTCAACCAAGGCGATTCATTTAGAGTTGGTTGGAGATATGACATCTGAAGCATTCGTTGGAGCATTTAAAAGGTTTTCTGCCAGGAGAGGCAAATGTGCTCATATTTGGAGCGACCAGGGCAGAAATTTTGTTGGTGCAAACAAGGAGCTGACAGACGCCTGGAAGGCAGCATGTTTAGAGTTTGAAGGAGAAATTACTGACAAATTGGCAAACGACGGCACTCAGTTGCATTTCATCCCGGCCTACTCGCCTAATTTCGGAGGACTCTGGGAGGCCGGAGTGAAATCTATCAAGCACCACTTGAAAAGGATCCTGACAGCAAATTTGACGTTTGAAGAAATGTCAACAGTGCTCTGCAGCATCGAAGCCTGTCTAAATTCACGTCCCCTGTGCCCAATTGATCTATCCGATGAAAAGACAGAACCATTAACTCCTGGCCATTTTCTCATTGGAGAAGCACCTATTTCAGTACCAAGTCCGAGCCTGAGAGATGCAAAAATTGGATACTTGACACGTTGGCAATATACTCAAAAATTAGTCAATGATTTTTGGTCTCGGTGGCAAAAAGAGTATTTGTCTCGTCTCCAACAACGACCTAAGTGGCTTAAAAGAGAAAATGAATTTAAGACGGGAGACATCGTCTTGATTAAGCAAGATAATCTTCCTCCAGGAAAATGGGCCCTAGGTCGCATAACTGACAAACACCCAGGGCCGATGGACTGACAAGAGTGTATAGTGTTAAAAGTGGTGATTCTATAGTTAAAAGATGTGTCACTAAATTATGTGCATTACCTGTTGATACATGTTGATGTGTTTGCCCACCTTAGATTCTTTGTTTATAAAGTCAGAAAATTGCCAATTATGATGTGGTACTTACCAAATTATGTTAACTTAAA
This sequence comes from Chrysoteuchia culmella, assembly GCA_910589605.1. Classification (NCBI taxonomy): domain Eukaryota; kingdom Metazoa; phylum Arthropoda; class Insecta; order Lepidoptera; family Crambidae; genus Chrysoteuchia; species Chrysoteuchia culmella. The sequence continues at coordinate 20,001,890 of OU342658.1, read as the reverse complement.
TTAAAAAATCCTAATATTATCAATGTATAACTAGATTAAGAAATTCATTGTTTGAAAGGACTATACTAGTCCTTTGGTGGGCGGTTTATGTTGACGTAATTAAGTTAGATCAGTATAAATGTCAAACATATTGTCGCAGGCAGTTAGTAGCAAAAATAAATTCATTGAAGACAGACGTTTTTTACTTGTGCGAAATCCACGCAATCTAAAATAGACCTTATACCAATTAACACGCAGAATTATAAAGCTGCAGTGGCAGTGGACGGGATACGTAGCGAGATCCGCCGTTAGCCGTCGGGGTGGGGCTAGTTGCCCCTGATAAGGTGGACCGACGATCTGGTGTGTCGCTGGCAGCCTGCTACCGATCGTCGTGGAGACCTTTGGGGGAGGAGGCGGCTCACCTCAGCGTGGACGCCGACCACGTTGGCGACGAGGCGCGCGTCGCTGACGAGCCGCAGGAAGTGCGCGGCGGCGGCGTGCGGCCAGCGGCGGGGCGGCTCACCTCAGCGTGGACGCCGACCACGTTGGCGACGAGGCGCGCGTCGCTGACGAGCCGCAGGAAGTGCGCGGCGGCGGCGTGCGGCCAGCGGCGGGGCGGCTCACCTCAGCGTGGACGCCGACCACGTTGGCGACGAGGCGCGCGTCGCTGACGAGCCGCAGGAAGTGCGCGGCGGCGGCGTGCGGCCAGCGGCGGGGCGGCTCACCTCAGCGTGGACGCCGACCACGTTGGCGACGAGGCGCGCGTCGCTGACGAGCCGCAGGAAGTGCGCGGCGGCGGCGTGCGGCCAGCGGCGGGGCGGCTCACCTCAGCGTGGACGCCGACCACGTTGGCGACGAGGCGCGCGTCGCTGACGAGCCGCAGGAAGTGCGCGGCGGCGGCGTGCGGCCAGCGGCGGGGCGGCTCACCTCAGCGTGGACGCCGACCACGTTGGCGACGAGGCGCGCGTCGCTGACGAGCCGCAGGAAGTGCGCGGCGGCGGCGTGCGGCCAGCGGCGGGGCGGCTCACCTCAGCGTGGACGCCGACCACGTTGGCGACGAGGCGCGCGTCGCTGACGAGCCGCAGGAAGTGCGCGGCGGCGGCGTGCGGCCAGCGGCGGGGCGGCTCACCTCAGCGTGGACGCCGACCACGTTGGCGACGAGGCGCGCGTCGCTGACGAGCCGCAGGAAGTGCGCGGCGGCGGCGTGCGGCCAGCGGCGGGGCGGCTCACCTCAGCGTGGACGCCGACCACGTTGGCGACGAGGCGCGCGTCGCTGACGAGCCGCAGGAAGTGCGCGGCGGCGGCGTGCGGCCAGCGGCGGGGCGGCTCACCTCAGCGTGGACGCCGACCACGTTGGCGACGAGGCGCGCGTCGCTGACGAGCCGCAGGAAGTGCGCGGCGGCGGCGTGCGGCCAGCGGCGGCCGCGGGCGGCGGGGCGGACGCCGGCGAGGCGCGCGCGGAGGGCCATGGCCTCCAGCCGGCCCCACTTGCGCAGCAGCGGCTTCAGCGCCGACACCTTCGCCGTCTCCACCGTGCCGTAGTCCACGTGACGGACCTGTCGGCGATTAACAGAACTGGTCCTATGGCTCATTTTATTTTATATGGAAAACTGACAGTTTTTAAAAATACAACAGTAATAATAGGACTATAGTGCGAAACACGCCTTGAAAGTTTTCACTTATAGATGTTGATCCAAAATCCAAATACATATGAAAGTCATTACAAATTAAGAATACATATTAAACAAGAAAATATACTAGAAAAAAGCAACTAGTCTCATGTCGCCCTCATGTCGCAACTAGTTGCTTTTTTCTAGTATATTTTCTTGTTTAATATGTATCACATAAAAATAGCATTGTAAAATGCAAAATTAAAAAGTTATAATAAATTATTGGTGTTCTTAGTGCGATATCTCTCGAGTCTCAAGTGACTGAGTGAACGATTTTGAGTTTAATTAAAACATAAACAACAAATTAATATTATAAGCCGAAACTACACAGCCGAAATATCAGGGCCCCATAATTCCTAAGTCAAAGTCAAAATATTTTTATTTAAATAGACTTATAGATAAGTGCTTTCGAATCTTTTTCTTTTTCCTACCAGCCATTCAGGACATCTTTAACTTAACGGAACACAAATCTTCAGTCTTGAAATTTAAATATAACAGGAAAAATTTCTGATACTCAGTTATTAGAATATTTTCCTATTAAACATTTACAATAATTATGTTGTTACGCTAATATCACATCCAAGCATTGTGGTCTTTTAAATGATCATCTACCTTGTAATAACTTTTGCTTAAAAGCGTCTTTTAAATTTATGCAAAGGCAATTCAACCTTTCCCCAAAAACGAGCGTCTACTTTCTCAAGTCGAAAGAAGAAGAGTCCTAAGAATATTAGTGATAGTAATGGCCCTTAACCCTCTCACAACAATTATGTTTTATAGTACTACTTTATTGCCGATACGGTAGGTCTTACACCTTTTACTGGTTGACTGGTAGAGAATGCCTGATGGCATTAAGTCCGCCATTTGCTGTATTTTTTTATATTGCAATTAAGAATAAATAAATATAAAATACTGACTTTAACCGTGTCACTGTCGAGGACGCGCACGATGAGCGATCGATGCCAGTCACGCTCGTAGATACACGTACAATAATGTCCCACGCGGACGGCGCCCAGCGCCAGCGAGCGGTCCCGCCCTTCGCCCCACGTGTAGTACTTGCTGCAGTACAAAATTCACGGTTACTTGTCAACACAGCTATACGGCTATTCTGTAACTCTAACAGCTCCAGTTTAAAAGTTCAGTAAAAATTTAATACATTTCAACTTTCCACTAAGTTCAAGCTGCAATATAAAATGATCCTTCGAGCCGGATTTGATAGACGATTGCGTAAGCTATCAGAGTTACAGAATAAGCTTAGTTGACCAATTTAATATTCAAAAACTGCTCAAAAATGCAAAGCAGACTAGGAAAATGATGAAGTGTCAATATTCATAAAGATGAGTAACTCTCAAGTCATCTCGTCGATGAGGCGTCACGCCAGAAGTGTCACCATTACCTGACATCGGCGTACGGTTGGCATGGTAGAGGGACTCACGTCATCTCGTCCATGAGGTCGCACATGGCCTCGTAGCGTGACCACCCCGAGGCACAGTAGCCAGAAGTGTCACCATCACCTGACATCGGCGTACGGTCGCCATGGTAGCGGGACTCACGTCATCTCGTCCATGAGGTCGCCCATGGCCTCGTAGCGTGACCACCCCGAGGCACAGTAGCCAGAAGTGTCACCATCACCTGACATCGGCGTACGGTCGCCATGGAGCGGGACTCACGTCATCTCGTCCATGAGGTCGCCCATGGCCTCGTAGCGTGACCACCCCGAGGCACAGTAGCCAGAAGTGTCACCATCACCTGACATCGGCGTACGGTCGCCATGGTAGCGGGACTCACGTCATCTCGTCCATGAGGTCGCCCATGGCCTCGTAGCGTGACCACCCCGAGGCACAGTAGCCAGAAGTGTCACCATCACCTGACATCGGCGTACGGTCGCCATGGGAGCGGGACTCACGTCATCTCGTCCATGAGGTCGCCCATGGCCTCGTAGCGTGACCACCCCGAGGCACAGTAGCCAGAAGTGTCACCATCACCTGACATCGGCGTACGGTCGCCATGGGAGCGGGACTCACGTCATCTCGTCCATGAGGTCGCACATGGCCTCGTAGCGTGACCACCCCGAGGCACAGTAGCCAGAAGTGTCACCATCACCTGACATCGGCGTACGGTCGCCATGGAAGCGGGACTCACGTCATCTCGTCCATGAGGTCGCACATGGCCTCGTAGCGTGACCACCCCGAGGCACAGTAGCCAGAAGTGTCACCATCACCTGACATCGGCGTACGGTCGCCATGGAAGCGGGACTCACGTCATCTCGTCCATGAGGTCGCACATGGCCTCGTAGCGTGACCACCCCGAGGCACAGTAGCCAGAAGTGTCACCATCACCTGACATCGGCGTACGGTCGCCATGGAAGCGGGACTCACGTCATCTCGTCCATGAGGTCGCACATGGCCTCGTAGCGTGACCACCCCGAGGCACAGTAGCCAGAAGTGTCACCATCACCTGACATCGGCGTACGGTCGCCATGGAAGCGGGACTCACGTCATCTCGTCCATGAGGTCGCACATGGCCTCGTAGTGGTCGGGCCCGAGGCGCAGCAGCCAGAAGTGCGAGGGCGAGTACACCTCGCCCACCATCACCTCCAGCAGGTCCCCGGGCGCCACGCGGTCGAGGCTCGCGCCGGGGATGCTCTCCGCGAAGTGCATGCAGTCCGCCGGGAACACGTCCGGGTCCTGCCGATGCCGCACACACGATGGTCAGTCACAACCGGCCCCTGCCTCGACCTCACACCCCTGACCGATATAACATTTTAAACTTTCGCATTCCATTACACTTGTAGTTCAGAGCAACAGGACTCATAAAGTTGCAACGGGGCTGTAACAACACAACCAAATCTACGGGAAGACTCTTCATCATACCTGATGTTAAGTATTGATAAGGCTGAAGATGGTAGCGAGCCACACACGGAATCCCCAATCACTGAGGAACTGGCTATCTTATCTTTAACTGTCGGAACACAACAATGCTGATGTTGTTATGGCGTCAGGCTTAGATAAAATGGTGGTAGCTAGCCAGGCAGACTCACAACCAAACCGAATATAATATGTACCACCGCTGGGAATCGAACCCGGGACCCCTGGGTCTGATACTGGTGTTTGAACCACTAGACCACAGTTGGTTAAAAGTTCAGAGCAAGCTGTAAGTACATTATGTATGTCTTAATAAATATCACACTTGAGTCTCGTTGCTCGGAACATATTACTGACCAAAATTCTGCTACTCTGACACTTTTTTCAGTTATGTTACTAATATTATAAATGCGAAAGTATACCAGTTTGTTACTTTTGTTACTTTTTCATACAAACACTACTGAAACGATTTGGATGAAATTTGGCACAAGGATAGAAGCTGGTCTCAATTAAAAACAACATAGGCTAGTTTTTATCCTGATGTTATTAAAACGTGATGGCTCACGTTTTAATGGGCTGAACACATTTATATAAAAGGACCTTACACAACATGTATGGAAAAGCTGTTCGGTTGATTTGGATGAAATTTTGAGAAAATATTATCTATGCAGGGTCTTTTTTAGTTTATATATAGCCTGGATACATAACATAACATACACTTTATTCCAATATTCCCACGGTAAAACAAAAGGTAAACTCACAAAGTCGATTCCTGGCAGCGCATCATCTGGGTCGACAGGTGCGATGGAGACAGATCTCGGTCTTGGCGCCCGTCGCACGCGCGGTGGCGGCGCGGAGCTGGGGTGCGTCAGCAGCCAGTTGCCGGAGTCGGCCGGCGACGCCCGCACCGCCGCCTCCAGCGCCAGCACCAGGCTCAGCACGCTCGTGTAGCCCAGCCGGCTGAAGTCCAGCTCGCGCCCGTACCGCTCCCTACACCGCACACATCATCACGTCAGCGAGCACCAGGCTCAGCACGCTCGTGTAGCCCAGCCGGCTGAAGTCCAGCTCGCGCCCGTACCGCTCCCTACACCGCACACATCATCACGTCAGCGAGCACCAGGCTCAGCACGCTCGTGTAGCCCAGCCGGCTGAAGTCCAGCTCGCGCCCGTACCGCTCCCTACACCGCACACATCATCACGTCAGCGAGCACCAGGCTCAGCACGCTCGTGTAGCCCAGCCGGCTGAAGTCCAGCTCGCGCCCGTACCGCTCCCTACACCGCACACATCATCACGTCAGCGAGCACCAGGCTCAGCACGCTCGTGTAGCCCAGCCGGCTGAAGTCCAGCTCGCGCCCGTACCGCTCCCTACACCGCACACATCATCACGTCAGCGAGCACCAGGCTCAGCACGCTCGTGTAGCCCAGCCGGCTGAAGTCCAGCTCGCGCCCGTACCGCTCCCTACACCGCACACATCATCACGTCAGCGAGCACCAGGCTCAGCACGCTCGTGTAGCCCAGCCGGCTGAAGTCCAGCTCGCGCCCGTACCGCTCCCTACACCGCACACATCATCACGTCAGCGAGCACCAGGCTCAGCACGCTCGTGTAGCCCAGCCGGCTGAAGTCCAGCTCGCGCCCGTACCGCTCCCTACACCGCACACATCATCACGTCAGCGAGCACCAGGCTCAGCACGCTCGTGTAGCCCAGCCGGCTGAAGTCCAGCTCGCGCCCGTACCGCTCCCTACACCGCACACATCATCACGTCAGCGAGCACCAGGCTCAGCACGCTCGTGTAGCCCAGCCGGCTCGCGCCCGTACCGCTCCCTACACCGCACATATCCGATCATCCGAGCCGATCCAACCGAGTGCCACAGATTTTACACATTACAGCAGGAGTCGGTCTCACGAAAAATTGCCCTGAGAGTGGCGCCGAAGTCGCCTTTCACATTCGAAAAACTCTATTACAATGGAAAAATTTTTTTACAATAATCCACAGGACTTCTGAAGTTTATATAAAGAGCGACTTAGAATAGTGCCTCTCCAAAACATTGAAAGTGATGTTTTTAGTTACTCCAGATAATGTTTTAACTACTAACCTAGACATAACTCAAACTGACCTATATAACCTCATCAAGTCGGTACACCATATTCCTTCAGGGTAGTCCGCTACTAAACTTGATATATCATTCTTCAATGCTTCTAACTTAGCTGCTTTGGAGCTACTGCTACCTACAAATATGAATAAAATATTATTTGCTTCAACACTAAATTTAAAGATTTTAAATATTTGTGCTTACTGGACAATGTTTGCCTGCCTGAATCGGCATCATCTCTTGATGAAGTTCTTTCGCTGTTGCTTTCTACTTCGTTATCATTTTCTATACGAGATAAACTTTTATACACTGGCAATCTTTTCTTTAAGAACTTTTGGACAGCTTCACTGGAACAAGACTCATCCTTGGCTATATTTGATTTAATAATATTATTACTCTGCTCATTTTCTTTGTCACTTATACTAATGTTTGCGATCGATTTGCTGATAGGCAGTGTGGGATTGTCAGCTTTCTGTCTATTTTTATATTCCAGACCTATATTGTTACTAACCACATTATGGTTACTTCTGACTGGCTCTTGTGGTTTGGGCTTATTTGCAACTGCCGAAACAGATGGCTTAAACGTACTTGCAATCAGATTAGTAGGTGGTTTATTAAATAATTCTCCTGGTATACTTCTTCTTTTTCCCTTACTGGAACATAAGGGTACAGCATAATTAACAAATCATTATTTCTAGTAAAAAATATCACTTTAATATCATTAATCCAGAAAAAAAAACAATGTATAAAGAAACAAAAAATTTTACTTACAATTTAACTGTTGATGAAAGCTTCTGTTTCTGTACAAAATTATCAATGTGTTTTAACGACTCTGGCACAATAAGAGTCAAAATTGGATTACTGGCAGGTCCCTGAAACTGAAATAACAGACAGACGTCTAGGTCAGTGTGATCCTAGTTGCAATGCTGAAGTGTTTTTATTTTGAAAAATCATAAGTACTCTATGAGAACTTGTACTGTGACCCTTGTTTAGCTAATAAATACTTACGACAAAACAGTCACTGCAACGCTCCTTGAGAAAAACCATTGGATCCCTGTAGCCATACTTGGTTAAAGGGATGGACGCTCCCATCATATTGCGGTAGTCGCGGAGCAGCGAGCGCACGTCCACCTGAGTGGGGCATGACACTACCAGTGACCTTAGCACCGACTTCAAATCTTTCAGCTCCTCCTCCATGATTGATCAACATCAAAGAGTTTTATTCAAACTTCCAGACTGAAAGAGACACCATGATTATGTTAGTTTGAGTATCTCAACCCAATCTATATTCTATCATCTATTCTGGTTGCGAGGTATTTGATTTGTTTGACATACAATTATTAATGACTGCCTATTTTTATATTTCAATTTCAATTTCAATTTATTGCAATCCACAAATGGTAACAAGATGGTAACATAAAGATGGTAAGTACATTGTGGACCCTGATAGGGCACAGCAAATAGGTTTTTTTTATAGAGGACGACTTATTTTTTTTACAATTAAGTATATATTTCTTATATTTATAACTGATTGCATATTTACCTAAAATACCATGATTACCATGTGCCGGTTAACTGCATATGCATATCTAAAAATTGACTTACAAAGTGTGAATGAAGCTTTGTAAACTTGAATTTATTATTGTAGTGTAATAACAGACATTTTAAAGATTATATCCGACCATGTAAACAAAATACAATACACACCACAAATACACACAGAAGGAGTCGGAAAGAAAAAAAACGCAATCAATGCACGCAAATGAATGAAACCTCCGAAAAAATTGGCATTAGATGTAGTAGTCTGTGGATTAACTAACTAAACTGTGGCTAAAGGGGCCCATGCATGCCACTGACCTCTATTTATTTTTAAGGGCCCATTCACTACAAGGCCATGAAGTTATAGGTTGGAGCAAACATTCCGGACTCTTACTTGATTTACTTGATTAGTTGATTGATTGAATTGATTGATTTAAACAAATTCTATGTAGTGTTATCTCACTCTCTAGAAAATCTTTCTCTTTCTTACTAATGAATTACGAATCACGACGTAGAACAAAGTCACTATTCGCTTTGCCACTTGCGCGCTCGCGATGTCCAGGTGGGCTATCGCGTAAAAAATCTGGGTATGGATATGGGTTTCTTTTGACAGTTGCAGCTCATAAAATTACCATATATGGTAATTTACTGTCAAATGAAGCCCATGTCCATATCCATATTTTTTACGCGATACGCCCCAAAGTTCATTTAGGTGCTTATAAAGAGAAGAAAAAACCCCTATAAACTGCTAAATTGATTAAAATCCTCTTCTATTTGTTCTTTCAAGAAAACGTTTTTTAACGTTCTTGTAAAACCAAAGTCAACCCTTAATATAACAACGTTTCCTATATAACCCTCCCTGCTGTACCCATTTGAAAATTAACTGGATGAACAAGCCATGCATTGCATTCACTAGAGTCTGTCTCACTCACGTCACGCATTGTTTTTTCTCTCAAAAATAACAATGTAATTATTAATGTAATTAATAAAGAAGGAGATACATTTTATATATAGTCTCACGAATCATGATCACAAAATCAAATGTTGAATGCGACTGCAGCGCCACACTCATTCACGCACTCCTGTCCCAGCAGCCCCAGCCAGCCCCTCCGTGAATCACGGAGTCGGATTTAACATTTGATTTTGTGATCGATCGATCATTCATATCATGATTCGTGAGAGTGAGTGAGACTACGTGAATGGGATCACCTTTTTTTATAGAGAAGACGTTAAAGCCATACTGCCACAGTTTTTTCAGTTTACCGTAAGTTATATTCAGAATACGACAGACAGTATGACTTTAACATCTTCGCCTGTCCAGTTCAAAACATTGACAGCTAGCAATTGTCATTGTCATTTTTCGATGTGACTGTTTTGTGTTGTGGTGTAACTGGAGAATTTCTTGATCGAATTAAAATTACGTAAGGAGAGCTAAATTGAAAATAATAATGTCCCTATTTTTTAAGCGCACCTTGGGTGCGGGTGCAAATTTTGGTCGTATTGTTTTGAGCAATACGAGATCACCTTTTGTTCAACGAATAGCCACTAAAACCGATCAGGCAGCGCCCCAGGTGGAGACTCGTCCTACCGTGGCTAAAATAGACCCATTGCAAAAATCTCAACTTATTGACTTCGGTAAATACATAGCAGAATGTATGCCTAAATACGTGCAGAAAGTGCAACTTACTGCAGGCAACGAACTTGAGGTCCTTATACCCCCAGATGGAGTTATTCCAGTGTTACAGTTTTTGAAAGACCATCATAGCGCGCAATTCGCTAATTTAATCGATATCGCAGGCATGGATGTGCCCTCACGACCCAACAGATTCGAATTAGTGTACAACTTGTTATCTCTGCGCTATAATGCCAGAATCAGGGTGAAAACTTACACAGATGAGTTATCCCCAGTGGATTCAGCTAACGACGTATTCAAGGCCGCTAACTGGTACGAGAGAGAGATATGGGACATGTATGGAGTATTCTTTGCCAATCATCCTGATCTAAGAAGAATTTTGACTGATTACGGTTTCGAAGGGCACCCCTTCAGGAAAGATTTTCCACTGAGTGGCTATGTAGAGGTGCGCTATGATGATGAGCAGAAGCGCGTGGTGGTGGAGCCGCTGGAGCTGGCACAAGAGTTCCGTAGGTTTGAACTCAGTGCTCCTTGGGAACAGTTCCCAAATTTTCGAAGCAACCCTACTGCTGAAGAAGTAACCAATCCATCAGATGAAAAGCCAAAGCAGTAATAAGTTATAGAGGCTTTATGTTGTACAGAAACTACAATTATTAAATCAAGTTTAGAAAATAATGTTCTTTTGTATTATTTAAAGAGCACTTTTTTGTTATAAAATTAATAACATCTAGTGGATCCCATCATGCTAGTTTTATTGAACACTAATCATCTAAGTGCATTTTTATCATGAAAGCCAAAGAACTAAGTCTCTGTTGTGTTTGTAAAATAAATTATTATGATGTTGAAATTGAAGTCTAATGTAAACTGTAATTTTGAATAAAAAACTGTTTTAATCATCAAAGTATAAAACATCATTAAGGGAATCTTAGAAATTGGTTTATCTACAATATAAACCTTGTTGTAGTAGTTATATAAAATCCTTAGGTAAATTGACCTTTTAAATTTTATATTTTGTTGGGGTTAAATATCTATTGAATAGTTTAAGATATCCTACTAAAGTACTGCACAAATGTGCTTTATAGCAATAGCAAAGAATACTAACTGTTACAAACGTATATATTTATGACCAATTTCACTAAAATTAAAAGTCATTAAAGATATTCAATGCATTTATTATACACACAGTACACAGTGTCTACCGACGGTAGCGGTATCGCTTGAAGTGGAACCACAGCTGGAAGATGTTGTTGTGGAAGTGGCAGCGGAAGCCGCGCTTGTACGAGTACTCCCACTCGCGGTTCACGATCTTGAACGCGATGTCCTCGTACGGCGGGCCCGCGTGGAACCGCAGCACGGCGAAGTCCGGGTTCTCTGGACATGGTTTCTGGAATTATGAGATAAAATGGTGTTGAAAACCTATTTCTTTCAGCCACCGTAGAAAGCGCAACTCGACTCCTTGTGGACACTTATATCGCGGTGTCTGTTGCGCTCATATCTGCATGGAATGAGCGGGACAGACGAGTTTTATTGAGGAGCCCGTGGCCCAGTGGTTCGCGCGCTAGGCCTGCGATTGTTGAGACTAAGCAACTTTCGCTATGGTCGGTCACAGGATGGGTGACCAAAAATTTACTATCTCGAGCTCCTCCGTGCCTTCCGAAAGGCACGTTAAGCGGTTGATCCCGGCTGCATTTCCGGTCGTTATAACCCACCAATCCGCATTGGGCCCGCGTGGTGGGTCATACCCATTCTCCTTATCCATCCATAAGGAAGGCCAGTGCCCCAGCAGTGGGGAAATTAAAAATGGCTGATGACGAGTTTTGTCGTGGTGCGTATGCTACGCAGGGCATATCGCCAAAATCAAGCATCATTATATCTATTGTTCAGTGTTCACATATTTGATTCTTATACTACATAGTCCCATTCAGACGGGATTCGAACCTGCACCCTTAATAGTCAGCCCTAATGCACTAATCAATTAAGCTACCGATATTTATACTTTGTTAAAAAAACAAGTAGGAACAAGTTGATTTATCCAATATAAAAATGGTTACAGACCGAATACAATATTTTGGGGTTAACTAAACTATTGACTCACGAGCGAGAACTCCGGCGTAGAGTTCTTGTCGATGAGGTCCGGGTAGAAGATGTTGAACTTGTAGCCTTGCACGATCTTGGGTGGCGGGTTGTCCATGTCGTAGTGCGTCTGGTTGTACTTGTTCCACTCGAAGCCCGTGTGCACCCTAAGGTATGACAACTCTATTAGAGAACGATAAGCTTAGGGCTACGAGAAATTTCGCATTATAGATCATGAATTGGTTACGAGATACTTTTTATTGCGATGAAAGGGTATTGTGGGAAATTACAAGCCGAGGGTCCAAAATGTGGTCGAATGAAGAGAGAATGGGTTCCTGACAGGATAATAAAGCTTCTATTATTTTTCCGTGTAATCAAAACTGAACTTTATTCAGTGGACTTATGGTTCATCTCAATATACCTCTCTCTAGTAAATTATATGCCCATCTTGATTGGATTACTTAGCACCCGTTGTTGTTTAAGACTGATTGCTATATAGGTGATTGAGGGAGGTTTACGAACCGGGGGCGAATTGTCAATTTAAAATCTATCGTAAGCCCTTTCAATTCGTCGTTTGAAAGATATTTACATAGTTCAGGCCGCCACTACACACTACATTTGATAGGGATTGTGATTTTGAAAGGTATTGAACTGTTTAAGCAAAGTGACAACGAAATTGATCTGTGACACAGTGTGCAAAGTGACACACGAAAATATTTTTTAAATGTATGGAGAAGTGTCAAATAAGGTGTCATTTAAAACATCATTCGTTCCGTTCTAGAAGTTACTGTGTTAGTAAGTACATGTTTTTGTTGACTGCCCAATAAACAGTTTTGTAATAGATTTTGAAATTAGACAATAAGGGGGCCTATCTCTCATTGATGATAGCTTATTGAGGTTGACCTCATGAACTGTACCCTTAGCAGGAGTTGACATTTACTGTTTACTTTACATTTACTTGTCGGCCCAGAGGCAGGGCTGCTCGGGCAGAGGGCGGTCCCGCTGATGGCCCCGTCTCACCTGTTGAAGTACCGCGGCTTGCGCGGGCGGTACTTGTCGGCCCAGAGGCAGGGCTGCTCGGGCAGAGGGCGGTCCCGCTGATTGCCCCGTCTCACCTGTTGAAGTACCGCGGCTTGCGCGGGCGGTACTTGTCGGCCCAGAGGCAGGGCTGCTCGGGCAGAGGGCGGTCCCGCTGATTGCCCCGTCTCACCTGTTGAAGTACCGCGGCTTGCGCGGGCGGTACTTGTCGGCCCAGAGGCAGGGCTGCTCGGGCAGCGCGTGCTCGACGCTGAAGGCGGCGTGGTCGGCGCCCCCGGCCGCCGCCCCCAGCGCCCGTCGCGCCTCTCGCTCGAGGGACTCCGCGGAGGCGCCCACTGCGGCGGTCACGTCCTCCTTCAAATGTTAAGATGGCGGATAAGTAAAAGGCATCGACCCCGGCCGCACACACTATACCGCTCTAACATTGTTCATGTTGTTACTTAGAAAGATTTGTCTTGGAATGACAAAGGAAAGACATGTCTATTTGTCTTGGTCTGGGTGTTTCATATGTATATTATGTATGTATTTACGAAAAAAATCTATTTTTTTTATCGAACGCGAATGCGAAAAAGGGGAAGTTTTCTATAGTTATTTATCGACGAAGTTCAATAAAATTTTAGAGGCACACTGAGAAGTTCATTCTACACAAGACGCTGTGAAACAAAACCAAACGGGAGCGAGTGGCGAGGGGAAATGAGGGGGAGTTTGCTGTAGCATTATATATATGGCCGGATTTAAAATATTTGGACATTTTCGGAAATTTCATTACGCAGTCCTTTCCGCCTTAACCCGTAGACACCAAACTGCTTTCTTGGACTAGGACCAAGGGAACGGGAGTAATCACTAAGACTTTTACCCCTATTTTGCTCACAAGTCTACATAGCTAGCCTTTTGGAAAATTGAAGCACGTGAAAATCGATTTAAAATTGAATTTCCTTCGTTACTTTTGTCACGCAAATTACTTTATGTAGGCATTAAAATATTGCAAGCGTGGTCTACTGTTGTCACAGAACCACTATCAGTTAAAATTGGTTAGCAGACATTCATCAAGCTCTAAAACTCCCGAGTTCGGCCGAGAGAGGCCGGTTCTATAATAATACAGCAGGCGGTGGTCCTTAACCGCAGGAAGAGGACTCTTTTCTCATCAAGCCGCGGCTCCTAGGCAATCGTATGGTAATCGCTGACTCCGGACAACAGCACCACAAACAAGTAGGTACTAATAGAGTAGTGGCTATGCTCGCACGTGCATGTAACGGGAAAACTGTGATGTTAATGCAGAAGGATATGTAACAATGTATTAAATGAAATTTATCTATACTAATATTATAAAGCTGAAGAGTTTGTTTGTTTGAACGCGCAAATCTCAGGAACTACTGGACCGATTTAGAAAATTCTTAGACCATTAGAAAGCTACATTTCTCCCCAGTGACATAGGCTATATTTTATCCCGATATTCCCACGGGAACAGGCACCACGCAGGTAAAACCGCGAGGATCCGCTGGTATTGATTACATTCTTACTTACTAAGAACAATGTTTCCCGTTCACATGCTCCGGTCGAAGTGGCCGGGGTGACGCGCCACAATTACAGATGTTACTTAATTAATTTGTTGACAATCTGTAGCTAAAATGGAGCGAACTCCTATACATCTATAGGTTATGGTAAACGTCATCCGATAGTGACTCAAGTCATGAATGCATGATGCTCTGTATTAACGTTTCGTTACACTCGGTGCTGTATATTAGAAAACAAACGTCAAAAGAAGCTGAGGACGTCAATTTTTTTAACAACTTGCTTCCGCCCGCGGTTCACCCGCGTGGTTCCCGATTCCGTGTAAAAGTGGGTATAAAAAGTAGCAATGTTACTTTCCGTTCTTTCAACTAACTTTACGCCAAAAATGAAATCGATTGCTTGCTTAGTTAGGGCGTCAAGGAAGGACAATCAAACCGCAGCCCTTAAAGCACGTCTCAGGAAAGCTATCCTCTCTTCATCGTCCCATGGTACCGTCAACAACATCCCCAGTTCAGTGCAGTTCTTTTTTTCTCTATCTTGTAGCGCGAGTGGCGAGGCGATCAGGCAAATAGCGACCTCACACGTGTAGACATAAGCTCGCTTTTCGCTCGAATTCCGAGGCTGTATCACAGGCGATAAGCGAGCTTATGTCTACACATGCAAGGTCGCTATTACGGAAAGTACGAAAACTCAAACGTCGCACGAAAATCAGTAGAAACCTCGAGACGAGTGAATCAAAAATAGAGCACCTGAAGATGATAATGGTGCAGGCGAATACCGTCCCGCGGTACAACGCCACCGCATCAGCTGTGCCTTCTTCCGATGACGCGAGGTGACGCTTAAATTAATAAACCTGTACTTATCTGCAGGCGTGTCATAGGAAAGATCCTCTTTTCACTTCGCACCTCTTTCAAAGGAGGCTACCGCATTTCAAATTTATTGATTCGCTCTAAATCTTCAATGTAAGGCTACCGATCTCAATCGGCTTATTTTGACCTAAGGAACAAGCTGTGACAAGTTTCATACTGTATCAAAAAAGAATGGTATCTGACCTGTGCGGGCGGGGCCCTGGCGCCGGCCCTGGCGGCCGCAGCTCTCAAAGCATGTCTCAGGAAAGCTATCCTCTCTTCATCATCCCTTGGTTCCGTCAGCAAAGTCCCCGGTTCCAGTGCAGCAGATGACAAAGGCGCGGGCGAATACCGCCCCGCGCGGTACAACGCCACCGCGTCTGCTGTATCCTCTTCCGAAGAGGCGCCCGCTTCCGGTTCCGCCTCCGCCTCCGCTTCTGCGGTGGCCGCGGCGTCGGCGTTGGCGCTCGAGCCCGCTTCAGGTTCCGTCTCCTCGGATTTGACGGTCTCCTCTTCCTCTTGCTTCCTGTATAGCAAATGATTTAATCAAATATAATGAAACACATATTTGATATCCTGCTCCTGCTTGAGCAGCTGCAGCTTGCGCCGCAGGTTCAGCTGGTGCCGGTCGTGGTGGTGTCAGATAGTGTACTCACTCGGTCGGGTGGTGCGGCTTGGGGTTGGTGGCCACGCCCTGCTCCTGCTTGAGCAGCTGCAGCTTGCGCCGCAGGTTCAGCTGGTGCCGGTCGTGGTGGTGTCAGATAGTGTACTCACTCGGTCGGGTGGTGCGGCTTGGGGTTGGTGGCCACGCCCTGCTCCTGCTTGAGCAGCTGCAGCTTGCGCCGCAGGTTCAGCTGGTGCCGGTCGTGGTGGTGTCAGATAGTGTACTCACTCGGTCGGGTGGTGCGGCTTGGGGTTGGTGGCCACGCCCTGCTCCTGCTTGAGCAGCTGCAGCTTGCGCCGCAGGTTCAGCTGGTGCCGGTCGTGGTGGTGTCAGATAGTGTACTCACTCGGTCGGGTGGTGCGGCTTGGGGTTGGTGGCCACGCCCTGCTCCTGCTTGAGCAGCTGCAGCTTGCGCCGCAGGTTCAGCTGGTGCCGGTCGTGGTGGTGTCAGATAGTGTACTCACTCGGTCGGGTGGTGCGGCTTGGGGTTGGTGGCCACGCCCTGCTCCTGCTTGAGCAGCTGCAGCTTGCGCCGCAGGTTCAGCTGGTGCCGGTCGTGGTGGTGTCAGATAGTGTACTCACTCGGTCGGGTGGTGCGGCTTGGGGTTGGTGGCCACGCCCTGCTCCTGCTTGAGCAGCTGCAGCTTGCGCCGCAGGTTCAGCTGGTGCCGGTCGTGGTGGTGTCAGATAGTGTACTCACTCGGTCGGGTGGTGCGGCTTGGGGTTGGTGGCCACGCCCTGCTCCTGCTTGAGCAGCTGCAGCTTGCGCCGCAGGTTCAGCTGGTGCCGGTCGTGGTGGTGTCAGATAGTGTACTCACTCGGTCGGGTGGTGCGGCTTGGGGTTGGTGGCCACGCCCTGCTCCTGCTTGAGCAGCTGCAGCTTGCGCCGCAGGTTCAGCTGGTGCCGGTCGTGGTGGTGTCAGATAGTGTACTCACTCGGTCGGGTGGTGCGGCTTGGGGTTGGTGGCCACGCCCTGCTCCTGCTTGAGCAGCTGCAGCTTGCGCCGCAGGTTCAGCTGGTGCCGGTCGTGGTGGTGTCAGATAGTGTACTCACTCGGTCGGGTGGTGCGGCTTGGGGTTGGTGGCCACGCCCTGCTCCTGCTTGAGCAGCTGCAGCTTGCGCCGCAGGTTCAGCTGGTGCCGGTCGTGGTGGTGTCAGATAGTGTACTCACTCGGTCGGGTGGTGCGGCTTGGGGTTGGTGGCCACGCCCTGCTCCTGCTTGAGCAGCTGCAGCTTGCGCCGCAGGTTCAGCTGGTGCCGGTCGTGGTGGTGTCAGATAGTGTACTCACTCGGTCGGGTGGTGCGGCTTGGGGTTGGTGGCCACGCCCTGCTCCTGCTTGAGCAGCTGCAGCTTGCGCCGCAGGTTCAGCTGGTGCCGGTCGTGGTGGTGTCAGATAGTGTACTCACTCGGTCGGGTGGTGCGGCTTGGGGTTGGTGGCCACGCCCTGCTCCTGCTTGAGCAGCTGCAGCTTGCGCCGCAGGTTCAGCTGGTGCCGGTCGTGGTGGTGTCAGATAGTGTACTCACTCGGTCGGGTGGTGCGGCTTGGGGTTGGTGGCCACGCCCTGCTCCTGCTTGAGCAGCTGCAGCTTGCGCCGCAGGTTCAGCTGGTGCCGGTCGTGGTGGTGTCAGATAGTGTACTCACTCGGTCGGGTGGTGCGGCTTGGGGTTGGTGGCCACGCCCTGCTCCTGCTTGAGCAGCTGCAGCTTGCGCCGCAGGTTCAGCTGGTGCCGGTCGTGGTGGTGTCAGATAGTGTACTCACTCGGTCGGGTGGTGCGGCTTGGGGTTGGTGGCCACGCCCTGCTCCTGCTTGAGCAGCTGCAGCTTGCGCCGCAGGTTCAGCTGGTGCCGGTCGTGGTGGTGTCAGATAGTGTACTCACTCGGTCGGGTGGTGCGGCTTGGGGTTGGTGGCCACGCCCTGCTCCTGCTTGAGCAGCTGCAGCTTGCGCCGCAGGTTCAGCTGGTGCCGGTCGTGGTGGTGTCAGATAGTGTACTCACTCGGTCGGGTGGTGCGGCTTGGGGTTGGTGGCCACGCCCTGCTCCTGCTTGAGCAGCTGCAGCTTGCGCCGCAGGTTCAGCTGGTGCCGGTCGTGGTGGTGTCAGATAGTGTACTCACTCGGTCGGGTGGTGCGGCTTGGGGTTGGTGGCCACGCCCTGCTCCTGCTTGAGCAGCTGCAGCTTGCGCCGCAGGTTCAGCTGGTGCCGGTCGTGGTGGTGTCAGATAGTGTACTCACTCGGTCGGGTGGTGCGGCTTGGGGTTGGTGGCCACGCCCTGCTCCTGCTTGAGCAGCTGCAGCTTGCGCCGCAGGTTCAGCTGGTGCCGGTCGCGCAGGCGCGCGCGGGCGCGGTGAGCTGGGATGAATAAATCATTCAAGTAACTCTCAAGAATTGGTTAGATGTGAGTGAGTTTTTGTTGACCGTTAAAATAAATAACAATAGAGCAAATAATAAATAACAAATACAGTTTAGACTTATTATTTGCTCGCTATAATTATATGTTAAAACAACGGGACTAAAACGCGCCATTTATTAATATATAATTACAATGGAACGCGAAAGTTTAAAACCTTATAATTTACAGTTTAGACTGTCTAATAGCGCCACCTCCACCGAGTTCCAAAATAGATTTATGGTTTAAGTGAAGTCAAAACTTGCCACTTGAAATGAAATATGTCAGGATTTACATCTACATTACGAAAACCGACATTAATACGAGCTACATAAGGACGTAACGGTGGATCCACACATGTTACCGGTTTTGTTCCCGACAATTTTGCCGCGGCTCCGGCTTTATCGGCAGCATTTTACGCAGTAGTGTTACGGCTAACGTTGTATACTCTTGATATCTACTCGACTCGATTTCGAAGCCGTACGCGAACTGCCGCCGGCATCCGAAGCCAAACGTGCCGCAGACAGCTTACCCGCCGGCACTGCGGCACAGCGGAGACGGGAGGCGAAAGCAGAGTCCGCAGCAGCTGCTGCGTCGAAAACAGCGGACGCTGATAAGATGTTAACGCAGAAACTGGTCTTGCGTCCCCGCAAGGATCCCAAGTGCCGGAAAGCCGAGGGCGAAAAAAAGACTCACCTAGCAGATAATGGACCAGGTGTTCGTTCTGACAGGGATAGCGAAGGAATGCCAAGAAATCAGCGACAATGCGGTGGAGCAGATAGACGCCGCTGCCCGCGAGATCGGCAGGAACCTTAAACTGTATAAATTCCAGCAGGTTGCGCCTTACGAGGGGAAACGCTGAACTCAAAAGAGACGTTGCCTCTCTGAAGAAACAGGAAATAAAGACGATGCTTCCCCCTGAAAGTCTCGTGGCTGAAGAGGTGATTTCGGGCGAAGCGCTGGAATCCTTAAAGCGCGTAATTGCGGAGATCATAGAGGGGTCTTTTGGCCGCAGACTTAAGGACCTGGAGCAGCGTCTCCCTCCACGGGCCGGGCACACGAAACCCGTGTGCCCCACCTCGGTCGATCGGGAAGCTTTATGTTTCCGGTGCGGGGAGCCGGGGCACCTTAAAGCCTGTGCGATATGCGGGGTCTGCGGGCGGCTGTTCGCTGCACTTCTCCAGCCGCGGGAGGCAAACACCTCGAGCGAGGAGGAGGGGCCAAGCAAAGGGTTGAGGTGCGGGCAGAGGCCTGCGCGCCCGGATGTCCGACTAAGGCCGCGAGGGGGCCCCGATGGGGCCACGGCCGTCTGGTCTTTAGGGAGATTGCGAACCCTACCCCGTGACCGATGACAGCCTGGAGGGCAAGTACTAGGAGTTTTAGTTGGTAGTACCCGACGCCTCCCATCCCCCCATCGAGTTGTCCCCTGGCCTCCTCATCATTAGGATGGGAAGGTGGGGATACAAGGGGATAGATACCCCTTCCGAGCCTTTACCGAGCTTAGTCGCTGGGTGGGGGGCATGGGAGCGGCATGAGATGGAGTGCGTGGCCCATATTTTCATATGGGCCGAGTACTTCAGATGAGTCCAACATTTCGAATCGCCTCTACACCTAGGGGTGAGGGATGCGGAAAAGCATTTTTCTTAATATAAAAAAAGGATTCTCGGTGGTAAAGAGCTTGCGAGATGAGCTCATGCAGCCCAATTGACGACGTCGTGGCCGCTGATCTTGCGCTGGATCTGCCGCGGCTGTGACGTCACCACCCCTGGAGCTGCCCAGTGACTCACCCTTGAGCTGGTTGAGCAGGCTCTCCCAGTAGCCGACGTCGACGCCGTCGTGGCGTCCGCTGATCTTGCGCTGGATCTGCCGCGGCTGTGACGTCACCACCCCTGGAGCTGCCCCAGTGACTCACCCTTGAGCTGGCTGAGCAGGCTCTCCCAGTAGCCGACGTCGACGCCGTCGTGGCGGCTGCTGATCTTGCGCTGGATCTGCCGCGGCTGTGACGTCACCACCCCTGGAGCTGCCCCAGTGACTCACCCTTGAGCTGGCTGAGCAGGCTCTCCCAGTAGCCGACGTCGACGCCGTCGTGGCGGCCGCTGATCTTGCGCTGGATCTGCCGCGGCTGTGACGTCACCACCCCTGGAGCTGCCCCAGTGACTCACCCTTGAGCTGGCTGAGCAGGCTCTCCCAGTAGCCGACGTCGACGCCGTCGTGGCGGCCGCTGATCTTGCGCTGGATCTGCCGCGGCTGTGACGTCACCACCCCTGGAGCTGCCCCAGTGACTCACCCTTGAGCTGGCTGAGCAGGCTCTCCCAGTAGCCGACGTCGACGCCGTCGTGGCGGCCGCTGATCTTGCGCTGGATCTGCCGCGGCTGTGACGTCACCACCCCTGGAGCTGCCCCAGTGACTCACCCTTGAGCTGGCTGAGCAGGCTCTCCCAGTAGCCGACGTCGACGCCGTCGTGGCGGCCGCTGATCTTGCGCTGGATCTGCCGCGGCTGTGACGTCACCACCCCTGGAGCTGCCCCAGTGACTCACCCTTGAGCTGGCTGAGCAGGCTCTCCCAGTAGCCGACGTCGACGCCGTCGTGGCGGCCGCTGATCTTGCGCTGGATCTGCGCCTGCAGCGCCTCCAGCTGCGCGCCCGTCTTGCCCTTGAAGATCTGAAACCGAACCCATTATTCATCACTGTTTTCGTTTACATATTTTTTTATCAAACTTAAGTCAGCTATTTATGAAGTGCACATATTTCGAAAACGTGTAATAAAAAAGCTTTTGGGGTTAACTATGGGCGTTTTGAAATGGCTGAAATATAGCGGCTGATTTTTTGGGATTAAGTTTGCTGTTGACACAAAAGCAGAAGAAGAAAACGCCCTCAGGACAGCATACCTGCGTGACGTCATCGGCGACCGCCTGGTGCACGCCGTCTCGTCTCGCGTCGGGCGCGGCGAGTCTCCTCAGCTTCCCCAATTCGTCTATCACGATAGTCTGCACGTCCTCCCAGTACGGCTGGTTAGCCTCGCTCTCCAGCTCCTTGTACACCTGCAGTACACATACAATAACATATTGTACTCTAATACGGAGTATGAGATGGTTACAAGGTATTACTTGATTGCCTACATCAAATATCAAAGCCTTATCGAGGTTTTGAATGTATAAGAAAAGCTGTCCTGTTTGATTTATGGTCCATCGAAAATAGTGATAAGAGGTACACCCTGGAGCAAAGGACTTGCAAAAATTATAAAATCGTAATCGAAATATCAGTTAGGAGGTTGTTGGCTCGCAGCCTGTTGAGGTAGGTGTAGGGCTCATGCATCTCCAGTTGGAGATGTGTCTACATCAGTGATAGTCACCTTGATATCCTCCAGCAGGTCCTCCAGGTCGTTGGCCCTCAGCCCGTTGAGGTAGGTGTAGGGCTCGTGCATCTCCAGCGCATCCACGCACTCCTCCGAGCTCACGTACCACGCCAGAAGGTCGATGGGCTTTGCTGCACATAGCATAACAGGTCACATCATCACAGGATGCTCAAACAAACTAATAAGAACAGGGCAGCAGCTAGGAGCTACGTCATCTGTTAATTCTACATTACCAAGGGCAAAAAAAGTATGTTTTTCAGTAATTTTTTATTGAAACAGAATTTATACTAGTAATAGTGGGGAACCACATCCCGAAACAAAGTCTCAAAAACCGACCACCCTCGTACCACACCACACAAAGGTGACCATCTGTTGAGAAAGACGCTCTGCATCGATTGGTCACAGCTGGACGGATCTTGAGTTGGCTGCACAAAACCGGAAGATGTGAAGGTCTTGGGAACACCCGCATCCTCTACCCACCGAGTCCTAAGGCTCGATCATCCTGATGTTACCTGATGTTTAGTATTGATAAGGCTGAAGATGGAAGCACGTCACTCCTGCAATCCTCAACTGCCGAAACACAACAATGCTGAAAACATTGTTTTTGTGACGCCAGACTTAGCTTAGTGAACTCGTTACAGAAGTTAAAGATAAAAGATTGTGTAATATTGTGTATGGTACCGCGCGAGTCCCGGATGCGTATCTGCGAGCGCAGCCGCGCCTGCTGCAGGTGGAAGGCGTCCTCCTGGCGCGCCCAGCTGCTGAACTGTGCCGCCTCTCGAGCGCGCGCCGCTGCTGCTGCCTCTGCTTCCCGCGCCGCACGCTCCGCCTCGCGCTCCAGCCGACGCTGCTTCACCTACACACAATCCCAACACCCATTTTGTATCACTGCAAACTTTTCTTTGTATGTTAATAATGAGCCTGGATTCTGTGAGTTTATGCAGAATCTACTACTACCTGACTGGATTCTATGGCCTATAGTTAAATCTACTATTGCACCTACACTATTAGTTATGTTATTTTTTTTTATATTCATTTTGCTTTGGTTGCTACCAAAATTTTTTTTTTTTTTTATATATTTGCGATTTGTGATATATTTGCGGTCGCCAGACCATAAGCAAATTGGCTGAAAGAGATAGGGCGAGAATAGTGAGGCGGTCATCACCGCTCCTCCTAATTAAAAATGTGGTTTCTTCTCAGTCTTTTCACCACTAATGTTGGCAAAACAAGGCGGTTGGGGTGATTGATAAGACTATCTTTGTGTCGTTGTTGATGCAGCCGAATCTCCTCGGCTACAGTAGCTACCTCTAGATACTTATGGATTTCGTCGTTCCTTGTGAACCATGGGGCTTTTATTATTGCTCTCAGGATGCTATTCTGTACTCGCTGTAGGCAAAGAATATTTGACTTGCTGGCTACACCCCATAGCTGGAGACTATAGGTCCAAATCGGCTTGAGGATGGAGTTGTAGATTAGTAGTTTGTTGTCGACGGACAGCAATGAGTTCCTTCCTATGAGCCAGTATAAGTTACGGTGTTTTATGTTGATCTCGTCTCTTTTTGCCTTTATGTGATTTTTCTTCAGGTGAGGCGTCGGTCAAGGTGGAATCCGAGATATTTAACACTATCACAATGTGGTAAGAAGCTGTTGCCGAGTTTCACAGGAGGACAGTTTCCTTTCCTCAAGCAAAAAGTGACGTGTTGTGATTTTGTGGCGCTTGCTAGGATACGCCATTTACAGAGCCACTTGTGGGTTTCGTCAAGCTGTATCTGCAGTTTTTGACTAGCCACCTCTGGAATCGCATTTGTTGATAGGAAGGCAGTATCATCAGCGTAAGTTGCAATGGTGATGTTGTCCATGACGGGCAGATCGTGAGTAAAAATAGTGTAAAGCACTGGACCAAGCACAGAACCTTGTGGAACACCGGCTTCTATGTTATAGAGGTTTGATCTTGCTTCTCCTTGCTTGACTTGAAATGAGCGATCCGTCAAATATGACCTGACAAGAAGGAACATTGAATGCGGCAAATTTGTTTTTATTTTGGCCAACAATCCTTTGTGCCTAACTCGATCAAAGGCCTGTTGTACGTCCAGGAATGCTGCAGAACAATATTGTTTGTTTTCAAAACTCTGGCGTATCGTATGGTAGACTCGATGGACTTGTTCAACTGTAGAGTGAGCCCTACGGAAACCAAATTGGTGGTCTGGGGTAACATTGCACTCACCCATTGCTGGTATTATTCTGGCTAGGAATATTCTTTCCCAAAGTTTTGACAGGACGGGAGTCAAACTTATAGGTCGGTATGAGGCTTCATGTTCTGGTTTCCCAGGTTTAAGTATCATCACTACTTGCGAAATCTTCCAGAGGGATGGAAAATGAGATGTCCTGAGGATAGCGTTAAACAACATGCTAGAAAAGTGATGACCTTTTTGGGCAAGTGTTTAAGAACTGTGGGAGTGATGAGATCAAATCCTGGGGCCTTCTTAGAATCGAGGTTCCTAATTTCCCGTGTGATTTCCTTGGGGGAAAATGGCGTAATTGGCATACACATTTGGAGATCCCTATTGAGTATTTTCCTTATCTCTATTGAGGGCAAAGTTACTCGCGTCTGTAGGATACTCCATCTTTCCTAAGAAACACCCTACACGGGCCCCCTGGGTGGTGCAAAAGAGTAACAACGCCGAGTCTTGGGAGGCGGTTAAATAACCCGATCTAGCAAACATAACAAGTTTGTCCCTGTTGGAGGTAGGAAATGACCCCAGCAACTCAGTCCTTGCGGTCATGTCTCGTAAGGCTGACGGTTTTAGCTTCATTGCTTGAACAGCGAGGAAGACAACCTCAATAATAAATTACCCTAATCCCAGTGGTGTGGACTGTGCCCAAGGGATGAATGTCTGGAAGGATTCCAGTCTATAGCACCAACCTCGATGTGACAGGCCGACATCTTTGTATTGTGCCTTCTAGCAGGAATGGCCGTCACCCTGCTAGGGACTTTGTATTTCGTCCCAACTCGTGGGATCATCATGAATGAAACGAATATAACCAAAACAACTAACAACCCCAAGAAAACGTTAACTCAACAAGCTTTTCACCCTGGGCTCTTTAATAGACAACGATTCAGCTTGCTCAGCAATGTGACAACTCATCGATCGAATCCTAACCTTTTATCCGGCTCCGAAAAAAACATAGTTGACCTAACAGAAATACCAGATTCCAGACAAGTTAGTCAAGAGCAACAACCACCGCCATGGCAGCGTGTCCCGGCATCTAAAAAACGTAAGATACGGGACCATTCCCCCTCTCCTACTGGCACCCAGACTGAAAATCGATTTACCAACCTTCCAGTGGATGCAGCGGAGTGCTATCCAAAGCAACCCACCAAACCACCTCCCATTGTACTGTATGGTATTAAGGATCTTAACGAACTGACAAAGCTAATTGAAACAGTTGTACAACCCAGCGACTTCAAGTTTAAAATAATTAATAAAAATCTAATGCGTGTCTCTGTCAATACGATCGAAAACTACAAACTCGTCGTCGATCTGATTCGTAAGAAAGGTCTGATAGGACATACTTTTACACAAAAAGACGTAAAAAGCTATCGAATCGTAATAAAAAATCTCCACCATACGACACCCCATGATGCCAATATAGAAGAAATTGAAAAATGCAATAACAAAGTCCGAGGTGAAATAATCAACTGTCGTTATGGACCAGACAAAAAGCCAACCTCAACATTCTTTGTCAATCTGGAACCCAGCATCAACAACAAACTCGTCAAGGAAATTCAGTAATTTACCACCAACGTGTGAAAATTTAAGATCCACACAAAACCAAAACTGTAGTACAATGTCAGCGCTGCCAACAGTACGGCCATAGTAAAAATAACTGCATGAGACCTTACAGGTGCGTCAAGTGTGGGGAAGGTCACAAAACCTCTGACTGTAGCAAAAAAGACAGAAACTCGCCTGCTAGATGCGCTCTATGCTTCAGTGATCACCCTGCAAACTACAAAGGCTGTCAGGTCTACAAATAAATATTATCCCAGAAAACGAACCCAAAAAAGACGCTAAACGTCAACAGGAATCCTTCCACCATCAACCCTTCAAATAAAAGACTGGACCCACAAAATTCGGCAGCTGCCCAAGCTGTCACGCAGAATAAAAATCACCACTCATACTCTGATGTCGCGTCTGGACGGTGTGGAATTACAAATAATAACCAGCCGCAACAAGACAACCCAAACAACGACCAATGCATGTCCTTTGAGCAACTCTTAATAAAACAGAATGATAAAATTGACTAACTCCTTCAACAAATCAGTACCCTGGTGGGATTACTGTCAACAGTAATAAGCAAACGGACGCCATAAAAGAGCTCTCATTACGTATTGCTACATGAAACATTAATGGTTTGTCACCCAACATACATGAACTGGAGGCTATAATTGATACTAACAATCTTGATGTAGTCTTAATATCAGAAGCTCATTTAAAATCAACGGCTTTACAACTTACTTTACTACTCATCCCGACGGCAGAGCTCACGCTGGTTCAGCTGTAGTTATAAGATCGAACTTAAAACACTCGCTAATGGAATTATTTTCTACGGTTTATCTACAGGCCACCACAGTCCAGCTTCAAACACGACGCGGCACTATCACGCTTTCCTCGGTTTACTGTCCACCGAAACACAAAATCTCTACCGAAATGTTTGCGGCTTACTTCCAGACATTGGGTCCTAGATTCATCGCTGGTGGCGACTGGAATGCGAAACACCATTTTTGGGGTTCCCGTGTAGTGACTACCAGAGGACGAGAACTAAAACGCTGCGCAGACAGTATACACTTAAAGACGCTTTCTACCGGTGAACCAACTTACTGGCCAAGTGATCCCCGAAAACTACCGGATCTTTTTAAAGTAAAGTAAGTAAAGTAAAGTATTTATTTGCGAAGAATAGGTACACAAGTTGTTACATTTCAAAGTACAGCAAATTACAGCAAAGTACAGCATTTCAAAGTCATCAGCAAACATTATACATTTATTTCTCGTTATTTTCGGCGTCATTAATGTAGAGCAAGAATAATATAGGTCCGAGAACGCTACCCTGGGGTACACCGAATCTGTTTACTAAAAAACTAGAGCGTTCTGATATTGCTACGTTATCTTTGCCCATACTACTTACTTCTACACATTGATGTCTATTCTCAAGATAAGTTTCTAACCAAGAAAGAGTACTTCCTCGGATTCCATACGCCTCTAGTTTGTCCAACAACACCTCATGAACAACAAAGTGAAATGCCTTCGACATATCAAAAAACAGTACAGTAGTTCGGTGTTTTTTGTCGAGACCTGATAAAACATCATGTACCAAATCAAAACACGCGAGAGATGTCGAGTTTCCCTGTTGGAAGCCGTATTGTTCGGAAGTTAATACATTATATTTCTTGTAAAAATTTAGTAGTCTCTTTTGCATTGCCTTTTCAAAATTGCCTTTTGCATTGCCTTTTTGGACTTTTTCGTGACACATGTGCCAATGTATACACCGCTACAGAATCCTGTCTGGACGGATCATCAGACCACACACCTGTTATCCTTAAAATATCCACCAGCGTGATTAATAGAGAAAAACCAGAACAATTGACTAACAACCGAACAGACTGGGAAGGCTTTAAGAACTACTTACAAGAATATATTAATCTTAAAATCTCTCTGAAGGACGCTGACGATGTAGAAGATGGATGCAAGTACATAACCAATCTCATCCAGATAGCAGCGTTGCACAATACTCCAGATCAAAATACGTTTATGAGGTCGTCTGGTCCGCCTGACTTGAAACAAATGATTCTGGAGAAGCGGCGACTAAGAAGAAATTGGCACTTATCTCGTCAACCGTCAAACGCATATTTAACAGAGCCGCCAAAGAACTGCGAGAAGTTCTAAAAAGGACTTCAAATGAATCCATAATGTAGAACACCCAAAGACTATCGCCGATGCAACGAATATTCTCTCTGGAAAGCTGCCAAAATAGTAGAAAAGCCTCAACACCCACATCCTCCATTAAGATCTCAAACGGCGAGATGGGCAAGAACCGATTCCGAGAAATCAGAGGTGTTCGCCAAGCACTTATCTGAAGTGTTCAAACCCAACGAAACGAAGTAGACGAAATGCTACCAAAATGAATATGTAAAAAATAACATAACTTATGACATTTTCATTAAGAAATTGTAACATTATAGAAGTCTTGGCTATTGTAAAACACTTGTGTCAACCATGGTATGCTTCTTCTTCTTCTTTCTTAATTAAAGGCGTGCTCGCGTTAAATACGCGAATTTTGCTTTGCTTGGTTAGTGCATTGGGCCGGACTCCCAAGGATGCGGGTTCGAATCCCGTCAGGGCGACATGAGACTAGTTGCTTTTTTCTAGTATATTTTCTTGTTTAATATTTATCTTACAACACATGTTATTATGAACTCGGGTGAAACTCCAAACCATGGTATGAAAGTAAAATCAAAACTATTGCATAATATTTCACAACACAAAGTGGCAATCAGAGATGTTTTTTAAATTGAAATAAAACAACTTTTAGTTGACCAAGAGTTGTTTTAGTAAAACAACTTTTGGTCACGGGATGGGTCATCCCGTGACTACGGCAGCTGTAAAGGCAGGTGCCAAAACTTCGGGAAAATAAAAAAAACCCCTAAAAACACGGACAATTACAACTTAGTTCGTGGAAATATAGCGCGTTTGATATCCGTAAAAGTTGTTTTATTTCAATGAACAGTGCGCGCCAAAACATAAGATGTATGTATGTTTTTTAAATGTTTTATTTAATGATATTGTATTGTAAAATTTTATAGTTAAAGTTTCTTACTTATTTTCATAGATGCTGCTCTTAATTAAAGCAAAATCTTACCTTCTCAAGTTCTTTTTTATTTTCCAGCTGTTTCTGCCTATTCAGTGCCTCTAGTTCATCTCTAGACACAGTTTTTACCCCTTCTTTGGCCAGTTTCTTGGTCCACACAAAGGTATTGGTCAAAGCAGAGTCTCCAAATGGATTATCCTGGTTTGTATAGCATTGGTATTCATTGTCCCAGCCCATTCTTTCACGTCGTTTACGCTCTTTCTCTTGCTTTTCTTGAAGACGACGAGCCCTGTAATTTGGTTCTGATTTTAATAATCCCATGATTTTATCTGTAGAAAATAGCTAGGCTAATACATTATGTACGTATATATAGGTAAATAAAGGTGAAAAACCCACAATTATGAACAAACTCAACAAAACTGTACCTTTTTTCCTCAGGTGTCTCATTAGCTTTCATCATGTCTTTTTGTTTTCTTCTCTCTTCTTTTTGTTTCAGCCGCTCGGCTTCCAGTCTCTGCAACAGTTTCAATTCATCCTCATCTGTGTCGCTGCTTGAGGAACCACTGCTAGAAGATGAGTGTTTCTTTTTTTTCTTCTTGCTTTTTTTCTTGTGCTTTTTGTCTTTCTTCTTTTTCTCGCTACTGTGAGATCTGTGTTTGGATGAGCCAGGTGACAGCGACCTAGATCTACGATCTTTACTTCTCGTCCTTTCGTCCCTGTGGCGTTCTACTGATCTACTTTTAGAAAAATCCCGATATCGAGACACTTCATGCCTTGAAGACCTGCGAAAAAGAATAAAGAACCATATAAATGGATTAAAAGTAAAAAATACACTTACCGTACAGTACATAATTGATTGCGATGCGATACTTACATTTTCACCTTACTATCTTATAATATTTAAATTATGTTTAAATGGTACACTTTACTAATATTTTAATAGAAACAGTATGAAAGAATTTGTTTGTTACCATTGAATAGACACTTTTCTCGAGATAATTATTCCACTATTCCCACAAATTATAATATATTCCCACTACACACCAAACGCAACCATAACAATTTTGACATGACATGTCATGTCTGTATTGCCTGTCATTGTCAACGTCACAATTTTTTTTTAGAGTAACACGAGACCTAAAACAGACTGCCAACGTATTCACAAGTTACAACCTTTAATTAATAAACCTTTTGACCGGCAGGTGATAAAGTTATGAAACTGTCTTTGCTAGTCATGCATGATCACATAATTTTGTTTTCATTCATATGCAGGGTTTGTTTAAATGGTTAATTTTCAGAACGGTACAGCGAAAGCACATAGAAACGGTTTTATTAAGGTTTGGTTCTACCCAAACAAAAAAAAAACAGGCTAATAGCGACCTTCCGAATGTAGACATAAGCTCGCTAGTAGACCTACCACTTGCACGCTCGCGTTGGGAGAGCGGTATTTCAGGCACGTAGTGAGCTTATGTCTACGTGCCGACGAGACGGTGGCTTTTCGCTTTGCCACTCACGCCCTCGCATTGTATTTAGGTACTTACAAAGAGCAGAAAAAATTCTATAAACCGCTTAATTGATTCAAAACCCTTTTAATTTCACTCTTTCATGAAACCGCTTTTTTTAAGGTTTGGGTGGAGCCACACCTAATTGAAACGGTTTCTACTCTCGGCCATACTGGTTTGAAAATTAACCGGATAAACAAGCCCTAAATGGGACAACGCCAGCGCGTGAGTGACGAAACAAAATGCGACCTACCATAGGTAGATATAAGCTTACTTACCTGACATACCACTCTCCCTACACGAGCGCGCGAATAGCAAATCGACTAGCGAGCTTATACAGAGTTGTGACATTTTGAAAATACTTCTATTTAAAATGCAAAATACTAAATACAAAATACCTATTTCCATTTTGTATTTAAATCCTTTTTTTAGAAAAACAATTTCTATTTTATTTCAAATACTTTTTCGGGCATACTTTGTATTTGCAAAATGCTAAATACTTTTCGACAAGTTTTGTCAAACAAAATCAAAACCTTCACGTGAAACTAAATTAATATGGTGTCGTCGCTGTAAGTGTTCTAGCTAAATTCACAAAAATGAACTGTTTGTTTGCAAATTGGTTATTGATTGATTGCCAGAGTTAACCCTTAGTTCAATGATCTATCATCTAACCTAATTAATTATTGAATTTTCGTTTTAAGTGCAAGTGCAAACGCCAATATTGAAGATATATTGGTATAATTTTAACCTTGTTTGCATGCATATATAAAATAAGGACTGTCTTAAAATATAACGCGGTTTGCCAGGCCTAGCACTGCAAGGGAGAACCGTGAAAGGTTTTTTTCTGATAATGGAGACCCCTTGAAGCTACATGAACGACAGTGCCTTTAAACAAATTTATAAAGACTGGGAAGACGCTTAGTTTTCATCATACGTATTGCTAAATAATGCTAAGGCTGAAGGTGGTACTTAGCTTAGCGCGCCTCTCCCGGAATCCACAATCACTAAGGAATTGGCTAATGTTGATAATAACATGAATGTTATAGTGTCAGACTTAGATAAGATACTTATATTAAGCTATTTATAATAAGCTGCTGTATATGCTGTATATTTTATTATTGAATTTATAATTGAATTATGTGTTAGTATGCTATGTTATTAATTTTGCATGCCAGTGTCTGGTGATTAGTGTGATTCTAATGAAATTTTCTGTAAGAACATATGTACCACTTTTCAAGCAAAATAAAATGAATTGAATTGAATTGAAGCGTTTTATACTTATATTAAGCTTGTAATAGTATTTTGCTTCTGTCACTGATTTTACCCTTTTATATTTACCAACAATCAGACTTTGGTAGTTGTGAATGTTTCTTATGTCATGTTATTGTATGTACATTGTTGGAGTACCTTAGATGAAGAAATAAATAAAGATACTGGTAGCTAGCCAGACGGACTAACAACAAGTCCACCAACTAAACCAAATATAAATTTTGTACCCCCACTGGGAATAAAACCCAGGACCTCTGGGTATGATACCGGTGGTGTTACCACTAGATCACAGAGGCGGCTAAAAATCTGGGTATCTATTTCAAAATTTCGCTATTGAGTTGAAGCTGAAGCCCGTGGCGCAGTGGATTGCGTGCTCAGCCTGCGATTGTTGAGGTTAAGCAACTTTCGCAATGGTCGGTCATGGGATGGGTGGCCAGAAACTCACTATCTTGAGCTCCTCCGTGTTGTAGTCGTATTGGGCCCGCGTGGTTGGTCATCATATGACCCATTATCCAATGCCAGTGCCCCAGCAGTGGTGACATTAAAAATGGCAAATGACGAGTTCATAAAGCGTGTAAACACCTTTATATAATTTGAAATTTACGATATGAGAATGAGAGTCGTTAAAAGTATTTTAAAATAAATATTTTGCATTTAATATTTTAAATACAAAATGAAAAACTATTTCATATTTCTGGTACATTACAAATCTAGATAAAGGTATGAAGAAATGTATATCTTATTTAAAATAAATTAATAATAAACCGGTTTATTTAGGTTTTTGAAGCGCTCTCATTCCGAATATGTCGAAAGTTTAAAAAACCGTAATCAAATGCCTCAATTAACCCTGTCCATTAGTATTGTTAAATAAATAAATGTTTAGATATATTAAAAAGTTATAATTAGATGGCTGTTTCATCTTAATCGATAGTCATTAAGATGTTTCTTTCAAATGCGAGGCAATTTCTCTCATTGATATATTGATATACTCATAAAATATACAAGAGAATTTCAACGTGTTCTCATAGGTCTCTGTAGCATAATTGGGCAGTGCATTGGGCCGGATTCCCAAGGATGCGGGTTCGAGTCCCGTGGGCAACATGAGACAAGATGCTTTTTTCTAGTATATTTACTTGTTTAACAATTATCGTTTAGATAGGATAGTAATTCATTCATAAATCGTAATAGTACAATCAATTAAATATAAACATTTATTTAAATTGAAACTAATATTTCATATAGCACAACACTACTTATTCAGTTGTTTCTTGTCAATGTCAATTAAGACATCATGTAAAGCCGTAAAACTTTTTATTAAAAAAAAAAGACATCATGTCATGTTCATGTGTGTCAATGTCAAAAAGTAATGGTTGGTTTTGGGTTGGTTGGTTGGGGATTAGTGAATGAATGTGTAAACAATATTGTGTTTTTATAAAAATGAACTAAAAATATTCAGGCAATTATTTAAACCTTTGATACTTTGAATATTAACTAACAACATTGAGTACCTTTTAAGAATCAGTTTGTTGTAGTTTGAATTTCAATAGTAAAAGTGTCCGAACTGCTTGAAACTTTCGAAAATGTCCTTCTTACGCGGCTCTGAAAACTACGTATGGTGTACCACAAGCGTGCTCGGCAAGGGAGCCACAGGGGCCGTCTTTCAGGGAGTGAATAAAAATAATGGAGAGCCTGTCGCGGTAAAAACATTCAACCAACTCAGCCATATGAGACCTCATGATGTCCAGATGCGAGAGTTCGAAGTATTGAAGAAAGTGAAACATGAGAATATTGTTAAGTTATTAGCCATAGAAGAGGAACAAGAAGGGCGAGGGAAAGTGATCGTAATGGAGCTATGCACTGGGGGCAGCCTGTTTAACATTTTAGATGACCCTGAAAACACCTATGGTTTGCAAGAACAAGAGTTTCTTCTAGTTTTAGAACACTTAACAGCTGGTATGAAACATTTGCGAGACAACAACTTAGTGCATAGAGATTTGAAGCCAGGCAATATTATGAAATACATAAATGAAGATGGCACTACAACATACAAGTTGACTGACTTTGGGGCAGCCAGAGAATTGCAGGAGGAGGAACAGTTTGTGTCCCTTTATGGAACAGAAGAATACCTCCACCCTGATATGTATGAAAGAGCAGTGTTGCGGAAGCCGGTTGGCAAGAGTTTTGGAGCCACAGTAGATCTGTGGTCCATAGGAGTAACACTATACCATGTGGCAACTGGACAGCTGCCATTCAGGCCATATGGAGGTAGAAGAAATAAGGAAACCATGTTTTATATTACAACTAAGAAAGCATCTGGAGTCATATCAGTAAGTTGTTTTTTGCGTTATAATTGTCCGTTAATTCATCAAACCTGCTATGGAATTGCGTAAAGTCAATCATATTCATTTGACAGTTCATAATGTATCATAATAAATGTCATTCCATACAAATTGCAGCCGTTGAATACAATATGAACTGTCAAATTAACACAATTACCTTACGCAATTGCACCCCTGAGCCAGACACCGGTGTCCAGAGTCTGTCCATCTACTGTGTTTTTTTTAAATAAAGGGGAGACTCTTAGCCTTTGACATACTTGATGTTAAGTATTGATAAGGCTGAAGATGGTAGCGAGCCTTTCCTGGAATCCTCAACCACTGAGGAACTGGATATCTTATCTCTAACTGCCGGAACAGAATAATGTTGAAAACATTGTTATTATGGTGTCAGACTTAAATAAGATGATGGTAGCTAGCCAGGCGGACTCACAATAACTCCTACCACCAACCAAACCGAATACAATATGTATCCTCTGCTGGGAATCGAACCCAGGACCCCTGGGTCTGATACCAGTGGTGGTCATACTCATAATCCAGGGCCTGAGAGGTTAAAACGTATTGTTATTTTATTTTAAGGGAACACAAACCACAGAAAATGGGCCAATAGATTGGTCAAGAGAGCTCCCAGCACACTGCCAGTTGAGTGTGGGGCTCCGCAAGCTGGTGACCCCGCTGCTGGCGGGGCTCCTGGAGGTTGATCCGCACAGGATATGGAGCTTTGAGCGATTCTTTTCTGAGGTGCAGATGGCAACATCTACTACTCCTGTTCATATATTCCATGTGAATAAAGCTTGCAGTGTAAAGGTATGGCTCTTTTTTGTTCAATGATACTTCGTATGTATGTTTTATCTATACTTAGATGAGTAGAACTGAAGTTAAAGAGATTTTCACAGCTTATGAAACCAGAGTCTCAGGCAATTTTCTGAATTTCTATAATACTGTCTTTCTTTTTGTTTAATGAGTAAAAGAGATGCACTGATAGCAATTCAAATAAAACTGTTCAACAGCAAGTCGGGCTCGCACACCAAGGGTTCCCTACCATCATAATATATTGTCCCCATACATTGACATACCAAACCATAAGCAAATAAGTATAAAATCACTTTTTTTTAATTTCTAAAAAGTATGCTATTTCGAGATATTGTTTTATTTTTCCTGTAATCTTTACATAAACTTCTATCACATAGAATAATTTCAGATTTTTCTCTATGTAAACTTCGGAGATAAGGGTATTTTTTTTATAATTTTCATCAAAAGTCGAAAACTATGCAACCTTCAAACAACAGAAAAAATTGAGAAAAAATTAAAAAAAATGTTTGAGAATTTACAAGCAGCGCTCTTTTATATGATACCTCACATGCCCTAGTAGCCACACTTAAAATTTTTAAGAGCTCCTGTAAATGAATGTATATTAATAGCTCCTGTAAATGAATGTATATTAATAGAAAGAAAAAAATAAATGTATATTTATTGCTCTCTTAATTGCAAAATCGTTGGGAAAACGTCATCTAAAACTATTCCAAATTTCAAGTTCATAGCATTAGTAGTTCTTGAGATATCCATCTTTGACAGACAGACAGACTGAGTTGCACCATAAGGGTTTATTTTTACCATTTCGGTATGGAACCCTAAAAACTGGAAATAAGAGGTCATGATCTGATCTTTCTGTATGACCTTTTTTTGTGTAAATAAAGATGTGAGATTTTTATTTATAAATAAATTACGATATACTTTTTACGAATTCGTAAAACGTAAATGTGAATTTTATTCAGCTGTTAGACTATTAAAAAACCAGTGATTGGCCCAGATATCCTTTTTGGCCTGGTTTGCAGTGGCAAAAGGAGGAAGTACACTTTAGATGTCGATATAATCCGAGCGAGGGCGATTATCGGCCGCCGTCACGCTACTTGCGCAGCCTTGCCGCAGTGAACATCCTCACGCAGTATCACAACTAGCATGGCTGCAAATTCGCTACGGTAGTTTGGCGAATTACGGCATATTCAATGTTGATTCTAAACTAACAAAGTCTGACCAATTGGTTGAAATAAAACAACTTTTGCGCTATTTGGACTTTATTTACACGAAATATATTTTTGGTACTGTACTTTTTCGATTTTTTATGGTTTTTTGGTTTCACGACGTTTCGGCACCTTTTCAGCTGCCGTGGTCACGGGTTGACTAGCTACTTATATATCTACCGTCACAAAGTTGATTTATTATTGCATTGGGATACGGTTAGATAATTAAAAGTTAATAATTTATACTACGGCATCAATTATTGAGTTTACCATTTTGATTTGGTTGCTATTTAAAAAAAATATATTTATTATTAACAAAAGAAGAAAAAAAAATATGATTCTACTGGCAGTTCACATTCGAAGAAAGATACTGCCAAGAAAACTTCGAAAACGGGCCAACCTCCATTTTTATGTTTGTTATTTATCTACAAAAAGAGCTAACCGTAATCTTTAGATCTTACAGTGTGTGATTTGGGTAGAGAATTTTATTTATGGATAGAAGGGTCCCAAGCTAGTGGTATCGTATATATTTCGGGTTAAATTAAGTAGAAGTAGCACCGAATAGTCCGCAAAAGTTGTTTTATTTAAATTATGAGTGCGCGAAGAAACTTAAGATGTGTTTATTTGACCAATTGATGATACCTATGGTCAATTATCGCCATAAGTCTCGGTGGCGAGTGACTAGAACGTGTTCACTGCTATCTGACGCACATCGTACTCATTCCAGTCTAGCCCAGTGCTGTATTGTCCATATTTATTTATTTATTTATTTAAAGAGTCACCAACATAAGGTACAGCAAATGAAAAATATAAAAAAAAAGAAAAGTAACAATGGATTGCTTGTGGCTAACTGTACTTACAATTATAGGTAACCACAGCATGCATTATTATAATTAGAAAAAAAAAAACACGTTCCTTACATTGAGATTAACATTATATGAAAAAATTAAACTAAATAATCAAGGATGAAGGTAATTATTACAACAAAAAAAAAACAAATAACAAATAATATTGATCCATTAAGCAAGCCTCTTCATTCTGTATATCACATATTTCGCGTTGTCGCCATACAACCATCAATTTTGTTATTATATGTACATTAGTGTAGATGGAGGTTGAATAGTTTGAGATAAATATAAGCTACTACAATTATTACACAATTTGCTAGTTAGTTAAGTTTAATAAACTTTATTGGTGACATGAGATACTCCTTTGTGGCAGGTGACTGTGGCCTCGAAGTGTAACCCACATTCAGTGTAACAATACTGACTCCGCATTGTCTTACGCGCGCCGCCTTCAATCATTACATGCCGAAAGCACGCGAACGCACGTCATGTAAAATTCATTATAGTTTAGAAACCAGAATCACTATAAACAAGCACACAGTTCAAATAATATCGTCACTTAAACCACCAAGGGTATCTCTGGTTTTCTTTAGCTGATCACAGCTTTCGAATGGCCTGAATGAAAAGATATGAAATTATGATACTTAATTCAATTACGTAAAGCAGATGTAATCGCCTATGTAACAATGTGACTAGATCACTAGTCTACCTTTGTTTTTAGTAAGATTGTTTCTTATTTCTGTACTCAATCGACCATGGCAGCCTTGAACCGATACAGTTCAATATTTGTTAACTAACCAAAACTGAACAATTTTAAATTTAAATTTAAATATTCGCATACAATCACACCAATTATCTAGTCCCACGTTAAGTTTCATGAAGAACTTGTGTTATGGATACTAGATAACGGATAAACATACTTATATACTTTTTTTGTAAATACATACTTAATATACATATTAAACACCCAGACCAAGACAAATAGACATGTTCATGCACACAAATATTTGTCTTGTCCGAGGATCGAACCCGGGACCTCTGGCGCAGAAGGCGGGGTTAGTACCCCTGCGCAAAACAGGTCGTCAATTTAATAGTTAGGTATGCCATAATAACACGAAAACAAATTAAATTCCCAAAAACATATTCCTTCATGGTTTGTTGACCACTGTGTGTTATGTGATGATCACCATTAGATGGAAAATCGCATTTGGGTTAACCTAACTATAGAAACTTTCACTCTAAAGTGATATTTTCAAGCCGCCTCATAATTATGAGTCGTTTATATTACGTAATTTTCTTATGTTCGTAGGTAAGTATGTGGTTGGAAGCATAGTAATTTGGCTATTGGCATTGTGGCCATAAATCCAGAATGCCGACACCAACATTCTGTTTACAAACAAAAATGAAACACCATTACACTATTGAAACACTTTTGTTTTGTTGTAATTACCTATATCTGTTTGACTACCTATATCTTTTGAAAGATTAAGTATAAGTCGCAGCACGGAACTTGACTTAAGCTGGGCGAGTCAAAAGTGGTGACAAGTATTTGTAGTCACTGCGCATCTTTACTTTACTTATACTTCAAGTCCATCCCAAATATTGCCCCAGGTGTTCCTGAAGCCAGAGGAGAAGTTCGAGCATTTGCAGACGTACATCCTGGAGCAGACCAGCGTGGTGGCCGAGTCGCAGATCTTGCTATACAAGGACCGCCTGCTGCTCAACGAGGTCGATGAGAATACGCTAGGTATTCTGAACCTTATGTCCACGCGATATGTACTACCATTAGACGTACATCTAATTATTGCTTTTTCAATGTTAAGATCCTTCTGAAAGACGAATTAATATTTTGAACTACACTCGGCATCAAAGAAATCGAACCACTGTGTTATTTTCATTCAAACAAACTCACTTTACAGTCTCATTATTCAAAAAGTATAAACAGTTATGTAAACATCTGTACGTCGATGTACGAGTCGAATACTTGACTTGCTAATTTCATTCCCAAAAATTTAAGAAAACTTTCAGTTTTGTGCAAAGTAAGGAAAATATATTCACTCAATATGGAATGAAAATAAAACATTTGTTTCACTGAAATTTCAGGAAATCAAGAAATGTTTTCAGTAGTTT
The DNA here is from genome assembly GCA_910589605.1 of Chrysoteuchia culmella. Classification (NCBI taxonomy): domain Eukaryota; kingdom Metazoa; phylum Arthropoda; class Insecta; order Lepidoptera; family Crambidae; genus Chrysoteuchia; species Chrysoteuchia culmella. Next base: position 19,963,269 of record OU342658.1, on the reverse strand, counting down.
TGAATGCTAGTTGAACATTTGACATCGCCATCAACACTCAAATCTTTAAAAAAAAACAGAAATACACATACTTTATATTTATTAGACCGTGAAGTGAGCATGTTTGTATGACAATAACGCAGTGGTTTGATGTCTTTGCAGCCGAGTGTAGATGTATAAGAGAGGATTTTAACAAAACACTCAGCCGCTGATCGCTCGTAAGAAAACTAATAAAGAATGCGTGTGTCGTCAGGCAAGAACTACCCGGAGACGACGGCGGAAAAGCCCCTTTTGCTGTTCAACAAGAACAACCACAACGTGAGCGTGCCGCCCGAGCCCGACGCGCCCAAGTTCCCCGTGTTCCCCAACACCGTGTCCGTCGAGAACGACGCCACGCAGGCCAAGGTCGGTGCGACAGAATATACTGATTAATACTCCAAAATGATTCTTTTCCTACAATTTTAATTAGTTTCCAATTTGGATTTGCAATTTTTTTCTTTTTATACATTTAGTGCTCGTAGGGTTTACGTAAGAGTTGTTGTTATATTTATTTGGTTTATTCATGTACAATTTATTTGCGTGCTTTAGTCATTTAGTACTAGGTTAAACAATTTATTTATTTATTTATAGGGTGGTACGAATTCTATACAAACAATCATTACACAATTATTGTTTCATCATACCTTAATAATTCATAAATACATGCGCAACTAACTCGTTTCAGTTATTTGTTTGCGCGAAATAATTAAAAAAATGTACATTCATACATAAAACACGAATATACTAATATTTTATAATTTCAATAATTCTACGTATGTGTGTGTGACTCATCGCATTTATATAGCTCATGTATGAAAGTACATTTTTTTAATAATTTCGCGCAAACAAATAACTTGAACGAGTTAGTGGCACATGTATTTATGAATTATTAATGTATGATGAACCCATTAATGTGCAATGTTTGTTTGTATGGAAGTCGTACCACCTTAAAGAAATCGCTTATATTCCAATCTTTGCCTAAGAAATCGCTTACACTCCAATCTTTGTTTTAGACGTCTAGTCATTTAACCGCCTCTGTGGTCTAGTGGTACAACCACCGGTATCAGACCCAGGGGTCCCGGGTTCGATTCCCAGCGGGGGTACATATTGTATTCGGTTTGGTTGGTGGTAGGACTTGTTGTAAGTCCGTCTGGCTAGCTACCACCATCTTATCTAAGTCTGTCGCCATAACAATAATGTTTTCAGCATTATTGTGTTCCGGCAGTTAGAGATAAGATAGCCAGCTCCTCAGTGATTGAGGATTCCGGGAGAGGCTCGCTTCCATCTTCAGCCTTATCAACACTTAACATCAGGTATGATGAAGGCTAAGAGTCTCACCGTCTTAAACAAAAAAAATAAAAAAATATTCAACCGTCTCTCATTCCGTCAGTAATGATCGTGTTTGATGGTTGCATGATGGAATAATCAATATACCCGCAACTTTTTGCAACCATCAGTAAACGCATCAGTTAGACCGTAGCGTAGGTCGTTCGTCAGTCACAGTCACGATTGTGGCAATACTGATAACAAAACCTACCATTTAATTTTATTTATCTATATACTTAATTCAGGTTCGCAAAATTTGTGACGACTCGATAGGGACTTTGGCGCGTAGTACGCGGCCGAGTAAGGTATCAAAGGTACTCGAGTCTATTTGTTCGCGTAGTACGCGGCCGAGTAAGGTATCAAAGGTACTCGAGTCTATTTGTTCCGAAAACTATAAAATATACAAAATGTTAAACGTGATGATCACAAACTGCAATTAAAGATTTTCGCATAATTTGGAATTTTTCGTCGATCGACGAACCCGAGTATCGGGTTGTAATCGCCCTAGTTTATTATTCATTTATAGTAGCAATGATTCAATTTGTTAGTAACAATGATCGGACCTAACCTACATTAATAGACTAATGTAATTGTATAATATATTAGCAAGCCACTAGTCTGCTTGTATGCGAATCACCGACACACCACCCCGGTAGATGTTGCGCAACAATGATTCACATACCGACAGTCCAGCCTTCTTGCGATCATCATCAGGATGCTGTTGGCGTTGCCCCTCATCCTGCGCACCATGGGCCGTACCGCGCAAGTGGCGTTGGCATCTAAATCGGCTTCATTTGACAGATGGATGTGACACATTGCTGCTTCTTTTTGACACAAATGAAAACTTACCAAAGACTATAATACATTTCTTACAAAAATATAGATCAATTTTCTTATATTAAGTACATCTTAGATCTAGAAATTGACATCTGCACCTGAACTACACTGTATCTCAGGTGCAGCGCTATTTTTTTGATACAAAAATATAGAGGTAAACAAAGCATTTCAACCTTAAAAAGTAAAATAATAATATATGAAATGATGAAATAATAATATATATAAGGTTGGCGTATGAAATGATACCCACGGTGTACGAAGATAATATTTATTGTTATACTTCTCAAAAACATACATGTATTTCATACGGTGTAACCTACTATGGACCTTGGGAAGGACGCGTGGCATACGCAACCCGAAGTCCACCTAGCTAAGTTTAACTTGATGACGCGTGGCATCGATCAAGCGAAACACTGAAGACACTGAGCAGACTACGGGAGCAATCGTACTCGGTGCCGCCTAGCGACTGACGTTGAACGCAGCGGTGGCCTGTTATATACCCGAGGCGCAGGAGTGCGCGGTGTGAGGTTTGGAGGGCGTAGACGTTCGCCAGTGGCGTCATCTTATCTGGGTGTTCTATAGTGGTGTTATATATATAAATATATACTTACCAAAGACTAAGAGCAATATGTCACATCCATCTGTCAAATGAAGTCGATGTTGATGCCGGCAACACTTGCGCAGGGAGGCGCATCACTTTCGCATAATTGTGTAAAATCAGTCTTCCCGCGCGTCTGCAAACATCCCTGATGCACTACAGCAGCGGGGCAACCCCAACAACACCCTAAACGCATTGTTGAACTGAACTCTCAGGGCGTTGTAAGACCGACAAGTACATTGGCCCACAGACAGCACGCGTAGAAAGCAGTACAATATGCTCTAAACATAGTTATTTTTACATTATTTGTGCAACGCGCAAGTCTACGAGCCAACATGTTTGCCCTTACTGACAACGCCCTTCGCTCCCTTTCAAGATCATCATCGTTCCTAAGATCAGCCCCCTGATTATGTAACTTGTTTCTATCAACGTTTGATTAAAAGTGCAGTCACATTGCTGCTTTAGTAAAAAATAACGTGACAAATATCTTACTAAAGCAGCAATGTAACTGCACTTTCAATCAATTTCAATAAAAATCTGTTAGCAACATAGTTAGATAATCAATTAGCAGGTGTAAGTACATGGCCCAGATACTTTACTTTCAATGATCTTTGCACCATACAATAATTTAGCTTGATAGCCGGGAGTTCTTTAATAGTTTGTTTCCTGTCTCAAAGACCATGACTAGGTTTTTTTTAACATTGTAGGCTAATCCATGAGACTTGGCATATTTCTCACATATTTTTCTCATTCCACATACAGACGTAATATCAGCTATGCGGATGACATGGTGTTGCTCAACACCATGTCATCCGCATAGCTGATATTATTAACATTCACGCCATCAATATGACAGCCTAACTTGGTGTTGCTCAGTTCCCACCAGCCACCAGCTCGTTCATATACAGGTTGAACAGAGTAGGCGAGCTCAGCCCTCCCTGTCTCACGCCACACTCCAACCTGTACGGTTGAGACATCGACCCATTCCATCGTACCGTTTTGACCTGATTTCTATACCAGAACATAAAGATGTTTAGCAGTTGTTTTGGTATATCTTTTTCAAGTTTTTGCCTCAGTTTGTTATATGAAACCAGGTCAAATGTTTTAGAGAGGTCAAGAAAGCAGGCAATAACCGGTGTTTGGAGCTCTGTATAGTAGTTGATAGTGTGCTTAACAGACAGAACTAATTGCCGCTTCAGTCGACAGTCCAGGCCTAAAACCAAATTGGTTGTCATGTAGTTTGGTGTAAACATTGAGCTGTGTATTTATTTATTTATTTATTTATTATATTTCACTATCAAACACTCAGGGGCGTGCATATCATATAGGCAATTAGGCAGTGCCTAGCTCATTAAAAACCTAAATAACATGCCACTAATTTAATAATATAAAGTTAATTTAGTTCAATGGTTCAGATATTCTATAACAAAATGTCTATTCAACACCTCACCCAATATGTAAAACAGCGCCATCTAACGAATAGCTTGCTCAACGTCGTAATTTTTCCTAACGCTAAATACTTACAGTAGGCAGGCTCCGGATTGCCTATTCGAAGTAAGAGCGTTTCATACAACATAAATTATAAAAAGTCAAGGTCAAGGTAATACGACCGCGTATAATGTTTACCGAAAATGTGAACGTCGTCGTCCTAAGACATGAGGTTCTCAATTGAAATGGGTTAGGTAAGCACGCTTACTCGGCCGAATGAACTGTCGCGAGATAAACCGACGACCCCCGACCCCATATCTCTCACTCACTCCGTGCTGGCTCCCATAGCTCGCTCTGCAAGTTTAGTTGAACGAGTTTCAACATTATTGCGCTGCCATAAGAGTGTTTGTTGACATTTTCAATTCAACCACACGTTTTAATACGAGATAGAAAAGTTTTGCAACAAGAGTGCTGCCGTGCCGGCCATGTTTTTGTTTTTAGTGTGTTTGTTGACATTACGCCCGCACGAGTTAATTCGATAATTACATTAATATTTACTTGTTTTGTTAATTTCCTTCCGTGTTTAGTATTAGTGCTATGAAAAAAGGAGTTGGTGTGTGTGTTTGTGTATAAAATAAGTATTATGCAATTAAAATTTAATTGAAAAATTAGAGTGTGCCGATTGTGCTGAGGATTGGATTTGTTTACAGAACGTAACCTTTCGAACAGTTGTTATTTTGCTCGTATATTAAACCTGGTATTCGTGAGTGATGTGAGTGAAGTGACATAAAACAAAATTAACAACGGGCCAAGCCACTACAGCTATCGCTCAAATGACATTGTTTACGTGACTTTTTAAGAGTCATGTTTATTATCCATACATTTTTGAGATATCTGTGGTGGTGAAAAATTCGTTCGACCGCCAGGTGCCTATGAAAATTATCCATTTATACCTAGGAAGCATGTTCACATAACATTATTTACAGCCTCAAGAATACGGCAAAAAAGTGGTAAGCGAATTTATATCATTACTAGCGGCTGCCCGCTGTTCCACCCGTTCCCGCGGGAATATCGGGATAAAAAGTATCCTATGCTTTAATTCAGGCTATCTACTATTTTTGTGCCAAGTTTCATCCAAATCCATTCAGTTGTTTTAGCGTGAGACAGTAACAAACAAACTGACATACTTTCGCATTTATATTATTAGTAAGCTAACCTCTAATTTTCAAAATGATAATCGCAACTACGACTAGTTAAAATCTATAGTGCCTACCTCGCTGGAAAACCAATGCACGCCCCTGCAAACACTTTAGACATTACTGTTGCCAATGCGATAGGCCTATAATTATTCTTATCAGTTGTATCTCCTGTTTTATTTTTGATAATAGGTACGACAATGGTTCGTATCATCTTACTGGGCAAATAACTATATCCCAGACAGAAGTTGTACCACATAAAGACTCTAGGTAAATGAGGTTCAATACTGTTAGGTTAGTTACCTAGGTGGTTAGGTTAGTCCGTCGTGAGCAGGTGACTTTACTCTAGACATAGATTTAATTATTAAAGATATATTAGCATTGGACCGGATTTCCAAAGGTCGCAGGTTCGATTCCCGTCTGAGAATTCACTTGTGGCCGAGTTAATTTTTTCCAATATTTTTCTATTTAAAATTTACCATAAGTATAAAAATAGCATTGAAAAATGCAAAAATTACAAAATCATAAAAAAAAGGATATATCTTTCACAGTAGATTTTATTTTCCTGTTCACGTCGAACCCAGCATCCATCACCATGTGCTGCGCTGGCCAATCTTTGAATAGATCGGCAATTTTTCCAGGATCGGTTTCACCTTTAATGCTCAATGGGACGCCTGGCCTACAGTGCAACTTATTTGTGTGTTTCCAAAATTACCTTAAACCAAAATTAATGAACGCCTTAATGTTTATTTAATTCGGGAGCTATTCGCTAGCCAGTTTAGGGTAATATAACGATCCAAGCTAGGGACTATAGATCGGTATGTCGTACAGACGGCGTGCAGCGTGGGGCACGCGATCAAGCGGCGCGTGGAGGCGCTGTGCGCGGCGTCGCTGCTGTGCGCGCTGTGCGTGAGGAGCTGGGGCGCGCTCGTGGGCGTCCGCCTCGCCGCCGCCGCCGCCCGCGCCCGCGCCGCCGCGCTGCACGCCGACCGCCTGCACGACGCCGCCCGCGCGCTGGACCTGGCCGCCCGGCGCGCCCACGCCGCCCCGCCCGCCGCCGCGCTCGCCAATGAGGTAACCTACTACACACATCGTGCTCACTAACTGTGGGTCTGATGAGAAAGCTCAAGGCGCTACCGTCGCGTCGGTCGTCATCTCGCTTAGCGATCACGTGTAATTACACTTACGATTGTTTTTTGTACTAATCATAAGGCGAGTAATGTTGGCGATTTAGTATAGCGTTGTACTGTGACAGGCGCGCGCGCTCCACGGCGCGGCGTCGGCGCTGGTGGCGCGGCACGCGGGCGGCGCGGCGCTGCGCGCGGAGTGGGAGGCGGCGGGCGGCGGCGCGGGCTGCCCGGCCGCCGCGCGCCTGGGCGCCCGCGCGCGCACGCTGGTGGAGCGCCTGCGCGACTCCTGGCAGCACCTGGTGCGCGACCGCGCCACGCGCTCGCTCACCTACAACGACGAGCAGTTCCACGTGCTGGAGCGCATCACCGTGGCGGAGACGGGCCGCCGCCTGCGCGCGCTGCACGCCCGCGCCGCGCCCCTGGCCCGCGCGCGCGCCGACGCCATCGCCGACTGGTGAGCTCCCCCCTACAGACGAGCTCCCCCTACAGACGAGCTCCCCCCTACAGACGAGCTCCCCCCTACAGACGAGCTCCCCCCTACAGACGAGTGCTGGAGCGCATCACCGTGGCGGAGACGGGCCGCCGCCTGCGCGCGCTGCACGCCCGCGCCGCGCCCCTGGCCCGCGCGCGCGCCGACGCCATCGCCGACTGGTGAGCTCCCCCCTACAGACGAGCTCCCCCCTACAGACGAGCGGCCCCACGTGCTGGAGCGCATCACCGTGGCGGAGACGGGCCGCCGCCTGCGCGCGCTGCACGCCCGCGCCGCGCCCCTGGCCCGCGCGCGCGCCGACGCCATCGCCGACTGGTGAGCTCCCCCCTACAGACGAGCTCCCCCCTACAGACGAGCGGCCCCACGTGCTGGAGCGCATCACCGTGGCGGAGACGGGCCGCCGCCTGCGCGCGCTGCACGCCCGCGCCGCGCCCCTGGCCCGCGCGCGCGCCGACGCCATCGCCGACTGGTGAGCTCCCCCCTACAGACGAGCTCCCCCCTACAGACGAGCTCCCCCCTACAGACGAGCGGCCCCACGTGCTGGAGCGCATCACCGTGGCGGAGACGGGCCGCCGCCTGCGCGCGCTGCACGCCCGCGCCGCGCCCCTGGCCCGCGCGCGCGCCGACGCCATCGCCGACTGGTGAGCTCCCCCCTACAGACGAGCTCCCCCCTACAGACGAGCGGCCCCACGTGCTGGAGCGCATCACCGTGGCGGAGACGGGCCGCCGCCTGCGCGCGCTGCACGCCCGCGCCGCGCCCCTGGCCCGCGCGCGCGCCGACGCCATCGCCGACTGGTGAGCTCCCCCCTACAGACGAGCTCCCCCCTACAGACGAGCGGCCCCACGTGCTGGAGCGCATCACCGTGGCGGAGACGGGCCGCCGCCTGCGCGCGCTGCACGCCCGCGCCGCGCCCCTGGCCCGCGCGCGCGCCGACGCCATCGCCGACTGGTGAGCTCCCCCCTACAGACGAGCTCCCCCCTACAGACGAGCGGCCCCACGTGCTGGAGCGCATCACCGTGGCGGAGACGGGCCGCCGCCTGCGCGCGCTGCACGCCCGCGCCGCGCCCCTGGCCCGCGCGCGCGCCGACGCCATCGCCGACTGGTGAGCTCCCCCCTACAGACGAGCTCCCCCCTACAGACGAGCGGCCCCACGTGCTGGAGCGCATCACCGTGGCGGAGACGGGCCGCCGCCTGCGCGCGCTGCACGCCCGCGCCGCGCCCCTGGCCCGCGCGCGCGCCGACGCCATCGCCGACTGGTGAGCTCCCCCCTACAGACGAGCTCCCCCCTACAGACGAGCGGCCCCACGTGCTGGAGCGCATCACCGTGGCGGAGACGGGCCGCCGCCTGCGCGCGCTGCACGCCCGCGCCGCGCCCCTGGCCCGCGCGCGCGCCGACGCCATCGCCGACTGGTGAGCTCCCCCCTACAGACGAGCTCCCCCCTACAGACGAGCGGCCCCACGTGCTGGAGCGCATCACCGTGGCGGAGACGGGCCGCCGCCTGCGCGCGCTGCACGCCCGCGCCGCGCCCCTGGCCCGCGCGCGCGCCGACGCCATCGCCGACTGGTGAGCTCCCCCCGACAGACGAGCTCCCCCCTACAGACGAGCTCCCCCCTACAGACGAGCGACGCCACGTGCTGGAGCGCATCACCGTGGCGGAGACGGGCCGCCGCCTGCGCGCGCTGCACGCCCGCGCCGCGCCCCTGGCCCGCGCGCGCGCCGACGCCATCGCCGACTGGTGAGCTCCCCCCTACAGACGAGCTCCCCCCTACAGACGAGCTCCCCCCTACAGACGAGCGACGCCACGTGCTGGAGCGCATCACCGTGGCGAAGACGGGCCGCCACCTGCGCGCGCGCCAATGCCATCGCCGACTAGTGAGCGATAGCGATGCCTACGTCTCTTTTATGTCCCGGCTACACTTAACGTCTTGCCTGAGAGTATGTCTGCACAAACCGGTTTGCGCAAGTAAACATAGCGGATTGATGTTTTTTCTTTTTTTTTATTCTAGACTGGGCTAATATTTTACCACCATCTTGTTTAGAAACAAAATGTGGCCTAGAATGTTACATACGCGCCTAAGAAATGCCTATTCACTCTCGCCTTGCAGAAGCCAGGGTTGTAGCGATCGAAAAACACATGAGCCGACAGCGCATTCATACCTTAACGGTTCGCATAAAATATGTGGAAAGGGGCTGGATGAACAAGGTCATGCAGTTCTCTCGCACGCTCTCCAAAGTGTATCCTATAAAAGACCGATAGATATGAAACTTTGCGACGGTGACTGAGGCTCTGAAATTCCACCGCGCATTTTATAAAAGGAGCAGGAAATTCGGAGGAGAAGTACCGTCTAGTTGGAGAGGACGCCCAGTTTCTTTGCAGCAAACTTCGCAATGGAATCCAGTACTCGCCAAAGTTCAAGTTGGAAGACAAGTTCAGGCCGAAAAGTTGGCGTTGCCCCAATCGGAGACGGCCTGAATTGCCAGATTCATGTGCTCAACAAAGGACTCTCGACAAGACTGAATTTCATCACAGCCTTTGCAGTTGATATATACCTGCTAGTGATAGTAGTGTCATCTGCATATCCAATAGTATCTGACACCAGCAGGTCGTTGATATGTAGAAGGAACAATGTCGCAGATAACACAGAGCCTTGGGCACCTGCGTCGATTTCTTTTAGTTCGGATGATTAACCGTCTACCGCGATTCAAGAGGAAGTCAGCAATAAGGCTACCAGAGATACCATATGAGGAAAGCAATTAGGCTGTCATGCCAGACCCTATCAAAGGCTTTGGAGATGTCGAGCGATACGGCAAGGGCTTCACCGTGTTTCTCTAATTAGAAGCTCACCAATCGACCTGCCTCGGTGGAAACCAAACTGGCAATTACTGCCCGGCTACACACTATCTTGCCTGCGCAAACCGGTTTGTGCAGGCATGCTTTCAGGTAAGATGGACCGTGTAGCCGGGACATTTGACATATAGCGCACTAGGCAGCCTACCTCCCATACACTCAGTCGAACACATGACAGTGAGAGACATTCTTTATTAAGACATAATGAAACCGAACGATTTTTGAAGAAGCTGATAACTGGTGATGAAAAGTGGATCACACGACAAGATCGTGCGAAAAAAGGTAGTGGTCAGAGGCCGGTCAGGCTTCACAGACTGTGGCGAAACCCGGGTTAACTCGCAACAAGGTGAAGATGTGTGTTTGGTGGGATTCGAAGGGCATTATTCATTATGAGCTGTTTGTTACCACCAGGCGGGACCATCGGTTCTGAAATCTACTGCGAACAAATGATGAGATTAAAGCAAAGAAGTTGAGAGAAAGCGGCCGGAATTCATCAACAGAACGGGTGTGATTTTTCATCATGATAACGCTAGACCTCACACATCATTAGCCACTCAGCAAAAATTAAGAGAGTTTGCCTGGGAGGTGTTTATGCCTCCGCCGTATAGTCCTGACCTTGCACCTTCAGATTTCCACCTGTTTCGGTGTCTTCAGAATTCTTTAGGCAGTGTCAAGTTAACATCACGAGAGGACTGCCAAAACCACTTGTCGCGGTATATTGATCAGAAGCCCCAAAATTTCCATAACAATGGGGTCATGTCCCTATTTACAAGATGGCAAAAAGTTATCGAACTAAATGGCACCTATATACTTTAGTTAAATGTAAATAAACTGTATTAAAATGTTTTTTTTTTTTAATGCGAAGAAATTTTCCCTAACCTATTAGTTATCGACCTCACATTTGGGCAAAAATATGGCTCGCTTAGGGCCACCATTACCTACCTATATTTTATTGTGTTTTTTCTTCTACACGAAATCAATTACACTTTAAATTTAGTACTAGTTTCGAGTACCTTATTCAAAAATATAAAAAAGTAGCACGCTACGAGTATAATGATAGTTTTGAAACCTCATTATCGTGCAAGGCAAAGTGTTTCTTAGGGCTATGGCTAAAAAACCAGCATCTGACATTTGTTTTAAATGAAATAAGTTTATTTAAATTAAACTTAATTTGAACTTACATTGTAAGCATTTTTGAATCATCAATCGTGCTCTTTTTAGACAACTAATACTTGAACATTGAACTCTATTCTTTATGTACATACTACCCAACATTTTGGGGTGCAATAAAAAACATTTTTGAATAAACCGATTAAACTGAGACAATTCGATGCGATCTAGGTACAAAGTAGCGGCGACAGTGTACCTCCAAACCCAGATCCTCGACAAAGACGCGGCCAGCGCGGAGCTGAAGCTGCTGGCGCTGGCGGCGCGCCTGCAGGACGCCGAGCTGGCCGCGCGCGCCGCCAGCGAGGGCCTGGAGCGACCGCTAGTGAGTATTCCAACTCTGTTGCAACTGGTTTGACGACCTGTTTGGCGCAGGGGTACTAAACCCGCCTTCTGCGCCAGAGGTCCCGGTTCGATCCTCGCACAAGACAAATGTTTGTGTGCATGAGCATGTCTATTTGTCTTGGTCTGGGTGTTTGATATGTATATTAAGTATGTATTTACAAAAAAAAGTATATAAGTATGTTTATCCGTTTACAAGTTTACAAGTTCTTCGTGAAACTTAACGTGGGCTAGATAATTGGTGTGATTGTATGCAATTATTTATTTATTTATTTGGTCCAACTTGTCGCACTTGCGATACGGTAACACCGCCATCTCGTGTTTACGTCAATTTCGACAGTTACAGCGTCCCCGTCTGCATTCATTATAATCCTTGTCGCACTGTACTAGTAACAGCACATTAGCACTGCTTACAAACGGCTGAAATGACGCACTCACACAGACACGCGCCGCTACGCGCGCGCTCGCAACTGTTTTACCATTAGAAACCATCGAGACCGTGTAGCGAGTTATAACAGCCGAGGGCAAAAATGTTTGCACGAGTTTAGTTTAGACCAGTGGTTCTTAACCGGTGGTCCGCGGAACACTGGTGGTCCCTGGAAGCATCCCAATTTGAGTAATTTTATGCGTGGTTTTATTTATCATTATTAACAAACTTTCATTGTTTCCCATCAAGTTGTTAGTTTTGTATATTATCTTCAAACCCATTAATCTACTTGGTGGTCCGCGGCAAGATAGTTTTTTTTTTTCAATAGTCTCTCTGACTAAAAGGTTTAGAATCACTGGTTTAGAGTGTGCCCAAAATCGAGCAGTTGCCGCTCCGCGCACCTCTAGGGTACGTCGTATACCCGCTCGGTACTTGTTGACCCGAGTGGGGCGCGGGCGGCGGGACGAAACTTGTTCAGTAGTTAGTAGTGAGCCGCGCAAACTCCGGGCAGATGCATGCGCTAGCGGTGGCCTGCGCACACAACCGCCCGGGCCGCTCTAAATGTACTATAATAAGTTGTATTTTATTATAGTCTGTAAGTATAAATGAACAACACCTTACCAGGGTTGTATTCAGTCCATCACATCTTTGTTACTTACATCTTTTTCGTGTGAAAGTGAAACTGTTACGATGCTTAAATTAATAAATAAAAGTTGTAAACTTGCTTTTACCGTGTTATATTACAATTACTCACAAATAAGCACATCTTTAGTTTCTTCGCGCACTCATAATTAAAATAAAACACTTTTGCGGACTATTTAGTGCGATTTATTTACCCGAAATATATTTTGGTACTATAGTTTTTCGGTTTATTTGCGTTTCTTTCCTGACGGCACCTTTTCAGTTGCCGTGGGGCCTATAATCATCGTCATCGTCTCAGCCACATAACATCCACTGCTGGGTATAGGCCTCCCCAAAAGGGGGTTTTGCCATAATCGCCACGCTTGGCAAGCGGGTCCCTATAGTACCAAAATATATTTCGGATAAATAAATCGTACTAAATACTCCGCGAAAGTTGTTTTATTTCACACACAAATAAGTTTTATTTCCGAATCCGTACATCATCCATCATCCATCATCAGCCTGTGGACACCCACTGCTGGACATAGGCCTCTCCTAGTTCACGCCTATTGTGGCGTTCATAGGAGGCTATTAGCCTACTGCTACCACGCTGGCCAGACGGGTTGGTAGAGGGTTTGTTTCAAGTTTTCTTCTCTCGCATAGGTGTTTAATGCATGGAGCCTCTTAGTCGACTCTTACGACATCCCAGGCATGTATTATTATTATTATTATTTGGAAGGAGGGACGCCGGCAAAGCCGGACGGGCGATCAGTCACCATAATCGGAACCACTTCGCCCAGTTCCCCAAAGTCCCCTGACAAAAAAAACGGGGGGGAGGGCGGGTTATGATTTACCCCACCCTCATTACCTCCCAGGCATGTAAGGGAGTGGTGATACTTGTATTCTTAGGCCGTCACCACACGGCACCAAAATACATTCAAGTGTTTTTGGATAACAACAACTGTGGATTTACTGCATTGAAACTAACTAGGTTCTTGCTTACTTCAATATCTGTTTCACCGAGTACTTTCTCGCAGGGCGAAGGCGCGAGCGATCATCAAACAACAGAACGAGGAGCAACAACAGACAAACGCAACCCTGGCGGCGCTGGCGTTCGGTGCGCGGGCGCAGGCGTCCGAGCGCTTATAGCCGCTCAGGGGGAAACGGCCGCCGCCGTCCGAGCCAACTCGGCGCTCGTGGCGCGACTCAGGGCGCTCTCCGACGACCTGCTGTCCTAGCCCCCGCCCTCGCCCCCCTCCACCCCCTCCGGCACCCCCACCCCCACCTCCAGCGGGGACTCCTCTACGGCGGGGACGGTCGTCCATGATTCCTCCTCCAGTTCGTCGCCGCGCTCCAACTGCGCGCTCGTGTGAACCTCCGTCCGATGTCCACCCCCCGAGCACGAATACCGCCATATCATAAGATGTCTTACTAACATCGGGACAGTGACTCTACTGTGTTTAAACTCGCAAGTGAGGCAAAGTGTTAAGTATTATGATTAAAAACATTCCATTCAAACGAGTACCTATTTCTCAATGTTTTTTTTTTCAATGTGAACTTCAATCTTAAACTCCAAGAAGTTATATTATTTTGTAGTTCAATAATATGATGACAGACAGTGAGGTGTAAAAACAAGAGAAGACCTTAAATAGATGCAATTTAGGAAATATGTAAAGAAATTATATGTACTTAGATAATATAACTTATAATGTATAGCATAAGTAAGTAAATCCTTCATATAGTCAAACATATTTTGTTAGTAAAGATGAATTTTGAAATTGCACCAACAGACGAAACAATGTGATTCCAATATAATTACTTCACTCACATAACATTCAAAAGATCTCAACTTTGTTCCTAACATTCCAAGCGACTGTAAAATTATTATAAAATATTATAAAATTTATAAAACATACTAATTTATACCATAGTATGATGATTTTAAACACAACATTATATAATCTTAACAAAAAAATATATCCTACTAACAAATCACCAAGGTGCTCTCTCTTCTATAATAATATGTAAGTCTAGATAAGTCCCCAGTGAGGCAATAATAATGTAAGATCGATAATTTGTTAATCATAAGAGTCAAAAATAAAAAAAATACATATACTTACTGTGTATTCTTGTTACCCTTTTTCTACAAATCATATCGCACAATGAGAACGAAAGTGACCTAATTCAAAATAAATGTTTTTTTTGGATAATGATTTTTTATTTATAAATTTTTGTGTCCCAATATAAGTCTTATTAATATAGCTTGCAGCGTTGCGTAGCGAGAAAAAGTCAGTTTTTTATTTTATAGGTAATAAAGCATTGACTTTTAAGTCTATTTTTGAGTGAAAGTTGATTTCATTAAATTTTGTATTAGGTCACTTTCGTTCTCAGCATGATATTGCTCAAGTGCTGCCATAAAACACACTCAGGGACACATAAAAATTCGGGAATGGGTGGATATGGGCTTCTTTTGAAGTCCATAAAATTAACATAAATGGTAATTCAACTGTCAAATGAAGCCTATGTCCATAGAACTATAAAACTAGCGGCCGCCTGCGGTTTCACCTGCGTATTTTCCGTTCCCGTGCATATCGGGTTAAAAGTTGCTTACTACACGACCAAGACAACAGGAATGCGGTTTTGCAGAACGTAGCGCTACGGCGATTATATGATCGATTACCGCTTTTTAAAATTTTGGATTTTTACTTAAGTTTTTTTAGTTTTTCTCAGCTGTCATGCGCCTAATTGTCGTGGTCAGATAGTATGTGTTGGTCCAATACTTGAAGTTCCTACATACCAAATTTCACCCATATACGTTTAGTAGTTTTTGCGTGAAACAGTAAAACAAACCGATATACATTTAAATTTATAATATTGGTAGGGTTTGAAAGGGCGCTTGAAGCAGGCCTGTTTCAGTCCCCGTGTAGGTTCGAAAGCATACCTACGCGCGGCGGCAACGCCGGCGTTGCTAATCTAGCAGGGACGAGCGAGCGAGCAGTGATGCCGGTGACGCACGACGCAAGAGTTTTCTTCGTCACCGACTTTACCGATTTTAAAATTAAGAATCATTAAAAAAAGGAAGTAAACACTGTGCACTGTTTCATTGTTTAAACACACATCACGATTCAAATTTAAGTTTTTACTTGTTCGCGTTGTAATATTATGTCATTCCGATTTGATACTAAACCTACCTACATTAACACATAAAATATTGTAATAATATTGAGTATCATAAACAAACGTATGCCGTATCTATCTTCCTTTTAGGTTAAAGAAGTAGGTAGGTACTTTAGGTATGTATGCCAATTTCATATACTTTTGATAGGTATTATTTACTTTGCACTTGCAAAATCTGGCTATTAACAAATCTATACTAATATTATAAAGAGGAAAGATTTGTTTGTTTGTTTGTAATGAATAAACTCAAAAACAACTGGACCGATTTTGACGAAATTTGGTATGGAGAATCCTTAAGATACGTAACATAGGCTATAAATTATCCTTCCTCCTTATTATTAAGATAATAATAAATCTCTCTTTTTCTCTCTTATCGTATGAGGATTAGTGGCCGGCCACCTCTGGTGTCAGAGTTTATCAAGCCGCCTATAAGTCCTCTCGGACTTAGCTTAACGACTGTTATCAGATGACAACAGCCGAACCCGACGCGACGGTTCAACGTGCCCTCCGAAGCACGGAAACACTCATTTTGTAATACCACTTTACGGTCACCAATCCGACACCTGACCGGACCGAACGGTAACAAACGTGATTGAATACGATCAGTTTATCAAGCGCCGCCATGAGCGCTTCAAATATTTAAAAAAAAATCAATCATAAGGAGGCAGCCCTAGCGGCGTCAGAAGGAACACGAGCTACGCGGTAGAAAGAGAGGCAAATAAAATTCTATGTACGAGGGGCGTTCAATATAAAGTGAGAATGAGATGCAAACTCTTTCAATATTAGGAAATTAAACACTGGCCGATAAAGCTAATCTATTTAGCTGATTGCTATGAAAAAAAACTGTCTTT
This sequence comes from Chrysoteuchia culmella, assembly GCA_910589605.1. Classification (NCBI taxonomy): domain Eukaryota; kingdom Metazoa; phylum Arthropoda; class Insecta; order Lepidoptera; family Crambidae; genus Chrysoteuchia; species Chrysoteuchia culmella. The sequence continues at coordinate 19,946,811 of OU342658.1, read as the reverse complement.
TGTTTAGAAAAAAAGAAATGTAATTTCTTTGCAATTGAGTACGTTAGCAAAAATTGAGAAAATTGAACTGCGCGCCGTTATCAAATACTTGTGTTTGAATTTTTTTTCTACGGATCAAGTCTATTTAGATTTGCGGGAGACTTTGGGGTCTAATGCTCCTCCGTATTCGACAGTCGCACGTTGGTGCGCCGAATTTAGACGTGGAAGAACATCGACCATGGACGACCCCCGCTCCGGACGCCCTACTACAGCAGTCACTGAAGAAATTGTGAAAAAAGTCGAAAACTTAGTTTTGGCGGATCGTCGTGTCACGGTTCGTATTATTGCTGAAAATGTAAAGATTTCAACGGGGAGCGTGCATAATATTTTACATGAACGCTTGGGTATGAAAAAGGTATCTGCGCGTTGGGTACCAAGAATGCTTACTGACACGCTAAAACAAACTAGAGTCGAGATGTGTCAAGAAGCTTTGGACCTGATACAGCAAGACCGGGAACTTTTTTTGGCGCGATTTATAACAATGGACGAAACATGGCTTCATCATTACGACCCTGAAACGAAACTGCAGTCTATGACATGGAAAAGGCCATCATCTCCAAGTCCGAAGAAATTTAAGGTGGGCCCATCTGCCGGTAAGGTCATGGACTCTGTTTTTTAGGATGGTAAAGGGGTAGTAATGATTGAGTATCTCGAGCATGGAGCCTCTGTTACGGACACTTTATATGCCAAACAAATAGCAACATTGCGCAATGAGATCCACGAAAAACGGCGAGGTAAACTCTCGATAGTTCCATCAGGACAATGCCCCGGCACACAAGGCCGCCGTTGCAATGGCTGCAGTTCGTGATGCTGGGTTCGATATCCTTAAGTATCCTCCGTATTCACCAGATCTCGCCCCCATTGATTTCTACCTATTTCCGAGATTGGACGAATACCTGAGAGGCCAGAAATTTGAAGACGACGACGCGGTAGTCGCTGCAGTACAAGATTTTTTAAGTACTCAAGATGAGACCTTTTTTAAAAATGGATTTTTTAGTTTAGAAAAAAGATATACTATATAAGTGTATTATGCTAAAAGGTGACTATGTCGCAAAATAAAATGACATTTAATAAAAGTTGTTTATAAGATACTCATTCTCTTTTTATTGAACGCCCCTCGTATATAACGCAGTGCGACGTGAATTGCACTTTATTGCGTCGCAGCAAAACTAGCTATTTGTTTGATTGGGTTTGCAGAGTGAACTTTCTATACTTGTACTATTTAGTATTCTGTGCTTGAAGTAAGAATACTATGAATGTACGGGTATGTATGTCTGCAAATAATCAAATTACTATACCAACGAAGTCATGGGTCACTTATAAAAGAAATAAAAGTTAATCTGGAATGTATAAATATTTTATTTGTTTATAAAGTTTATCATTTTGATCTAGTAAATAATAATGTTACCCTTAGGTACCTTTCAGCATAATATAACATTTTATGCTTACTCATTTTATACATCTTCAATGGCAGAGATCAAGTAATCCGACACCTATTTTAAAAATAATCATAATTTGAGTTTTTAATTAAACATTAATAACAAGGTACTGATAATAATACGAAAGAAAAATATGTATTTAGATTTGAATAATGTACATGGTGCAGTCAACAGTCATGAAATTTAAAACATTTCGTACTTAATGTGTAACAAATTAACATTCAAAATCATTTCTACATTTTATTAAAAACAGTTGAACAGGTAAGGTACACTACCAAAAAAAATATTTTGGCGATATAATAATTGAAATAAAACAACTTTTACAAAAAAAAACGCTTTTTTTTTAATATATTTGGTTTTATGCTTAGTGTTATTAGACTTTTTTATTTACCGTCGTCGCGTCTGGTTTCGACACCTTTCCAGACGTATAAATTGTTTTATTTCAATGAACAGAACGATACGTCAATGTTGGTACGTAGGTGATAAATTAAATTCCCTTATAATGCAGCCCACTTAACCTCAAAAGTTTTTTATTACACGTTTTATAAATGTGGACATGTTTAAACATAAAATACATTTTCTCAAACATGCTTGGAAATATGAGCATTATTTTGACAACGTTCTTCGGGATAAATCGACATTGCTGTACTGGTCATATACATGCGAGCAGCGGCCGGCAAAAGTTGTATGTACAAGCCATATCTGTCGTGTTTAGCGGCCAAATAAATTACATAGTAAACTCATATCTGTCGCGTTTAGCGGCCAAATAAATTACATAGTAAACTCATATCTGTCGCGTTTAGCGGCCAAATAAATTACATAGTAAACTCATATCTGTCGCGTTTAGCGGCCAAATAAATTACATAGTAAACTCATATCTGTCGCGTTTAGCGGCCAAATAAATTACATAGTAAACTCATATCTGTCGCGTTTAGCGGCCAAATAAATTACATAGTAAACTCATATCTGTCGCGTTTAGCGGCCAAATAAATTACATAGTAAACTCATATCTGTCGTGTTTAGCGGCCAAATAAATTACATAGTAAACTCATATCTGTCGTGTTTAGCGGCCAAATAAATTACATAGTAAACTCATATCTGTCGTGTAATTTAAAAATGGAACGATTATTTACTCCGAAATATGGCAACCAAGGAGGTAACTTATCAAAGGTTTTATTTAAATTTCGAACTGGCTTGCAAATAGAAAGCTGTTTTAGAAAAAAAACAACAAATGAACACTTTACGCGGGAAAAAATATCGTTGTTCTTTGTCCGTCTGATTTCGAAAAGTAGTTTTAATTTCCGCGCATTATTTGAGAAAAGTACTATACAAGCCTTTGGTAAACCAGTTTTATCTCAATTTATTTAGCACTACCCTATCACTCGTCGCTTTGCGGAAATTCGACTAGAACAATTCGTCTAAAACAATTCGACTAAAACAATTAGTTTAAAAAAACTGTTTTTATTCGAATTGTTTTTTAGACAAATTGTTTTAGTCGAATTTTCCGTAGACGCTCGTGGTCTTACCGCTACGAGTACCGGTTGTCGAGATGCTTTGCCCGCGCTCGGTCCAGCGCCTTGTACTCGCGGTGAGCTGTCTGGACGCGGCGGAACTCCTCCAGGAGCGCCGGGAAGTCTAGGGAAGGGCGGGGCGGCTGCGACTGCTCCACTGGGCTCCTGGGGGGAGTTGAAGGGTTAAATGGGTTGTTTACAGCAGTTAATGTTGAAACTAGTTGTGGTTCTTTCAAAAGAAGAAACATCAACAGTTAGTAAGCTCATGTAAATGGGACGAAAATAAAAAGTAATAAAGTTCGAAGAGCTCGTAAAAATACGTACATCTTAAGTTTTGGCGCGCACTGTTCATTAAAGTAAAACTACTTTTACGGATATCAAATGTGCTATGTTTCACGAACTAAGCGGTTGACAGTCATCTCGTAACCACGGCAGTTGAAAAGGTGCCGAAACGACAGGAACATCAAAATCCCTTAAAAAACGCTCGGCGCTCTGCGGCAGCAACATCAGCAGCCCATACAGATATATACATCAGCAGCCCGTACAGATATATACATCAGCAGCCCGTACAGATATATACATCAGCAGCCCGTACAGGTATATACATCAGCAGCCCGTACAGATATATACATCAGCAGCCCGTACAGATATATACATCAGCAGCCCGTACAGATATATACATCAGCAGCCCGTACAGATATATACCTATGCGGCGGCTGGCAGGGGCAGGGCGCGGCGTGCAGACGCGCTCGCAGCGTGTGGAAGGCGGCGCTCTGCGGCAGCAACATCAGCAGCCCGTACAGATATATACCTATGCGGCGGCTGGCAGGGGCAGGGCGCGGCGTGCAGACGCGCTCGCAGCGTGTGGAAGGCGGCGCTCTGCGGCAGCAACATCAGCAGCCCGTACAGATATATACATCAGCAGCCCGTACAGATATATACCTATGCGGCGGCTGGCAGGGGCAGGGCGCGGCGTGCAGGCGCGCTCGCAGCGTGTGGAAGGCGGCGCTCTGCGGCAGCAACATCAGCAGCCCGTACAGATATATACATCAGCAGCCCGTACAGATATATACCTATGCGGCGGCTGGCAGGGGCAGGGCGCGGCGTGCAGGCGCGCTCGCAGCGTGTGGAAGGCGGCGCTCTGCGGCAGCAACATCAGCAGCCCGTACAGATATATACATCAGCAGCCCGTACAGATATATACCTATGCGGCGGCTGGCAGGGGCAGGGCGCGGCGTGCAGGCGCGCTCGCAGCGTGTGGAAGGCGGCGCTCTGCGGCAGCAACATCAGCAGCCCGTACAGATATATACATCAGCAGCCCGTACAGATATATACCTATGCGGCGGCTGGCAGGGGCAGGGCGCGGCGTGCAGGCGCGCTCGCAGCGTGTGGAAGGCGGCGCTCTGCGGCAGCAACATCAGCAGCCCGTACAGATATATACATCAGCAGCCCGTACAGATATATACCTATGCGGCGGCTGGCAGGGGCAGGGCGCGGCGTGCAGGCGCGCTCGCAGCGTGTGGAAGGCGGCGCTCTGCGGCAGCAACATCAGCAGCCCGTACAGATATATACATCAGCAGCCCGTACAGATATATACCTATGCGGCGGCTGGCAGGGGCAGGGCGCGGCGTGCAGGCGCGCTCGCAGCGTGTGGAAGGCGGCGCTCTGCGGCAGCAACATCAGCAGCCCGTACAGATATATACATCAGCAGCCCGTACAGATATATACCTATGCGGCGGCTGGCAGGGGCAGGGCGCGGCGTGCAGACGCGCTCGCAGCGTGTGGAAGGCGGCGCTCTGCGGCAGCAACATCAGCAGCCCGTACAGATATATACATCAGCAGCCCGTACAGATATATACCTATGCGGCGGCTGGCAGGGGCAGGGCGCGGCGTGCAGACGCGCTCGCAGCGTGTGGAAGGCGGCGCTCTGCGGCAGCAACATCAGCAGCCCGTACAGATATATACATCAGCAGCCCGTACAGATATATACCTATGCGGCGGCTGGCAGGGGCAGGGCGCGGCGTGCAGCCGCGCTCGCAGCGTGTGGAAGGCGGCGCTCTGCGGCAGCAACATCAGCAGCCCGTACAGATATATACATCAGCAGCCCGTACAGATATATACCTATGCGGCGGCTGGCAGGGGCAGGGCGCGGCGTGCAGACGCGCTCGCAGCGTGTGGAAGGCGGCGCTCTGCGGCAGCAACATCAGCAGCCCGTACAGATATATACCTATGCGGCGGCTGGCAGGGGCAGGGCGCGGCGTGCAGACGCGCTCGCAGCGTGTGGAAGGCGGCGCTCTGCGGCAGCAACATCAGCAGCCCGTACAGATATATACCTATGCGGCGGCTGGCAGGGGCAGGGCGCGGCGTGCAGACGCGCTCGCAGCGTGTGGAAGGCGGCGCTCTGCGGCAGCAACATCAGCAGCCCGTACAGATATATACCTATGCGGCGACTGGCAGGGGCAGGGCGCGGCGTGCAGACGCGCTCGCAGCGTGTGGAAGGCGGCGCTCTGCGGCAGCAACATCAGCAGCCCGTACAGATATATACCTATGCGGCGACTGGCAGGGGCAGGGCGCGGCGTGCAGACGCGCTCGCAGCGTGTGGAAGGCGGCGCTCTGCGGCAGCAACATCAGCAGCCGTACAGATATATACCTATGCGGCGGCTGGCAGGGGCAGGGCGCGGCGTGCAGACGCGCTCGCAGCGTGTGGAAGGCGGCGCTCTGCGGCAGCAACATCAGCAGCCGTACAGATATATACCTATGCGGCGGCTGGCAGGGGCAGGGCGCGGCGTGCAGACGCGCTCGCAGCGTGTGGAAGGCGGCGCTCTGCGGCAGCAACATCAGCAGCCCGTACAGCGCCGCGCGCAGCGCCGCCGCCTCCGCGCCGCCCAGCAGCTCCAGCCGCATGTCTGCACGTCATACGACACAGAAGCCTTTGAACGAGTAACTTCTTAATATAATATACTAGCGGGCGCTCGCGTGGTTCCCGTTCCCATGGAATTTTGGGATCATTTATAGCCTATGTTACTACTTGGGGTCTAAGGATTCTCTATACCAAATTTCGTCATAATCGGTCCAGTAGTTTTTGAGTTTATTCGTTACATACAAAAATACAAATCTTTCCTCTTTTTAATATTATATATAGTATAGACTAAAGCGACGAATAAAACTTATCGAAAAAAATGGCAATGTTATACGATCTGCGAGTAATAGTAATAATCTTTATTTATTTCTTCACAAACAAACAATAAGTATATGGAAAGTAACTACACCATAGCTTACTTAATGACACAAACATTTAGTATAATTTACTTAAAGTTAATTTAAGTAAGATTTAAACAATTTTTTTTTAATTTGTGAAGACTGGTGCTTGAAATAGGTTGTATAAAAACACCCCGTAATACCAGACACCAGGTCTCTAGGACATTTGTACAATGTACTCAGCTTAAAACTAACAAAATACTAAGTTCTTTCAGATAATTATCTCCGAGTTTAACTAATGTAGTTGTAGTTATAAATAATAAAATTATATAAAAATTGAATTTTGCAATGCATGCGTGTATATCTAATACTTTGTATTTGTATATTTAATAGTTTGTATTTTGTATAGGCAAGGTAGGTATATATATATATATATATCTATATATGTTTGTATGTTATGGAAATGGAGCGGAAGCAAACTGTATATACTTGTAATTAAATATATTTTTTTTAGTTTACTACTAGCAAAAGTCGGTCAGTATCATGCTGTGATAATTGGAATATATAATAATTTGGTAATGGACAACATTTCATTTTCTATAAAGCACTAAAATAAAAAAAACATTTCGAGGTTTTAGTGTCATAAGCTCACAGTTTTTATTTTAGAATTTTCTGATCGGTAATTTGTGAGATATTTAATAAAAACTAAAATGTAGTCCAAATCGAGAAAGTCAGGCATTTGATCCCGTCATTCCTTTTCATTTCTGTCTAATATAAAAAAAATGGTTGTCTCTGGCTGAGTTGACAATGACAGTAAATTCAAGTAGTGAAAGAGCGATCAAAATCTAAGATATCGATATTCGACATTTTCTAATTTACATAATGCCAATAAAACCTCATGAAAAAACAGTTTGTGATTGTTTTGAGTTTTTTGGAATACATTGTTTTTATGATTATTGCTGAATAGATTTACTTTTTATGTTTGCTAGGTAAACCACCACGCGACACCAGGCAGGTGGACCACGGTTCAGAAATTTGTGTGTGTTTAACGAAGTGGTTATTTTTTGTTCCACTAATGAAATACCAGACCTTAAATTTCAATATGGTTTAATATACATTTCAATTCTAAATACCCAAAATATTTATATTGTTCATGAACGCGAGTTTGTACGTATAAATTTAAATTTATATATTTTTTTATTAAGTTTTTTTTTATCTTAACCAAAGTGTTAATCTTTAAAACATGTTTTGGTTAAATAACGAAAATTACAACTTTTATGTAGTAATCGATATTTAAGTTCTGCCACTGTCACATCACTACTAGAAACCAATACGTCAGTTTTTTTTTAAAATCCGAAATAAGCAACAGCCTTACCAATTTAACTTCCTGAGAACGCACTTACGTTCTTTTAGAATGAGCAAGTTTTGAAATACGGATTTAATACACAAATATAATGCTAATAATAAAAATAAAAAATACGTGTCTCGTATTTTAACATCTAGTTTTATTATGCTTAGGAATATTTGCGTTATATATTTTTGAAATGTTGTCCATTGTTGTAGAGCTTAAGATTAATTTTATTTTGTAGAATATTATATACTTTGGGCCCTAGAAAGTAAAATGATCGTTGTGCGAAACTGGTTTTGCAAAATGGTACAATATAACGTTGTAGTCTTCTACCAGTAAGGGTTGTAGTAGCAGAAAAACGATGGAATCTACGCGTGAGTTGGTATATATATAGTTTTCGTACGCTTAGTGTTTTGTTCCTTTATGTTACTATATTCGCATTTCAATTTCAATTTAGCAGTTTTAGTAAGTCTTGTTTTTAAAATAAAAGAAATTAATAGCTTCTTTGATTCTAGGGTCTTAAGACAGTTATTATAATATAATTCAATGCCTTCAATAATCTTCTCCGTTGTCTCTTCCTTGTTATCCATAATAGGAATTATCGACGTAGCCGTTTTAATATCAAATTGCTCAATTTTTAAAGTTGGTTCACTGGTACTTACTTCGTAAGTTAATATTTGTTGGTAAATTAATTCTATTTTATTCTTCAAAATGTCAAGTACTTATTCAGCTAAATGTAATGTGCATTTCTGCTAGGCGATTGTGTAAAGTCGTATGCATTTGACAGTTCATATTGTATGTTGACAGTTCATTAGTGTCAAATTTCATACAAATTGCAGCTGATCGAAAACGATATGAACTGTCAAATGAATACGATTGACTTTACGCAATCGCACCCCTGTTTCGGAAATATGCCTAAAATATTTTCATACAACTTATATAATTCTTTAGCTTCTATTATTTTATCATTTACTTTATCCTTATAATATAATCTTTTGCTTGGTCCAAACTTTCAACTAATTCGAATTTCTGTTAAATCACTTAAAATTATTTCTGAATCCTTTTCCATAAAAGAATATATCAAAAAATATAAAACTAAAAAATTACGTACCATTTAAATCCATCTGTACTTATTTTAACACAGGAAAGAAAAAAAAGACGTAATTACATATGGTCCATACCTAATAACCAAATGAATTAAATGAAATCCAACCGTTATGCGTACGTACGATGAACATTGGTAGGGGTTATTCACCAACACACTAGTAGGGGCTTTTCATGGAACACTAAATTATAAAACGAGAGATAAAAAAGTATTTTTAAAAGAAAAAGGCACTTCACTAAATTTAAGGGACAACACTTCACTTTTAAGGGACAACACTTCACTTTTAAGGGACTTAAGGGGCAGTTCTAAAACAATGGAGTTATCTGTGAAATATGGGGGCCCGTTGGTCTGCATCAAACACCGTCTTCGTCACGGTCACGATCACGACGCCCAGAAAGCCGCAAACGCATTTTTCGGATAAACTCGGATTCGATACGTTTATCCACTTCTTCCGCTTTTATTTTCAGGCACAGAGCAGCAGCTGCCACCACCAGCAAAACCACCAGGATGGTCGTTATCAGTATGTTGTTGGCGTGCATATGGCACTCGGTTTCCGTTGACGTAGCCCCGTTCGATCCAGCAGCATTATGTGTGATCAGGACTTCCTTGTCCTCTTTGGAATAGAGCTTCCCCATTGTGTATTTGTAAATTGTAAAACTGATGAAACACACACGCGATCACAAGTGTTCGCAGCCCGACAGTTATAACGCAATTCATTCTCACATCAGACTTGTGGCATCGAGGCACACAGGAATCCGCCGACTTGCACTATTCGCCTGCTACTCGATAGCGACAGGTACCCGGCGCATGGCAGGCTCGCCATGAGGTGTGGGAATGAGAACCGATATTTGATCACATATTATTTAGAGGAACTTGGAAAATTAAAGAAGTGTTATCGTCACGACGAGTGAATTTAGACTGCCCTTTTACATTATAATGCTAATACTTATATTCTAAGTTAACACCACACTACACTCCTCCACTGCTGGACATAAGCCTCTCCTAGCTCATGCCTATGGTGGCGTTCATAGGAGGCTATTAGCCTACTGCTACCACGCTGGCCAGACGGGTTGGTAGAGGGTTTGTTTCAAGTTTGCCTTCTCTCGCACAGGTGTTCAATGCGTCGAGCTTCTTAGTCGACTCTTACGACATCCCAGGCATCTAAGGGAGTGGTGACACTTGTATTCTTAGGCCGTCACCACACGACTCGTCGCCACACGGGATTTAGAGATTGGCCATATAAAATAATTACAACACTTCCGCGAACAAGCAACATTTATTCAAATCGAGTAAAAAAAACATGTAGATACCTATTCATTAGTGAAAGCGTCGAAATCGGCTGCAAGTTAATTGAAGTAACTCGTAAAACACACTCGAGATAATGGTCAGACATCCTGGGGCCTTACCATCAACTGTAATGCAATTCATTGTAGGTTGTGAGAGTGGGATGCTGCCATATGGCGCGTCTAGCGGCGTTCCGCACTTACTACCTAAAAGTAACCTAAAATGAATCGCATTACAGTTGATGGTAGGCCAACAGTTCCTATATTTGTTTTTGCGCGAATACACAAATATTTTTTATCTCAGGCCGATTTAATTTAGATGACGGGTTGTAACGGCGGGCCAAATAAAATCTTGTCGCGGACCGGACTTGGCCCGCGGGCCGCCTTTTCCCCATCCCTGAGCTAGACAGTACTTAGGTTAAAGCACTGACCCTCCAAATCGGGCCTGCGAAAGACTTGTCAGTAGCCGATTTAGCCCTATTTACAGGAAGTACAAGCTGAGATGAAAAATAATTGCTGACTTAATAATTATTTTGATTTTGTAATTTTTGCATTTTTCAATGCTATTTTTATACTTATGGTAAATTTTAAATAGAAAAATATTGAAAAAAATTAACTCTGCCACAAGTGAATTCTCAGACGGGAATCGAACCCGCGACCTTTGGAAATCCGGTCCAGAGCATTAAACCGGATTTCCAAAGGTCGCGGGTTCGATATAATTAATAATTATTTTGCTGATCATGCATTATGAAAATATTTAATTGTAAAAAACGAACTATCCGCTATCTAAAAGCTAGTTAGGGCTCACTTACATGCAAATATTGGAGATTCTATTAATTGTACTAGTTTATCCACTTCGGTCAAGAAGTCCACTGTGATTTCCAAATCACCACTGAACATCATTGCTAAGGAATTAATTTCACCAAAATCGATTGTAAATTTAAATAAACTGCAATTCAAAACTCAAGGCGCTTGTTAAGATACGGCAAGAATCGCAAGATTTTAAAGTCTTGATAATCCATAATTCAGAGGCAAGTTTAAGTCTCGATAACTTATGATAATTTTTAAATAGAAAAATATTGGAAAAAATTAACTCGGCCACAAGTGAATTCTCAGATGGGAATCGAACCCATGACCTTTGGAAATCCGGTCCAATGCTCTCGATAACTTATATAGAAAGAAAGAAAAAATATATAAAATGGCCCCGAGCAATTCCCACGCGATTTTGAGATTGGGTGAATCCCGTGTGTGTGCGGGCTGCGAGGACAAGCGCATGATGAACAAGCGCTATGTGAAGGAGATGTTCCATTGTAGTATGGAGTTTGGGCCCCTAATTGCTAGTGATGAAATTGTATTATGTGCAAAGAGCGCAAAATAAGGAACCTTTCAATGTTTCAATATATTTAAAAAAAGATCCCAAACATTGTATTTTTGCATAAAAAGGTCAGATAACTAAAGTTAATAAAACAGCAACCCAAAACTTTTTCAACCTTGGCAACTTCTATTCTCATTTGTCATTGAGTGACGTGAACTGTCAGATCGCTGAAACCCGCTACTTCTTCTTCTTTCTTAATTAATGGCTTGCTCGCGATGAAATTCGCGAATTTTGCCAATGTCAAGTAAATATATTTTATAGTATAAAGAAATTGTACGGTAGATTGAATTAAAAATAGAGCCTCACAACACGTGTTATTACGAAAAGAACTCGGGTGAAACTTCTCGAAACCCGCTATCTCATTGATCGAGGCACTGACAGCGACATATGACTTATGTCAATACTGTGACTTTGAAGGTTTTATTGTATTATGATGCAAAGGGACTACCCCGTACAGCTGGCAGCCGCATGATTTATTGTTTAACTTTCTGCACTAAAGATTTGCATTGTAGAGTGTATTAATAAACTCAGAAGAATAAAATAAATAATGAGATTATTCATTAGAAATCGTTAAATATTAAGAAAAGATTTATGAAAACACAATATTTCAAGTTATTCAATATTTTTATTTTTTTTTGAAAACCTTGTCTCAGAGGGAGGACCTGTCAGAAAGGCACCACTTGAAAATTGTAGGAAAAAAGGGGCCCAAAAAAGAACATCTCCTTTATAAATTTATTTTTATCGACTCGTCAACGAGTCAGAGGCCGCAATAAATACTAAAAGCTACATATTTAACAAAGGATACAAGGTGGCGATGAGTTGGTTGCAGTGCGCGTAGTTGTGCGTCAGCAGGCACAGCGCCAGCAGCGACACGGGGCTGTGGCACCAGCACGGGTACAGCCACTCGAACAGCGCCACCGTCGCCTGCGCACACCCCACACATCTCAAAACCATTTTAGCATCATCATCTCAGCCGTTCCACACCCACTGCTGGGTATAGGCGTCCCCCGAGGATCTCCACGATCGTTCTACGCTGCCCGCATCCAGCAGCTTTCTGCAACCCTGACCAGTTGTCGGTCGACCTTGTGGGGGGTTATTTTCGAATAACTATTATAAAAAAATATCTCCAAAAACATATGCCAAAATAATATAATGCGTAACAATTTTTTTGTATTAAACTCTTAGCCGTCATCATACCTGATGTTAAGTATTGATAAGACTGAAGATGGAAGTGAGCCTCTTCCGGAATCCTCATCAATCCTCAAATCCTCACTGAGCAACTGGCTATCTTCAGCTATTATAGGATAACTGAAGTATGAAACATAATTTTCAAATAAAAACCACTCTCCAAGTTCATTAAATTGGAGAGCTCGGTGGCAGTCAACAATATAGTGCGTCATTATGCTGTGGAAACCGTGAACTGCGTAATGGTTGAAAACCGCAACCAGTTTCTTCTTCTCTTTCTGGAAGATACACAGGAGGAACTTATGTCTTACGTATATTGTGTGTACGTACCGGCTTGTGAAAGACTCGCATCGTCTGCCTTAACTCGAACAGTTCAGCAGCGGTCGTCAAGATATCCTTCTCCTGCTGTAGTATGCGCCAGAGTGACTTTGTAAATGTGTAACTGTTTTTTTTTTTTTTTTTTTCGTTCCTTACAGGAACAGGCTAAGATCAAAGACCATACCGCCTAGTCATTAGTTTTTGTTGCAATACAAAATAATTCATTAGTTTTTTAAATTCATTTGTAGTCAATCCAAGTAAAAGTCATTAGTAAAAGTCTTATTCGTAAGTAAAGATAATAAAATTTAAATTCATCATTGTAGTCAATCCAAGTAAAAGTCATTAGTTTTAGTTTTAATCTTATGTAAAGATAATAATATTTAAATTCATCAGTGAAGTAAATCCTTTTTTTTTATCGTTGTCCACGAAAAGTCTACAATTCAAAGTGAAGAAAGCGTTATTTTCTCCAGTAGTCAGAACAATTATTGTAACAATAAAATATCAGTTCCACAGTGTGCAAAATTAGCTACTCTAAAACAATTACAGACAAAAACAAAACACTATTTACATTTAAATTTGCTCTACCGTTCTAATTATATATTTGTACAAAGCTAGATAAGTTGCATTATTTACAAGGAGATCCTGAATGGTGCGCGGGACTAGATCGGCACTTTCATAAATTTCGATTAGCTCATCCATTAGCACAAGGCGCTGGATGCCAAAGGATGGGCAAACAAAGAAAATATGATCCAAGGATTGCTCTGCCTGAGTATCACAGAAATCGCAAGCAGAAGATTGTACCATTTTTAAACGATATAGGTGATAGTTAAGACGACAGTGACCAAAACGGAGTCTCAAGATAGTTGTATAAAATTTTCTGCAAAGGTAACTATTATTTTGACAAAACCATGGTTTGGAATTTGTTGAATTGTTGATTGTTGCATACCACAATCCTTTATTTTGTATTTGTACTGTATGGTTCCAATGTTTTGTCCACAAATCTAATAGCCTTTTTCTTAAAAGTGAAATGATGTCTGAACAAGGGGTAAAAATATTCAATTGACTACTTGAATCGGGGACATAATCTGAAGATTTGGTTATTGTTTGTGCTAAGAAATCAACCTTTTCATTTCCTGATACACCACAGTGTGAAGGGACCCACATAAACATAATTTCAAAACCATCGCTAAGCAAATCTAACCAACTTTGTTTAATGGAAGAAATTAAATAATTAGTGTTAGCATGTAATTTGTTATTTTTAATATTTTGTAATACGCTCATGCTATCACTAACTATAACCCATTTAAAACAACCACCATTTTTATGTTTTATATGTTTCAAAGCTGCAAGAATAGCCACAGCCTCAGCTGTGAATATACTACCAGGTTTCGGATATAATACCTATGTGAATATTGTTGTCATTTAGAAATTGAGTAAGTAAAAACTTATTGCTAATAATGCTTTGGGCGTTCCATTGCATTATATTTAAAGTATCCATTATTTGGAAGATGTATGATTATTTCGGAAAGTTTGATGTAAGATTTCTTTTATTGATGTTGAGTTAATTGGTTTATCTTTTTGTTGTAAGATTATTTTGGTTATTGCTTGGGTCAGTATATTCATAAAAGTGTCTGATTTTGTTAAGTTTTGCATTTGTGTTTCTAGTGTTTTAGCATGTAAGTGTGGAAAATTGGTTTCATTAAATAATTCTGAATATTTAGTTGACTTGGACTTTATTTTGTTTTCTTCTAATTTTATCTTTTTTTGTGGACATGCATTGGAGATGGCAATATGATTACCTCCACAATTTGCACATTTTGCGTCGTTTTTTGAGTCTTTTGTACATTTTTGGTAATTATGTCCTTCTGAGCAAATTGAACAAACCTCTGCATTTCTGCAGTACTTAGCAATGTGACCAAACCGCAAACAATGCAGACATTGTTTTACGGGAGGCACATATACGCTTACTTCGTGTCTCCAATTATCTAGGTACACATACTCAGGCAACTCGGTCGAAGCAAAAGTGACTGCAACCGTTTGAATGGGTTGAAATGTTGTTAAACCCTGATCATTTCTGATACGTCGCATAAATCGACGTACTTGAATAATATTTCTGGAACTTCCTATCAGGGAAAATATTCTTTCATTTGAGAGCCCTATTGGGACTGAAGTGAGTACCCCGGTGACCTCGGTATCAGACGCAGGAATAGTTGCTTTCAACATAAGTTCATCAAGATTTTTTTTATTTTGAAGAAAAAGATTTGCATTGTTGGACAGATCAAATGTTATAGCAATTTTGAATTTGTTGATCGGTCGCAGATGTAGAACACCTGTCACACAATGTTTCCGTATGCAGTTTGAGATAGCGAGACGATCTTTGTCAGAGAATTGCTGTTTTTCATCTGAGTGCGCAAGAAACACTATATATTCCGATTTGTTGCAGTTATCTGGATACTTCCTAGAGTATCCAGGGACCTTAAAAATCTGGTACTTCCTTATAGGGTCTTCATACTCCGAAGTCTCGGATGAAGAGTCGCTATGGGTGTCGGCGGCGGCGGCTCCGTCAGGTGGGTCCTTTTTTCTTTTCTTCACCCTGCCCATCTTCGCTTAATTTTCTTTTATTGTAAAAATATGTACAAAAAACACTATTCACAACTGTATTACACGATATATACAAGTTAAAATATATTTAAAGAAAATTATTTATTGAAAAGGCGCCTTTTTTATTCGAAGTTTCCCGCGCGAAAAAAAAAATCCGTAAATGTGTAACGTAAAACGTATTTTTTATTATAACTTTTCAACGTATGTTCTTACCGGCTTGTCAAAAGCTCTCAGCGTGTGCCTTAGCTCGAACAGCTCAGCAGCAGTCAGCAGTATCGTACTGAGCACGTCCACCATAGTAGCCGCGAACCGGAGATCTTTCTCCTGCTGTAGAATGCGCGAGAGTGCTTTGTAGATGTCCTCTGCATTAAGTAGAACGCATAGCTGCCTGGCGACAAGGAGCAAAGACTAGAACTACTTAGCTGGGGCTACACGAAAGTTGTCACGACTTTTATTAAATGAGGGACATTTTAATAGATCACATTATTTTGGCAGTTACCATTAGCAAGGTAATAAGACACATTTTTGTGAAGCCGCTAGTATTTTATAAGAAATATGAGATGTAAAATGATCTATTGTAATGACTATAATATAAGGAAATTGAAAAATCTTCATAATAATATTTTTTTAGTAAAAAGAAAGGTAGGCGAATGTGGGCTGAGCTCATAAAATCAGCATATTTTATGAACACTGTGAGTTTCTTGTCCGTTCTTCTCGTTTACTTTGTGTCGTGACATTCAAAAGTGTTCTTAACAGCCTAGATAGAATAAATGGTATTGAATTTAAATAATATAATGAATCTCACGAGTATTATATCAAATTACCTTTAGTTTACCTTATTATGAAAGCTCCTCTATCTTCTAATAAGTTGTCATCAGCTGCTAGTAGTCGTAATAACGATTGTAGGAATTTGTAGTAATAAGGACTAGATTCGAGGTTGCCTGCAAACAATAAACAAATATTTTATGATTTTTGTTTTTTTGCATTTTTCAATGATATTTTAATACTTATAATTAATAATAATAATAATCTGAGAATGTTTATCCGTTATCTAGTATCCTTAGCACAAGTTCTCAATGAAAATTAACGTGGGCTAGGTAATTGGTGTGATTGTATGCAATAATTATTATTTTGCAGGCTTCACTGGGAGCATATTTCATGCGTACGGTGCATTATCTACCGTGATTGGCCTTTCCTGTCAGATCCTACCAGAAACTCCTTACTACGTCCTACTGAAAAGCACTCAAGAAATCGCTAAACTTGCTCTGAAACGATTTAGAGGAAAGAGGCATGACGTTGACACCGAATTAAACGAGATGATAGAGTTTAAGATCAATAACGACATTGAAGGGTGAAATATGTATGTGTAATGAGTAATTATGCCAAATGATGAACATGAAAGTAAATAAGTAATATTATTATGCCGTGTTGTAGATTTTACTACTGCAACACACACAGGTACAATCGAGGAACATCCCGATAGACCAGTTGAGTTTATTTAGGTAACGTTGTTTCAAAAAGTAGTTAATATAGAAATAGTTTATATCGCAAATAATAGCCCATTAATAAGTATTCCAAATGATTAATAAATAATTGCTTTAACCTTATTACTTTTCGAAAACACGTTTCCCAAAAAAATATCTCTACTGATTGACCGGGTAGTATCTTTTAACTCTACCGATTATAAGTGGCCTTAACTTTTTTATACTTATAATTAATAATAACAATAATCTGAGAATTCACTTGTAACCGATTTGATTTTTTTCAAAATTTTAGGATTCCAGGAGCATATCTCGGCGATGACGGCCAGCACGTCACTCACCAGGGGCGGGGGCGGGAGCAGGGTCAGCAGGGCCGGCGGCGGCGGGGCAGGAGCATATCTCGGCGATGACGGCCAGCACGTCACTCACCAGGGGCGGGGGCGGGAGCAGGGTCAGCAGGGCCGGCGGCGGCGGGGCAGGAGCATATCTCGGCGATGACGGCCAGCACGTCACTCACCAGGGGCGGGGGCGGGAGCAGGGTCAGCAGGGCCGGCGGCGGCGGGGCAGGAGCATATCTCGGCGATGACGGCCAGCACGTCACTCACCAGGGGCGGGGGCGGGAGCAGGGTCAGCAGGGCCGGCGGCGGCGGGGCAGGAGCATATCTCGGCGATGACGGCCAGCACGTCACTCACCAGGGGCGGGGGCGGGAGCAGGGTCAGCAGGGCCGGCGGCGGCGGGGCAGGAGCATATCTCGGCGATGACGGCCAGCACGTCACTCACCAGGGGCGGGGGCGGGAGCAGGGTCAGCAGGGCCGGCGGCGGCGGGGCAGGAGCATATCTCGGCGATGACGGCCAGCACGTCACTCACCAGGGGCGGGGGCGGGAGCAGGGTCAGCAGGGCCGGCGGCGGCGGGGCAGGAGCATATCTCGGCGATGACGGCCAGCACGTCACTCACCAGGGGCGGGGGCGGGAGCAGGGTCAGCAGGACCGGTGGCGGCGGGGCAGGAGCATATCTCGGCGATGACGGCCAGCACGTCACTCACCAGGGGCGGGGGCGGGAGCAGGGTCAGCAGGGCCGGCGGCGGCGGGGCAGGAGCATATCTCGGCGATGACGGCCAGCGAGCGGCGCACCACGTCGTCGGAGGCGTCGGTGAGGCTGCCCACCACGCCCGCGAACACCGCGCCCGTCTCCACGAACATCTGCCACCACGATTACATAATCAGAATTTTCATTTCCCCAATGCTGGAGCACTATGGTTAAGGAGAATTGACCATGACCCAAGACGCGAGCCCGATTGGTAAGTTTTAATGACTACAAATACGGACTGACGACGGCTGAACGTGCCTTCTGATGTAAATTTAGCTTTAAAATTACTATTTGACTATGAAAATTTTAAAATTAAATTGACATTTAAATACTATGATATAATTTATTGAATTTTAATTACAAATAAATGAAAATGATCTTATCCTTTTTTTATATTACTAATGAATTTGATATTTTAATACTTAATATCAAATGAATTATGTTCATTTTAAAGTTAATAATGACACTTTTATTTTATCACCACAATTAAATGAAATACATTGCCTGCATGCCTGGCAACTGACAAAACATGCTGAACAATGTTTAATACCACCTATTTAAGATCTGTTTATATCATACCATGTTTAAGAGCAAATAAATATTTCTATTTCTATTTCTGAAGCACGGAGGAGCTCGAAATAATACATTTATGGTCACCCATCCCGCGAGCGTGATCGAGCTCTTCAACTACGATATATTGCGTTATAACGATCTCCCTATTCTCAGCGATAGTACAGCTGATATGATGACGAATTAATACAGGGTAGCCCAATATTAAAGTGTTAGCATTTGTTTAGTAAATATAAAAAAGATGGAGATATTTATTTGCTGAAAAGTGATTAGCCATTTAACTTGGTCCTTGTAGTTTTGTTTGGTTTGATGAAATATAGCGTTTTAATCTTCTATACAGCGGGTCCAGTGCTACAATAAAAAATAAAAAAGAGAGTATACCTTCTTCCCGCGTTATAAAAAAGTTGTAATTTTCATTTTGCAAGTTTTCTTTACCTATTTTGTAATTAGTGATTGAGTGAAAAATACGAGTTAAATAAATGTGAGTGTTTTAATTAACCACAGCGGATGACGCAATGACCTTATTTTTCACAATTTTTACCACTTTCCGAAGTGTTGCAGCGTCTACGGAAAATTCGACTAAAACCATTTGTCTAAAAAACAATTAGACTAAAAACAATGGTTACGTTAGGTTAGGTTAGTTTTTAGACGAATTGATTTAGACGTGTTGTTCTAGTTGAGTTTTCCGCAAAGAGTGTTGCAGTGACTATATTGCGTTGAATATTGGTTTTGAATTGTTAAACTTAAAACCAATATTCAACGCAATATACTCGTAAAAATAGCAGATGTATATGTCGCAGCCAACTGGTTAAATCGGCCGTTCAATTGGAGGGCTATCCCATAAATTAAACACCGGCATTCAATGAAATGGCTAAGGGACAATTAGCCATGTCGATGAATGATATGTTTAACGAAACGACTTGGCTGAACCTCATATTTAACCGTCTCATTCAATGAGATATCATTAGAGACTCAAACTTTTCATGAAAACTTGTAGCCGGCGCGGTGTAATATCAGGCATTTTTATTACATCAATATAACACATACTGTAAACACTGTAAGTTATGATGAATCGAAAGAAGCACATAAAATTAACTCGGCCACAAGTGAATTCTCAGATGGGAATCGAACCCACGATCTTTGGAATCCGGTCCAATGCTCTGACCGTTGGACAAGATGCAAGAGCATTGGACCGGATTCCAAAGATCGTGGGTTCGATTCCCATCTGAGAATTCACTTGTGGCCGAGTTAATATTTTCCAATATTTTTCTATTTAACCCTTTAACCGCCACGAACGGATTAATCCGCCAAAAATTTTCGTGCCCAAATCGCCATGGACGGATATTTACGGTCAAATACCACTACTCATTTAATCTGCCTTTTTGTTTGATAGATACTGTATTATATAAAAATAGTATTCATTACTTGATAAATAGATGATGAAGTAATTATTTACAATTGATTACACTTAAGTTTCATAATTAGAAGACTTAAAATTAATGTCTAAAGTTCAATAAATTACTGATAGTATTTTTAGAAATAAAAGAGTGCCGCCTTCTGGAATTTTCCATTACTGTTGTGCTGCATTGTAGTTATTTTATTGGTGTGATCGAAAAATTTAATGTGATTTAACATTTTTATTATTAAATCTATACTAATATTATAAAGAGGAAAGATTTGTTTGTTTGTTTGCAACTAATAAACTCAAAAACTACTGAACCGATTTTGACGAAATTTGGTATAGAGAATCCTTAGATCCCAAGTAGTAACATAGGCTATAAATGATCCCAAAATTCCCACGGGAACGGGAACCACGCGGGTGAAACCGCGCCCGGCCTCTAGTTTAGTATAAAGGGGGATTCGGGGGAGAAAAATCGATCTAGCTACTTTCATTTCTAGAAAATCAAGTTCGTCCTGTGTCTGGGTGTTATACCTTTAAATTATCGAGCAAAGGTCGGTTACCAGATATTATTTAATAAATAGCTTAAGTTTATTATGAATGACTTAATATTATTATTGCAGAAGAAAAGAAACAAAAGTAGTTGACTAATCACATAATTAAACCTATTGTTCTGCCGTTAACATACAAAGTAACGCTTTCTATTTATGTTATATTTAAATAAAATTGTAAGCGTTCGAAAGAGACGTATGTCCCTATCGAAAGAAATATCGATATACTACTGAGCATCTCTGTTTGTTGTAGGTATTTATTTGTCGTTTTACTGTGCCTGGCGCTGGGGGCACGACAACTAATATTAAGTGTGGCGGTTAAAGGGTTAAAAATTTATCATAAGTATAAAAATAGCATTGAAAAATGGAAATATTCATAAAGCACATAAAATTGCCAGCTGATGCGAGCTATCTGACGCCATATTTGTTTTAAGACAACTTGTGCTCCAGTGGCAAACTTAAACTAAATTTGAATCATCTGGCTGAATTAATGTCAAAGGGCAAACTTACAATAAGCCAACTAGTTGTACGTTAGGTGATGCTAGTTCAATCAATCTTCGGCCTAGGCATTCAACTGAATACCGGCGTTTAATTAACGACCCAAATGGCTGATTTACCAGATGGCTGCGACATATGCATTACCTGCGCAGGCAGCTTGTTGTAGAGGTGCAGCATCCAGTCCAGCGCGGCGACCCTGGTGTGCACGGAGCTGTGGTGCAGCATCTGCGTGAGCACCCCCACCACCCCGTGTAGTTCCAGCCCCCCCTCCCCGCCCCCCTCGCCCCCTTCCCCCGCCGACACCACCAGCTTGGTCAGTTGGAAGTTCACCGTGGCCGCCGTCTCGCGGATGCCTGATATCGCTTGTAGTAAGGATACTTAATTACAGTAGTGGTAATGGGAATGGATTTATATAACATCATGTTTTATGTAGTACATGAATAATAAAAATGACTGCCTCTGTGGTCTAGTGGTACAAACACTGGTGTCAGACCCAGGAGTCCCGGGTTCGATTCCCAGCGGGGGTACATATTGTATTCGGTTTGGTTGGTGGTAGGACTTGTTGTAAGTCCGCCTGGCTAGCTAGCTACCACCATCTTATCTAAGTCTGACGCCATAACAACTATGTTTTCAGCACTGTTGCGTTCCGGCAGTTACAGATAAGATAGCCAGTTTCTCAGTGATTCAGGATTCCGGGAGAGGCTCGCTTCCATCTTCAGCCTTATCAATACTTAACATCAGCTATGATGAAGGCTAAAAGTCTCCCCGTTATTCATAAAAAAAATACTATTTTTTTCATATATTTGGTATTTTTCTAGAGATATTTATTTTTTTCACTTCGGGTCGGCGTTTTATTTTGTGACGTCACTGTATAACACTTTGTATGCAACTTGCGGCTCACGCTTAACCGATTTGGTCAAAAAGTCGCCTTCTTTGTATGAAACGGTATACAATGACGCCACGCAAAGAGTGCGCGAATATTGAAGTTTGAAAACTTAAGCACATCTTAAGTTTCTTCGCGCGCGCACTCATAATTGAAATAAAGTTTTAGTGCGATTTATTTACCCGAAATATATATTTGGTACTATTTTTTTCATTTGCGGTTTTTTGGTTTCCCGACGTTTCGGCCTTTTCAGTTGTTGTGGTCACGGGTTATAAGTCTTATAAGTCTACTTTCACAAAGTTGATTTATTATTGCGTTCGGATACGGTTAGATAATTACTAATTAAAAGTTAATAATTTCTACTATTGTAACAATTATTGAGTTTAATATTTTGATACGATTGCTATTTACATTATTTATTATTAACAAAAGAAAGAAAAAAAAACGACAGGTTGCATTCCGGGAGTGCCGGCAGATGTGAAAACCGCTTAAACGAAACAGCAGGCCAGGAGTCACGTGTCCTGACGCGACTTTAACATTTTTTACCAAAAAATTAAAACTGATGTGCACAACGCCGCTTAAGATGTTTTCACTTCAAAAACTTGTAAATCCGAAACTACTTATCGTATTTGAATAAAACATATACAGTAGCTATACTGTAAAATAGTTTAATGCAATTTAATGAACCTGTTGTTAATTGCCATTGTAGTTGCAGATGTTTTTCATACTTTTTGACCACTGTCCACAGCAGTGGTTCACCACTGATGTGGTTATACTGAGTGGTTTATACATACCGAATCCTATCGGCTTCCCTTTTAGAAATCCCACCCACCGATCCACCATACAGTTAAAGATTATTTAGAGAAATTATTGGTCCGGCTTACCATCGCCTCATTTCGACCACTCGCCACTGCCACCCAGAGATCACGGGGCTAATTGACTAATTTTAAAATATATCGCAATCCATTTCAATATTTGAAAGATATTTACATACTTCAAACCGTCACTATTTGACATTTGATAGGGATTGTGGTCGGGACGCGTTTTGAAAGGTATTGAATGAACGAAATTGAACTGTCTAAACAAAGTGACACTCGAAAATATCTTTCAAATGTATGGAGAAATGTCAAATGAAGTGTCATTTAAAACATCATTTTGTTCCGAAATTGTTTGCGACTATAAGTTCCACAATTCCATATATCACTATCACAATTACAATAACCTAACCTATACACCTTATGCTGTCGGCGTACAGTCGAGGAATTTCCCGGTTGACCAGAGGAGTTTTTTTTTTGAGAAACGATATTTCGGAAAGTATTAAAATAATGTATTCATAAAATGAAATACCTATTAAAGCTCTAAAATTTGTTATATAAACGTTTTCTACAAGTCTATTACTTTTTGAGATAACTTTCTTTAAAAAAAACTCATACTTTCAACTTCATATTTATTTATTTATTCAAGTTCCGGGAAGTTCCCCAGTTGTACTTGAATAAATAAATAAATAAATAGCATGTTGTAAAGGAGGAGCCCGTGGCGCAGTGGTTCGCGCGCTCGGCCTGCGATCCTTGAGGCTAAGCAACTCTCGCAACGGTGGGCCACGGAATGGGTGACCAAAAATTTACTATCTCGAGCTCCTCCGTGCTTCGGAAGGCACGTTAAGCCGTCGGTCCCGAAGGCATTTGTAGTTTAGTGAAAAAGTATCCTTATCTTTTCAATGTCAAAAGTGATTTCAATTATAGGGGCAGAAATAGTAACAAGCTATGTATTCCAAAAAACCAAGTACAGTTGTTTTCGAATAATTGTTTCTGTATGGCTATCAGTATTTATAATAAATTGTCTAATGATATCGTCCAAATGACATTAAAAAAATTCAAAAAGAATTTATTTAATATGCGATTAGATAAAAATTACTGTAGTATTAATGACTTTATGAATGATAAATTGTGACTTATTTTCAAATATTCCGAATGTACTATAACTACACTGTAACATTTGATTTATTATTTTATTACCTTGACATTGTTTTAATTTGTTTTGACGCACTATGTAAATCTATTGTATTTCTAGGACGCTTAATTTTAATTTAATTTAATATTAATTACACTGACATTTAATTAGTTTTAATACAGTAATGTGATCTTTTGATTGCATTGTACTACCAAATTTAATGTTTGCACGCTGACGTATCAGCAGAATATGTCGGTCATTATTTTATGTAACAACCATTGTATCCATATTCTTGCAAATAAATTTATTTATTATTATTATATAGTTTAACAGTCTCGAGGCGTTTATTATGTGAGAAATTCTTTAAGTAAATGTCTATTGAAGTAACTTTAACTAAACACATCATAGGCACTGTCTTAGTTTGTAATTATTTGGAAGGAGGGACGCCGGCAAAGCCGGACGGGCGATCTGTCACCATAGTCGGAACCATTTCGCCCGTCTTAGTTTGTAATAGTTTTAGATTAAGTTTTCCAAGAGCTTTTTATTTTCCACACTTAAACATTAAAAATATGTTTTTCTCAAACATGCATGGAAATGTTGTCATTATTTTCGAAAAAAGAACACGCGAAGTATCGAATTTACGGACAAAGAAAATCAAATTCATTGCAGGAGCGTTTTTTGAATTTGGAACATTACAAAGAGTATTTAACAACTCCAGCACGCCGTTTCATACAACATTGCTGGAGCGCTGTAATGTTCCAAATTCAAAAAGACGCTCCTGCAATGAATTTGATTTTCTTTTAGTAATTATTTAATGTATAATATAAAAAGTATGTTTTATTTCCCTGCATTCTTTTGAGAAAAGCACTATATATGCCTCGGCGGAAATGGCAATTGCCTGTCTCGTATTAGTGAAGTCCTCGCCTACGGCTCAGCCTTCAAACTCATACTCGACCTGCAATTGTCTATTTCAAGGCCTTTGCAATAATGTACTATTATATACGTAAAGAACTAGTATTGCTTGACTGTTTTTTATGTCAAAAATCATCTCTGTCTACTCGGTGTTTGTCTTCCAAACATTAAATAAATAAATAAGGAAGGCTAGTGCCCCAGCAGTGGGTACATTAGGAATGGCTGATCAGGATAATAATAATTAATAAATTTATTGTCTCTCCACAATAGGTACTTAAGTACTCTTAACTAGATGGTTACAATATTCCATCAGATCTGCATTGTGAGAGATCGGTGCCTGATATAGGTATCAAAAAGAATCTGTGCCAAATGTCACCAGGGCCCTCTTGCTTAAAAATTTAGGTAAAACCATGAATGTGAAATAAGAGAATTAATACAATAGAAAAAATATATACTAGAGCGAATTGCTGTACTTGTGTAAGTGCGTTCGTGTGTGTGTGTGTGTGTGTATGTGTGTGTGTGTGTATGTGTGTGTGTGTGTTTGTGTGTGTTGTGTTTGTGTGCATGTGTGAGTGAGTGAGTGTGAGTGTGTCACTTGTTAAGTTTATCAAAAAGATCCTAGCGAAGAATATGAAGCAGATTCTATGTAGACTGGTAAGTTAGGCTTTTGATGTATTTGTAAACTATACATTTGCAAGAAGACTTAGTAAGCGGATAAATATTCAAAATTTTATTAAGTTTATTATAAAGGTAAGGTCCGAAGGATGTCGACGTTGTAAAGGATACTGCGCCTGGGCTCGTCGGCGTAGGCGAGGCACGGCAGCGCCGCCGCCAGCACGCCCGACGCGTGCCCCAGCAGCGCCACGCCCGCCAGCTCCACGAACTCCTTGATCCACGTCACCGCCGTCAGCTACACAACCACACATTACAACCCATTATATACAGCGCGGCCGCCAGCACGCCCGACGCGTGCCCCAGCAGCGCCGCGCCCGCCAGCTCCACGAACTCCTTGATCCACGTCACCGCCGTCAGCTACACAACCACACATTACAACCCATTATATACAGCGCGGCCGCCAGCACGCCCGACGCGTGCCCCAGCAGCGCCGCGCCCGCCAGCTCCACGAACTCCTTGATCCACGTCACCGCCGTCAGCTACACAACCACACATTACAACCCATTATATACAGCGCGGCCGCCAGCACGCCCGACGCGTGCCCCAGCAGCGCCACGCCCGCCAGCTCCACGAACTCCTTGATCCACGTCACCGCCGTCAGCTACACAACCACACATTACAACCCATTATATACAGCGCGGCCGCCAGCACGCCCGACGCGTGCCCCAGCAGCGCCGCGCCCGCCAGCTCCACGAACTCCTTGATCCACGTCACCGCCGTCAGCTACACAACCACACATTACAACCCATTATATACAGCGCGGCCGCCAGCACGCCCGACGCGTGCCCCAGCAGCGCCGCGCCCGCCAGCTCCACGAACTCCTTGATCCACGTCACCGCCGTCAGCTACACAACCACACATTACAACCCATTATATACAGCGCGGCCGCCAGCACGCCCGACGCGTGCCCCAGCAGCGCCGCGCCCGCCAGCTCCACGAACTCCTTGATCCACGTCACCGCCGTCAGCTACACAACCACACATTACAACCCATTATATACAGCGCGGCCGCCAGCACGCCCGACGCGTGCCCCAGCAGCGCCGCGCCCGCCAGCTCCACGAACTCCTTGATCCACGTCACCGCCGTCAGCTACACAACCACACATTACAACCCATTATATACAGCGCGGCCGCCAGCACGCCCGACGCGTGCCCCAGCAGCGCCGCGCCCGCCAGCTCCACGAACTCCTTGATCCACGTCACCGCCGTCAGCTACACAACCACACATTACAACAATGCAAAAACCTCTTTATTCAGTTCGATTGAGAAATGACAACACTATTTTGTCTAATTATCCGTGTTTTCGCAATATCCCTAGGATTTTTGCGAAGATGCTATTTATCAAATTATCCTACGACATATATAAATCATGTTACAAATTAAACATTCATAAACCTGCAAGAGCTCCTCGGGCGACTGCGCGTGCGTGATAAGGATGTTGATCATGGCCTGGAAGTCCACCTTCGACGGATCTTTCTTTATGCTCCGCAGGAACTCGTTTAATTGGACATCGCACCTAAAACAACCAACCAACCACCCTTCTCTTAATAAGCAATTGAATAGGCTATTTGACAGGTTTTTAAAATCTATTTTATACTATGTAGTTGAGTTTAAGGAACCCAGTAAAAGTTGTTTTTTTAATAATTCTGGTACATATTTGCTGAAATATATCAAATTAAAAATTGAATATTTAAATAGCGCGCCAAAACGCTACATTGACAATATGGCGCTGCAATGGGCCTGTATTCTGATCTGTGGGACATAATCATCCACATAAGTAACCAAACGAGGTTTACAAGCAGGTGACGTCGTCATCATAAACTCGACGAATCAGGAGCGTTTTGTGTCACGTGACAAACGTTTAAAAAATGCATTTTTATTTACGGATTATTAAATAAAGTTATGATTATTTTCAATATACGTTAATAAATAACCATTTTTAAGGTCTTAACTTATACTGATAACAATAATTGAAACTTTATTTTTCGCATTGTCAAATAGCCTATTAGGCAAGGGCGGATCCAGCTTTGGCGCCAGGGGGGGGTCACATAGTCGTGGTCAAGTCAAGTTATTATTTAATTTTGATAAAATTGATACAAGTAAAAAGATAATATTTTATTAATAAATGTAAGTACCTACTGTACTTAAAAATACCTCGTCATCTCAGCCTCATGACACCCACTGCTGGGTATAGGCTTCCCCCAAAGATCTCCACGACGATCGGTCCTGCGCTGCTCGCATCCAGCGGCTTCCGGCGACCTTCACCAGATCATCGGTCCACCTTGTGGGAGCTTCCCAAATCTGCCCATCCGAGTTGGATTCGACGAGAGATCTCTTTCTCGGAGTTACCTAACTGGATTGTCTGTCCAAGGTAAACGTAGTGGTCGACAACTTCGAGTGTAGCGTTCCGAACGTGAACTGTAGTGGGTACGAGATGGGAATTCGCCATGATTTTCGTCTTATGCTCATGTTCATCCTAAGACCCACTCTTTGGTAAGCACTATCTTCGAGCAGATCATCGAGCAGTTCAGGTCCTCCAAGGTCTAAGCCATAAGGACTATATAATGGGCAAAACGAAGGTGTGTCAGATACTGGCCATTAATGTTGATGCCCAGTCCTTTCCAGTCCAATAGCTTAAAGATATCCTCCAACGCAGCTGTGAACAGTTTGGGAGAAATGACGTCTCCCTGTTTCACACCTCGCTGCAGTTGGATGGGATTTATGCTCTGGTTCTGTAATCGGACCGACATGGTGGCATGTTCGAATAAGTACCTACCCTAACACCTCGATATACCTAAAGGCCACTTGGCACCTCTGAAGTGACTTCAGCACCACCCAGGTCTTATCGAATCAAGGGCTTTTTCATAGTCCTCGAACGTCAAGCAAAGTGGCAGATTATACTCCTCGGTCTTCTGTATAACCTGCTGCAGCATATGGATGTGGTCTATGGTGCAGCCTTTTCGGAACCCGGCTTGTTCGAGAGGTTGGAAGTCGTCAAGCCTGCGAGCAAGACGATTCGTGATGACTCTCGAAACCAACTTATAAAAACATGGCTTAGAAGTGAGATGGGTCTGAAGTTTTTAAACCGGGTCTTTTCACCCTTTTTAAAAAATAAAATCACCTCACTTATATTTTATGCTCTTGACGTTTTGTCCTCGACGGTAACGGAATTGAACAGCTTCTGGAGGACTTTGAGTATCGGCTTACCGACCGCTTTCAGAAGTTCCGCAGTAATTCCGTCATTACCCGCCGCCTTGTTGTTTTTCAGCTGCTTGAGAGCCATACTAATCTCGTACAGGCTGACTCCGGGGTAACTTCGCTGAAGTGTCGGGTAAGCTTGGCTCTGGGGTCTTTAGCCTTGCTTTCACAGGTGTCTGCGTGGTATATATTTGCCCATAGAAACTCTCGATCTCCCTCAGGATTTCAGGTTTCCTAGAAATGAGGCGACCGTCGTCAGTTTTCAGCTTCGTTATTTGGCTTTGCCCAATAGACAGATCTCTGGCGAACACCTTGGAGCCTTTGTGACGCTCGATAGCCTCTTTAATACAGTTCGTATTAAATTTTCGAAGGTCGCTTGTCAAAGACTTAGAGATCTGCCTATTTAGCTGCCGATAACGATGAGCATCCGCTGAGGGTTTGTCATAATCGCCACGGTTGACAGGCGGGTTGGCGATCGCAGTATTGCCAAGATTTTAAAAGACGCTGCTGCCCGTCTTCTGAAGGCTGTATTCAATTAGTCGCCATTTACGGCACTCACGGGATGAGAGGGGGGTAATGCTATTCTAGGCCGGCACTACACGGCCGCCAACCTACCTATATTTAAATAACAAAATATTTTTTCTTTTACATCTTCTCCCGAAACGCGTTATCACTTCATTCTACTTCAATGGGTACGTTTTTATGGACGTATAAGGTTAGATGTTCTTCAACTATTGAAGCTCTTAGCCACGTTTTGATTTTTCGTAAGGTCGCGATAGATCTTTCCGCTGTCGCTACATTAACGGGTAGTGTAGCCATAATACATAAAAAAAAATCTTTTAAAGAGCATTAAAATCAGTTTGATATTTAACAGCTTGACCTCTCTCATTACGAGATTGACCCCTTTTTTGGCTTAAAAGACTGGACTATAGATAAATAGTCGAAACAAAGCGCGCGCAAATGTCACACAAAATGTAACATATGAAAGGCGGCGGCCGTGGCGGTGGTGGCGCGGTACTCTTGGACGAATTAACCACTCGTCCAAGGCGGTACTATTAAATTTTTCAATGCTTTCGTTTCCTAATAATGAGTTTGCCGGCAAACAAAGTATTTTAAATTTATAAAATATTGAAAGTACTTAAATAAAATCTGTATTGTGACAAAAATATATAAAAACATTATATTTAACAATTTTAATAAGTGGTCCACCTAGGTCCTGGACCCAGCCCAGGGGGGGGGTCATGACCCCCATGACCCCCCCCCCCCCCTGGATCCGCCCTTGCTATTAGGTCGTCCAACATCTTGATTAAGAGAAACTTACGAGTATTCCGGTACTAAATGCCGACCATGCAAATTGATTTTGTGACATCTATACTAATATTATAAAGAGGAAAGATTTGATTGTTTGTTTGTTTGCATTAAATAGACTCCGAAACTACTGAACGGATTTGGATGAAATTCGGTACACAGATTATTCCCACGGGAACGGGAACCACGCGAGTGGCCGCTAGTACATAAATATAATTCAAAATTTGTATGTGAAATATAAATCCATACTAACGCACGCATACACGCCGTATCTTTTTTTGAATACTTATAATGGTTCTCTCTCTCTCTCGATCCCAATCGAGCCCTAGGGCTAAGACAGGATCCGTGATGGAGCGACCTAACCCAGAAGGTGTCTTATTCACACTTGCTTTGAAGATGGTTTAGGATCGTCCAGCATCTTGAACAGCCCGTCCAGCAGCTCGGGCAGGTGGCCCACCAGCTCTATATCGGGCACGGCGTCTAACACCGCCACCCACGAGACCACGAACTGGCATACAATACTAACATGCGCCGTATCTCCGGGTTGGGATCGTCCAGCATCTTGAACAGCCCGTCCAGCAGCTCGGGCAGGTGGCCCACCAGCTCTATATCGGGCACGGCGTCTAACACCGCCACCCACGAGACCACGAACTGGCATACAATACTAACATGCGCCGTATCTCCGGGTTGGGATCGTCCAGCATCTTGAACAGCCCGTCCAGCAGCTCGGGCAGGTGGCCCACCAGCTCTATATCGGGCACGGCGTCTAACACCGCCACCCACGAGACCACGAACTGGCATACAATACTAACATGCGCCGTATCTCCGGGTTGGGATCGTCCAGCATCTTGAACAGCCCGTCCAGCAGCTCGGGCAGGTGGCCCACCAGCTCTATATCGGGCACGGCGTCTAACACCGCCACCCACGAGACCACAAACTGGCGCGCGAACGCGTTGCGCGTGTAGATGCGCTCGCGCAGCATCGGGATAAACGCCGCTAGGTCGAACGACGAACTTTCAGTCACTATATCCTGGAATCAAAGTTAACATATTTGCTATTGAAAAAGGTACCGCCAACAGAAGGTCAAGCTTGACAACACTGACAATTTATTCCAATCAACTTTGAACTTTAAGACGTCAGCCTTTAAGACGTTGAGTTCGGAATTGTATGAAGAAACATATTTAATAAGCCATAGTTGCTGATGGTGTTGGCATAACAAATTGATAAAATTGCCATCTCACGAAATTATAAATTGTCTCACTAGTTGCCCAGATGTGACGCAGCTTGTGAAGCAAATAGGTATAGTAAAATTATTGTAAATTCAAAACTTTAAAACCATAAAAGTAAAAATTATGATTATTATTCATCAGGCAAGCAGTTACTTAGCTCCTGCCTGTATTGTGTTTGCGTTTTGTTCACATTTTTTTTTGTGTAAGAATTTAGGATCTTAAAAATAAGGAAAAAGGAAGTTTTCTCCTCTTCTTTAGCTAACAATAATATTATGCAAAAAGAAATACAGAATTTACCTGCGCTAACGCATCCGACTCTACTGAGTCCATGCTAACATATGCACCCGTTTTATAACAAATTAACTTAACTGGCACTTTCACTAGCTGGTTTCTGACTAGCAAGAGAAAGAACAATAATTTGTTTACATTACTGTGTAAGTAAAATAACTACAATAATCTATATAAAGACTGACAGTGTGAATGATTTTGCTTATCAGTCTGAATGAGTTTGACATTGTTTGTGATTATGACCTCAACAATTTAAAGAGAAAGTTTTATTAGTCAGTTTTAATTTTTTGACTGAATCAGTCAAACTTTAAAACTGGACAATTATTCCAAAAGTTTACTTTGTCATTTGGTTATTTTTGATATTATATTTATTTAGCGATTTTATTGTTATTGTTTAGGTTGAATGAAAAACAATTTAGCTTCACAAAAATCTCAACAACATTCAGGAACAGAAGGCAAAAAGAATCTGCATGCATACATTGGATTGCTGTTCAATATTATGTCTAAAATCTGGCCGCTGAGAGAATGCTTTTCTTGACAGGTTGTGTTGTTTTCTAGTCAAATAAAGTTTTTAAGAAGTTTTAAGTAAAATAAAGTCTTATTTTTATTGATATTCTGTAGTGTGTGTACCGACATAGTAACACACATGCATGACCCTTAGTATATAAGGCCTCTTAACTACAACAATAGTTTCATTTATCCGTTGCGCCGAACCTTCTACATCGTAATTCAAAAAACTTTATTTACTTGAATTAACAGACTCTCAGAAACCAGCCAGAAACGCATTCTCTCAGCTGCCGCATCATATAAATGTGATGGTCACATAAATGTCTGACACTGTGCCGGTCGTGCTACATGATGGGGAGCACCTTGAGCAGGCGGTCGAGCAGCTCGGCGCCCTGCTTGACCTGCGGCTTGGGGTCGGAGGCGAGGCGCGCCAGGGCGTCGAACACGGGCGGGAAGTGCGCCAGGGCTGACACTGTGACGGTCGTGCTACATGATGGGGAGCACCTTGAGCAGGCGGTCGAGCAGCTCGGCGCCCTGCTTGACCTGCGGCTCGGGGTCGGAGGCGAGGCGCGCCAGGGCGTCGAACACGGGCGGGAAGTGCGCCAGGGCTGACACTGTGACGGTCGTGCTACATGATGGGGAGCACCTTGAGCAGGCGGTCGAGCAGCTCGGCGCCCTGCTTGACCTGCGGCTCGGGGTCGGAGGCGAGGCGCGCCAGGGCGTCGAACACGGGCGGGAAGTGCGCCAGGGCTGACACTGTGACGGTCGTGCTACATGATGGGGAGCACCTTGAGCAGGCGGTCGAGCAGCTCGGCGCCCTGCTTGACCTGCGGCTCGGGGTCGGAGGCGAGGCGCGCCAGGGCGTCGAACACGGGCGGGAAGTGCGCCAGGGCTGACACTGTGACGGTCGTGCTACATGATGGGGAGCACCTTGAGCAGGCGGTCGAGCAGCTCGGCGCCCTGCTTGACCTGCGGCTCGGGGTCGGAGGCGAGGCGCGCCAGGGCGTCGAACACGGGCGGGAAGTGCGCCAGGGTTGCGCCGCGCGCCGTCTTGACCACGTTGAACAGAGCCTCGGCCGCCTGGTAGCGCACGCGCGACTCGCCCTCGCTGAAGCACGCCAGGATCGGCTGGATCAGCTCCGGCAGGTAGCTCACACAGCCCTGCAGTCAGTTACTAGTTTTATCTTTACTGGCACACCAGCAGGTAAAAACTTTTTGGTGTGCATTTTAAAACTATGTTAAGATAGAAAAAAATAACATTTTCATTACTACACAAAATATGGCATTAGCATTCTCTAATTTTGTTGGCTGGGTGGGCTGGCTGGTTAATTATAATTTTAATTGTATTTTTGACATTTGCATGCCTATTTGGCGAGACATGAATGGACATTTTATAAATATCTAAGATTATTGTATTGATTATTGATTGAGTATTGTATTTTACCATGTTTCTAGTAAATAAATTGAAATTGAAATTGACCAAATTACAATTAGAAGTTCCAGCATTGTTGTTAGATATAACACATTGTTGTAATTACTCAGCCTTTAATTTTTTTTGTCCATTGATTTCTCCTGATCCATCCAAAAAAGGAGGAAAATGCACCAGCAGTGGGGACTGTTGAAAGGAGGTTCTTTATGGAATACTGTCCATAAAGTGTTCTACAATCAAATTCACATATGCTAGTTGCCAAAGTGTGTTTACAAACAATGGCATGGACTTCCGTTTCAAGCTTCATACCGATAAGAGGTAAATTGTGTTTTTATAGAGTATTATATTTGGTGAGTTCTCCTTATTGACAATAAATAAGTTTGCCAGACCACTCCTAGACTTTCAATACTTCATAGATTTATATGGAGGAAAATAAGGAAATAGAGACAAATTCAAAAGGGAGAGCAATAATGAAGAATTTTGAGCAGGTGAAGATATGAGGAGCATCAATCTAGAATTATTGAGAAGAAGAAAACTACAAATCTTTACATTAGATACCTACATTTACAATAGATTTAAAACTGAATATGAGAAATTTGTAATTGGCTTCAAAGCTTATTAGACTAAAAATCTAAGGTCAGAGATAAAATACAAACTACATACCTTTCCCAAACCCACTGCTACAGAGGAAAGCCCCATTAGAGCACCATTTTTCACATTGGGATTGGTAGAAGACATCAAATCTTGACCCAATACACGGATGAGACGCTTGATTTGGTTTGAATTGTTAGCATCATTAAAATCTTTTACCATCCTGAAAATAATAGTAACCATTAATATATTGTGTATCAAGTTCGAAAAACAGACTCAAGCACATAG
The DNA here is from genome assembly GCA_910589605.1 of Chrysoteuchia culmella. Classification (NCBI taxonomy): domain Eukaryota; kingdom Metazoa; phylum Arthropoda; class Insecta; order Lepidoptera; family Crambidae; genus Chrysoteuchia; species Chrysoteuchia culmella. The sequence continues at coordinate 19,912,564 of OU342658.1, read as the reverse complement.
CAACTTGAAGCCTGATGAATAAGAATACGAGGAAGCAGATCCTAAGCCATTGAAATAACAATAAATGAAAAATAAAACTTACTTTTCTATTTCGACACCAGCAAATTTTCTTTTGTCATACATTTTGTCACATAGCCCGCGGACGCAGGCTATGCTTAAAGGAGCATAATCTCTTTCCGACATTTTAGTTCGTAGCTTTAGTGCGTTTTAATTCCTTAACATTCAATTTATTTTATTTATAATAATTAGTAAGAAATATTTACAAGAAAACCTCCTACCACAACGCGAACTGTCAATATCTCAGTGGCATGTCAATGTCACTGTCTGTCTGTCAGTCAATAAAGTGTCAAAATTCTGACAACTCTGTTGTACGGGCACGATTCTCGGGCCTTCGACATGTCGATGGAAGCATCTCGAATCGAAGCAAACACGTAGTGGATTGGACCTATGTATGTATGACCTACGCAGCCTCGAGACCGCCTACGGTGCGTCGATATTCATACAATTTCCTGCTTTAAGTTACTACTGCAATACGGTCCGATTTTCAATAAAGTCAGAAACTGCATGAGACTTCCACTCTTATTGACCTAGGTACGTTTCGCGGGTTTCGATTAAACCGATTTATTTAAGTTTTTAAAGCGCTTTCATTACGAATACGTTGGCAGCGGTTTTAGTAAAAACCTTAATCAAAAACCTCAATTTACCGCTCTTTTTTATCCCGGTTTTTCAAGCTCTGACTAGAACTACTGTTTTTATTCAATCAGTGAAGAAAAGTCACGAGTCAGCTGATAATATTAATCTGTGGATGTAATTGTCAAAATTGTCAATGTCAGTCAGTTGTCATACTAAAAGTATCTGTGTTGGTTGTTTTTATCTTGTATTGTAATATTTAATTTCTATTTCCAATCCGCGTAGATTCACCGATATGTAATTAAAGCGCACTTGCTACTATCAAATGTCATTAAGTTCGAAATTGTGGTGTCTCCTAACGAGTGTTTAACGCGTTAGTATATAATCGAATGCGTGCAATATGCCTGGGACACTAGTAGACAGGCTGCCCTTGCCGAACCTCAAGGTTTACACAGCGGGAAGTGTTTTGTTGCTGTCAGTGGCAGTGTTTCATGCAGTGAGTGTGACGAGTGATCCCAATTGGAGAGCGCACACAACTCTGCAGCGCCAGAAAGTGATGGCCGCAGAGGGTGATGCTGATAATGTTAAAGTGGCGCAATTTGTGAGCTCGGCTGCCCTGAACATGTCCACGAATGGCACCAGGAACCTGACGGAGCAGTTCGTGGAGGTGATGACGTTTATGATGCAGGAGCCACTATGTATGTGGGTGAGTACAAGTTCTTTTACAGCACAAATTTAAAGTTGTTTCAATTTCAAATGAATATAAAAGTATCTTCTTGGCTATGAGCCAGTTAAGCTTGTAAACAATCATTAGCTAGTTCATTTAAACACATTGCTTTGTTTCACACCAATGTTTATAAATATCTCTCACATCTAAAATGTCAAATGTTTTCATAGTATTGGTTTTAATGATCAATTTTTATTTTTATGCTATGAGTAACAGATCTAGCAATATAATCATGATCTGTAAACTATTTTAATATAAAATAAATATATTAAAATACATAATAAAAGCTTTAAAATTCATATAATATTCACCATATCTACCTACATGCTTCAAAACTCTAGTATTTTTTTAAATACTTACCAACTTATAAAAATTATTGATTATATTTTGATTGTGACTATAATTTAACTAATCAAAATTTTAAATGTTTTTCCAATGAAATTTTTATGTTAATAACTAACGAATAATGTTGTAAACACCAATCACAAAGTTAATATTTATAATAACCTTAGAGGCTTTCTCTAGGAAATAAAAAAATCAGTTGTATGAAGATGTTAAACACTGACCAAAAAGTACCTATTAATTCTCTATTTTCAGATATCAGTATTAAATCACTCTATAATAAATGTTAGTGTATTTAATAAAATGTTTAAAAGACAATTAAATTAAAATGATCACTTAATATAGGAAAAGTTTTGTAATAAAACTTGACAATATATTATCTTAATGAAAAAGTAATATTTACAGTATGACTTACTCAATAATTATGATGTTTACCTATGTTATTTTGCTAATATTATGCTAATGATGAAAAATTATATTCTGCTTGTCTTTATTTCATTAATTTGCAATGAATACATTGTTTAACATTGAATGAGGTTGTAAGCTAACAGCTTATTTGTTCCCTTAGCTTAGAATTAGAAAATGTGAATGTTTTAAACTGCTAAATCAAGGCAATAAACAGGTAGGCAATCGCACCCCAGACAATGCCTTTCAATATTTAGATTAAAGTGGGCAAAAAATTTCATTTAACTTCTCTGCTGCTTTCCATGCTGTATCAGTAATATATTGGAAATGCAGTCTACATTTGGCACATTTACTGTGAACTCACTGCCTGCCAAATAATAGCAAAATAATTCTCGAAGTACCTAGGCCACTTACTTGAGTTGGTGGTTATGGCATTTGTTTGAAACATCTCAAGCGAGTTATGTAAGTTTTGGCAATCCCGGGAGCAGGAGGATCTTTTGCCATACAGTAATCTAGGGAAACTTTTTATTTAAAATTTAAAAACAGGATTTACTTACATGTAAACTTCATTGTTTTCGGACATCATTGTTTTTCTTTCCATAATTGGTTATATCTATCGATGCTCTTAAATCAATGTTAACATTGATATCAAAATCGACATTTACTAATTTAAATCATCACTAATGCCAAGACAAGATTTCCCGAACTATCTAAATTAAGGTAAAACCACCAATCATGGACAGTATAAGGCTAGTTTTCCTTCTCTTATCCAAATATGAGATAACTAATAATACCTGCAGGTGTATTATTATTATTATTTTTGGAGAGGGAACACCAGCCGCACACCTACAGCATGCGTAGCATTCGCACCTCGACAAAGCTCGCTTTAACCGCCTCTGTGGTCTAGTGGTACAACCACCGGTATCAGACCCAGGGGTCCCGGGTTAAATTCCCAGCGGGGGTACATATTGTATTTGGTTTGGTTGGTGGTAGGACTTGTTGTAAGTCTGCCTGGCTAGCTACCACCAACTTATCTAAGTCTGACGCCATAACAACAATGTTTTCAGAATTGTGTTCCAGCAGTTCGAGATAAGATAGCCAGTTCCTCAGTGATTGAGGATTCTGTGAGAGGCTCGCTTCCATCTTCAGCCTTATCAATACTTAACATCAGGTATTCATCATACCTGAGTAAGAGTCTCCACATCATACATAAAAAAAAACTTTCTCGACACTTTTCTCGCGCGACCGCATTGTCTGTCCCGCTCACACCGTACTGACATGAGCGGGACAGACATCACGAGATATGGTCGACAGCGAGTCGCAGTGCGCATGCTACGGTGGCAGGTGTAAGAGTACTAGCAAATAGTAAAAAATACTAATCATTACTTTATTTATTAAAAGTTTCTATAATAATCTTAAAAAAATATATATTCTCTAAAAACTAAAAGCCTTTTCATGACCTAATCGTGGACCGGCGAGATCCAGTCATGGACAATAGTACCCAAAAAAATTATCGATTCACTCTTGATAATTCAGGACATTATTATAATTGATAAATGATAACATTTTAATGATAAAATTTATTTATTACACAAAAAAGAGGATTATATTAAAAACACATAAAAGAAAGCAAAATCAATTGTGCATAGAAGAATGCAGCTTTCAATGTAAAATGTTCCGATATTCGTAGCACACGAGCTCAAGCTACTTTTTGCGTAATTTGATTAATAATTATTAAAATTATAAATGTATTATTATTATTTGGAGAGGGGACATCAGCAAGGCCGGACGGGTGATCAGTCTCCCTAGTCGGTACCATTTTACCCGGTTCCCCAAAATCTCCTAGAAGCAGGGGGAGGCGGGTATGTATCAACATGGCCAACTTCTGCCAAATGTTGATAGTATGTCAGAGGAGGTGTTCGAATAAGTGTTACCAGTTGCATTAAATCACTCAAGTTTGGTATTTTTTCATGGAATTTGTTTCAAATGTACAGCATTGAAGCATGGTCCACGATTGGGGATTTTACCTTAAATATTAAAAATTGCGGACGCAAGATTGATGCGCTGGAAATGTAGTGTTGGAGACGTATGCTCAGAATCCCGTGGACCGCGCACCGCACCAAAATTTCGATCCTCAAAGAACTTAACATGAAAGAGAAAATTTCGTCAACTGTGAAAATACGAATCCTTGAGTTCTTCGGGCACGTCACGTCACCTGATGGAGCGCCTGGGAAAGGGAAAGTCGAGGGCAGATCTCGCGGACGCTCTCCAACACGGTGGATGGGCAGATCATCATAATAATCATAATATGATTATTATGATCTGTCCATCCAAAGGACAAACAAACAACTTTCGCATTGATATATTATATAATTTATATATATAAATGCGAAAGTTGTTTGTTTGTCCTTCCTTCACGCGGAGGACACACTTTGCACTTCGCACGAAGGACAATAAAACAACTTTCGCATTTATATAATATATAAATGCGAAAGTTGTTTGTTTTTCCTTCCTTCACGCCGTAACTTAGCAAACAATCAACTTGATATTTGGCATAGAGTTAGTTGAAAGGACGGAGAGTAATATGGGAACCACGCGGGTGAAGCCGCGGGCTGAAGTAATGATACAAAAAATAATAAATAATGAGGACCTAAAAACAACAATAATAAAAACTTTTTAAGTAACATAGTCGAAGTTGCAACAAGAAAGACCTACCTTCATGCGCCTTTTTGCGCAAAAAGTGCCTTCCAAATAAAGGTTATTTTCGCGCTAGATCATTCACGTCTTTTTGAAAACTAAATGTATTTAGTTGTATTTAAAAGAAACGATTAACATGATAACGCGATCCGTCACAATCTCTGTTTAGAATTAATTTCCTTCTTTTGGAATAATACAATAAAATATTTCCGACAGATTGAGCAGCAGCTAAAGTCCAACAATAAAATTATATCTGACCTGTGCCTTCTTCAAACATTTTTACTTGTGATGAAATTATGTAGCTATCAAATATAGCCTACATGTACACTCAGGCATAGTGTCGTTTCTCCTGGTTAAAGAATTTCTAAAATCGGTTCAGAAGTTCCAGAGATACCTCCTCAAGAACTATATTATACCTATGATTTTTTTTTTTAAATAGAAAAATATTTGAAAAAATCAACTCGACCACAAGTGAATTCTCAGATGGGACTCGAACCCACGACCTTTGGAAATCCGGTCCAATGCTCTAACCACTGAGCTACCGAGACTATATTATACCTCTTTACAATAAGAAAATATATTCAATACTAGCTTTGTCCGCTTGAACATCTGTCCTCATACTACGACCATTCTGCATAATAAGTATTTCATGATTTCCCTTCAAGATTTCAACCATTCAAGTCTACGCGTCAAACTTACTGTGGCTTATGCCATACCATACGTACAATACATGCATACTTTGTGTTTATGTTCCCATAAAAAACAGTTTTGGCTTATTTCAGCATCCTTTGTGGTTTCGTAATCGGTCGTGGTTGTCGGAGGTTACATTTGAAACGCACAATAATTATCTTACTGGTCAATAGCCTAGCTAGTCACCAAACAAGTTAGAGCGACTGTAATAAGAGAATCGTTGAACTCTAGCCTATTATTAGTCTTATCTATTTTAGTTGCAGATTGTGTCAAGATTAAAGATGAACGAGTCAAAAAAACCATGGCATGTGGCCGAACCCTCGTCATATTTCAACCAAAATATCCAAATGCAATACATGATGCAACATATAAAATTTTTCCTCTTGTAGACGTTATTCAATCAAACAGACGTCCTCGTACGTAGTCAACCTTCTCAACATCGTTTTGTAATTATCGTCTCCACAGATTGCTCGAGCTAAGGCTATTTAATTATCTTCGAGGAAATTGAAAACTCACTCCAGTTGAGTTAGAATAGTGTTATTACTATTTCCTCTTTGCGTTTGTTACAGAGCTTATCACTATCACATCTCATAAGAGAGTCTATTTTAGACCGTTCGTTCTCAGCAAATACTAACAGTAACCAAAATAAATTGGTAGATTAGCATTTATAATTACTCTGACATTAAATAAAACCCGTAAGGTGTGAGTAAAGAAGTAGGACGTGCTATCGGTAATATTTCATTCTCATTCTTGCATTGATGACAGGTTTTCAATAGTTTCTTGAAAGTGTTTTTTCCCCATTAGTTTAAAAGTCATCACTTAAATGGTTGGCTTTCAACGTCAATAGATTTTTTTAACCTTATTCACTTTCTACGTCCATGTACACACTTTCTAAACCTAGAAGTATTTGTAGTCACCGTAAAACTGCATCACACTTATTACTATCATACAAGTGTTCGATTATATCTTATGATAAGTATAGCCGCTTTCATTGTTTGTTTTTCCAATTCAAAAATCGTCATATTATTATTACCGCTGTAACACAGGATTTATAGGTTGGATGTATGGAGATAATGGGCCTCACTGGATATTAGAATGCAAGTGCACCCAGGATTCCCAAACCAATGACTTTACCCTATTTTTGGATCACGGAAGAGCCCAATATATTAAAGTTTTGTACATCCAACCTGTCTAATTCTAGCAAAAGTTGCTATCGCGCCAACGCAATCAAATTAAGTATTTATTTAGTCCAGACTGTTACAAGTCCTTGAGAATATCAAAGAATACGCCATCGGATTTACAACCTATAATCACAGAATTATAACAGCGGCGGACAGGAGACGTAAAGAGAAGAACCGGCATGAAACTTGTCAAGGATCTGATTTAATATCTTCCTGTGTTATTTCGAATTGTACACATCATCAGCCCGTAGACTTCCACTGCTGGTAGAGCCCGGTCCTCATGTTACAACAGATATCGTCATCAAATTGAAAAGTGGTCTTACTATAGTATATCACTTTCCATCACAAATTCACAATTAAGTAATCTGGTATTCATAACCGTAAATAATTTTCTCATCCTCCAGTTCCAGTCCAGTTCAGCGACGCTGACGATGGTTTATTTGACCGCTAACGGTAGCTGATCTATGAATCGCGCCACTGGGTGATTAATAAACAATTAAGCAGTTCTGTAGGTCATGTTCACGTTTAACCGCAACTCGGTTAACAAATTATTTATTTTAAAGTTCTCAAACCATTTATATATTTTTTCTCAAATGTGTAGAATTTCTTCATTAGATTCACTCGTCTTGACAGTAAGAAAAACAAATGAAAATCACACATTTTCCTACTTCTTTAAAAATTTAAACTTTTAATGAAACCAAAACCAGCCAGATACAAATAGTATAGCCAAAGAGATTTTATTACAAGTTCATACATAATATATGCGATAAGACTTTTTCCCCAACCTAATATATATATATATATATATTATATACACTTTGATGCACTCCAAAGATAAACTTTCATGTGTGTTTTGGTCCTGGCTCTAGGTAATCCCCAGCGCACTACAGAATGAAATAGATAATAATCATAAATAGACCGATAAACAAAATATTGCATAATGACTATAATTCTAACTGCTGCAACAACATAGCTGCAACTGAAGCAGCATTCTACATAAATGCTTTTCAATACATCCATCGCAAATTATTGTTACAGTAAAGTACCTTCAATTAACTTGTATGTCGCGTGATTAAAACAGGTTTTATCGTCATTCGTCATAAAACCCATGATAGCCCCGTGAAGACCAGTGGTAATCCGGTTAGATAGTTCGATTTATGACCATGCGTTACAGGTAACGTTCTTCGGTGTCTCGTGCTGACAAACGCACGTGTAATAGAATGAGTTAATTCTTATTAAACCGGTTTCATGTATCCGGGTACTTTAATATAATAAAATGATAAGCAGATTCACTATAAAGACATACTGTCGCGACTTTGCCCGCATGAACGTTTTTGCAAATATATCTATAAACCTACAAAAAATCGTCTCCTATTTCGCCAACTTTGACTGTGCCTCATGATGGCACACTTTTGTAAAACTGTGCTCATGGTCTAATCTTTCTCTGTAGATACCAAAATTCTGGACTGGTTATTAGCTCTATATATTATAGCTAATCCTTCATCAGCTTTATTACATTGGCATAGAATAAAAATAGTCTCATCGTTTGTTCAATGATATTAAAATTCCTTGAGTCCACTTCGACATTGTTAGATTCTTAAAATACATAGGTAGCATAAGCATCGTTCTCAGAATACCTATGGTACGTATTTCACTAATGCCCTATCAATGTGGTAAACTGTTACTTATCTTTTATCCTTTAAAATAAAATTCTTGCCCCTTGTTTTTGCGATCGAGAGAACAAATTATCATGATCATGACTAACGTGATGTAAGCTCCACAATACTCCACGTGTGTTTATATTATTATGGCTCGGACTCATTATTAGCCTCGTACGATTGTGTCTAGTGGTGACGTCACGTCGCACGATTATCTGCCCTCTACATAAACAAACTGTAGCGAAACAAACAGCTTCAAGACGATAAGACTCACCACAGATTATTATAAAAATATGACGTTGGTTTTCACTAAAATCTTACAATCTGCTTTGAGTCCGGCTGGTAACCGCTTAATCCAGACGAATTCAATAAAAAATCAAAGTATTTAATTTATATCTCATTTTGTTTTCGTTTACTTCAATTGGTAAAACCCTATTGGAATGGTCTTTATTATCTGATCAACTGTATCTGTTGTCATAACACTGCGAATAAATCAGGAATCTCTCAAATTATTGTTAAGCTCCATAACTGGTGTGAAGGTTGATTAATTAGTAATCTAAATAAAGGCAACGCAACCTCACGGATAAAATATGTTATTGCATTTGTGATACTGCGCGTGAGTTGGGTTTCTGACGAGGTGAGCCACTTTGGATGACTGCAGTCACGGTGTGCTTTCAGGTTTTGCTCCACGCCATAAAAGTTCCGCACCATTACTCATTGTTGTTGATGATGTACGATGCAACGATGCAGAAAATATTTCGATTGTTTGCTAATTAATTCAGTGTCATATCAAACTTTGTGTTATGTAGAACAGTCACTCCATTGCAAGGCCATGTGCAAATGTTTGCTTTTTAATCAGTAGGGTTTTCTAGAAACTCGGCATTCTCCAAGCCAATAAAATTCTCAGAGCGTTGGCTGCCGACCGAAAAAACAACGTGGTGACGACGCCGACGCGGACATTGTGTTTTGCATTTAATTAATTACGCCTAGGATAATACCGCGACGTTCATTGTATTACCTAGCTACATAAGATTGTAAAGGTTATACAAAAGAACTGGGGAAACCGGATATGAAAGCGGAATATTACCCAACTTGGATATATGAAAGTAAAACTGTATAACGTCTGATAAATATTAAACAAGGAAATATATTAGAAAAAAGGAACTTGTCTCATGTCGCCCTGACGGGATACGAACCCGCATCCTTGGGGATCCGGCCCAATGCACTAACCAAATATCCTCGCATTCGAAAGAAACATTTTTACAAATGTTTGACTATCGATTAAAATGAAACAGCCATCTAATCCCGTCAGGGCGACATGAGACAAGTTGCTTTTTTCTAGAATATTTTCTTGTTTAATATTTATCACTTAAAAAAAGCATTGTAAAATGCAAAATTAAAAAAAAAAATTGTAATGTGACATGACGACCTGTGTGGCGCACGGGTACTAAGCCCGCCTTCTGCGCCAGAGGTCCCGGGTTCGATCCCCGGACAAGATAAATATTTGTTTGCATGAACATATCTATTTGTCTTGGTCTGGGTGTTTAATATGTATATTATGTATGTATTTACAAAAAAATATTTATATAACTATGTTTATCCGTTATCTAGTATCCATAACACAAGTTCTTTATGAAACTTAACGTGGGCTAGATAATTGTTGTGTTTGTATGCAATTATTTATAACGTCTGCTAATTTTTTAAATATTACAAAAAAATCCAATCGTCTTCTCTTCAGCTGCTTTACGATACGATAGCAATCAAGCGCACTGATTGAATCCTGGTGTTTGTTTCTATTATATGTATGTCGTAGGATGATTTGATAAATAGATTTTTCGCAAAAATCCTAGGGATATTGCAAAAATACGGATAATTAGACAATGGTGTTGACATTTCTCAATCTTACTGAAAAAAGATAGGGTTTTGCAAAATATACGGGTTGCTTAAGTAACATTCGATATTCTTAACTCTGATTGGCTTACTTTTTACTTTCTTGCTAACTCTTATTCTGATTGGTTCACAGAAAGTTTAATACACGAGAGAGAGAATCGATAGACATTTGAAACGTCAAGTCGTCAACCAATCAGAGAAGATGTTGTTTTGGACGGTCCGATCAGCCTATCAGTGTTCTTATTACATAATAGCCAGCGATGCTATTCGCAGTCTCACTATGGCAGGCCGTACTTTCGCAATATCTCTAACATTTTCGCAAAAAAAAAACGATTTATCTGATTATCCTGCGACATATATAAGATTCCGAAACTTTTTTATCTTATTTATTCAGTGACCATGTGTGTAGAATCTGTGCTTAGGTTGAAAGCAAATTATTCGTGTGACTTTTCTTACTCAAAATAGATTGCCTATAATGGGTGGCGCCGCGAAAATTCTGACTGAGTCACGTAATAATAAATCTCATACAATCAATCACACTAATTATGTAGCCCAAGGTACGACTGATTAAAGAACTTGTGTGATGGATACAATTACAAGATAGTGGATAAACAATATAATTTTTGGGTTAACACATACATGATATGGGTACGTACCTAATCAAGTCAACACTCAGGCCAAGACAAATGGGCATACATGTTTATAAACACAAATATTTGCCTTGTGCGGGAACCGTACCCACGAGGACCTCTGCGTAGGGTTGCCATATGGTATACCTATAAAATCCTGACGATAAGCCTGGTTTCTAAGAAAAAGTCCTGACATTACGCTAAAGCGCCCGCCCACCACGGTGGTCTAGCAATGTTTTTTAGTTTGGTTGTGTTTATTATTTACTGCCCACCTAGTTGATTGTTACCAAAGAAAAGATCAATAAATAAAAAAAAGATATTTTTATAATGACATTTTATTTTAAACTTGACATTAAACATATTTACTTTTAATTAATTTATAATTTGTAAGACTGGATTATGTTTTGATTACTGTCTTTTTATTAATTTGTACACCGTTTATGGTAAAACATGTTTGAATCTCTTATTATAAATGAACATCTTTGTTACACATGTTTTGAACAAATAAATTATCTTTTTATCTTTTATAATTTGTGTTACTGTAAAATCCAAAAATCCTGACACATTGCAAGTCCGGCCGGAATCCTAACAGAAACCGAAAAATTCTGACTACTAGGAGAAATACTTTTACGCATCCCTCGCCCCCATGTGTAGAAGCTAATCGAAATTTTGGACTCACCTGGAGTACACGACCTATACAAACATATATGCCACGCACTCCATAGGCATAGGGTACTACCAACTAAAACTCCTAGTACTTGCCCTCCAGCAGCCATTGGTCACGGGGGATAGGGTTCGCAATCACCCCTAAGACCAGGCGGATCTGTCAGGACAAATCCTGACGTATGGCAACCCTACTTCTGCAGCTCGCTTAGCTCGAAAGAGTGTTATTTACTTGTCAACAAAAGGCCAGTGTATGGCATTTGTTATGTTAGTGTAATTGGTACCGGTCGTTTTAAGGGCGAGTGCCTCTCGCATGGCACATGCTCGCGCGTGGTGTGAGGCGAAGGCGAGCCTGTGTGCGCGGCGACCGGCGAGTCGTTGACCGCGCTCAATAACACCCCGTATATACCATACCTGGGTGAATCTACGGGTGTTTTGTACGCCGTCATTGTCCTCAACATATTTTCTTTAGAGTAATAAAATTCTGTCCTCGTGTGCAGTTACGAATATAGGTCCCAGCCGAGTAGCGTTTAGCAGCATAACCTTCATTTTCAAACTTATCATGCATGACACTTTATAATGTCGAGGACAATGACGGCGTTCAAAACGCCCTTAGATTTACCCACCTACCACACCAAATCTACACAGGAAATAGGATCAATTATAATGAGAGCTATTTACTGCATTAATAATTACCACCAATGCACACCGACAATACTTGAAATGACGATTGAAGTGTAAATGCGTAAATGACCAAGATAATTTTGATTTCTGAATATATTAGCATAATTATAATTATGTTTATTCAAATATCAAGGTCAACGCCATTTAGAATGTTGAACTTAAATGTTATTTGTAGCTCTGTAATAAAGTTTGTATCAGCTGATGTATTTTTAAGTTTCGCTATCATCTTTACTTTAATTATTACGACAACGAATTACTCAATGCTATTTATTCGAATTTCTGAAAATAAACTTTTATTTTCTTCTTTATTCTTCTTTTAGGGGCACCCATTGAGGTATTATTGCCAGCTACTAGCTTAATGGAGAAATCAAGTTTATTTTTTAAGTTTACTTAAGTTATTGCAGATCCGATCCGACCTTGACCTAGCCTTTGACTTAATAAAAACAACAGCAAATTGAATCGCCATCATCATCTGCGCCACATCACATGACACCCACTGCTGGGTACAGGGCTCCCCCGACGAATACCTATCATACTATTTCAAATGATGTTGTATAAAATTTACATATTCGAAGTTTGTATTCGAAGTTGCCTATTTTAATGGTAGGTATGTGTTTGTTTCAGACCGTGATAAACATAGCGTACTGCGGGCTGGCTCTGTTCGGGCTGGTGGTGCAGCGCGCGGTGTTCGGCCGGCTGCGCGTCGCCGAGGCACAGCGCGTCAAGGACAAGCTGTGGAACTTCGTCTTCTACAAGTTCATCTTCGTGTTCGGAGTGCTCAACGTGCAGTACATGGACGAGGTGCTGCTGTGGTGCACCTGGTTCACGCTGCTGGGATTCCTGCACCTGCTGGCTCAGCTCTGCAAGGATAGGTTTGATTATGTCAGTATATACAAGCTTTGTTACCAAAAGTTCATCTTCTACATGTTTATCTTCGAGTTTGGCGTTCTCAACGTGCAGTACATGGACGAGGTGCTGCTGTGGTGCTCTGGTTCACGCTCTTGGGATTCCTGCACCTGCTAGCTCAGCTCTGCAAGGATAGGTTTGATAATGTCAGTATATACAAGCTTCGTTACTAAAAGTTCATCTTCTACAAGTTTATCTTCGTGTTCAGCGTGCTCAACGTGCAGTACATGGACGAGGTGCTGCTCTGGTGCTCTGGTTCACACTGCTGGGATTCCTGCACCTGCTAGCTCAGCTCTGCAAGGATAGGTTTGATTATGTCAGTATCAGTATATACAAGCTTTGTTACTAAAAGTTCATCTTCTACAAGTTTATCATCGAGTTTGGCGTTCTCAATGTGCAATACATGGACGAGTTGCTGCTGTGGTGCACCTGGTACACGCTTCTGGGATACCTGCACCTGCTGGCTCAGGTCTGCTAGGATAGGTTTGATTATATCAGTATATACGAGGGTGAATCAAAAAGTTCTTAGAATCGCCAATAAAGAATCAGTAAAATGTCAAAAAAAAAATTTTTTCTACGTTATTTTCTCCTAACTCTATACATTTGGTATAATGCTTCTCTAACTTTTCCTTCTAATCCTAATCACTCTCGAAAATTCCTTTACCGCGGCCATTACTGCGTCATTGTCGTGAAATCTTGTTCCACTAACATGCTCATTCAATAAGTGAAAATCACTAAAGGTTTAGTCCGATGAATATGGTGGGTTATCTTAAAATTCAAAGGATTAAGTACTTACGGATTGCCGTGAGTGCAACGTCGGGCCGATAAGCTTATGCGTTACCATGGTGAAACAAGACCCAATTTTTTAATGAAAATGGATTGGAAACTAGCAAATGAAACCTTTAGGATCTCTGCAGGTTATTTTAGAGAGTCATCAAGTACCATTCCTTCCATATTTTTTTGCATTTTCTTCGTTTAAAGACGTGGACATTCGACCAAAGTCAAAGTCAAAGATTTTTATTCAAATAGACTTATAGATAAGTATTTTCGAATATGACCAGAACGAGAATCTTCTTCATAGGTCGATTTGCCTCTTTTAAACTCGGCTATTGTCGGTTTCCTAGTATGCGAACATGGAATAAGGTACAGCATTAGTCCCTAATGACTGCTGAATATCCGAATAAATATCCGTAGTTCACAATTTTTTCAGGCACTGGTACTTAATCACCGCGCGTATCTCGTTTTTATCGTTGTTTGGTAGATTTTAACGAATTGTTTTACAAATTAATTAATAAAATTAAAAGGACAAGACGGCATTAATTGATATTGTTCATATATACTAAATGATAATGAAGCATGAAAATAAAAATAAAAACATTCACAAAAAGAAATATACTGTTTCCATTTCTAAGAACTTTTTGATTCACCCTCGTACTACGTTTATTACTAAAAGTTCATCTTCTACAAGTTTATTTTCGTGTTCGGCGTGTTCAACGTGCAGTACATGGACGAGGTGCGCTCTGGTGCTCTGGTTCACGCTGCTGGGATTCCTGCACCGGCTGGCTCAGCTCTGCAAGGATAGGCTTGATTATGTCAGTATATTCAAGCTTTATTACTTAAAGTTCATCTACATGTTCAACCTAGTGTTTGGCGTGCTCAACGTGCAGTACTGACATGGACTAAGTGCAGTACAGTGCTCTGGTACACGCTGCTGGGATTCCTGCACCTGCTGGCTCAGTTCTGCAAGAATATGTGTGATTTTGTCAGCTCAGTATATACGATATTAAGTACTTTAAATGATTATCGCCCTGTTCTTAGAATGAGCTTTGGAGTTTGGGTGATTATGCCGCGGTGCACGACTAAACGCGGAATGTAGGAACATCTCATTATATGTGTGGTATTAACTTCTTTAATTCAATTGCAACAAGGCTTTCGACTTGTCTGTCTGACTATCGTTGAAATCTCCTAAAGAATTTTGATATTTAATTCAATAGGAGGAGACTAAAGCCGAGCTCTTCATAGTTGCTATAAAAATTATCACATTGGTTTCATCATGTCAATCATCAAATATTAAGCAATGTATTACTTTACAACCCACTATATCTAATTTTCTTGGCTAATAACGGTTTGCCAACTACCAACGAATGTTGAAGATTGACGTAGTTTAGCTTCATCATGACACAGCACAGGGCATGCTGCAATACTTATGTAGCAGCTACTTGCATAGGAAAAGAGACTGCCATAGACCTATATCGAGAGAGAATATAGAGAAGAGACGAAAAGAGCGCTTCAAACTTCAAACCTAGCGTGTCGAGTTTTTCGTACCTACGATGACGGCACGAGCGAGATTTAGTGTTGTGAAAATGTTATTGACGAGCTCTTCCAGCAAGCACTGCACAATTAAACATTTTCGTTTCTGAGTGACTCGTGTTTTCACGGCAATGGTCTCAAGCGAACTGACTTAGGATGTAAAACTTTGACCGTGGATCAAACTTTTGCCACGCAAGGTAGGTACACTTTTACCGTCTATCTCGATATGGGTCTGTGGAGACTACCTTTAATAATTCATAGCATAGCACAATGCAATTATTCACGGTAAGAAATCATTTACAATTATGAAATTAGTAAGGTTACGTATCACTGCGGTGACAGTGGTTTATCTTTTCCAAGGCCTGTTTTGGAAAGTATGGAATGCTTTTTGCGTCCGTTATTTCCTTTGTGGGCGGAAGTGTGGTCCTGTCCTCGATCTTTTACACGGAAACTTTCCGTTGCTCATGTCCTACAATCAAATGTACGGTATATTTGCCATAACACCTTATTTTTGGTTAAGTGTGTACATCATTAAGTTGGATTCAATTCGATTTTATTCGAAAACTAAAGAAAATAGAAGGTATCTTATAAAATAAGTAGTATACCTACTTAAACTGAATTAATATCAGTATCTGCGGCGCTGCTGTGTCAATAGAATGAGGTGAACGTGACAATAAGACGAAGCCGCATTTAATGAAATAATTAGAAATATTTGTTTCCTCGATAGAGTCAGCCTAGATCACGCATGTGTTACAATTACTAATAAATGAAGCTGACGTGAGTCTTTTAGTTTATTTATTTACCTCATTCTTCTTAAGAAAAATGTTATCATATCCAGAAAAACAGTCATTTTGCTACAAATCAATAAAATGATCAACACTCATCTGACTTTACTACATTTTCATTGTGATGTTAATTAGGCAACAGTAATAAGAAAATATCATAATTATATGTGAATATTTAATTAACAATATTAAAAAAAAAATCAGTATCAAACATTCTACTTACCTTATTATAAGACGGAAACTATTCTAATTGTTTAATAGCCATTACTTATCTGTTATTAGATGACCTACATGTTATTAGGCTTGAGTCATCAGCATCACCTTCCTGATAAATCAAACTTAGTAAACCATTTTCTTAGCTTATTCACATTCGGACAGACTCCATCAGAGTTCTCCAGACCTTATACCAGATCCCAAATGCTTTTAGCATTATTGCACACGACCTTGTAAACATTTGAGATTTCTGTCCAAGAAAGAAGTCGGTTATAACACCGGAACACCCAGACACAGGGCAGTCATTATTATCACATACTTAAATATTTGTCCAAAGGGGGATCGTATCAGGACTAATTATTGCAATCTTAAATTGACATAGCTAATGCAATATCTATGAGATTTAATGATTTCGTGACAATAGTTGATATCTAATGGAATTAATTGTATTAGACCATATTATTTTTTTAATAATATTGTCAAGTCCGCTAAATTATGTAATATTTATATTTGCGTGCCAGTACTGGTGAAACGCTGATCATATTATGTTAAAACTGTAACAGCTTTTGTACCGTGTCTGCCTGTAAATAAATGATTTGATTTGATCGAACGACCCTTGCGGTTAGTAGTATTAGTGCCATCGGGCCCGACAAAGTATCTCTTTAAGAGTGTGTTCTTGTTGCAGTTGTCGTCGTCCCCGAACACGTGCTGGTGGGCGCACGCGCGGTTGCTGGCGCTGCTGGGCCTGATCCAAGGCGCTTGCTGCTGCCTGCTGGCGGCCGCGCTGCTGGCCGGCCTGCCCGCCACCAAGGACACCTTCGCCTTCATGGCGGCAGAGGTATACTAGTACGCAAAACTATCGCTAGCGAGAGTGTCTAAAACGAGATATCGCACGATGAGAACGAAAATGACCTAATCCAAAATTTATGATTTTTGGATAATGAAGAAAATAAGTCAGATTTTTTATTTATAAATTTTTGTGTCCCAATAAGTCAATATTAATATAGCTTGCAGCGTTGCGTAGCGAGAAAAGTTTTTTAATTTGTAGGTAAGCATTGACTTTAATTCTATTTTTTCTATTTTTGAGTGAAAGTCGATTTTCGTAAATTTTGTATTAAGTCACTTTCATTCTCAGCATGCGATATGTGTGAATGTAAACCCAAGTTCCGACAAAAAACTAGACAATAATACCTGTCACAGCAATTTTTTTGTCGGAACTTGGTTAGCTCCGACACGGGTATTTATAATTTTACGCTCGCTCGGTTTTTTTTCACAGTACTAACTAACCTCACCTAACTGAACATGTAAATAAAGATCCTTGACGGAGCTCAATCCCCTGTCCGAGCAATTTGTTTTTACACTGGATGTGCGTTTGCTTAATCAACATGTCGTATTTGTTCGTTTATTTGTTTATCGGGCAGTCAACAAAAACATGTACTAACAATATGTAATAAATTAAATATAGAACCATCTAAGTACAGTTTCTAATTATAGGCAGCCACGGCATACAATTACGAACTTCAAAAAATAAAAATAAAAAGACAATGTAAAAATCCAATACATGTTGCGGAAGGTTAAAATCAGGTTGTTACAAAATGCTTGCCAATTGTTGAAAACTAACAATTCATAGTCCCTCAGGTAGGTACTTGGTGTACTACTTCATTTTAAGCGTTACTGATAAACATCTTTAACTCAATACTAAGCCACTAAGGTAAGGCCGTAACAAGGCATCAAGTTTTTCCTCCAAGGCTGGCTAGCAGCTAGCAATGAAACCAAGTAACAACGCATAGATTTATTAATTAGGACCCGCCGCGCCGCCGCCGCCGGGCGTCCGGTGACCGCTGACGTGGCCGCGGCTGACCTTAGAAAGTCGTTATTTGAGGATCTTGCCTTACGTGAACATCAATACAATATGATTTTCATTTTCCAACAACTTAGTTACTAACAGAAATATAATATAAAAAAGTAACCTGTTAATTTCAAGGTAAAATAAATACATAACGCGTTCTCAATCCGTATTTTTTTTATTCAGAGATATCGTTTAAATAAAATGCAAATTTGATCTTTTTTTAGCATTTCAAATACTTTAGATGAACATTTATTTATAACATGTTACGTAATATTTTTTTTTTTATTGTAAAATATTCAATGTGCTGAGCTAAATGTGTATATTTTTGCCATGTCGAAACACAAATGCAAATGTGCTCGCCGCGCGATATCCAAAGAGAAAAAAAATAAGTCGTTATAGTATTAAAAGTAATCTGTAGGCGTAGTAATAAACTGAAGATGATTAGCTCGGTAACTAATTTAATTACAGTTTAAAAAAATGTGATTACACAATAGGTAGATAGGTTTATGATTTTGATAAATTTTAAATAAAAAATATTGGAAAAAATCAACACGGCCACAAGTGAATTCTCAGATGGGACTCGAACCCACGACCTTTGGAAATCCGGTCCAATGCTCTAACCACTGAGCTACCGAGACTTGCGGACGACCGTCGAAATTCTCCAATACTTTTATATTTTTAATACGCTGTAGGCCAGCGCCGCTGTCGTCATATCAATGCTAGGAATATCCTTGCATTCGAAAGAAACATCGTTATAGATGTTTAACGATCGATTAAGATGCAACAGCCAATAATTTATGATTTTTTGCATTTTTCAATGCTATTTTGATACTTGTGATAAATTTTAAATAGAAAAAAATTTAGGGTGTTCAAAACAAAATCGTACGTTACGTACTAGTATTCTGTGTTTTAGTGGCTTAGTTTACGTGGTAAAAAACTAGTGGATTAGACGTCCGATTGCGTCGTCATAAGTCGAGCTATGACGTCACACTCTCGGGGCGTGTAGTACCACCGTTATTTATGTGACGCATTTAGTTGACAAGTTATCAATCAATCAATTGGCTATCTCGTAAAGATAGCATGTTTTAATAACAATAAACATGAGTCAGTTTATTTTAATATATTTGCAGTTTATACTTATTGTATAAGTATTATAATTACAGACATGTATCGAGATAGACGGTAAAAGTGTATCTACCTTGCGTGCCAAAAGTTTGATCCACGGTCAAAGTTTTACGATAGCAGTCCGCTTGAGACCATTGCCGTGAAAACACGCGTTACTCAGAAACGAAAATGGTTAATTGTGCAGTGGTTTCTTGCAAGAGCTCGTCAATAACATTTACACATCACTAAATCTCGCTCTTGACGTCATCGTAGGTACGAAAAATTCGACACGCTATCTTCTCGTACAGTTTGAAGCGCTCTTTTCGTCTATCTCGATATATGTCTGTGATTATAATGATGTCGATTACCTGGTAACAATAATACTATTGGGTTCTGTTCCTTATAGTTAATTAATTGTCTGTCTGTAGGCAGTGTTCGAGGTCGGTCGGTTCCAATCCAAATACTTTTTGCAGACCCATTTCCGCTTCTTGCTTATCATAAAATGTTCTAAATGCCACGTTTTAATTTGTGGTCTGCAAAACATTCTAGGTTGGATTATTATTAGTAGGGCAACACCATACCATGTACCATGCCACCATTACCATGCCATTGGTAATCGGTTAATTTACTGGCTTCCGCCTGCGGTTTCACCTGCGTGGTTCTTGTTCCTGTGGAATTTCGGGATAAAAAGTCCTGTCTCTATCCTATCCTATGTTACTGTCCATCCTTTTACTAACAGCCCACCAGAAAGCTCAGATATTCGACCAATGCGTCCTCCCCGGTCTTTTATACGGAGCTGAAACCTAGGTTACCACCCAGGATACTATATATAAACTGAGGGTGACGCAAATGGCAATGGAGAGAAAGTTGGTAGGTGTCACTCTGAGGGACCGAAAAACAAGCAAGTGGGTCAGAAAGCAGAGTAAAGTCACTCACATACTCACTGATATAGGCCTTAGAGTGGCGAGACTCAAGTGGGAATGGGCCGGCCACATTGCCCGAAAACAAGAATCCTGGTGCAAACGACTCCTAGACTGGAGGCCGTGGGACCAAAAACGACCACGAGGGAGGCCACAAATACGATGGAAGGATGACATCAAAAAGATGGCGGGCAGCAACTGGACTCTAACTGTCCAAAACAGAGGAGGATGGAAGTATTTGAAGGAGGCCTACACCAAATCATTGGTTAACGACGGCTAAAGAAGAAACAAGAGTTACTGTTCATCCTTTCAACTCACTCTATGCCAAAAATAAATCAAATTGGTGCTTAATTAGGGCGTCAAGGAAAGACAAACAAACAGACTTTCGCATTTATAATAGAATAGAATAGAAGGATTTATTCGTGAAATGCAGGTGTTAGTATTACAATGATGGCAGTTGTCAATTTTGTTAGTGTATACATTTACATTTCCACCTTAAATGATGAGGTATACAAATAATTAGGACGTAACATCGCAATACAGTAATTTATATTCAATAAACATTACATTTTCATGAAGAATTTAACCAATTAAAAATAATTAAAAGGTTACATAGGTACATTAATTTAAAAAAATATTAAATAAACGTGAAGATTCAAATAAAGTAAATGTCAAATGTTGAAATATATGAAGTCAGAATAAAATATCACTAATGTCCTAAATACTGCCTTAATACTAAACAACAAAAAAAAAATATATATATATATATACAGGGTGGAAATTAAAAATGGGGCACGAAGGGCAGGTACCTCAACCGATGTAGCTACATGAAAACGTTCTTAGGAAACCCTCCTTAATTTTGTGAGGAATTTTGAACTGCATTCACCGATTTTGAAAAAAAATTATAGTGAGCAGAAAATAGATGAGTTTTCAAAAATTTTTTTTTTTATGGAGATCGATCCTGTTTCTCATGAGGATCAAAACACTCTTTGACATCAACTGATGTATGAGCACTAGGAAAGTCAGAAATCGCGAAAAACTATTTCTTACATAGTTATACGTACTTGTACAATAAGAAAGATGAAGGGTACAGCGGCACGCCGGCAGGTGGGCGGAGCGCAACGCGCTGGTTACCAATTAGAAGGTTGTTTTGATTTTTTATTTTTTTATTATTGTTTTTAATATCTTTGTATCAATTTTCAACCAGTTCAATTAAATTATCGTCTTAATATAAGGGTAACTTTAGGCTCTTTTCAAACGAAAAAAATTATCCCAAGCATTTGTTAGGATATGCCTGAAAGTATCATTCCGTGTTTTCTGGTAGCGCGCGGCACGCGTCCCGCCCCGCGCTCGCGCCACACGCAGCCGCATCCGCTTCATCTACCTATCTTATGTTAGCGAATGTAGGGAAATAGTTTTTCGCGATTTCTTACTTTCCTAGTGCTCATACCTCAGTTGATGTCAAAGAGTGTTTTGATCCTCATGAGAAACAGGATTGTTCGCCATAATTATTTTTTTCGAAAACGTAATTTTTCCGCTCATTATAATTTTTTTTTCAAAATCGGTGAATGCAGTTCAAAATTTTTCAAAAAATTAAGGATGGTTTCCTAGTAACGTTTTCATGTAGCTACAACCGTTAAGGTACCGGCCCTTCGTGCCCCGTTTTAAATTTCCACCCTGTATATAAGTATTTAAAAAACGGAAAATTATTAAACACGTCAAATTATTTCAGGGATTTGTCATCTAGAAAAATATTAAATGTAATATTGATTATTAGTTAGGATTAGTAACTGCCGTCTTGAGTGTTTGAGAGAGCCTGCGAGCTGCGACTTTTATCTTTTACCTTGAAAGGTGTGCCCAACCAATGCAAATATAGTGAAAGTATGCGATGAAAGCAATCAAAATTGTTCTGGCACGACGTAACACTTACGCAATATTACCGGTACGATTACTCAACCTTGCTTTATTATTTTTCTTAATACTTAAAACCGGAACATCAAAATGTTGGTGATCTAGACCAAATTTTGAGTTAAGAAAGAAAGTAAATCAACTTTATTTGAGAAAAATCACAGAAATCAAATAATATAAACACAAAGCAACTTATCAATACTTATCTTAAAACGGTGACACACGACGCATGGTCTACGACTAGCGCTGATCTTCCGTCGTGAGTCGTGACCGGTTTGATGACGATCCGATACGGTAACACAAAACAATAAAAAAAAAAAAGAACCTCTCATAAAATAATAAAAGTCACAAAAACAACCAGTGAAACACGTCTGTAAAGGGCATAATCTCGCTCGACAATCCAGTTGATGTGGAGGCATGTTACTTTATCGATGAGCAGGTAAACCAAACTTGTTAACCAAACCAAACAAATAGCACTCAATTAAATTCGTTTAAGCTTTAGGCAGGTGGAGAATCGGCGGTGGTTTCGCGTTCCTGACGTCAGAATGCAGACCATTTAAAAATAAGAATATGTTGAAATGTACAAAGATACTTACATTTTAGAGAAAGGTACCGAGAAGTACTGATGTATGATTAACTAGGTACACTCTTTTCAACATGCAAATTGACATGGCTCCGCGGTTCTGACACTCACCACTCACATTATTCTCTCTTCTGTTATCGTATGAGGATTAGTTGCCACCTCTGGTGTCAAAGTTTTATCAAGCCGCCTATAAAGTCTGTGACTTGGCTTAACGACTGTTAACAGCCGGTACCGACAACGAGTTAATGTGCCCTCCGAAGCACGGAAGCGCAGAGTTGTAATGCCACTTTACGGTCACCCATCCGGCATCTGCCCGGACCGAACGTTGCTTAACAAAATATGATCAAATACGATCAGTCCGTCAAGCATGAGCGACCCAGATCCTGATGTATACGTTATCCAGTGAGGTGATGAGCGCGCTTGTTGCAGTGCACGCTGGTGCTGGTGGGCGCGCTGCACGTGGCGGCGCGCTACGCGCTGCAAGCCGCCAACGCCGACGCCGCCGGCCCGCTCGCCTACTACACGCACCTCGGATTCGACGTGAGTACTATAACCATCCATTTTTTAGGGTTCCGTAGCCTAATGGCAAAAAACGGAACCCTTATAGATTCGTCATGTCCGATGTATGTCACAACCACTTTTTATGAACTACGGAGAGACGCTTAGCCTTCATCCCCGATGTTAAGTATTGATATGGCTAATCATGGAAGCGCCCCTTCACGTTATCCTCAACCACTGAGCAACTGGCTTATTGAAATAAAACCACTTTTACGGATATCATACGCGCTATATTTACGAACTAAGCTGTAATTATTCGATCAACTTCATTAACACAGACTTAAACTTTTGGCGGGAGCATTATCAATAACAATCTGTCGTCTATAAGACCACCAACAGACTGATTTATATCTGCCCCTAATGCCTAATTATGAAGTAATAATTTATAAAATTAATAGCTATTTTATACCGGATAGCGGATGGTAAAGACAAAGCCGTTTATTTTTAAACATAATGACCACTCATGTTTTATAACTTTAAGTGCTGTTTTTTTTTATTTATTATGATACGAGCCGTTGAATATTGTAATGTGTGCGGATTCTTTTTAATCACAAACTCGAATATAAAACAAGTTTTTAGTTTATTCACCTGATTAATAGTCTGCCTCGTTGATTTTTACGTAATTATGTAAATTATTGTGTTTTTACGAAAATATTAAGCTTATTTTAGCCTAGGTACCTAGGTTTTATTGATGTACCTAGGTGTTCTAAAAAGAAAAAAACTAATGTCAATGTTAATTGGACGTTGCCCACTATTGTATATATAATTGTATAATAACTAAGTATGAGAAAATTTTCCTCTTATATTTAAATTTCAAGACTGTAGATCTGGCAACAACATGTTTCTTTGTAAATGTTGTTGTTTCTGTTAAAGCTGATATAAGTTTCTTGCTGGATGGCTGGTAGGAAAAAGAAAAAGCACTTATCTATAAGTTAATTTGAATAAAAATATTTTGACTTTGACTTTGATTGACTTAGTATCGTTAACGCAAAAATAAAAGGGGTTAAAAAGGGGATGACATATTGTAGTAAGAACAGCCCGCTTACTCTTGACGCGATCACATTATGAGATCGAGATTGAATTAGCGTTGACTTATTATAATAAGTGATTAAACTAAAAATCAATACTTGAAATTAATAAAAAAGTAATTTTATACTCTAGAAATGAATTGCGTTGATTCGATTTTGATTGGCGCTACCAATCAAAATCAAGTCAACGCAATTATTGACATTCATTCTCGATCTCAACGCGATCCCGTCAAGAGTTGACGAAATTTCGAATAACGTTTCGTGTTTTTTTTTGTGATATTGGAATTTTAAAAGATACTCTTTTATCGGGAGTCCTATAAAGATACGTACGTACATTATCTGAGGAGGAAGGTCGCGTCGCGATATTATGAATTTGTGTCCAGTTTCAAAGTAATTTGAATGTATTACTAATAGAATAGCTATGATCTTATTTAATATACAAATGAATACTGCACTTACTTACGCAGGCTCTGCGACTCAAAGTGAGTCCTGGGAATTACCTTCAACTCTTTGCCATTCTTTTTAGGTTATGGGAATGGGATGCTGACATACGGCGCGTACAGCGGCGGCTCACTTTTACTACCTGAAAATAACCAAAAATGAATCGCATTACATTTGATGGTAGGAATCTTGGTCTCCAACAACCAGTGAAACACGTCGGTACTGGGGACTGCCTACTGACCTTTGTGCACTTTAGTCTGACCTAAAAAATAATTTATCGCAGTTGCACACTCGTGGTATCCCGTGGGGTTTAATGTATCTTATGTCTTAATCCATAAACTATCTGTATGTCAGATTTCATCTAAACCCGTCCAGCCGTTTATGTGAAAAAGTAATAAACATCAAAACTTCACAATTATAATTAATTAGTAGGATAATTTCACTGCAAACTGCACATTTTACACAGCATGGCAACAAAGAAGTCCATAATCTTTTCTTAACTATAGAAAAAAATTAGCACTAGAAGTTGGAAGAATATTATGTTCCTAGAAAACTAAGTGCCTACTAATACTATGGTTTTGTCGAACAGTCGGTGGCGCTGGTTGTGGAGCTCGGCCACGTGGTGCACATGGTGGTGTACAGCAACATGCTGGTGTCGATGGCGTCGCTGGTGCTGCTGATGCAGCTGCGGCACCTGCTGCACGAGCTGCAGGCGCGCCTGCGCCGCCACCGCCTCTACACCACGCTCGCCACGCATATGAGCCGCAAGTACGTACACATATAGAACGACACTCCCTACACACGCGCTTATGCAGCCGCTACCACCTCTACACCACGCTTGCCACGCACATGAGCCGCAAGTACGTACGCACAGAACAACACTCTCTACACACACGCTCATGCAGCCGCCACCGTCTCTACACCACGCTCGCCACGCACATGAGCCGCAAGTACGTACACACATAGCACTACACCCCCATACATTCTGCACACATTCCTCAAGTACAAATACACACATACGATTCTCCAGCTGCGGTACTTGCTGCATGATCTGCAGCCAGGGCTATCTGGATTCCATACTCTCGCCACTCAACATAAGCTATAGATACATCAAAAACACAGTCACACGGACTCGCTCATATTGCACTCTTATTAACGGTCGCTTGACGATGATGTACTATGCAGTATGTAATTTTACGTCCCTTTGGACTTAGGACATATTTATCCTGTATAAATATTTATATATTATATACTTAATTCAGGTTCGCAAAATTTGTGACGACTCGATAGGGACTTTGGCGCGTAGTATGCGGCCGAGTAAGGTATCAAATTAAAGGTACTCGAGTCTATTTGTTCCGAAAACTATAAAATATACAAAATGTTAAACGTGATGATCACAAACTGCGATCATAATTTGGAATTTTTCGTCGATCGACGAACCCGTGTATCGGGTTGTAACCGCCCTAGTATTTATTTAATATCACCAAAGTATTCTATAAAAAATCTCTCAGTATACATACCATACGATATCTTATGGGTGAATATCATTTTGAAGTTGAAATACAGAATTATTAAAGTAATGTCTACTGTTACATCAAGTAAAAGGAAATAAAAGTTGGCCCGAAGCTTTTAGCCTTGTAAAATATTTAATGATAAGACAAGTAACGTTAATTTATTTAATTATGCAGGTAGAACTTTATACAACAAAGTGTTTTTTTTATTCATTAGCACTTGATATTAGTTAATTGAATGTAATTAAGATTTGTAACTGATAGACTGAACTATCTTTAGGCCACCACTTATTTTTCGTCCAATTAATTTTCTATTTCTTTATAGGTTTTCATACGTAATATCCATTAAATCTAAATCTCGCAGGCTAAATCAACAGGCAGAATCTCGATGCGCAGAAACTTATTTGGCATAACACACTTGGCAGAATCTTTTTAAAACGAATATTTTTTAGGCAAATAAATTATTTAGCATATTTGTCCGAATTTACAATGGCATACTGTTAAGATGGCAGAATTTTATTTGGCATTATTTTATTTCGCCTCATTTTATTTCGCATACTTTTCATTTAGTACCACGATTATTTGGTATAACTTCACTTGGCATACTACGAAGAATTTCATTTGGTATAATTTCGTAAGGATTCTGATGAAATTTTCATTTTATAAATAATTTATAAATCATCATTTCATTTTAAATAATATTATAAAAAATCCTGCAATGTTGTGCTATACTAGCCAGTGACAGAACCGAAACCATCTGCGACGATAGGCTCGCGTGGGAGCACCGGAGCACCGCAGCGCCGGAGCCGGGACGAAAGTCATGCTTACTGCATGCCTGCTTGCATGCATGCTGCATGCTTGCTGTATGCTTACTACATGCTTGTATGCTTGCATGCTTGCTGTATGTTAACTGTATACTTGCCAATTATTGAACCAGAGACAGTAGTTTGAACTCGATGCCAGTAGCGAGCAAGCATGCTTGGCATATCCATAATAATAAAAAAGCATAATTAGCATTTGAGAAATGTTTGCGCATTATAATTACTATAGCCATGAAATTTCTGTCAAAAGACGATTCTTCCTGTGAATATTCTGCCAAATGATAATTCTGCTTTTTGATTATTATGGATATGAAATTTCTGCCAAAAGACGATTCTGCCTGTGAACGTTCTGCTAAATAATGATTCTGCTTTTTGATTATTATGGATAAAGAAGTTCTGCCTAATGATGATTCTACTTTACTAAATTATGCGTTTTGAATTTATGACAAATGAGTGTATGCCAAACAACTTTCTACGAAATGAGGTTCATGTCAACCGTTGTTATGCAGAATAAAATTATGACTTACAAAGTTCTGCCAAAAAGGGTAGACCCTAAAATTAATGTTGCAGACAATTATATCGTTGTGACCGGTTTGTCGCACGCTTCGCTAATCGGTGATGTTCGACAGCAATGTCTCTAATAAATTGTATTTATTTTTTATTTGCATCTAATAAGACACTGCTTTTTTGTCTAAATAACTGAGGTTATCTCCAGTTCTACATTCAAACCTTGAGGCAATGTAGCGTGTGAAGTGCGATGTGGAAGGTTCGGCGCATCGGATAAATGAAACTATTGTTCTAGTTAAGAGTTATAGTAAGCTAATAAAATGCAGTTACATGGGCTTATATACTAAGGGTCATGCATGTCTGTTATGTCGGTACACACACTACAGAAGAAGAGACTGAAATAATTTGATTTATCTATTAAGTTTTATAAAAATTGATAAAAAGAAAATAAGCAAGTTATTAAATTTGATTTCGAATAATAATAATAATCTATACCAATATTATAAAGCTAAAGAGTTTGTTTGTTTGAACGCGCTAATCTCAGGAACTACTGGACCGATTTAGAAAATTCTTAGACCATTAGAAAGCTACATTTCTCCCGAGTGACATAGGCTATATTTTATCCCGATATTCCCACGGAACGAATCTTAGTAAAAAAGTTATATTTTATCCCGATATTCCCACGGGAACGGGCACCACGCGGGTAAAACCGCGAGGATCCGCTAGTATTGAATAAATTACTTAAGTATTAAAAAATACAGTATTGTATAATTCATAGGTAAGTTCCAGATCTAATGTAAGTACACATAATTGTACTTGCTGGAACATTCTCGTCGTAATATTTAGATCTTGAACTATTGTATAAAGCGGCGGTTTTCCGTGCCGGCGATGCTCACGCGCAATTCGTTAACGAGACAATTGTTGCTGTTTACTAATTTCCTATCATACGCTCACTTACTCACATTTAAAGTAACCAAAATAAATAGAATTAGATTTATTTGTAATGTTTATCGAACAGCTATCGTTTTCGTATGCATAAGATAAGTATCAAGTACCAAATTGCATCAAGGCTTAAAAGAACTTTAAGACATTCGGTATGGAGATAACTTGAACCCAGAAGGCGTAGAATACGCACCTCGACAAAACTTTTACCGCACACACCATACTGATAAGAGCGGCCCCCTAATTGTCTAATTTAAAATCTATCACAATCCCTTTCAGAGGTATTGTGATTGTGATATTTTCGTCTGTCATATTGCTTAGACAGTTCAATTTCGTTTATTCCATACCTTTTAAAACGTGTCCCGATCACAATCCCTTTCAAATGTCAAATAGTGACGGCCTGAATAACTTTCAAATTACGAATTGAAAGGGATTGCGATAGATTTAAAATTAGACAATTAGCCTCCGGGACAGACATCGCCAGATAAAGGTCGACAACGAGTGGGAGTGCGTATACTACGCTGGTTGGAGATGGACAATGCTTATTCCAATCGAGGGCGCCACCTTGCGGCAGCCTAACGCCTGAAATTAATAACCTATCTATAGATATGGATAGGGCCATCTGAGATAGTTGCCTACGATACCGGTTTTGTTGCCTATCAACCGTCGTCATTTTAATCATATTAACAAAAATATCCTCAAACTGCAACTGTTGTAATGTCAATAATATTAGTAGTACTTACGCGTACTTGCTGGAACATTCTCGACGTAGTATTTAGATCTTGAACTATTGTATAACGCGGCGGTTTCCCGCGCCGGCGATGCTCACGCGCAATTTGTTAACGAGCCAATT
Organism: Chrysoteuchia culmella; assembly: GCA_910589605.1. NCBI lineage: Eukaryota > Metazoa > Arthropoda > Insecta > Lepidoptera > Crambidae > Chrysoteuchia > Chrysoteuchia culmella. The sequence goes on along the minus strand of OU342658.1, from coordinate 19,883,129 downwards.
GTTGCTGTTTACCTAATTTCTTATCATACGCACACTTACTCACATTTAAAATAACCAAAAGAAATAGAATTAGATTATTTTTTAATGTTCATAAAACAACTATCGTTTTCGTATGCATAAGTATCTAAGTACCAATTTGCTTTAAAGCCATTAGAGATCTTTAGGACACTCGGTATGGACAATGATACTTCTTATACCAATCGGTTGCGCCACTTTGCGGTGACCTAACTCCGCACGAAAACCTAATTCCTCGCGGACAAAGCCGCGGGAATCCTCTACTAGTTAACTACTACTAAACTACTGTTTAAAAATATATATGTCATGTTTATCTCTATTAAATAATGTCACATTTGTGCAGAACTTATTCTTTGTACGATAGCATTGAAAAATGCAAAAATCTATGATTTTATTATATTATTCTCTCTTGTTTTTTCGTAGATCTATTGATCTAATGTAGCTATTGTGCGCTCACAAAACATCATTGATTCGCATCGATTGCGTTAAACAGTAAACAAACTCGTTGACATCATTCTAATAACAAGTGAAAGAGCATACGGCACTTAGGCTGTTCGGCGCTAACAGCCGAAAATGTATGAACTTCTAGGAACCGTTTTTGAATAACGCTTAGCTTTCGGCGGCCAGCGACATTATATGTTTTATGGGTCGGCTGTCAGCGCTGACGGTCAGCACGCGCTAGCGCGACTCTATAACCAGCCTTACTAACGTTGGCGTTGTTGCAGCTACCCGATGGCGAGCCGGGAAGAAGTGGAGAAGAACCAGGATAAATGCGCCATTTGCTGGGAGCCCATGAAGGAGGCGCGTAAGCTGCCCTGCTCGCATCTCTTCCACAAGTGAGTCTTTACTACTACATTTCATCGTCATCAGCGTATGTTCGTCTCCTGTTAGATGTGTAACGCATCCCTTCCATTGGGAATTCTCGGATTGTTTGTTAACAATGAAATTAGCAACTAAGGGTGGATTACACCATCTTACTTTAACGATAACTATAAATTTAACGGTGGAAAAATGTATAGGATTTGACAGCTTTGACAACCATAAATCGGTTAAAGTTGCAAGTCACCCTAAGACTTGTGATGTTCCTGATGCACAATAAGAATCTAAATACTAATAATAATTCGGCGACGACTTGGAGAGCGCTGATCGAAGTGAAAATAAAGCATAAGGAGTTTGATAAATATTAAACAGGCAAATATACTAGAGAAAAGTAACTTGTCTCATGTCGCTCTGGGATTCGAACCAGCTGCCTTGGGAATCCGGCCCAATGCACTAAACATAAGGAGTTTGTTCTAAAACGGGAGGACTAAACTCCGTTCATGAAAACTCGTACAAGAAAATGAAGGTTGATTTTACATCTCAAATATTTGCTAAGTCTCGAAACTAAACTAACGTTCTTTCGGATTATACATTTAATTTCGGAGTATAGATAAACCCCCAGGTAGCATAATTATATAAGCTGCTTATTTTCCAGCTCGTGCCTTTGCCAGTGGGTACAGCAAGACGCGTCGTGCCCAACCTGCCGGCGTGCATTATCAGCGGGAGCTGGCGCGGCAGCGGGAGCGGGAGCGGCGGCGGGCGCGGGAGGGCCGGGGGGAGCGTTGCGGCTTCTGGAAGAAGTCCCACCTGCCGCGCCACGACATCCCAACCATCTGTTCCACTTCGACGGTGAGTGCTGTGTAGCTGCTAGCTAGGGATTGGGACAACCTGCCTTTCGCGGTAGGGGAAGGGGAGAAAAGGGGCGTCGTTGCTGCTGGAAGGGGTCCCACCCGCCACGCAAAAACACTATAGATAGAATACATAGATATGATATGGCTTTATCCTTGGAGGAAATTGGGAGTGCGTTACCCCCGCAAAATGTTGTGATTTAGAGAGATGAGACTATAACAGATAATTAGTGTGTCATGATAAGAAATTTGTTTACTAATAGCAAAATTTGTGTGAATTATAGTTTTTAAGATATTTGAGAAAAACAGATTTTGCTGGGGTAACGTTTGAAACGTTACCCTGACAAAAAAAGTCGCTTCAGCCCGGAAAAAAACATGAAATGATAGCTTTTATTTGGTAATAAATTTTAGCAAATAGCAATAGTTGTGTGTGTTATAGTTCTCGAGTAATTTAAGATTTTGCTGCGGTAACGTTTTGGGATTTCCCAGATCTCGAAAACGATTCAAAGCAGAAGTTTGAAAAAAATACCAATCAGAGACCTTAATTTGTTTAAATTTGTTTAAACATTAGTTTTTGAATTGGTTGACGCAAACCAATGTAATTAAATGGTTTCGAGAATCAGAAAAAACGTATTAGCAAGCAAACTAGTTCACTTTTAACCAAATAAATAGCTGCAATAAATACCCGTGGTAGACACTTATTACGTCGAGAGTTTTAGACGATATGAAGCTAAAACAAATTTGATATATTTTAGACTGGTCGTACTTTACGCAGTTCCCATTACATTAAGAAACTTGGCTAACATTAAAGGCATTAAAGGCAACATGGCTATATTAAGTTACTAGACAATAAAACAAAATTGACGAACTGAGACAAACAGAGAACAGTAAGTGTGCTGCGAGTAGGCCCTGTCTCAGCAAAATTAACTTCTGGGTCATTCGTTGATGGTCAGAATAACCCAGAAGCACTGATATTCTGACAATAAATTCACACTTCGATGAGTCTGTAGCCAGAAAGGTCGCATGCTGAAGAGGTGAGAGTACTGCGGCTGCTCGAAGAACACGACTAAATGCTTGGGGCAGAAGGAACGAACGGCAGGCGCGGGGCGTTGCGTTGCGCCTGCTTGAAAAATGTAAAAAACGCCCTTGTTTTACTTTGCACATATCTACACAAGATCTGCCTATAAACAAATTAATAATAAGTCTCTCTTTTTTCTCTCTTATCGTATGAAGATTAGTGGCCGGCCACCTCTGGTATAAGAGTTTGTCAAGCCGCCTATAAGGCCTCTGACTTGGCTTAACTACTGTTATCTGATGATGAGATGACAACAGCTGGACCGACGCGACGGTTCAACATGCCCTCCGAAGCACAGAAATACTCATTTTGTAATACCGCTTTACGGTCACCCATCCGACACCTGACCGGACCGAACGTTGTTTAACAAACGTGATCAATTACGATCAGTTTGTCAAGCGACATGAGCGCTTCAAATATTAATATAATAAATAAATCATAAGAGGCAACCCTAGCGGCTTCAGAAAGAATACGAGCTACAAAATTGGCCTACAAATATAAAATTTACTGACTTCCATTTTGTCGCATTTTTTAATCACTCGAATACGGTGTTGCCCTTTCCTTGAACTCTCTTGACATTATTTCATTTTACACAGAATATTAAAAAGCCGCAAATTAACTATCCATAGATTTTCCAAATACCGATACTGAATCGGACTTGAATCGAATCGTATTTAAGTTGTCAAAAGATCTGTCATGGCAATTTGAAAATTACATTAAGTGCTAGAGTTTCACCCGAGTTCTTTTCGTAATAACAAGTGTTGTGAGGCCCCATTTTTAACTCAATCTACCGTACAATTTCTATAAATACTACAAAATACACTTGACATTGGCAAAATTCTCGAGCAAGCCATTAATTAAGAAAGAAAGAAGAAAGAAAGAATTAAGTGCTAAACCTCAAACTTTCTATCGCTCGAATAAAAAAAGAGTGGTCGGGACCACTCGTTGCAGATAAGAATGCGAATTTGAATTAATAAAATACCGTTTTTAGCATTCGCATGCGAATCTTGCGATTCCGTATGCGAATAGGAATTCGAATGATTTAAAAATACGTCGCCTGTACTGTCATAAGAATAAGAGCTTTATTGTAGATTCTGGACTACAATATTTAATTTGAGAAAAGTTGAAAAATTTCGAATTCTTACTGCCCCACCCGAATTCTTATTCTCACACCAATATACTCTTAACCAAAAGTACTAGGGCAGCATAACCAACCAAGAGTTACTGAAAATCTGCTGCCCATATAATAAAAGAATCAGAACTTCTCAAAACGTCAAGAAAATAAATTCTAGTAAGCTGTGATCATGGTACATCCAGCTAAAAATAGGTATTTTAATTAAATAAGTAGATATTCGTGATACAAATGAACTTACAATCAGAAGGTCAGTTCGGTGGTATTGTACCTGCGCCTGCGTGAACAAAGGTCAAATGGAGAAACCTTTGAAAACTTATCTAGTACTTCTAAAAGTTCTGGAACATAACTGGTCTACTGGTTCTGTACAAGACTAATAATTCCTGTTACATAACTAGGTTTTGCTGCGGGAAATCTCTTTCTTCGTACATTACCGGACCCGACGTTGTTTCTTTACAAGGCATAAAAAATTCCTACTCCAAAACCGGGTATTGTAATAGAAATTATCATTCCTCGTACAAAACCGGTTATGTAGAAGGAAAGAAAAATTACTTTTACAAAACCCGGTTTTGAAGTAGGAATTATTTGTCCTCTCTCAGTACTGGTTATGAAAATTGGTTAGGTACGAGGCACAAGGGGAAAAAAGTGCCCGGTGTACCACGACACCCTATGCACCTGTTCCATATCGACGGTAAGTTTGTAGCTGGAGACAGGGCCGCTTGTCTCCAGCTTGTGCCTTTACCAGTGGGAGTGGGTGCAATAAGACGCGTCGTGCCCCTCTTGCCGGCCAAAGGAATGCTGTTGTCCAAATTTTTCCGGATCAATAAACATCATAAAATTTAAAAACTACGAAAGTAATGAATGTCTGAAAAATATCTTTTTTTAAGTAGGTACGCATGACAGTAAGTCACTTTGCAATAAATAAATTTAAACGCACACTGTTCATTCATTTAGATTAATATTGTGTTTTTAGTTTGGTATAGGATTTTTCGAGGATCCCAGCGTTTCGAAACCTTTGTGGCGATTTTGTATTGAAAGCAGTACAGTACACGCTTTTATTTATTTTGAACTTCTACTTTCACGGCTTTCACCACATCACAAAACAAACTACAGACAGAGGCCTGTTCAATTTTTGAAGTGAAAACTACTTTAGCGGCGTTGTGCACATCAGGGTTTAAAATTTTTGGGATGGGTAAAAAATGTTAAAGTCGCGTCAGGACACGTGACCCTGATCGAAAATTCGTAAGACCATTATACCGTTGACCTATTTCAAATTACATAAAGTCTCACACTTGAAAGATCTGCGTATATTAGTTAATAACAACCATTATATAAAGATCTCTCATTACTACCAACTGTCATATTGATGCCAGGTCAGTTTTAATTTCAAGGGAGGAATATTCTTTTCTTTCATTACAACGCCATCTTTATTTGATATAGATGCCACTAAGTTTTTGATACTTGATGACATTGAGTTGATGCCTTGAGAGAGATTTAGAGTTTCATACTACGATACCAGATGGCGTTTATATTGTAGATTCATTATTCTTATATAATTTTTGTATTTGTAATTAAATTAATTATTTCAAAGTTTTTATTATTTGTTATTATTTTAAGCGGTTTTCACTTCTGCCGGCACTCCCGGAGTGAAACCCGTCGTTTTTTTTTACAAAGCACCGCAAGTCGCAACACACCTCCTTCTTAGCTTGACACATGCGATAAAGAAAAGAGAATATTCGAAACACGCTGTCACTTGTCAGCCATTGTCACCCGTCACATCTATCACAAGTAGTCACAACACATGTGAAGTTACCAAATTCCGTGCCGTCTACCACCGTGCCCACCGTGTAACACCCACGATGTTCTTGCGTACATGAGTGTGGGCGCCGCGCTCGCGCTGCTGTGCTTCTCGATACTGTTCCTGCTGCTGCCGCTGCACTTGCTCAAATGGGACCTCGCGGGTACGATGTGTACACTGATTATGCCGCCTCATATTCGTCCCTTAGCATTGACTCTGTATTAATTCCACTAAGCTTATTGTTCAGGCAGGATCTTTTTACCATAGACACAGTCCAAGCAGACTTTGCTCCGCCTACAAACGCCCGGAATGACGCACACAGATACGCACGGCTACATGTGCGCTCGCTACTGTTTTAGGTTCGGACTACAGTGAAAATTAGTGAGTGCGAGCGGTGTGTGTGTGAGCGCGTCATATCGGCCGAGTGCTGTTTGTTTAGACTGGGCCATATATTTAGTGACAAAGCTTTCCTTTTCGATACTTTCTCAGAACTCCGCGGCCAACTGATCGATGTTGGAACTTTAATATTAAGCATCTAGCTAAGAAACTTCAATAGCAGTTTTCAAGTTTCCATACAAATCTTCGCTGATCCTGCATTTCTTCGATTATTCAATCACGTTTTCGCTTATAGCGATGTTAGTAAGTCGCTACATTTAAACATTACGCAATCAAAATATTCCATGGTATCTAGTTTACTTAATAATGTCGCTCGTAAACTTTCGTGAGCGACCGCTAATGGAGTAACAAAATCAATTACTCATCAGCCGTCAACGCTGCAGCAACGATGGTAAGTTCTAAACTTCGCGTATATACACAGCCTAGAGGCGATGTGATGGAACAGCTTCGTTCAGTACCACGATTAGGACTTTTTGTGGTTGGCAAGCCAACTTTTTGCTGTAAATTGAATATACTCGTCAGGTGACCTTCGGATCCATGGCGAATGTCAGGGATCTCGGGAATACTACGAGATGAACAATCATAGGTTTCTCATGAATTCAGATAGAGCGAGCCCGGTCTTCGGAGGCCACGCAAAGAGACCCTGAATTCCCGATGCAATGCCAAAAGCAACATCCAAATTCGCTCCCGAGTTTTCTTAATTTGTATTCCATCCGAAAAGAGGTAAACTTGTTATTTTCTCGGAAGTGGAAAGAACTTTAGTCGCATTGTTGCATTACGTAAAAAGGAATAAACGATGAGTATCTCAAAGTGTGTGTTGTCTGCAGGGTCCCGCTACGTGTCGTGGCTGCCCAGCTTCTCGGTGGAGGTGACGCGCGTGCGCGCGGAGCCGCTGCCCGGCGCGCAGGTCGACGCCATGGTGCGGCAGGTATGAGTTATCACGTCACGTGTCATGTGTCACACACAGGGCCCGCTACGTGTCGTGGCTGCCCGGCGCGCAGGTCGACGCCATGGTGCGGCAGGTATGAGTTATCACGTCACGTGTCATGTGTCACACACAGGGCCCGCTACGTGTCGTGGCTGCCCGGCGCGCAGGTCGACGCCATGGTGCGGCAGGTATGAGTTATCACGTCACGTGTCATGTGTCACACACAGGGCCCGCTACGTGTCGTGGCTGCCCGGCGCGCAGGTCGACGCCATGGTGCGGCAGGTATGAGTTATCACGTCACGTGTCATGTGTCACACACAGGGCCCGCTACGTGTCGTGGCTGCCCGGCGCGCAGGTCGACGCCATGGTGCGGCAGGTATGAGTTATCACGTCACGTGTCATGTGTCACACACAGGGCCCGCTACGTGTCGTGGCTGCCCGGCGCGCAGGTCGACGCCATGGTGCGGCAGGTATGAGTTATCACGTCACGTGTCATGTGTCACACACAGGGCCCGCTACGTGTCGTGGCTGCCCGGCGCGCAGGTCGACGCCATGGTGCGGCAGGTATGAGTTATCACGTCACGTGTCATGTGTCACACACAGGGCCCGCTACGTGTCGTGGCTGCCCGGCGCGCAGGTCGACGCCATGGTGCGGCAGGTATGAGTTATCACGTCACGTGTCATGTGTCACACACAGGGCCCGCTACGTGTCGTGGCTGCCCGGCGCGCAGGTCGACGCCATGGTGCGGCAGGTATGAGTTATCACGTCACGTGTCATGTGTCACACACAGGGCCCGCTACGTGTCGTGGCTGCCCGGCGCGCAGGTCGACGCCATGGTGCGGCAGGTATGAGTTATCACGTCACGTGTCATGTGTCACACACAGGGCCCGCTACGTGTCGTGGCTGCCCGGCGCGCAGGTCGACGCCATGGTGCGGCAGGTATGAGTTATCACGTCACGTGTCATGTGTCACACACAGGGCCCGCTACGTGTCGTGGCTGCCCGGCGCGCAGGTCGACGCCATGGTGCGGCAGGTATGAGTTATCACGTCACGTGTCATGTGTCACACACAGGGCCCGCTACGTGTCGTGGCTGCCCGGCGCGCAGGTCGACGCCATGGTGCGGCAGGTATGAGTTATCACGTCACGTGTCATGTGTCACACACAGGGCCCGCTACGTGTCGTGGCTGCCCGGCGCGCAGGTCGACGCCATGGTGCGGCAGGTATGAGTTATCACGTCACGTGTCATGTGTCACACACAGGGCCCGCTACGTGTCGTGGCTGCCCGGCGCGCAGGTCGACGCCATGGTGCGGCAGGTATGAGTTATCACGTCACGTGTCATGTGTCACACACAGGGCCCGCTACGTGTCGTGGCTGCCCGGCGCGCAGGTCGACGCCATGGTGCGGCAGGTATGAGTTATCACGTCACGTGTCATGTGTCACACACAGGGCCCGCTACGTGTCGTGGCTGCCCGGCGCGCAGGTCGACGCCATGGTGCGGCAGGTATGAGTTATCACGTCACGTGTCATGTGTCACACACAGGGCCCGCTACGTGTCGTGGCTGCCCAGCTTCTCGGTGGAGGTGACGCGCGTGCGCGCGGAGCCGCTGCCCGGCGCGCAGGTCGACGCCATGGTGCGGCAGGTATGCTCATTGCTCATTGCTCGTCTCAGCCACATCCAGCGGCGACCGCGCACCTGATCGTCGGTCACCTTGTGGAGGGCCTACCCACGGAGCGTCGTCCTGTGCGCGGTCGCTATTCCAAAACCTTTCCGCCCCACCGGCCATCGGTTCTTCTCGCTTTGTGTCCCGCCCTCTGCCACTTGGTAATACTAGCTAAAGGTATTTGTATTTAACGTTTTTGAATGTGCTCTATTTCCGTCAAGTAGTAGGGGATATCGTAAAAAAAATGATTTGAGTCTTTTGTTTTAGTTATCCTCTAGTGGTGAATCAAAATTTGGGACACCGGGAATAAACCTTTATTCCCATTGCAACGCGTTTTGTGGAATTTTACATCTTTTGATATTTTTTTTAGTGCTTGGTTATTGAGTTATTTGAATGTGTTTTGAGTTTTAATGAGTAGATTTTTTTTATTCGTCTTCAAAGAGAGCGAGCCTATATTGATTGAGTTAACATTAAAAAAATTTTTTTTTTTTTTTTTCGTTTTGACGCGCTAATCTGTGACACTTCCAGTTAAATCACCATTAACTTTGTTAAAAAATCCAACTTTTCTAGATCGAATTATAAAGAAGTAATGATAAGGTGTACCTACCTATGCGTTGTACTTAGGCTAAATACGATGCAAGGTTTTAGGTGGCAATCACTACGGTTCTCAAAAGAGTTCAAAAGTTTCTAACTTTCATAAAAATAATGTAATGGGGTTAAAAGCACTGATAGATTTATACGCCATCACGTGTAATACATAAAAATAAAAAAGTACTGTGTTTAATTTTTTTCCTTATGTCGTATATTAATAGAAATATATTTTATATTTTTAACTTCAATTCGGCATTTTATTTTGCGACATCGCTTTATAACACTTTTTGTCTCACGCTTGACCGATTTAGTCAAGAGAGTCGCCTTCTTTGTATGAAACGGTATACAATGACGTCATGCATAGAGTGCGCGAATCTTGTAGTTTGAACACTTGTAAATCCAAAACTACTTAGCGTATTTGAATAAAATAAATAGAGTTCCATTTTTATACGTTTAAGCTATACTGTAACAAAGTTTCAAGCGATTTTATTTATTTTCTTTTATTTTATTTTCATGGAAAACAAACAGCATACATTACAAACAAATCGAACATAATTGATGTAGTCCAAACATGCCTTTAACAGTTTTCACATATTATAGCATCAAAAATATTCATACTAAATCTTAAAATTCGAATTTTGCAATAAAGTTTAATTTACATGCACAAAAAAAAACAGTTATTTAAAAAAAAAGATGATGTAAGTATACAATAAAATATAATTCAGTATTTATTTTATTGTGAAAATAATTACAACTTGCATTAAAAAGATCAACATGCATGTTGGTTTCGATTGAAATTATTTGGAACTCGGTTTAAGTAACAATTCCGACTATAGTTAGTATGTGCATCAATTTGAAGTTTGACGTAGTTTCTCCTAGAATTGGTGCGAATTGGTAGTTCTATATTAATATTTTATAAATCTGTTTATAATTCTCATTGTGTTGTGCAGGTGCAAGCGATGTTCCCGCAGTACCCAGCCGGCGTGCTGGCTGCGGAGTTGGCCGTGACGCGGTCCGCCGCGCTCACCGTCGACAACATCCTCGAGGGCCGCCTGCCGCCGCCGCCGCCGCCGCCGCCGCCCGCCCCAGGTACCACCGTCGCCATGGCAACACTACAAAGTCAAATATTTTTTTTCCCTACCAGCCATTCAGGACATCTTTTAACTGATAAGAAGAACAGCCGCAAGAAACTTATCAGCCTTGACAGAAACAACTACATTTACAATGGAACATGTTGTTGCCAAACACCCCACACAACACAACTGTTACTTCACATTGTACTGGCTTATACTATGATTGACACAATCGATTGGTACAGTCGGGGAACTTCGTTTTTTTTAGGTAGCAGTATTTTGAAAAGTAATAGATCTGTAGAATATGCTTATATTTCAAGAGAAGAAATCAGCCCCCTTGACGGAATCAGGTTCACATTAGGATCGAATCAACGTCAAAAGTCTGTTATTTTGGTACTTTGAAAATGGTTGCTATGGTTTCCATAGTATCGTTTTGACATCGATTCGATCCTGATTTGAACTCGATTTCGTCAAGAGTAACCCCTCAGTTTAGAATGAAACAGCCACAATTCAACAGTTTATATAACTCGTTTATTCCTAACAGTGGGTCTACTGCTTATGTGCTGTCGGCATCGCTGTCAACTTCACTCTGACAGCTGACGGCGTTTTCGTGCAACGCAATTTCAACGTTATCGTCGTCATAAAAAGATGCCTTTTCCATAGCCAGTTAATAACCGCCTCTGTGGTCTAGTGGTACAACCACCGGTATCAGACCCAGGGATCCTGGGTTCGTTTCCCAGCGGGGGTAATATTGTATTCGGTTTGGTTGGTGGTAGGATTTGTTGTAAGTCCGCCTGACTAGCTACCACCATCTTATCTAAGTCTGACGCCATAACAACAATGTTTCCAGCATTGTTGTGTTTCGGCGGTTAAAGATAAGATAGCATTATTGGCAGCCCACATTACGTATCGAGGATTGACTTTGGACAATTACCTCCTATCACCTTTGACGGCACTGTTGTTCCTTATTCAAAGACTGTTAGAAACCTCGGCGTAGTCTTCGATGAATGCCTCTCTTGGATCCCTCAGGTCGAAGCGCTCAGAAAAAAAGTATTTGCGGCGTATGGCTCTCTGAACCGTTTACGTAACTTTCTGCCGACTAAAACGAAAATTACTCTTGCCCAGTCTCTCCTCCTTACCGTTATAGACTACGCTGATGTATGTTACACAGATCTCTCGGAGGTTATGTTAAACAAGCTGGAGCGTCTGCAGAATATGTGTATCCGATTTATCTTCAATCTTCGCAAATTTGACCACGTGTCGCACTTTCGCTCCAAACTTAATTGGCTCCCAATTCGCCGGCGCAGGGAGTTACATACTCTTACGCTTCTCTATTCTATCCTCTTTCATCCATCTTCTCCTCACTATCTAAAAGAATACTTTCACTATCGTTCCTCTTCCACTCAATGCACCTTACGCTCTTACTCTAATCTCACTCTTGATATTCCTTCCCATACCACTGATTTCCTGTCCTATTCCTTCTCTGTGCATGCTGTTCGCCTATGGAACTCCCTTCCAGAAGGTATTAGAAAAGCTCGCTCTCTGAAGTCTTTTAGCGATCAAGTCAGAATGCATTTCCTTTCTCATATTTAATCTATTTTTTTCCTTTCCCATTCCTACTATATGTTTATATATTCATTCTAAGTATGATTATTTATAATGTTCTATATTCAATTGCACCCACTCCCCCCCCCTTTTCCCCCTTTTCTGCTCTTCCTCTTATTTCTTTACCACTCAAGGTTGCCTGGAAGAAATTGCTACCTAGCAATAAGGCCGCCTTTTGTGTATTTCCTTTTACTGTCTGTTTTTTATTTTTCTTTGTGTTCTTAATATGTGCAATAAAGTGTTTTATTATTATTATTTATTATTATTATTATAGCCAGTTCCTCAGTGACTGGGGATTCCGGGAGAGGCTCGCTTCCATCTTCAGCCTTATCGATACTTAACATCAGGTATGATGAAGCCTAAGAGTCTCCCGTACTTTTTTTTTTTTAAGAATACGCGACTTTGTGTGCGAGCGAGGCAGCGCTATAGCATCAGCGCTCGCGTCTGAAGAGTCGAGCCCATATTCGACAAGTCGACGACACTTACGCAGGAGGGCCAGTTATTTTTTTCCCTAGGATAGGAAAACGTTTAGCCCAATCGCTGAGGAACAATATGTTCTCTCCTGAGGATCGAACCCGGAACCTTTGGGTTCGATACCGGTGGTGCTACCACAGATGCGACAATTATCTTAACCTTATATTTCGAATGTCATTGTTAAATAACTACATGTCAACAGTAACCAGCTAGGCGATTGCGTAAAGTCAATCGTATTAATTTGACAGTTCATATTGTTTCATATTAAAGGTCATACCATACAAATTGCAGCCGATTGAATACGATATGAACTGTCAAATGAATACGATTACCTTACGCAATCGCACCCCAGTTTTTTTTTGTTTAATATCCGTTGCAATAGCATTAACATATTACGATGATGTGTGTTAGCAGAAGCCCCGCCCGTGGCCGTGGCGCAGTTCCGCGACGCGGGCGTGGCGGCCGACCTGCCCTGCCCGCCCGCGCCGCGCCTGGACCAGTACGTATACGTCGAACATCTATATATTCTGATACGACACGAGACTATATAAAATATACAAGTCGGAAGCAACAATTACAAAAAATATTTTAAACCTATGGTAAATTTTAAATAGAAAAATATTGGAAAAAAATAATAATTAATTAAATTAAATTAATTAGTATAAAAATAGCATTGAAAAATGCAAATATTACAAAATCATAAATTATTGGCAGTTGCATCTTAATCGATCGTTAAACACCTGAAAAGATGTTTCTTTCGAATGCAAGGATATTCCTAGCATTGATGTAACAACGCTGGCCTACAGCGTATTAAAAAATAAAAGTATTGGAGAATTTCGACGGTAGTTCGCAAGTCTCGGTAGCTCAGCGGTTAGAGCATTGGACCGGATATCCAAAGGTCGCGGGTTCGATTCACTTTCTGAGAATTGACAATATTTTTCTATTTATAATTTACCATTCGTATAAATAAATTATCAAGTAGCTATACTAATTAGATACTCGTTTTATTTTAGTACTGGTAAATAACTAATATAATTAATTAACAGGTCGGAGTCTGAGACGACATGTCCCGCGTTCCCATGCTCGGCGCCGGCGCGAGAAGAGATGCTGCGACGCCGCAAGAACCAGCTGCTCCACGCCGCCCGAACTAAATACCTCGCCCGCTCCAGCAGCTCCGCCCCCAGCTCCGCTCGCCCCGCCCCTTCGAGCTGAATACGCCCCGCCCCCGACAGTTGAACACGCCTCCATCCCGACGAATGCCGAGCGACACCCGACAAGCGCCGAGTAACAACCGACGGCCGCCGAGACCGTCGCCTGATACATCTCTTTCATCAAATTAATTACCGTCTCCAACCTCTTGAAACTAAGATCTGGGGTATACCATGACCTCTTATGCCCCGGCTACACGCTCCATGTTAATAACTCTTTCAGATTTCATGAGGTAGGAGCTCGTGGTACGGTTCCCAGGGACACTCTTATTTCCAGGCAGTCTTCTGAATTGCTATAATTCCCTTTCTATTAAAATTTGTATAATGCTCAAAACAATTCAGAAAAATACCTGTAAATAAGAGATCATAATATGGCCCCAGAAGGCTGATGGTCAGTCTCTGATAATTTTAAGTTAAATATAATGTTCATAAAATATCGTCAGTGAGATTTGATGATTTCTCGACTTGAAATTCTCAATTAAAAAACGGATTATGAGTAAGTTTGTAAATGTGTAAACAATAGTTCTTAACTTTTGAGTTTAGTTTTGGCAGATAGTTCTTAATCGGAAAAAAATAAGAGCGAGAATTGAAACACTTAACACAAACGCTATAGTAACGTTATCACATTTACGCACTAGGGGTTCCGTTCACCACTTTTGTTCGCGGTGTGGAGTATGAAGAGGCGTTAAATGATTTAATTATCGCTTCGCTTCCATATAGCTGCACTTTAAGGTCAGATCATCGAATGCAAAATATTACAGCGTTATTTTGATCATAGAATAAATAGTTGTCATTGAAAAATATTAAAGAACAGAATGACATTTAAATGTATAGTTAAAACTCGTAGTAACGTTCTTTGAACAATGTCATGATCGAAAATATTTTTACCGTTGGTGAAGACTGATCCTCAAGCAAGTAAAATGTTAAACAAAATAAGTACTAAAGTAAAGTAATAAACATGATTTTAGACATACTTACATATCAAAATCTATTGTGAAAGTCAGCAAGTATCTTCAATTCGAATTGTTGCTTATTTTTTCTTAAAAATTGTTACTTGACACGATCGATCTAAAGTTTGCTTTTATTTTTGCGCTGGTTTAAGGACATTTATATTTTACTATAAGACATAGAGTACAGGATTATAGTAAAATAGAAATGTCCTAAAAACCATTGAAAAATAAAGTAAGCCTGTTGAAAAAAAAGTGTCTGTTTTGACCTGATAAAATGCTACAGGTTGCTAGAAACTTCGTTTTGTACCGGGAATGGGTATATATTGGAACGCTTAATATTTTTTTTGTCCTACTGGCCTTTGGCACACATATTATAGGCCTAATTTTTTTTCGCACAATTGTCAGATGACCTTAATCTATGCGAAATAATCTATTTCGCAAAACAATAATTGTGCTTAAGAATTTTAGCCCAAAGAAATACGGCGAGATGATGTATTAGGACTGATGATTTTAGGCGTGTCGAAGGACACCCACCAGGGCTGCCTATTACCGTTGTTGAGACGGTCTCTCGTGTGCTCGGAATCTTGTACTATTCATTCGCGAGCCATAAACTGTTTAACTCTGTTGATAGTAACGTTTCACGTTTTGTGATATTTTAATAAGACATCTGAGTTAAACGATGTATAAGTGATAGGAGTGCGCCGGCGCGGGCGCAGCCCGAGCCTTACTAGCGGTTACTTTGTAGTTATTTATTTTTTTATTATATCCTCCAGAGTGTATTTTTCTAAAAACTAGTGTTAATAGGAAGCGCCCGTCCCGAACGGCGAGTGCATTCCGCTATTTTGGATCCAGTAAAAGTTATTCCGGTTTTGATTTTATAGTTATAACGATTTTTCTTATTAATATCTTATTTTTATATGACATATTGGTCTAATACACGACACTTTATTTGCAATGCACCTGCTGTTACGGAAGCGTAACACGACAAAAAACATCTTGCAACCCTCAGCACTTATTTAATTATATGAGTTTTATCTGTGGGTTATATGACTTCACTTTTATTTATATGACGCACACTATGTATGGGTTGCAGATATTTGCATGAATATAAATGTTTAATAATATGTTATGTATGTGTGGTTGGTTGCTCAATACATCAGCAGTACAAGTATCAGTTGTTCTGTGCCACCAACATTTCTTAATAAGCAGTAAATAAAAATACCTTACCCCTAGTGCCTGTTTCTTCAAGCTACACTCACCGGCACATCTAACCGCCCACCCCGTTATTTTCATACAAACATGCTCACTTTGCGACTCTATACACAAAAACGTCAACATATTTCTGCCAAGATATTTAAGCTAATGTTTAGGTTAAGCGTTCGACCGTCCAATGAGCACTTGACAGAGTTTTATAAATATCTTCCCGTTTCCATGGCTTCGTTTCAGCAAAACATTACTTTATGGCCGTATCACATTGTATCGAATTTGATGGAGCCTCGTTGAATTAAAACAACTTTTACGGATTTAGATGCACTATATGGTGCACTTTGTATTTCAATGATGAGTGCGCGAAGAAACTGAAAATGTGATTATGAAGCAATCATTGTTCTGCCTCTATGGACAAATGCAGTGGTTTCGGTACTCATTAAAATTGCTAATTGGACAGTCGAACGCCTTACCTGAATATTAGCATACAGATATTTGCAGAAATATGTTGACATTTTTATGTGTAGAGTCACAAAGTGAGCATGTTTGTATGAAAATAACGGGGTGGGCCATTAAATGTGCCGGTAAGTGTATATAGAAAACTTTCGCTCCGACTTGCATAATTTCGATAGTTTTCTTTATACCTATTAGTGGCAAAAGATTATAGTATGGACAACAGCACATACGTTTACATTTGCACTATGAAAACCGTCGCTATTACGAGCGAAGTCAGGGCGCTCTCAAGGTCAAAGTGTGAAGCCGTAGCTACTATTGACTGGACGTCATTAGTTACCAACATCACCTTAATTTTCTAATAAAACCTTATGTTTGGAATAAGTTCTTGCCTCATCTGACAGACGCAACAAGTTCATCATTGTTCTTGGAGCAGCCCTCACTGTGCTAGTAGGCATCTCTCTCTTCAGTTTACATAAAACTCAAATAAGATTAAATTTCATAAATTAATAATATGAGTGAAATTCATGGTTTGCAATTATCAAATGTTTTATTATGAAAATGCCATCCGGTAGAATTTAAGAATTTTCTTGGATTTGTGTGACTGTATATGTACTTAGTTAATATTATAATGTAATGAAACAGGCTTTCAATTACTTATACACATAAAATATTATAGAATATTGTTGTTACACACTTGATAAAAATAATTGTTTTAAAATTAATTCATGTCATGACTAGTCAAAATAAACCATTAATTATAAACTGGTATTTAATTAGTACAACCTTGAAAGGTTATAGTTACATGGTAGGTTTCTTTTCAACCCTTATTTCCCTCTGTACACTTGGCTGTTCCCTTGAGGGTACGATGAGCCCCAGCTTTTAGAAAATCACTTTTTCTAGATACAATTACTTCAAGTTAAGTGCTACTTGATGAATTTTAAATAGAAAAATATTGGAAAAAACCAACTCTGCCACAAGTGAATTTTCAGATGGGACTTGAACCTGTGACCTTTGGGAATCCGGCCCATTATGATGAATATTTAAAATTCATCATAAGTATAAAAAAAGCATTGAAAATCCAAAATTTTAATAATCTAAGATATATCTTAGGTTCTACTTATTGTTATCAATCAATTCCAATCCATTAGTCATTCAATAATTCAATTTATTTATTAACCTTATAACGAAGAATGTTATACAAGGCAAGTCATTTACATAGCTCTTAAAATATTGAAAAAATAATATATTAATAATATAACTTATTACAGTATAAATGAAAATCTGAAAAAATATATATATATAAGCTACACAATCTGTTGTCATTATTAGTTTTTATACTTAAAAAACATGTCACGGACTTATAGTATATGTCATAATCATAATACTTAAAATCAATTTAAATAGTGAGGTAATCACGCGAGGTGTAGACTGAGCAAAGAAGTGCCTTTCATATACATATGATAAATTTTAAATAGGTTTGAGTCTCATCTGAGAATTCACAAATGGCCGAGTTGATTTTTTCCATTATTTTTCTATTTTAAATTAATTATAAGAATAAAAATATCATTGAAAAATTCAAAAATCATAAAAAAATGCCTTTTATATATTTGACGTTGTATGAATTGGCTCTCTATTTTGGTTGCAATGGTAAATTGGTAAAGAGTGGTAATCTTTCATCATCAGCCTGTGGACATCCACTGCTGGACATAGGCCTCTCAAGGCTTATGTAGACAAGGAACTACATTGGTGACAATATTTATGAATAAATAACAATACCTTGAATGGATAACTTATTTATTTTAAAAAGGCAGATAATTAAACATGACTATCCTATGAAGTTGATGACCACAATATGCAATACGAGATGAGCAAATATAAAATCGGCGAAACCACGTTCAGCACTCAGTCCTTGAAATTCATTCTTATTGTCTGGATTCACTTGAAGTCTCAAACACACTGAAATGAGAATTTCGAGGGAATATTATCGTATGTACAAGGAAATAACAAAAGAACAATAAAATAGTGGAATTTTGGGTGGGGTTTGTTCCACCAAATTTTAGGTTATCACAAAAAATATATCTGTAGATAAATTTACAAAGTAGTAAGTATATGTTACATACGTACCTCCTAAAACGAAAGAACTAACTGTAGAAATAAACCCGCTGAGAAAAGAATTGAAAGGAAACGTTCCGACAAGACAACAGTAAACAAACTGAATTACTGCGGTAAGGAAAACGTATAATAAGTAAGCGTCAATGATTTTGAGCTTCTTTGGTGTTCTTGTGGTATATTCCTGGTATAATTTGGGAATAACAGACATAAGAGAGGTCATTTTGCTAGTTTTTCAGTAAATATTACTATTTCTTATCTAATAAATACACGTCACCACTTCGAAACAAATTCGGCTTTTTTGACAATCAATCATTTTTTTTAGTTCGTTCAGAACGGGCTAAGCTCATAGACCATGCTGCCTCGAAGTATATATTATAATTTTAGGTTGTGGCTTGTGGTAGTGGGGATAAATTTTACCAATATTTTTAATAAGGGGGATTATTTATTAATAATGAGAGGGGATAACAGGGATTTCATATTGATAGGGCGAAGAATATCTTTGGGTAGGGTATCGTAAAGGGATTTATGTAGATTAAGGCAGTTAAAGAATAGATGGTCCACGGAACTCTTCTTCATCTCACATTGAACATTCACAGAGGGAGTTGTCCTTACCTTAATTCTCTCTCTCTCAATCTTGCCTGCCAGGTGGACAGGCATCAGGCATAGGCATGACCTATCTAACTATACCCATACACGGGTAACATTGTATGTAGAGATAGTAGAAGTTACATATTTGTGAGACTTCAAAAGGGGATTTGTTAAAAATTTGTTGACAGCCGAGCTGCTCCTAAATTCAATAGAATAGAGATTCTATGATTCTATAACGGCCAACTTTTTTTATACAGTCATTTACAATATTAACCACATGGTTTTTTGCCAAAGATAATGGGTCGGATGGGTGGTACTGGATGAGGGGGGGGGGATGACTCATTTACTGAAACATGATTCATAATTCATTTATTTGCAAGGACATGGTAAATACATGGTTTTATAATATTGGTTATTGCGCAACATGACCTGTCGAGTTTGTCGACGTGCAAATACTATAATCGAGTTATTAGAATGTCAAAATGCTTACAAAAATACAAACAATATTTTTTTTAAATGTCAAAGTAAAATAATATTATAGTTGATAAGTGTATTACTTGGACGAATTAACCGTCCAAGGTGTATTACAATTGTCAAATTATGCAGCCAGTGCCCACTCATTAATGTCAAGTTCTAATCTTAAATCCAAATAGCAATTATTATTAATGTCAAGTACGTAGTGAAATTTTACAATGTCAAGTCAAAGTCAAAGTCAATATCATTTATTCAGTCTAGGCTGTTACAAGCACTTATGAACGTCAAAGAAGCTACGCCATCGGTTCACAAACCCTACGGCGGGAGACCTTGTAACGAGAAGAACCGGCAAGAAACTCGTCAAGGGCTGTTTTTTTCTCCCTGTTTTATTTCATACAGAGTCGTCAAATTGAAAAGTGACCTTAACATATCAGTAAGGTCAATTTCCATCACAAAAGGAAAATACTAATGAAAATATTACATTTTATGGTTATTGTAAACGTAAACAATTTTTAACTGGCAAAGAAAGACTTGTCTATCATACATTACAACATTTACCGCACCACAAGATTAATACACTGCAAGTTGTGATTTACATACAGGTCAGTATCAATTTATTTTAGATAAAAATATTTAGGCTTTAAGCACAGCATTAAGATAAGCAGACTGAGGTAGACCCATTTCCGCTGGCGGCACCCGTTCACGAGCATGACGCATGAACCAGCCATCGCTTCGCTCAACCATATTTTAGGGAACGTAACGACCCGCCTCACACGACACCGCCGAAGAAACGTTTGAGTGAGCATGACGTACTTCAGGTACTTATGTTAAGCTGTATAAATATAAAAAAAATACAATGGCAACAGCAAAAAAAGAAAGATAAAAGTGCCTTAATGTAAGACACAACACAACCTACAATGTCACTAGAAGACGCATCAGCTGGGTCACAATCTCAATCGTAATTAAAGTTAAAAAAATAAATAAAAAAAAGCTTTTATATATTTGGAATAATTGAAAACATTATTTACCTTTGTTTACTCTGATCAAGCAGTGCCACGCATCTCAACTCAAAACATCATAAATAACATAAAATCCAAACAACATATATCTCTACACATTTTAACACAAGCAAACATGAGCAGACCCATCCCGCTGGCAGCACCCGTTCACGAGCATGACGCATGAACCAGCCATCGCTTCGCTCAACCATATTTTAGGGAACGTAGCGACCCGCCTCACACGACACCACCGCAGAAATGTTTACAGAGAGCATGACATACCCAAGCAACCTGTGTTAAAAGTTGAATCTAATACTTTACTAAACATTAATTGAATGACACTACAATTTCGAAAAAAAAAAACTAAATATTTATGACCAAGCAGTCTCGTCATTCAAGTAATCTTTTATAGTATAATATCCTTTTTTAAGAAGACAATCTTTTACATTCATCTTAAACTTTTCGAAAGGCAAATCCAAAATATTATCTGGAATTTTATTATAGATACGTATACCTAGACCCATAAAAGATCCAAGGACCTTCTTTAATCGGTACCGAGGCATAACAAGTTTATTTCTATTTCTAGTATTGCGATCGTGCAAATCACCATGTTTGATATACAGGTTGATATTACGCCGTACAAAAAGAATACAATTTAAAATAAATTGAGAAGCAGCTGTCAGTATACCAATTTCTTAAAATTTTTCCCAAAGAGATGTTCTGGAACCCAGTTGATAAATGGCCCTTATAGCTCGTTTTTTTTTTGTATAAATATTGTATTAATGTCAGCTGCTACTCCCCACATAAGAATACCATACGACATGATGCTGTGAAAATAACTGAAGTACACAGTCCTAGCAGTTTCTATATCAGTCAGTTGTCTGACTTTTCTCACAGCGTAGGCAGCAGAACTAAGCTTGCCAGCTAGTATTGCAATATGTGGACTCCATTGAAGTTTACAGTCCATAGTTACACCCAGAAAGACTGTTGATTCTACTAAATCTAATTTTTCATTGTTCATAACAATTTCCATGGGTACTTTCTGAACATTTGGTAAAGAAAAAAGAACGCATTTAGTTTTCTTTGCATTCAGCTGTAGATTATTATAATTAAACCAAGCTAGTACTTGCGAGAGTGTTTTGTTTACATCGTCAAAATCAGTTTTATTCCTATCAATGTTAAATATTAAAGAAGTATCATCCGCAAACAAGACAATCTCACATAAGTTTTTGGCAAAGAAAGGCAAGTCATTAATATATACTAGAAACAGGAAAGGACCCAAGATAGAGCCTTGGGGCACGCCTAGTTTTATATTTGAGCCGGCAGATTTCACTCCATTAATATCAACGGTCTGAGTTCTGGAACTGAGATACGACAGTATTAACTTTTGAGCATCACCTTTTACACCGTAATGATTTAGTTTCAACAGCAGCGTCCGGTGATCCACGCAATCAAAAGCCTTGGACAAATCGCAGAATACGCCAAGAGCATTCTGCGACTTCTCCCATGCTTCAAAAACATGTTTTAAAAGTGCAACCCTTGCATCAGTGGTAGACCGTCCCTTCGTAAAACCGAACTGTTTATTATGTAAGAGATTATTTAAGGTAAAATGTGCCAATAACTGTTCCAACATGATTTTCTCAAAAATTTTGCTTAAGACGGGTAATATAGATATTGGTCTATAATTACTTGGGTCTTCACTATTTCCCGATTTGAATAAAGGTATTACCTTACTTAATTTCATTAGATCAGGAAAAATTCCCTGTGCAATATATTGATTAAAAATTATAGCAAGAAAGGGGGCAATAGTGTAAATAATACTTTTAAGAACAGTAACAGATATGCCCCATAAGTCAGTGGTTGTTTTCATTTTAAGGGATTTGAAAGCCTTTAATATGTCTCCAGCATTAATAGATCTAAAATTAAACGATGAACTACATTCAGATACATGCTTTTCGAGCAACGAGACTGCGGACGTTGGTGAAGAGTCCAAATCAGCGGTGGTTTCCAACGGTATGTTTATAAAAAAACTGTCAAAAATATTAGCAATTTCTGTTTTCGAATTTATTTGGACGTTATTGATGTTGTGTGAAACTATTGTCACGTGGTTTAGATTTGGCAGTTTCACGCTTAATGATGTCCCATGTTGTTTTTATTTTATTATTAGAATTTTTAATTTTTGCTTTATTATAATTTGACTTTGCTATAGAACATGTCTTTTTGAAAATCTTGGAATATTGTTTGACATATTCTATGAAACTAGGGCTGTGATTGTCAACAATAATAATATGTATATATGTCGTAGGATAATTTGATAAATAGAATTTTCGCAAAAATCCTAGGGATATTGCAAAAACACGGATAATTAGACGATAGTGTTGACATTTCTCAGTCTTACTGAAAAAAGATAGGGTTTTTGCAAAAATACGGGTTGCTTTAGTAACATTGGATATTCTTTATTCTAATTGGCTTAATTTTTGCTTGCTTGCTAACTCTTATTCTGATTGGTTGGATGGAGAGATTAGAGAATGGATTGACATTTGAAACGTCAAGTCGTCAACCAATCAGAGAAGATGTTGTTTTGTACGATCCGACCAGCCAATCAGTGTTCTTATTTCATAATTAATAGCCAGCGATTCTTTTCGCAATCTTACTAAGGCAACCAGGTTTTCGCAAAAATCCTATCCTTTTTCAGTAGGATTGAGAAATCACAACACCATTGTCTAATTATCCGTGTTTTCGCAATATCCCTAGAATTTTCGCAAAAAATCGATTTATCTAATTATCCTGCGACATATATATTTAAGTGAATGTCAAAATGTTAATATCCACTATATACATAATTAAATTAAAGTAATTTACCGAACTATCATTAAGGAATTCAGTAACAGAGTAATATGTTTTATCCACTAATAAATTATACAATTTAGTTTTAAATTTATTGATTGACATTTGTGTCAAACTATTTGGTAATTTATTAATAATTGTTATTGCCATACAATAAGCATTTTTGAAGAAGAGTACAAGTTTTTTATTCGGTATTTGTAACTTATTTCCTTTTCTACCTCTATATTCAATTCACAATGCCATTTAGTATTGAATTAATTTTCCATTGACTTATATATTACTAGCGTAAGGACCCGGCCAACGGTGCTAAAAAGCGTGCCAAATCGTTGGCCCTAAAATATCAGTTTAGGGCCAACGGCGATGCAGTTGTCTAAGGGAGACTTAAGTTGAAAGACGTTAGCTGTCATTCCATAAAAATGCCGAATTTGTGTAGTAAAATGGTGCAAAAATTATGACCTAATAGTTAACAAGATCCATGGAATATCGTATAATCCGTAAATAGCTTTACATAATTTTTATTGCATGCCTAACAATTTTATTTAAACGATATTAACTGTTACAAGAATTGTTCGAAGACAGCCTTAACCCTAGAGTGGTCGCGTACTAAAATTACCTGATTGGTCGCGACATGTCGTCGCGAGGAATACAGGGGTCTGCCAAATATATATGATAATAGAAAAAATATGTTATTCTACCGGAGGATAATTATGTCATAATATTGACTGTCATACTAAAGTACGAAGTTCAAATATCGATGTTCTGAATTCAAAAAGTATAAAAGTTTGAATAACGGGACCCGCCGTTTCCACTGCCGAAACAATTTCAAGAAAATATGATTTAAACGTATAATGCGACGACTGAGAGAATGCAATATTTGATAGCTCCTATCGAGACAGGACAGGAGCGCGGCAGCACTGACGTGCTGTCCAGCTGAGACTACTGCCCAATCTTGTCTATACGTACCCAATTGCTGGATCCGTAATTCTGAAAAATTAAGTCCAGTCACTCGTGTATATAACGCATTAATTTGAAAAAGTATTTAAGGGGTCGCGCACATTATTTACATAAGTATAAGTTGACTTCGAGGAATAAACATCTTCAGAATATTATAAACATCACAGATTAGCACTATACAATGTTTTCGATTTATAAGATTTGAAGCTATTGTAGATGAAACAATTTCAAGAACTTTATCACTTTCCCGTATATTGAGCAGTTATGCAAAAAATGTGATATTGTGCTGTTATTCTACCGGAATGAGCAAATATGTAATCCGTGCGACCACTAGCAGGGTTAATGGCAGAAGATCAAAGCACTAGAGATGGGACATTATTATGAACGATTCATAAAAACTGAATGAATGAATCATTAGTCTAGTATGAAAGGAGACGGATCAAAATTCCCTTGATAAGCAGCTGGCATAATGAGATTAATCGGCGAAGCTTAAAAATCCGAATGTCCTCACGTAATTATTAAAATTCTAAAGCTAGCCAATTTTTTATATATTTTTTTAATATAAATATATACTTTTGATATATATATCTTAAACTCTCACCTATTTACCTATTACCCCATAGTAGGTACTGTAAGGCTTGTGTTGTGTTATGTTATCGGATACTAAGCTATCGCATATTAATACATGTAATTATACATATATAAGTATTTATGAAGTAGAAATATATATATATAAACGTCCATGACTCAGGTACAGATGCTCGTATTCATCATACAAACATTTGCCCCTACCGGGATTCGAACTCAGGTCCTCACAGGTAGGCGACACCTTGAAACCGGTATACATACGTACCGGTCGTCATGAAACGAACTATGAAACGAACGTATTCTTGACATAACGACAGTGGAAACACTTCTAGGATGTCATTGTCAAAGGAACTAAAACCAATGAAGTAAGGCCAAAATGTAACGAAACTATGAAAACTCAGTCGCTATCACCGATTACCAGGTGCCGGTTTTTATAGAAATACCTTCATAGCGACAAAGAGTTACTCTTTTTCAGTTGCTCCCACCGTTCTACCAATGGCGCTAGTTTCTATGGAAATATTTTCATAGCCAAAGAGCCAATAGAGTAAAACTAAAGTATGTTTTGTGATGCTATTTTAAACATATTGTGAAGAATCGGCTAGACTTAGAGGATTTTTCAACTCATACAGTTTTTTTTTTCATTCACTTTGTATCAGCTGCATTTTAGTGAAGTCTTTCTATGGAAAGCTGGACCTTTAGTTCCATAGTTAATTAACTCAAAGAACGATAGTTAATCGAAAATAAAGGTAGGTTACGAACACCGCGTATGGAAGCGAGACAATTGCACGGGTTACAGTGCTTGGACGAATTAACCACTGGACGCGTAACGAGGACCGCGTTTACCTTTACCCCTCTGTCACTTACCCTGCCTTTTAGACACAGTAAGCAATATGGCGTTGTCAGTATGACGCGAGATCTCGAAGTGGAACATTATCTCAAAAATGGGTAAATGCGCTGTGTTAATTTGCAAAAATCATACCGGACAATAATTTTTTTTTTCTTTTCACGCGTAAGTACCAGTTCAATCTATTAGAGTAGCAATTTTTCGTAAAATAAATAAAATTTGGTATGTAAACAAAATGTAATACGTCATTTCAAAATGTAATCATTGTACATGTAAATTCTTCAAAGATATTGCATAAGTAATTTGGTTGGGTTATATGTATCATTCATTCAATCAATTGTCATTTTTATGTCGTATAGGGCTTGAACATATCGATAATCATTATCGATGTATGTAAATGAACGAACGAATCCAATTTTAATGTAGGAACTATTCAAATTAATTTCAGATTTACAGTTGAACCCCTAACAAGAAGAAATTGGGTGGAAGCGGTACGCAGGGAGATAACATGGACGAGGACTCAGGTCTTAGATAACATCTAAGGCCTGATGATGGAGCCAGAAGATAACTAAAGGAACTCTGTAATTAAACGACGCAACCCTACGAACTTTGAGCTGGTTATATTTTAAATATAGCTTCAAACTTAAAAAAAAAAATTGTTTATTTCACCCGCATGGTTCCCGTTCCCGTGGTAATATCAAAAATCCTTCCTTTGTGCTCGCCAATATCGTTAAAAGAACCTGTATGCAAAATTTCAGTTTAATTGGTTTAGCCGTTTGGGCTGTGCGTTGCCTATCAATCAGTCACGGTATTGTTTTTTAGTATTAGACTTATGTTGTACATTATCATAGTGTGTTGTACATTAACATTTAAAATTTATCATAAGTATAAAAATAGCATTGACAACGCAAAAATTCAAAAATCATAAATTATTAGCTGTTGCATCATAATTGATCGTTAAACATTTGTTTTTTTCTCTCTTTCGAATGCAAGGAAGGATATTCTTACAGCGTATTAAAAATATAAAAGTATCGGAGAATTTCGACAGTGGACCGCAAGTCGCGGTAGCTCTTTGGTTAGAGCAGTGGGCCGGATTCCCAAAGGTCATGGGTTCAAGTCCATCTGAAAATTCACTTGTGGCCGAGTTCATTTGTACCAATATTCTTCTTGTTAAACTTTATCATAACTGGTGGTTACAATTATTATTTGTTTCTAACATAGACCTTGTTAGGTCACAGCAAGAATAAAATTAATTATATTTATATTATATAATGTGTGTACGTAAGCTATATTATACTATTTAAATTTAAAATTAAAATAATTAAAGATTAAAATATTTAATTATTTTAATTTTAATATCGTTTTATTATATTCAAGTAAAATAATCTTAAAACTACAATAAAATATTGGTTGAAATATCTTGCAATTAGTATTTCAGCTAGTAGTTGCCTTGGCTTTTTCTTAAATGTAGGTAATTTATATGCGATGTTTTGTTGATAACTTCTGGGAGTTTGTTGTTTAAAACTGTCAAAGCGTATGCTAGACCATACTCTATCCAAACGCTAGTCTACTATTTCTAATTTAGGTTTAGGTTGTGCTAATTTTGTACGGTGGCGTAAATTTTGAGATCTTTAATAAAGTGAAAACAAGTTTATGTTTTTTCTTAAAAATATGCATATTTCTTAAATGTTGAAAACATTTTCTTTAATGGATACTAGAGTTGAAATTAAAATATTTTAGTCTCAACGATCTTTGACAATCCTATAATGTCGATGGTTATTTTCAGTAAGTTTTAGTATACTTAGATTGTTGGCTTACGAGATATCACAGATCGAAATTACCCATATTTTGTTTTATATAAAAAACCTCGAGTGATTGCAGAAGAAGTTAATGTAAATAATGAATTATATTATTAATAAACCAAATATTAATGTTTTTTACTCACTTAAAAAGTGTTAGTAAGTAATTTGTACTCTTTACTTATCGTGCTTTTTATTTTTCCACGAAATAAACAATTAACTTACTAATTTCTTTAAAACACACATGATTTATTAAACTCAATAGGTTCATTCATTCACTCCTTACTTATCGATAAAAAAAATATCGATACTTCAAGCACTACTGTCATTATTTGACATTAGTAATCGCCCCTCACCCCCGCAAGAATTGGTTGATCGTGTTTACATACATTCTTCTCGGGTTTCGTTCGTGTCCAGTGGTTAATTCGTCCAAGTTACAGTGTTATTACCTACGTCTAATATTGCATCAAAGTTTTTTGGAAAATATTGAGAAGTTACTCAATAGTCCCTCTATAAGATGATGATATTATTTATAAATAAAAATATTTTTCGTTTATTTCTATATAAAATATTTGCAGTGTTGTCAGATTGAGGAGAAAAGATAATTTTAATTTAAAACATACGTTTTTATTTTGAATTAGTTACTTAAACAATAGTAAAACATTTAAAAATAGTATTAGCTCCCCAAATAAACTAGATGAGTGATAGATAAGATAGCTCTAATTGAACGAAATCGTTCACTTCTATAATATTTTTTGCCGACCTCTAAGATGCGATGCGAAAAGTTCGAGAGAGTTGCTCACAGATGGCTCTGATTTTACTAGTATGAGACAGTTTTATGTCAAATGTTCAGATGGGCGTATCCTTCCTTTTGAAATCATTGTAATTTTCATATCTTTTTACAAACAGGCTTATTTCAAAGATGTGTAGAGACAACATTTGCAATGTTTTAAATAAGGACTTGCAACTATCTAGAATCTAGATAATCAGCGCCACAGATAGCTCTGACACACTTTTTTTGAACTTCAAATGCCCTGTGAAAGCAACTGAATTGCCCCAAAGTATTAGACCATACCGTAGAACACTGGACACATATCCGTGGTACGCTAGCTAGGAGAGCTGTTTCTTTGGAGGCCACCTGCCTAAGCCTGTTTAAAACGTAGATGTACCTATCAAGCTTACTCACTAGAATTTCAATGTGTGCTTTCCAGTTGCAGTTTTGGTCAATCTGTATGCCTAAAAATTTTGTGTTAATTTCATTGTCTATTTTATTATTGTTATACTTGTCATAGTTTATGTCTAATATGTTTCGTGTTCTAAATTGTATGTATTTAGTTTTAATTAAATTTATGTGTAAATTAATGCACTCTAGCCAATTAATACTTTTAACCAGATTTTCGTTAGCTAGATCTTCCAAATTTTGTTTGCTTTTGGACTTCATTATAACAGTCGTATCATCTGCAAACAAGATACACTTCTGGGGGGCTATCGCGTAAAAAATGTGGGTATGGATATGGGCTTCATTTGACAGTTTGTAACGATGCCATTTCGTTCTAGCCTTATGGATGGATAAAATCTCCATAATGGCTGGAAACTCCGTAGTTCTCTAACTCCGTAACTCCGTAGAGTGATCTATGGAAATCAAATTATATTTTTATCTGTTCTGTCTAAATTCAAATTTTCTCCGTACCACGATCCCTGTTCAGCTCATTTTGACTTATTCTTACAAAAACCATCAAGCTGAACAGAGCTTATTTAACAGGGGGGGAATCGCGTAAAAAAACTGGGTATGGATATGGGCTTCATTTGACAGTTGAAGCTCATAAAATTACCATATATGGTCATTTAACTGTCAAATGAAGCCCATGTCCATATCCATATTTTTTACGCGATAGCCCCCTGAACCATAACCATGTTTATCTAAAGTTGTGTTGATGAAGGAAGCAGTCCCTTCATAATTCTTATAAATACATCAGGAACCCGTGTATCGGGGTAAGCATAACTACCTACTTTCTTACCCATTGTTTAGATTATTTATAACTAGGACTTTTGCTATATCCATGTATTTTCATTTTGTTATTTCTAAATACTACAAATAAAACAGGTTGCCTGTAGAACGATACTTTTATTTCATTTTCCTATTTACTAAATGAGTGCGGCGGTTCCGAAGTTCCGGCGACTGTAGTGCCACAAGTTGAAGCTCATAAAATTACCATATGGTAATTTATCTGTCAAATGAAGCCCATGTCCATATCCATATTTTTTACGCGATTTCATAGTTTTTTATCCAGGTAACAGGTTTTTATCCGAATCTGAATAAAGCTTTTGGGCATTGTCCTCTAAAGAGGGATAACTGTACACCGACTGTTCAGTCAGACGGAGTTAATTGTGAATTTTCGATCAGTTTTTTTACAGGGATGGTCTGAGTATCCGGCTATCCGGGGCAAGGCCTCTTTTAGTTCCAGACTGGGAAAAGAGAGGAGGGGTAAGCTCCATTGGATTGGCTCCACATTCAAATGATCAGAATGATCGGGCGGGATGAACACACTATCACCAATACTTAGTAGAAAAAGCTTAGACTTTCGCATTGGAAGACTTAAACATCAAGAATGGCCAAAACAAAATTAAATCCCTTAAACACCAACACTCGCGAGCACGGAATCAATCGTTCCGTTTATGGGGCCCTTTAAATAATTTATCTAACCTGTGTTTGACTTGACTGACAGATGACAGTGACGTGCCAATCATTTCATAATCTGTGGAGGTGACTGACTCCTCAACTGACTGACGTTTTGTTGAATTTGCTCGTCATCCACACAGAAACCCGAATTTATTTCCCTCATTCTCACAATAAAGTAGTGTTCTAAAAGTTATCACTGTTTGAAAATGTTGAGCGTAAGTGACAATTTCCCTGAATATGCCATCCCTGGGGCTAAGCAAGTCAGATTTGAACCGTACGCCGACAATGGAGGAAGCGTTGTTGCTATCGCCGGCGAAGACTATGCCGTGATTGGAGCTGATACACGCCTCAGCACTGGATTTTCCATCTACACTAGAGAGCAAAAGAAATTATTCAAGCTTTCGGATCGGACCGTTCTCGGTGCTACAGGGTGTTGGTGCGATACGCTGACTCTAACCCGCCTGCTTCAAGCACGAATGCAAATGTATGAACACGAGCACAACAAATCTATGACGACTCCTGCTGTTGCTCAGATGTTGTCTACCATGCTGTATTACAAGAGATTTTTTCCTTACTACATATCAAACGTCTTGGCGGGACTAGACGCTGATGGTAAGGGTTGTGTGTACAGCTACGACCCGATCGGTCACTGCGAGAGGTCGAACTATCGTGCGGGAGGCTCTGCGGGGGCACAACTGCAGCCCCTACTGGACAACCAAATAGGTTTGAAGAATATGCAAAATGTTACAGAAGCTCCACTGCCCAGAGAAAAGGCATTAGCCCTACTGAAAGATGTGTTTATCAGTGCAGCTGAGAGAGATATTTACACTGGTGACTGTATCTACATTTTAATTATTACTGCTAACGGAATCCAAGAAGAGAAGTTTGAGCTTCGTAAAGATTAGAGTATTTACCTCAATAAAGTTTTTTAAAATATGGCTGTCTCTCATTTTCCCTTATTGATGTTATTATTTTAGCTATTCTATCATAATTTTGGTCAGAGTTCTAAGTTGCTTTCAAAATAAAATGTAACAAATAACTGAATTTTATTTTAAAATAATAATTACAAGGTAACTACAACTTATACAGTTTTTGTTCATATATTATTTACAATAATTATCAAAATGAATATAACATTTTACACAATTTATTTATTGTACTTAGGCATAACAAATATATTCTGAGGAAATATTTTATCGAACATCTCCTTGACTACTTCTTGATTGGCATTATCACCAATGACTGTGGCCTGCAGTCGAGGCGGAGTGGTGTTCCCAGTGAGGAGGGGCTGGATGTTGTAGCACAGTTCTACACGGTCGTTGGGAGGCACTGTCACTGATAGTTTCTTATAACCGGAGAACATATAATAGTCTGTTCCCTCCACAGTGAGACTGAGTCTGATGGGTGTGTTGGACTTGCCAATCAAAGTACACTTCAGGGGAACTGAGGTCTGGACCTCCACTACTTCAGGATAATTGACTTCAATGGCTATTGGGCATTCATCTATTGGCAATGCTGAAAGTGCAGTACTACTCATTACATACTGTCCATCCAAGTTTGCTTTTCTCTTCCATTTAATATTATATAGACCAACTCTTGTAGGAGCATCCTTAGGTTTATATTTAGCTTTAATAGATACAGCATCTGAAGCTATGTTTTTTTCTGCTACTTCTAAATTGCTGATGCACGAGGGTGGCTTTGTGTTATCAGAGTATTCAAAGCAATCTACCATCTCTAACTCTGTGTCAACAATTAGTAGATCCCAAGGACTTAATATTTTTATTTGAGGCATCGCAATAAATGGATCATCTACAAAGCACTTGGTAATTGCTTTAAAATTCATTGCAACAAAATTGGTGGAAACTTCAAATGGTTTAATGACTGTAATTTTAGTTGTAAAGTCTTTGACACATTCTAACTTTGATATTTCAGGGAGATCAATAAAGTAAGCCACCTTAATCTGAACTGTGGCTGTAGCTGTTCTGTTTGTCTTTAAGTAAAAGGATAATGAGTGTTCAGCAGATTTTTTTATTGCACCTGCAGTTATTTTGATAGGCTGAGGCTGAATCACCCCTTCCTTCAGACTTAGTTCTGTAACTGACTCAGGATTTGGGTTATCAGGAGAGCTCAACAAAGACAAAGTGAAGTTCACATCGTAGACAGGGCTGTCTTCATTATTTGTAATTGTAAATGTTGTAGGAAACCACTCACCTTGAAGAGCAGGACTAGAGTTCTTTATGTTTATAGACAATCTACACTCTCTGGATGTTATAGAAGCCACAGCCAAAGGCACTATGCAGTCAAACTCAAAGTCAGCCTTTGGACTCAATATAAAATGCAACAATTCAGGGTGAATTGTTGGCTCTAATGTTTTATTGTCTTCCATTTTAAAATTCATAACTACTTTTCTCTTTTTATCAGCACCAAGAACAAATGAAATATTTTTGATATGTAACTCTGAACCACTGTCATGTGGATTTGGTTTAAACTGGCATATAAACTTCTTTACTTGAGAACTTTCTAAAGTTATCATGCTATTTCCATCCTGGGTGATTGGTATTTCAATTGTTTCAGAAGAACTAGAAATTGTTAGGAATGCTGTAACTGCTTCTAAAATTGTGGCATATGTCAATCTTACATATATTTCTACTTCAACTATTTCATCCATTCTGTACCGCTGCTGTTTGAATTTAGGTTTAACTTCTAGAAAGGTGGAAATATTCACCATATCAATATTCAAACTGAGAGGCTCTTTTTCTATAGCTGTTTGCCAAAGTTCAAGTGTTTTAGTCTGTGAATGGAGTGGAACATCAGGCTCTGGATTTGGAATATTCATATTAAGAACAGCCATAACATTTTTGAAAATTCTATCCTTATTATTATTTGGCACCTGAATGTGTTTTGATAGTGCTTCAATTGATAGCTGCACGTAATCTTGTATTTTCGCTGACAAATAGGCACATTGCAGTGCTCTATTTAACACATGAGTTGCTAAGAACCACCACCTTTCTCTTCTATAATCCCATAACATATGGCTAAGCAAAGTGAGTGCTTTGCCATAATCAGCTGAATAATAGTACTCATTAGCCATTTCAACTACCAGCTGCTTTCTCATTCTTGGAGAGTGGAATGTTTTGAATTGAGAAATAGCACAACCTAGGAAGCTTATGATCATAGCTGAGTGATTGAACATTCGTTCATTATATTGAAGAGCTAACACTGCAGCTTGTTCCTTTTGAGGGTCATGCGGATCAGCACTGAGCCGGCCCGGCCTCCAGGGTCTCTGTCCGTAATATTCTACTATACCCTCCAGAGGATCTGGAGGTGCAGGATACTTTGTAGCTTCACTGCAAACTGACCTCATAGCTTGTCGCCTCTTCACTGTAAACTGAGCAGCATGTTGGTAGTAAAATCCAGGGTGCTGAGTTTGTATACCTGGAAGCCCTGCCCTAATTGCTTCATCAAATAGCTCTCCAAATGCACTGTACTGTCTTGCAATCCATGCATAATGTTCAAACAACAATTCTGTTGAGCCTATTCTATTTTTATATCTTTCAATATGAGATTTAAGTTGAGCAATTCCATCTCTAGGCAAATTCAGAGCAAACAGTAACTTGCACAGCTTGTAATTAATGTAACCAGCCACTGTTCTGACTTCATGCATGTTGGTATCAACTATTCTAGTCTCCAACAGATTGTTATAAGCGTGCATGTAATGCTTATGAGCTGTACTCAAATCCTGCTTTAATTCATTCAGGAAACCGAGTTTAAACTGGTGCCTAACAAATAAATACTGATGTGTTGTTTTATTCAAATGATCTCGGTGTTGCTTAATGTTTTTTGTTTCATGATGATAGTAGTTTTGAGCGATGTCATAGAAAGCATTCTCCAAACGTACTATATAACCCATTAGGTGGTCACTGTGGGGCAGTACAAACAATGATTTTGACTGAATTTCACAAGCTGCGCAGAGTGCTTGGGCTCTCTCGGCACCGAGCATGTACTCGGAGGGCGGCGGCGACACCCCGCCCTGGATCACCACGACAGCGACGCGGGTGGCGTGTCCTTCCACAGCTGCACGTATAGACTGAACTTTTGATGCACATTCTATTATTTTTTCGTTCCATTGTGGATCATTCCATTCCATGTCATAAAACAACACCACAACTGCAGGAATTAAGGATATACGTTTTTGTATCCAGTTCTTTTTTATGATTCCCTTAGGAATATACCACTCATAGGAATTTCTTTTCGGTTTCACGACGGGGAACTCGAATGTATTATTGAGTAGTTTGAAGCGCACTGCGGCTCGGTCTGGTCGCCTGTTGTTGGCGAACGCGTCCCATATCTCCTTGTGCACTGCATTGTTCACAGCGTCTAATCCCGAGAGTCCGATCAGAGCCAGTGGTTTTAGGATTATTTCAGGCGGAAAATCCGTGTAGTCACTGGGCTGCGTCGCCATTCCTGTGATTGCTGTAATTTGGTTTCCCTTCCCTCTATTTTGTCATAGCACAATAACACGAATCAACACACGACCATTTTTATAATAGTTTTTGATGATTTCCAACACCCCCCATACTTCGTCAAGAAAAAATGTCAATTTTACTTTGACATGACAACATGACATGACAATTACATTACGTTCCGTTCTGTTAACTTTTTATTTCAAATAAAATTTACCAGAACGAACGGAAGCAATATTAAAGCTATCACTTTCGGAAATTAAAATTAAATACTTACTGTATTATTTTGTACATAACAAAATACTTTAGTAAAATTGTAATGTAGCAATATTTTTCTTTATCTAATAAATCATTGATGCGTTATTAGGAACGGAATTCCGCGTTGCAGATTTCTTGACTTGACATTTGCTTCATTGAAAAATTAGTGATGTGCTTCTGTCCGGCTGTGGTTACGTTTTTGGATCGCCACCATGAAGGTATATAACCTATGTGGAGCAAGCGCTCCAAATACCTACTTCAATCCAAAAAAAATATGTAGCGCTATCTCTGTCGACGGTACGTTCTCTCTTTTTAATTGCAGTTGACTATTAATATTAAGTCTATAGAAAGGGAATCATAATTCTTAGTTCTTTCCTATCAATATTAGACGAATATGATTGAAGTTGCGTTGTTCGAAATCGCCGCCGCCGCCGGTTGTCAAAGTGAAGTTGACAGCGATGCTAGCCAACGGCAATTACGTCACTTTTCGGCTCTCGCATCGCGCACTACCGCACCGCACTTACCTTTATCTCGTAGAACACATTTATGAACAATTTTTATTAATTTGATTTTTTTTAAAACAAACAAAATTGCAAATCGATCGAGTAAACGTGGCGAGGCGGACACTGTCTACTCGCGAACGCGGATTTTTGTTTATGTTTTTAAGAAATTAGTGTTGGGGAATCAATAAAAATTGTGCATATATTATGTGTTCTACGGGGTTGCAGAAGTAAGTGAGTACCCAAGTTGCTAGTTAGTTATCCTTATTCCTTTCACTTCACGTACACTGTTAAAATAGGAAAACAAAAATTACGGACGGCAATCAATTCAATTCGAATCGAAAGAGAGATCATACATTTAGGTTATTTATATTTTATTTATTGTACCTTCGTTCACATACATTCATTTCATGATCGCCACTCACGCGAGTGGTGAGTCCGAGTAGTATATTATATATATTCAATGTTTAACCTTTAGAATATAAATATTTGGTATTGTATTCCCATCTGTCAGCTGCCTTTAAGCCAGGACGAGTAAATCATTTACAAAAAAAATACATGACAGTGACAGACAAAGTGATATCTCGTCTGCTCATCTGCTGTCACTAAGTATATAATTTGTGCTGCTGCTGTCGCGGATTATTTGATTTTGTGATTTTTATGGTATTTGTGTTAAAGATTTAGCTAAACTCATTATAATAATTAGAAAGAAATCATTAGCCTTAACATACGTTTTAA
The DNA here is from genome assembly GCA_910589605.1 of Chrysoteuchia culmella. NCBI lineage: Eukaryota > Metazoa > Arthropoda > Insecta > Lepidoptera > Crambidae > Chrysoteuchia > Chrysoteuchia culmella. Next base: position 19,847,048 of record OU342658.1, on the reverse strand, counting down.
ATTTACTAAGAGTGTGAGTAACTCTAGAAAACAGGAAGAAGGACAGAACGTATAATGTGTTAGCAAACAACCTGTAGTTTAATGAACATGACATCTCAAGCGTTAGCTTCGTTGACTGCTACCTATACTGATTCTGAAGGAGAAGAAAGCATAGTAGAAGAGCAGACACCGGAAAAAGATGAAACTAAAGTAACACAATCTGCTCCCGTGAGTCCAAAGAAGATCGAAGAAAATAATAAGTCCGCATCAGCACCACCTTCGCCGAAGCGGCGACTAGTGTCGTATGTGGATGACACGGTCGTGTCGGATGAGGAGCCCCTGTCTCCCACGCCCGAAGATCAGGATGACATGCGGCGGCTGTCGATGGAGACTGATACGGACGAGGCCGTGCCGCGTTCCGACCCCGACGACTCGCAGGACGGGGTCTCCATACCGCCTGAGCCCGCAGGGAAATGTCCCAAAGAACTACAAGAGTCGATAGCCAAATTTTATAGTCGTATGTTAAATGAAGGTTTAGACATGAATAGAATTATTCAGGATAAAAAGAACTTCAGAAACCCCAGTATTTACGAAAAACTTATTGAATTTTGTCACATAAATGAACTGGATACCAATTACCCGCCTGAAATATATGATCCATTAAAATGGGGTAAAGAGTCATATTATGATGAGTTATCTCGTGTCCAAAAGGTTGAAATGGATAGAAGAGAAAAAGAAAAGAAAGAAAAGTTATCTAAAATAGACTTCATATCAGGAGTTGCAAAAAAAACAGAGAGTGATGATGAGAAAAAGAGAAAATCGAAGTGGGACCAAGCCGCTCCAAATGTGGGTGCAAAGCCGACTATAAAGCAACCAGGACTCGTTCAGCAACCGCTCACTACTAATGTGACCGGCACTAAAAGTACTGTAATCTCTGCATTTGGCTCTCTGCCAAAGAAACCAAAATTGTGACTTGAAAGCAAAACTCTGTATAAATGAATGAAAATGACAGACAAGACTATGATTAAGTGTATAACCTTGAAGAGGTGCAAATATTCTGTGATTTTTTGTCCTCCATCAAAATGTAAGCCTTGCCGTGTAGTGTCAATGTTCATCAAATCAAATAAACTAGCTTTGCTGTGAACTTCATACATAATTGTAAATACTGTTTTGCCGTCTGTTAATTAGACTTAAATTGTGTTTACCAAAACTTTCAAATACCAGCCATACAATAAATTACTTAAATACAAATTATTGCAGCTTGCATTTATTTTAGTTACTGATTTAATGCACGGAGGGAAAGTCCTCCTTGCGTTCGTTTTCCTCTATCTTATAGGACAGTTGTATTTCAGAGGCCCACAAACTTACTACCCGGTCACATTGTCTCGAGACCTCGCTGGAATGCGAACCTCCCGCCCCGTTCTCCTTTCATTCTTTAATATATTACCTACATTAAATTAATTAACACAATATATGTTTTATGGAAATCTTATTGTTTATAATAATATCCTACTAGAGGATGCTTGTTTTGCGCACCATATCAGAACGCCGACGCGTGACGTCATCGACGCCAGGTCTCGAGATAATGTGACCGGGCAGTACCTAACCTAACCTAAATAGAAAATCCCTCTTCAGTATGACCATTATCTATTTTATTATATGATTATAATTATACTGTAGAAGGGATTTCCTTTTTTTAATACATTTCATAAAGCTTCATTACTGATAGTGTTGTATGATAGAAGGATAGAAGCAAATGCAAGGAATGCAATGTAGCCTAACTTCGAATTGCGATTGGGAACTATTGAAGTCGTAAAACGAAATACACTTCTTAAAAAGTAATGTCATTACTTTTTAAGAAGGTTTCCGGTCCCGTGGGAATATCGGGATAAAAAGTACCTATCCTATGTTCATATCCAGGCAATCTACTATCTGTGTACCAAATTTCATCCCAATCCGTACAGCACCTAGTGTTTTAGTTTATTTGTTGCAAACAAACAATCAAATCTTTCCTCTTAATATTAGTATTAATTCCTAGCTTCCGCCCGCGGTTTATACCCGCGTAGTTCCCGTTCCGCGGGAATATTGGGATAAAAGCGCGGAATACACATGCTACCTAGTTAGTTTCGAGCACGTGATTCTTATGGCCTATTTCACAATCTAAAAGTAAGTTCTTGATAGATAATTTGACAGTTGTGATATGAAAAACATATCAAATCCTCAGTCAAGTAAGCTACCTACTCAGAACTTACTTTTAGATTGTGAAATAGGCCCCTAATTAGTCAGCAACTAGCACGTAAATACGAAAAGAGCATGCCAGTCAATAAGCATGCTTCCTAATCGCAATCGCAAGTCAGTCTATTCTTTCGTGCTTATTAGCTAATACTACTATATAATTTGTGTTATTAGCGCGTGGGTGGGTGAGTGGGGGGTAGCTAATAAGCAAGTCTGTCTGAACGCGCTCTATACAAGCATGCTACTTGACTTGTTTATTTGTTTGTGTTCATTTTCTTTAAGAGATTTCTTACTAATCGTATTAAAAGTGATAAAATAGCTGAATTTAATTCGTGCCGCAAAGTAACATCCATTTTAAAGCCTAAATAATGAGCATGTGTATCGCAGACGTGCTCGAAAGTAGGTAATAAGCATGCTCAAAGGCCTTTGCGCTTTATGAACACACACATGTATACACTCGGAGAGTATGCTACTATATAGTTAGTAGCATGCCACCTAGTAGCAAGAAAGCTTGATTATATAGTAGCATGTGTATTCCAGCCAGCCTTTATTACTCTCCGTCCTTTCAACTAACTCTATGCCAAAAATCGTTTGTTATTGAACATTCGTCGTGGTTTTACTTTCCTATATAATAAATAATTTTGTTTGTAATCTGTGTTGTGTAATGTTTTTGACATTCTATTCCAAACTAGAATAAATAGTCTGTGGTGTTGTTTTTGATTGTTTTGTTGTGTGTCAATCGTCGTCGTCCGTCACAATTTTTGTGAAGTTTTTTCTTGTTGAAGTTATTTACAATCACTAAAACTTTCGCGCTCGTACATAATGGCCGAGGCTCCAGAGAGTGAACCCATTCCTTCATCAAGCGAAAACGCAATCGATGTAGATATGAAAGATGAGGAGGAGCCTTTGGCCAAGAAGCGCAAAGTAGACAAAGAGCCAAATGAGAAGCTCGAGCACAGGCTCGGGGGCATCTTGTGCTGCGCAGTTTGCCTCGACCTGCCGCAGGCGGCCGTCTATCAGGTATTCTAAAACAGCTGATCGTCCAGCTTGCGCGTATCAGCTGTTTTACCAAATTTTATTCAATTACGTAACGCGTACAGCTCACAACGAGCTTGAACTATTGCGAAATAAAGAGTCGTGACGACGCCTACACGACTCTCTACGGTCACCATTTTGAGACATTCATTATTGTGGCGTCACAAATAAAATTATAATTTGTTAGTACTATTTTCATACAACAAAATATTGTAAAACCCTAGAATTTAATGTGTAATTTGGTAAACGACATGTTTATTGCCCTTTGTTGTGGCTATTAGCACAGCCCAATTGATATGAGAGATGTGTCCTTAATTTAATTTTAATGTGATTGGTTTTTGAATTCTTGTGAAATATGTACCTGATTTAAGTGTATTGTCAACATTGATTCCAATAACTGTGTATATGGTTCTGTGATACTATGTACTTATAGGATAGCTTAGATGTAGTACTATATATAGCTTGTATTCACTCTTGTAACATTTCAATTTCAATAAAGAAATGTTTGAGAGATGTAGTTCTTTCTTTATTTAGATCTTCCCCATATATATCCTTTTCCTCAAAAAGAAATATTCTGAATTCTCAAAAATAAACAAAGAAAATATTGTGAAAGATAGATTAGTATTTTTACACTACACATTAACAAACAATATCTGAGATCTTAGTTGCATTTTAATACTTTCCCTTTTTTTGAAACACAAATTAATACTTTTTAATTTTATGATACCAAACTTTTATCTATTTGCCTAGAAAATTTAAATCACCAAAAGTTATTTCACAATATTCACATACATAATTATTTTATTAAAATTTTAAATTGCATGATCCAAAGTTTTCATTGTGTCATTTGCCACTTAAATTTGATTTGTTTTCTGTTCCAGCTGTATTTATTATGTAGTTTGATTACAGGAGCCACAACCAATGAGGGGCAGAGGTAGACCATGTAGATGAGACTCACATAATTGCCAAATTTAATTAAATCAACATAAAAGCATGTGCAACTGACACAACAGATAAAATACATAATTCTAGTATTAATTAGATCAGAAAGTTGCATATGTTTTTATATGAATATAAAAATATGTTTGTTGTTATATGTTGACAGCTTCCTTAAACAGAACCAGTACTTGGAATGTTGAATGCTTATTTAAATTTCAGTGTAGCAATGGGCACCTTATGTGTGCCACTTGCTTCACGCACTTGCTGGCGGATGCGCGGCTGCGCGACGAGGCGGCCACGTGCCCCAACTGCCGTGTCGAGATATCCAAGACCTCGGCCTCGAGGAACTTGGCGGTGGAGAAGACAGTCTCTGAACTGCCGGCCGAATGCAAATATTGCACCCAAGTGTTCCCGAGGCACTCACTTCAGCACCATGAGCACCAGTCTTGTGAGAACAGGTAAGGTTTGCTGATATCTTTATTTTGTCTTGACCACATGCACATGATTACTATTCAAAGTCAAAGTCAAAGTCAATATCATTTATTCAGTCTAGGCTGTTACAAGCACTTATGAATGTCAAAGAAGCTACGCCATGGTTCACAAACCCTTATTTGAAATTTACCCTTATATTGAAACACATATTTATTGAGATTCCTGTACATAAATATTGTAAGTAAACAAGACATCCTGCCTCAATTTTAAACTCCACACCTGCTCAGCACTGCCTCAGCTTAAACCATGCTAAAAAGAGCTTCTAAGCATTCATATTTCTACTACAGATTATCATTGGATTGCTCCCTTGGCACAGATTCACTGTAAGGCCAAGTAGTATAGCATCATAAATGTGGATGGGTGGGTAGTACATTTAATTTTGAGAATGTAGGTCATTGACTACAATAAGTGCTATTTAATCTTGATAAATATTCACTGTGAATATGTAAAATACTATAGGTTTGTTGGTCACGCGATTTCACACACAGACAAAATGCGTCACTTCACCATTCAACATGTCGGGGACTGCACCTAGGAACCTGTCGATCCAAGGAACAATGTGCGAGGCAATGCTGTTCGGGCTGGGTTAATAAATGAGCGAGGAGTTTAGACAGCATAATTGTTGCATAGGGAATACAAGTTCTGGCAAGTGATCGTGGAGGCGCGTCCGCCAGCGGGGCGTTGGTACCTGGATAGTTTGGTTCGCATCGCGGCGAGCGTGTACGCGCTGTGCGCGGCGGCGCTGCGGCGCTCCGCCCTCGTCTCAGCCGCGCCTGCGCCGACCAAGCGCCGCCGCCCCCGCAGGTGTGTCCCGGGCTACTAACATAGCATTAGAGCTTGCTAGTAACACGCGGTGCGATGCGAACCAAACTCATCCCATAGCCGCTATCTCATTAACTCATTTGAATAGCTTTTTAGGTAGTACCTAGGATAGAATAAGCTGTAGTCAATAAGATTCAGGTCACGCTTAGTGGCAACAGGTCGGTTGGTTGGGCGTTGATGCCTCATCCTTTCAAGTGTCTCATCAAGCGAGCGGTGGGGCCGCGGCGCATAACATGCAATGCATTGATTCACTAGGATGAAGTCTTGGTAGCCTAATTGGCAGTGCATTGGGCCGGATTCCTAAGGGTGCGGGTTGGAGTCCTGTTTGAGCGACATGAGATCACTGGTTTTTTTTCTTCTTTATATGTTTTTACCCCCTCTGTGGTCTAGTGGTAATAACCACCGGTATCAGAGCCAGGGGTCCCGGGTTCGATTCCCAGGGGGGGTACATATCAGTGGTCGAGGATTCCGGGAGAGGCTCGCTTCCATCTTCAGCCTTATCAATACTTAACATCAGGAGCTCTATTTTTGATTCACTCTTCTCGAGGAATCTTCTGATTTTCGTCCGACGTTTCAGTTTCCGTATTCCATAAAAGCGACATTGTACGTATATGCATAGCTTCGCTTTTCGCCTGTAGTACCGCCTCCAAACACGAGCGCGCGAGGGGCAACGCGAAAAGCGTGCTATGTCTACGCTTGCAAGGTTGCTAATCGCCTGATCGCATCCTCGTTCGCCGTGTGATTCAAAAATAGAAGTCCAGGTATGATGAAGGCAGAGAGTCTCCCCGTCGCGAATAAAAAAAAAAAGAAGAAAATCACTAGGATGAGTCATCCAGCGATCGGATCAGCAACTCTGTTGCCGCTAAGCGTGTCAGTTGTGGTGCTAAGGCCTACGAGTAAATGCAACGTGCGGGATGGTGGTCCAGGATAACAGGCTGCCGGTACGAGTGCATCGGGTGCCCGTGGCGCGGGCCGGCGCACGAGGCGGGCGGGCACGAGCCGGAGTGCGCGCACCCGCGCCGCTCGGCCGCCGACGTCGTGGGCGTGCTAGCGGACAAGGAGAAGCGCGCGAAAGACGCGCACCTCGTCTACGACCAGCTGCTGGACCTACTGTCGTATGAGAAGATCTCGTTCAACGGTGAGTCAACCCGAAGTCGACGGTGTTCTAGCGGAACGCGCGAGCGACTCGCACCTCGTCTAGAAACTGTAGAAACGTTTGCGAAAACTATCGCTTTGTCTCTTTCATATTCATAGACTGCTTTACCGACATCAGTATCATCCGATAGTTATCAAAAACGTTGACAGTGTTATATGTCAATACTAAGCTGCTGGACCTGCTGTCTTACGAGGAGATCTCGTTCAATGGTGTGTAAGATTTATATATAATTGGTTGGGAAAAATATACTTCGCATTTTTTATTATAGTTTATTAACATTTAACTAAAGTATGTAGGTGCCATTATGTTCGATAACTTTTTGCCATCTTGTAAGTAAGGGCATAATCCCATTGCCATGGAAATATTGGGGTTTCTGATCAAAATACCGCGACAAGTGCCCGCGATTACGTAAAGACAATCGTATTAATTTGTGAGTTCATATATTAAATGTCATTCCAATTGAATACGATATGAACTGTCAAATGAATACGATTAACTTACACAATCGCACCCCTAATCAGTCGGGTGTGTATAGCAATCTGGATCTCCTCCATTCACTCCCTGGATGGCTATTATCAGGTCACAACTCAGTCAATCCTTGGCAGAGAACCAAAGCTCCAAAGTTACCTCGTTTAAATGAAAATCGACTAGTGTCGTTAATTATGTTCCACCACTGTATATTACGGTCCTCCGAGCCGGATAGAAACCAACCTAACTGAAATATTCACGCCCTGACGTGTCGTATCTATCCCGCAGACCTGCAGTTAAAGCCGTACCGTACGGAAGAATACGTGCACAAGCTGTATTACGAGACGTCGCGGTTCTCTGCGTTCGGCCATCAGTGGGTGGTGAAGGCGTTCGTCAACAAGAACCAGCGGGACCCCACGCAGAGCTCGCAAAGAGAGATCACCTACCAGGTACCTATCTATATTTTAATTGCATTGCATTTTACCTGCCACAAAATGGTTATGTTGCTAAAAGAATTATGGAATCGTGAGCCTTGATTAGTGTAGGAATCGATTTGATCATGGGGGATTAAAAATAGTCGATGATGATAGCATTATGTGACAATAGAAAGGGTTTAGAAAACAAGAAATAAGTATCAGACTTGTGAGTAACATGTCTGTGTTTTCATTTTTGGTCCAATAAAGCCATTAGTCGATAACCGATAAGTTTCCCTTTAGTCGAGAAGCTGACATAAAACGTGCTTCCCCAGCTGATCCTCAAGAGCAAGACAGCCTGCCCGGTGAGCATGCAATGGGCGTGGCTGCGCGGGCCCTTCGGGGAGGCCGCCCTCCGCCCGCGCCTCGCCGCGCACGCCTTCAGCGACGACAGCGCCGACGCCCCGCCGCAACCGCTGCCTCTAGCGGATCCAGCGGACGCCAACCGGCTGCTCTCCAACAAGGCTATACACTTCAGGTGAGCAGCCCCTTCAGCGACGACAGCGCCGACGCCCCGCCGCAACCGCTGCCTCTAGCGGATCCAGCGGACGCCAACCGGCTGCTCTCCAACAAGGCTATACACTTCAGGTGAGCAGCCCCTTCAGCGACGACAGCGCCGACGCCCCGCCGCAACCGCTGCCTCTAGCGGATCCAGCGGACGCCAACCGGCTGCTCTCCAACAAGGCTATACACTTCAGGTGAGCAGCCCCTTCAGCGACGACAGCGCCGACGCCCCGCCGCAACCGCTGCCTCTAGCGGATCCAGCGGACGCCAACCGGCTGCTCTCCAACAAGGCTATACACTTCAGGTGAGCAGCCCCTTCAGCGACGACAGCGCCGACGCCCCGCCGCAACCGCTGCCTCTAGCGGATCCAGCGGACGCCAACCGGCTGCTCTCCAACAAGGCTATACACTTCAGGTGAGCAGCCCCTTCAGCGACGACAGCGCCGACGCCCCGCCGCAACCGCTGCCTCTAGCGGATCCAGCGGACGCCAACCGGCTGCTCTCCAACAAGGCTATACACTTCAGGTGAGCAGCCCCTTCAGCGACGACAGCGCCGACGCCCCGCCGCAACCGCTGCCTCTAGCGGATCCAGCGGACGCCAACCGGCTGCTCTCCAACAAGGCTATACACTTCAGGTGAGCAGCCCCTTCAGCGACGACAGCGCCGACGCCCCGCCGCAACCGCTGCCTCTAGCGGATCCAGCGGACGCCAACCGGCTGCTCTCCAACAAGGCTATACACTTCAGGTGAGCAGCCCCTTCAGCGACGACAGCGCCGACGCCCCGCCGCAACCGCTGCCTCTAGCGGATCCAGCGGACGCCAACCGGCTGCTCTCCAACAAGGCTATACACTTCAGGTGAGCAGCCCCTTCAGCGACGACAGCGCCGACGCCCCGCCGCAACCGCTGCCTCTAGCGGATCCAGCGGACGCCAACCGGCTGCTCTCCAACAAGGCTATACACTTCAGGTGAGCAGCCCCTTCAGCGACGACAGCGCCGACGCCCCGCCGCAACCGCTGCCTCTAGCGGATCCAGCGGACGCCAACCGGCTGCTCTCCAACAAGGCTATACACTTCAGGTGAGCAGCCCCTTCAGCGACGACAGCGCTTATTAATTTTATACAATTAATAAATACTTTTTCTTATTGTCTCGTTTACTAATATAAACGTTGTTTCAGGTTATTCCTTGCTTCGAAGTGAATGGACCGAGACTGCACTATCTTGAGATCGTTTTAGGAATAAGGCTTTCTTTCCCTGCCTCTATTGGGTGGAAAGCATTTCAAATAAAAATAAAAAGCCAAACAAAAATAGGTGCACTGTATCATGCGATTTATAATTACACTCTAATATTCCTTATTCAGCAAAACCAATGCAAGAAGCATTTGTTTGTATGGATCATTTTTATTTGAAACGTAACCAAAAACTTAAGTTGATCATTTACTTTTTAAGACATTTTAATTTATATAATGAGTATACATATTAAATAATTTATAGGATGGGTGACTGTATTTAGCAGATTTATATTATCTACTCGAACTTCCGAATCAATCAGGTTGCGTATTTTGCGTTAAATCCTGTTTTGTGGTATGGTCCAAGTAGGCAAATTTTACTAATTTAAATTATTTATTAGCCCTCCAGAGGCAAGCTAATAATTATAGAAGTTACATTGTTTCACAATCTAAAAGTTAGTTCTGAGTAGATTAATTGGCAGATGATTTAACATATTTTTCATATCACAGCTAAAATCATATTCCAAGTAAGCTAATCACAATTTACTTTTAAATTGCGAAACAAGCCCTTAAACTCATACAACAAATTAAGTCTGTAAACATTGGCAAGCTAAAATTTTTTCAATGCAAAATTATAATGGTAACAAGTTAGTCATAGTTGAGGTGTCATATTCTTTTAAATGTATTGCCTATTGTGTTCGGATTATATTATTGAGTACAAATTTTATAATATATGGAAATTATTATTGTTTTTTATATGTATGTATAGTTGGTAATTAATAATTTGAGGTATGTGATTGTTGAAATTCTTATCTTTGTTACCTAACATACCATGACTTCGGAATTTAGTAACAACGGTTGGGTTTAAAAAATTAAGTGTGCCACGATTTGCAATGCAGATTTGTATGTCTTCAAAGATGTATAATATATTTAGTTTTATTGTAGACTTGTGTGAGGATCATCAAAAGGGCCTAGAATTCTATAGGCGAGCTTATATGACAACTGAAGTTTTTACTTCTGCTGTGTATATATTGAATTCTAGATCCTAGTGTGCATTGATTTATTGCGAGATATTAGATTATGCGTGTGTGTGTATATATAATAATTATCATCTCGATTACGTTGAATAGTTGACGGATTATATTGTTTTTATCGCGATATGTACTATTTGTGGTACGCGCTGACATATTAGCTTAATATTATTTTCTACATTTGTTAGCTTTTATTTTTAGACTGTAACATAAAGTTTTAAGTAAACGGTTTTGTATTATTTATTAAAAAATATTTTTCCACCCCTTTCCAATTGTGTATGGCGTATTGTATGGTACATGGCTTCAATGAATTCGAGTACAACATGTTCTATTGTAAATATTATTGTTTCTGTTAAAGCTGATAAGTTTCTTGCGGCCGTTCTTCTTAGCAGTTAACGGTCGGTTTCAATAACTTATCTACAGTAAGAGATAGGCTTACTAGAACTTTGTTGCCTAGATATTTTTGTTATTCAGCCCAAAATAACCCAAAATAACAGCGGTTGCTAAGTAACGTAACTTAGATAAGCCTACCTCTTGTTAGGGATAGACTATTGAAACCGGCTGTAAAAGATGCCCTGAATGGCTGGTAGGGAATAGTTATTTTTTATGCAAGGCTGGAAAGTTGGTTATTTAGCGGCGTTACCTCTATTGAAATCTGAGCAAGTGAAGGATGCTAGAAGATTGAATCCTGAGCGAAGCGAGGATTTCAAAGGTACAAGACGCTAAAAACTTTTCTGCAGAGCGCAACACACAATTTTTCACCTCACAACAGCGAGGAACATTTTATGGTTGTTTCCGCGGTCAACTTCCGGTAAAAAATTCTTTAAACAAAGTTTAGTCTAACTATACCTTATTCTCGTTGTTTTAATGATATAAAAAACTTAAATAATAAAAAAGGGAGTATTATAGTTAATTCAAAGTTATTTAAAGTAGGAATATATTGTTACTTATTAATAAGAATAAAAACGATTCCGTAAATGTTGACACTGACATGAGGTACAAGACAAAGACAATTTAAAAATAAAGATTTATGTCAGTCCGAAATCCAATTATAGGTTGAGAAATCTCACCCAGCCTAATATAAAATTAACAAATAGTTTAATCTTATTGTTATTATGATTCAATGAACTAAAATAATATAATTAAACCAAAACGGAGTATTATAATAAATTTAAAGCTATCTAAATAATAATCAAATATAACAAAAAAGTCAATAGTGCGATTTGGAACGCATTAAGTCATATTTTTAGGTATTAAATTAAAAAAGTACTTTGCCGCCCTAGGCCGCAAAAAGCGATTTTCTACGCCTAAATTGATTGACAAAACCTCCTTTTCAGAACGTGTGAGGTGAAAAAAAAATTGTTGGACTATTCGAAAGTACTTATCTTTAAGTCTATTTGAATAAAATTCTTCGACTTTGAGTAAGTATGCAATACCACAGGTTACTATACGTTATATAGTAACGTATACTATACGTTATATCTCGTACAACAGTATTCGCATAAGAGCCTTGGCTGCTAGTTACACTCAAGTTAATTTCATAGCGAATAAGGTTGAAATTCTTTTATTTTCTGAAAAAGTTGAAGTCCAAGTCATATTTTTGCATTTTTGTATTTTTCAATGCTATTTTTATATTCTTATGATTTAAATAGAAAAATATTGGAAAAACAAATCGGTCGCAGTGAATTCTCAGATGGGAAGTTTTATCATGAGAGAATTTATCAGAAGTCTAACATTGTCATTTGTTGTATTGAGGGAACACCGTAATGAACCACTGCAAGTGATTATTAAAGTGAACGTTAAGTTAGGTAATAAGATATAAGAAAACATTCGTTTTTATAGAGAATCGAAAAATATATATTGACAATAAAACAAGAGACAAGTTAAAAACATTATCAACAGTCTGTCGCTAAGCAACCTTGACCATAGTCAACCTGTCACCTCAACATCCACCCCTGTTGATGATGATAATGCCAGCCATCTTCTTTAGCATTTCAAGTCTGGGCCCATATAGCGGTTTTGTAAGCATGTCAGCTATTTGTCTGGTTGCTGGCACATGGCAAATTGTCATACTTCCATCTTGAATGCACTCTCTGACAAAGAAGGATCTTATTCTGATGTGCTGTCTTCTGGTGAAATTCCGTTGGTTTTTTTTGCCAGTCTCATTGCACTTTCATTATCGATACCTAAAGTAGCAGGGCAGTGAACACCAGTTAGATCTTGTAATATCTTTTGCAGCCATATAGTCTCTAGCAGTTTCACTAGCTGCTACTAGTAGATCGGAACTACGCTCTGCTACCATATTAAAGTGAACGTTAAGTTAGGTAATAAGATATAAGAAAACATTAGTTTTTATAGAGAATCGAAAAATATATATTGACAATAAAACAAGAGATAAGTTAGACATTATCAACAGTCTGTCGCTAAGCAACCGAGACCATAGTCAACCTGTCACCTCAACAGTGATATGATGCATGCAGTAATTCATAGACCAATACTTAGGTTGACAAATTGCTCTATCATTATTATATTATTAGTGGAAACTTTATAAATGTTCGTTTCATTAAACTTCTAAGTATTGTTGATTTCCCAAATTCTGTGGTCATGTTAGAAAGGAATTTTCCATTATTCTAATTTGGTTACATACCAGTTAAGGATATGGTTTAGATAGAGCCTATATCCAGCAGTGGGTGTCATATGGTTGTACTACACGACCAAAACAATTAGGCGCATGACAGGAATTCGATTTCGTATTTTCAAAGCCCGTATCCCGCCTTTTTCATTGCATTTACCTAACAAACTGATTTATTAGCACTACAGGGATTAACTGATTAATTTGCGCTTCTTGAAGTTTTGGTTTTCAGTAAGTTATTTTATGGTTTTCATAGCTGTCTTGCGCCTAATTGTGGTGGTCGTGTATTAATAAGTTATTTGCAGGTGAGAAAGAAAACGGCCAAGTGTTATATCAGTATGGTTTATGTCTGTTGACGCGCAGCTTGTGGGGCGAGCTGGCCAGCCGGGTGCCCCCCGCCGCGGCTGCGCCCGCGCTCCAAACGCTCACGAAACCAGACTCGCCCGCTGTCACTAAGATATCTCTCTGCAACAAAATGTTATTGTGTTTTAACCGCCTGTGGTCTAGTGGTACAACCACCGGTATCAGACCCAGGGGTCCCGGGTTCGATTCCCAGCGGGGGTACATATTGGTGGTAGGACCTTTTCTAAGTTCGTCTGGCTGGCTACCACCATCTTATCTAAGTCTGACGCCATAACAACAATGTTTTCAGAATTGTTGTTCCCGCAGTTAGAGATAAGATAGCCAGATCCTCAGTGCTGAACGACGGGGAGACTCTTAGCTTTCATCAAACCTGCTGTAAGTATTGATAAGGCTGAAGATGGAAGCTAGCCTCTCCCGTAATCCTCAATCATTGAGGAACTGGCTATCTTATCTCTTACTGCTGGAACACAACAATGCTCAAAAAAATATTGATATGGCGTCAGACTTAGATAAGATGGTGGTAGCTAGGCAGGCGGACTTACAACAAGTCCTACCACTAACCAATTGCTTGCTTAGAAAGGCTTACTCATTTATCTGCAACGCAACAGCTAAAAAGGTCGTGAAACCCTACTAGTTGTTTTTGCATACTTACATCAGCTTCATACCAGCAGCATCTGACAATTTGCTTGTTCTGAATAAAGTTTGTACTGGGCTGCAGCTTTTTACCAGTTATTGTTACTGATCTAAGCACTTCCCTGAAATAATGGAAATACAATGAATACAAATACAGTACAATTAGTATAGATAGTTGATGGTTTTTAATTGTTGAAATAGTAAAGTAGTCACATTACATTTTTTCAAAAAATGCTTACCCATCTCCCCCATGTGATCCTGCTAATACGGTAGGTGTGTCATCGATGGAGGTGTATATATCAACTAAATAACAGTCGTCTCCTTTACTTCTCTGTAAATGAAAAATTATCAATTCAATTCAATTCAAATTCTTTATTTGCAAAACATGTGGTATCTATACTAATATTATAAAGAGGAAAGATTTCATTGTTTGTTTGTTTGCATTGAATAGGCTCCGAAACTGCTGAACGGATTTGGATGGAATTTGGTACACAGATAGTAGATAGCCTGGTTATGAACATAGAATAATTTTAATCCCAATATTGCCACGGGGAACCACGAGCGGCTGCTAGTAATTAATAAACATATAATTTTGCTAATTAACTATAAACAGAAGTGATTGTTACTTACTTTAATGCTCTTAGCAATTTTGTCTCTACTGTAACTTTTCTCTAAATCCCCCATTTCTGTATTCCAGATTTGCAAATCATTTGATTGCGTTGTACATCCTACATGATTTGAATCAAGCCAAGTTATCTTTTCTAAGGAGTTTTCTACATTCAGTGAGAAGGTTAGTGCATCATCTTCTGTCTGTTCTAGCACATTGAACACATTGATCAAGCCATCTATTGAACCTGTTGCTAGTATATCGTTTTTTTCTTTGTGAAATTTCACCTGTAATGTTTAAGTGTTAGTTTTGTCATATTGTAGAACTTATAATACCAGCAAAGCAATGTATGTCTTACAGTTACATGAGTTGAGACTAGAAATGAAATGGATATCCGGTGACTATCCAGCCTATCCGGCGGCCTTAATACTATCCGGCCGAATACCGGATAACTACTAATTAATAAAAAAAACTGGATAGAAAAAATATATTTTTAAATAATTATTTGCTTTATTTAGTTAGTTTTAGTTTCATTTATGAAATATAATTAGTTTTAGTTTTGAATTTTTAATCACACAATAGTTAATGAGTACTAATTAATTAATTTTCTATTACATATCGAAAATTAAGCCATACCCTTGCAGGGTCATGTTTATGGGTCATTTTTTATGTATTTACCATCTGTAATAACCAACATGTTGCAATAAATGTTATGACTATGACTATTAATTAATTTGTACTCATACTGCACTAAGGGCAAATTAAGACAATTAATGAAACAATTGCTAACTTCGCTCATCAACGAAAAGACCCGAATCGAACCGAGTCCACCCGATCGTTCGCGCGCCGCCTACGCAAGTGTGTGTGTGTGCAATGCACCAAACGGCTAACTTCCGACGGATATCCGGCGGCCGGAATCCGGCTATCCGGCCACATGGTTTGCCGAATATCCGGTATCCGGCCAAACTGCTATCCGTTTCATCTATAGTTTAGACCGTTAGGTCAGCTAGCCAGACCTAAAATCAGCAAATTTTTGAACTGAAATCAAATTTTTCGGGAGCTGTAAT
Organism: Chrysoteuchia culmella; assembly: GCA_910589605.1. Classification (NCBI taxonomy): domain Eukaryota; kingdom Metazoa; phylum Arthropoda; class Insecta; order Lepidoptera; family Crambidae; genus Chrysoteuchia; species Chrysoteuchia culmella. Next base: position 19,831,388 of record OU342658.1, on the reverse strand, counting down.
AAATTATTTATTTATAGCAGAGCAAATATATAATTTACTGTAAGAACATAAGTTCCTTTCTCAATATTGATTGGTAATCATTAAAATGGGAGTAGTATTTGAACAGTTATGCAAGAAATTAAAAATACCTGTGTTATATCATCCGTGTGTGAATTCCAGTACCCTCCCAGAGGTTTAGGCATTCTAGTGTCCCAAAATACAAGATAAGCATCATCCTCCACAAGTTGACTACCGGCACAGAGCACCCTGCCATTGCAGGACACATCCATACATTCAAATGGCCTGACTATTTGTTCCTCATCATCTGTAAGAACATTCAATTTGAATTATTTTTGTGTTCTCCACAATTCATAAGGATTCTAATGGTACTATTTCAAGTACCTTTGTATTCTTGAGTACAACTGCCACTAGCCCTCAAATCCCACAGTTTTACCAGACCATCTTGTCCTGCAGAATAAAGCGTGTGATCATCGTTAGGGCTGAATGCTACTTCTGTAAGTGCTTTCTGGTGGCCACTGAGGCGACACACTGAGGATAATGAGTTTTTACTCAGGTCAAATACTTCAATGCTGTTGTTGCTTGATAAACCAACAGCTAATTTCAAAGACCTGAAACATTTTGGCTTCATTTGAGTAAGTGTTTTACAGTAAAATGATCATATCTATTTAGCCAGGGGTTTTGGGTTCAACCGCAATACGGGCCAAGCGTTTGTATTTATTTATACAGACATAAGCATAGACTTTAATACTTATAAGTTCAGGGGGTTTCTCTTTGCGGATATTAAGATCGAGATTGAATGTCAATAATAATTACTAATTTTCAATGTTGACTTGATTTCAATTGGTGCTACAGTAAATTTTTAGAGTATAAAATTACTTTATTTTCTAATTTCAAGTATAAATTTTTCATTGCGTCAAGAGTAAGGGGGCAGGTCATGGGTTAAATTATAGTTATTTACTACGAAGTGATCAAGTTGAGTACTACGAGTGCATCCTTTTCTCAATTGCACAAGCATTTACATAGTTGGACCCTTTTCAGCTGTAGTTGCATATTTTAAGAAAAAAATTGAAATCTTGCATATTTCCGCTCGAAAACAAAGCATTCCCATGTAATCTCAAAGAATAGTTTGAAAACATACTGGCCAATAACCCAGGGTTTCAATCCTTGGCCAAATTGATAGCTTCATCAACGGAACAGGTTTTGCCAAGTGAAATGAGTCCAAAAATTCCTTTATTTAAATTCCGTCTAGTTACCTCAGTAGCAATCGTAGACACAATAAATTGTCTAAGGAATACTTAGAACGGTACTTAATTATATTATTATTATTATTAAGCCTTTTATTTCAGAGATGACAGATTACAATTATGTATGTACATTACAAATGTTTAAATTAGGTCTCTCAACTCTGAGTGCCTTCTGGCAAAGGCCTCCTCCAGCTCTCTCCAGTGTCGTCTATCAAGTGCTGCTCTCAGCCAGTAGGGGCTGGCTGTCAGTCTGAGCTCGTCTTCCCATCTCCTCGTTTGACGCCCTCTTCTTCTTTTGCCGTTCTTCGGGAGCCACACTGTAACCCTTTTGTTCCACTTATCTATCTTGTTTCTTAGCATGTGCCCCGTCCAGCGCCACTTCTTCTGGTCTATGTGCTTGAGCACGTCAGCAAATTTGGTCTTTGTATTGATGGCGACGCTGCTAACTCTGTCTTGCCTTTTCAAGAAGAGGACACTTCGCTCCATTGCTCTTTGGCATGTTTTTAGTCGGTTTCTGTGAAATTTGTTAAGGGCCCATGTTTCACAACCATAGCAAAGGATCGGGAGTATACAGGTATTGAACAATTTTCTCTTCGTTGCTAAGCTGATATCTCTAGATTTCATTACTTCCTTTAAGCTCCAGTACTTTTTCCACCCCATAGCAATTCTTTTATTTATTTCCTTCATTGTCTGGTCCTGTGGCGAAATAATTTGGCCTAAGTAGACATACTCCTTTACATATTGAAGTTGTTTGTCCTCGACTTTTATTCCTACTTCAGATGAGTTAGTCATTACTTTGGTTTTTGAGGAGTTCATTTCTAAGCCTACTTTCTTGCTTTGATGAGCGAGCTCGCATATCATTGTCTGTAGATTTTCAGGGTTTTCCTCTAGCAAGACTATATCATCTGCGAATCTTAGGTGGTTAAGCCTAGTGCCATAGATGTTAAGGCCCAGCTGCTCCCAGTTAAGGTTTCGAAAGATCTCCTCTAGAACGGCTGAAAATAGTTTTGGGGAGAGAGGGTCTCCTTGTCTAACCCCTCTGTTCACTGGAAATTCTTCTCCCAGCTTTTCTAGCTGTACTTTCGCTTTGCTGTTTGAGTAGATGTTTTTTAGTACTTTTATGTAGACAGGGCTTATTCCCTGGAGTTCTAAGCTCTCCCAGATATATTTATGGTAAATACTATCGAACGCCTTGGTGTAGTCGATGAAGGCTATGTACAGTGGTTTACCATATTCGTTGTACTTCTCCATTATTTGTTTGATGGTGTGAATGTGGTCAATTGTTGAGAAGTCCTTCCTAAACCCTGCCTGTTCAACAGGTTGACTCTCGTCCAGATTAGTACTGATTCTCTCAAGAATCACCTTTGCAAACAATTTATAAACATTTGACATAAGACTGATCGGCCTGTAGTTCGATATGTCTCCTTTGTCTCCTTTCTTGTGAATGAGTATAATGTGAGACTGAAACCATTGTTCTGGTATATTTCCTGAATTCATTACATTGCTAAATATTTGCGCTAGTATTGGGCATATTTCTTCCATTGTGCCACGTAGTAGTTCATTTCTGATTTTATCCGGACCCGGCGCTTTGTTGAGCTTTTGTGATTTTATTGCCTTCTCGACTTCACTTGTAAGGATCGCCGGTTCTTCAAGGGGTTTTAGCGTTGACGAGGAACAATGTTGTATTTTGTCATCTGCGTAGAGTGCACGATAAAAATCGGTTGCCAATTTGCCTATGTCTTGCCTTTTAGTCATGTTGTGATTTCCTTTCTTCATTTTAGGTATCCATTCTTTCCCTTCTTCCCTTAACTCTTTAAGTGCTTTCTTAATTCCTCCAGTTTGTAATATATGGTTTTCAAGAGTTTGGAGTCTTTTGATCTTCCTTTGCTTTCTCAGCTTTTCTCTGATGTTGTTGCTAAGTGAGTTTATACGTTTTTGATGTTCCTTGCTATGTTTGTTTGCTGCGATTAGATTTTTTCTTTCTTCTAGAAGTTGGGAGACTTCATTTTCCAGGACAACTTTGGTACTGTAAGTTTTGGTTTTTACTGATTGTTGTGCTAAGGTGCTTTCGAGTAGCGTGTAAATCATTGTTGGGTCTTCGGTGTTGTCCTTTGCCCGAGTGTATAGTTGTTGGAGTGGATATACTTGTTTTGGATTTTCTACTGTGCGGGAGTCGTAGTAAGATGTAAAATTCCTTCTGCTTTTTTTAGGGGGATCCAGTCTTAAGAAGCTCCTTACCATTCTATGGTTGGTATTGAAGTTAAGATTTTTTACGACACTTGTGTCATTAAAGGCTTTTGGATGATTAGTCATAGCAAAGTCAATTTCGTTTTTGTATCTTCCATCCGGAGAGATCCAAGTCCATTTATGTGCACTCTTTTTCTTAAATATTGAGTTTAGAAGAGTTAGGTTGTTTTGTATTAAGAAGTCTACTTAATTATATACTCCTACATTAAAAAAAAAAAATCTTAATTTTATTGTTAATTACTTATGAAATACATTATTGTTAAATACATTTTAAATAGAAAAATATTGGAAAAAATCTAATCAGCCACAAGTGAATTCTCAGATGGGAGAATTTTCAGTCCCATCTGAGAATTTACTTGTGGCCCAGTATATCCTAACTATAAAAATTGCATTGAAAAATGCATAAATAAAAAAATCATAAAATACACTTTGTAATTGATATTTTCGAAAATACGATTGTTATCCTTGAGCGCTATTTATTTATTTATTTATTAAAAACAGTGTACTTACTGGCTTACAGTTTGCCCAAAACGCCAGCAAGTTAGGATAAGTTCATTATTATACGTAGAATTATAGTAACAATCCAAAATAAATTAAAATTGCAGATTATATATAAAAAAAATACAATGTTATATAGGTACAAAATTTACACAATACTATTTGTCAAAGGGGTATCTTGAGAACTATGTCAAAAAATAATAATATTAAAGAATACAACAAAGAAACATAAGAATACAAATGTCAAAATCGTCTATGAACTATATTAAGTACCATCGCAGCATGTCAAAGAGAATTATTGCTTAGGGAAAAATATTAAAATATAAATGTCAAAATCATCTAAAAACTAAGAAATAATCGCAGTATGTCAAAAAAAATATGGAATAAAGAAATATTAAAATACAAATGTCCATAATAAATGTCAAAATCATCTGGGAATAAAGTACAATCGCAGTATGTCAGAAGGAATTACATAAATAGAATCAATGTCAATTAATTATTATCAAAATACATTGTATGTCAAAAACTAAACAACCAGGGAACTCATTTTATGGCACCACTTATGTAAGGCACTAGCCTTATTACATAATTGGCCAAAACAGTCCGCAAATAGGTCGATCTCAAAGTGTTGAACGAGCATCTCTCCAATGAGACGCAAAGCACGAGTGGTGGGCGCGTGCGCGGCGTAGCTAGTGCGCGTGGTGGGCCTCCTCAAAAGTCGCGGAAGTCGCCTTGGAGCCACCGTCCCCTCCGTATCCCAACATAGACGCTTGGGAGCCAATAGCTCTACTTTACTTAAGATCGTTGGACTATCTATCTTGTTACGTATGATGGCCAAATAGTGTATAAAAAGCTTCATAACCCTTCTGAGTTCCAGGGTATCTAACCCAACCATTCCAGATACAAATAGAGAGGGATACAGATATGGATAATAGCCATATTCCCTCTTGTAAAGCCACCGTGCAAATTTACGCTGTACGCGTTATATATATAGACGATATACTTTTCTTCATATGGATCCCATGCAATGGCACCATACTCAAGTTTGCTACGTACGTAGGCATTGTAAAGTACCATAGCAACTCCCACTCCATTGAACTGATACGATGTGCGTAAGACAAAGCCAAGCACTTTTACATATAAGTGTCACGTGGTTGTGAAAGTCTAGTCTAGAGTCCAACATTATTCCTAAGTCACGAATGTCACGAATTAAATGGAAGCCGATTCACTTCACTCCAATCCCTGACCGCGTCGATATCACTTTGCAGTGCGTCGCAGTCAGATAGGTCACCTATACCTAAACTTAGTTTTAGGTCATCTGCGAACAACAGGCATTTTGATCTGGTGACGCTGTTCGGCAAATCGTTTATGAAGATAAGGAATAACTGTGGGCCCAGCGTACTGCCCTGACTTACACCTGATCTTGTAAAATAGTCACCAGACTGAAAACCACCAACTCTAACAAATATAGCAGCATAGCTTACTAAAATAATATAATTAAATAGGTCATCCTTTTTTATTTCATGTTGCATATTTTGGCCCTTTTTATGGTTTATATACATATTTTTTAGCTATTTTTATTGCATATTTGCATGATGGATTTTTTTGTTGGATATAATCTCTACTCATTAATCTAGCTTCAGTCGAGTAGCCCCCTAATAGGTTAGCTAAAGCACAACGATTTCTTAAGCTGATGTTTAGCTCTAACCAGTCTAATATCTATTATTCTACTAGTAAATAATTAACAATTGTAAATACATACTTTGTTCCATCCAATTTATTAGCGTAAGATTTTTTCAGTGATACAGCAGTCTGTGTCAACAAAGTAACAGTCTTTTGAAACAGTTGTTCTAGAGCTTCTGGGTCAACGGTATCTTTATCAACTTCTTCATTATCGATTATATCATCCATTCTTGGTGTAAAATAGTTAAAATTAAAGTAAAAATAAACACACGTGCGAAGCAAGCTAAATGATCGTGCGTCGGTCGTCGGTCGTGACGCAAATCTGACAATTGACATTGACTGACACATGACAGCTGACACTGACAGTTCGATTACAAAGTATAATAGTACAAAGGGCTTAACTTGTAGTTGTTATTTAATTTTATTTTTTATTTTATTTTATTTTTATAATTTGGGACATTAAACAGTTATATTCTAAGTAATATTAACTAAAATTAAAATACATCATTTTTATACCAGCATATAACCCACACCAATGTCCACGAAATAAGAACTGTAACAACTAATAATAAATAAATAACGCGCGTCGAAACGAACAGTAAACTAGGTTCTACATAATTATATATTAAAGTGGGAAATGTATGATATTCTAGCCCAGTTTGTCGATCATGATCTTATTCGCCATTTTTTTAAATGTCACTGTCGAAGAAGCCATGATGTCGAGTTCCACGAAGTGTGTGTTATATACATCCAGTAGGCGACGGGTAGGTGCGCGCAGCCCGGCATATAATTTGTGGCCCGGCATTAGTTCTACACTTGGCAGTATAGAACAGCCGGACTGCACGAACCCCCCTGTACAAAGCTGTTCTAGGTACTACAAAACACAATCTGTCTGTAATGCTGTTGCAATCGAATTTGTTATTACATATAACATCATGCCCATTAATAAAAGACGCCGTGACTCCAAGCCTATGAGTCTGTAATGTTTAAGTAGGTCTGTATAAGGAATCCTAGTGTGATGACACTTGAAATGAACTCGACGTAGAAACTTTTTTTGGACCATTTCCAGTCTGTCAGCGTATGTGCTGTACAGAGGACACCATATCGGTACTGCGAACTCAAGTTGGGATCTAATCAAAGTTTTGTATAAGGTGATAAAGGTATTATAAAATTAATTGAAATTTCAATTGATACTATGGTTGTCCTTTACTTTGCCGGTTTCTTCATTTATCCTAAATTCCAAAGGATGTCTAGTAGAGATCACTTTCAGCGATAAAACCGCCTTTGCTTACCATTTTTTAAAGTGATTGTTTGTTTTTCTGTAAGTAATGTGTGGTGTGTGCATTAAAGTGTCTATCTATCTCATGGAATTATTAAGTACTAAAGTCGTCGTCGTCTCAGCCACTTGTCACCTACTGCTAGGTATAGGCCACCCCCAAAGATCTCCACGACGATCGGTCCTGCGCTGCCCGCATCCAGCGGTCTCCCGTAGTACGTAGTGCCTATTCATTCCAAAGTCTATCTATTATTTATATTTTGTACAAGTGAAGTAAGATTTTTGCGTGAGGATGGTAAGATTATAATATGTATTTCATCACGTATCGGCCCATATCACACAACCTCATTTTAACATAAGTAATTTATATTCTGTATTGTAATTTAGTAGTGTGCGGTTTTTAGAACCGTTAAATACTTTCTAATCATATTGTGTTTGCCTCAGATCGAGATTTTGTGGGAAGTATTCCTATTTTTTATTTTTTATTTAGGGGTGTTGAGATTGAGAAGTAAAATGATATTTTAATAATAATATTTCTTTATTTATATTTTTTGTATCCGTATGGTAAATATTTATGCAGATAATAAACTGAAATTAATAACTTGTGTGTCAAAGTGAATGGGAAGCTAGGTTCTTCATTTATAGTTCTTGCGATAAGTGCCGCGATACCGCGGGCCCACGCGCTCGATGTCACCCGCGTGGAGGCGCGCTGCTACGGAGCGCAGCGGCAGCGGGCAGATGCTGCCAAGATCCGAGCTCTGGTTCGAGAAGGCCCATCTGATGTTGCGCTCCATCCTTATGTGATCTGCATAATTACCTCATGTTAAAACTTTAAAGTATAGCATAGCAATTTTGCGATATCTCATAACATTTTATATTTTCACAAATAATCAACGTAGTAGGTGACTGCTACAGTCGCCAAACAAGTTATAGTGGTAATGATACCTTTGGATAGTTGTCAGCAAGCTGCAACACTTGTAGTCTAACTAAAGTTCTAAATGAAGTTCTAACTAAAGTTCTGACTAAAGTTCTGACTAAAGTTCTGACTAAAGTTCTAACTAAAGTTCTGACTAAATTTCTGACTAAAGTTCTGACTAAAGTTCTGACTAAAGTTCTAACTAAAGTACTAACTAAAGTTCTAACTAAAGTTCTACTAAAGTTTTAACTAAAGTTGCAGTAACAGTGTGCTCGCACACCACCTGCGTATCGTCAGTATGAGGAAGAGAAGTGATACTGGCCTATTGCGGGGTCGACAATGGCGAAGGCCCGCTTGAGCGCGTCGACGGAGACGGGCCGGGCGGGCGCGTGGCGGCCCAACTCGCCTACCACCTCGCGCAGGTACTTGTCCTGCGTCGCCTGACGCTGACGGAACAGCTCGCGGGCGAACTCCACACGATCGAAACCCTCTTCGTTCTTCAAATATTAGACAATTTATTTTAATCATCTTCCCATATTATAAAAAAATGGTCTAAAGTTTTAGGTTATATGCTTATCAAATAATAGTGAATTGGAGAAAATTTTCTTTTTCAACTAAAGACTGTGTAATGTTAAGTATCATTAATTTTCTTTTCTTCTTATCAAGGAGAATATTATTAACGATACCTCGAGAAAAAGCTTGTCCAAATTGATCAGATTCTGGGTTAATTTTAGCTTGAGCTGCTTGCGCACGACGTCTGTAAGATTTTTAATGTCTACTTCACTCTTCAAGGGAAACGCTGTCTTGGCTACTTTCTCGAATTCTTCTATTGTAATAGTCTGAAACGTAAATGTAGGAGTCCTTTACGCTTTCCTTTGTGCTTTTGTTTGGCGTCTGAACGCCACACACCATCCAGCACCGCTCGATATTTAGGAGAGAGACGCTGCTAATCCAATCCATCCACCGTGATCATGATCACCAAGGACGAGGGATGCAATAAAAGCATTTCTTCCTGTAAAAAATCGAACTCCTCGTTGTGTCGATACATCAAAGCCCTTCAACTATCCATCAACATATTCTATAACTATTCTCCTATTTAGAAAGAAAGAAGACAGAAAAACATTTATTGGCCATAACCATAACACAAACATGAACCAAGGAACAACAGATAAAAAACGAAAATATAAAATTACATGTTTTAAAAATTAAATAATAATGTCGGTATGGCCAACGGGTAGCTACCTCAGCTGTGCTTTTGCAGCATTGCGCAGAAATCAGAATGCCACAGAAGCGCTGGTTTTCATGCAGCACCCAGGATGGAACGGTGAGGTGAAACAATACAACAATTACCTATATTAAATAACTATGCAGATGAAAAATAATATAAATAAAATGAGCAAAAAATAAAATAGCACGATGTGCAATATTGGGCAACACCTTAAGTGCAGTGTGATGTGACGATACTGAGAGTGAGTGTCTGACCTGCGTTTTTCTATAATAAGTAAAAATGCCTTGATGGTTATATCTTAACTACCCATACAATAACGCACCTCCTTGTCCTTACTCTGCTTGTACAGCAAGTCCCTTAGCGCGAGCCACTGGCGGCGGTGGCCCCAGTAGATGTCCTCGCTCAGGTGGCCGTGCAAGGTGCCCCAGAACAGCTTCACTTGTGGCTCGTCCAGCATCTGCTCTGCGCCCGCGCAGAGATTATACGCCCACTCGGCTCGCACTGATGGTTGCTGATATCTAGCAGTGAAAGAATTTTAATTCTTATTCATTTCTTGATCAAATTGATTTGCTATCCTTCTCGAAATGGAATAGGTCGATACTTGTTCCACTGACTTATACTCTGAGTGTCTCGCCACGTATGAAATCATGATACGATATTATAGTATAAATTTGCCGAATGGATTCGAAGGGAGTTGTAAGGTGGCAAAATATCTAGACAGGGGAATCCGCATTGAGAAAAGATTAGCAGTCTGTCGAAACTGTGACTCACCTGTTGTGTTTTGAGTGTTGACAGTCTCTACCCGTTTACGGCTAGTAAAGTCCAAGCCGACTGTCCAGAACTACTTCAGTAAGGTTGTGACGCCTGGTGCACGTCTCTCATGGACCGCGAATTGGTAAGCGCGTATCTTACGGAGCGCGACTTAGATACATGTACTCACCGATATACGTCTTACTATGTTAGGCTACGGGAGGGCCGGGGCGATGCACGCACCCCATCAGGTGCGACTTGGAAACATGTACTCACCGATATGACTCCCTACGTTACTGAGCACGGTGTTATAACATACCAAGCGGTGGGTAAGTATAGAAATCACGAGATCGAGACACCTGTTGTTCCCCGCCATTGCTGGGGCTTCGCTTAGCGGTAATAAAGTTCATACCAAATACTTAACCAGACGCTTAGCTTTCAATCCAGACGCTTCGTGATCGTTCAGCTCGTGGTAGCTCACGGTAGCGGTGACGCTTCATGAATGTCTCGCGACAGCTAATTGGGGTTTAGCATGGATTTTGACCCAGCAGCACTGCCTTTTGTACCTAGGTATCATTGTTTGGACTATGGCATGCGTACGATAGTGTTAGGCCTCCTGAGTCACAGTCATCTGTCCGGAGATGATAGTTTCAGAATCATTGATTGTTTACCTATCCTCAAAATACTTGGTGACGTAGTCCTGCAGCGAGAGGTCACGGCCGTGCTCCAGCTTGCCCGCCCAGATGTCGTTGATGATGACGCTGACCTCGCGCCGCGACAGCCGCAGATTGCGCACCTTGCCTTCGTAGCGTAGGTACGGGGGAATGACAGGATCATTGCCCTGAACATAAAGAATTTATTTAACACGTCAAGTATTAGGAAAATGAGACACAATAAGTCAGCGCTTGAAACCGGTTTGAAAAATAATGGTTTTATTAAGGTTTTTGATTAAGGTTTTTATGAAAATCGCTTCCGGCGTATTAACCTGCAAAAATCTAAATAAACCGTTTTTATCCAAAGCTGCGAAGTGAACATACTACTGGCGAGTCGATCAGGCTAATAGCGACCTTTCGTGTGTAGACGAATAAATTATTACTTTATTTTACTTTACTTAATTGATTCAAAACTCTTTTAATTTTGCTCTTTCATGAAACTGTTTTTGTAACGTTTGGGTAGAACCAAACTTTAATAAAACGGTTTCTGTGTACTCGCTGCTGTATCGGTTTGAAAATTAACCGAATAAACAAGCCCAGACTTCCATCTCTATCTTTAACGCCCTTTTCACACCGCCGCAACAAGGGAATCACTAGCGGAACGCGGAACTGCAATCGCTCTAACTTTAGCTTTTAGATCGAGATCGATCGAGCCCGTACCGAAATGAAAAGAAAAGAAATGAAGCCCATGTCCATATCCATATTTTTTACGCGGTACGGATGGTATACGCGGGGGGCTTTTCGGCTGCCGCTGCGATATGTGAAAAGGACTCTAATAACATTTATATTAATGATTCAAGAATCGAATTCAAGATAACTCTAGGTACTCGTGAGATTGCAATTAGAATAATTCGAGAAAATGACTGAAAATTCGAATATTTGGGCCTTCTTAAAACTTCGATTTACAAAATTCAAGTTCGAAGTATTCGAATATTAATGTCAGTAAAAAACATATAAAAATTATTTGTAAAACCACTATTATATATTGTATTTTATGTAAATTAACGATATCACACTGACCGAACACAACTATTCTTTTGAGTTTGACTATTTCTTTGAGGTTTTGAATTTTGTGTGGTAACGAAAGTGGTAGCGGAACTAGAGTGAGCAGCGGAAAACGCGGTAAATGGAGTGTGTCATGTTCAAGTCGCAACATTTTTGGTGTTTGACACAAGGTTTTGAGGGATGATTTGTTTATTATCATTATGCACAACTAGTATGTGTATTTGAATGTAGACATAAATATCTGGCGTTTGAGAGAGGCTGGCATTATGGCCATAGTAATAAAGAACGCCAGCTTCAACGATTCAAAAACGCCCGCGTGACTATTCACGTCAGAAGGGGAGTTCTTTCAACCTGACTCCTAATTTCCGGGCTGTATCTGTACCAATCACCGACACTCTTGAACTTCTTGGCATAACTCGTCTTGGAATGACAACTTCGGCAGCTAAAGTTTGATCTGACTTGGAATATTGCAGCTATGTCTGGGATGGTTCAGCGAAATACAAACTTGCTGCACTGGACACAATCCAACGCAGAGGTTCATTGGCTGCTTGCCTGCTTGAGAATCTTTTACAGACTATTTTTTGAGTGTACTCCAAAGCTGCATGAACTCATAATGTCAATCCCTACTATTTTTCCAGCAGATGAACTGAAGGCTACCATTCTTTCTTGATTGTTATTACTAAGTGTCGCACCAAGCGCTACATAACATCTCTATAATGCGCTCAGCAAATGAGAGAAAGAGAAACTCTCTCCCTGCGTTTGTATTTCCGAACCCGTCAATTCTCAAAGCTAGTGCGAGTAGCACCTTCTAGATAAATCCTGTTTTGCCCTCGTGTTAAATTGGGATCAAAAGCAACGCATTCGAGATAAAAATATAAATAAAGAGGTGATCGTAAATATTTTCTTTACGAAAAACACTGCCGTCTGTAGTAAATACTTCCTAAAACAGCAGAAAGTAGGTCTTCAGTAGAAAACTTAAAAAAATACATTATCTCCTTGAAGTGCAAGACGACAACAACAAAACATCCACCGATCCTGATATACCGAGTGACATCAACAGATTTGCGATGTTGCGATGTTCACACACGTTCTACCCATCGCTCACTGCTTACTCAGAACAGTCCATACAAAACACGAAACAAGCGTGCCGCGCTGTTCCGCTCCTACACCGCTGTCCACCGTAAATGAGGCTTGAGACTAGTTCCTTTTTAAATAATATGACACTAATGATTTTAGATTTAACACTATTACGTACCTGTTTATTACATTTTGTTATAAAATGTAAGAATTATGTGTGACATAACTCGAAAAAAACCGGTCTGAATATTTTAGTTTAACAAAAGTTGGATTATAAGGAATTTCTGCTGTTTATTTTATTCGCAAAATCATTTCAAAAAATTTTTTTTTTCTAATATTTTACCTACCACTAATTGTAGGAGTACACTGTTTGTGCCATTCTACGCGTGCAAAATAAAGTTATATAAAGTTTTAAACAATTAATTAAAATATTTGAAAACTGCAAAGTATTAGAATTTTTGAAAAAACTTCGAATTTTGCATTTCCTACTCACGAGCCCTTCAAAATGCTCCAGCTGCTCACTTTCGGCGGCTGGTCCGAGTTCCTTTAGTAGAACCCTGAGGATATCGCGAGACGATAAGCCACTTGCCAACTGCCACCACCTGGAATATTAATCTTGCTTACTCTACCGTCAATTTTGTTAGTTTTATTGTTAACACAGCTCGTTGTCCGTCTTTACAATAAGGCCTTGAAAGTTAAGAGTATTTACGTTTAAATCACTTTTTTTATTAATAGAATAGTTTTAACAATACCATGTTTGGAACTTTCTTTTAGATATGAAAATATCTGTGCCAGAAACTATTATAGTAATAGTGGCCAATCATAATTATAATCACCATTACAGCAACGCGGCTTCCTAGTCGGAGCGGAAGCCGCGTTGCTCTATGATAATCACATTCAGAATGTTAACTTGTTCTTTGGTATTGGAGGAAGAAAACAAGTTGAAGTGCACGTCACTATATAAAGTTAACCAATTGAATGGTTTATGGCAGCACTAGCTACATATTGCCAGAAATCAAGTACGATTTCGCGCGGTTTTTTGAATACACGTGGTGACAATCCTCTAAAACCTGGCCAATAACACTACGCGTAGTACGTTATTGGCCAGGTTTTTATATAAGAGGGCCCAAGTCATAGTCAAGTTAAGTTATACTTCAATGGGCTACGTTCATTTCTGCTTGTTGAAAGTATTAATAAGGTACATACCTGTCGCGACCTCCGCCGATGAAGTCTGCGCAGAGCTCCCACTGCGGGCGCGGCGTGCCCGCGCGCTCCAGCTCGCTGCAGCGCTCCTGGAGCTCCACCAACTCCTCTTCTACTCCCTTCTTTAATACTACAAAGCGCAGATGTACAATACCTATACATGTTGTATACTTATAAATTGATTTATTAAATTGTCTTCTCAGGACATTTCGTTTTAAGATTAGTAAAGATCGCGGCACGAAACTTGGCGCGACGACATAAAAAATGCGCTATGTGTTTGTATTTGTGTTAATGTGATTGTAGTAAGTAAGCCTATACTTAGTTGTGGTGTGAGAGTGGAGAGAGAGAGTCATTCAGCAACTTGAATATTTCATTTCTTTCTAAATTGGTTCATGAATACATAGGAATTAAGAATTGTGTGGTACAGTAAATTTAGGTTTTATAAGAAAGGGCATATAGTCTCAAGAGTGAGCGTGGTCCGAACTTAAACTTAGTGCATTCTTTTTGTGAGTTATATTAGTAGGCTAATACCTATATCTTACTTAAAGTTCGCTTGTGGCTTTCCTGCAGAGTTTGCAGCTCCGCCTGCAAGGAGTCGACGAGCTTGGTCTGGTCGTATAGTTGAGTCGTCAGGTTATCGTATTCTCGTCGAGGCACTGTCTCAGCGTATTCGTCTGTCATTTTCTTCAGCTCGCGCTGGGTTACTGTTAGCTGCTCCCTGAGACGCAAGACTTGAGGACCTTGAGGGATGGTTTTAAGGCACAACGCATGGAGATCGAGTATTGCGACTTATTTTGTCAATACTTTAGAGATTTCAGTCTGTTTTAGAGTTGTAAAGTTCCTTTAAATTAAATTAGTTTAATTAACCTACTCAAGGGATAATGTCGTCGGAATACTTCCGATTAGTAAGTTCTAGTTCGCAATACGCAGGTGCAGTCCCTACAGGTTGCTATTGAGGCTATTCTTTAAACTTATTCTAATCTTTTTACTTTTTCTATCAGCAATCAAGCACATGCCATGAGGGCATGTAAGGATAACCATATAAATGGGTAAGTGAAGGAACATGACAAAAACCTTACCCAATACCTACCTGCAGCGGTCGAGGGCTATTCTCAGGACCACGGGATCCCCATGGGCATCTTCGACGCCGTGCCAGCTGCCGTCCAGTTCTTTTAGCTTCATTTGAAGCCCCAAGTTCTCAAAGTAGATAGTATATCTAGCGTCCCGCTCGCGCATCAGGGATAGGTACTCTGAGAACTGCTCATCCTTGAACTGGATCGAAGTTATTTATTTTTATACTCAATAAATGATTATAAGTGCTAAAATATGGGTAATACATGGACAAGAACAAACACAAGTAGGGATCGCATCCACAGCAAAGTAGGCAGTTCCATCCACTGTGTCATTAGGTCAGTCGAACTTTTTTAGACTGACCGATGACACATCGAGATCAGTCTAAATATTTACGACACTTATTTTATATGAAGCTGAATTCGAATTGTTTATAATTGCAAGATGTAGATTAAAAACAAATCACAAAGATGAACATTAGCGTAAGAAATGGATGCAAAGTTAAGATGTGTCAAATTATTAAACACAGTACAAAGCATCTATACCTACTGCCCTCATGATAATTTACACTCGATTTCTATTCAAAATAATATCATCTAAGTTGTTATGCTGTTGTTGTTTTTGTTGCTCTTTCGGACTTATTAAAAAAGAAGACTGGAAAATGCACACAGCAAAAATATCTAATAAAATGGAAATAGAATAATCCCATCACAACATTATTCACAATCAGACGATCATTGGCAGTGAGATATACATAACTGGCATGGCATGTATATAAATACAAATGGCGATGATTTGGGCTGTTGGTGCCAAAATTAAAGTGACTGTGTGATAGATGTTGATGTAGGCAGATATCATGAAGCATATAAATATGTTATCTCCATGAGACAAATAAGATAATGTACAGCCATATAACCATTTGTTATCTGTCCTTTAACAATGATGCAATACTGGGATATATTTAAACAGATTAGTTTTTAAAATACAGTTTATTATTAAAACTATAGCACAAGATTAAGTATAGGAAAACTCATAACAAGTCGTATTAATGTTTAACAACACACACATGGATAAAGATAATATTTAATATAACAATAAACTATGTCATATAACATAAAATACAAGGTTATAGACAAAGACAATACAGATGGCCACAAGATTTTTATTTTTAACATTAACTTACACACCTTTCCTAGATCTTTCTTCAATTTAGTTAAATCAAATTTTAACATTAAATTCTGCTCTTTTAGGTCTTCGTTAATTTTTAGTAAATTCTTTATTTTATCACCTGTCTGCTCCTTTTTCACTGATATACCAAAGACTCTCTGAAATTAATAACAATCTAAAAAAATAAAGCTAATTTTTAAATTCTTATAGCATTATTGAATAAGAAATAAATGTAGCTGTGTGGAAATGTAAAGAAAATCATACACAAACACAAAAGTTACTTAAAAATAAAAGTACCCTCTTTATATCTAAAAATTAAGTAAAATGCTGAAGCTGCATCTGATCACTCCATGAAGGCATTTTATAAGACTAGATAACAATTAATTTCCACCAAATTTCTTCTGCTCTAACCATTTGTAGACTTGAGCCCTGATGCGAGAGATATCAGCCCCATAGGTCCTGCAGCAACCTCCAATGTATCTCACTCCAATATCCAGCCACTCATGTACATAGGTCTCAATCCCCTCACACTGATCCCCGTCTATCCAGCCAATTTTAGGGTTGTACTTTTCACCAGAGTTAGGATAAGTGATCAGAGGTATGGGTGCTTTCTCGCGGCCTACATTTATGCCCTTAAACAATTTTGAGACTATTAAAGGTGAACAACAATTGACACCAACCGCTACGAGCTGTCCTGAACTCATATCCCAACATTTTTTGGCTACTTCTTGGAAGTTCTCACCGTGTGGAAGAGAAGTGCCATCTTGACAACTAAATGAGAGCCAAGCTTTGGTGGTTGGGTATTCTGTTAGCATCTGCACTAATAATTCTGCTTCATTTTGACAAGGTATGGTTTCAAATGCAAGGAGGTCAACTCCTGATTCTATTAAAGCTTTAACACGGGGAGTGTGCCAGTCTCGCATCACTTCAATTGAAGTTTTATCTGCATAATTACCATCATACTCTGATCCGTCATGAAGATGAGCTCCGTAAGGACCCACTGACCCCACTATTAAAGGTTTCTGTGCTGAAACACCATTCTTAAGGCATTCTTCTAAGTAAGTGTCACGTGCACGCTTTGCAAGTTCCACTGCTTGACATATGAGAGCCAGGCCCTCTTGTGGTGAAACGCCGAGATGTTTGACAAAACCTCCGACTGAAGCTTGGTACGTATTAGTCAGAATTGCATCAGCCCCAGCTCTCACAAAATCTAAATGTGTGTCAACTACTTCCTGAGGATGCGTTTGAAGAAATCTTGCGCTCCATAATGGATCTCCATCTGCAGTTGAGCCAATGTGACAGGATAGCTGAGTAGAGAACCCACCATCAAGAACCAGAATTGAAGGAATATCATTGCCGGCTTTATCAACCATATTAAATAATTTATGAACTCGGATCAAAACAAACACAACAAAATGTGTAATTTAGTTACATTAAAACTACAAAAGTTCCTCAAGAAGCGGGATAAAACCATCAGTTGTTGTATGTATTAAATGAAATAAAACTGGAACTGACTGAATTGAATAGATCGGAAAGATATACACTGACTAAACTGACTGAAAAGTGAAAACAAACATTTACCTGAAAAACTGTCATTGTCAGGCACAAATTATATAGTTGTCATGTCAAGTTAAAAAAAATACGTCAATTCTGTCAAACTCACAGATCACTATTTATGTATTAAGTATATGTAGCAAGCTTGTTATTCAAACTGTTTTCACAAACTAGATAAGAGTCCGCGGAAGGGACGAAAGAAGTCCCTTAATTGAGAGAAGCGCTGCAGTGAAGCCTAAAGTTATTGATATTATTATCTAATTTTATTAAACTATTAAAATAATTTCATTAGTTAGCATTTTTCTGTTACATAAACTTTTCTATGACGCTAATAATATGATATGGGTTCTTTTAACGTTATTAATATTATTAGACATTTATAATTTTTGTTATCTGAATTGATATAAATTAATAGTATCAGTAAATCGATCATGGTTCAAGAATGGTATTTTTTCTGCAATAAACCATGCTTCATTATGTAGAATCGAATAGAACACGGTGCGCGCTCGGCTTGCGATTGTAGCGGCTATGTAATTTTCACAGTGGTTTAGCACGGGATGGATGATCTAAAATTTATTATCTCCGGCTCCCAGATGCTTCGGATGGCAGGTCCCGGCTGTATTTGCAGTCGTTAAAACCTACTAAGTGGTGGGGGCCCCTTTCTTATTACCCATCCATAAAGAAGGCCTCTAAATAACAGGCTGTTACCCCAGCAGTGGGGAACTGGGGACATTAAAATGCTGATGATGCTAATCATGATTTCGTATAATCGGTAGAAAATACACATTTCAGTGGGTAAATAAATATATTCTTCTAACAAAACACATCGTCATCCGCCATCCATTCGAGTAAGTGTAATAAGGACCTAATAGTTCGTTGAATTTGTATGTAAACTCCATGCCAGTATAAAGTTCTCCTTCTAAATATATTCGGGCATCTCATAATAACATTATCTTTTTCATTTGACCCTAAATCACGATCACGAATTTAAAAGTATTTTCGAAACACTAATAAATTGGTTTATTAAACTAGAAAGACTTATGAAAAGTAAGTCATAGTATTAGCTGATAATATTAGTATAAATTGTATATGAAACAGTTTACTATTAAAACCAATAATACTAGCTAATAATATTAGCGTTTACACTAATAACTAATTTTATTACTTTGTACTTTTATAAACAGACTCTAATACCTACTAATATTAGTCTAAGACTAATATTATTAGACTAATATTTTTTTATGAAACAGGCCCCTGACTGTTCAATCAACTTTAGAAAATGAGCTTAATTACTATGCTGTTATGAAAAATTTTAGTTCCTTAATATTCCGCGGCACTTCTTTCGTGGCGCGGACTCTACAAACAGAACTTTTGTTTATGACTCCTTTACACTGCTCCGATTACTTTTTTTGCTATTAAAAATACAATAATCCAAAATATTTTATCCGTACATAAATAAATTATAAAAAATTTAATAATCAGGGCTTGCTTAATTGATGTTTTTGATTAAGGTTTAAAAAAAAACCGCTTCCAAAGTGTTCGGAATGAGAGCGCTTCAAAAACCTATTTAAATAAACTGGTCTAATACAAACTCTGTGAAATGTCCCTACTACTTGCGAGGCGATTATAGCATAATAGCGTCATAATAGCGACCTTTCATATGTAGACGTCGCTAGTCGGTTACCCATGCTCAGCGCTCGAGTTGGGAGAAATACTATTTCAGGCAAATAGTAAACACGTAGATAGACATAACGTGTGGAAGGTCGCTTTTCGCTTTGCTACTCACACGCTCGTGTTGCCCCGTTGTGTTTAGGTACTTATTATGAGCAGAAAAAACCTCTATAAGGACTTAATTGATTCAAAACCCTTTTAATTTTGCTCTTTCTTGAAACCATTTTTTTAAGGTTTGGGTAGAGCCAAAACTTAATAAAACGGTTTCTATTTACTCTCTGCTGTACCGGTTTGAAAATTTACCGGACAAACAAGCCCTGGTTATAATTCTCAAAAGTCACGCCTACTTATCGTTTGATGGTCTAAATAGTTCCCAATTCGAAGTTATGTTATGACAGAGAAAATCTCTCATTCATTGTAAAGTTTCACTCAATAATTTTCTGTCTGTACCTACAAATGTTCATTGATTATGAATTTAATACGCAGAAAGCATATAAAAAATTAATCAACGGAGTACTTAGATTAGATCAGAAATAATACTTACATCTTGAGTAATATACTGTGATATACGATGGTTTCTAATTCGGAGAGCATTTTCATATGCTACTTTGATTTCATTCAGAAACTTTGAATAAGTAATGGAACTTTCAAGAAAATCTTCAAATGCTTCTTGATATATCTGTAAAACAGCAAATATGTTAACATATGTTTTCCCTATTAGATTTAATGCGTACCTTTTTAATTCAGGGCTTGAAACCGGCTTGAAAAAGAGTGGTTAACTGAGGTTTTTGATTAAGGTTTTTACAAAGACTACTTCGGACGTATTCGGAATGAGAGCACTTCAAACACTTAAACTTAAATAAACTGGTTTAATCCAAAGGTGCAAAATGTGCCTACTACTTGCAAGGCGATCAGGCTAGTAGCGACCTTCCGTGTGTAGACATAAGCTCGCTAATCGATTTACCACTCGCGTGCTCGCGTTGGAAGAGCGGTATTTCAGGCAAGAAGCGAGCTTGTCTACGTATTCAAGGTTGCTATTGCTCACACACGTCTCATTATGTTTAGGGTACTTTTAAAGAGCAGAAAAAACCTCTACAAACCGCTTAATTGATTTAAAACTCTTTTAGTTTTATTCTTTCTGGAAACCGGTTTTTTTAAGTTTGGGTAGAGACAAACCCTAATAAAATGGTTTATATGTACTCGCTGCTGTATCGGTTTGAAAATTAACCAGATAAACAAGCCCTTTATGTATTTATGTATTTTGTCTTAAAAGTAGGAGACTCTCACTCTCACCTATTTGCACTAAACTTAAGAATCGCCTAAGGCTATTCTAATCTATTTTAAAACATTAATATTAAAAATAGCTTAAGCTTTAAGCGCTCGATATTGGAATAGCCTTAAAAAGGTCTTATGGTTAGTGCAAAGCGGTTTTTATTAAGATTAAGAAAGATAAGAAAAGCCTTAAGCGATTGTTAAGTTTAGTGCAAATCTCTCGTCTATTACTGAATTACACGAAACTCACCTTTAAGACTTCATCATAATAGATTTGTTTTGTCTCTAGTAATTCACTTTCAGGTTTTTTAAGAGATTTTAATTTTGTCGATATCGTAGTAATTATACCTTTTAAACTTTTCGGATGATTATTAGAAGCCATTATTAACATGCAACTATTGAGGTTTGGTTCTGTTTCCCTGGAGATTATCTTGGAAAAAATTGTGTTAAGCTATGTATTCATTATTTATCTAATCTTGCAATATAATGCAAGATTAGCGGATGGCACATCAGTAACTTTTTTATCGCTACATATTAGAATTGATTTCGAAATGAATAATCGAATAAAATGGATTTCATATTAGTGCTGCCACCTATGAACATGCAACTGTGCAACCAGTGGATGTGACGTCACTGGTCTGACTGATATGACAGACTTGGTTGATTGAAATACGGAAATTAGAAATGGCTGCGATAGGTAGTGAACGGGGAACGATGAATTCCCAAAATCAAGTGCAAAGTGATACTGTAGACCGATTAAAATTGTTGTATCCTAATGTGAATGAAGATGAGACACCATTACCTAGAGCGTGGAGTACTAAAGACAAATTCAGCTACATCGGTTTATCGCAAAATAATCTCAGAGTCCATTACAAAGGTAAGAACTTTCAAGGTTTGTTTATGGATTGGTAACTCTCAAAACTATTAAAAATTAAATAAAAATGGTTTGGGTGATAACAGAAAGTTTTTAAGATGTACAATTCATTAGTATTTCATTTTACGTGTCATAATTCCAAGTCGCTTTTGTGGAGCTACGAAACTATCAAACAAAGAAATCAGCTGATCGTCTATTTTGTAACAACAAGCTAAAATAAATGATGATGAGCCGTGTAAGCTAAGAATTGTGTTCATTAATCTACAAACCACTGTTTCGTTATAATATACCTCGGATACGATTTATGTTATATGTCATAATCTACAAGGTCTCTTCTTCTATAAAATGGCAGACTTATTGTAAACGGAATTATACTATGTAAGAAAGAAACTATAGGTACCTACATAATATTGTAGAATTCACAATTATCTTAATACCATTTTTATATAAAAATAGAGAACCCTCCGAAACTTGCTAGGAAGAAAGGTAATGAAGTTAGTATATTGAGTCTTGTTACACTTTTTGACTACTACACATTTATAAACTTACACATTATTAAGATTAATTATTATATACAGGAGTTAGTAGCAGCTAGGTACTGAATTAGTTCACATGAATTATAGATTGCATAGTATTCTGGTTTTTAGTATCAACAAATCTTTGGCTTGAATATGATTGCTCTTCATATTGCATCAAGGCTTTTTGCTTGTGATGTGATCTAATATTGTAGCTTTTACCTGTATATTATTAAATTAAAAATTTATATTTTTAAATAATTGCATACAATCACACCAATTATCAAGCCCACGTTAAGTTTCATGAAGAACTTACTATACTATACTATACTAGATAATGGACAAACATACTTACGTATTTTTTTTTGTAAATACATACATATAAACACCCAGACCAAGACAAAAAGACATGTAACAAATATTTGTCTTGTCCAGGGATCGAACTGCAGGGGTACTAAACCCGCTTTTTGTGCCAGAGGTCCCGCTCGCGCAGAAGGTGGGTTTAGTACCCCTGCACCAAACAGGTTGTCTTATTAGTATAATACAACTCCACTATGCTGTACTGAATATACTATTGTTGTCATATATTTGTGTCAGTCTAGCCCTATTTTTGTACTACTTCATAACAAAAATCAATTCTCTAACTAACCTATTTTTTAATTTTGAGATCGTTTCCATGTTTTACTCTTAAGTATTGTCTTACGCCCACATGTATAGTGTGTTTATAACTCTAAGAATGCCATTTTTGTTCAGGGCTGAACTGTCCGGAAGGTAGGTACCTATAACAACGGTCAGGACGGACCAGCAGAGTGATACTATAAACACTCTGTTGGTTTGATCTTGCCTATAGTTCTAACTGATATTTAACAATCTTTTGCTATATATTATGACTCACATAATCAGTATATATAAATTATTTTTTACTTTACGATGTAGTTGTGTACTATGTATTATGACATACATACACAGCCTCACACCATAAATCCCTTGCTGGGTTGGCAGTGCATCTAAGGTGCAACTTGAGAGAAAAATTTATAGACAATACTCTCATAACGGCCCCTCAACAAAGGCACATTTGGCTTTAGAAGGTTCTAGATGTTGTTCAGAAACAATATGTCCGTATGTGTATAAGTTGCTGCCAGCCTAATTAAGTACACTTTTACTACAAGCCATGTGTTGTTTATGTGTCTCTGTTTTTATAATTCACTAGCGGCCGCTCGCGGTTTCACCCGCGTGGTTCCCGTACCCGTGGGAACATCGGGATAAAAAGTATCTTATATTCATAACCAGGCTCTCTACAATCTGTGTACCAAATTTCATCCAAATCGGTTTAGTAGTTTCGGAGCCTATTCAATGCAAACAAACAATAAAATCTATCCTCTGTATAATATTAGTATAGATATTTCATAATCCTTTATTACATATTGTTGTAGACAATGGTGTTACATAAAATTATTATTAAAATCGCGAAACACGAAAACGCCGTCGGCTGTCAAATTGAAGACAGCGATGCCGACGGCACTTACGCGGTAGGCCCACTGATCCAGCCCCCCTAGCATGAACACCGCTATATCACGCGATATGATATAGCGCATCATGCTGTCTTGTTACTCCGCTACGATGTGAGTGGGACAGTGGCACGTTATCGAGTCTATAAGTCTATAAAAGCCGTTCATGCTAGCTAGGCAGGCTGCAGCATGCGCATGGTATGCTGTCAATGCGCATTGTGAATTTGTACATTTTCGCAGCTCGTATAGGGCGTACGTAAATCTGCAATGTTTACCCACAACTGCGCTTACATGAGGTTTCCAAGTCAAGGTGGAATCCATGGACATGCCTAACAATTTGAATGTATCAACTATTTCAGATTGATTTTGTTCAAAAGTTATGTTCAGTGGCAGTGCTGGTCGTTGGTGTGGTCTAAATTGGATTATTTTTGTTTTTTCCAGAATACAAGGTCTATTTCACTCAGATTTCGCTATATTATTTATGGATGACGTTATTTCTACATGTAATTTATAATGTCATTGTAGTTACCAGATATGATGAGAGTAGCATCGTCGGCAAATTGTACAACTTTGTTTGGTGTGGCATAGGCAGATCATTAATGTAAGATCCGGGAACTGTCTGTTTCGGAATTGACATTTTCTAAAACACCTTCACATGAGTGTGCAATTTGTATGAATTGCTTTCGGTGTTGTGTCTATCAAATAAGAATTCTGATTTGAGTTTTTCTTGAAAATCTAACAAGTTTTATATCTATATACAATGATTTTGGGATATGCTATACCATATTCGGCTGATCATGCTTTTTTATTGAGCTTTTTTTTATTACATTCTTTGTTGCACAAGAGATGACCATCAAATTGATAAATTTCTTATCTTAGACAAGTAACACATGAACAAGAATTAATCTCTATATACTTTGTACTACTTATTACTGCTTTGTAAAAGCACTATGTCTTTCTTTCCCTTGCTGCCTGAGCATGCTTGGACCAGGGTGAAACTCATAAAGATTAGCTTTAATATATTATTACTAAATTATTGGCCTATTAAAAGTGTAGTGTTTTAGTAAAAAATAGAGAATAATCTGAAATAATTATTTTCAACAACTACCTATTATGTCTAAGTATCTAGCTAGTGTATTACCAACCTTGCTCTCAATACTGGTTATCTGCAGGTCACGTAATTTATAAGTCCGGACAAGCAGATTTAGATTGTTTAGTCTTAATATTGAATAATATCAAATTATAGCTAAATATCAACCACAAGGAATTTTTCAGTTTCCAGTACAAACTTTCATTCCTATTTAGATCCCCTCAAGATTTTTTTTTTTTAATTTAATTCCATAGTTCCTAAAGATCAATTTATACCTGTGGTATTTCATACATCATAACATCGACACATCAAAAGTGCCTTGGGATCAAGTATGTTTTAAGTATCACCGCAATATACGATAATTATATTAAATCTTCGATTCGATAACGATTGTTTTTTGTAAATTTCACTACGTAAATAAAGACAGAATTAAAGTAAAAAACTACATTTTGGTAAATATTCATTGGACATTGTTTCGAAAAAGTAGTTGATCCCTAGACACTTTAGATGTGTATATTTTTAATATCCAATGTTATATCTATAATTTGATCTAATTGTATCGAATAAGGGAAAGAGTAAATATAAAATATAAAACTGTTTAACATCAATTTACCAGGATACAATATTATTTGAAAATCACATAAGTAAGTAATATTATAAAAGCATGCGGCCTTCCTCCAAAGCTTTTAATATAAATGGCTCCTTAGGGACGACGACGACCAAATCGAGGGTGTTCCTTAATTTCATTATAATATTAATATGTATAAAAATTCCCAATAGGTACTGAACATTAAATTATTGCTGATATAAATGTGACTCTTTTAGGTACTAGCACAACAAGATTGGCATCATCCATTTAGGTATAGGTAAAATTGTAGTGTTGATATGATATTCTAGTAAATATAGTAATACTAACGGCCGCCATTGTTTCACCCGCGTGGTTCCTTCTCTCGTGTCGGAATAAAAAACTATGTACTTTCTCTGTGCCAAGTCACAGAATATATAACAGTAACAGAAGTTGCACTCCTTTGATCTCGAAATAACAAAATTTCCAATGCATCTGGTGCATTAAAAATTGCACCTTACTACAACTCCTACAAGAGCGCAATACCTTTGTGTTCAGAATTTACCTACGCCACAGCTCAAGCGTCAGGGTTGTACAAGCGAAGTAAAATAAATGACAACATAATTTTATACAGCATTTTTGTATTTACATTTGTTTAACTTTAATGTAATGTTGTATGTATTTCTTACCATCTCTAAAGTACCTATGATTAAACTTCAGTGTGGCTAAAATTCGAAACCGAACAAACAATTTTAAATGGTATAGTGTCGGAAATCATTTAAACATGGTGTAATTGATGTTTAAAATTTATGTTTCGAAATGCACGCGCGTACTCACAAGCGCGGGGCGGCCGGCCTTGACTGATTTACAACTCCAAGTTGTAGACTTGTAGCACGCTGTAGGTGCTTATCGCGGTAGGTATAGGTGAGTGACGGAGGCCTGGCCAAATTTCATCCAAACCCGTTCAGTAGTTTTAGCGTGAAAGACGAACATACAAACAGAAATGCTTTCGAATTTTTAATATTATAGTAGAATTTTATGTTATACAGTTTTTTTCTCAAAATTACAACACATTACAAAGCACATACAAACATACAACTTATCAAAAAAATATATATACATGAATATAAGATTGTCTATATTTTATTTGTGAAAAATACGCTATTCCGGCTAAATTACATAAGCTTTGTAATTCATACATTATCGATAATTTCTATTTAGTAATAAGTAATTGGTTTCTGATGAACAATGCGATAAAGATAGGTAAACTTTAATGAAACAACTCAAATAATGACTATACTAATTACCTACTATCTAATACTTCGTGTATTTTTAAATTAATTAAAATATGATTGCCCTTGAAATAAAACAATATTTGCGTAGTACCAAATATATATTTCGGGTAAATAAATCGCACTAAATACTTTGCAAAAGTAGTTTTATTTCAATTATGAGTGCGTGCGCGAAAAAACTTATGATTGCCCTTACTAAAATAGTGATAATAGGGACTGTAAATTAGGTCTTTAAAACAAAGGTTTGTCGTTACTACTCATCCAAAAATCCCGACATCCATTTTCATTTCGAGATTGCTGAAAATCTCTCCCAACAGAGGAGCTTTGGAATGGATACTACACGACCAAGACAATTAGGCGCATGACAGGAATGCGTTTGTGCACTTTTGGCACCTGCAGCCCACTTCGATCGCCGCACTTATGTTATTATGTGATTATTTAGCACTACAGTGATTAACTGATTGATTACCGCGTTTCGAAAGTTTGGTTTTTACTTAGATTTTTTTAGTTATTCTCAGCTGTCATGCGCCTAATAGTCTTGGCCAGATAGTACCTACAATACGTTCATACTTTCACCGTCGGCGGATATCCTGAATTGGTTGCATCGTCGACTCTTTGAGGGATTGTTCCCCGAAGCGCCGTCCACACGGTGCTTGCACCCGGTCTGGGTATCGACCCGGGTCGGGCGCGACGGTTGTTGACCGGGTGCTCCTCCGATGCACCTAATTCTTCGTCTAGACTCCTCCGGACAAGGACCTCACTCGAGTTATTCGTTTTGGCCCTTTGTCGCCTCCCTCCCACTAATTTTACAAACGAACCGTGCAGGGAACCTTACAATGGCTCTTGTTATTTTAATTTCGAGGGATTATTATCGCGCTGGAATTAGATATTCGAACAATGAAACAGTTTTCTGGTGTTAATTGTCGGATTGTTCGTTAAATGTGTTGTTGTC
The DNA here is from genome assembly GCA_910589605.1 of Chrysoteuchia culmella. Taxonomy (NCBI): domain Eukaryota; kingdom Metazoa; phylum Arthropoda; class Insecta; order Lepidoptera; family Crambidae; genus Chrysoteuchia; species Chrysoteuchia culmella. The sequence continues at coordinate 19,804,017 of OU342658.1, read as the reverse complement.
GGTTACTTACCAATTGGAAGAATTGGACAAATGCCTAAACAAGTTGAACGAGATACAGGACGCGGGCTATCCAGAATATCAGTTACAATTTCTTTCAACTTTCTTTCTTTCTATAATAATAATACTAGTAATTAAAGTAACATTTTTCTGTAAAGGTATCGATGCTAAAGCAGCGGCTGCTTTTCTTCCATTTGGCAGCATTTCTTTGACTGATAATGAAGATAATCTACCTGCCTGATAGCGCCTCCAATCATCTCTATGTAGTTAGTAGGTCGAGTAGTCGTACCGTGCTATCAGTGGCTTCCAAGCGCCTCCGGTTTCCTTTTTGCAAGTCATTACGCCTCAGGGGTCTCACGAGAGTTCGAGATTAAACCAAGCATTATTAACTTCTGTACTGCTTAATTTAATGTCTTCAGATAAAAAATATCCACTTTTATTGTAAACATTGTTGTTCCGAATTCCACGGTAGTAAACAAACAATTAGGTTGGTGTCCAAACTTTGAATTGACTATGCCGTAAGAAATTTAGATAAAACTAAAACGATATTGTTGCTAGAGAAGATGAAAATAATTGAGTTAAAGTAATCATTTCTGATGCTTCAATTATTATCCAATCATCATTACCATTTCCATGTATCAATTTATTTAGATTCGGCGTAGGGCATGTAATATCGGAAGATTTTCAATTCCGATACTGATTTCCGATATTCGATCTCAATATCCGAATTCCTATATTGATATCGGAATTAAAAATTGCATATTTTCTTTATAAATTGCACGTGCTTTTATACATTGCAAAAATTAGGTATGAGGTTGAATTGAGTAAATTACAATAGAACACCGATCTTAATTGTATTCTTATTGTTTTATTTAAGTATTGACTGCACTAATCTACAGAGCGAATCTGAAAGGAAATATTGGGTATGGTTGGCATAGACGAACATACCAAGATTAGATCGAGGATGTTCTAAAAAAAGGCTAGGTAAGAAGTACCAAGAATAAGCGAGCTTGTATGAAAAGATTTATAAATATCAGGGAAGCTAAGGAAGTATGTCAGCAAATTACTTATAAACACTTCGTCATAGCCATTTTAATGTCCCTACTGCTGGGGAACTGGCATTCCTTATGGATGGATAAGGACACAGATCTATATCGAGATAGACGGTAAAAGTGTACCTACCTTGCGTGCCAAAAGTTTTATCCACGGTAAAAGTTTTACGACCTAAGTCAGTCCGCTTGAGACCATTGCCATGAAAATACGCGTCAATCGGAAACAAAAATGGTTAATTGTGCAGAGCTTTCTTGCAAGAGCTCGTCAATAACATTTACAAACTTTGACTTTTACTTTGAATTAAGCAATTAGTATTTAAAAGAACTAAAAAGAAATCTGACTTGCTAAACTTTCAGTGGAACAAATGTTTAATTATGACTTCATATAAAGTTGTATGAAACCGGATTGAGTGAATGCACAAAGTTGAAGGTTTTCTTGAATTTTTAAGACTATTATTCGTAAGTCCAGCATTTGACTCATACATCGACATATATTTTCTACATAAGTAATTGTTGATACTTTTTAAATTATGAGACTGTAAAGTGAACATGATTGTATGAAAATAGTGAAAATACAATCATTTAACTCAGAATCAACTTTAAAATGCAAAAAATGACTGCAAAATAAACAATAAAATTAAGAACAGCAATAATTTTTTAATAATTTTAAAGTCTAATATAAGATTTTAGACTTTCGCGTTCCATTATAATTTTAAAGTATTTATTGCTTTATAGAAATATTTTTCTTTAAATAATAATAAGAACAAAGCGTCAATCATTTTGTTGCATAGTATTGTACTGCAAAAAATTCCGGTCAACGAGAAAGCACGCTCATTTTCAACACTGGTCGGCAAAATTGGTGTTAGATACTGTTTGCCTGTGTTAGATGAACTCCTCTTTCATCTCTATTTTCGTACTTCGCTTTTTTAGTCATTAGTTATTGCAAATTTCAAAAGATCAAATTATGCTTAAATTAGAATTTACAATAAATACTTAACGACGCACAGTGGGGATGGCAAGTGGCAACAGTAATATGGTTAAACGCGTTAGGTATATCGTTTAAAGCCTTTACTTTACGTCCGTGTGTATTTAAGAACTCAAGTAACAGTTATTGTCTGATTCCGATATTGGCTCACTCAATATCGGAATTGTAATATCGGAAATAGCGTTCCGAGATTCATGCCCTATCGGCGTGATATACAAAACAGTTACCCATTAAAACAACTAAATACTATTGTTTTTCTTAATTAGGTACTTTTTATGAATAGAAACTGTCTAGAAAACACAGAAAATCAAATTAGTGTAAACATTCGATTCACAGAAACAGTCGGATGTGACACAAACATCTCACGATGACGAATTTTGTAGATCTTTGCCAAATCAGCTTTTCTGCGCATTTTACAAGATATCGCAGCAAAAAGCTCTTAGACTTATGCACATAGGTAAGTGCATATACCAATAAGCGAGGGGTCAAATGCCCCAACGTGTTGTATTACAAAATACTAAATAGTACGTTGTATACAGGACAATGACTGCAAGAGGAGTGTGAAAGAGGGTCATAGTTTATGAATGGTGGGACAGCCCTCTCCATTCAGGGACCTTTTGATGACCCCTGAGTTAATATGAAGCGTGTGGGAACAGGAATACACTCGAAATAGAAGCAGTGAATTAAAAAGTGATGATAGTTCATCACTGTGGTTCGCCTGGGTTTCAGAAGCCATTTAAGGAATATGAAATAAGTCGGCTCTTTATTTTATGTGAGTTTACCCCTACTTTTGGTTGTTGTTGTGACAGAAAGTGAAACAATGGTGTTCAGTAATGTAACGGCACCCCGAAGGCTGGAAGGGCGCTCGTATATCTAATGAGGTCACGCAGCCCGAGGCTTGAAGGGTGAACGTACAGCGATCATTCCTTTGTCTTGTTTGTCTTCATACATTTGCCTGAGAGTGCATTGCACCGTTTATGCATCGTAAAGATGTTTGTGAATCTTGATCATTTTTATGGCACTGTGTTACTTTATTGTTAGTACCGAAAAACTGATGACTTTATTACAATGTTACCGATTCAATTCGTTCTCGTCATTAGGTGACTATTGTGTGCAGTCGATGAACCATGCTTCAGATAACTTGCCTCCTCCCTCCAGTGATCGCTAAGTTAATACCTCGTGCCATTGTTCTCTGATTTCGTGTTTTCTACGGTATATAATTGTGATTTGTAACATTATTGTATTATTGTCTTTTAATATTTATTTCTCTCATGAATAATGTCACGCTATGATTACTTGCAAAAATAGCTGTAAAAATGGCTATCGTATTTCAAGTCGTAGCTAGTAATATCTGAGCGAGCACACCATTGTAGAATGACGCAGCAATCGCGATAACAGGCCCAAGATAGATATGGCAAATAGGCATGCAGGGACACTGAGGCTTAAAAGCTTGAAAGATTGATTAAATTGAGTATCAAAACAATAGTTTATTAAAACGAAACACTCAGTCTCGAGTGACGCATCGTTGATGTTGCGGCATTATGCCAAATGTTGCACGAGCATATCCAAAGCAACAGTTAATCTGTCTGTATCTGTTTATAGTATTTCACTCATTTTCCGATTTCCGCTTTCATCTAAATATATGTAAGCTACGTTACTACCCGTATCATAAGGCCATGAGACCCCAGCCCCAGGCTTTGAACTACGTTTTGCTTCGTAAGGGACAAAGGCGGAAAGGCAGCGACCGGAGCGTTCGTAGGGTCGCCCTTGCTTTCGAAATGGGCCCGAAATGGTGCATCTATTAACTAGGTCAAGCTCGCTTGCGTTGGGTTGCCACGTGTTCCTCCCCGCCTCCTCTCCCTCCTCTTGCGTAGGCTATTGACAGGAAATTTTATCGTAATTCGTTGCAGCAAAGTCCAATTTGCATCGTGCCAAAGGAACACAATCGACCTTGGCGAAGAATCAGTATGCTTTCCTGATACGAAATTGTGAACTCTGTGCTTTATTGTTAAAGTGTGTTATGGCTTAGCTCGATGTTAAGATGTAATCAACAATAGCTCGTTCACAGAGGCTGCTGGGTCTTTGTTTTATTCTATGGTGTGCTATGGTGGTTAATCTGCAAATAAAATTCACTAAGCACTGAAGTGCCATTTACCTTCATTTATTTGATTTATGGAATGCATAAAACATAATCTCTTATATTTTTTTCATTTGGCGACCGATCAGCAATAATAGTTCTTCCTGTTCCATTTTCATTCCGAAATGAAAAATTTGTGTATTGGATTTCGAATATGGTTTTCAAGATAGTTCATGAAGGACAGTAACTGCTATTATTGGAGTTGAGCACAATAGGCCTATTTAATCTAGGACAATAGTGGAATTTGGCAGATAAAGTGATAACCAATATTGATAATAAAATACCAAAAGCTAACAGATTTACCTCTACATTGTCTGAGCGTGTAGTAGACCGGATTTGGTATCTGGATACATTTGGACATAGAATCTTCCATCGGGCAGAGAATTAAATTATGTCGGAGCAAGCAATGCTTCAGTATAAATATTAGAACATAATTATTTGAATTATACTCACGTTCTCTCCGACACCATTAAAGCAACTCATTGTTCTAAAATGTTATAAACGTCGATAGATCGGTTGCTCGAAAGACAATTAGGTCGTGGGCGTCGGCTAGGTCAAGTTTACTGTTGTTTTAAAAGTCCTATTGGCTTCTTTAAAGGCATGATATTATGTTAAAATTACCGAATGCTAAAATGAGATAAAAATGCCTTTTTATTTGCTAAATATTTTTCAGAATAAATTGTCTTTGCCTCGCTGCTCGCTAGTATGTTCACAGAATTCTAGGCATGGTCTTAATTGTAATAAAACGCTTCACGAAACGAAACATAAACGCGGTTTTATTATTATTGGTGTTGTTTTTCTGCGTTATTTAGTTTGATTTCCGCTGGCTCCGCTACGGCTTGTGCGAATGTGACGTGGAATATAATTTTATTATCAGCGTACATCTCCGTTTTCTCGGAATCCTCCATAGCTGCCATTGCGGTCCTCGAATCGAGTTCTATCGATCGACTACTGTAATAGTGGCACTCTCGTAAATTGTCACATTTATTACTTGTGTGCATGTAATTGAAATAAAACTTGCCTATGATCTAATGTGCATCTAATGTAAATCTGCACATCCTCGTTAAACTACCAGAATATAATCTTAAACCGTTTCAAATAGCTTAATGCCGATTGGAAACAAAGACTCGTACTGACTATTGATTATTTTTTTATTATATAACAACAAAGGCAGGTCAGGCTGCAACGTTACGATTGTGCCGGAGTCTGGCTTTCAGTTTGCTATTTTAATATGATGATGCAGCTTGCCTTTGTTTTTTAACCGACTTCAAAAAAAGAAGGAGGTTCATAAGTCGACTGTATTTTTTTTTTTATTTTTTTTTTATGTATGTTCTACCATAACTTCGCCAGTTGTTAACAGATTTTTATAATTCTTTTTTATCTGAAAGAAAATGGTTTATGTGTGGTCCCATATAATTTTTACGAAGATCTGGCTAGTAGTTTTTTCATAATCCTGAAAAATATCAATCACCTTAGGGCAATTAGTCGTATACCTAGATGACATCATTGTTGTGTATGGGCTGATTTTTTGTGTAAGTAACGGCACATAATGTAACAAAAAAATCTGAAATAAAAACATTTTATAAAAAAAATCAAACCGACTTCAAAAAGTAAAAAATAAAACTTTTGGAGTCGGTGCTAGTTAGCTAAGGCCAAAAAAAATATAGTTAATAGAAGTGCAATGTAGAATGCTTTGGCTGGCACCGACTCCAAAAATTTTTTTTTTTACTTTTTGAAGTCGGTTTGATTTTTTTTATAAAATGTTTTTTTATAACTTGAATTTCTTTCGCACCGAGTCACCGATGTTAAAAGTTTTGATTTTAAATCTACATTTTAATAATTTTCCTAACCTCATTGCCTGAATGCATAATGCACCTACTCCGACATTCATTAACTGTCTTGAAACGCATTGACCTAGTCTTTTAAGTATTGCATAGTTATATTTTTGCGTTATTTGCACATTCAGAAATGACTTAATCATGGACATGGACACTGAGTCGGGTTGTCAAGCCAGCTGATGCCAGGGCAACGATAATGCCACAAAGTATTGCATAATTCTAGGCGTGCTGTGATTGGTTCGTTCCAATCAATACACATTTGTGATGGCGGACCATTTACCTATTTAATGTAGATCCTGGATTATGTATCAACTTATTATCTACAAACTACTAACTTTATGTATTTAGGATCATTTTAATAGCTTTAACTAAATGAAAAAAAAATTGTTAGCCTTGTCCATGTTATAAAAAATCAGAATCTAGATCGACTAGTAAAACTATTAAGTAATTTTCATAAGTTTGACCTACAACTTAGAAGGAGAGACCTACTTTGCGTTGTCGTTCGTGAGTCAAAGTCAAAGGTATCGTGTAACGGTGTTTTGTTGACAAATTTTTGGCATTGCGGACAAAAATTTCGTCGCTAACATCATTCGATATAATTTAAGGCATTCGATTAAGTAATTCGTTGTAGACATAAGCTTATTCATAATTAGCATAGTTAGTATGCGGCTCCATAGCACCACTATGCTCTAAATGCTCGTATGCCGGTAGTCAGGACTTGCATGGCGTGTTTACTAAAGCATTCCTTCATTAATGCTGCGGCTTCCCATCGGCGGGAGCTCGGAACCAGACGCGGTGACCGCTCTCATGAGGCATTTTGCCGAAGCCATACGGGATCTTGGTGAAGATCGTTCTCCGAGCAGCCAGACGCGTAAGTGGTGTATGGGGCCGGCTGTGGATCTGTTTAATGGACTGGTTGTTTTCTCTATTTGTTGTAAGGTGGGACGCAGGGCCCGGGCCGCCGACCCCACCTGCCCTACCTCCACTTACGCCTCTGGATGTATCGTACGTCAACACAGGACTACCCTAGCTAATTTAACACGCATCATGCTAATAAACAAAGCTCCCGATAGCCTTCCGGCTCGTGCGACTTCAGTGCTTCTAATGAATAATTAATTGTATAAGGGTACTCGCGTATTGCGTGACTACGCTTTGCCCTTTGTAGCGGTTTTTCAAAATAACCATTAGTTCCTTCCGTAAGAGTCGACCGGTTCTCGACGCTAATGAGATACGATATAACGCTCTGTTTATTAGCACAAAATATTAAATACTGTAAGTACGGTGTTGTGAGACATTTTCCTAAAGTCCTACAGTCTGTTTCTATTTCTGTGGCCCTTTTTCGTATTGATTGTATTTCGTGTGAGAAGTCGGCATGTGTCCGTTGCGTTGTACATTCGGGACTGGTCGGTGAATAATTTGAGACGTGTGGTATGTTCATTTCTTTCTGTGCGCCACTTGACGACTTCAGTTTGTATTCTCGCGAAACACATTCAATAATATAATCATGCGATGCCGACGTTGTCAGTTATTTTCACACCGCAGCATATTATCTTCACAGCGATTTGATGTGTGAATTGGTACTTAGAATGACGCATGTGTTTACTGTTATTAACAAACCCTTCTAATAGATTAAAGTTTGATTAGTTTTTTAACGAATCTTTGCACTTTGTTTATTTACGTGTGTCCCACTTGGTGTTCCCACTAATCTAAAGATTCTATGCTTGGCTTGACTTTCCTATTCTTTCGATTCATAAACACCTTTAATTGTAAGATATACCTAGTCGCTTCTTAGATTTTCATATTGATCATACACTCTTAAAGTCTGTTATTTGTAAACATCACAATATTGCATAATTTCTTGTCTGTGATAAATTATGTATAGGACTGTGGCTTTGATCTAGTGAGTCAGTGGCGTGATGCGTTTCCGTGTGCGACGCACGCGCCGCCAGGGCTGTGCTACATTTTCCCACTATAACTTGTCACTCATTAGTTCGTGAGTCGTGGATCACCTAGCAACCTCCTTCACCACAAGAAAATTTATTTGAGTCAAATAGTGACTGTTTGGATGCACTTTGTATTATTTTAGCTCTTTGAAAACGGATTGAATAGGAATTTCTTTGTATACCGAATGACCATGAACAGTCTGACTCTTGAGAATAAATTTGTATCTTCATCTGTAGACGTAAAAAGTCTACTCGATGGGGAACGCTTGGGGTTTTATAAATTTACTATAATACTGGTACAATCCTAACAACTGTAAGTAATTATGTAGGAACGACTTGGTTCGTTATGAAAACGCTCACGTCCTACGAAAGGTTCTAACAAATATAAAGAGAAAGCTAATGATAATCATCAAGCTAATGAAATTGACACCAGTATAGGATATACAAAAGTATCATGTAGCTTCAAAAAGTTTAAAGCGTCAGTTCCTGCCAAATGTCGACCTAGTATAAGTACTTCTCTTTGTAGCTCCAAAAAAATCCTGCAATGTATGTGCCGGATTGTATGTTTTCAAGACTACCTATGAATTATATATCAGATAGATCGTGTATTGTATTTTTCATTGGGTTGTCAAATCTAGAAATAGATTTATCAGGTGTTATAGTGGCATAGCGTTTAGTCATTTATTTTAATGAGCGGTTTATAAAATAAGTAGTCGATTAGGAATGCGTACGTACGCGTTCTTAATTGAGGGTACAGTATACCTGTACTTACTCACTCCAAATATGAGTTACGTAAGCTGTATTTTGTCTCAATGAACTAGCGCTCTGTTTCTTCCAAATATGGATATACTTTAAAATTGTCAACGGCTTTTCATAGTCGTGCTGAAGGCGATCTGTCATCATTTTAAGTGATGTAGTTTACTGCTGAGGAGTAGTACTGATGATCTATTTATCTCCGTCGCTCCAAAGCCGGCCCTGGGTGCAGGTGGAGGGCAACGGTCCAGTAATGATTGTTGCTAATTTAGTCCATGCAGTGCGAATGCGCCATATTCTGCCGCCCCCCATTGTCCGTATCTTGCTGAGATGCGCAGACGCAGTAGGATTTGTTTTCGTATATTTAGATTGTTGACGTTTGGAGAAGTTCCTATTTGACAATGATCATTATCTTTATCCATCCAAAGGAGGCCTGTGCCCCACCATTAAAATTGGCTGATGATGATGGATGATGATTTTAGAAATTCACTCTCTCCATTCCATCATAATTATGATGGAATGGAGAGAGTGAATTTCTAAAGCAGTTATGAGGTTGAACTAGTGATTTATGCATTTCAGTGGGCTGCAATGTGTTTACTGTTCTTTACTTCTTTTAAGGCGGTACCCCCACCGAAAGTGGCGCCGCGTTGAATTTTATTTAATATCGTAATTCTAATACACAATTTTAATAAAACTAAACGTGGAATTTTTAGAGCCCATAGTCTAGTATTTTTAGACGGTATCATTACATTCCCTCGTAGTCACTGCTAGAAGTAGATAGCAAAACTGCTAAAAGTGGCCGTTTTTGACACATTTGCTATCTACTTCTACGAATGACTATGACGAGATGTAGCGATACCTTCTAAAAATACAAGACAATGGGCTCTAAAAATTCCACGTTTAGTTTTATTAAAATTGTGAATTAGAATTACGATATTAAATAAAATTCAACGCGGCGCCACTTTCGGCGGGGGTACCGCCTTAAGAACAAAGTTTTAATCGTAATACTAGATTATCGCTCGCGACTTCGTCAGCTTTTACTTGTGGATCGTAGCAAGATGTCAAATAAATAGCCCATATGAAGTTCCTCAAGTATAGGGTTATTAAATATTATTTGATATGTCACCCGACAAGGTGCACCGACGATCTAGTGATGATCGCGGGAAGTCGCTGGATGCGGGCAGCGTTGCGCGCAGGACCGATCGTCATGGATATTTTCAGAAGAACCCAGTAGTGGGCTGATGTGATGATGATGAATCTGACTGATAATGATAGTTCCAGAGTAACACGAGTTCAAATAAATGTACTAAAGCTCTTTATTGTATTGCTATAGGTAAATTACTTAATTTATAATAGTCCCTGATGTCGATGCTAACACTAAAGTACTAAAGTATCTATAGTTAGTTTGGTTGTAATGACCGCTACATAAGAATAAATCACGTTTATTTATTTTCGCTTCCTTTGTTTGTACTATGTATAATTTTGACAGCCTCGAATGAAAGTAATTTGAAATGACTGTGACCCCGTGTCCCGTGACCACGGCAGCTGTAAAGGTGCCGAAACGTCGGGAAAATCAAAAACCCCTTAAAAAACCTAAAAATACGGACAATTACAACTTAGTTCGTGGAAATATAGCGCGTTTGATATCCGTAAAAGTTGTTTTATTTCAATGAACAGTGCGCGCCAAAACATAAGATGTACGTATGAAAGTAATTTGTTAACGTTTTACAAATGCAGATCTGCCCACTCATTGCACTAGTTATTTGTGCTGCTCCTTGATTCGAGATAAATCTAGATCAACATTCATTAGTCGCATACAGACTACGTTTTTGCGATGTAGTCTGACACAATTTCCAATCCACGGGAGTTTATCATAAATATTGTTGAGAATTATCAAGAGCTATTATTTAGGTGAAGTCATTGGCAGAATCAAGTGAAGAATAGAAAATACTCCACAGACAGAAGGAGCTTTGCTATTAAATTACAGTATTTTTTTGCGTTTCCAGCATGACTCAGCACATGTCCGTTATAATGAAGGGACTTGAGGAGTAAATAGCCCGCAGTCAGTGGTTCGATTATGGGGTAGAAGTGTCCCGAAGTCGCCAACTCACGCTGATCACCATTTTCGATAGTGATTCAACGTTTTCCTCAGTATCGAAGGTCAATACGGCCGATGAACTGTCTTCTCTCTTGTCTACGCGATTTTAGATTTGCGTTGTTAGCGCCATTTTACAATGTAACATACGACTCGAGCTATGTGTGATTGTATCAGTAGCGAGGGATCGAGGTCTAACTATAGCATTGTGTATCAATACCGGTTGTAAAATAGGTTTAAATTAAAACAATATCTGGACTAACGGTTTCCGTAAGAATCCAGTATTTTATTAGTTTATTAACAAATACTACATTTTTGTTTACTATTTTATTTACGGCCACCGAAAAGATTTATGTTATTATGCGAAGAAATAACATCGACTGTCAATAGTTGTAAAAAAACGTTGTTTCATAAACAGATGCTTATTTTGACATTCTCTGATCGGTTAAGTTGTGTACGCCACGAAGCGGTCCACCCACGGTCGTTTATCTAGTGTTGTTATGCAAACTCGTCGTACGGAGTCGTTCACCTGTTGCCAGCGTGCGTACGCGGACGCGCACCTCCACTAGCGGGAGCCGCGCACTTGCCCATTTTTACGTCTCTCATTCAAAACTAGCATGTAATCATATAAATCACTTATGTGTTTTTTTTACCGCCTCTGTGGTCTGGTATAAACTATCCTTATCAGACCCAGGGGCCCGGGTTCGATTCCCAGCGGGGTACATATTGTATTCGGTTTGTTTGGTGGTAGGACTTGTTGTAAGTTCGCCTGTCTAGCTACCACCACCTTATCTAAGTCTGACGCCATAACAACAATGTTTTCAGATTTGTTGTGTTACGGCACTTAGAGATAAAATAGCCAGTTCCGCAGTGATTGAGGATTCCGGGAGAGGCTCGCTTTCATCTTCAACCCTATCAATACTTAACAACAGGTATGATGAAGGTTAAGAGTATCCCCGTTGTTCTTTGAACAAAAAAAAAAGTATTTAACCAAAAGGGCATCAATAAAAATATACGCAGTTTGACGCTGTAATTTCAGTATAAATCTGCCTATTAAATTGTAGCGCAGTTTCTTTCGAGTGGCTGTCCTTGTAATAGACTAATCGTTTTCCGTCCGTAAAGTTGTTGGTTTTCTAAACGAATAACAACTTTAATGACGATCGTTTGGGTTTGTTTTGTATTTATAACGTTTCACTCTATAACTCGATTGGTTGTTGTTTAAAATAGACCTATTTTGTTGTAATAAATTCCGGGGATATGAATGTTTAGTGATTGTTTCTGCGAAAGAGGTCGTCAACACCGTCGACCTTGGCGGTCTCGGATCTATCCTGCCCCGGCCACTTGGCTGAATTTCAATCGCGTGTTAATCCTTCCAGAATATGATAACTTTCTCGAATGTCGTACGCAATATATTTCGGATCTCTGTTTCATTTACATGTTATTTGCTAGCTAGTTTTTGTCATTGAACAGTTTGGTTAGATAACTTTAATCAATGTTACGTAATTCATTATTTGAGGATTACAGGACTCCTAAAAGGGCAGCGTCATTTTAATGAAGGTTTATGCCTTTTGATGAAGATAAATTGGCCTAAGGTGTTTAACTGTAGTCAGGCCAGGGTCCCGTCATCCCGTTGGAAGCGTAGGCGCCGCAATGATGTCGCAATTTCGCGTCGACCTCCGTAGACGCACTTCACGACTCCCGTAACGGTCGCCAAATAAAAAGTCAACCATCTAGGACAGATTACGACCTTTTTATTATTCGACCTTAAAAGAAGTAGAGCTTTGGGTAATTGGGTAATAACTTGTCCGAGTGGTGATTTTAGGGTTTATATCCGTGATTATAGCTCACTGTTAAGATCCACGATCTAATAGCGGAAACGTGAAAGAGCATGATGTGACCTTTTCTTCCAAGTTATATTATCATCATATTAACTTTATCCCGATTAACTGCTTTTTACTTGTTTATACAAAGTTATTGCATATTATTGTTTACCACTAACAAATCTATAGAACCAATTTACGCGAACAACCAACCCAATTTTTTTCCCTGGTTTCAGCTTTGCTTTCATTTAAATAGTTTTGAGTATGTCGTAATATAAATATGCAATAGCTTTGTATATTATACTTCCTAATTAACAACTTTCAAACTTATACATTTAATTAGGTCTTGGTTACACAACACTTAGAAGAATGGCTGAAGCAACTGCTTCAGAAAATTCATCTAAGGATAGAATAGAAAATAAAATACGTCTGTTATGGTGCTCCAAAATGTATGCAACAGTTTGAAACATTTTGCAATTAATGGGAATTAATACGAGCTTATAATGATTCAAACTGTTGTAAACATCTGCTGTGTGAATGAATACCAATATGATTATTTAGCTAGAGAATAATTACTAACCTTTGTTTTTATGGTGTTTTTATGGTTAGCCATTCTTCCAAGGATATAATAGAAAAACTTTACCTCTAATATGTGGATCCAATATACCAGATGTTTACAACTGCTCACTAAACAGTTTGAAACAATTTGCAACATGGGAATTTCTATATGAGTTTTAAATGAACTGTTGCAAACAGTTGTGTAGCACCTGCTGTGTAAGCATCTTATTGGAGCGAGCCCCAATAAGATACTATACATCTAGAGAATAGTAAAACCTTTTCAAGTGATTCACGTCTTTTGTACGTGGCAGGTCATGGCAAGACACACAAGGACGCGGCCAGCGTGCGCGCGACGCATCCCATCCCGGCATCGTGCGGCCTGTACTACTTCGAGGTTCGCATCGTGTCGAAAGGTCGCGACGGGTACATGGGCATCGGCCTGTCCGCGCACGGCGTCAACATGAACCGGCTGCCTGGTAACTAGCCGTAGAAGTAAGGCTGGTAGAATAACTGTAGCGATACAGAGGAATTAAGAACCTGTTTAAGACGAGCTTCTTGTCGGTTCTTCTCGATGCAAGGTCTTCCGCTATAGGTCTTTGTTGGTGGAGGCGTATAGCGACATTGTCAATCGCAAGTGCTTGTAACAACCTAGACCAGGCCTAGACAGAATAAATAAATGTTTGCATACAATCACAGCAATTATCTAGCCCACGTTAAGTTTCATGAAGAACTTGTGTTATGGATACTAGATAACGGATAAACATACTTATATATTTTTGAAGTGAAAACTTCTTTAGCGGCGTTGAGCACTTTTTCTGTAATGGGTATAAAATCTTAAACTCGCGTCAGGACACGTGACCTGATCGAAAAAGCGTAGGACGGATGGAGAATGTTGAGGTGACAGGTTGACTATGGTCTCGGTTGCTTAGCGACAGACTGTTGATAATGTCTTTTACTTGTCTCTTGTTTTATTGTCAATATATATTTTTCGATTCTCTATAATAACTAATGTTTTCTTATATCTTATTACCTAACTTAACGTTCACTTTAATATGGTTTGTCATGTTTGTGTATGATAGCGCAATAAATTAATATTGTATTCTACCACATAAATGATAGTACTTTTATACTGATAAAGCAATTGGTGCAAAATTATTCCCTAACCATTCCAAAATATCAAACATGCTCAACGTTAATAATCAAGTTTTCACTTCTGCCGGCACTCCCGGAGTGCAACCCGTCTTTTTTTTTTTTTTGTAAATACATACTTAATATACGTATTAAACACCCAGACCAAGACAAATAGATATGTTCATGCACACAAATATTTGTCTTGTCCGGGGATCGAACCCGGGACCTCTGGCGCAGAAAGCGGGGTTAGTACCCCTGCGCCAAACAGGTCGTCATAGAGAGAAGAATAGAGAGATTGAATTTGATTTTACGAAATAACACAGCCCTTGACGAGTTTCTTGCCAGTTCTTCTGATTGCAAGGTTTTGCACCGTAGGACTTTGTGAACCGCCTAGCTTCTTTGTGCCTGTAACAACACAAGTGCCTGTAGCTTCCCAGACTGTAAATTATTTGTATATGATATTATTACTGTAATTTTAACGATATCCTAAGATAAATTTGTTGAGTTTAGAATTATCACGTAAGGTGTCAATGCTCGTCTGACTTTCGTTTACATTTATAGATATGGAAAATTAGTACTTTTTTTTAAATAAGACATGTTTCCGGTTATACAAATCTTTGAGAAATGCTTTGAAATGGGACAATTATTAAGGTTTCGGTAGAAGATGTTGTCTTATAAATATGACGTCCCGAAGTCCAATTACTTGAATGAGTTATCCGGGAATTTGAAGGCCCCGGAGACTAGAGGTCCTTCGTCGCATTCCAGGATGGGACAAGCACTCGTACGGGTACCACGGGGACGACGGGCACTCATTCTGTTCTTCCGGCACGGGACAGCCGTACGGGCCGACTTTCACGACGGGCGACGTCATCGGATGTGGCGTCAACCTCGTGGACAATACCTGCTTCTATACCAAGAACGGGCACCATTTGGGGATCGCTTTCAGAGGATTACCGGTAACTTGTTTCTGGATTAATTTATTGTTTGTTATATTATTTTAATGTTTTTTTGCTACCCATCTTTGGTAGCATTCGTTATACTAAATAGTATGATCAAACTTACTGCTGTGGCTCAGGGACCAGAAGTGGGTCTTGGCCTGATGGGAACTATACTAACTGACGGTAGATATTTATTTGTTCACTGTAACTGTATAGTTACTGCCACTATATCTGCGAAAGTAGATAATGCCAAGTGATGTTTATCATATTTTCCTTTGTTTGTGCTTAGTCATATTCCTCTTTCGTTCCCAGCCAAACCTATACCCGACAGTAGGCCTCCAGACTCCAGGCGAGGTGGTAGACGCGAACTTCGGGCAGCAACCCTTCGTGTTTGACATCGACGACATGCTGCGGGAGTTGCGCGCGCGGACGAGGCTCGCCATCGACGAGTTCCCGCTGCCCGACCAGGGCCAGTGGCAACAGGTGCTTCACAGGTACGTTGGTCATGAATAGAATAGTTATGTCGTAGGCCGATCGCGAGCTGCCCGGGCACAATACGATACGTCGCCATTTCTTGATTTGCCTGTCTAAAACCCGTCATAGCTGTTCAAAGCATAACATTTGACGAATCGCCCGTCCACATTTGGGCAAATCGATTCCCGTGGTGTGTGCCCAAATTATTAGCAAATAAAATGTATTGGCACACTTTACTAAGTATAAATACATGATACCTTTAATACATTCCTAAATCTTACAATCCAATGTGTAATCAAATAAAACCCAAAATAAAATCATAGTATCATTAAAATATAACAGATGTTGTGACGCCGCCATCTTGCTCTCACGTAAACATACAACTGACAGTGCGCAAGCACCACAAGCTTCGTGGATTGGAACTACATTACCATCCGCCCAGCCATATCACGATGTGCACAGCCAAAGCCCTGCCATCTATCGATGTGGCCAACTAGTAGTGCATATGGTCAAATAGGTTGTTGTCATCGATCTGCCCAACTTTTTATTGGGCACATCATGAAATAATTGGCCAAATCACGATATATCGTGTACATCGTGACACACCGTGATGTGCCCAGGCAGATCTTGACCGCCCCAATTCAACGATTATCCCCAGTTACATATATACCCTGCCATAACCGTTTGGGGAGTTGGGAGAAAATCAAAAGTTTAGGAGACGTATTTTTGAATCATTCGAATCACTATTCGCATACGGAATCGCAAGACTCGCATGCGAATGCTAATAACCGTATTTTTTAAACTTCAATTCGCATTCGAATCTGCATCTTTTTTTATTCAAACGATAGAAAGTTTGACGTTTACCACCAAATGTCATTTTCAAATTGAAATTGACATGGCGGATAGTTTGATAACTTAAAAACGTTTCGTTTCACGTGATTCAAGTCCGATTCAGTATTGGTTTTTAAAAATCTAAAGAGAGTTGATTTCCGTTTTTTAAATATTCTGCATAAAATTAAATAATGTCAAGGGAGTTTTAGGAAACCGGCAACATCGTATTCGAGTTAATGAAAAATGCGACAATATGGAAAGCGGCGAATTTAAATACTCATGAGAATTTCGTTTGATTCAAAAATACGTCTAAAGCTTGCGAATGAAATGTACAAATTTTACTGTCATATTTGCACCTCGACGAGGCCACATTTGACAAACTGGTTGGGTCTAAGATGTTGTCCGGAAATAATGACTAATAATAATATAGTAATATATTATTATTACTTATTATTTCCGGTATTATTAAGTAGTTATTATTAAGTCGTCAATATGTTCCTTCCGATAGTCGCGGAACACAAAAAACAGGTTAGGCAATTTACGTTTTTTTATGAACGACGGGGAGACTTAGCCTTCATCACATTATTAAGTATTGATAAAGCTGAAGATGGAAGCGAGCAACTCCCGGAATCCTCAATCACTGAGGAATTGGCTACCTTATCTCTAACTGCCGGAACACAACAATGCTGAAAACATTGTTGTTATGGCGTCAGACTTAGATAAGATTGTGGTAGCTAGCCAGGCGGACTTACTACAAGTCCTACCACCAACCAAAAGTTTAGTTGCGAATTTTTTATTTCCACACCAATTTTTAATTTCCAAGTTCAAAATTCGTCGTCATCGTCAATAGACATTTTTATTTTTTGGGGATGTATTTGTTCATTCTCTCGTTATAAGTTAATATTTAATTTGATTATTTTTCTTTTAGAAAAATATTTTTTTTGTTGTTTGCGATACCCTAACGCGGTTCATAGTTTTGGTTTTTTTTTGTTTTGATTTGATTTGACTAGCGATAGCGGTAACTTCTACGTTTGGTACATAATAGTATGGTTCTGATAGCGGATAATGCGTTCTTCTGCAGGATGGTGTCGACGTACCTGGTGCACCACGGATACTGCAGCACGGCGCAGGCCTTCGCTCGCGCCACCGCCATGCCCATCCACGAGGACATCGCCTCCATCAAGAACCGCCAGCGTACGTATCGACTTTGCGCCTCTAATTGTAATAGGAGTAACTCATCTCTATTCAAACGCTATCCGCGTCTCTGCAAGTGTAATAATTTCAAGGCAATTTAAGACGAAAATATATTTAAGGACTGCAGCGAACGATCTAATTCTACGTTCTATTAAGCCCCCGTCACTCGCAATACCTACCGCGATAAGCACCTACAGCGCGCTACAACTTGGAGTTGTAAACCAGTCAGGGCCGCCCCGCACTTGTGAGTACACGCGTGCAGTTCGAAACATAACTTTTACAAAACATTATACTTACTTACAAAATATTACGTAACATTAATTTTAAACACTAACTACACCATGTTTAAAGTTTTCCGACATTATATTTTCAATGGTATACCATTTAAAATTGTTTGTTCGAATTTAGCAACACTGAAGTTTATTAGTAGGTACTTTAGAGATGGTAACAAAATCATACAACATTACATTCAAGTTAAACAATTGCAAATACAAAAAATGCTATATAAAATTGTTTTTATTTATTTTACTTCGCTTGTACAACCCTGACGCTTAAGCTGTGGCGTAGGTAAATTCTGAACACAAAGGAATTGCGCTCTTGTGGGCGTTATAGTAAGGTGCAATTTTGTATGCACCAGATATATTGGAAATTTTGTAGGCTATTAAAATTTCGGCTTTCTTCGAGATCTAAGGAGTGCAACTTCTGTTACTATTATAATATATTCTGTGTTTGTTCTATTTCTATAGAAATACAACGGACGCGCGCCGATTATCGGTGCGTTGTTGCAATGCTTACAATAGGCTATTTGACAATGCGAAAAATAAAGTCTCAATTACTGTTATCAGTATAAATTATGAGTTTAAAAATGGTTTTTTTATTAACGTAAGTTGAAAATAATTATAAATTTATTTAAAAATCTGTAAATAAATATGCATTTTTTTAAACGTTTTGTCACGTGACACAAAACGCTCCTGATTCGTCGAGTTTATTATGACGTCACCTGCTTGTAAACCTCGTTTGACTACGTATGTGGATGATATGCAGAATACAGGCAAGTGACGTTACCGAACCCATTGCAGCTCCATATTGTCAAAGTAGCGTTTTGGCGCGCACTATTTAAGTATTGAATTTTTAATTTGATATTTTTCAGCAAATATGTCACAGAATAAAAAAAAACAACTTTTACTGGGTTCCTTAAACTCCACTACATAATATAAAATGGATTTTCAAAACCTGTCAAATAGCCTATTTGTTTGTATTCTAAAATTGGGTTCGTTCTTGTAACGTGTGTAGTGTTGGTGATGGGTTTGCGGTTACTTAGAGCCTCCGCACGCTGAGCCAGCAGTCGCAACCACTAGTGGCTTCGTCAAGCCACTAGATACGGCCGCTAGTGGCAGAGTGGCGGCGGTCACTAGTCAATGCATAATAGACATAGTCACGTCACTAGTCATTGGCGACTGTGGCCGAGTGTGGGGGGAGGTGAGCTACTGGTGGCAGTGATTGATGGCCGCGTCCAGTGGCTAGTTTAAACCAGTAGTGGCCGCGACTACTAGCTCAATGCAGCTTTTATGGCGGTTGTACCAAAATTCACTTTTCGAATTCGTATAAAGTAAATCATAATTTGACGAGACCGTGGCGCAGTGGTTCGCGCGCTGGGACTGCGATTGTTGAGGTTAAGCAACTTTCGCAAGGGTCGGTCACGGGATGGGTGGCCAAAATTTTACTATCTCGAGCTCCTCCATGCTTCGGAAGGCACGTTAAGCCGTCGGTCCCGGCTGCATCTGCAGTCGTTAAAAGCCCACCAATCCACATTGAGCCCGCGTGGTGGTCATGGCCCATGCTCCTTATCCATCCATAAGGAAGAACAGTGCCCAAGCAGTGGGGACATTAAAAATGGCTGATGACAAAACATATGATATATGTATGGCCCTTGTTTTGTAAAAAAAAAAAATTTTTGTTAATTTTATTCATAATTGTCATAAAAAAATTAATGTTTTTTTTTATTAATAACTGACTTCTAAAATAAATACATCAAAATAAAAAAACAAAAAATTTTTTTTTGATAAAAAAAAAATGTTTTATGATTTTGTATTTTTTGCATTTTTCAATGCTATTTTTATACTTATGGAAAAAATTAACTCGGCCACAAGTGAATTCTCAGACGGGAAACGACTTCACGGTTCACTTGTGGCCGAGTAAATTTTTTCCAATATTTTTCTATTTAAAATTTACCATAAATAATAATGTTTTTGATCAACCGTGCGCAGGGGTGTCGACGCTGGTGCTGGCGGGGCGCGTGGGCGAGGCCATCGGGCTGACGCGGCGGCTGTGGCCCGGCCTGCTGGAGCGCGACCCCGACCTGCTGTTCCTGCTCAAGTGCCGCCAGTTCGTGGAGATGGTCAACGGCTCCGACGCGCAGGTATTCGCAAGGGCACTTTCGCGCACCTCTAGTGGTGGCTCACCACAAACTCTTAGTTTACTAATCTTAGGTACGGCCCCTAATTGTCTAGTTTCAAAATCTATCACAATCCTTTTCAAAGGTATTGTGATTGTGATAGTGATTTATGGAACTGTGTATCTCATAGTCGCAATCCCTTTCGGAACGAATGATGTTTTGAATGACGCTTCATTTGATATTTCTCCATACATTTGAAAGATATTTTCGTGTGTCACTTTGCTTAGAAAGTTCAATTTCATTTATTCAATATCTTTCAAAACACGTCTAGATCACAATCCCTATCAAATGTCAAATAGTGACAACCTGAAGTATGTTAATATCTGTGCCGCACGCCCCGCTCGGATTTGGCAGTGGACTGTATCGTTGCGGAGGGCGAGACGTACGGTGTCGTGAACTGGGTGCTGGGTTGCGAAGTAAAACGCAGAAGAGCTTGTGGTACCAGGAACTAGGAGAGCTTGCTTGCTGTCTCTTTCAGAGTCTTGAGGCGAGAGTGGGACAAGTGATGATCCGTAGTCATAGACACCTGACTCTCACTGAGCTACTTAAAGGCAATACCGTAAGGAGGACCGCGCGCAAGCTCACTAGTTTTCAACTTTATTTATCTCATTTTATCTATGCACATACGACGTTTCTTATCACTAACATTTCCTTATCAGTCACAATATTACATGTTACATATCAAAATATTCTAAAAAATTATTGCTATCAAGTTAAGTTACATTTACAATACTAAGTTCAATACTATTTCTAATCTACCCATAAGTCGTTTTGGGAAATGAGAAAACGCACGAAAAATAGTATAATGAAACAATTCATGAAAATCAAAAAGTTATATAAACATAATCTTAGCTAAGTTTGTGTGAGACTGATGCCTGAAATAAGTAAAAAATACCGGTCAGGCACAGGTCATGAAGTTCCCACCATCTCGGACATTTGAAGCAATCGAAATCAAAAGATGTGATGGTATAAATAGTAGACTTAAAATTATAATTATTATAACTGAACATTTTAGTGATATAGACACATACAATATATATTATTGATGCGTGTTGAATGATTTGCGTGATTTGTGGAATGGGTTTTATTTCACGGGCACAAGAAGATTTTCTGTGTCAGAGTAGGTTCGCTGCTGTAACCATTGAAAAAATGTCTTTTTGCAAGAATATCTTATTTTTTTTATTTTTCAAATCATAAAATATTTATTTCATAAAAACAAGTGGGTATTACAGGGTATGGTTGATTCCCCCTTTCAGTGTAAAAAACACCTGTACCAGAAGTATATAAGTATACTATTGATTATTCTACATGTTTTGTGACATGTTTTTCTGTACTTTATTTTTACTTCAAAAATTAAATATTTTTCTATCGTATTCAATTAAAATCTAACACAGATCTTATTATATATTTTCAGAGATATAGTTTTACATTTTTTTTTTATTATTTTGCTACAGTAAATAAATGACTTTTCAAAAATGACGGGATACGCGATTCGGACAAACTTTGAAGTGTCAAAGAAATCGTCGTCGTCTCAGCCACATAACACCCACTGCTGGGTATAGGCCTCATAGGGGTTTGCCATAATCGCCACGCTTGGCAGGCGGGTTGCAGTATGGCCAAGTTTGTAGGAGACGCTGCTGCCCGTCTCCTGAAGGCTGAGTGCCTTAGACGCCTTTTACGACCCCCACGGGATGAGAGGGGGGAACATCAGTAGTCAACTTCACAGGCCAGTGTATCTGTGAATATACAACGTGCAGAACATTTTGTATGGGGACTTCGTAGTCCTGGCTCTGACAAATCGTTCGGTGTATTTGGGGTATAAAAATGTGGGATATTTTCTAAGCTATGAGATTTTATACAAATGAAACTACAGACTTGTAAATAATTATCGGACTCGCCTTGCTGAACGTGTTAAAAGGCGTTGTCCAAAAATGTATGAAGTTTGGGCCACGTCTGTGTACAGTGTACCAAAAGATAGATAAAGACACGATAAACAGATTTCTATTCAATTGCTTTAAAATAGTTTTGTTTTCTGGAAGGAGCAATAAATATAATGCAAAAACTTATCAAAAATACATCATCGCGGCAGATGTCATTTTGTCACTGTCGCTGTCAGTCAATAGCATTAGAATAGAATTCAATTCAATGACAATGACACTGACAGTTTTTTTGACGTAAAGTTGTCATATTGAACGCCTTATTACGAGTAAAAAATATTGATTTGTTTTTATAAATAACCACATAACCATGCATTATATTGTAACGATGCCATTTCGTTCTAGCCTTATAGATGGATGAAACCTCTATAATGGCTAGAAACTCCGTAGTCTCACTCTATGGTAATCAAATTATATTTTTATCTGTTCTGTCTAAATTCAAATTTTCTCCGTTCCACGTTTCCTTTTCGGCTCATTTTGACGCATTCATACAAAAACCATCTACCTGAACGGTACTATTCTAAAGTTTTGGTAAATAATTTATATTTTTCAATTACATCAGGAACCCGATACACGGGGTAAGCACACCTACTTTTTTACTCGTTATTTAGATTCAGTATTTATAATTTTCTATATCTTTGTATTTTATATTGTTTCAGTTCCTTATTTCCATAAATAAAAAGTCAAGTCTCCTGGAACGATTCTTTTATTTTCGTTTCTTTATTTATTAAACGAGTGCGGCGGTTCCGACGTTCCGGCGACTCTAGTGCTGCCGGACTAGGAGCCCCGTCACACTGGCTCTCCGGCGGGGAATCGAACCCCGGTCTCCCGCGTGACAGGCGGGGATACTGACCACTATACTACCGAAGTATAGTGGTCAGTTATGTATTTTTCTCAGAATAAGTATTTTTTTTTATATCTTTGGGGGTGGTGTACCTACACGTGGCTCATATTGGGACATGTTCTTTAACATAAGTATAAATATGAACGTTGAAATAATATACGAACGTTGCGATATGGTTCGCAGGCGGCGGCGGCGGGCGAGAAGGCGGCGGCGGCAGCGGCGGCGGCGGCGGCAGCGGCGGCGGCGGCGGCAGCGGCGGCGGCGGCGGCGGCGGCGGCCAGCAACGGCGTGGCCACGTCTGTCATCTCACACACCAGCCGCGCCGACCTCAACGGGGAATGTAACTGCTGCACACATATATCTAGATAGAAGAAAACACCGCTTCGAACTGGACACGTATTTTTGAATCACTCGCAATTGAAATTCGCTGTCGCATTGTCGCATTTTTAGTATGACGATGATACATACGATTATCCATGTAATGTAAGGTGTAGGACTCGAATCAAATAACTCGGTAACTCGAGTTGCTTATCTAACCGGTCAACACGAGTTGATTTTGTCCTAGCCCGGTTTGACTCGCTTCGTTGTCGAGTCGCGTACGCAAGCGTCGGCGGCGGTTTGAACGGAACCGCCGCTGACTCGGTTCGATTGGTGTGGTATGTGGTGTGTGGTGTGTGGTGTGTGGATCGCTCGGCTCGCTTCGGCCGTCGTCGCCGGTCGCCGCTCCGTGACCGATCGCCAAACCGAGTTAAGCCGACCGAATCGAGGGAGCCCAAGCCGATACCTAAATCAAGATATTTTTGAAACAACCTTACTCAAAATAGTAATAAAATCGAAGCTAATGTTTAACTCATTTACTTTGCCGTAATTGCCGTTGCGACTTGCTTGCTTGGTTTGGTTAAATATATCAAACACAAACAAAATGCCATCTATCGCACCGGTTCAGTTGAGTTTACGGCGCAAACTCAACTGAACCGGTTTGAACCGGTTTGAACCGAGTTGCAAACCGAATCGGCAATGAAATCAACTCTGTTAACTCGAGTTGAAAAAATTGCGACTCGGCCCATCGCTAGTAAGGTGACGGGACGTTAAATGATACTGGTAATCATGGTAGTAGTCCTATCCTTTAATGTTAGTTAAACATAAGTATTTGTACCTTAACACAAAGGTAGGGCGTGACTAAGGGCAGAGATGCCTAGATGATTAGGGAAGATGTTTTATCGAATATTTATTTATTTATTAACACAAACACAATATCATGACAGGACATATGCCAATTCGATAAAGTGGTCCCTATTGCCTATAACATATAATGATACTTTATGATTTTGTAATTTTTGCATTTTTCAATGCTATTTTTATACTTAGTCACTCGGCCACAAGTGAATTCTCAGACGGGAATCGAACCCGCGACCTTTGGAAATCCGGTCCAATGCTCTAACCGCTGAGCTACCGAGCATTGATGTAACAACGCTGGCCTACAGCGTATTAAAAATATAAAAGTATTGGACAATTTCGACGGTGGTTCCGCAAGTCTCGGTAGCTCAGCGGTTAGAGCATTGGACCGGATTTCCAAAGGCCGCGGATTCGATTCCCGTCTGAGAATTCACTTGTGGCCGAGTTAATTTTTTCCAATATTTTTCTATTTAAAATTTACCATAAATATAATGATACTTTGGAAAATTCACTCAGAGAACATAAAAAAATATCAGTCTTTTGGGAAATTTCGTTGAGTGTGTGCAGAGCGCGCGTGATCGGGGCTTTACTAAGCAAATTAGTCCTGCCTCGTGGTACCATCAGCAGCCGTGGCTGTCGCCTCCTCCCCACATAGTTGTCAGGGGCCTGCAACACCACCTCCTTTAGCAATTCCGGATTTGAAATTTTACCCTGCAATAATTTAAATAAATATACTACAAGTGCCAAGTCCCTTCTAGCCGCCAATGTATTATACCCAACCATACCCAGAACATTTGGGTACATTAACGGATAGTAGGGATACACACCATACAATTTTAAGTACAAATAACGCACAAATTTCTTTTATATTTTCTCCAACATGTTACTATATTTAGTTTCATGTAATTTTTTATTTAGTTTCAATATCATCACGTAATAATCGTATGTGACATATCGATGCCATCATACTACACATTTTTGAATCGCTCGAATACGGTGTTGCCGTTTTCTTAAACTCTATTCACATTATTTCGTTTTACGCAGAATATTTGAAAACCGGAAATTTACTTTCCATAGATTTTCAAAACCGATACTGAATCGGACTTGAATTACGTGAAACGAAACGTTTTTAATTGTCAAACTATCCGTGTCGTTGTCAACATGTCGATGTCAATCTGAAAATGGCATTAAAAACTAAACGTCAAACTTTCTATCGCTCGAATCAAAAGAGAGATATCGGGATTACTCATTGCAGATTCGCATGCGAATTAAATTTTCAAAAATACGGTTTTTAGAATGCGAATGCGACCCTATATGAGAGCGAATCTTGCAATTCCGTATGCGAATAAAAATTAGAATGATTCAAAAATACGTCGCCTGTATGAGAACCTCGCGTATCGAATTTTTCATACCTACGATGACGTCACGAGCGAGATTTAGTGGTGTGTAAATGTTATTGACGAGCTCTTGCAAGAAAGCACTGCAGATTGAATCATTTTCGTTTTTGAGTGACGCATGTCTTCATGCGCTACGTAGAGTGGTACGTACACCGGTTTCAAGGTGTCGCCTACTCTGAGGTCTTGGGTTCGAATCCCGGTAGGCGCAAATGTTTGCAATTGAAGCGAGCCTCTCCCGAAATCCTAATCACTGAGGAACTGAGGATAAGATAACCAGTTCCTCATTGATTGAGGTTCCGGGAGAGGCTCGCTTCCATCTCCAGCCTTATCAATACTTAACATCAGGTATGATGAAAGCTAAGAGTCTCCTCGTCGTTCATAAAAAAAAGCTGGGCAGTGATACGTTATCGAGCTTTGAGTGTCAATACATTGTCGATAAAAAATGTTCACGCTTGGGCCATTGAGCTCCAAAAGAGTAGTTTAAACACTTGTGTTCAGGATTTACCCATTTATGCTAGCTAGAACTACATCATAGTTTAATACAGGGTGTCAAAAGACCCCTACTGAAGCCGTAAATATGCCTAATGTATATCAAATTTAAATAAGAATATGTAAAAATAAGTGATGGGAAACGATTTTTATTTTTTCGTTTTCAAAAAATTGTGTAAATTTTTTCATTGTTGGTGTTTGTCATTGATTTTTAAAAGTTTTGCCTATACTCCAATCATCTTACGAAAGGAATGTTTGTGAACAAATATTTGAGCAATTTTCGTAATTATTTCACATATACGATATTATTTCAGTTAACTAATACTTTGGACAACATAAGTAAGCTATTTATGGAGTGCACAAATTTCTTAAACGTGTAACAAGTAAAGTGGCTGTGACACATCGGACAGACAGACATGACGGATCTATAAGGGTTCCGTTTCTTGCCATTAGGCTACGGAACCCTAAAAAGCACTTTCGAGGTTCAGTATGGTATTGTTTACAAACGTTCTTTCCCTAAAATGGCTGAAATATAGGTACTACTCGACTTTGACTTTGGCCACAACTAGGCAACGATGGACTTACATACACGGTATACACGTTCGTCCATCGATGCCTCTTTTGCTGGCCGCTGCAGTAATGTACTATCCCCCCCCCCCCAGGCGGAGGCGACGCGGACGTGGACATGCCGCCCGCCGCCAACGGCGCGCACGACGGTATGTACCTTACACGCATACACTTACGGCACACACTGCCGTGGCAGACGTACTGTTGAGGTCAAACATGGTAAAACGAAACGGACTTTAGTTAAACGATTTTGATAGTTTTTCTAGTAAAAGTTGATGTACTTCCTTTAATTAGAGACGATACAGATACTAGTTAACGTCATACTACACTCGTCTAACTGCCCACCCGTTGTTTACATACGATATGGTCACTTTGTGATTCTATACATAAAAATGACAATATATTTCTGCAAAGATAGGCCCTATCGCGCAAGTGTCGTCGGCATCGATATCGACTTCATTTGACAGATGGATGTGACATCAAAATCAATATAATTTATTCAGTCTAGGCTGTTACAAGCACTTATGAACGTCAAAGAAGCTACGCCATCGATTCACAAACAGTACGGCGCTGGCGGGAGACCTTGTAACGAGTAGAACCGGCAAGAAACTCGTCAAGGGCTATTTTTTCTCCCTGTTTTATTTTATACAGACTCGTCAAATTGAAAAGTGACCTTAACATATCACTAAGGTCAAAATTACCATCACAAAAAGACAATACTAATTATAATATTACATTTTATGGTTATCCTAACCGTAATCAATTTTCAACTCGCAATGAAGGACTTACATTATAAAATTTCTCGCATTACAAGGTTACTGTACTGCAAGTTGTGACGTACATACAGGTCAATAGTAATTTATTTTAGATGAAAATATTTAAGCTCTAAGCACAACGTTAAGAAGCTACAGTAGACCCATTTTCGCTGTCGGCACCCGTTCACAAGCATGACGCATTGCTTTTAGTCTTTGGTAAGTTATCATTTGTGCCAAAAAGAAGCAGCAATGTGTTACATCCATCTGTCAAATGAAGCCGATTTCGATGCCGACGCCACTTGCGCGGTACGGTTCCTGTATGCTAATGTTTAGGCTAAGCGTTCGATTCTAACTGTCCCATTAGCATTTCGAATGAGTAACCGTGGTACAGATCGAATGTACCTGTCTGCTTTGTCTGGGTTTTAAATAATGCGACGTTTATGATAAAATACTGTGCTTTATGTAGATAAAAAATTACAAGTACAATAATTTTTTTCGTATAAAAAATATGGAAGAAAAATTAGGAGTTGAGAAGAAGTGGCGGTCGTCTGCGCCTGCGGCGCCTTATATTTTCAAAATCAGCGCCGTCTGGTGTTGGTTTGATGTATTATGCAGGCCATGTTATAATGTATGCTGCTTCGTCGGTCGTTGTTGAACCACCGCGGTGATGGCGGCGCTCCTCACATAACCGCTAGATGGCGCGTGAACATCCCGGCGGACCTTGAGAGATCACTCTCAAACAGGCTGTGTCGTGTCGGGCATCGAACCTGGTTCCTCAGTGACTGGTAGTGGACATATTTTGGAAAATGCCCTGTGAATGTCGCCAGTTGCTGTACGAATGATCGCAACCCTGGGTATTCCGTCCTTGCCTGGAATCAGAGATAAAATGCGTCCCAAACGCCACTTGAGCGGCGGTAGGTTATCTTCTTTAATGACAACCAAAGTTCCTGCTTCTAAGTTGTCATTCTTCGTTTGCCATTTAGTGCGCCTTTGTAGTTCCGAAATGTACTCGGTGGACCATCGCTTCCAGAATGATTGTCGTAATTGTTCGACTCGTTGATAGCGGGATAATGAGTGCGTGGGCGTAGTGGTCACGTCTTCCTCTGCTGGAGCGGTCAGCGGCCGGCCAATCATAAAGTGGGCAGGAGTAAGTGGAGTAAAGTCACTGGGATCTGAAGATAAAGGATACATGGGGCGGGAATTCAGGACAGCTTCAATCTGTACTAAAACTGTGCTGAACTCCTCATAAGTCATATGTGCATTTCCTACTACTCGAGTAATATGGTGTTTGCAGGATTTGACCCCAGCCTCCCATAATCCGCCAAAATGAGGTGCGTATGGAGGTATAAACGTGAACTGAATGTGATGATCTGACGCATAATCAATGATAGACTTTGAATATTTTTTTAAAAAGTCTGAAAATTCACGAGCTGTTCCCACAAAGTTTCTACCATGATCGGAAAATATTTGAGAGGGTTTTCCTCTCCGAGAAATAAATCTTTTTAAAGCTGAAATATAACTTTCTGATGACAAACTAGTAACAAGTTCCAAGTGTATGGCACGCGTGGAAAAACATACAAATAGACATATGTAACATTTTTAAAGTTTGGAACCCCTACCTTTTTTATTTAAAATATATAAGGGTCCTGCGTAATCTACCCCACAAGTCTTGAATGGAAAACTTGCAGTTACGCGCTCGACAGGTAAGTTACCCATTATAGGTTTTAATATGTTACCCTTCATACGACTACATTTAACGCATTGGATTCATAATAAAATGATTGCATTTGAGCTTGCTTTATTAATAATTCTAAAGACTTATCTAGTTCGTCTACACTTAACGGCCCCCTTAATCTCTTTTCATTGTTTCTAACCCGTGTGTTATGTATAAACCGCAACATATATGCACACGCTCGCTGTAATCTAGAAAATTTCGAAAATCTATTAAAATTAATTATCTCGACATTTTCAAAATTATTACACAACATATTTGCAGTAGATTGTTTTAATTCAGGTAAATTATTATTTTCTAATGTATCAAACTGGTTTTGTAACCAATCTGCCCCATTTTCACGCAACAAAGTGGGTCCGTTCCACCATAACTCGGATGAATTTAATTCGTTTAAAAATACACCGCGCGAAACTAAATCAGCTGGATTCTGAGATGAGCTAACATGAAGCCAAGTCGAATCGCTTGTTAACTCATTTATCTCAACAACACGATTCTGGACGAAAGTCTTTAACTTGTGTGGAGACATTCGTAACCAGCCGAGAACAATAGTTGAATCTGTCCAATAGACAATCTTATCAAAAGTTAACCGCAATGTTTTTAATATTTTATCACCTAACTTAGCGCCTAACAATGCACCGCATAACTCAAGCCGAGGAATGCTAACCGGTTTCACTGGCGCGACGCGGCTCTTCGAACACAACAACCTAGCTGTGACGTCACCATTGCTACTTTTTGTCCGTATGTAAGCACACGCGCCGTACGCAGTCTCGCTTGCATCCGTAAATACATGAAGTTCAATTTTAAAATAATCACATCCTATGACATGACGAGGTACACGAATATTTTGTAAACATTCTAACGATTTTATAAACTTTTCCCAAAGAATTGATAATTTATCAGGCACTATGTCATCCCAATCTAGTTTACACAACCATAACTTCTGTAATAACGATTTTCCTATAATAATAAACGGACTTAATAAACCGAGTGGGTCGTAAACCTGAGAAACGATTGATAATATTTGACGTTTAGTGATTTTACTATTATTTTCTAAGTTTATCCTAGTTGTGAAATGCAATTCATCACTTTTATTATACCAACCCATACCGAGGGTCTTATTAGAACAGTTTTCATCAAATAATAAACTTTTAGTCTGGTTACTATCTACATTGGAATTAAAAGTAATGTCGGATGTATTAAAAATCCATTTTCTTAATGAAAAACAACCCGATAAACAAGTATCCGATACTCCCCTACATAACTGTGACAACTTAGGAACCGAGTCCGCTTCTATACATATATCGTTTATATACATATTTTCTAGAATAGTGCGTGATACGTCCTCGTCCGAACATTCTAATCCTAATTGTTTAATGCAGCGATTACTAAGATACGGCGCGGACGCAGTGCCGTACGTGACCGTATTAAGGCGGTACACACTGATGGGATCGGATGAATTTTGTCGCCATAAAATTAAATGTAAGTTTCTTTGATCTTCGTGAATCAATATTTGTCTAAACATTTTTTCTATATCGGCACATGCTACAAACTTGTACTGACGAAAACGTAAAATAATAGAAAATAATTCATTTTGTAGTGCCGGACCTATCATCTGAACGTCGTTTAATGACTTACCGGTTGTCGTTTTTTGACTTGCGTTAAAAACTACTCGTAATTTTGTAGTAGTGCTCTGTTCCCTCAGTACACCATGATGCGGTAAAAAATAATAAGGAGACGTATAATTTTCGATTCGCGTCATATGTCCTAAGCTTAAATATTCTTGCATGAAATCACAATACATTTTTTTATATTCTGGTGATTTTTCTAATCTCCGTTCTAACGACAGAAATCGATTCTCAGCTATCTTGTAGCTATCGCCTAACTCATAAAGCGAATCTTTTACTGGAACCCTAACCGAAAAACGACCGCCGTCTACCCGCTTTGTCGTTTCGGAAAATAATTGTTCACAATAGCGTTCTTCGTCTGTCTGGTATTGTTTAGGAGATGTTATTTCTTCTAATTCCCAAAATTTACTTAACTGTTTATTCAATTGAACTGTTTGAATATGATGACATTTTATTTGCTTATTATGTGATTTTAAATGATTATCATAAACGATACCAGATATGACCCAACCTAGCGTAGTATTCTGTAAGTATGGACCCGTATTTAACCGAATTTTACCGTCTATCAATAAGTCCCAAAACACATCTGCACCGATCAATAAATCGATTTGTGACGATTTATAAAATAAGGAATCGGCGAGTTGAATATTATTTGGAATTTCTAACGTATTATAATTTAAGCTGACTGACGGTAGTGCAGTAGTAATATTATTCAAAACTATGCAATTAAAGCGTGTATGAAATTCACCGTTTAATGATTTTAGTTTAACTTCACACGACTCCGTTGAGTGAGTGTGTGCCTGCCCTATACCCGTGATATGAAAAGCGGACTGTATCGATTTAACGTTTAGCTTTTTACGTAAGTTATCTGTAATTAAACAATGTTGGCTACCGCTGTCTAGTAAGGCACGGGCCTTAACGTAGACATTATCGTTGCCTGCTACTTCCACTAAAGCTGTGGATAATAAAACCGTTTCCGATGCGCTTACGATATTACTCACGGTTTCCTTACAACCAATATTAATGCGTGGCTGTTGGGATTCCGTGCAACCAATATTGATGCGTGGCTGCTGAATCGTATGTAACACGGATGACGCGTGGGGTTCGGGGTTCGATTCCGATCGACCTTCCACGACTGACAATAATGCGTTATCGACATTTTGGTGTAATAAGCTGTTGTGCTTTTTATTGCACTGTTTACACGCACTGAAATAACAATCTGAAGAAGAATGTCCTGCACGTAAACAGTTAATACACAATTTTTTATTATTTACGAATTCTAATCTTTTCTGGATTGTAAAGTCTAAAAATAGTGAACACGTATAAAGCGCGTGATTTCCGCTGCACAACGGACATGTGCGGGTAGTATTCTTTGAATTATTTTTTGTTGAAGTGAAACTATGTACCTTTTGTTGAAGAGGTCGTTTAGTAGTTTCTGGAATGATTTTAGTATTAGAAAATGAAAAAGAATTATGCGCTTTAATCATTTCTAAAGTATCTGCTTTATTTCTTAAGAACAAAATAAGATCGTCTAGCTTAAAGTTTTTATTACCATGGGTAATTAAATTATTTTTGTATTGTTCCCATTCTTTCTCAACTACTGAATCTAATTTTGACGTAATTATGTAAATAATGAGCGTGTCCCAATATTCAGTGGGTTCGCCAAGAGTCTTTAATGCGCGTATATTTTTTAAAATGATATCTATTAATTTTCTAATACGGAAAGAAGACTCCTTATTCAAACCTTGCATAGAAAATATTGCTTTTACGTGATTGTGTATTAACAGTTTCGTGTTATTATATCTCTCAAAAAGCAAATCCCAAGCTATTACGTAGTTTTCTGACGAAAATTGAATTGACTTGATTACTTGAGCAGCGTTTCCTATTAGTGAGGAACGTAAATAATGAAATTTCTGTATTTGTTCAAGTTGAGTAGAATTATGAATCATAGAAAGGTAGGTGTCCCTGAACTCTAACCAATTATCGTACGATCCGTCAAAAGAGGGTAGTGAGATCGTAGGAAGCTTTACTAACGATTTTGCGCCACACTTAGACTCGCAAGTAGTTACATCAGAATTACTAAAACGTTTTATCAAAGTATCTACTTCCGCCATGGTATCATAAAAAACATTTTCGAACGATTCTCGCATTTCTAACTGAACTGCAATGTCATCTTCGGACGCCATTGACATTTCAATTGAACTTTGAATATTGTTGAATTCACTGAATAACAATTTTGATAAATCACTACGTAATTTCAATTCCGTTACTTGCTTATCGTTTAAATCGATATTACGGAGCGAGCTCACAAATTTTACGAATAAAGTTAGTCTACCTTTGATCGAACCGCGTTTTTTATTCAATTCTTTGATACTTTCATCTGATTCTACACGTAAATTAGCACTAGGAACAGGAGATTTACTGCGAAAAGTCACGTTTTCAACACTCATTTTGACGAATTATAAAAAGTAGGGTACTCACCAAATTTCTGCCTGTTGAAGAGGCGTACACCAGAATCTAATGATAAAAAGCACAGTTTTAGTACAAATTGAAATGGGATACGACGGTATAGGGAGGAAAAAAGGAACGAATTGGCCAGACCCTTCGTGGTTCCCTCGATGATGCGGCTCGGAGGTCCAATGGTACAGATCGAATGTACCTGTCTGCTTTGTCTGGGTTTTAAATAATGCGACGTTTATGATAAAATACTGTGCTTTATGTAGATAAAAAATTACAAGTACAATAATTTTTTTCGTATAAAAAATATGGAAGAAAAATTAGGAGTTGAGAAGAAGTGGCGGTCGTCTGCGCCTGCGGCGCCTTATATTTTCAAAATCAGCGCCGTCTGGTGTTGGTTTGATGTATTATGCAGGCCATGTTATAATGTATGCTGCTTCGTCGGTCGTTGTTGAACCACCGCGGTGATGGCGGCGCTCCTCACATAACCGCTAGATGGCGCGTGAACAAACCGAAACCATTGAATTTGTCCATAGAGGCAGGACAATGAATGCTTCATCACATTCATACGACATACGATGTGATATTGCTATAAAGTTTGGAAACGATAAGAAATTATTAAGACTGTTTTAAAGTGCTAATTGAACAGCCGAAAGCTTAACCAAAATTTTATCGTACAGTACCTCTATGTTTGAATCACTCGTCGCGTGAGTGGCGAGGCGAACGAGGAGGCGATCACGCGATTAGCGACCTTGCATGCGTAGACATAGCACGCTTTTCGCTTTGCCCCTCCCGCGCTTG
Source organism: Chrysoteuchia culmella (assembly GCA_910589605.1). Taxonomy (NCBI): domain Eukaryota; kingdom Metazoa; phylum Arthropoda; class Insecta; order Lepidoptera; family Crambidae; genus Chrysoteuchia; species Chrysoteuchia culmella. The sequence continues at coordinate 19,770,036 of OU342658.1, read as the reverse complement.
CGTTGGGATGCGGTACTACAGGCGAAAAGCGAAGCTATGTATATGCTGATAAGGTCGCTTTAACGGAATACGGAAACTCAAACGTCGCACGAAAATTAGTAGAATCCTCGAGTCGAGTGAATAAAAAATAGAGCTGATCTTTGCGGAAATAAAATTGTCATTTTTATGTATAGAGTCGCAAAGTGAGCATGTTTGTATGAAAATAACGGGGTGGGCGGTTAGATGTGCCGGTGAGTGTATAAATACATCGCCGAACTATATTCATTGTTTGATTATACAACGCGGTTTTTTAATTACTCGATCAAACTGTTGTTTGAATCAGAACAGCCGATGTTTTTTGTCCGCGTTTTCATTGTTGGTTCATACTTAAACGTGGAAAAATTATAATTACTTAATCACTACTTACTTACTTGTATATGAGACGACGTTTTACCACTTTTGATTGAAATGGACCATACGCTGTTTTGTACGGTGAATTATATCGAAGAAGCGTGAATTTTAATTGGAACCTTGAACTTGGAACAATTATATGATCCCATTCAATGTTTTAATAAAATTGAATTCAGCAGAAAATTCGTTGTTATCTACAACCTATTATGTGCAGAACTAAAAGTAACAACAATTGGGAATTGAAATGAATTTACCACATATAATGAGTTCCTTATGTGTTACGTTCGAACCGTAAACTTTATTCTACTGGAATTATCTTACACACATTTATTATATAACTGTGTACATATTATATTCATTGATTGGCAATATCATAAAAATTATATAATGTTAAAAAGTATTTACTATGAAGTTATATAATTTATTAATTTTATGTAATATTTCGTAAACGTTATGTTTAATGATTATTTATTATTTGCACACCATACCATCCATAATCGATACTTTATTTAACTTATCAACTTTCTTTAGACACATTTTTTATGTTTATCATTATTTTATATTATTTGCCCGTTGCTTTCAGTTTCTGCATGTTTGCATATGATAACTTATTTGGTTTTATTAATATTTGGGCTAGAGTATGTACGGGATATGGTCGTCGTATCGAGTAGCCGGTTGCTTAGTTCGTTTTTAACTTATATTATAGTAACCTAAACTATCAAAGAATGTCATCATTGTGTAGTTAACGATACGACAAGGCTAAGTAAAGCACAGGCGACTGAAACATGAATACCATCTCAAAGTCAAAGACGAAGAAAATATAATTTATTCAGTGTAGGCTGTTACAAGCACTTATGAACGTCAAAGAAGCTACGCCATCGGTTCACAAACCTTTAGGATCAATCAAAATATCAGGAATCATTCTGTGAAAGTTTTACCACGTCAAAACAAGAGGAAGGAATTAATCGGAATGTTTTATAATTTTGGTCTTCGTTTTCATTGCAGACTGATCTGCTTTTTTATATTATTAACAATGTAGCGGTATTCCAGCAACCGCTTCAAAAAGCACACGCAGGGCGAATTTTGCAAGTTTGTCGTTTTTTAAATTATATAAAAGTTAACTTAGTCCATCAGATTAAAGTTATTATTTAATCATGTTCACCTTTATTATTATTTGAGTAAGTTTTTTTTTTACATAAAATGCTATAAAGCTATGCCTTTCCCAGGCTAGCTTTTCATAAGGCCAGCCCGAGTCCCTAAATGATGCTTTATTTTCATGTCTTTGTTTTCTTTAAATATTAGGACTCGATTCGTCAAATATTCGGCTTTGGTTGTATTTGTCTAGTGCCTATGTTCAAGTAAGCCGGACAAATGTACATCTCTCTACTAAGGACCGTTACGCTACCTGATTATTGAGTGTTGGCCTTTTGTCAGTATTCTGCTGTGATCAGGCTGAAGAGAGACTTCATCGAAAGGGGTTTTCTTAAAATACAAATCGTAATAATATATTCAAATGAATAACGATGCAATACTGACTGGTTCCAATTTAATCTGTCAGCATTATCACAATATGATTGTGGGAATTTAACCTTGACTTCTAAACCAGTAGGTTCCTTATCAAGTGCTTAACCAATTCTGCAATAAAATGTCGCTTAAAAATATTAACAACCGAATCATCACATAATTAGATTCAAGCACGAAGGTAATGTTTGCAACAATGATTATACGGCTAATTTGGAGAGTAACGTAAAGTAAGGGCATGCATGCTGGTAGCTACCTCCTAAACTGGGCTTCTTAATCACCGCTCATGGACATTAGCGTCGCAATCACTCGCCAGCACTAGTCGCATATTATGATTTGGTTTTGGTCCGCGTCATCGCTTGCGCAGGGCGTGCTTGCAAGTCGCTGATACGTCTACGATGTACAGTCACGATCAATGTGTAAATACTATACAACCTATACCATTGAAACACAGAATCAAAACCTTCTGTGTCCACAACTTTCATTGAATATTGTAATGTGACAAGGTTGTATAGTGTTAAAAATATAGCTCGTGACAATTCGTACGAAATTCAACTTTGGTACTTCCACATAAGGCATACACAGCGTGTCAAGTATATGTTGAAACGGCTCGTAAACTGGTCAATTATTTGCTTTTAGCTAAAATAGGTTTTGTTGCCAGTTCTTTCAAAATATTCAATCAACTCTATTTAGAACAACTTATGCTTACACGCTGTAGTCGTTATATTTGATCACGTTTTGAATACATCGTTGTCGTATCAGACTTGTATTTGCGCGTACGGTATAAGTTGTCACAGCGACTACGCGGTTGCCGTACTTTGTATCGACATTGGTTGGTGAATCAGTTTGCTTGCTGGATTGCCTTATAAATTATTGTAAAGTAATAGGAAAACGACTAAATGCGTCTGGTAATTTTTTCGATGACTTAAAAATGACGAGTTGACAAATTGACGGATAATATAGACGAGTTTTACGTGAAGCGTAGCTGAATCTAAATTCGAAAATATACAAAGAACTAGCCATTGGTGGCTATGTAATTAGACGAGACAAACGAATTAAGCGCGCTATCTGTTCTTTTTCGTTGAATAAGATAGGTGTGAATCCAAATAATTTCCGAGACGTGCCATCACATTTTGAGATTGATTTTGCAAGTCGAATTTAAGCTCGCGTACTCAAAAGTTCGTATTTATTTTGCGACGTACCAAAGCACTCAGAGGATCAGATGGTTTCAGCGTGTTCGTAACGGCGCTATGTACATAACTTGCGCCGTGCCGGCTAGAATAGAAATGCTCGTGAACACGCGCTACTGCGTCTATGTTTGATTATAATTTAAAAGAGTCAAAAGTGCAGGTGCCGCACAGGAATGACTTACTTACTCAGTTTTGTTACTTTGCATCGGGTTAATAGTAACGTTGCCATTGTTATACACTTCTTTGAAAGCAGTCATTTAAGGAGCGAAATGAGCTTCATGGCATTAAAAAAATCACTTTTATGTGAAACGTGTTTTCAAGAATCCTTTGTGTGAAGTTCATTGGTAACATGTAAGTTATAGCCGTAACACGTCGATTAATTATGTTGATATAGATTTTCGCTCCTTATCGGTCGCAAATTTTAGTTAGACCTTTTCAAACACGTATAGTATAGTAGCAAAATTGCTCAGTACGTAGTCGCTGTGACAGCGGGGGCTAGGGTGGGGCGGAGGGCGATACGCGCGCGTGACGCGCATGTGCGTGCTTGTAGGTGAGGAGCTGCCGCTCGTGAAGGGCATGCCCGGCGTCACCGCCAGCCTGCTCGCGCTCGGGCCCGCGTGTCGTGCTGGTGCCGGTGCGTATATACACTAAGGGGGCGGGGCGGGCACACTATCTCTGCCGATCGGCTCGCGCCACCGCCGGTGCGTATACTATACAGCGTATAGTCTGGCGTCCCACTTGCAGATCCCGCTCGCGTTCGGGTTGCCTCGCGCCGGTGCATATTACACAAACTAGCGGGTTGTGGCGGGACAGGGTGCGGGCCCACAGTGGGGGGTCAGTGCCAGCCTGCTCGCGCTCGGGCCGTGTCTCACCGGTGCGTAAACACTAGCGGGCGGGGCGGGCCCATAGGAGGAGGCGTCATCGCTGGTCTGCTAGCGCTCGGGCCGCGCCGGTATGCATACAAGGGGCGGGGGGCGGGGGGCGTGCCGATCGAGTGAGAACATGTTCTCCGATTAAACACTTTACAGCAGTCCAACGATCGACAACTTGAGCATAATGCTGAAGAGTTGTACAAAGGACGTCAGCAGCTTAAAACTTGGTATAGTACACATATATCCTGTGAAAACATTTTGACTTCATTAAATATACAGTCTACCTTATCTATCATTGTTAAAGTTGCGAGTCGATAAAACAACCTTGCTTAATTTCGTATCGCTGTTTTCTTCTGTGGCGTCTCCCTTATCTACTTCATACTTGCCGTGATCATTACAAATTCTAATTGACTCATATTACCCATTCCTACACCTCGAGTAACTGCCTGGCCTCGTCTAAAGGTGCGTTACAATTGTATTCTTATTTTGCGTATTTAGCGTGACACTGTTGGTTGGTAAGTGGAATTTTATATCACAGTTTGTACCACGGTTTCTCAGCTCAAGTCGACATACATTAGTAGCAATGTTAAACTAACAGTTTGGGCTGAGAAACGAAGTATGCATGTCAAAGTATTGATTTCTTATTGCAACGGTATAACACAGGGAGTACTTTGAGAGTATTGCATGTTTGACTTAAAATGACTTATTAAATAATTACAATGGGACATGCATGGAAGGGTATTGGGGGATAGTCGTTAAAACAATGATTAAAGGGTTTGAGTGGACTTTAAAAAGCCTAGCCCAAGAGGATTCAATGACATGGAAAAATGGAATTTAACTGTTTGAAAATAAGGCCAAGATTGCATTGAAACTATGTTTTGAATGGATTTCCAACCTTATTTTCTTGCGTTTAAAGTAAGTTTTGTCTTTGAAACCTGGTGCTGAATCAGTTTGTTCTGCTCTTGCCCACATAGAAGGCATGTCACGCGGTGTGCAAGTATCGACTTGTATAGCTTTTTCTATATATCATTGCGTAATTTATTATAGTATTGTTATTGTTATATATTAAATCTATTTAATATATAGTTTGTCGGCAAGGAGACTCTAACTCACTGCATGGATGGTTCGGGGCGTTCGGTGTTACCAGTCTGTAAGCACCCAAATGACACAAAATGTAAAAAAAATACATATTGCAATGTAGATCCGAGTGGAAAAAATATTGTTATATATATATTAACAATGCATAAAGCTTTGTTAAAACAAGTACTACATGTCGACCTTTTAGAATTTATACAGACTCTTTTAGCAAAATGAAAAGTAATTTAACATCAGTTTTCGACCGATTTAAAGTTCGAGTGAATAGGATTTTTCTAGGCAAGCTCGCTCTATCTTAGGCCTCTTCTTAATCTAACGATTCAGAACGAGGCCAGTAGTAAGCCTATTTAATGTAAAAAAAAAATACTAATTTTGGTCCTTTTTTACAAGGGACTGTGGATGAAAATACATACTATGTCTATGTATCATTAGAAACAAATAGCTTTATGATAAAAACAAGATGGGTTCTGATGGTTTTATTTATTTTCATCATTCTATCAGGTTAAACCTAATTTCCTAAAAAATATATTTGTAAAATTAATAACAATGCTACAATAACTAATATTGGTAACATCAACTCTTGCCACTTGATTGGCTGTTTAAAATATTTTAATGGGATACTAATTTATGTAGCACTTGCTCACAAGTTTCAATATCCATTAAGCGTCACTTCTTTTGCATTATTATTAAAAGTTTACTTTATTTTTTTACATTTTGCGCCGTCTTACAGCTACAGGCAGAGTGTTTGGTTACCACACCAGTGTGGACTCGTCTTTACACCTTTCTTTTTAACTGGAATACTGTTATACCTAAATTCACCTCTAAGCATTGATAAAGGTATGCAAACCTACTAACAAAACCTTCTGGTAAGCTCCTCTATCAATGCTTTTCTATGTTTCGTATTTATCTTTGAGTTGTGAACGCGTAGTAATGGGTTGTGACGTCACAGATGCGGACGGATGCGGCGCGCGCGCGTCCGTCGAGCGAATGCTCGCGTTCGGTCGCGAACTTTACGCCATGAGTCAGAAACTACAACAGGACCTGTATCATAAATCAATGTTGGAGGTAAGGCAGTTATAATATATTTTGGAAACCTAGCTTTATGTTGAGGCAGGTTTAAGTTTCACCAAAAAATACAAAAATGTTATATGAGCAAAACTATTCTCTCAATATTAACTCAATATTAATTCCAATTTTATTGCTGCTGTTGTCAGAACGTAGGTTATTGCAATTTTAATGAGAAAATCAGAGAATAGAGGACACGCCTATGCTTGCAGCGTACGCGTAATGCAAGGCAGAATGTTTCATTTTATTTTTATAAATGTCGCCAGTGTGCACCCGCTATGCTATAAGAGTATCTCTTTTAGCCTGGAGGCTTCCTAAAAGTCTAGAATCTTCCTTCAAGAGATTTTAGTTCTTCCAGACGAGTTATATGTCGACCCAGGTGGATACTGCGTCTATGAATTAGGTTTGACTTAAGTCCAAAGTTGACATATCTTAAATCTTATATAAGATTTAAAACTTTCGCGTTCCATTATAATTATAAATTAAAACAACGGGACTAAAACGCGTTATTTTTTTTTGTTATGTATTACAACTATGTACTTACTGCTTGACGTTTTGGCTATGTTGCAATAGCCGTGGTCACAAGCAGACTGGCGGTGCGCGGCTTCGTCTGTTCGGCCGGGCTTGGAGATCTTCAGACACATTCAAATTATTTATTTTTATTGTCTTTAAAGGTGTTCTAACGACACACAACACTTACAGTATCGGGGTTTGTTTTAAACGATAAAACTCGCGGCTTACACTTGTTAATCACTGGATTCCATGCTAATGACAATTTAAATCCGTCTTTCCGATTGAAATTTTTGTACTTCTTGATTTAAGTTCGCTCTACCGCTTCTACCATCCTAGTATGATAACGACGATCGGTGAGAGGATTTTATCATCATGTAACTCCATCCAATGATTAATTCCAGCTTCTAAAAGTTGTTCAGCTACCGCGGATTTACTCGTCTGTCGATTTTTAACAGCTACGATATGTTCTTTGACACGTTCTGCGATGGTCCGCCTTGTATGTCCAATGTATGAACTACCACAGCTACAATCGATTTTATATACACCCAAAGGTGTTACGTCCTTTGGCGATCGCAGTTGCTTAGAAATTTGACTTGTCTGCTTGTGACCACGGCTATTGCAACATAGCCGAAACGTCAAGCTGTAAGTACATAGTTGTACTACATAACAAATGTCGCGTTTTAGTCCCGTTGTTTTAATTTATAATCTTTAATCTTGTTGTTGTGTTCTATAGAACGCGTTCAGCTTGCTAGCGTACAGCAATCCCTGGGATAGCCCTGTGGGCTGGCAGCTGGAGCCCGTCAGAAGGGAGTACGTCTCCGAGGCGCTCAACTCGGCCATATTAGGTGAGTCATCGGGTATCAGATTGGACTTTAATTGTGCGGAATGTAACCGTGCAAACGCACTGCGGAAACATTTAAGTTCTGAATGACATGTTGTAAATAATAATGCGGCTTCCGAGGATATCCAAAGACACTCGATAGGACCATGTACATATTGCATTTTTTTCAGCGTCTGCATTATGCTTAGTCATTATATTTAGAAATGAGAAAAAAAGATGTGTTATACAGGCCATACACCATCAATTTCACCGTCAAGTTTGCAGCGGACTTGATGCGGCGTCCAGTAAACTTGATGGTGTATGGCTATGGGTAGTAAACTTGTCATGCACACCCATAGCCATGCACCGTCAAGTTTACTGGACGCCGCACCAAGTCCGCTGCAAACTTGACGGTGAAATTGATGGTGTATGGCCTGCATTACCTAACCCGTGTTAGAATTTAAAACCAAGTGAAACATATCACATATCTCTATCGCTCAGCGTTCATTTTACATGACGCCAGGTATACTTTGAATGTAATTTAAACGAGCATTCGCACTGCGAAACATGACAAGTATTTTATGTTTTTTTGCATTTTTCAATGCTATTTTTATACTTATGATAAATGTTAAATAGAATATAATTGGAAAAAATATTTGTGGTCGAGTTGATTTTTTCCAATATTATATACTATATCGGATGTTGCATCTTAACCGATCTTTAAACATCTGAAAAGATGTTTCTTTCAATTCAAGGATATTCCAAGCATTGATATATACCGTGCAATTTTTTTATTGACCCAAGCTTAAGGGGAAGGTCATGTTAAGTGTTTAGAATAAAATGAATAAGGAATTTTATTTTTTTAAAATATTTTTATTTTTTAATAATTTTTATTTTTATATTTTATCGACAATCATTCGGATATAATACCCAAACAACACCAAAAATGAAAAAAAAAAGACGGGTTGCACTCCGGGAGTGCCGGCAGAAGTGAAAACTTGATTATTAACGTTGAGCATGTTTGATATTTTGGAATGGTTAGGGAATAATTTTGCACCAATTGCTTTATCAGTATAAAAGTACTATCATTTATGTGGTAGAATACAATATTCATTTATTGCGCTATCGTACACAAACATGACAAACCATATTAAAGTGAACGTTAAGTTAGGTAATAAGATATAAGAAAACATTAGTTATTATAGAGAATCGAAAAATATATATTGACAATAAAACAAGAGACAAGTAAAAGACATTATCAACAGTCTGTCGCTAAGCAACCGAGACCATAGTCAACCTGTCACCTCAACATTCTCCATCCGTCCTACGCTTTTTCGATCAGGTCACGTGTCCTGACGCGAGTTTAAGATTTTATACCCATTACAGAAAAAGTGCTTAACGCCGCTAAAGAAGTTTTCACTTCAATAAAAGCAAAAAAGAAATTAAATAAGTAAAAATACTAAAACAGCTGATCGCCGGCACGGTAGGTGCTCGCGCGGTCACTAGCCCGCGACGCGACCTGTGTCGACCCCGCACAACCACACGCTCGCATGTGCCTTCTGACTATCGATCCATTTCTACAACTGAGACGAACCCCGTAAAGTTCAAACGTTTGTTTATAAAATAAATTTTATAAAAAAAAACCTGAATGTAAGTACTTACTAGCAGCTAACCTGGTGTTTAAGGTAAATAAACAGTGTATGTAAACTGTCCATCAATTTCGGCATTATTCTCAAAATCCTATTTTTTTTTTATTTACTCTTGATGTGCTTAGAAGTTGCGCACAGGAATCTGGGATGCATACAAGCAAGCGCCAGCGACGGACGCGAGTAGGTACATAAATCGTATCGTGCCGCTCCGTTTTTTAGCAATTCTTCCGCTCAAATGGTACACCTACAGACTATTGTAACATTTAATAAATACATTTCGCCCTTTTTTACTATAAACTAATAGTACCTAGGCAGGCAGCTGCGATACTGAAATAAAATTACTGTTACGGATTAAAATGCTCACAAGTTTATAATACATTTAAATAGCAAATTGGTGTTTTAGAGTTTGGATACATGTTTTTAATCAAAGTAATAATAAAAGACTATTCAACGATTTGCATAAACGCTGAGCCTACCCTTCAATAGCTATGTGACACGTCGTCTGATACTTCTTTTTGAGTTTATTAAACATTACTATACTACGCTTATTGTTATTTCATAAAATAACAAAAACCTGGATTATTTAGTAGTAGTTTAAAAGTAAGATTTAAATAAACCCAAAGACATACAAAACGAATAATCTAGCATACCCAGTGCTAGCGCTCCCGCGCATAAATGCCTGCCGCCAGAATTGTTGTCTAAATTGACGGTTCACAAATACCTGATGAGTGTGGTTGAGACTTGCGCTTGTGTGTACAAAATTCGAATAAACTGACATGCTTAATAAATAATAAATTTGAACGGAAATTTGAATTTGGAACTTAGCAGCAAGTAACTTTCATAACAAAATTATTTGTTATGAAAGCCCAGAGCCCGTATATTACCCACGTAGCTGTTTGAGGGTGGGTCCAAAACTAGCTTCATCCTATTAAATAAAAAGGATGGGTCCAGAATTGGCACCATCCTTCCAAGGAATAATTTAAATAAGTTTAATTTAATTTGAATTCATCAACAAAGATAGGTACAGCATTTAAACACACTGTTTTTTTTAAACACAACGCGATTAATTACTTAAATAATGTTTTATTTCAATAATGGTACGCACAAAAAAAATATAAGTAAGATGCATTCATGTTCTCTTCTAAAAGTCATAGCGAAATTAAAACTTTCAATCGTTAATCATAAATCATAATGCAGTGTAGGTGTACTGATTCTTTGCGTTTTGCCGGTGCGCCTGCCGAAAGGCGGCACGGGGCGGCGGCATGACTTTGTGTCAAAGTACCACAGTGATCAAAAATGACCGTTCTAATAAGGGTGCATACATACTTTTCGATGAACTGTGTAAATTCTGTAATTAACTTTACTTACTAAAGTTCAATCTCGAAAATAAAATAATTTATTGAAAGACATTATTAGACACAAGCGGCCGCCCGCGGTTTCATCTGCATCGTTTTCGTTCCCGTGCAAATATCGGGATAAAAAGTATCCTATGTTCTACTACTATCTCTGTGCCAAATTTTACTTTTGTTACTCTTTCACGCTACAAGAAATCTTAGCGTGAAAGAGTAAAAAACCAACAAACTGACATACTTTTGCATTTATAATATTAGTAGGATTTAAGCAAAAGTTTTTGTTGCTCAATTTGCAATTTGCAGACCATTATCCAAAGTCGGACTAGAGACAAAGAATACTTTCCCCCATTGAAACAGAACCACGTGGACACAGCCACTGGATGAAATATCTAATAATAATAATTTTCGTTTAAAAAAACATGTGAGTATATCGCAATGCTATCTGCATTTAGTCAATTTTTGATAGTTGTTTTTTTACTTTTCTTAGGTACCTATTTTACTTATCACTATCCGGCTATCCGCCCTAGAGAATCATAGTTAAACAAAACAACTCTGCCCCTAAAAGTTAATTTCTATTCGTAGTAAGCAATTATTTTTTTACTGATAATAAAAAATACTTTGTTGATTTGATATCTATTCAATTCGATATGAGTTGAATGAACAGTGCGGGCCAAAACTTAAGATGTACTTAGTGTGAACTAGGCCTAAAGCACAGAATAAAAATAATTATATCGCGCTCTGATTTTATTTATTCAGTTTGCATTTGCATGTTACTCTTGCTTGTCGCGCGCGTTTGCAAACATAAACATGCCTCGTCGGTATACCAACCAGGAGTACCTGGAGATGGTCATTTGTTATCGGGAAAGCAATGAAGTGCTTAGAGTGCACCTCTATCATGAAAGGTTTGGTTTGGTGTACAAGTCGAGCATCGCACAATTTTGAGAGCTGTTTAATTATTTCGTGTTTTAACTACTTATTTCAAGATAACCTAAGAATTCTAAAATGATAACGTTATTCAGGGAAAAAAAGTAATGATTTAGTTATTATTGCATTAGTTCGTCATTCCAAAGCCTGTTAAGTGTGATGGAAAGTTATCACCTTTCTAGTGTTATTAATGAAAGTGTTGAAGGAGACTCGTTCGACATTAAGTATGTAAGTATTTAAAATGAACCTACACAGTTTAGATTTTAAATTGGTATTTCTATTTTATCTCGAAAGTCGTTTGTAATTATTAAATTTTTTGCTGATGTTGGTTTAAGATAAAACGCAACTTTCCCGCGTAAGTAACGTAGGTAGGCAGTGAAATCGTTAAGTTAGAAGTTGCAAACAGTGGTTTTGTTTGACTATTTGTTGACTATTTGGGTTACGTTTTAATAAGTATCCGAAAAATCAACGATTACATTGTTTTGACAAAATAAAAAATTGGTAATAACTTTCCGAGAAAATAACAGTAGGTAGTACGGTTGGTACTGTGATGTGACCGTAATCGTAAGTTGGTTTTATCTACAGACGTTTATTTATTCATTAACTCGTTTGAAAAATTCTTTCATTTTGCTTGTCTCGTCTCAGTTGTTGAAATGGATCGGTAATCAGATATATCAGATCATAGGAGAGCGTGTGGTTGTGCTAGGTCAACACAGGTCGCGCCGTGAGCTAATGACCGCTCGCGCACCTACCGCGTCGGCGATCAGCTGTTTTAGTATTTTTACTTATTTAATTTATTTTTGCTTTTATTTTTTTATTTTTGCCTTTGTTTGGGTTTTATATCCGAATGATTGACGATAAGTTATAAAAACAAAAGTTATTAAAAAATAAAAGTATTTTTAAAAAATAAAATTCCTTATTCATTTTATTCTTAACACTTAACATGACCTTCCCCTTAAGCTTGGGTCAATAAAAAAATTGCACGGTATATAGCGTGGTCTGGCGCTGGCCTACAGCGTGTTAAACATATTAAAGTATTGGAGAATTTCGACTGTAGTCCGCAAGTCTCGGTAGCTCAGTAGTTTAGAGAATTCGACCGGATTTTCAAAGGTCGCGGGTACGAGTCCCATCTGAGAATTCACTCGTGGCCTAGTTGATTTTACCAATATTTATCTATTTAAAATTTATCATAAGTATGACAAGGGTTATGCGGCCTCTGATTTTTTTATATATTTTTTATTAACGACGGAGAGTCTCTTAGCCTTCATCATACCTGATGTTAAGTATGGATAATGCTGAAGATGAAAGCGAGCCTCTTTCGGAATCCTCAATCATTGAGGAACTGGCTATCTTATCTCTAACTGCCGCGTCGGAACACAACAATGCTGAAAACATGGCGTCAGACTAGATAAAATGGCAAATGGATAATTGCAGTATTTGTCACGTCCTATCGAGTGTGTTCGGGTGAACCGGCACTCACATCGAATTCGTCGCTACAGAATCGCAAGGCATGCAATGGCGGTCGCCCGTCGAGGAGTGCGTGGCGCATTCCCGCTCGCTGCTGCAGCGCATGGCGGCGGCCGGGCTGGGCGCGTGCGCCTTCGCCGACCTGCCCGCGCTGCTGCGCCGCTGACCCGCCCGCCGCCATCGCCGCCAGCGCCGCCAGCGCCGCCACCCGCGCCGCCACCCGCGCAAATGACTGATCCGAATCCAAACCTGCCGATGTCAATATACTTGGAAAACAAAAGTGTTCGACAAAGTACGCGACTCTCTTCCGAATTAAAATCTGCTGATAGTAAAATAATATACTCGGAAAACGAGTCCGATAAAAACAAAAAGTGCGCCTTTGATCCGAAATAAAATTTAATAAAACTAAAAACATACCGCTAATAAAAATAAATCTAAAAAAAACAAAGATGTTAACGATTTCTTTAAGTCCAAAAACACAAGGGCAAGACTTTGTTTCGAATTCAAATCTCTACTCGGGATACAAAAATTGAATAATAAATCACCCTACTAATATAATTAGCTTTGTGTCGGCGCGTGAGCGTTCGCAGACCTTCACGCGTTACTGCGCCGCAAACCCGCCCGCGCTCGTCTGATCGAATCAAATCTTTTAATTTACGTGGAAGAAGCATGAATTCGAAATCAAAAGATCGCGACTTTGTCCTCCCATTTGATTGATATACCTCATTTTCATTTCATTACCCCCTGGGTTGGAAAACAGAAGTGTGCGAATTTGTTCAGAATAAAAATTTTGGTAATTCATCCGGCCGGCGCGGCGCGTTGGTTCGCTAAATTACTAGTGCACGACTTGTTCCGAATTAACTTTTGCTAATAATTAACTCCGGAAAACAAATGTACTTTGTTTCGTATGCTTTATAAACAAAACTGCGTCGCCTCTCGCCCTAAAATGTACAGTTAGAAATTTTAGGCGCTAAATCTACACGCTATGACTGAAGGACCACAAAATTTTGGTGAAACTAAACATCGACATATTCTATATCTAATAAATTGTAATAAAGCCATATCAAAAGAACTTGGTTCGAAGCGCCGACTTTAGTGCATACGTAGTGTGTTAGAAGAAATAAAATGTACAGAAATTACAACACTTCAAGTTCCTTCTAAAGTGCTCGACTTTGAAAATTAAAAGCAAAACTGCGTTTCCTGATAATGCAATAGTTTCAATTACCAAATAATCTTTCTTCCGCGAATAAAATTACCTTCTCGATTCAAATATTCACGATTCGCCAAAATGAAAAATATATTATCATATATTTGAAGTGAGCTTAATTTTTTTCAAATTGAAGTAACATAACAAACTGTTATGTAAATAGGAATATGAAATAAATAAATGACTAAAAAGATAAAACAAAAGTAAACATGAGATAAAACGGACAAAGTTTTAGGAGCTTCTAGCTTAAAGATTCAACGAAAAAAATATCAGCTTTACGTAAATAATCTCGCGAATTAGATTATTGACTAAACGAGTATCTGTACAGAGAGTTCGGGAGCTGGGCGGTCTGGTGTGCAATATCGTACTAAAACGAGTGGTGACCTCAAACAATGTAAATAATAATCAATTTTGAAGCTATAATGTAACGCACATCGGATGCCTTATCGATCAGCCACGACCATTTCACGGCGCCCTTCGCACTACTGCGAGCGAACGAGCAACTATGGACCGCGAACGTACGAGCGTCGTTGCGGCGAATGCTCTGCTCGAGCGAGCGGAGCGAGCAGTTAGCGGCGTGCTTCGCTTCGAGTGAAGGCCGAACGCGGGCCGCGTTGCGTTACTTTTGTGATAATACCCTGTTGTTTTGACTTTGAACCCCCGATCCCTCATTTCATTTATAATTATTTAATAATTAATAATGGTAATTCTTACATTCGTTTAACATATTTACACGTACTTACTTTCCTAAAGTTTATTTATTAGTATCGTAGTAGACGCGCCAGGTGGCTATTAATTTTACGAGTCAAAACTGCAAGGTGTGAATAATTATAATTGTGCGTTGTAATGTCGAATAAGCCGAGCGCGCCTGCGTTCCATTAAATCAATGTTTTTCTAAGCCTAGTGTGTGTAAGATTTTTTTATACGGACGTGTCTGGTTCTTGACGTCTAGTCAGGCCTTATATTTATGAAGTGAGTCGATGTATATTGCGATGATACGATGATATATAAAGTGTGCTCCGCGAACGGACGGAACTGTGACGTAATACGTCTTGGGGACTTTCGATAGTAGTCAGTGTGCCGAGATTGACTCTCGAATCGAGTGTGTATATTGTCTGCGTATATACTATAGATATATTATAGAGATATAAATAATATTGTAACGAATGGGGCACTGCACGCGTTGTGATACAATCGATCTGCTGCCTTAGTTTATGTTATGCAATACTTCAGAGTTCGTTGTGTCAAAACCGACGGATAGCGCTATCGAGTGACGCTTCACTGGTACATACAATTTTATATTCAGCCAAAACTAGTAAATTTTTTTTTTTTTAATTCGGTTTGAAGAGCTCCTTAGTGTTGTCCGGCAATATTTAATTGAATCGAGTACTAGTGCATTGGTGGGAGACTGCGTCGGTGCCCGCAGATTAACATAGAACTATGGATATTGAGAGGTAGTACCAAACGTCGCCGCTGCATTTGTGCTCGTAGGACCAATAGTACAAGTACTACAGAGTACAAGTACTTCAAGTACTGCTAGTACTAATAAGATTTGAAGCCAACCTCTTGCATAGTCATAATTCATAATGTGTACAATCGCAGATATTCCCGGTAGTCCACATACCGCGCAAAATACCTTGAACGGCTTTCAGTGGATGACGTTGTAAGCCTATGCGATTGACCAAAACGAGAGCACGCAAATATCGCCTTAAGGGGGTCCACCGGGAAATTCCGCGCTGTACATCTAATCTGCTAGGAAACCTTACTTTATGTTTGTATAGAGTTACAAGTATAGTGTAGTTGGTATGTGTTGCTTGAAACAATATTCAAAAGAACAGTGTCAAATTATTTTAGGTTTCTCAAAGTTTATTGTTGGTGAACTGTATGACCTTAAAATATAATAAAAAAAAGTTTTTCTTTGTGTTATATTATTATGCCTATCAGTTAACTTTTAACATAATACATACTAATAAAGAAATGGTATCTCTCAAAAGGAAGAAGTTGGTTTCAGGTACGTTCAACTCATCTATTCATCTTCATCAATCAATTTCCAACTTAACGTAAAACTGGTATTTCCCATTTAGTAAAACACTGCTGATTGTCTGCACATAACAACACGAAATGATTCAAAATCGCACCAACGAAAACGGAATACTTTGTTTAAAATATATAAATTAAAATAAACAAAACACCCGCCTGCTTCAAAAAACAAGCCAACTGAAATTATGGAAACAAGATCAATTATAAAAATATTTTGTTGAACATAATAACATGTAGTCGAAGGCATGGCATTGAATGATTCGACTTATTATCTATACTAATATTATAAAGCTGAAGAGTTTGTTTGTTTGAACGTGCTAATCTCAGGAACTACTGGACCGATTTAGAAAATTCTTAGACCATTAGAAAGCTACTTTTCTCCTGAGTGACATAGGCTATATTTTATCCCGATATTCCCACGGGAACGGGCACCACGCGAGTAAAACCGCGAGGATCCGCTAGTTAAATTATATGCCTCTGACTGCGTGTCTGATTTTGTCTGACAAAATATTTTTATATTTGCCTTTTATAATTGATCTTTTTTCCATCTTTTCAGTTAGCTTGTTATTTAAAGCATGAGGGTTTTTTAGTTTTCAAAATTTATACATTTTAAATTTATATATTTTTATTTATTTATTGGTCATGATATACCTTTTTAAAATCCTAAAGATCAGCCCTTTAATTTGATACCCATATTGAAGTATTCTAAATATATTTTATCTATTACTTCAAATAAGAGCACCTTCCAGCCGCCATGTTGATTTTTCTTTATTATTTTGATATACCCAGTGTCACTCTCACAGTAAATACGAATCTAACGACACCTCTCTTGCTAAAATCCATCGAGCCGTTCAGGCCGCAGAGCGTGCCTAACAATAATACATACATACTCTCGAAAAACATAAACCTTCTGCCGCAGACGGGTAAAAATGCTTCTTTAGAAAATAAAAAATTGCTCAATCTAATAATTCGATAGTGAGATTTAGACGGCAACTACCATTTGTTTTCGAACGCTGTTAGACTCAGATGGCAATAATGTTGTGAACGAATGTGACGCGAGTACCAATGCAGAGGTGGCGCAGAGGCGTTGGGAGGGTCTAACGATAATAATTGGCGATGATTTTTTCTACAAATAGCGCTACAATGTTATGTGAAATATACTTTAGACGATAAGTAATTTATGGGGTAGAGGTTAGTTCTTGACGAACGAGTTACGTAGCTTATAAAATTAAAAATCTAAGCACCGTTCATTATATTTCGTGGCGTGATTGAAGCAGCTTTTCATAATAAGCTTTTGTAGTGTAAGAATATCTACTGTCGTCTGAAGTATATCTGTGTTGTGTCGGATCAGTGTGACTGCGCCTACCGCTGACGCCTCGAGTACCCGCTGCTTCTACCGCCAACTCCATTCTCTATTCGCACTCGAATAGTTTTAGGCGAGAGCGGATCGAGTTTGCGGTCTATGGTAGCGCCGCTGTACTTTCTGTAAAGATGATGATTCTACAATATTGTTCTTATATTGTATTGTTTTCTTTTTTTAATAATATATTGTGTTTAAACAGCAGTGTTTTGTTTTATTTCTAAGGGGTAATGGATTTCCTGGTTTTCCTTTACATTACAGTGGAATGTGTTTAGAGCCCCCTCAGTACTGAATCATAGACACCTTAAAAAGGCAGTAGGATAGGCTACCAGTTATTTAACATAGTCTAGGGCCTAGACAAGAGTCTAGGCAATCCGGTTGAGGCCACTGTAAGCTCCGGTTGTAGCTATTTCAATTTAATGTTTATTTATATAGCGACAAGCAAATATTGATAAATAAAGTGACTCAACGGTCTAACTCGGGGCTTAAAAATCAAGACTAATTTTAATTTTTTAAATTACTTCGTACTTTGTACAAGCCAGCTCCCCAGTAGGGGGAGGGATCGATGTCCCACCAACTAGTTTAGAAATAATATTGATTTCTACTAGTACCGCACTGTTCTTGCGGAATTCGTCCCAGACTGGTAATTCCTCCTCAGGGTTCTTTTTATTTAAACGATTTAAAAAAAGAGGACTTGAAAATAAGAAATAAGAAAACTTATTGACTTATGAGACTTATTATTAGGACTATATTATTAGGAGCAATAAATAATGTAAGAAACTCCTAATTAGGATATTTAGGATTTAACTTACTCAATCCGGATACGGAACTAAACTACCTACTTTCACATTGTAATAAGGAATCCTAATGCCAAAACTAACGAAGACACTTAATTTAGAATATTAATAACAGTCCTCAACTCTACTACGATCTATGACACTATAATATTTATTTAGAGTATTTGCTATGAGCGATCGTCATCGTGGCCGTAGCCCGAATCCTCGAACCTTCTCCCTTCACCGTCTGTTCCTCGCCACCCTTACCTCCTTCAATATATTTTTTGTTTCCCACCATACGACCATGTGACGACCTGTTTGGCGCAGAGGTACTAACCCCGCCTTCTGCGCCAGAGGTCCCGGGTTCGATCCCCGGACAAGACAAATATTTGTGTGCATGAACATGTCTATTTGTCTTGGTCTGGGTGTTTAATATGTATATTAAGTATGTATTTACAAAAAAAAGTATATATGTATGTTTATCCGTTATCTAGTATCCATAACACAAGTTCTTCATGAAACTTAACGTGGGACTAGATAATTGGTGTGATTGTATGCGAATATTTATTTATTTATATTTCTTAGAATAAAAAGCTATTGACACTGATAAGTTTAAACATGCTGTTGGTCCTCAACACAGTTCCCTTTGACACAAGGTTTAGATATTGATAAAAAACGTGGGAAAAACGTTAGTGTCACGAATTCCGTTATTTATTATTGTTTTAAGTGAATCTTTACTCAATAGGAGTCTGCAAGTGGCAACATATTTTGTTATTTTTACTGCTCCACTTTATGTGGAGATCAATGTATCAACTAAATATAATCTATGAAACCCTTAAAATATTCGTCAGTGCTAGTGGTCATTTTCATTTCAAGATTAATGTAGTGTTAAATATTTTTTTTAAATTTCCCTCATAGCGTCACAAAGGTTTTTAAAGCCACACCCGGGGCCGTTGTTGCCGCAATTTTATTTATTTATTTTATAAAGTTACAAATGATAAATTATTACATAATCTCGCAAAACCTAACAAGAGGTTTGTCTGCGAGTTGGAAAATTAAGCAGTAACAATTGTAAGTACTAATCAAATATTAAAACATTTATACAGTTATATGGGGTCGTCTATTATATATTTTTAGATCTTAACCATAACTATAAATATGCAAGTAAAATTATTTTTAATGCATTTTTTTATATAATGATTACAAACTTTGAGATTCGGAGACAACCAACTTGAATTAATCTAAGTTACCTTAGCGGCCGAACTCAAGTCGTTAGAATTGATGATTACACTAGCAGTGCCTTGTCTATTGATGAAAGAGTTAAATGCAGCAACGAGTTCGCATTACAGTGCCGATGCATCAAATTCCCCGAGTACTACAAAAATCTATTTATTTGCGAGAAGAAATAATTTTTCTACTGGCTAAAAGCCAAAGCCGATTCCTACCTAATGTGGGAATATACAATAAGGGTGCTAGAATTTACTACAGACTAATCGACACAGAGGTCAGCAAAGACAAAGTAAAAACTCACTGTGAGGAACACAGTTGCAAAAGACCAATGCGCCAAAATCACAAAAAAGGTCGCGAACTTGCGAACATATTTTATGTGTTCGCAGTCGCGAACAGCACACCGCCTAACCTTACTTTTAAACATTGTTCATGCAAGCAAAATTCAAATCTGGGCCAATGCTTCTTAGTGTCAGGATCTGTCAATAATCAACAGCCGAGTAACCGGCAACTGTTTTATTACTTGTGAGGTTAATTCGTCCATGGTGAGATTCTATTGGGGGACATACCGTCAGATACGAAGAGTTCACATTTATTGAAATTTAGACAAACCAATAGTCGACAAAGAGGTTGTACCTATTTTCTTTGTTTGGACTGGGGTTATTTATTAAACTGACGGTGACGGTCACCTTCAGTTCAATAAATAACCCCATTTCTGACGGTAAGTATGTCCCCCATTAGAATCTCACAAGTAATAAAACAGTTTGAATCCATAGCTCCTAATATATCAGTACAAACAAAGGCGTCTCTAACGCTATTGGGGGCCCTTTGTTTGAGGAGGCAATCCCCTATTCCATTATTAGTAAATTCCAAATTAGACAATTTCAGCAAATTTGCATCTCGGCTGTAAAAAGCTATGTGTGGCTTAGCTTTTTACATTCTTCGGCTTTGCCTTTTCACTCCAAAATTCTTGTATATCTTACGCTGTTCCCCTCTTTGGAAGTTCCCCTTGATCACTAAATCTATTGATGCGGTATTACAAAGTACAATTTGCAAAATCCTAAACTTACAACTTGAAGATCGCCATTGGGAGCAAGCCACTCTTCCAATTAAATATGGCGGGCTGGGCCTACGCACAACCTTTATAGTGTCGCACTCCCTGCCTTCCTCCTGTCCTCCACTTACAGCACCGTATTCTGACTCATCAGCGAGTTATTAAACTGCCCTACATTCTTATAACTTTTTAATTTTGCATTTTACAATGCTATTTTTATGTGATACATATTAAACAAGAAAATATACTAGAAAAAAGCAACTAGTCTCATGTCGCCCTGACGGGATTCGAACCCGCATCCTTGGGAGTCCGGCCCAATGCACTAACCAATTATGCTACAGAGACCTATAAGGACACGTCGAATTTTTCTAGTATATTCAGCGTTCTACGGTGTTGGCCACCGTCGCTTCATCAATGAGAGAAATATCCTCGCATTCGAAAGAAACATCTTTACAGATGTTTGACTATCGATTAAGCGTCGGTTTCAATAACCTATCCACAGTAAGAGTTAGGCTTACTAGAGCTTTGTTGCCTAGATATTTTTGTTAATCAGCCCAAAATGATCCAAATTAATAGCGGTTGCTAAGTAACGTAACTAAGATAGGCCTATCTCTTGTTAGGGATAGAATATTGAAACCGGCCGTAAGATGAAACAGCCATCTAATTATAACTTTTTAATTTTGCATTTGATGGGGTTCGAATCCCGTCAGGGCGACATGAGACTAGTTGCTTTTTTCTAGTATATTTTGTTGTTTAATATGTATCACATAAAAATAGCATTGTAAAATGAAAAATTAAAAAGTTATAATTAGATGGCTGTTTCATATTAATCGATAGTCAAACATCTGTGAAGATGTTTCTTTCGAATGCGAGGATATTTCTCTCATTGATGAAGCGACGGTGGCCAACACCGTAGAACGGTGAATATACTAGAAAAATTCGACGTGTCCTCATAGGTCTCTGTAGCATAATTGGTTAGTGCATTGGGCCGGACTCCCAAGGATGCGGGTTCGAATCCCGTCAGGGCGACATGAGACTATATAGTTGCTTTTTTCTAGTATATTTTCTTGTTTAATATGTATCACATAAAAATAGCATTGTAAAATGCAAAATTAAAAAGTTATAATTAGATGGCTGTTTCATCTTAATCGATAGTCAAACATCTGTAAAGATGTTTCTTTCGAATGCGAGGATATTTCTCTCATTGATGAAGCGACGGTGGCCAACACCGTAGAACGGTGAATATACTAGAAAAATTCGACGTGTCCTCATAGGTCTCTGTAGCATAATTGGTTAGTGCATTGGGCCGGACTCCCAAGGATGGGGGTTCGAATCCCGTCAGGGCGACATGAGACTATAGTTGCTTTTTTCTAGTATATTTTCTTGTTTAATATGTATCACATAAAAATAGCTTTGTAAAATGCAAAATTAAAAAGTTATAATTAGATGGCTGTTTCATCTTAATCGATAGTCAAACATCTGTAAAGATGTTTCTTTCGAATGCGAGGATACTTCTCTCATTGATGAAGCGACGGTGGCCAACACCGTAGAACGGTGAATATACTAGAAAAAATCGACGTGTCCTTATAGGTCTCTGTAGCATAATTGGTTAGTGCATTGGGCCGGACTCCCAAGGATGCGGGTTCGAATCCCGTCAGGGCGACATGAGACTAGTTGCTTTTTTCTAGTATATTTTCTTGTTTAATATGTATGCCCTACATTCGTTGGAACTGGGACACCAAAGCGCTTGGGAGTCAGCAGCTCTCTCTTCAACTCGCGCAGAGCTTCTGGCTACATGTCCGGATGACACATACCGAGCCCGACTCTTAGCAGTCTCTGAAAAAGAATCCGGACATTGGCTTCACTCTCTTTCCTCCCACAACCTAGCCCAAAATCTACCATCCTTGATCCCGCTACCCTTCGCATGTCGATTTGTTTATGCTTTGGTGCTAAATTGTGCGAACCTCATCACTGTCTGTGTGGCAAAGATGTGGACCAGTTCGGACGCCATGGGCTGACTTACGTCAAGACTCAAGAGCGCCGGTCGCGCATATCGGCATGGTGCGATTAATGATTTAATCAAGCGTGCTCTCCTCTGGAACCTTGTGGTTTATTCAGGGATGATGGTAAAATACCCGTTGGTGCGACGTTAGTGACCTGATGCTTGGGGCGTACCCTTATGTGGGATGCAACATGCAACCTGTGTAGACATCTTAGGTCCTTCCCATATACTTTGTACATCCACAAGAGCTGGAGCCGCAGCGGAGCAAGCTAAGTTCCTCAAGCGCCGCAAATATTCGTCGCTCTCAGTAAGCCACGAATTTGCGGCGCTTGCCGTAGAGACATTGGGCCCTTGGTCGTCTGACACCAAAAAGTTTATTTAAGATCTTTATCTAAGTCTGGTCCACGCCTCAGGAGACCTGAAAGCTGGTGCCTTCTTGCCCAGCGGCTGAGTCTGTATTCAGCGGGGCAACAACTAAACGCCAGTGTTCTCGGTACTATGCCACGCGGCTGAGTTGGACGGCGTAGTTTTGCTGCTATCCCAACACTTCGTGAATGTGTCGAAGCCAATAATCATTATATAAACCTGAGATTTCAATAATGTCATTCGATTCGGCAAGTTCATGTCATGTGACATCCACGACATCGTAAGGCGGAGTCAGAGGAATCACGCAACAAACGAGACATCACCCAGTTCCTATGAAACTATCGGAGTTTCCTCCCCCATTATTCTTCCAATAAGCACTGAACCTCCACCATAATGGCGATCGGAGGCTTTTGTAAAGAAGACACGCAGTCTGTTATACTTATCAATTTATTTGTTGTTGTTTGTCTGTCCGTCCGCGCCTCGGCTTATTTCAAATACCTAGACTTTTTCTATGTGTACGGTTTGCACCGCACAAAGTATGTCACCGCGTCAGCATTTTAATTTTTAATACATTTCTTTAAATATAATTATTGTAATTTAGTCAGTCACATCATATCACTTCAATTGTGAACTCGTTTGTAACAAGACATAAATAAACATTTATAAATCGGCAAGGATTTATTATTTATCAAGAATATCAAGATCCAGCAAGTCTGTTGAGTGGCAGCATCAAGGCACTACCCAACATTGTGGTCCTTCGAAAAGTAAGGTGATTTAGTGTTTTTTGTGTTTTTCAAGTGTTAGCGAATCGGTTTGGTCGGCCTCCCACAAGCGGGTCTCACCGGCTAGATTGAGAACAGGGCGCACATAACACTTGTTGGCACATAAGACACTGAATTATCAGGAACCAGCAAGCCTGCAAGCCACAAGAGCAAGTTCAAGCGTGGAACCATTGTTGTGAAATACAAGTCCACTGCATCATCAAGTTTGCGCGCACCAAAAATTATCACTATCAAGAATAAGGTATACCTAAATAATCCAGTTTCAAGTTAACGAGTTCACACCAATTTATCAAGACAACAAGTTTATCAAGTTTTCAATAAAGCAAGTATATATCAAGCTATATCAAGATGGATATGAGTGACCTACTTTACCGTCAAGCACTATTATCAGAAGAAATTAACAAAACTTTAATAAATTTCAAGAAGGATGGTCCATCACGTAGGACCCCAGACCACATCAAGAGACGTCTGGAATCACTGGAAAGATATTGGAATGAATATACATCAAACCATGCGAAGCTTTCGGAATGTTTAACAGCGGATGATGAATATTTTGTTGGAGGCTACTATCAACAAACAAAACAAAGTTACATGGAAACTAAGCTTTACATCGAGAAATCAAGCATCAGCATTACTCCATCAAAATATCCTACTTCTGTACCCCCGATGACGTCACAGGAAAGTAAAAACTTTTCACAAGAAGCTCAACAAGATGAAAGCTCAGCTTTCGAGGATCCTATCACCACGCAAGAAAGAAATGTTAGACCATGTAAACAAGACTGGAATGCAATGATGAATACCTCGGATGCCGGTAACTACAGCAAGCTCGATGAGAAGTTTAAAAAGCAATTAAGTAATTTTAAGGCGTTTGCAAGAACCGTCTCCAATATCAATGTAGAAGCTATGCAAGAGCTTTGGGAGTTCGAAGACTCGCTAAGAGCGCTTCAGACACGCTGGAAAGCAATAGATCTTCTTCACTGGGAGATAGACAGTGAAACGAACGGTTCCAACCTGCAATACGAGTCTAGCTTCACGGAGCACGAACAAAAATATCACGACATGAAGAAAGCCATAAATAGCAAGCTATGGT
The DNA here is from genome assembly GCA_910589605.1 of Chrysoteuchia culmella. NCBI lineage: Eukaryota > Metazoa > Arthropoda > Insecta > Lepidoptera > Crambidae > Chrysoteuchia > Chrysoteuchia culmella. Next base: position 19,745,274 of record OU342658.1, on the reverse strand, counting down.
CTGTATCGCATCGAGAAAAATCAACACCTCAACTCGACATCCCTATCTTCAACGGAAACTATCAGCAGTGGGTGTCATTTAAAGACCTCTTCAGCGAGACCATACACAAAAATCCAAGCTTATCAAATGCGCAGCGAATGCAGTTCCTCAAGAGCAAGCTTAAAGGGGAAGCTGAGCGTTTGGTCCAGCACCTACAGATTAGCTCAGAAAATTATATAACCTGTTGGGAAATATTGAACCACAGGTATAATAATAAAAAGTTAATTTTCACAACCCATATGAACACTATGATGAATATCCCTGTGACGCAAATATCAAACGCCAATAATATAAAACGCCTTCATGACGTCACTACTGAATGCCTAAACGCTATTAAAAACCTTGGCGTAAATATTGATACATGGGATCCGATATTAGTATATCTTTTAGTTCAGAAAATCGACGCTGAAACTCATAGTGACTATTTGGAGTCATTAAAGGAACCTCGAGAACTACCAAGCCTGAACGAGTTTCTCACATTTTTGGAAAACAAGTTCACAACCATGGAATCAGCACGTCGGAAACAAGAAAATCATCAACAACGGGCTATACCATCAACATCAAGCAGACAAGATAAATCGTATCAATTCAAGAATTTTCATAACAACAAGGTTATGCTACAATCAAGTTCAAGAAACAAGCTACTTTGTCCCATCTGTAAAAGTTCAGAACATGGTATTTATTTCTGCAAGCAATTCCTGGAAATGTCATCGACACAGAAACGTCAAGCTATTGCGAAATTAAATTTTTGCTTCAACTGCCTACACAGTCACAACGGAAAACCATGCTCATCAAATAAACGATGTCGCGAGTGCAACGAACGCCACAACACGCTGTTACACGCAGCGTATGCAAAAATGAACGTGACACCTACTGACGACGTGAACGTGACGTCAAGGCCAACGATCACAAACTGGGAATCGAACAAGCGATATGAACGACCGAACAACAATACGCACGTTACTCAGCAATGTGACGTGCCCGAAATTTTATTGGCCACCGCCTTGATAAAGGTCAAAAGAGCAGATGGAGAGTACCACACTATGCGAGCACTAATCGATCAAGGCTCACAAGTGTCCCTAATTACATCGAAAGCTGCTCAGCTTTTATGTTTGCCCCGCCAAAAATGCAAAGGAATAATTACGGGTGTTGGCACCAAGGACAACATCTGTAATGGAATAACAACGATCAGCTGTAGTTCAACAACTGAAAATTACAAGTTTACCACCGAAGTTTATATTATGAAGACTTTAACTCGAAACTTACCGAATGATTCATTCACAAAACCAACATGGGACTTATTGCAAGAAATTAAGTTAGCCGACCCCAACTTCAATATAAGCAAGCCTATTGATATTTTGTTTGGAGCTGATATCTATTCAAACTTCATAATGGATAAAATATATCGAGTTGGAAATAAAACACCTATTGCTCAAGAGACAAGACTTGGGTGGATTCTGTGCGGCAAGGTACAGACTCTCCAATGCAACGTTGTTCTTAATAACATTCAAGAAATTCAAAAATTTTGGGAATTTGAAGATGTGCCTGAAAACCATTCATATTCATCAGAAGAAAATAAATGTATCGATTTTTACAAGTCTACGACAACAAGAACACCAGAAGTAAAATATACTGTCAGGCTACCCCTAATATCAAAAATAGAACAATTGGGAAACTCTAAGAACAAAACGATTGCACAATTTTATCAACTTGAAAGAAAACTAAATAAAAACAATGAACTAAAAATAGACTACAAATCGTTTATTAACGAATATCAAGAACTGGGTCATATGACACCAATCAGCTGCGATAACGCTACGACGCTCAGCTGCTACTTACCGCACCATTGCGTGCTACGGCACGATTCAAGTACTACGAAGCTACGAGTAGTCTTCAATGCATCCGATAAAACATCGAGCGGGCTAAGTCTCAATGACTGTATGTGTAGCGGGCCCAACTTACAAAAGGATATTTTTACTTTAATTTTGGGGTGGAGGCAGTATCAAGTAGCCTTCACCGCCGATTGTGAGAAGATGTTTCGTGCTATTTGGCTACATGAAGAAGACCAGGCTCTTCAAAGAATAATATGGCGAGATAGCCCACAAGAACCGTTACAAGAATACCAACTCACCACGGTTACCTACGGCACCAAGGCCGCTCCTTATCTCGCAATGATGACTTTACGTCAACTAGCAAATGATGAAAAAGAAAAATATCCAGAAGCATCTGAAGTCCTAAAACAAAATTTTTATATGGATGACTTAGTATTCTGCGTACCTTCGCTCAGTTCTGCAATTCAACTAAAAAAGGACCTTATAAATCTAATGAAAGCCGGAGGTTTTAACTTAAGAAAGTGGAGGTCAAACTACAAAGAGTTATTACAAGATCCAAGCCCTCCAGAACAAAGCAACTACAATTTCAAGCTAGCCGAATCTGCAAAAACTCTCGGTTTACACTGGAATCCTGAAAAAGATGTTTTTAATTTTCAATGCAAGATCAAACAAGATAACCAAGATACAAAAAGATCATTGTTATCCGCCATCTCACAATTATTCGACCCGCTGGGATGGTTGACACCCCTATCCACAAAAATGAAGCTACTATTTCAACAAGTATGGAAGACAAACTTGAATTGGGATGACAAGCTCCCGCAGGATATTTATCAAGAGTGGCAAACAATAAAAAATGATATTATTAACATAAATAATATTGAAATACCACGATGGTTAGGCTCTGACGTCACGTCCAAGCTCGAATTACACGGTTTCTGTGACGCATCGCAAAAGGCGTACGGATGCGTCGTTTATAGCAAGTTAATAAAACGAGGTCAAGCTGAAATAAAACTTCTTGTTGGAAAATCAAGACTCGTTCCATGCAATAAAGAAGTATCCTTACCAAGGCTGGAGTTGAGCGGAGCCTTACTTCTTTCCAAGGTTATTAAAAAAATCAAAGAAACTATATCTCCAAATATAGCCATCAAGGTTCATGGTTGGATCGACTCTACAGCAGTTCTTGGATGGCTACAAGGAAATCCGGACCGCTGGAAGCCCTTTGTATCCAACAGAGTCCGCGAAATCGTTAACATAATGCCGCCGGACAGCTGGCAATATGTAAAATCAGCAGAAAATCCCGCCGATTGCGCCAGCCGAGGTCTCACAGCAAGTCAACTAATAACCCACACCTTGTGGTGGCAGGGGCCGACCTGGTTATCTACATCTGAAAATATAATACAAGAAAAAATAATTTACACTACCGACGAAGAAGCAAGAAAATCGAAACTAGTTAACGTCGCGACGTACAGCAAGGAAAACAACTTTATCAAGGAAATGTTAGAAAAATACAGTTCGTACTCAAAACTCCTGAGAGTACTTACCTGGATGTACAGATTTATTACAAAAAAGGATAAGAGGAAAACTACGTCATGGCTCACCCTATCAGAATTAAGAGAAACCAGAAAAAGGATTATCAAACAAGTGCAAGAAGAAATATTTGAAGAAGAAATAACTCACCTGAAACAAAAGAAACCTATTTCAAAGAAAAGCAAAATTTTGAATTTTAATCCATTTTTAGACGAAGATGAGATCCTTCGCGTTGGAGGGAGGCTGCATAACGCTCCTATTAATCCTGAAATGAAAAATCCTATTATATTACCTCAAAATCATCGCTTTACAGAATTAATTATAAATAATTCACACGAACTCACATTACACGGCGGAGGTCGTGTTACATTAGCATTTACGCGACAGAAGTATTGGATACTGAGTGGTACAAGAACTACGAAAAAATATATACATAGATGTGTAACATGCAAAAGACAAAAACCAATCATGCAGGAACAGATTATGGGAAACTTACCTGAAGCAAGGGTCCGTCCTTCACGTCCGTTCCAGCACACTGGAGTAGACTTCACCGGCCATGTCCTTTTGAAGGCTAACAAGGGTCGTGGCATCAAGACCACAAAAGGATATGTCGCGGTTTTTGTATGTATGGCGACCAAGGCCATTCATCTCGAGCTCGTCTCCGATTTGACGACTTCAGCATTCATTGCAGCGCTTCGAAGAATGGCGGCTCGAAGAGGGACTCCCAGTGATATTTATTGCGACAATGGACGCAATTTTGTCGGAGCAAGCAGAATTATCCGAGAGGAGTATGAAGAGATTTGTAAAATATTCCAAAATAAAGATTTGCAGCAAGATATAGTCGATATGGAGATTACATTTCACTTCAACGCACCATCTTGGCCTTCAGCAGGGGGACTCTGGGAAGCTGCTGTCAAGAGCTTCAAATTCCATCTAAAAAGAGTCATAGGAGAACAGAAGCTTACCTATGAAGAGTATTCGACCTTGCTCACCCAGATCGAAGCATGTTTGAACTCCAGACCGCTGTGCCCTTAACAGAAGACCCAGATGATTTAAACTACATTACACCATCTCATTTTCTCTCAAGCGGTCCAATACTAACAATAATAGAAACGGAAGGGGATCTCAGAACACGCTGGCATCTGACACAACAAATAACACAAGATATTTGGAAGCGATGGTCAGCAGAATATTTAAAACAACTGACATCAAGGTCAAAGTGGAAAAATTCGAAAGAAAATATCAATATCGATGACGTCGTTTTAGTTCATGAAGAGAACTTACCACCGGGAAAATGGATTATGGGTAGAGTGTGCGAGTTACACCCAGGACAAGATGGTTTCGTCCGTGTGGTAACCCTAAAAACGAAAAGTGGATATATGAAACGACCGGTCATCAAACTTTCAAAACTTATCAAGCACGAAGAAACTGAAAAAAGAAATAATATCAAAACCAACAACAGTCATAATAGCGAAAACAAGTCGCATAAGCAAAAATCAAGTACAGGAACAATTAGCAAGAAAAGTTTATTTACATCAATGATGATGACATTTTTGATGTTTTTATTCGTCATATCAAGTTCAGCAGCCCATGTCAATATCACCAAATTCAGAGAAAATCAAGGATTATATTTTGATAAATTAGCAAACATGATGTTGATCAAAAATGAGTGGAAACTCATAATATATTTTGAAATGGAACCTTATATGCAAGGAAATAAGGCACTAAAATCATACATACAATCGCTCGATACAACATGTGAAACATTACGACGGCAAACGCGATGTGATGCAATAGTACTCCAATTACGTCACGGCTACAATGAACTTGAACATTACAATCAGCTGTTGCGAAGTCAGCAATTTGACGCCGTAGTACAAGCGCCGGCACCGAGCAGACTGCGCCGACGCAAGAGAGGCCTTATCAACGGTGTCGGATTTCTAGCCAACACTTTGTTCGGTGTACTAGATAACCAATTCGCCGAACAGTATAAAAAAGACATCGACTTACTCCAACAAAATCAAAATCATATTATTAATCTATGGAAAAATCAAACAACCATAGTCGAAGCCGAAAATAACTTATTAAAACGCACTGAAGCAAACATGAACCAGCAACATAAAATTATAAATCAACACATGATATCATTAGACAAAGCAATCGGCGAACTAAAAAATGCAGCAAAAATGGATAACGTCGTAAGTGACTTCACGATTGGATCGTTAGTTGCGACTAACGTATTAAACAATTTGAAGACTCTGCAGAATGCGTTGTTAGACACGATAATGGATGTTTATCAAGGCCGGTACAACTTACACCTAATCACTCCTGATTTTATGCTAGTTCATTGACGTGGTAAACTGAAAATATAGCAAATACATATTAAATCAAATCGTAATCTGCCCCACACAGTACACTGTAATTCTTCCGATATGACACAATTGAAAATAATTTATTTGGAAACCGTTGCGATCATCAGCTATGGTAACATTGAATAATTATGATAATTTTGAAAGAATTATCGGGATTGCGAATTCGGTAAATTTACGTTGAAGACCGAACGTTCCGCACAGTAGGGTTGCAAACGGAGGCTGCTCTGCTCTATCCAGTCGGTCCTTCCATGCTGAGGATCGTGCTGGCGCTGAGGATGCTGAGGCTCAATGTTTAGGCTACTAAAATCTAACTTAAAAATAATGATAGATATTGATGTGATTGAGTGAGCAACATCATACGCATTTTTGAATCGTCAGTTTTGCCCTACCGCCCATTTAAGTACTACTAATAGTTCCTACTTACGAAGGTACTGTAGGTACAGTCAAGAGCAGGAAGCTACACTTGCAGCGAGTTTTTGCCTTTGTAGTTTTTAAATTTAACTGCCTCTGTCACCTAGTGGGTAACACCACCGGTATCACCCAGACGTCTCGAGTTTGATTGCCAATGGTTGGTGGTATCATAACAGCAGAAAATGGTTTATCCCGGACTTAAAAAAATAATATGATAGATAATATGATATGTAGACAACCCTGGCGACCGGTGCCGCGCCCGGCCGCGCTCGGACCGAAATCCTGATGATTATTGGTAATTTACGGCGCAACGTTCTGATAAAATCGTTAAAATCCCGCCCGACTGAAGAATTACAATTGGCATTTTTATGTTAGCGTCCGAAAAGGGGATTAATAGCACTTTTAGATTTATATGCAATCATGTAGTGCCTACATGAAAAAAAAGGTGTTTTTATTTTTTCCATAAGTGATATTTCTAGAGATATTTAATTTTTTAACTTCGCATGCACAGCTGCACTCCACCAGGTGCTTAGTATCTAAGCTCCTCAGCAGAAAGAGGAAGATCCGTGTCTACAAAACTATTATTAGACCGATCCTAATGTATGGATGCGAGGCTTGGACGCTGACGATGAGCGAGGAGAACAAGCTTTTAGTGGCGGAGAGGAAAATCCTCCGAAATATTATGGGCCCGACTAAAACGGAGGATGGTAACTGGCGGATTCAAAATAATCAAGAAATGGAAGACCTCGTGTCCGAGCCAAACATCATCGGTGAAACTAAATCTGCCCGACTCCGATGGCTTGGATACCTAGAGAGAATGGGGGAGGATCGCGCGGTTAGAAGAGCATACCTATGTTTAACGACCGGCTGGTAAGCGGCTGGTAGATCGTCCAATATATCGCTGAAGGGACGTGGTGTGGAGTTGGGCGTGGCTGACTGGCAACAAACAGCACAGGATCGGAAGGAATGGCGTCTTTTGGTGTCGGAGTCCAAGATCCAGTTTGGGTCGCTGCGCCGCCGTGGGAAGTAAGTAAGTAAGGGTCGGCGTTTTATTTTGTGCAGTCACTGTATAACACTTTGTATGAAGCTTACGGCTCACGCCTTCTTTGTATGAAACGGTATACAATGACGTCACGCAAAGAGCGATCAAATCTTAAAGTTTGAAATCTTGTAAATCCAAAACTACTTATTTGAATAAAACAAACACAGTTCAGTTTTTATACGTTTAAGATTTTTTCACAAAGTTTCACGCGATTTAATGAACCTATTGTTAATTCAGGCGCAATCGCTGTATTAATTTATTTCATTACAGTCGTGTTCGTGTGTCCATTTCATTGTTTATCATGTTTTATTTAGGTGTATAAACAAGAGCGAAATATCCACAATACATTTAGGAGTTGCACTTATTATATATGTACCCCCGCACCGGTTTCAGACCACAGAGGCAGTTGGTAGTATGTACAGACAACAGCACTTTACATTTCGATCTTGAGCACAGAACATTAAAGAAACCTCTTTTCCTTGTTCTGTGATCTTGTGAACGCCCTTACGTCATAGTGCAAATGTAAAGCCGTACGTGCTGTTGACCGTTACGACCAGTTACGACAAAGCGACAGTGCTTTTCCGTATTTTCTGATTTATAATTTACATGCGACAAGCAGAAGAGGCGCAAGCAACTAACTTTAAGCTTTTCAAAAATACCTAACGAAATTTTCCAATCAGTTCGAAAATTCTGATGTTTTTTTTTAGGTAGTAATTGTCGTATCGCTTCTCTTAAAACAATGTGGGTTAGGTAGCACTTAAATATTATAAAGTAGGCGAACCTTATCCCAGTCATTTATATTCAACATTGAATTGTTATAACCACCTCGGGAGCAATTTTCTTCAAAATCGTAGATCCAGAATAGTCGAACTGAGTAATATTTCGAGTGCACGGCGCGGTATCTTTGTTTCAACAGCCGCCGCCGGCCGCGGGACCGCGAGAAATTGAATGAAAACATTGAATATTTATTCTGAGACGACGCCACTACACCGCTCCTCGTGGCAGGCAAAGATTATGCTGTCAGCTACAGTCCATAGGGTTTTGCCTACAAGACCCTCTGATTTATCAATTATGATAGTGGGATTCATGGGATAACATTAAGGAAGTGCCTCCGCTGCCGGCGGCGTCTGTCGCTGATTTGGGAGGGAAGTACCATGCCATCTGCCATTTCGAGTGCTGGCGCCGGCAGCGGTTGTTTTACGTCTCGGCTGCCGGTAGCGTATCACCGCCTGTTCTCAATGGCGATATTTTTGGGAGCCGGCGCCGGCAGCTGAGGCACTCCCTAACACTAAACATGTTTTATCTGCTGGATTAGATTTTGTCGGTGAGTCATGCCTCAGCCCAGCATGCAGAACAATAGACGCAGTAGTTAGTTGTTCTAATCCAATTGAAAAATGTTGCGAAAACAGGGAAAAATAAGTGTTGGACCACACCTATCCGCACGCACGGACCTGCCCCCTAATTGTCTATTTCAAAATCTATCACAATCCCTTTCAAAGGTATTGTGATTGTGATTTAAGGAATTGTCTAACTTATAGTTGCAATCCCTTTCAGAACGAATGATTTTAAATGACAATTCATTTGACACTTCCTCATACATTTGGAAGATATTTTCGTCCGTCACTTTACTTAGACAGTTCAATTACGTTTATTCAATACCTTTCAAAACGCGTCCCGATCACAATCCTATTCAAATGTCAAATAGTGACGGCCTGAAGAATGGAAATAGTTATATTTCAAATGACGAATTGAAAGAAATTGTGATAAATATTAAAATTAGCCCCCAGAACAGCCCCTGATTATGTAACTCGTTTCTATCAACGTTTAATTGAAAGTGCTATCACATTGCTGCTTTAGTAAATAGCAGTGTGACAACTATCTTACTAAAGCTTATATGTTTTGTAATAAAACCAGCAACACTTCCAGCGACACTTCTTTATTTTATAGAAATATAAATCATATATAAATCACAATAAGCTAATTTTAATAACTGACATAGACTTCACTAGGTACACGTCTGATCACTCTGAAGAATCACAAGCAACTCCCCTACACTGCTCGACTAACCGAGCACACCACCCTTTTTCTCCCCACCACTTTATCCAGAAACAGTACGTCACCGGTGTTGCCATTATAATGAAAATAAATATTACCAAATCGTGACATTCGGCCATCCGATAACGTGCTGTCTCCCGGCGGCACATTCTATCGCATTACTTACATACAGAATAAAACATGACATGATCAGCCAATATTAGACATAAGTACATAAAACATACGGTTAAAAATCGTGACATTCGGTTAATGTTTACTTAAATATACTCTGCTTACAATTACAACATCATAACCAACACACATTTTTTTTTTTGGTTTTTTTTTACATTCTCAATCCAAATAAATATATATATCATTTTATGAAATATTTATCTATATAATTCATATATAATTCTGAATTTTCTGAATATACATTCTGCTTATTTAATTAATTTGATAACGATAATATTTTATTATACAAATTATTTTAATTTTAAATTTAGCTCATAACAAATTCATTGAAATTACTAGTCGTCGGGATCATTAGAGCTACTACTATCTGTATTGTGTACCTCTAGAGCTTTTACATGTATCCAAGGCCTAATCCTATCTGAGGCTATGACAGTATTATAAGGTTTGCCCTTTTTACTGAAGCCCGGAACATCAGATATTCTATAGCGGTCTTTACCTAATACCTCTGTAATTTTGTAAGGACCAACGAACTTAGACAGAAGCTTTGTACTCTGTTTGTTATTTTCAAAATTATTTCTCTGAATTTTAACTAAGTCACCAATTTCATAAATGGCAGCAGGATCATGATTTGCATCGTGCCTCTCTTTCTGTTTAGCTTGATCATTTGCTATGTTATTACTAATTTCTTGTCTAATTTCTTGCAAATCAGGGTTATTAGTATCTCCTACATTATCAATATCAAGTTTGTTTATTAAATTATCGCGTAGCTTGAACCCAAACAAAGCCTCTGTCGCAGTCTTACGGGTCGTTGCATTAACAGTGTTATTGATGCCAAATTGTAGTTTACCCAAACATTTGTCCCATTCGCGCTCATGACCGAAAGCATTTTGCGATGCTAAAGAATTTAAAATAGTTTGGTTGTATCTTTCGGCTTGACCATTTGCCCTGGGACAAGCGACAGCATTTAATACATGTTTGATCCCATGGGCATCACAAAAGGACTGAAAAGCCGTGGATGTAAAGCTGGTACCGCGGTCTGACACTATCCTAGCAGGCACTCCAAAGTCATAAAATATCTTTTCCAAAGTTTTGATAGTAGTTTTAGACTTTAAATCTTTAACGGCCCTCACAAACAAATATTTGCTAAAAGCATCTACCACTGTAAGTATATAACAGTTTCCGTCCTTGCTCTTTACGAAAGGACCCAGATGATCTATATGTATCGTGTGGAATGGTACGCTCACCTTTTCTATTGGGTACAAATGACCCGTCTTTCGCCTGGAAGCGGTATCCTTGTTATAAGCGCACTCTAAACATATTTCTTTACGAATTTTCTCAATTTCGGAAACCAATAATCATTCTGTATTCTCTCTAGTGTCTTTGCGTAACCAAGGTGGCCAATATCGTCGTGGTTAGCACGACATATTTGCCACCTTGCACTACGTGGCACGACTAGACATAAACGGTCATCAACTTTTCTATACACAACGTGGTTTTTAACGGTATAATTTTTCCTAATATCTTTACATTCGGGATCATCTTCAGGTTTTAGAATATTATGAATTCGGGATATGTCGGGGTCCGCTATTTGTAATGATAAAAGCCAATTTTGTTTTTCAATGCTATATACGGAAACGGATAAGTTTTCGTCTGACTCCACGGACAGCACGGTGTTCCTGCTTAAAGCATCCACGTGTGACATTTGAGTACCCGGCCTGTATTCAATATCAAACGTATATTCGCTTAATTGGAGCCACCACCTTGCTATCCGCGGAATCAGATCCCTCTTTGTAAGTGTGGTCCGTAGGGCTGCACAATCGGTATAAATCTTGAAATGTAGCCCTAAAAGGTAAACCCTAAACTTCTTTAACGAGCTGACGACAGCCAGTGTCTCGAGCTCGTAAGAGTGTAAGTGTTTTTCTTCGGGGGTAGTTTGGCGACTAAAATACGCAACTGGCTTCAGCACTCTCGAATCTCTTTGCCCCTGCATGAGTATGCCACCAATGCCAAGAGAGCTGGCATCTGTGTGCAACTCAGTTTCGAGCTTGGGGTCATATAAAGCTAGAACAGGTCGACAAACAAGTTTATCTTTTAAAAGCCCAAAAGCCTGCTCTTCGACCTCAGACCATCGCCACTCAGAGTCCTTTTTTAACAACGACGTTAACGGACGTGCAATTTCTCCATACCCCTTTATGAACTTTCGGAAGTAACCTGTCAGGCCTAAAAACTGGCGAATTTCATGGATATGACGAGGCGTGGGGAACTCCCTAACCGCTAATACTTTAGCTTCACCTGGTTGAATACCATTCGAAGATATGTCATACCCTAAATAGCTGACAGAGGTATCAAAAAAACGACATTTAGAAAGTTTTAACGTGAGCCCGTTTTGTCTAAAAAGATTTAAAATCTCCTCAAGCCGTTGGAACATCTCTTCTATGCTTCTTGAAGGTATCAAAATGTCGTCCAAATATGCTAGCGCAAATTCAAAACGCCTATTACCAAGGATTCTATTAATCATACGCTGAAAAACAGCCGGTGCGTTCGCCAGTCCGAAGGGCATCCTTTTAAATTCGTAGTGCCCGTCCGGAGTGACGAACCCAGTGAGATGACGACTGCTCTCAGCCATAGGAATCTGGTAGTAGCCAGACGCGAGGTCAAGGGTGCAAAAGAAACTATTCCCACTAAGATTGGATACCTGGTCTTCGATTAATGGTAGGGGGAAAGCGATCCTTGACAGTTTTGTTATTCAAGGCCCTAAAGTCAACGCAGAGCCTCTGCTCTCCGGACTTCTTCTTAACCATTAAAATTGGACTGGCATAGTCAGACTTCGACTCCTGTATTATGTCATTCGTTAAAAGATCGTTAATAGTCTCACGAACCGTTTCACGCTCAGTGTGAGAGAGGCGGTACGGTCGATACACAACTGGTTTATTGTCCATTAGATCGATTTTCATTTCTACATCGACCGCACGGCCTATCTCCTCCAAGCTAGTGGCAAAACAGTCACGATATGTTTGCAAAAGTAAAATAAGTTTTTCTGTCTGTTCAGTATTAAGTCCTGGTCCAATTTTAATGTCATTTCTGTCTAATTCTAAGCTGGAGACGTCCGACTGGATCCTATTTATTTGACAGACGGTGTTTTCCGTGAAAGGCACCGCCCTAGCTATTAAAGTGTCTTTCACCAAACTAACAGTATGGTGTGACAGATTGGAGACTATTACTGCTCCCTTACCATCAGCTATGTGGTAGGCCCCTTGAAGTAAACGATATTCTTTGCCTGTATTAATAGCATAATAACCATCAATAAACACGTCTCCGGTAAAATTGGACTCGACAAAGACGGGGACAACATGGACTTTTGAAATTTGAACGGAAGCAGCAATGTAAAGCTTTAAACTAGCATTATTACCAGACAGAGTATCACTACCGGGACCTCTATAAAAAATCAGACTTTGACTATCCTTAAGTACGGTAAGACAGGGCAATTCCGTAAAGTTTTGGCCAACGATCATAGGGGGCTGCATGTGTGCATCCTCAACGACTAATACTTCAATATCTGCCTCGACCTCGTCAACTTTTACCGAAACGAATGACTTGTATATTGGAATAACCGATGATTGGCCAAATCCCCGTACTATCGGGAGGCCGTCATAAGTTTTTGCTAAATTTAATAAACCAGCGTTAGTTTTGTTAATAAGTGTACATTCACTACCGAAGTCAATGTAAGCTTCTAAACTGCAGTCATTAACAAAAATGGTCTTATAGAATTTATCGTTACTAGTTTTACCGACGTTAATTTTTAATGTTTTCTTTTCAGAGCTGTTTTCAGCAGGTAAAGTATCAGATTTAGTGGCATTGATAGGTTCCAATTTACACATCAAATTGTTATGCCCGACTCTATTACAACGGTTGCATTTTACAATAGGTTTTGTGCACTTATAATAAGGATGACCTTTAGACCGACAGTTGTAGCAAGTAATAGGCTCTGAAGTATAGTTTTGCGAATTAGATTGTGAGCTAGTACCTGGGACACCATTTCTTTGAATAGATCGATCCTTCGACCTGTTATAAGTAACAGCTTGTTGTGATGGCTTTTGAGAACAGAGAAAACTAAGCAAATCTTCGGGCTCAGACCCGTTCAATGCTTGAGCACCGTTACGAATCGACCTATCCGTTATACCATAAACTATACATTCCACAGCCCTTTTGCCCTTAATGTCACATCTATTTAACAAACATAATTTGTCAAAGAAATATTCACGCAAGCTCTCATCATATTTAGAAGTACGGTTAAGCATCTCTTCCAAAAGGCGTCCGTAGTTTTCTTCGCTAGGGAATGCCTTTTGGAGTTTTAATTGCCACTCATCCCAAGTGTAAATTACTGTAGGCAAGGACTCAAACCATTTCTTTGCCAAACCGATCAACTTTTGTAAAGAAAAATGGATTGTTTGCTTTTCGTCCCATCCATAAATAATTGCGCATTCGTTAACCTTTCGCAGCCAGCATTCAATGGTTTGAGTCCTGTTTGCAGGATCGAATTCCGGCACAACATTATTTAAATTATTGCTACTTAAATACGTTGACGCCGACGTATTCTTTTCTCCCTTCCATTTTGTTAACATTTTTAGCACGTCTTTAGCAGAAAACTTATTTGAAACCTTACGCGATTTCCTGGGAACAGGCTCACCACTCGACGAGGATGAAGAGGATGGGCTCCTTTTTCGCTTGACCTTTCTCTTACTTCGCCGTCTCCGCTGCGGAGGCGTGCCTGGCGGTGTACCACCACCTGATTCCATTTGTCACTGAAATTGTATAAAGTACAATCGACAGAGTGCGTTCTGTATAACACAAGTCAAAAGAAAGGGAACATTTGTTTAACATTTAGTATAAAATAAATTCATGATGAAACTGTAGTAAAAAAAATTATAATAAAAGATTTTCGTTTTTGTGTTTTATTTACTGTTTAAATAACGTTCTACTAAAATATTGTGTATTTAAATCAACTAAGCAAACATAGCTTAGGCGAAAAAACCGCCGAATGCATGTAGACCACTCAATAAATGAGCAGGAAACATACCTACTCATTAGACCAGTGGACATACACGCCTCGGCCCCTAACTGTTATCCAGTGGACAAACATAGTCCACTCAATCCTCGTTAATGAACAAACAAACTCGTTATAAAACAAAAAACAAATATAACTGTCGTTTAAATCCAGTAAGCAACAAAGCTTACTCGAAAAATAGCTTAGGCGAAAAACCCGCCGAATGCATGTAGGCCACTGAATAAATGAGCAGGAAACATACCTACTCATTAGACCAGTGAACATACACGCCTCGGCCCCTAACTGTTATCCAGTGGACAAACATAGTCCACTCAATCCTCGTTAATGAACAAACAAAACTTGTTATAAAACAAAAACAAATATAACTGTTGTTTAAATCCAGTAAGCAACAAAGCTTACTCGAAAAATCAGACGAGTACATGTGGCTCACTCAACAAACAAACTAGCAGGAATATTATATATACACCCACCAGTGAGCTTACATGTATCGCCCCCTATTAGTTTATCATGGACAAATACAGTTCATTACAAGAAGCGTTCCTTGTAATGTAGTCAGTAAAATGCGCTAATCATAATAATATCGCTTGAACACAGTGCTACTAGCTACGTTCAATACAAAAAGTTACTAACTTAATGAAAATTAAAAATAGAATAAAATAAAATAAGTTAGCTCTCCTTATTTTTCAATAAAGGCTCAATAGCTACAGTTTTAAAGAATAGTGAGTGAAATTTTATTATCTGCTACAGAGTAGCCCCGGTCAAACAGAAGCTAATTTTGCCATATGAAATGAACTTTTTGATTTTCCACACGACTAACAGTAGTTCGCATCGCAAGGATAGACACGTTATACAGATAGGAAGAAAAAATAACTAGTAAAACCACAGTATGTGTCTAAAGAATACTTTTATTTTGTTTCCCGCCAATAGCGAATGTGTAATATTGTGACGTTTGTAACGTTGGCAAGCAATATGATTTGAATCAATTAATAAAAGAATAAATTTATCAATATGTATACCAATTTAAGGGTCTTGAACAATGCTCACATGGAACTTACAAAAATATCAAGCCTTATTGAAAATGTTTCTATGATTCTAACATGGACTGGCAGTTACAAAAAGAGCAGAAATAGGTATAAAATTTAAAGAGGAAAGAAAGAAAATCACTGAATTACATACCTTTTGCCTGGGCGTATCCCACTTCTGATTTGTAATAAAACCAGCAACACTTCCAGCGACACTTCTTTATTTTATAGAAATATAAATCATATATAAATCACAATAAGCTAATTTTAATAACTGACATAGACTTCACTAGGTACACGTCTGATCACTCTGAAGAATCACAAGCAACTCCCCTACACTGCTCGACTAACCGAGCACACCACCCTTTTTCTCCCCACCACTTTATCCAGAAACAGTACGTCACCGGTGTTGCCATTATAATGAAAATAAATATTACCAAATCGTGACAGTTTGTTAGTAACATTTTAGTTAAGTTTAAAATTAAAAGTTAATTGTAGTTTTTATAAACTAGTAGACTTAGGTAGTCATCATCATTTTGTTTGTTTTTCTAAGCATGCTGTGCTTACTTCGAGTAGGGTAAATCCTAGTAAGTTAGTTTTTCATAAGTTATTATTTGCCTAGATTATTGTGGATTGTACCCAGTTTAGTAAGCCAAATAATAAAAAAAAGCAGCAATGTAACTGCACTTTCAATCACTTTCAATCAATCTGTTAGCAACAAAGTTAGATAATAAACTAGCAAGTCCATGTGCGCACGCTAAGTATTGCATTTTTCGTCGTCCTATCTTTTTACCGACTTCAACAAAAAGGAGGGAGGTACTCAATTCAAAGCGTATTTTTTTTTTTTTTTTTTTTGTCTGATGTATGTATACCGATTACTCCGGTGTTGGTGATCCGATTTTAATAATTGTTTTTTTGTTCGATCGGGTACACTGTCAATTTGGTCCCATATAATTTTTACGAAGATCTGGTTAGTAGTTTTTTCATAATCTTGAAAAATATCAATCACCTTTTGGCAAGTAGTCGTTTACCTAGATGACATTGTTGAGTATGGGCTGATTTTTAGTGTAAGTAACGGCACATGATGTAACTAAAAAATCTGAAATAAAAACATTTTATTAAAAAAAATCAAACCGACTTCAAAAAGTAAAAAATAAAACTTTTGGAGTCGGTGCTAGCTAGCTAGGGCCAAAAAAATATATAGTTAATAGAAGTGCAATGTAGAATGGCCTGGCTGGCACCGACTCCAAAAGTTTTATTTTTTACTTTTTAAAGTCGGTTTGATTTTTTTTAAAAAAATGTTTTTATTTGTCGCACAGAACCGTCACTTGTCAGAACGAGAAACATTGACGGAATACTATAGCATGCGACAGCATCGGCGGTGCGAAGAAGAAAACTATATTAGTTTGCTGGCTCCAGCAGTGGTGATTTACAAGACTTGAAAGATGAAGTACTTACTTAAGCCAATTCACCAACTTATTTACCGACCGATTACTGTCACATAACTCTATATGACATTTCATTTCACTTGTTTGTATTGGGACATGACATAACGATGTTTTAAACCACGATCACCTAATCAACAGTTGATGAACTCTGATTTTAAACACCTTTTTACCCATTTAAATGTGTACTGTTTACTAAAACATTAAGTTTTATTGTTTTTAGGCTAAGCAGACATTTCGTTTTACTCCGTAAAAGTTGCTTTATTAAGATTACCAATAGTGTACGCGCGAAAATCTGGTGTCTATAGAGCTGGGGCCGTACCGCGCAAGTGGTGTCGGCATCGAAATCGGCTTTATTTGACAGATGGATGTGACACATTGCTGCTTCTTTATGACACAAATAAAAACTTACCAAATACTAAGAGCAATGTGTACATCCATCTGTTAAATGAAGCCGACTTTGATGTCGACGCCACTTGCGCGGTACGGCCCCAGGTTTACACAAACTAATTGCCCCACGTACCCCTGTTGAATTGAAGTTCCCACAAGACATCGAAAACCCCCAAAGAAAAGAATCTACTAAAAAAATACCCACGATCTTTTATTTTATTTAAATCAATATAAGACAAATACATCGAGTGTCAAAAACAAATATAAATATTAATAAAGTGGGCGGTCTTGTTTCTTGTTGCAAACGCAAATTGAGTCCATTTGAGGAGTATTTTAGTGAACTTTAGCCACACACAAATCTTGCTCCGCACCCCTACCGTCTAATGGTGTACCCCTAGGGGTACAAATTAGACTTTGAAGTTTGAGACTTAGTACTTTAAGAAACCTTGCTGTAGAGAAACTGTTATTCGTAGAAGAGTCGAGTCGACCATGTGACTGTGGATTGAGTGATCCTCTCATCACTTGGACGAATTAACCACTCGTCCAAGTCTCATCAATCTAAACAAAAATTGAGGAAGATTTAGTAAATAATAGTTAAATCATTACGGCGAAGTAAAAACATTGTTAAACCTGAGATAAAAATCATATGGTCAATAAAGTGGATCACTCAAACCGCGCGCTTTTAGAAAACGCCATCGACCCACTACGCTATTTCATCTTTGACTAGCCCGGGATCATCTTGCGCTGTCTTTTTAATATTTGATCTGCATATTTATAAATCGGGCGGTCCGTTTGAGCGTCGTGTTTGCAGATTTATAGTTTATTCGCCGCTCCACATAGCTCTCATCTCCCATTGTTCTGGAATCCACTTCAACCGGAAGAATTTTTCTCGTACAATTTTCTACCCCTCCTCTCATGTACCTAGTATGAAAGTTGGAATGTTTCTGCTGGTCCTAATTTATCTGCCACTTACTTTGTAACACAGGAATTCATACTCAAGGTATCAAACCAACATTTTTGTGTACAAATTACTGGTTACCTATTTGTGTATTCGTTTTTACAGAAGTTATCTCATAAATGTATTTAGAAATTAATTTTATTCATTTTAGAAATCCCACCTTACTGAATCACTATACAGTTTGATAGAATTTTTTCGTTCGGCTTATTTTTCCTCGCCACTGGTATAATTACATAGGGATACAAGGGATTGTGATAGATTATGTTCTAAGACTAGATTTTGTGTTAAGCTTCCTGTCGGGGTTTTCTTTTAGTGGCCATTCATTGAATGGAAGAGGGAAAGGAATGGAATCAAACGAAAAAAGGAAAGAAATGAAATGCATGTAAATTCAATATATTATTATTATTATTATTTTATTATTATTATTATAAATTCAATTAAATCATCAATCATGGTGAAAATACAGGGCGAATCTTCAATATATAATTAAGTAGGTGTAGGCATCATCGACTTACACATATATATATATATATATATATATATATATATATATCAATCATCATATTTATATATTTATTTATTATTATTTATTTATTATTATTATTTATTATTTATTTATGTATATATATATATATATATATATATATATATACATACATACATACCATTCTAGTTTCGTTTTGTATTTTACTTCAGTTTACCATTGGTAAAGTCGCCTGTGTTCATAATAAACTTTAGTGTTTTACTATAACCAGTGACTTTACTATATTTTTTTATGATTTTAGAAATTTTGCATTTTTCAATGCTGATTTCCCATCTGAGAATTAGACAATCGCTCCATCCGAGTTGTAGTGGATGGTCAATCATCCGACCTAAAAGAAATTGATGCAGGTGTCCCCCAAGGATCTGTCCTGTCTGCGACACTGTTCTTTCTGCATATTAACGACCTGCTGGTGTCTGATACCATTGGGTATGCAGATGACACCACTTTAACCAACAGATATTTCTCAACTGCAAAGGCTACCAGTGTTGAAATCCAATCTTGTCGAGAGTCCCTTGTCGGGCATACGAATCTGGCTCCTAAGATTGGGGTGACGCCAATCTTGTCAGTTTCAATGCCACTAAAACACAGACTTGTTTATTCACTGCAAAACGAAGTCCTCTCCAATTGACTCCGACTTTCCAGGGTGTATCCTTACCGATAACCGAAAATCTGCAACTTCTTGGCCTGAACCTGTCTTCCAACCTTAACTTTGGCGAATACATTGACTCAGCAGTAAACTTCATCACTCAAATATGATGATTGATCGCCTTAGGATTACCTAAACGATACCGGTCTAACTTTCTTATCGTGGCAACGTTTTTGGACAACTTGCGCCCTTGTAATATTACTTAACGCCTTAGTGAGAAGCCTTTTCATGCGAACTACGCTCTCTGTCATAGTCTCCTTCAGCCCCGCTACATTTAAAGGTCTACTACGGAACTTTGTTCCCTACCAAATAAATTACTATATGGCGACACCTTTGTAGTCGCCTGTACACTAGTATTATACGCATGTGGTAAAACGAACACCAATATCGTTGACTACTACTTAGGACTCTACTGGGTATGTTATCTAAGCATTTCCTTGATGTCAACAAATCTACAAATTATTTCGTCTGTTAAAAAGTTAACTATAACATCTGCTGTAACCTTGGCACAGCCTTATATAGGTACATATAGCAAAACGTGACGCATATTCAACAGCAATGATTATAAAACAATTATTTCTCGGTGAACGTGGGCAAGGACCCAAAACATCAATTCTTACCTTTTCAAAAATATTCCTTACTCGGCTTCAATTCCGCGACATGTTTGACTACCTTCCTTTCATGACATGACATACACGAACCTACACAACGCTCTACTTCCCTATCTTCATGTTGCATGAAATATCTAGAACTAGTCGCCTGTAGTGTGGAAACATATTATACGATCTCCACAGTACCACCTCTTTTTTTTCTACGACTAGATTTTGTGGCAATGTTTAATGTGGTCTTCCTCTTCCTGTCTACTAATTGACGTACTTACCTACAATCTTCTCTAAATAGTAACAATATGCCTATAGTCGGTGCTAGATAAATGTGCAAAGAAGGTTATTGCCCTCTTGTGATTTAAAAACGAGCGAAGGAAATCTATGAAGCGTATCGCTAAACACGTGTAACCAAAAAATACCGTGGTACAAGTCCTCGAGAATTCTCGAAACTCGAGAAATAAAAAAGATCGAGATATCAGAAACTCTAGTCCGGTAGCTGGATATATGAAGAGGAAAAGAAATATTATGTGCTTTTCTGAAATTATTTTTCTAATATCTAAGTATATATATATATATATATATATATATATATATATATATATATATATATATATATATATATAATTATCTAGTAACTGCCTAGCTGACAATGATTTTGATTTGATTTGGATATAATGCGCCGATCTCACATAATAAGACTTTAAAAAGACCTCAAAGAAAATACACATTTAGCATCTTAAAGACTTTACTTTTTAAAAAACTTTAGAACAAGACTAGTTTGATCATACATCTGTATTGCACATCTGCGCGCTCTCGCAAGGCACGTATCCTGCCTGGCCGTAAGTACAGAGCAGGTTGAGGTAGAACTGTTGATGTGCTGATGGCCCTGGTCTGATGAGAGACAGCTCCTGACCAAGGTGCATCATCAGCGAGGAGTTAGCAGGTGGCCACCGCACCGGCAGGAGGTGGGTCTTGACTGGCGTTGGGTCCCTGGGGAACAAAAGGATTAGTCAGTAACTCTAAAGTCAACAGGGTCGAAATCCACCAAATTTTAAGCTAGTGGGCCCTCAGTCGAAAGGCTTGGTGGACCCAACTGCATACAACTCTACTGCGTTTTTGTCTGTGAGGCATACTGATCATGAATATGCTTATATTGCCCCTCTAGTCTGGTGGATAAATGATGAAATTCGATGAATAGTGTGTGTTGCTAGTGTGGACTTACGGCAGTGAAACGTGAACGCCAACTATGGGTCTCACAAGGATATTCAAGGTCAACCAGTGCAAGTGGAATGGAGAGAGCTATGATCGACATTTCTCTGCCTGCGTGATCGAATTGAGAAGATCTTATGAAGAGGTAGCGAAGCATAGCGAGAAGAACCGATGGTCGTTGATGCGGGAAGGTTTTCGAATGGTGACCGTGCACCGAACGCCACTTCGTGGGTAAGGTGCCTTGCTTTGATCCGTTTGAAACTTGCATATCAAATCAAAATAACTATATTCTGAACAAGGAACTTACCCGTACTTCATAAAGTTGGTCATCATCGTTGTGAGCCGGTCTATGAACAGTCGGTCCCTGGCGGACAGCAGCAGCGACAGCCCCGCAGGCTTGAATACGTAGAAGATGTCGTCGGAGTGCGTCGCGCCCGCCACGTCCAGCCCACGCCCCAGGATCCACTTGGCGAAGTTCCTGTCGCCCTCGTAATCGAACAAATACGAGTACACAGGCTTGTCTGAACTCTTCACCATCAAATCAACAAAAGCCTGCGCTGTAGAATTCGCTACCCAGTCAGAGTAAAAATTTATAATCTGCCTGAACTGCACCTTTCCTATAGGCTTCGAGCCGAAGTAATGTGAGCGCAGTTTATCAGCTATCTTCTGTCTATCCCTCTTTGAACACCACGAGAATAACGAAGGAAGTCGCTGCACAAATTTTTCGTCAAGGTCTTTCAGAGTTTTCTCACTGTTCAGTCCGTAAAATAACAAACCCTCGACGCCCGTGATTCCTGTCAGTATCGGCACTTTATGGAATCGACCTGATTTTATAAGGTTGTACGGAGTGTCTCGGAAGAACGGCTCGGTAAAATTGCTGTCTACGCAAGGGCTGTATTTGAAATACTTCGGATTAACCGAAGTGTCGCGTGACACCGTCAATAGATCGTATGTTGAAGCGTTCGCGAAAAAGTTAACCACGTCCATTTCGGAGGAAACTTGTTTTAGCTTGCTGGCATCACGAAAAGCCGGCGCATACGGTACCGCGTTGAAAGCCCACGGTGTTAGAGGGGACCCGCTCATGAGGATAAGTTTATGGAACAGGCCCTTGCTGGAATCTGAGAGCATGTGCATGGCGGCGGCGCTCGCGCCTGCGCTCTGGCCGGACATCGTCACGTTGTCCGGGTCTCCTCCAAAAGCGGCAATATTCTTCCGTATCCATTTCAAGGCTGCTACTTGATCTTTAAGTCCGAGGTTAGCGATTCCGTTAAGGCAGAGGAAGCCGAGGACCCCGACCCTGTAGTTGATGATGGCGGTGATGACGTTTTTAGTGACTAGAAATTCAGGGTCGTAGTGTAGCTTGCTGCCGTAGTAGTAGGCTCCGCCGTGAAGGAATACCAGGACGGGCAGCTTGTCGCCGGGCTGCGCCCGTTCAGGGACGTACAGGTCTAGATTCAGACATTGCTCGGAGCCTAGCCGGAGCACAGAGACAGTCTGAAGGCAGGAACCGAAGCGTCTAATGGCGTCGAAGGTCCCGTTCCAATTTGCTGGCTCTTGAGGTGGCTGAAAATTAGAATAATGATTAATTATCTTAAAACGAAAAATTAAAACTTGTTGTTAGGGTGACGGAACCAATAATGAACAAGAACCAATTATGGACGTTCGAAAAAGAAAATGTAAATATTAAGCAGCAGAAGTAATATGCATAAAGTGGCAACACTACACCATAAAGAGTAGACTATTATCGGTCATATAAACCAAAAAAAAAGTAAGGTCGGCCATTTCCTTCAAGATGGCAGCCTAGAAAGAAGTGTGTTATCAGCTGTTACCGAAAAATCCTTTTTTTATTACGGACATCCTTAAGAAAGTGAGTACGTTAGTTCTTGAATATCTTCTTTGCATTGTTCGCTATTGAAATTGTATATTATTTTATGGAAACTGTTTGAGATTGAGAAGAAATGTTGGTTGTATGATAAATGGAAATATAACCTATTCTTTTGTTTTTTGCGATGTTCATTACTGGTTTGAGTACGGACCAAATACCCTATGATGGACAAGTGTCGAAACTTATTCTATTTGATACAGTTTGAGTAATTTGACTGAAATTGTTCCGTTTGTGGTAATAACCATGTGTTTTGCTGTAATTTTGGTTTTGCCGTTATCTTTCCAGTAATGGACAAGTGTCCATAATTGGATATTTTTGACTGTCCATAATTGGATCATCTTGTTTTTTCATAGATGACGCCAAAAAAAGACTACACCCCTGAACAAATGTGGAATGCTATAGATGCGGTTAGAAAAGGTGCGAAAGTTTCGGAGGCTGCAGTAAGATATGGTGTCCCTCGGATCACTCTATTTAATAAAGTTACAATTAAAATTAGGTAATAAGATTATTACAAAAGAAAGAAACATTTATCTAGCTAGACAGCTAGATAGATGTTTCTAGATTCCTTATGTGATATTTTTGATTATTCAATCTCAAAGAGATCTCAACTTGTTAAATAGTTTTAAGGTGCTATTGCCATTGAATTTATTAGAAGTTTACTTTTATTTTGGGGTGTGTTTGTGATCTTATTGATTTTTTTGAAATTCTAATTTTGGTGCCAGAGGCTGCAAAATTAAACTAAAATTAATAGTAGTACTAAAGGTAATAGTTTAGCTAGAGATTTTGATCTTTTTATTTCAAACAGATCTCGACTAGATAAATTTAAGGTACCATTGAATTTGTTATTTTTGTAACCTCATAATTTGATTGAATTTCTTAGAAGTTTACTTTTGTTTTGGGGTATTTTTGTGAGCTTATGTTTTGTTTTTTTTTAAATTCCAGATCCATTCCAGAACCAGATCTCAACTAGATAATTTTAAGGTGCCATTGAATTTGTTAGAAGTTTACTTTTGTTTTGATATATTTTTGTGTCTAAATCTTGATACTAAGTCTGATGCCAGAGATTTAAAGTCACTTTAAGAATTAGTTTAAATATGAGAATGTTAATTAGTTTCCATATTTTTAATAGAAGTGAATTAACAAAAGTAAATAGTTCTCATTTAGTTATAGAAAGTTTTGTTATAAAAAAATAAAAAAATTATAATAACTAGGAAAACTTTCGTTAAAACTATGCTTCAAAACAGTACAAACTAATGTTAAAGACAATAACTGTTCAAAATCAAAATCAAAATCAAAATCAATATCATTTATTCAGTCTAGGCTGTTACAAGCACTTATGAACGTCAAAGAAGCTACGCCATCGGTTCACAAACCCTACGGCGGGAGACCTTGTAACGAGAAGAACCGGCAAGAAACTCGTCAAGGGCTGTTTTTTTCTCCCTGTTTTATTTCATACAGAGTCGTCAAATTGAAAAGTGACCTTAACATATCAGTAACAATTTCCATCACAAAAGGAAAATACTAATGAAAATATTACATTTTATGGTTATTGTAAACGTAAACAATTTTTAACTGGCAAAGAAAGACTTGTCTATCATACATTACAACATTTCCCGCACCACAAGACTACTACACTGCAAGTTGTGAGGTACATACAGGTCAGTATCAATTTATTTTAGATAAAAATATTTAGGCTTTAAGCACAGCATTAAGATAAGCAGACTGAGGTAGACCCATTTCCGCTGGCGGCACCCGTTCACGAGCATGACGCATGAACCAGCCATCGCTTCGCTCAACCATATTTTAGGGAACGTAACGACCCGCCTCACACGACACCGCCGAAGAAACGTTTGAGTGAGCATGACGTACTTCAGATACTTATGTTAAGCTGCATAAATATAAAAAACACAATGGCAACAGCAAAAAAAGAAAGATAAAAGTGCCTTAATGTAAGACACAACACAACCTACAATGTCACTAGAAGACGCATCAGCTGGGTCACAATCTCAATCGTAATTAAAGTTAAAAAAATAAATAAAAAAAAGCTTTTATATATTTGGAATAATTGAAAACATTATTTACCTTTGTTTACTCTGATCAAGCAGTGCCACGCATCTCAACTCAAAAAATCATAAATAACATAAAATCAAAACAACATATATCTCTACACATTTTAACACAAGCAAACATGAGCAGACCCATCCCGCTGGCAGCACCCGTTCACGAGCATGACGCATGAACCAGCCATCGCTTCGCTCAACCATATTTTAGGGAACGTAGCGACCCGCCTCACACGACACCACCGCAGAAATGTTTACAGAGAGCATGACATACCCAAGCAACCTGTGTTAAAAGTTGAATCTAATACTTTACTAAACATTAATTGAATGACACTACAATTTCGAAAAAACAAAACTAAATATTTATGACCAAGCTGTCTCGTCATTCAAGTAATCTTTTATAGTATAATATCCTTTTTTAAGAAGACAATCTTTTACATTCATCTTAAACTTTTCGAAAGGCAAATCCAAAATATTATCTGGAATTTTATTATAGATACGTATACCTAGACCCATAAAAGATCCAAGGACCTTCTTTAATCGGTACCGAGGCATAACAAGTTTATTTCTATTTCTAGTATTGCGATCGTGCAAATCACCATGTTTGATATACAGGTTGATATTACGACGTACAAAAAGAATACAATTTAAAATAAATTGAGAAGCAGCTGTCAGTATACCAATTTCTTTAAATTTTTCCCGAAGAGATGTTCTGGAACCCAGTTGATAAATGGCCCTTATAGCTCGTTTTTGTAGTATAAATATTGTATTAATGTCAGCTGCTACTCCCCACATAAGAATACCATACGACATGATGCTGTGAAAATAACTGAAGTACACAGTCCTAGCAGTTTCTATATCAGTCAGTTGTCTGACTTTTCTCACAGCGTAGGCAGCAGAACTAAGCTTGCCAGCTAGTATTGCAATATGTGGACTCCATTGAAGTTTACAGTCCATAGTTACACCCAGAAAGACTGTTGATTCTACTAAATCTAATTTTTCATTGTTCATAACAATTTCCATGGGTACTTTCTGAACATTTGGTAAAGAAAAAAGAACGCATTTAGTTTTCTTTGCATTAAGCTGTAGATTATTATAATTAAACCAAGCTAGTACTTGCGAGAGTGTTTTGTTTACATCGTCAAAATCAGTTTTATTCCTATCAATGTTAAATATTAAAGAAGTATCATCCGCAAACAAGACAATCTCACATAAGTTTTTGGCAAAGAAAGGCAAGTCATTAATATATACTAGAAACAGGAAAGGGCCCAAGATAGAGCCTTGGGGCACGCCTAGTTTTATATTTGAGCCGGCAGATTTCACTCCATTAATATCAACGGTCTGAGTTCTGGAACTGAGATACGACAGTATTAACTTTTGAGCATCACCTTTTACACCGTAATGATTTAGTTTCAACAGCAGCGTCCGGTGATCCACGCAATCAAAAGCCTTGGACAAATCGCAGAATACGCCAAGAGCATTCTGCGACTTCTCCCATGCTTCAAAAACATGTTTTAAAAGTGCAACCCCTGCATCAGTGGTAGACCGTCCCTTCGTAAAACCGAACTGTTTATTATGTAAGAGATTATTTAAGGTAAAATGTGCCAATAACTGTTCCAACATGATTTTCTCAAAAATTTTGCTTAAGACGGGTAATATAGATATTGGTCTATAATTACTTGGGTCTTCTCTATTTCCCGATTTGAATAAAGGTATTACCTTACTTAATTTCATTAGATCAGGAAAAATTCCCTGTGCAATACATTGATTAAAAATTATAGCAAGAAAGGGGGCAATAGTGTAAATAATACTTTTAAGAACAGTAACAGATATGCCCCATAAGTCAGTGGTTGTTTTCATTTTAAGGGATTTGAAAGCCTTTAATATGTCTCCAGCATTAATAGATCTAAAGAATACTACAGTTATTTAAAGTTTTAATAAACTTGATTTGTGATATCCAATCCTGTCTTTTCAATTTCGGTGTTGTTCGAAGTTAAAAAATCAGGCTGTTATGTCCATAAATGGGGTTTCATTACTAGGTAGTGGTCCATAACTGGTTGTCCATTACTAGATATCAGCTGTCCATTAATGGTGATTTGGTACATTCAAAAATTTTGACGAAAATAAATTACTTATTGATATTCTATATCAATTTTCATTTATGTTACCCATTCTCTGTATATTTCCATATGCTTTTATTACATAATACTTTTAGTACACTTAAAATCATAAGATATTTTTCAAAACTCTTGAGTAGTCGGTCTTAACATGTCCATAATTGGTTCCATCACCCTACGGCACGCCTGACGTCTCGCCAATTAGCAATAATGTGCAGTTCATCAAAGCATTGTATTGTAAATTTGCAATTATATTTTTTGGTTTTTTGTACTACATGCTTAATCTTTTTAATCAATCAATCTTCGAGAACGTACATTTGTCATATACATTTTGTTTTTTTTTATTTTACCAAGTTGTTCCCTCGAATATAACCATAACTTTCTCTCAAAATGGATTTCAATTACATTCTTACGGAATATCTAGGATAATCCTTTCTGATTGATGGAATCAACTTACACCAAAAGAGCTAACATTGTAGGTAAAAGAGATAGTTTTTTATATTTCCTAATTACTAAAAAAAGTGAAAACTCCACCCCAAAGACACTACCGCGCAGCGCAGCGACATTCATGCCGTGTCGCTGGCACTGGCGGTCTACTCTTCCTCCATTTTACGAATTCTCGATCAGGTCACGTGTCCTGACGCGACTTTAACATTTTTTACCCATCCCAAAAATTTAAAACTCTGATGTGCACAACGCCTCTAAAGAAGTTTTTCACTTCAAAAATTGCATCGTCTTGCACTATTTCTATGTTTAATTATCTCAAATGTGTTTTTACATAGTATAAATAACGATATAACACTTTAAACTCTTATGGTCACTATCACTAACATTATTATTTTTAACATGTTTGTATTTCTATTCGAATCCCGATATTTCGGCGCAGTTGCAGGCGCCATGATCACGGAGTGACTTGAAGTTAATGCGTGTGGATGGTGCTAGGAGCATTACTGCGCGCGGCGCCCGTACCACTGTTTTCACTCGCACACTCAACTCGAAATTGTTCACGATATCGATACGGTTTTAACACGACACATATAAGTCACAATATGCAAATATCCACCCGAGAAACGCTTTTGTGTTTTTTTGGGCTAAGAGATAACCAAATCACGGGTTCCAGACATTGGACAATTTAATCCATCTTCACGATTGAAATTATTTTTATGCTTCTTATTTTTAATCGCTTCTCTGACCAATCTTGGTACATAGTGGCGTTTTTAATTTAGTTTTAGTTTAAATAATTTGAGGGTTGTAAAACTCAATCCAGTGATTCGGCCCCGAATGAATGAGGTGTTCCGCAATAGCTGATTTCTGCGTGTCTGATGCTGCTGATTATTCATTAAAATGTGCTATTTAACGCGGCAGGTTATTGTTCGTTTTGTCTGGCCTATATAGGAGCTACAGCAGCTGCAGTCAATTTTGTACGCGCTAGGTTTTTCTACGGATAAACCGTTTTTACCGAAATCAAATAACTACCCACTGAAATGAAATGATATAGCACGGAAATATAGACGATGTCCCGCGAACCCTCGATATCTTATAATTTCCACACGCTGTACCTATTGCATAGAACACTGCTTTTGGAAATTCTGAAATGATAATAGCATCCACCGGAATGATAAAAGAATCCACGGAAATGAAACAAATATGCACCGAAACGCACGGTGAGGTTTTTTCTTATCATTTCGGTGGTCATTTTAGGGCGCCAAATCAACCGAAATAAGAACACCGAAATTAAAATACAACACAATAATTTTCACTACAAAGAACTATTTAGTATAGGATCTAATGAACATTACAAAAATAAACGAAGTACAATTAACGAACACGCAAATACTTAATAAACTGCACTAACTCATTCGAAGTCAAGTTTTAATTATGCATAAGTCCACCAAAGCAACATATTTACGTTTATAAATGGCGGGCACATGCAGCAAGCAACGAACGTGCTTCCACGATTAACGCTTAGGCGGCACTAATTCGTAAGATCTAAGCGCGTGAGATCTAAGTTAGATAAATTTTAAGCAAAAACATAGGTACTTGTTTAAAGTTACGTTACGGCACTGATATAAAGGAACTTTTTTGGGACAAAAGCATATTCCTTACCATTTAGAAACTGAGTAGGTACATATCATTTATGATAAATTTTAAATAGAAAAATATTAGAAGAAATTAACTCGGCCACAAGTGAATTCTTAGATGGGACTCGAACCTACGACCTTTGGCTTTCAAGGCGCATGACAGATCTGATTAGCGATACAGTGATTAGCTGATTGATTACAGCTTTTAGAAATTTTGGTGTTTTAGTTAGTTTTTGTAAGTTTTCTCAGCGCCTAATTGTCTTGGTCGGATACTAACATATATTTTAGCCATCTTACGCAAGGAATGTTTGTAAAACAAACCGCACAAACCTAACGTTATTAGTATTTTTTTATACCTAAAAATCATTTATTCCAATTTCGACCCACATGTTTGGACCCACTTCTTAAAATTCTTATTTCACCCCACTTTTTATGCCTATTTCGACCCACAAGTTATTGTTTAATTTTTATAAATAAAATATTCTTATTTCGACCCATTTTCAATTCTTGTTTGTATAGGCACTTGAATTATTTTTAAGTAGGAAACGGTCTAGTTCGACGTCAACTCCAGCACGCCGTTTCATACAACATTGCTGGAGCGCTGTAATGTTCCAAATTCAAAAAGATGCTCCTGCAATGAATTTGCTTTTCCTTTAGTAATTATTAAATGTATAATATAAAAAGTATGTTTTATTTCCCTGCATTCTTTTGAGAAAAGCACTATATATGCCTCGGCGGAAATGGCAATTGCCTGTCTCGTATTAGTGAAGTCCTCGCCTACGGCTCGGCCTTCAAACTCAGACTCGACCTGCAATTGCCTATTTCACGGCCTTTGCAATAATGTACTATTTTATTAAAGGTGCGATCGAACCATATAAGTTGATTTTATTATTTAATGAAAAGTACTTACGCGTCAAATTTTAAATATAATAAGTCATTCGATAATAATTATCTTAATTAAGTTCAAGATGGTTTCCATTCATTTATTGAAACTTAACGCATTGCTGACAATAAGGAAAAATACAAAAAGTTTTGTTTAGAAACATTATTTCCGCAAGCTACATATCTTAAGAATGACTTCTTATATTTCGTCGAGAGAATATCCGCTAGTTAAGGAAGTGGTTGCATAACTTGATTGGTTGAACTTACTTGGAATCTTTGGCTGGTGGCATAAGGTATCCCGTAGAACAGGTTCTGACCGGACACACTTTTCAGGCCCCTGACCTTTCCATAACTTGTCTCCACAACATCCGTATATATCAAACTAAACACATTCCCAAACACATTTAAAAACAGACACAAAACTAACCAAATAGAAGTTCGAATCATGTTTATTTTATTAACAGTTCCATATCTAAAGAGAACAATAGTTTTTAGTGATGTGTGTTCGATACATTTGCACACAACACTTTAATGCACTTAAACCAATTAACACTAAAACGCCACCATCATATCTTTTAATCTTAACAAAGATTTGACCGATAATATTAAATGCAAGCACAACTTATTTAAAAACGTCATAACTATCGATTTATTTCTTCTTCACGTTTTAATTCGTTATAATACAACAATAAAGTAAATGGAAGCGAGCAGATCTCATGAGCTAGTGCCGGCTAGTGTCGAAATGTTACGCTGATCGCATGTCCCAACACTATTGCGCAAGCGACGACAGTGGGAGAACTAAAAAACGCTCTTGTTGTCCCAATGAGGTAGCGATCACTCAAGAAAGTTAAGTCGTTTTGCAAAAGTAATTTATAGCAAATATGAAACAAGAAAATATACTAGAAAAAAGCAATTAGTCTCATGTCGCCCTGACGGGATCTAGTTGCTTTTTTCTAGTATATTAACTTGTTTAATATTTATCACATAAAAATGGCACTGTAAAATGCAAAATTAAAAAGTTATAATAATTTGTAGCAGTTAAGTAGATCATACTCGAAGTATGTCATACAAATATTTTATAAGAAATCTTACTTATATGTTTTCGTTGTGTTGCGGGCTGCCCCGAACCAAAATCAAAGTATTTGTCCCTTGACTTCAAAAGGATTATCTTTCTTAATCTTAATAAAAAATTGCTTTGCACTTTCGGAACGAATTCAATTTTAAATGACACTTCATTTGACACTTCTCCATACATTAGTAAGATATTTTCGTCTGTCACTTTGCTTAGACAGTTCAATTTCGTTCATTCAATACCTTTTAAAACGCGTCCCGATCACAATCCCGGTTAAATAGTGACGGCCTAAAAAGTATGTGAATATCTTTCAAATGACGAATTGAAAGGGATTGCGATAGATTTTAAAATTAGACAATTAGCCCATTTCAAGAAAAAATTACTTCATTAGGCCGAGCACGAATAACTTTCGAGTAAGTATCGAGGAAGTAAAGTAAATAAATGTATGAGATATTGAGCAGCGCTCCTATCGGACGTAAACATAACTACATTTTCCTATACATTTTTTGACATTACGTGCTCGATACTATTTCGATAGTTTTTCGTGCTAGCCCCTCTGAACTACATTTTCCTATTTTTGACATTACGTGCTCGATCGATACTTACTCGATACTATTTTGATAGTTTTTCGTGCTAATCCTACAGAATGCATAGATTTCAGACTCGGAACAACTAAAACGGAATGTCAATCACATGATTGTTTGTCTCCTATGGGGATCGAACCTGCTCCCCCTCCGGCACTGCGCCACCGGGCCCATCAAAGTAGTTTCAATAAAGGCAATTTGATGTGAGGTTTGAGCAATAGGTACATAATGTAACATGGTTCATGGTTGTTTCGAAGATATTGCATGATGTTTCGAAAGAGCAACTTAATATTCTGATATTTCCCCATCGATTTAATACTTATATTATAGCATTTGCGTAAGTTCGAAATTAGAGATTTAGATAATTGAGCAATATTTTAAGATTCGTCGTCTCAGCCACATAACACCTACTGCTGGGTATAGGCATTCTCCAAAAGGGGTTTGCCATAATCGCCACGCTTGACAGGCGGGTTGGCGATCGCAGTATGGCCAAGTTTGTAGGAGACGCTGATGCCCGTCTCCTGAAGGCCGAGTCCCTTAGTCGCCTTTTACGACACCCACAAGATGAGGGGAAGTGCTATTCTAAGCCGACACTACACAGCGTTTTTTAAGATTTTAACATTATGATATCCAAAAGCATAAACTAATAATGTATTCGAGAATTTTGAAGTAATTGTTTATTATTCAAATGTGTGGATAAAGTTTGAAATTAATTGGGAAATATTTCAAGATTACCATGTTCTATGATATGAGTTTGGAGTTATCACGACAAAACAAGAAAGTGGTAAAAAAAAGTAAGTTGCTTGCCGCGGAGTAAGTACATAGGTTATATAAATGTAAAAAACTTAAAAAAAACCGACTATAAAATGTGAAATATAAGTCTTTGGGAGTTGCAAGTAGCTCTATAAAAGTGCAATGTAGAGAGTTTGATTCAAACCGTTTGGGTCAAACCGCTTGACCGAAAAAACGACGGTTTTTTCAAGATTTCTTCAAAACTACTGAACCGATTTTAAAATTTAATAAAATGGGACCAGGTTGGGAACAAATGCGATGCGATTTTTAACTTTTTGATTTTTGAAGTCGGTTTTTTTAATTTCCCATTTTTTAAAAGTCAAAATCTGAAGCTGTGCCATTTAGTTAACTTCTATCAAAATAAACTCGTAGGTTTTTTTTTTGGATAAAATGTTTTTTAGATCACAATTTTAAAAGACCAAGCCATCTTGTGAACTTTATCGCCATCTTGAGGTTTTTACAACAGTATTTTTGGGAAATCCTGAAAAATATTGATCTGATTTCGAAATTTTAGAAAATGGGACCTCCTTGGAAACACGCCCGATCTAATAACGTTAGGATCATTACAATAGGTCCAGCCGTCCACGAGTAATCGATGTACATAAATAAAAAAAATATACGCAACGAATAGATAACCTCCTTCTTTTTTTGAAGTCGGTTAATAATAACGCTTATTATGGCCACCTGGCCTTCCGGCTAACGTATTCTGATTGTGACAACACAAAGCAGTACAACACGCGTAATATTTCGTGTGTGTAATGCTCAAATGCATTTGATGAAGATAAAAAGAACGTTAAGATTTATGCAACTGCATAATATTACGTTGATGGTGCATCTTTTTTTTATAAATAATGTCAGGCAACAATAAGACAAAACTAAAAACAGTATTGGCTGTTATTGATGAGCAGACTTGCGAGGGCGGTGCGTTCCTAGACACCATAGATGGAACCAAATAAATAGACTTCCAAATGGCTTCCAAATGGCTTCGAAATATTTATTATAACATCTTCAAGATGTATTAATTTCACACGTCAATACATTCTGATAGTTACAGATATAAAATTGTTTAATTAATTTTATATCTGTAACCATGTTACGAGCCAATTAGTTACAAATGCTACGAGCTTAGACCATTTTAAGCGATGAGCACAGAAAAAGGGAGGGAGCTGTTAAACTCGAATGACATTTAGCAATAGACAGTTTAAAAAAGTAATTAAGTAACAAAACAAAACGCTTTTGGCAGTTGACTTACAGTAACAGTGACAGTTGAATTAATTTTTGGCTGTCAATAGTGTCAATTTCACGTCAGTTATCTATCATGACATTATACTTTTTAATGTGCCTAAGTAATCAAAATGGTGTTCGTTTCATCTATTTACTTCCGTTTTAACAAAAAAGTATTAAAGCATTAAAAAATAAACTTACTATTGTTTTATGATTATAATAACATATAGTAGTAATAGTTAGTATTCATTCCATATAGTGTATATAGGTAGCAGAATCATATTTATACACTTTTGGGTGTAATATGCCCGATGTCCTTTCATACATGTATTTTAGTTATAGCGCGTTGTTTGTCCGGAATAAAAACAAAATAAGTTGAATCTCTGAAAGGGCTCTATCCAGTAGTGTTATACTTATTTTTTTATCAACACTAGCGGATCCTCGCAGTTTTACCCGCGTGGTGCCCGTTCCCGTGGGAATATCGGGATAAAATATAGCCTATGTCACTCGGGAGAAATGTAGCTTTCTAATGGTCGAAGAATTTTCTAAATCGGTCCAGTAGTTCCTGAGATTAGCGCGTTCAAACAAACAAACTCTTCAGCTTTATAATATTATATATACTAGCGGATCCTCGCAGTTTTAACCGCGTGGTGCCCGTTCCCGTGGGAATATCGGGATAAAATATAGCCTATGCCACTCGGGAGAAATGTAGTTTTCTAATGGTCGAAGAATTTTCTAAATCGGTCCAGTAGTTCCTGAGATTAGCGCGTTCAAACAAACAAACTCTTCAGCTTTATAATATTAGTACTATCCAGTAGTGTTATACTTAATTTTATATCAACATTTATAATTATGTATTTTTTAGACATAGAACATTCTCTAAATACAAGCCCATCATCAAAGCAACTACTTCTCACGTCTCATGTCGCCCTGATGGGATCTAGTTGCTTTTTTCTAGTATATTAACTTGTTTAATATTTATCACATAAAAATAGCATTGTAAAATGCAAAATTAAAAAGTTATAATAATTTGTAGCAGTTAAGTAGATCATACTCGAAGTATGTCATACAAATATTTTATAAGAAATCTTACATCCATTAAGCCATAGATGTTTTCGTTGTGTTGCGGCCTGCCCCGAACCAAAATCAAAGTATATTTGTCCCTTGACTTCAAAAGGATTATCTTTCTTAATCTTAATAAAAAATTGCTTTGCACTTTCGGAACGAATTCAATTTTAAATGACACTTCATTTGACACTTCTCCATACATTAGTAAGATATTTTCGTCTGTCACTTTGCTTAGACAGTTCAATTTCGTTCATTCACTACCTTTTAACTCTCACTCGGGAGAAATGTAGTTTTCTAATGGTCGAAGAATTTTCTAAATCGGTCCAGTAGTTCCTGAGATTAGCGCGTTCAAACAAACAAACTCTTCAGCTTTATAATATTAGTACTATCCAGTAGTGTTATACTTAATTTTATATCAACATTTATAATTATGTATTTTTTAGACATAGAACATTCGCTAAATACAAGCCCATCATTATGAAATAGTAGAATAACGTATTTCTTAGTTCATTCACATACTACTACCTACCTACTACAATTTACAAGAAGAAAATTTTAATATGAACATTAATAAATATAAATTTTCTCCCAAAGTTTCTGGTTTATCAGCGACAGGCTCTTGGGAAATTCAATTTCTGTTAGTAGGCTGCACGTAGAAGTTTGTTTGCTGATTGCAAAGTAATTTAGCGATCGAGTGGGCCTGCCCGCTCTTGGCAACTCCACACACGCCTCACTTGCAAATACAGACTTAGCCACTTGAAGGATTGAACCCGGGGGGTCAATTCTGCAATTTTTTTTGTCAAAATCGTCTCTCAATGGTGTTTCAATTGTAGTGTTTATTTACACTATTGTAACAAGACTGTGTAAAACAGGATTGCCATTGAAACATCATTGAAAACGATTGTGACTAAGCATTAGCAGAATTGGGCCCCTGGGCTGCCGGATTACGGGTTATCACATATATTTTTAATAGCTTAGGCATATTTTTAATGTTGTCATTGAAAAGCCTTTTCACTTCCTTCAAGTTTTATTTTTAAAAACAATTATGAAAGTGAGCTCTTGTCGTTCTTCGATATTACGAAATTAAATCAATGATTAAGCAGCTTACACCGTACACGTATAAACGTAAACAGAACTTTATTTGTCACGTAAAGTGGTCGTCAAAAGACAAACATCTATTCCAATATTTTATAAAGGAAGATTTGATTGTTTGCTTGTTTGCAACGATTAAACTCAAAAACTACTAAACGAATTTGGATGAAATTAGGTGCACAAATAGTATATAGCCTGATTATGAAAATAGGGTACATTTTATCCCGATAACCACGCGGGTGAATACGCGTGCGGCCTTATTTTCAGAATATATTTTTATTAGCTCTCAATGATCGTAGTCGTAGCACAGAATAGTGTCGTAGCGTTACGCTTTCCGTAGTCACTTGCACCCTTCTCGTAGCAACCCTGCGCAAGTTCGTCTGTGCCACGACAAAGCGAGATAAGTTCCGAATTAAAAGGCGGAGGAAGTCCGTTCCAATTTGCATGTTTGCCCAGTTTATAACAATTAGCCGCCGCGCCGGGTATTTTTCTTTATTACCCGGCTTAAACCGAGACCGGTCCGGTCTTCGCGTCGTACTCGCTAGCTGGGTAATTGCGTTTTATAAATGAATTGCCCGATGTCAGCTCAGCTCCGTATGCGCTTTTGTTTAGTCTGTGTAAATTCAAGAGTTTCGAGAAGGTTGAACTAGAATTGGTTCCTGACAATAAAAGTAAATTAACGTAGCTGAAGTCCGTAGATTCGAGATTTTCCCTTAATTCTGAAAGGAATGAAGGAATCAAAAGAATATTTTTAACGAAACCACAAGAAATGCATTCGTTTAGTCAGCATTATAGGTAAACTTTCCTTGGCTAGATGATTGATGTGAATGTATGTAATTATTATTATGATACTGATGATCGTGAATAACGCACTTTTTACTATAATAATAAACAATGAAATTTACGTCCGATAAGAACGCTGCTCAATATGTCATAAGTAATTTTTTGGCGATACGTCCTCAATACTTTTTTTACTGCCTACTGCCTACAGAACGATGCTGAATTAATTTTGCATACCTATCTAATTGATGAACTTCACTAAGGATTGATATATGCACGTCGAAGTATTCGACAAAATATGCTGGAGAATCCTGATATAACAACCTGTATGTACCATATTTTTTGCAAATAAAGGAGATGTCCAAAAGTGTATAAAGTCTGAACCACGTCTGTTTACAGTATATCAAAAAAATTATAATACCAGTTCCAATAACCAATACCAGATAACCAGTTTCTAATTATTCAATTGTGCCGTGTGGCGACGGCCTAAGAATACAAGTGTCATCACTCCCTTACATGCCTGGGATGTCGTAAGAGTCGACTAAGAGGCTCGACGCATTGATCAACTGTGCCAGAGAAGGAAAACTTGAAATAAACCCTCTACCAACCCGTCTGGCCAGCGTGGTAGCAGTAGGCTAATAACCTCATATGAACGCCACAATAAGCGTGAGCTAGGAGAGGCCTATGTCCACAGGCTGATGATGATGATGATGATGAATTATTCAATTTCTTTAAAATAACTTTGTTTTCTGGAAGGAACAATAAATTTAATGCAAAAACACTTCAAAAAATTACATCATGGCGGAAGATATCATTTTATCACTGTCAGTCAATCTTCTTCTTCTTTCTTAATTAATGGCGTGCTTAGAAATTGTACGGTAAATTGGGTTAAAAATGGAGCCTCACAACACGTGTTATTACGCAAAGAACTCGGGTGAAACTCCCACTGTCAGTCAATAGAATTACAAAGTCGAACACAGAGTAGAACTCAATGACAGTGACACTGAGTTTTTTTTTACGTGGAGTTGTCATGTTTAACGCCTTATTTCGAGTAAAAAATATATTGTTCTTTTTTATTAATTTTAACCACAAGACCGTGCATTATATAAAATTAATTGTCTCAGAATCAGTAGTTTTTTCTCCATCTTTGGGGGTGGTGTACGTAGACATGGCCGATATTGGGACATGCCCTTTATGAATTATGAATGAGGATTATAAAAAATTGACTGTTAATAATAATTGTGTATTCAAACCTTGTAGAAAACTTACAACAGTCTATAAAGGTTTCCCATAACACATTACCTACGCATTTTACAAACCGGTTAATCTACAATTTAATTAACCGACGCAATATGCATCTTTTCGTAAGCTCCAACCAGTTTTAAGCTACGACTAGTTGCCTAAACCTTACACAGTTGTTCAATGCCAAAAACGTGCGTTTGCGAGAATCCGTTACGATCCTTTCATTTATCATAAATCATCAAGAGCCCAACCCATTTGGACTGATTTCGATTATAAGTTTGGGTGTTCCCAGCTCAATGTTGTTCAGTTGATTATAACTATATCTAATTAGGGGTCCGCAATAACTGGAGGAAACGCCCCGCGATAAGGTTCCGCAGATTAAATAACTTCGCCCGTTAACCGCCATGAACGAATTAAACTAAAATAATTAAAGTCCGCCCAAATAACGTCATTTTATTCAAATGTATTGTTGCGAGGCTGTTGACGGGACTTCGGTAATGATCCCTAATGACTTCGAATGTTTCGGCTCGGTCACCGATCTCAGATGCAAATTGAGATGTAGTATTTCGCACTGTTTGTCTTATACATATATACCGTTCCGCTCCGTTCCTAATTCCCTTCTTGTTTTTCACTATGGGTGAGAGACCTGGAGTCCTGAAATACAGGAATATCCTAGCTTAGGCTCCAGTCCATCCAAGTACTTAATACAAATTGTTATCGTGTCAAATATTGTACTTTCTTTGTATTTTGGTGGAAATATTTTTTTTTTTATTATTTTTTTATTTATTATCTAGAACTCTCGTTTGACGACCTGTTTGGCGCAGGGGTACTAAGCCCGCCTTCTACGCCAGAGGTCCCGGGTTCGATCCCCGGACAAGACAAATATTTGTGTGCATGAACATGTCTATTTGTCTTGGTCTGGGTGTTTATTATGTATGTATTTACAAAAAAAAAGTATAAAAGTATGTTTATCCGTTATCTAGTATCCGTAACCCAAGTTCTTCATGAAACTAAACGTGGGCTAGATAATTGGTGTGATTGTATAAAATTTATTTATTTATTATATCTAGTATGTATTTGGTCCCAATTCACATTTCTACTTATAGCTGAAACTGAAACTAAAATGTCGTAATCATTAATCAGTAATCAAGGTATTTTGGAAGATGACAATGAGTAGGATAGCGTTTTTTTTTTAATTACAGAGATGTATGCTGGACTAATGGCCGCGGTTCCCGTTCCCGTGGTAATGTCAAAAAATAAGAGATCCCGTATGGAAAATTTCAGCGGTTCAGCTGTTCAGGCTGTACGTTGTCTGTCAGTCAGTCACGGTATTGTTTTATTAGTATAGATACTTAGATGACATCAAAAAAAAGGAGATAAAAGAAACGAACAAAGTTCATTGCTTCTTCGTGTATTAATTCGCACAGTGCATTTTTTTATTTTTCCTTATCAACAACAACATCCCGCACAAATTATCAACTCTGTTCAGAGTTTCTACGCAAAAATCTAAGTGTCTTAGATTTTTACAGGCACTTTTTCATTGATTCAATAGTTATTTGTTATGCAAGGTTGGAAAGTTGTTTATTAGCGGCTAGTTACCTCTATTGAAACCTGAGCAACCTACAAGACAAAGAAAATATTTAAAAATAAAGGTTTATGCCACGTTCCGAAATCCAACCATAGGTTGTGAAATCTCACCCAGCCTAATATAAAATTAAATTCTTATAAAAAATAGTTTAATCTTATTGTTATTGTTTTAATGTTCAATTAACTAAAATAATATAATAAAACCAAAACGGAGTATTATAATAAATTCAAAGCTATTTAAAATAAGTATAAATTGTAACAAAAAAGTCAATAGTGCGATTTGGAACGCATTATGGCATATTTTTAGGTATTTAATAAAAAAACGACTTAACCGCGATAGGCCGCAATA
The DNA here is from genome assembly GCA_910589605.1 of Chrysoteuchia culmella. Lineage (NCBI taxonomy): Eukaryota > Metazoa > Arthropoda > Insecta > Lepidoptera > Crambidae > Chrysoteuchia > Chrysoteuchia culmella. The sequence continues at coordinate 19,705,126 of OU342658.1, read as the reverse complement.
TGCGATTTTCTACGCGGAAACTTAATGACAAATCCTCCTTTTCCGAGCGATTGAGCTGAAAAAAAAGTTTTTATAGACGCCTTTCTCATTATTATGGGCAGTAAAATTGCAGAAACAAAATCTTCTAATATTAAGCTAATAACCTCTTGCAATTTGCAATACGCAAAGAAAATTATGCAGAAATTCATTTCGCCTCTGCGATTTGGAAAAGCATTGACCGATTTATTCGGCCCCAAATCAGTATTATTGCATTATTAATATTCTTACCACAATGTCATTTGGTATCACGGTTTTATCAGTGGTAGAGGGCCACTCGTTGGCCATTTCATTCGCCAAATGATTTCATTTGATTTAATATTCAAATATCGAGCTATTTCTGTGGTCTTTGTGAATGCGCCATCGATCATAATGATCAAATATTCGATAAATTATCAACTTCACATGTAAATTTCACCAAACAGAATGTTTAATCTTTCTGGTTGCAGTTTATAAAACCACATTTCGTCGAGCTATTTGATGTTAAAAGTTCGTTAAAAACATTAGCAATACAAAATCTATGTGTAGTTTTTATTTTGTTATAGGTTCAACGTGGTTCAACTTAACAATTTTGTCAGTCAACAATGTTGGAAAGTCAATGTCGTTCGTCGTGTTACTAATATTATTGCAGATGTCTTCTTTTAGGCGCGCTGTTTTGCGTCGACAATTTCAATTTGAGAAAGACAAATAATATACATATAAATATGTTTCGGGGAAATATAATGCACTTAAAATCCGCAAAAGATGTTTTATTTAAAAATAACTTCATTATGGCAATCAGTCAGTCAGGAGCAAAGAAACAATAGCCTACTCGTACAGCATAAAAAAAAAAGTTTTTAAAGTAAGACACCATAGCTCACGTGAAAGAGCATTGGACAATATAACGCACTTAAAATCCGCAAAAGTTGTTTAATTTAAAAATAAATTAAAAATCAAAACGGCATTCCAATGTTATAGAACAATAATTTTTTGCTCTTTTTACTGAAATAGTAGATAACTAGGTAGGTCCCTTAATATTATATTTTACTAGCTACCGCAACACCTTTCGTTAGTGGGCTAATGATGGTAAGCGAGTGTTCAAGCAGTGCGGTCAATGGCTAATGATAATGAATGATGAATCATTTTCACAAGACAAAGACATTCTTTTACTTAATCATGCACACACAAAATACTCGTCAGAAATTCCGAAAGCTCGCGACTCACTACCGTAGGGAGCTGTCCCACCGCCAGCGATGAGCGAGTAGAGAGTAAAGCTAGAAACTAGAAACGAGGTGGCGAGGTGACTTTATAGTTTCGATTGTTTTGTCGACTATGAGCGAATGTTCTTGTGCGACGGGCGAGTCTTCGCAACACTCGCTCGGCTGGTTGGTCGGCTAGGTGACCGCCGAGTGAGTATCGTTGAGCGAGTATTTATAGCTGGGCGAATATCGCTGAGTGAGTATTATCTTTTATAGTCTAGTGGAGCGAGTACTCGCCGGCGGCGGTGATGTGCACAGTTAGCGATCTACTATTAATATGAGTATCTCTTTAAGGAATGTATTGAGTATCTATTGTGCGTTGCTTGAGTGAGAAAATAGCCGATAGTTAGTCGCTTACTCGTTGGCGGTGAGACAGATGCCTAACACAGCGCGACAAGTCGAGGCGTAAAATCGCTAATTAGGATAATTAGTGTACGCAAGCTCATCACAGTCTAGTTACTTAGCCAACTGTGTGTCTTGCTCGTATTGAAGTTGGAATCAGCCGGAGCATTGTTCTAACATAATTTAACTCGTATGACAGCCAGATTTGCGCCGGAACTTCCCCGCCTCTGCGACTGACGACTCTTCGAATAGCTTTGGAGTTGAATACGTACAGAATTATGGTAGTACTACCAACGTTTTGGTTGCTATTAGTTATGTCACCGCTGTAGTGGTGATTATAACTGTTAACTACAAGGATACTACAAGTACAATTTTTACTGAAGAGTCACACGGTGACAGCGATTCACGATATTTTGTTTTTTTATTTTTATTTATGGACGTCGGGGTGACTCTAAGCCTTCATCACACCTGATATTAAGTATTGAGGCTGAAGATGGAAGCGAGCCTCTCTTGGGATCACAGAAAAACTGGCTATCTTATCTCTTACTGCCGAAACGCAGCAATGCTGAAAACATTGTTGTTATAGCGTCAGACTTAGTGTACGCAAAGATGGTGGTAGCTAGATAGGCGGAATTACTACATTCCTATTACTTACCACCAACTAATCCGAATACAATATGTACCCCCGCTGGGAATCGAACCCAGGACCACTGGGTCTGATACCGGTGGTTGAACCACTAGACCACAGAGACGGTTAAAACGCGAAACACGTGTAGAGTAGTCGGTGAAGGTGCAAGGTGTGTCACTGTTATGCATTTGCATTTATTTGCGTCTTTCCTTTTTTTTCTTGCGGAATGAAGCTAGATATTTTTGGTTTAAAGTTTTGATATAGGTACATAACTCAAAGATTCGATGTGTCGACTCTCTAGCTTTGAGTCCAATACACGATAATATTAATACTGGCAGTAAATCAAATTAGCAACATCTCTGGATGGTTATTTGCGTTAATTACCGCGCTGATTAGCCGCAAGTCCCGACTACGGACTAATGAAGTACCTACTTAACTATATATAGGTACAGTAATGATCCACATATGGCGTACGATGTGTACTTGACGATATTGTTCAATTAATAAGGGGATGATACTTGTATGTGCTGATAAGATTAATTGGCGTGAAAATTATACTTAATAAATACTAATATTGTTGCTGTAATAGAGGGCCAAGTAAATGAGTGGCTCAAAGTAGGTAAATAATAGACTTTTAGTAAAAATGGATCATTTCTTCAAAATATACTGACTCCTAGTAATATACCTAGCTACAAAAGTACTGATTTCAAATGAAGAAAATACAAACCGAAGAACATAGAAGGCGACAGACAGGACTTAGCAAGCAAGACGAGTAACAAGAGAATACTAAAACCAACTAAAACGATTAAAATAAGATGATAAAATGTCACCGTTGCATTAGTTCGTAACAGGTGCATCTCTCTCTACACCTTAGAGTAAAGCTTAGCCTTAAAGCTTCCTAAGCTTGCTTTGCGATGGATACCTCATTCTCTCACCGATGAGCAAAAATGCCGTCGTGTTGATTGGTGCAAATTTATGTTAGAAAAGTTCGAAGGAGGAACTTTACCAAACGTATCCTACATTCTTACAACTGACGAATCATGGATATATAGCTACGTTCCTCTCACGAAGCAGCATTCCACGGAGTTTGAAGAGGACGATTTGCCCACAAAAGTTGTTCGTGGTCGGAGCGTTAATAAAAAAATGATAGCGGTTTTTTTTTCTACGCAGTGGACCAATTCCGGTAGAAGACTGTAAAACAGTTACTAGTGAATGGTATAGCGAAGTTTGTCTACCTCAAGCTTCCGGGGAGTTGGATAGCGAGCGCCCAAGGAGCGGCGTCCGTGGCATTCTTTTTACCAAGATAACGCGCCCGCTCACACAGCTGCTAGAACCATGGACTATGTGACAACTGCAACTTCATTTATATATACCCAAATGTTACCCCATCCTCCGTACAGCCCAGCACCTCTAGCATGACCACCGCTATATCATGCGATATGATATAGCGCATCATGCTGTCTTTACTCCGCTACGATGTGAGCGGGGCAGTGACACGTTATCGAGTTATCGAGTCGATAAAAGTCGCTCATGCTAGGCCTACAGATTTAGCTCCATGCGATTTTGTTTTTATTTCCTACGGTAAAATAAAATGCTTCGTGGGCGAAAATTTAGCACTGCAGACGACTCCGTCGAAGAATTTCGGCGGTTATTTTCGACTGCAAGACACGTTTTTTAAATGTTTTGAAAGCTGGTTCACTCGAATGCATAAGTGCATTGGGATTAGAGGGGGATAGTTTGAAAAGCTGTAAATAAACTTTTTTTCATTCACTAACTATTTTTGGAACAGCCCACGTATCTGATTTTAAGTATTGACAACGCTGAAGATACTGGAGATGGAAGCGAGCCTCAATCGGAATCCTCAACCACTGAGGAACTGGCTATCTTATCTCTCACTGCCGGAATACAACAATGCTGAAAACATTGTTGTTCTGGCGTCAGACTTAGAAAAGATGGTGGTAGCTAGCCAGGCGGACTCACAACAGGTCCTACCACCAACCAAACCGAATACAATAGGTAGCTACTCGCGCGACAGGATGACGGCATGCAGTTGCACGCTTTCACGTCAGACTCGGACATAGACCGTGTTTTTGGTCTGGGTGACGTTACGAGCGGCCCTTAGCCCTGAAACAAGGTCATTACGTTATCGCCATTTATATAAAGAAAACAGCCATTTTCGGGAAACCTTTTTATTTTTTGTTACATTTTTTTCTTATATTTCTATTATTAATCTAATTACAACTGGATGCACAACTTACAAATCTACATTTTATGCCTTTACCATTCTTCACTATAATTATTCAAAATCGATAAGTAATACTTTATTTAATGATTGCAACCTAAAGTTGATTATTACATTATTTAAATGACGAATAAACACTTTAAAGTTGGTTTGTATAATGCGGGCTCCCGAGGCACTAACCACGATAACTTTATAGCCTCAGTCGCCCGGTATGACCTAGATATTGTAGCAATTAATGAAACCTGGCTCAGAGATAGAGAGGACGGCCGCGCGCCTGCCCTACCCGGGTACCGTCTTCGACACATACCGCGGCCTCGTAGTAGTCGTGAGCGTGGGGGAGGCGTTGGTTTCTATATAAGACGGAACGTTTCCGTACGTGCTTTTCCTCACCCAGTTGATCCCGCGCATAAGTCAGTGGAGCAAATGTGGCTTACGTTGACCCGTAACGGAAAGAAGCTCATTATAGGTACTGCCTATCGGCCACATTGGATAAATGTGGACCTGTTTCTTGATGCAATTTCGGACACTATAAGTTCAATTCCCAATTATGATAATATAATATTGTTAGGCGATTTTAATATTAATTTATTGAATGCTATGGACCCGTACACTATTAACTTTAATTCTTTTATTTCCAGTTTTAACCTCATACAAGTTGTTTCCGAACCGACCCACTTTACGCTTCATAGCCAGACCCTTATTGACGTGGTGTGCACTGATCTGATTGTAAAAAATGTCACCCTCGACCATGTTGGCACTACCTGTGGTCACTGCTTAATTGTGTGCGAGTTCAATATAAAACGCGACAAGTACTCCCCACATACTATAACATTCAGACCTTTCAAACACATAAACGAGGAAAGTTTTAATTATGACCTGGGAAAGATTCGATGGGACCTCATATCTGGAATCGATAGTGTTGATGATATGGTCGAAACCTTCAATAAATGTGTTTTGTCAGTTTTCGACAAGCATGCCGCAGAGAGAACCATCAAGGTAAAATACCATAGCTTGCCCTGGCTGACTGACACGGTCAGGCTGATGATGAAGTTACGAGACGAGGCCTTATCACTCTACCATAAAAACCAAGCAGACAGCACTTTCGCATATTATAAATCCTTAAAATCAACGGTAAATCAAGCACTTTATCACGAAAGAGCCGCATACTTCAAATTTCACATCAACAGCAAAATAGATAATCCAAAATTATTATGGAAGAATATAAAAAATACAATTTTGCCTCAGAAGGGGAACGACCTTCCCCCATTTCTCAACAATCCCAACACTATCAATGACTATTTTTTGAACATACCTGGTAGTTCTGAGGTGAGCATTTCGCAATTAACCCATTTTGAATTTAACCGCTTCTCTGACTCTACCTTTCACTTACACATTGTTGGCTTAGAGGACATCATTAAAATAATACGCAATTTAAAAACTAATGCAATGGGGTGCGACTCTATCAGCTTAGACATGCTCATTCGGACCTTCCCGTTCTCTGTAGACGCCATTACAGACATTACTAACTTGTCCATTGTATCCCATACATACCCAGAGTTATGGAAACTGGCTATTGTCCTTCCGTTGCCAAAGATCTCTAACCCCATTGACTTAAAAGACCTGCGACCGATCAGCATACTTCCTTGTTTGTCGAAGATCCTCGAAAAGGCTGTGAGTTTGCAATTGATAGATTACCTAGAGGAAAATAAAATATTACCCGAGCTACAGTCGGGCTTCAGAAAGGGCCGTAGTACCACAACCGCCCTCCTTGCTGTAACTGATGCAATTCTTCATGCACGAGACCAGGGCATGTGCACCCTGCTCGTGCTGCTGGATTTCTCACGAGCATTTGAAACTTTAAATATCGACCTGCTTTTATCCAAACTTAGCTTTTATGGTTTTGACTCCCGGACGGTGCGTTGGTTCCATAGTTACCTAACTGGTCGCTATCAATACGTAAAACTCAATAATAGCAATGGTACCCCTTCAGAATCAAGAAGGGTGGCTGTAGAGAGAGGAGTCCCGCAAGGTTCGATTTTGGGACCAATCCTATTCATATTATATTCTGCTGACATGATAAATCACTTAACACACTGTCATTATCACATTTACGCAGATGACACGCAAATATACATCTCTTTTAAGCCTGAGCACATTGACCAAGCCATAACTCATATCAATGAAGATCTTTCCAACATTGTGAAATGGTCTCACAACAACTGTCTACAGTTAAACCCTTCCAAAACCAAGTACATGTTGTTTGGGTCGAAACAGCAGGTAGCAAAGGCTCTCCCTTCTCTTGACATTAAGTTGAACGATGTGCCAATAGAGAGAGTCTATGAAGTGCGCAATTTGGGTCTCAAAATGGATACTAATCTTCATTTTGAAAGTCATATTGGGAATTGTGTCCGAAATTGTTTCTATAAACTAAAAATATTATATAGGGTAAGACGTTACCTCAGTGAGGAGCTGCGGATTCGGCTGGTGGAATCTCTGGTGCTGTCCAAGCTCAATTATATGGATACCGTATACGGCCCTTGCCTACTTGCCAAGACACTAAGACTTATCCAGAGGATTCAGAACGCATGCGCACGCTTTTGCTTCGACATTCCGATACGGGCCCACGTATCCCCATTTCTGAACAAGCATCTTATCTTAAAAATTAGACACCGTCGCAAACTCCATTTAGCTTGTCTAATGTTCGGCATTACTAAACTAAAAGCTCCTGAATATCTATACAGTAAACTGTCTTGGATTTCAGCGCATAGGCCCCTTGGAGCCCGTAAACAAGCTCAACAGCTGTCTACTGCTCGCCATGCATCCGCTGCATTTCGAGGTAGCTTCCGCTATGCAGCTTCCAAATGTTGGAACAACATTCCTCCACCAATCAGGGACCTAAAAAGTATAGGCAGTTTCAAACGTCATCTAAAACTTCACCTTTTAGATGCACAAAAAAGACAAGAAAATTTTATTCAGGATATAAGCATTATATGAACTGGTCACCCACCTTAGCTTGCTGTCCCTTAAGTGTATGTGAAGGTTTTCTCTGCATAGCGGGTTGCTGAATTCAGGTAGTGATGCTTCGTGAATTTTATCATATTGCACTGTTGCAATTAACCTTTTTGCTAAACATCTAATGGTCGAGCCCTGAAAAAAAAAGAAAACAAAATTATAAATGTTACAATATGAATGTTTGTTGCTTTTTTAGTTGTACATAAAGTATAATGATGTTATGTTACTCACCATAAGGTACGTACCTACTACTAAAATGGCTGGTTTTCTGGTACTTTGCTGTTGCTATAAGATCTTATCTGCAATAGTTTTTTCTGTTTTCACTCACTTTTGTAATTAGATTTTATATAAGTTATTGTTGTGATACGTTGTGTTTTGTTCGCATGTACATACTGTACTTTGTTTTTTTTTTTGTTAACACCAACTCTGTTTTTGTTTTGTTTGGCACTTTGGCTTCACAAATTTTATCTAATGTTTTGTTTGTTTGGCTTTCTCTAGAGTTGTTGTACCTACCACAGCACAGCACATATCCCTATACATTATACTACTCTTTGGCACAGACTAATGTAGCAAGCAAACTATACAAACAATCAGTTGTCTTGTCTGACACTTAGTTAATGTTACCATAGACTGGTCACACAGACTAATACTTTCATAGTATATATTTTTTATATTGGTGCCCCTGTGTGATCAGTCATAAAAGGTCATGTTTATATTTGTCATATTGTAGTATTTTGTTGTAATGTCCCGGTTAGCATGGCTCTCAGCCCCACCAAAACGGTACCGACGGAAGACCAGCGCTGGCCAAAAAGCCAAGCATTATGCTGAGTCGGTACCGTTTTGGGACAAACTGTGTTTTTATTTTTCTGTACTACTTTGATGTGTCTTATTGTCGTGTTTGTCCCAAATAAATATAATTTTCTTTCTTTCTTTCTTTCTTTCTACTGGGAATCGAACCTGGGACCCCTGGGTCTGATACCCGTGGTTGTTAACACTAGACCACAGAGGCGGTTAAAACACATTAATACCTTTTTTATCAAAGACTGGGCAGGCATTTGACCACCATATTGCTTGGAAACAGGATGCTGCCTAAGGTGTTTTCAATACCTACTCATGGATCAAATTTCGTATCAAACTAATACTGTCCTTACAACGACAATGAAAAACCAAAGCCAACTGATAAGATCTCAAATCTACACCCAACTTTTGTTTAACTAAGAAAGTTAACCATCCCAAACAGAGCCCATATAACCCGTACACGATAGGCCGGTCCGGTCGACCCGTAACGCGATAGGGCTGGCGCTGGCGAGTTAACGCACTTATCATATTGTAATATTTAAGGGTTGCCGCCATTAGCTGCAGGTAGATAACGTGAGTAATGTGGGTCTAACCGGAACATTTTTGCACATGGCCGCAAAATATTGGACGGCACATGCGATCGGCGTAAGCGGTTTTTAAGGAGATGAGCTGTATAATTTATTAAAAATTTGTTTATTAAAAAAAACACTTAAGTTATAAAAAATTTTTTATAATAGTTATAAAAATATAGGCCGTCATACTTGTTGTCTATTGTATAGAATACTTATATTTTACTAGCTGCCGTGCGCGGTTTCACCCGCGTGGTTCCCGTTCCCGTGAGAATTTTGGGATCATTTATAGCCTATGTTACTACTTGGGGTCTAAGGATTCTCTATACCAAATTTCGTCAAAATCGGTCCAGTAGTTTTTGAGTTTATTCGTTACATACAAAAATACAAATCTTTCCACTTTATAATATTATATATAAATATATAGTTTATATATTAAAGATACATCAAGCTTTGGTCACCTAACAATTGACGAGATTTTCATTACCTTTTTCTTTGGAGTTTACCTAAAATCCCTTGCTATCTTCTGTTTGATACGACGACCATGAGAGGAGAACAAATTAGACCAGCTAGGATTGATCAAGATAAAATAAAAACAGCATAATTTGCTTTGAAAAAGGTAGGTACTTACAATAAAAATATGGATGATTACAAATTGGTTGATTTACCTACTCAGCCTTAGACAGTAGCTAGGAAAATACTAAAACAAAAACTAAAATCCAATCAATTAATATAAAGTCTAAATATTCCGGGACAGGTTTGCTACCATCTTCAGCCTTATCAATACTTAACTAAGCAATCAAATATTTTTTTTCATTTATTCTGGCAACAAACAGTCGTATATACATTACATATAGTTTACAATGTAGATATAAGTTAGAAAAGACCTTAAAGTGCCAATAAAGAACAGAAGTATTATGCACATAACATAATACAAAAAGAATAGACTATATTGTTGTTAATTTTGGAACAGACGTTATCATTAAAAGTAAAACTGATGTGTAGACGTTACAATTCTACGACAAAAGCATTTTAATTAAAATTTGCTTCAAAGTGTTAAGAGATACATTAAATAAATCTAAATCGATAACATTAAATTGCTTATTATACGTGTTGGTGGAAAAATGAAGGTGTTTCTAGTGTAGTTTTTACGCAGTCTTGGGGGTACGAATAGAGAACTAGTGCGTGAGGAGCGCAAAGGAAGCCGCACACGACTAAGGAAACATACCTTGGAGAGCAGAGTTGGGGAATCTACTATTGTTAGTTTTCTTTTTATATTTTTCATTTGCTGTATTATGTTGGTGACTCTTTAAATAAATAAATTAATTAATCTAAAGTCTTCCTTCGAGATATAAATCGCTCTCTCCTACCGCTCGCGCCACCACCGGGAGGGTCTAGCTATCCAGCCAGATTTGTGCCGGTCCCCAGTTATTGTCGCCGTGCCCACCCACTTTTTAGTTTATCTACGGAAGGGTTAACTCTTTAGGGCGAGGCGAGATCCATCTCCGACTATTGACATAACCCTAGTCTCCCAGATAAACGTAAAACGCTATGTTTATTTGACAAATGCGAGGACCAAGATATTAACATAACTAATTCTAAGTGCAGTGTGTGTGTGCCGGAAGGAGACTATGGTATAAGTCATTTAAAAGGATATTTGTAGTTGAATGGTAGTCGGTTCGGTATACTGTTGGGTTGGGACCCGTAACGTTGTTTAGCTCTGTAATTGTTTGGGTAAAATAGAAATGGGAAGACTTTTTTGGTTGGTGGTAGGACTTGTTGTAAGTCCGCCTGGCTAGCTACCACCATCTTATCTAAGTCTGACGCCATAACAAGAATGTTTTCAGCATTGTTGTGTTCCGGCAGTTAGAGATAAGATAGCCAGTTCCTCAGTGACTGAGGATTCCGGGAGCGACTCGCTTCCATCTTCAGCCTTATCAATACTTACCATCAGGTTTGATGAAGGCTAAGAGTTGTACATAAAAAAAATCGGCCAAGTGCGAGTCGAACTCGCGCATGAAGGGTTTCAAACACAAGGTTCACACTCACTCAAGGTTGCCTGGAAGAGATTACTATGTAGCAATAAGGCCGCCTATTGTGTGTTCCTCTATTTTGTAATTTTCTCTGCATGTGTTTGTTTTTGTATCGTGTGCAATAAAGTTTCTATTATTATATTAAATAAGTTATTCACTTGACTACCGATTACCTACACCTACCCAAAATGCCACTATAATTTTTCGTCTGCAAAAATAACTTTGTTTTTCATAGTGTTTGTAAAAAAGACAAAGTTATATTTTCAGTTTTGGAAAATGTTCTATAACTCTGTAACTGCTAAATATATTTCGTTCAAACCAATTTTTTTAGGTTTTTTACTTTCTTATTTTAAAAGTTAGAGGGGGGGGGGACACACATTTTTCCACTTTGGAAGTGTATATCTTTCAAACGGTTGACTTTGAGAAATATAAGCGTTCCGTGTTTTGCCATTAGGCTACGGAACCCTAAAAACAGTTTTAGGAACCTCAATGTAGTTTTTAAAGACCTATCTATTGATACTCCACGCGTATAGGTTTGATAAATAAATAAAAAAAATCAGTTCTATGTATGGGGAGCCCCCCCTTAATATATGTATATATGTTTATTTTTGTGTAAAAACCGTAAAGTGGTTTACAGAATACATCTACCTACCAAGATTCAATTGTGTAATCCTCATTGTTTTGGAATAAAGTGGCTGTGACATTGTACCCTTTATTGGAAGTGTATATCTTTCAAACGGTTGACTTTGAGAAAAAATCGTTTTACAAACCTCTATGTCATTTTTAAAGACCTATCTATAGTTAAACAACACTTATAGGATTGATGAAAAAAAATGTTTACTAGCTATGTGAGCTATGTGTTCTGCCCACACATATAAATAATAATAATACATAAAGCTTTTATTTTCTCATCACAAACTTACAAAATCTAATGTCATAGAAACATAATGTCAAAATAACAGTTTGTGTGAGACTGATGCCTGAGCTAGGTGTATACCTGTGTTACAGTTGATGAACTGATAAGGCTTGAAGCCTGATGAGGCTCCCACTTCCTCGAGCCATATACGAGACACATAGCTCGAATGAATGACCAAAAATGGACAAAGAAAACTACAAATCTCTCAAGGTAAACGAAAATAAGGCAGACCACTAGAGAGATGGTTAGATGAAATCAAAAAAGTAGCAGAGACGAATGGATGACTGCATCCCAAGACAGAGGAAAGTAGAAAAAATTGGAGGAGGCATAGGCATATATCATCAGGCTTCAAGCCTCATCAGTTCATCAACTGTAACACAGGTATACACCTAGCTCTGGCATCAGTCTCACACAAACTGTTATTTTGACATTATGTTTCTATGACATTAGATTTTGTAAGTTTGTGATGAGAAAATATAAGCTTTATGTATTATTATTATTTATATGTGTGGGCAGAACACATAGCTCACATAGCTAGTAAACATTTTTTTTACTATACTCGTAGAGAGGTCCTGGATAGCAAATAGACATGACATATATACTCATATTTTTTTAACCCATAAGGAGTAACGGACGGACAGACGGACAACAAAGTGATCCTACAAGGCTTATAGGACCACTTTGTTGTCCGTCTGTTCGTCCGTCCATCCGTTTTCGTTTATCACGGGAACGCATGGAGGTATCGAGTTGAATTTAAAAACATATATTCAGGTCAACAAACTGTTGACGGTGTAAAAAAAAACTTGTAAATTACCTTAAATAAGAGATAGAACCGTTTATGCCCCAAAAAATATTTAATTCGACACCCTTAATTGAATCAACATTCATAGGGTACTTTCCGGTGATTTCGAACTATGAAATTTGGTAAGTAATATCGTCTTTTACTACAAATACAGGAAAAAGTCTAAAACTAGGCATGAAATATTTAGTCTTTAGTTTCGGAAACTGAATTTCGGGAAAATATACATATACACGATACAATTTCTGAACTATTTATTATATTATGTACAACAAATATGTAATTAAATCATAAAAATATAGTCTTGAGTTTCGGAAACTGAATTTCGGGAAAAACTCAGGAGCGCGAGGTATCGAGTTAAAATTAAAACCATATATTCACGTCAACAATCTCTTGAAACTGCAAAAAAAACAAACTTTAAAATTAACGTTAAAAAAGGGAAGGCCATTTATGCCGCAAAAACGGACATTTCGACACTCTCTAGGGAAACAAAATTCATAGGGTGCATTCCGTTGACCTAAAACTATGAAATTTGCCAAGTAGGTAATAATCGTCTTTTATTGGAAATTCGGCTGTCTTTAGCACGCAGTGGATCTGATTTACTACTAAGTTATTTACGCAAACACAGTTTTCGGTTCAGACACTTTTATTCGACTTGTTCGAGTGAAGTATAAACAAACAATACAAAAACAATAATCTAGTGACAGATTACATTTGTCATGTATAGACATGACACTTGCTGGCCAGCACCAGTTCTTGCCAGCCAGGACTTTCACTCTTACAAGTACAGGAAAAAACTGAAAACTATAATTTTTTTTTGTCTTTAGTTTCGGAAACTGAATTTCGGGAAAACATACAATATATAAAACATCAAACTGCGAACAAGGATTCTCCAATGCTACGTCTGGCCTCTTGTACTATACGGTTGTGAGGCGTGGACCTTGAAGGAAGACCTTCGAAAGACACTAGAGGCGTTTGAGATGTGGACTTACCGCAGAATGCTACGCATAAGTTGGACAGACCATATTACCAACGTTGATGTTCTAAGGCGCATGGGTAAAAAGGTGGAGCTGGTTAGGACCATTAAAATAAGAAAAGTCACATAGCTTGGTCACATCCTGAGGAATCCACAGTATCGTCTTTTCGGGGAAGATTGCTGGAAAGCGCAGAGTGGGAGGACGCAAATTGTCATGGCTTCGAAACATCGGCCAGTGGACCGGAGTTAGGACAGTGGAACAGTTGTTCAGACTCGCCATGGACAAAGCCAAATTCAAGGAGCTGACGGCCAACCTTCAATGATGAAGCGGCACTTTAAGAAGAAGACAATATATAAACGATACAATTCCTGAACTATTCCTCAATTCCTAGGTACCTACAAATTTGTGCGGAACCCTCGGTGGGCGAGTCCAACTCGACCTTGTCCGGTTTTTTTATTTACTTAGGTAATTTATAATTCATGAATTTGACATGATGTAACTTTTGTACCATGAAATGAATTATTTCACTTACAGTAGTTAATATAATTATCAAGGAAATAAATGTCTTCAATAATAATAAAAATAATTGTTACTAGCGTACCCACTCGAGGGTTCCAAGAAGTCGATAGAGAAAATGCGACATACACAGTTTTTCTTTTAACAAAGTTATCTTTAACCGATCGGGAAACTAGATTCGGCGAAGTTTGCATGCGAACGTAACAAGTTTTTTACTTGTCCAAAATGTTCGTTATCCCCTTTCTTAGCCTCGGGCGAGGTACGGAACCTTTCGAAGAAATGTTACAGGACAGGTCTAATGTAGGTAAATAGAAAATGGCCACGTTTCAATATAACAATCGACTTTGGAAAAGGAAATGTCTAAATCAGATCAGAATTGAGATTACATTTAAAATTGATTTGGAGGGTGGAATGTTTTTGGAATTGGTTGGTCGTAGTTTTTTTTTGTTTACTAGCTTCCGCCTAAGACTTCGATCGCGTGGACATTTAGAAAATCGAAAAAAAATACCGGAATAAAACTAAACTCTACGTTTTAATCCAGGCTAAAATGATGCTGACTAATTTGGCACAGAGATAAACTATCTATTCAATAGTTTTGTGCCTGATTGAGTTCCCAACGAACATCTTTAAATAATTTTACATACGTACATCTTATGTTTTGGCGCGCACTGTTCATTGAAATAAAACAACTTTTACGGATATCAAACGCGCTATATTTCCACGAACTAAGTTGTAATTGTCCGTATTTTTTTGTTATTTTAGGGGTTTTTTGATTTTTATGTGATAAATATTAAACAAGAAAATATACTAGAAAAAAGCAACTAGTCTCATGTCCCCCTGACTTAATCGATAGTCAAACATCTGTAAAGATGTTTCTTTCGAATGCGAGGATATTTCTCTTATTGATGAAGCGACGGTGGCCAACACCGTAGAACGGTGAATATACTAGAAAAATTCGACGTGTCCTCATAGGTCTCTGTAGCATAATTGGTTAGTGCATTGGGCCGGACTCCTAAGGATGCGGGTTCGAATCCTGTCAGGGCGACATGAGACTAGTTGCTTTTTCTAGTATATTTTCTTGTTTAATATTTATCACATAAAAATAGCATTGTAAAATGCAAAATTAAAAAGTTATAGTTTTTTGATTTTCCCGACGTTTCGGCACCTTTACAGCTGCCGTGGTTACGGGATGACTGTCATGTGCTTTTTCATGGGGTTTTAAATTATTTTATCCTTTTTCAATAACATTTTAAAAGTCGTGGGTTTTTCAAAAATTTTAATTTTGCTTTTTATTTCAACCTTTTTAGAGAGCATAGTTATTATATGTACATTGTAATACATAAAACCCGTTACTGAAAACCGCATCAAAATTCGGATTAGTAGTTTTGGTTTTGCTCATACAAATGTTTACTGCAGCGCCCCCTAATCAGTTGTCATCGTAACACTAATCTAAGAACATGCACCGATCAAACTCAAACCTATCACTGAAAACCGCATAAAAATCGGACAAGTAGTTTTGGAGATAAATGGTAACATTGGTTTGCACAAACAAACAACCTCTCACCCCAAACGCATATACCGTCTCCGTACCGTCGCGGGTAAAAAGAGGCATCGAAAACGGTTTATTACTTTTACGAACTCTTCATGTGCCGACTACTCTGGTTGCTGTTGCGACCCCTGGTGGTCTACCACCATGAAACATGTCTAAGAACCTGCTCCGGAATGAAATCTTTTGATTGCAATAAACCACACCAGTATCGGTTAAGTAATTTTTGAGAACTCTTCAAATGCCAACTTATCTAGGTTGCTGCTGCCCCCTTGGTGGTCTACCACTATGAAACATGTCTAAGAAAATTTTACCTTTTGAATGCAAAATACCGCACCAAAATTGGTTGTTAGTTTTTAAAAACTATTGAAATACCGACTTATCTGGTTGCTGCTGCGCCCCCTGGTGGTCTACCACCGTAAAACATGTCTAAGAACCTGCTCTGAAATAAAATCTTTTAAATGCAAAAAACCGCATCGAAATCGCTATTGCCGGTCCTGATCACAAGAACTTTAACCGCCTCCGTGGTCTAGTGGTACAACCACCAATTCCCAGCGGGGGTACATATTGTATTCGGTTTGGTTGGTGGTAGGACTTGTTGTAAGTCCGCCTGGCTAGCTACCACCATCTTATCTAAGTCTGACGCCATAACAACAATGTTTTCAGCATTGTTGTGGTCCGGCAGTTAAAGATAAGATAGCCAGTTCCTCAGTGATTGGGGATTCCGGGAAAGGCTCGCTTCCATCTTCAGCCTTATCAATACTTAACATCAGGTATGATGAAGGCTAAGAACTTCCCCGTACTTCATAAAAAAAAGAACTTAGCACGGACCCGTTTCTTTCCCACTATTCCGAGATTCCCGAGGAATCTATCATATTTTAATGTCAATTAAAAGGGCTCAGGATAGATCCGTCCATATATTACGCTTGGATTAGGACGGTAAACCCGAAATAACGAGGTTTAGATTAACTTACTGCTACGCCGTTTATTGATGAGTATAATTTTTATTTTTTATTTTTTCTTTTTTTTTATTCAAGACGGGGAGACTCTTAGCGTTCACCATTCCCGATGTTAAGTAGTTATTAGTATATTCTTACACATGACACAACTTTTAAAATCACCAATATCCAAATTTCAATAGAGATGATGGGTGGAAGATTCCACCAGCTTCGGACCATATTTCTGATCCATAAATTAAAGTCTCAACCCAAATCACGCACTGGCAAGACATAAAGATACGGTTAGCTCTTTTTGTAGATAAATATCAAATTTATAGGTGGAGATAACCACAATATCTTGTCCTTATAAAGGTGGAGGTCTTCCGCTTTCGAAGTCTTCTTGGCAGCTTCTTTCTTCGAAGGTCCTCCCAATTTGTGAACTGCCAGTAAAGTCATTAATTTTCTCTTTTGTTTATAATAAATATTTAAAAGAATAAATAAATCAAAATATCTAATCAATAATAATTGTTGCCATAGTAAATGTCTAACCGTATCCGAACGAAAAAATAAATTAACTTTTCAAGGGTAGACATAGCAGTTATCCCGTGACCACGACAGCTGAAAATGTGCCGAAACGTCGGGAAAATCAAAAAACCCCTAAAACTTAAAAAATACGGACAATTAGATCTTAGTTCGTGAAATATAATAACGCGTTTAATATCCAGAAAAAATATTAATAATGTTTTATTTCAATGAACAGTGCGCGCCAAAACTTAATATGTACGTAAATTCTGATTTCTTATTCATTGGAGTAAACTGCGGGCCTCATCATAAAACCATCATATCATAAGGAACGTTTTGTTTTTATTGAAGTTGTCATATTTCGACAGTGACGTGTGTCGATGTCGACTTTGGTGGTGATGATCGAGCGAAGACGTCACAAACCTTCCGTCAAAAAACCAGCTTGCTTTATGAGATTCGTATTACGACATAGCATGGTAAGATTGAAACAATACAGCGATAAGAGATTGCGGTGGACACCCTGATATGTGCTAATGTCATTGAGGATTCCGGGAGAGGCTCGCTTCCATCTTCAGCCTTATCAATACTTATCATCAGGTATGATGAAGGCTAAGAGTCTCCGCGTCGTTAATAAAACAAAATAAACAACCACTATTCGACTTTTTAAAGAATTGTACATACTCTAACTGAAGTAGTACAAATCCTTTAACAATAGAGTATTAATATAATATTTTTTAGCAAACTGACTATAACGCTTTTACGATAACTACTCTAGAATAGAATAGAATAGAATAGAAAGAATGATTATTTTGTTGCAACACACATAGGTACATCTGGTATTTAGGTAGTCTGGTATTTAGGTATCTGGTAGTAAGTAGTATTGCGGATGCCTTTATGTGCAGCAGCAAAACAGGGTCTAGGCTCGATGTAGTATTTTCGCTCGTGGGATGAACGAAATATCGATTTTCAGCCTTCACCCAATGATGGGTGGGCGGGAAATGGTGAAAATGACGCACTTATAAAAAAGTATCAAGTCTTAAAAAAACTTGGCAGGGAAAGGATTGCGTGGAACACTAATAAACCAGTAGGATTATGAATAACTTACAAGATTAAATAAAATATAAATGAAACAACTTTTACGTATATCAAAAGCGCTATATTTCCACGAAACAAGTTGTAATTGTCCGTATTTTTAGGTTTTTGACTGACATAAGATGTACCTACGCAAAATATAAATACTTTAGTAACTAGTTAATGAAAAAAAAATCTCTAGCTGTGAAAGGGTTTCGACGTCGCTATGAATGAATCTTTTAATGAATGAATCTCTTCTTTGTTTTTGAGTACGGGTGGTAATTCTAGCTACAAACCTTTAACGTAATAATAAAATACTTTCTAAAGCGATTTAATATCTCCTGTTTCAAAGAAACCACCACGGGTAGTGATTCGAGGAAATATTAATAAAGTATAATACGAATATAATGTTCATTTAATATAAGAGCCTCAACTATTTCTACTCCATTCTCCAAGCTTTGTATGGTGTAATTAAATTATGAGGAGTTTATTGGCACAATTGTAATTATGGTTTGAAGAGGAAAAATAATATCCCAGATAAAAATATAAGATTTAATACCTAAATTCAAAACTTACCAGAGTTATCTCCTATTTCTCAGAAGAATCGAGTAATATTTTTTAATAACCACCGTCAAAAAAAAGGAAGAGGTTCTCAATTCGACGGAATCTTTTTTATTTTTTTTTATGTGTGTTACTCGATTACTCGAAGACAGCTGGACCGATTTGAGTAATTATTTTTGTGTTCGAAAGGGTATACTTTCCATGTGGTCCCATTGACATCATGTCGGGATGTGATGATGGGATCCTCGAGAAATCCAGGGAACTCTTCAAATATTATATTCACTTCTATATCGATTTCGGTGTTTTCTATAGTAACTCATGCATATGCTTCCGGAAATCACCATTTGGTGAAGTGGTAATGATGATGAAGACCACAAATGGTCATCGGAACTATTAAATACTAATACCATTTTACGGAGCGATACGATTACTTTAATGTGGTTCATAAGCAATTTATGCTCGACTCAATCTCCTCCTCTCCTCAGAGAACTCCTCAATAAGTAACGTCCCTGCACTGGGAAAAGCAGCATTTTGTAAATGGTGATGAGGAGTTGATATAATGTTATTAGCGTAGGCACGGGATTTCTTCTAAATTTAAAAATTGTGAAATAAAAACTTTTTTTTCTTACATCATTGTTGATCTGTCGTAATGATTTTTTTATTAAAATCGACACAGACATTTTTGGTCGGTTTCTGAAGAGAGTTCCAAGTTGACGTCTCAAACTCAACTCAAACCAAAATTTACCTTTTTAATTTTGCATTTTACAATGCTATTTTTATGTAATAAATATTGAACAAGAAAATATACTACTTAGAAAAAGTCAACTGGTCTCATGTCGCCCTGGTGGGATTCAAACACGATGGTGGTCGAATGTTCGCCCATTTTTTTTAAAAAAAAAAAGGTTATGCGAAAAACTAATCACTTTCGTAGTAAATAACTAAGAGAAATTAAACTACACGATGATAAATACTTTTGGTGTCCACTAATTACACCAAGGTATGAAGAAATATATATATATATATATATATATATATATACATCTTATTACCAGATTTGTAACATCTCTAACCATCCTATAGTTATATAACAAAATGTACGTACTTTTTCCGTATTGCGTCTTGAGAAAGATTTTCGGGCGGATGAGGGGATATGGTGTTACGATGTACCCATACATGCACAACGTAACTCCTCGTCTATTTTACCATCAGTCCAAATGGTAATCTGGCATAGGTCTCGGGGGTGAGCGCAAGTCGTGTAGATCCTTTAGACAAGCCTGATTGTTAGCCTGCACGTGGTTGCCGCCTGCTTTTTGGTCTGATTCCCTCAGAAACAGACACAACTAAAACAATCAGACGTATCCTCCCCCAAATCCACTTTTAGTCCACACCTCCTATCCTTTCCCTAGTATCCCGCTTTTTCCTATGACCGATCCCTTACATCGGTCATCATCACTGCCGGCACGGTGAGGGGCGAACCGGTGGAGTATCAGCTCCTCCTGCACTAAGGCCTGTGCAGTTGAGCGCCGTAAGGGGGGATGAAGGAGTCCTGGAGGGTTGAGTGAAGCAGGGTCGGCGGTAGTACCTTTGCGACACAACACGCCCTCTTTGGTCCGGATTTCAACCGAAACGGTAGCCCCTCCGGGTAGCGCCAGGGGGGAAACGGTCACGCGTCCCGTCAGAGGGCCGCGGCGAGGTGGGGAGGGCTCCGGCTTGCTGGAAGGTTAGGGCCATGCTGAGGGGGTAAGACCGGGAGGACTCACTGGGAAGCCGCTTTTGAACCGGTAACCCAGCCTCCCGTTTTTCGAGCCCCTGATGTCGCGCCTGAGTACCAACTCTCTCCTCCTATATCCAGTCAGTAATCTTAGTACACCTGTTTCGTCGAGTTTTCTCCGAGCAGGGTACTCCCAAATGTGCGGGCTCCATGGAGGATGGGAAGCTGACTGGACGAATTATACAACACTACACAAATGGACACCACAGAGTTCAAAACCGCCACTAACATTAGGGCACACCCCTGTGAGAAGACTGAGAAATCAGACATCTCGCAGGATTCTAACATAGTGCCTCCCGTAGGGCAACCTGAGGGAGCCACTCAGCAAGGGCGAATCGATCGACCGGTACCCCATGCGATCACACCCACACCTACACCCGAAGAAGAGGAACTGACCCGCGATCTCAGCTGCAACTGGACGCTGGTTGGCAAACCAAAGACCGGGACTCACCCTGCAAAGGGAGGTAGCTCTACCCGGCCTCTGGCTGACACACCACGGACCAAGCGGCAGAAGGAACGGGACAGGATGCGGAGGAAGAAGCAGCGGGCAAGGGAAGCCCTTGCAGCAGCCTCGCAACTCGGCATCGGTCCTTCCTCCGGGAGCGCGACTTCGGTTTCAACAGGGGAGGCTGGGGGCGCAGGACGGGGAAACCTGCCGGAACCCCCCCCACCCCTGGCGACCACCGACGCAAACCCGGGGACATCGGGCACACAGGGGGCAGCAAAGAACACGAGACGGGAAAACCCGCCAGTGTTCAAGCAACCACTCCCTTCCACCAGCTCCCAATCCGGTAAGGCATCGGGGACATCGGGTGTTGCGAAGGGCAAGAGACGGGGCAACCCACCTCCCCCCAAGCCAACCCGAGGCCCTTCCGATCCCAACCAGGGTGGGAGCCACTCGCGCACACACCCGGCCACCAATGTCGCAGAACGGAAGCCTAAAGCCAAGAGGGCTCGCCTCGACGAGACTATCTCTCCTCGAGGTGATGCCAAGAAGCTGAAGGCATCACCGAACTGTGCCATGAAGACCGGTACTGCGTCATACGCCAGCATCGTGGCCAATCAGCAGGACATAAAGTTCGCTGTGACATCCCCGGAGAGATACGTCTCCTTGGAGGTGGCACAGCGGATCCAGCATGAGCTGCTGGTGGCCCTACACAGGGATGCGGAGGGAGATGCTGGCATACGTCGGGAGGAGCCTGTCACCTGTGGCAGGCCCAATTACCGCGACGGGTGCCTGTACCTCGCTGCCACAAACCTCACTACATTTAACTTTGTTGCGAACTGGGCGAAGGATCACCGCATACCGGAACTGGGACAACTTGTAGTCCTACGTGCAGAGGACATCCCAAGGCGGTTTCAATGCGGCTTCCTTCTGCCCACAGTATGGAACAGGGACGACAGCTTTATCGGTCGACTCCTAACATACTCCAACCCAGACCTGCAGCCCCGGCGCTGGGTTCTGAACGGAGTGGATAGGCAGGTGGCCAAATCTCGAACATTCGTGACCGTGTCTGTGCCGGAGGACATTATCCCCGCCATCATGGCGAAAGGACGCCGGCTCGGGTTTGAGCTCGGGTCGGTGTACCTTCAATTCCGCAACGCCAAGGGGAAGTATGTCGCGACCCCACCTGAGGACGATGAACGGGACATGGGCTCCGGCATTGACACAAACGCGAACGCGACGCGACCACCGAAAACAACAACAACCACACCGGTAACGCATGTGACACCCGCACCGGTACCGACGGTGACACCCACATCCGCGACGTCGTCTGCCACGGCACCTACACCCGCGCCAACACCTGCACCTACATCTGCACCCACACCCGCACCCACACCCGCAACCTTACCAACGCCGGGTACGCCAACGAAACGGGATAAGGACAACGCCCCTCCAGCTATGATGGTGGACTTCTCCGACCCCTCTGCGGGCGAAGTCTCACCGGAGAGTATACTGCTGGAGCTGGGCGACATGGGCCTAGAGGACGACATCTGCGATGATGGCGTCCTCCTCTAAGGCCCAAATTATTCAAGCAAACCTCCAGCACAGCATTACCGCAACGGCTCAGCTCCGGCGTTGGCTGGAGGTCAACAACACAGCAGTCGCTCTGATCCAGGAGCCGTGGATCAGAGAAGGCACCGTGCGAGGATTCTCCAGCTTAGGAGGTAAGCTCGTACATGCCGCTTTAGACGACGTAAGATCCTGCATTTACTATTCTAAAAACTTATGTGCACAACCTCTAATGAACTTCTGTTCCAGAGACCTGTGCACTATAACATTTACACTCAAGGATGGTGACATTAACCGGGAACTGGTGATAGCATCAGCATACATGCCGGATGACAGAAGTGCACCACCGGATGAAGTAGTGGCCCTATCCCGCTACTGCAGAGACAACAACATTGAACTTATCATCTCTACTGATTCCAACGCTCACCATGCTCTGTGGGGGATGGAAAAATGCAACAACAGAGGTAACCAATTAGTTGAATACCTATTAACAACAAACCTAGATATAATAAACGAAGGAAACACACCAACCTTCGTAACAAAAAGGTTTAGAACAATTATAGACTTAACACTGGCTACGCCTTTAGCGGCAGCAGCAATCACAAACTGGCACGTCTCAGATGAGGCCTCGTGCTCAGATCACAGGTGGGTTCGCTATGATCTGCAGATACCAACCCTTACAGTCATCCCGAGAAGATATCCCAGGAAAACAAATAAACAGCAGTACAGCAAACTCCTAGTGGGAAAACTAGACACCAACCTGGAGGAGTGCGACTTGTCAACAACCACACAGCTAGAATCACAGGTAGAAAAATTCTCAAATACCATAGCACTCTGTTATGAGGAGGCATGTCCCCTCAAAACTCTAACGCCGGACGACTCCGAAGGAAACCACTGGTGGGGTCCTGAGCTCGAACGGCAGAGAGAACTGGTAAGGAAGAGACTTAACAGAGCAATGAACACTTGTAAAGACACAGACTGGGACAAATACAAAGCTGCAAAAGCTGAGTACAAAAAGAAAATCAGATACTGGAGAAGCTCGTCCTGGAGAAAATTCAGCACAGAGATCACCTCCACCAAACAGGCAAATCGAGTTAGAAAGGTGTTAGCAAAGCAGGGTCCTGGTACAGTAGGTAACCTGCGTAAACATGACGGCACAATGTCCCGTAGCCGGGAGGAATCTAACACTCTTCTTTTAAAAACTCATTTCCCAGATTGTCTCCTGCTACAACGACCGGAATGGCAGCACGAACCGAACCAGGCATCTGCAGCCAGCTGGCGTCTGGCCGAACAGGTTATTACACTAGATAAGGTAAGATGCGCTATTAAGAGCTTCTCCCCTTTCAAGTCTGCAGGTACAGATGGCATCTTCCCTGCCGTATTACAATGGGGTGGAGAACCAGTTGTCACTGCACTCACAAAACTGCTACGAGCGTGCCTAGCACATGGATACATACCACACAAGTGGAGGGAAGTCAGGGTGGTGTTCATACCTAAACCAGGGAAATCCGACTACACCAACCCGAAAGCTTTCCGACCGATTAGCTTGTCATCCTTTCTACTAAAGACAATGGAAAGGCTCTGTGAATGGTACATAAGGAACGGAGCTCTAATGAGAAACCCGCTACACAAACATCAACATGCATACAGCCCTGGCAAATCTACAGAATCTGCACTTCACCAAATAGTCGGTAAGATAGAGGGAGCTTTTCAGAACAAACTCATCTGTCTTGGGGCCTTTCTAGACATAGAGGGAGCCTTCGACAAGACCACCTTTAACAGCATCGAGGCCTCACTGAGGAAGCGAGGGGTGGAAGAGCAAATCATCAACTGGGTGGTTAGCATGCTACGCAACAGAACGGTACAGGTGGAGGGGGAGGTTAGTCAAAGAGCCCTTGTTGCTAGGGGCTGCCCACAGGGGGGGGGGGGTACTTTCTCCTCTACTGTGGAACCTGGTGGTTGACGACCTGATCGCCCATCTAAACTCCAACTATTTCTACACTGTAGGATATGCGGATGACATCACCATACTTACCTTTGGCAATCAGGCCAGTCTGACTTGTGATGTCATGCAAGCTGCCCTGAAAAAGGTGGAGAACTGGTGCAAAGAACAAGACCTGAAAGTTAACCCGTCAAAAACTGAACTGGTTATGTTTACAAATAAACACCAAGTGGGCAATCACCGCTTGCCGAAACTTTTTGACGAAAATTTACAGCTGTCTCGTGAGGTAAAATACCTTGGGATTATTTTAGACAGCAGACTCACCTGGAACAGCCACATCGAGCACAAAATCAAGTCCGCCAGTGTCATACTCTGGCAATGCCGCAAGATGGTGGATAAGCGCTGGGGTTTGTCACCTAAATTGTTCCTATGGTTATACAACGTAGTTATCAAACCCCTCGTGAGCTACGGCTCGCTGGTCTGGTGGCCTAAAGCTGTCCAAACCAACGGAGCGAAGAAACTTCAAGGGCTTCAACGTCAGGCCTGCTGTGCTCTAACTGGATGCATGAGCACTGCCCCGACAGCAGCACTTGAGGTAATGCTTAATATTAAACCATTACACCTCCACATCCAGCAAGAGGCTGCTAAGACAGCGTTAAGGCTTAAACACTTGGGTACACTGCGGTATCAGAAGGTAAGGCATCTTAACGGCTTACTGAAGGAATGGCTTGACACCCCTCTGATAGAGGCAGCGTGTGACAAAGTCACGCCATCCTTCATCTTCGACAAAAAATACAGGGTACACCTGGAGGACGAACTTGACTCCAGACAGCAGCACAAGGCCCTCCTAATATTCACTGACGGTTCCAAGACATCATCGGGAGTAGGTTCGGGGGTATTTTCAGAGGACCTTAACATACAAATTGCCCTCCACTTAGTCCATACAATACCGTTTTTCAAGCGGAATGTGTTGGTATTACACTGGCAGCACAGGCAATTCTATCCAGAGAGGTAACAAACTGCGACATTTATATACTCTCTGACAGCAAGTCGGTACTACAGGCCCTGAATAGTAGTCGCAGCACATCGGGCCTAATACAAGAATGTTACAACACCCTAAACAAGGTAGGTGCTTCCAATAATCTCACTGTCCAGTGGATTAAAGGCCACAGCGGCGTGCGAGGTAATGACATGGCAGATGAGTTAGCGAGGCGGGGTTCAGATTCTACCCCTCTCGGACCGGAACCTTTTGCTCCCATCCCGGCTAGCTGGTATGATGGTAAGATCCGTGAGCACACAGCTAACTTGCATCAAAACTACTGGGACTCACTGGAGACATGCAGACAAGCGAAACTAGCACTACCGCGCGCAGACGCTCGTCTCTCCAGAGCTCTCCTTAAACTCAATAGACCGCTGTTACGTTTGATAACAGGGGCCATCACTGGCCATGGTAACTTTAACAAGCACCTTTTCAATTAAGGTGTCACTGACAGTCCACTATGCAGAGGTTGCATGGAGGCAGAAGAGACAGCTGCTCACGTCCTGATGGATTGTGATGGAGTAGCCCCTTACCGGGCGAAGTACCTCGGCTCACCAGGCAGTCTCCGGGAAGCCGTCTCTGACGTGAAGGCGCTGGGAGCATTCCTGGTTGAGCTGGGATGGCTGGAGTGATCCGGCCTGACACCCTCCGGACGCAAAATAGGCGCAAAAGAGTCGTCGAGTTGCGGAAACCGCCCGTATTGAATGAAGAAGAAGAAGAAGAAGATTTTCGGGTACCAACTCCACATTAAACCGAATTTGATAACTACGATATTATCTTGCCATTTCTCCCTAAATTAAGACCAAATGTAGATGAAAACGCTTCCTCCATAACCGTCGTTCACCGTTAATCACACCACGAGATTTGCATGCATACGGTCGTCGTAATATGGCGGTGCGCCGCGCCGATAGCAACGGATTACGGATTATGGCCGTTGCCGACGGATTTACTGTGCACTGCGGATTTCTGGACGCGGTTTTACGGATTTTTACGACCCCCGCACGGTCAGGTTAACTTTATTGCGGAATGCATGTTGTGTGCATTGAACGTTGGTTTGCTTTTGTCAGATTTTGACGCCTTTGTTAAGTGAAGGGTTTTTAATTGACAGTACATTTTTATTGATAAAATGCTTAACCGTTCGGTCTGTTACTTTTTGACCACTGAACGAATTAAAAAAACATGTTCTAGAGAAAGATGAAATTTGGGAAAAGATCAATGAATACCTTTCATCGCTAAGTTAATGAGATTGAGGAGAGATAGTTCATCCAGCATTATTCGAAGGTTTATAAATATTCATATCTTTTATACATTTCATGAGAAATGGAGTTTTTGATTACCAAAATGTATCAATCTCATTTCAGTGTAAGAAAATCGACACGGACTGAGCTGCAGGTGATCGCATCTTAAATATATCCTATTAAATTAAAGAAAAAAAGATTACTACTACTACTACTAGTTTATATACTTACCCATAATTGTTATTATTTTCGTCATAATCTGTCTGCTAAAAATAAAGATGCTATCATAACGATGATTTTTTATAGTGCAAAGTACAAATACTGCCAATCTGGTATCAGTTGCCGGACTTTGTACTCAAGATACCTTTAGCAAATATAACTAGTTAATATCTATAGCATATAATGCCGTATACTTCGCTCAAGCTGCGGATAAAAAGGAATAACCAGACGAAAATAACTTTTTTCATTGACTGAAGTGGGACGTGTTGTGGAGTAGTAATTAAATAAGAATTATTTATTTAAATTTTCCACAACTCGACGGACGATTTGTTGATATCTCGTCATCGTCATCAGCCATTTTTAATGTCCCTATTGCTGGGGCACTGGCCTTCCTTATGCAAACATAGATAAGGAGAACGGGCCTTGACCCACCACGCGGAGCCATTGCGAATTGGTGGGTTTTTACGACTGCAAATGCAGCTGGGATGCTAACGGCTTAACGTGCCTTCCGAAAGGCCTTAAGATTTAAAAAATTTTGTCACCCATCCGTGACCGACAGTTATTAATTTCGAACCGGGATTAGGGTTCGAATCCCGGTAGGTGCAAATGTTTGTATGATGAATACGAGCATTTGTACCTGAGTCATGGATGTTTATTATGTATTTGTACACATAAATACTTATATATGTATAATTATATGTATTTATACCCGTTACTCTAGTATCCTATAAAACAAAGCCTTTCAGTGCTTATTTTGGGGCAAGGTTAATTGGTGTTAGTGTAAAAAATATTTATGTTTATTTTATTTATCTGGGATTCTTGTTTAGCTAAGTTCCTATACTATTTCTCTATTGAATTGTATGAACGAATACGCAATACCATAAGGCTTCGCTTAGTGATCAAGCTGTTTGCCATCAGTAACCTATTAGTAATGCTAATTGGTTAAGTCAGTTGAATTATGGAAATTAGGTTAGGATCCAGTATAATTTCATGTTGTATCGGCAAAATTGATTATTGATAACAAATATTCGAAATTACGAACGCAAAATATATAACTGGATTTAGGCTACTATAAGTTGTCTTAACTGCTTGTCTAATAATAATGAAAAAGTTATTCGTTTTCTCAATATATATATATATATATATATATATATATATATATGTATATAACTTTATATGTGTCCCTTAAATTTTTCAAATATGCATTGCTTCTTGTCAATGTTATTATTATTATTTTTTACTTGAAAATGTCCTTACTGTAAAGGCTCCTTATATACTTACACAGTTTAATTCGTACGTACGTTTTTTCAAACATAACATTAATTCGATAGTTATATCTCATAAAACATTTCACGTAGTTGTCTTTTTAAGTAAACATACACATAGCTGTTCCGATATTCTTGATCAATTAATAAGCATTTTCTGATTTATTTTAACCGCCTCTGTGGTATGAGTACAACCACCGGTATGAGACTCAGGGGTCCCGGGTTCGATTCCCAGCGGGAGTAAATATTGTATTCGGTTTGGTTGGTGGAAGGATTCGTTGTAAGTTCGCCTGGCTAGCTACCACCATCTTGTCTAAGTCTGACGCCATAATAACAATGTATTCAGCATTGTTGTGTTCCGGCAGTTAGATAAGATAGCCAGTTCCTCAGTGATTGAGGATTCCGGGAGAGGCTAGCTTCCATCTTCAGCCTTATCAAAACTTAACATCAGGTATGATGAAGGCTAAGAGTCTCCCCGTCGTTCATAAAAAAAAGGTAATTTTAGGTCTTCTTATCAACTGGATACCTACATTTTGTGCACTATTAACGTCAGGGCTGCAAAATTAAATTGGGGCTTAATGTATTACATTTTATTTACACTGGCAGTAATATTAAATAAATCATTTAAAACGTCTTAATTTTTAACAACAGTACAACGTAAACATTACAAGATAACAACTAAATTAACTAACACTTCAATATTTCCTCCGATATTTCGATAGCACATTCTTCCAAAGCTCATACGACCGCTTCTTCGGCATCGGGATCATTTCGAGCGTACGATCGATGCGCAGGATTTGACGGTTATCTTCCTCCTTTGCAATGGGAGACCAGCGCACGCGCAGCCGATCGGTTGTTTCCGGCGTGGGGTCCCTGTGATGCAATGACTTATGTTTAACTATAGACTGCATGTATACCGCAAGCGATGATGATTTTCCTTATTTTAAGATAATATCGAGATTTTAAAAAAAACCTATCACGTTTCAAAAATTTTAAATTTTTTTTTTAATATTTTATTTTATACTCAATTTTAATTTTAGATCCTTATTAGACAATCTAATATTTTTCTATACTGAAATTGAATACAATCCGCTGGTATTTTCAGAGAAAAGCCCATTGAAAACAACTCTTCTGATTTACTATGTTTTAGTTGGAATAACTACCTTCGAATGTTGAAGTGATGGAAATTATTTCATACTTTAATTATTGGTAAAATCACAAAGTCACCGTGTTTTGTATTTAATCACTGTGCAAAATCGTGTAGACGCTAGTTTGTGAAGACGAGATAAGCAAAAAGATGCTTACACCACTTTTTGTGGATGTTAAATTACTGTGAAGTCAAGATATTATTCCGTCATAGTTACATATGAATGCCAGCTAACAACTGATTCTATGAAATAATCCTACAAATAATGATCTATGCAAAAGTATATCACTTTGTTTGTTAGTTTGTAACTCGTTCACGCAAAAACTACTCAACCGATTTGGTTGAAATTTAGCACATAGATAGAAGATAGTCTGGATTTTAACGTAGGCTACTTTTTATTCCGCTATCCCCACGGAGACCGGAACCACGCAAATGAAACCCCGGGCCGGGCCGCTAGTATTAAATAATTCTTACCCGTATTTAGCAAAGTTGGTCCACATTGTAGTCATTGTATCTATCATATCATCTTCAAATAACGATGGTAAGTTCTGGGAGAACAAGTAAAGAAGTTCATCAGCATGAGAAGCGCCAGAGATGCCCCACAATTGTTTTCTTTTCAACAAAATCTTTGGCAGGTTCCGCCAACCGTCGTAGCTAAATAAATAACTATACACTGGCTTGTCACTATATTGAACTATAAGGCCAGTCTCTTCAATTACAGGATATTCCATAAATGTCTCACCGATATATTTCGAAAAGTTGTAAAGTGTATCATACGACACTTCTTTACCTCCCATAAAAACGTCCTCGACTTCTCTAGAAACTTCCCTCCGCTCAGTACTCGAAGGAAAAGCAAGATGTTTTGGTAAGCTTTGGTAAATTTTTATTTCTGGTATATACTGATCAAGTTCTGTATTAACAAAAAATAAACCCTCTTCAGAATTAACACCTAGAATCATTGGCACTTTTGTGAAATTACCTCTGGAGAGCATTTCCAATGACGTTTCAGTTAAAAAAGGTTCAACACTTTCAAATTCCTTCTCTAGACACGGTCTAAATATAAGCTCAGCCATCAGAATATCGCCTTTGGCTCTCGGAACTATATTCACAACAAGATCTCTATCAGTCTGACTTTTAAGAAAGTTATAAAGCTCATGAGGATCTTCAGACTCGAATCCTAGCAGCTTTGCCTTGTCACTAGCAGCTTGCAAAGGCTCAAACTGCAAAGCCCAGCTTGCAAGGGACGATCCGCTCTGCATTATGGCTTTATGGAACAATCCATTTGACATAGGTGATAAAACATGGTAGGACACACAGGCGGCGCCAGCGCTCTCGCCAAATATCGTGACATTGTCAACGTCACCACCAAACGCTTTAATGTTTCTCTGAACCCACTTCAAGGCTGCAACCTGGTCCTTTAGTCCCGCATTCCCAGGGGCTTCCTTGATTCCCAAGCAAAGAAAGCCTTGCACATTTATTCTATAATTCACAGTGATGAGAATAACTCCTTTAGTAATCAAGTAGTTGGGGCCGTATATGAAGCGTGTTCCTGATCCTTCGAAGAATCCTCCACCGTGGAAGTAGACCATGACTGGTAGAGCAGCATCTGGTGCCGTGTTGAGAGGGACGTAAACGTTCAGGTACAAGCAGTCACTTCTTCCGTGCGTGACACCCGAATGAATAAATAGTTCTTGGACGCAGCCAACATTCTCGTTGTCTGCTTCATACATTCCTTTCCAAATCGGCTCAGGGCCGGGTGCCTACAACAATGAGATAATATGTATTCTCTTTACTCCACATAATTATTTGAGGCAAAAATAAATCACGTTCCAGAACTAGGTCATTGACTGCGTTGTTGCTGATAATATACATTTGATACTCGACAGAATATGTTAGAAATCTAATTATAACAACTTTGTATTACCATATTTTATGCAAATAAATAAATAAATAAATAAGATATTAAAGCAATCGGAGTATCATACTATGGATCGATTACTTTAATATCAATCTTTATATATGGGAAAACAGAATTCATTCGCTCTTTATAAAATTAATCCACTAAGTTGGTCTAAACGTTTTAGAAATGGAACTTGAAGAAGAAGTTTTTGAACTTGTTTCTTGTGGCCTTGACTTGGTAGAGGATTTATAATCTCAGGTACTTTTTGTGTCTGTGCACTACCGTGTCGTACGCTAACCATTATTTACGTTACCGCCATGAAGCTATGGTTAAAGAAGGTGGTGAAGACGCACCTGGAACTTTTGCGTGATAGTGGCATAAGGCACACCAAGGAAATGGTAGTGCGTCCCAACGGGCGCGACACTCCCGCGCAGCCAGCCGCCGCTCACGCGCACCGCGGCCGTCGGCTGCCGCACAACGCGCGCCGCCCACAGCGACCACAGCACCATCACCTTCCACGACCACATTATAAAAAAAAGGATTGTTGTCGACTACACGCAATGTACACCAAATATTGAGTGAGCCAGCTAAAAATAAACGATCGATTTTATTGTTTTTATCACAAAGGTGGACTCTACTTTGACGTAACAAAAGATAAAGCGATGGAGCTTTGAACCTTTTTAAAGCCGTGACTCATACATTCGTTTTATATTTTTAAGGTCTCAATTATTACGTTATTTTTTTTCTTCAATTTCACCGGTTTATTAGGTTTAGTAAGCTACGCCTCACAATTTTTCCAGTAACTTCAAACCTCGGTCTCCGATGTCTTCTTTCAGTCAAAATCATTAAGTAACATCCACAACTTCAATAGAAATATCTCTGAGCTTTTTCAATTGATGTAGACGACCCATCATATTCCGACCTGTGCAGTTCTATGCAAAACTGTATGTAGTTAGAATCTGTATTGCATAATTATATCGGCCTACTTATTTAGTATTCTGAACATGAATGGATACAGTTCCTCACTGCGGCGATTAGTTTCTGTTCTGTTCAGGTTTTCCTCTTTCGTATGAATTACAATGACCTTTTCTGTATTTAGTCGTATCGAAACAGATGGGGAATACAGATACGTTTTAACTACTTACTTATCTGTAGTTAAAACTGTATCCTTATCATTTACAGATTTGGATAATTGTTAATTATGTTAATAATAATTGATATTGATATTTTTTTATGTCGACCCGTTGCAGTGGTGATGCTGGAAGTAGACCTTATTAATCAAAAAATACTTTGTATTATAGTATGTTTTGTTGAGAGAAGAATCATAGATTACTAAAAGTAGATCGATAGACTGGTGGCGATTATGATTATTTAGTTTTGAATTGAGAATTAACTTATTTTTTATGAACGACGGGGAGACTCTTAGCCTTCATCATACCTGAAGTTAAGTTTTTTATAAGGCTGAAGATGGAAGCGAGCCTCTCCCGGAATCCTCAATCACTGAGAAACTGACTATCTTATCTCTAACTGCCGGAACACAAGAATGCTGAAAACGTTGTTGTTATGGCATCAGAGTTAGATAAGATGGTGGTAGCTAGCCAGGCGGACATACAACAAGTCAAATGACGAATCCAGTGGAATGTGCTACTTTGGTAGTAATATCACACCATCAGGGGAATAAAATTTTAAGTTGTAATGATCTGTACGTTATTAAATAAGTGTGGTGTGTAGTAAGAAGTATAGTACATTACTGCAGCGGCCAGCAAAAGAGGCATTGATGGACAACCGTGTAAATATGGGCCGAGGCGAAGCCAAGGCACACATACGTAAGTCCATCAATGCCTAGTTGTGGCCAAGACTTTTATAGTACTTTACTCAAATAATGCGCGGAAATTATATTACTACTTTTCGAAATCAGACGAACGAAGAACAACAAAAAAAATCCCGCGTTAAAGTCTTCATTTGTTGTTTTTTTCTAAAACAGCTTTCTATTTGCAAGCCAGTTCGAAATTTAAATAAAACCTTTGATAAGTTACCTCCTTGGTCGTCTATTTCGGAGTAAAAGATCGTTCCATTTTTTAATTACACGACAGATATGAGTTTACTATGTAATTTATTTGGCCGCTAAACACGACAGATATGGATTTTCATACAACTTTTGCCGGCCGCTGGTCGCATGTATGTGGCCAGTACAGCAATATCGGTTTATTTTGAAGAAGGTTGTCAAAATAAAGCTCACATTTCCAAGCATATTTGAGAAAATCTATATTTTTTAATAAATGTGAAAAAAAGCAAACAGTTTTTCGTACCCGACTACAAAGATAAGCTATTCTATAACACAGACGATATGTTTGTAAATATGTAGTATCGCTGAATCTAACACAAGGTCAGATAGCTAGCAATTAGATAACATTATCAGAAGATCAGCGGGTTAATATCATGGTATAACATAGGCAGTAAATACAGATACTAAATGGTTATACTGTATTTTTTTTTAATGATTTTGTAATTTTTGCATTTTTTAATGCTATTTTTATACTTATGGTAAATTTTAAATAAAAAAATATTGGAAAAAATTTACTCGGAATTCTCAAACGAAGTTTCGAAGTGAATTCGGAAGTGAATTCTCAAACGGGAATCGAACCCGCGACCTTTGGAAAATGCAAAAATAACAAAATCATAAATGATTGGCAGTTGCATCTTAATCGATCGTTAAACACCTGAAAAGATGTTTCTTTCGAATGCAAGGATATTCCTAGCATTGATGTAACAACGCTGGCCTACAGCGTATTAAAAATATAAAAGTATTGGACAATTTCGACGGCGGTTCGCAAGTCTCGGTAGCTCAGTGGTTGGAGCATTGGACCGGCTTCCAAAGGTCGCGGGTTCGATTCCCGTCTGAGAATTCACTTGTGGTTATACTGTATTATTTGCATAGAATTTCTTTCATGAGTAAAATACTAGTCACTTCCTGAACGGAAAACTTTCGAAATCTATTTTTTTATAATTTAAGTGAACCTATTTCTTCAATTCTTTGTGACGATAATAATGTGACTTGTATTTTATTAAATTTATATTTATTCCATACAAGCGGCCTTCCACGACTTTTGACTTTTTTGCATGGATTTTTTTTTTAATTAAATATCTTAAACTTCCTAACCTCAGGGATGAGGCTCACTGAAAATGATTTCGTTTAATTAATCCCACTGGTAGTTAAAGCTAGAGGTAAAATATTCATACTAACAAACACTTTCTTCACCTATTGTAAAAGTATACAAAAATAAATGCAAAATCATTTAATGAGAACTATATTTTCTCCTATATTTCTGAAAGACGTCTTTCCAAAGCGCTAAAGCAGGATTCTTTGGTTGTGGGATAAGACTAAAATTTCTATCTATAAGTAGGAATTTCCGGCTCTCGTCATTTTTTTCCACCGGAGGCCATCTCTTTGGCAACAGGTCACTGGTCGTGGGTATTGGATTCCTGAGAGAAAAAAGAACAAAATCATTAATAATAAAATAA
This sequence comes from Chrysoteuchia culmella, assembly GCA_910589605.1. NCBI lineage: Eukaryota > Metazoa > Arthropoda > Insecta > Lepidoptera > Crambidae > Chrysoteuchia > Chrysoteuchia culmella. The sequence goes on along the minus strand of OU342658.1, from coordinate 19,670,325 downwards.
AAATGATCTTCGTGATTAGACCACGATTTGAAAAAGTCTAATAAAAAATTGCAAACCCGTTATTATGCTGTCTATGTATAATGAATACGTAAACAAAGAGGTAGAAAAAATTGGTTTTCGAGAAACTTCAATTTACTAATGGACTCTGCTAAATGACTTATATTGCATAACAAACACCTAATTCATTTATAGAACTAAAATCTAGCTTCAAAGTTTATGTAAAAACGTAATACATAAGGTAACATCCTCACCCATGTTTCGCAAAGTTTGCCCACATCGTCGTCATTTTGTCAATCATATCGTTTTCATACAGTGGAGGTATCAGTTGCTGCGAAAATAAATACGCTAATTCATCGGCATGCGTTGCTCCAGTCACATTGAGAAATTCTTTTCGACGACGCAATAGTTTAGCAATATTCCTCCTGCCGTCGAAGTTAAAAATGTATCCGTAAACGGGTTGATCGCTGTTTTGAACTATTAGATCTGTCTCTTCAAGTATTGGAAACTCTATAACTGTACTTGCCATGAATTTTGATAGATTATACAGGTCTTGAGAACTTATCTCTTCAGTCAACATGTAAGTTTTCTGGACTGCTCTAGTTACCTCACTTCTTTCTCTGTTTGAAGGAAAATCTAAGTTCTTAGGAAGGGAAACGTCAATGTTAATCCGATGTACAAATTCGTCCGGTTCAAAATTGACAAAGAATAAGCCTTCTTCAGAGTTGTATCCGATTATCATCGGCACTTTATTGAAATTGCCTTTCGAGTATATTTCATAAGGAGATTCAGTCAGAAAAGGTTCCACACCCTCAATCTGCTTCTCTACACAAGGTACAAAAACAAGATTAGAAACGATCGTATTCCCTTCTTCTCTTGGTACTATCTTTGTAACGATATCCTCGTCTGTTTGACTATAGAGAAAATTATACAGTTCTCGGGGATCTGTTGATTGTAATCCTAGTCGTTTGGCTTTCTTACTTGCCGCAAATACAGGGTCGTACTGTAAGGCCCAGCCGGCCAAAGACGACCCACTCTGTGCTATAGCCTTATGGAACAGTCCTTTCGACATCGGGGATACCACGTGATACGAGACTGAAGCCCCACCAGCGCTCTCGCCGAAAATGGTGACATTGTCTGGATCCCCACCAAACGCTTTGATGTTTCTCTGAACCCACTTCATGGCCGCCACCTGGTCTTTTAGACCCGCATTTCCCGGGGCTTCCTTGATTCCCAAGCAAAGGAAACCTTGCACGCTCAGTCTGTAATTCACAGTGACTAGAATAACTCCCTTAGATGTCAAGTAAACGGGGCCGTATAATGCGGAAGATGCGGACCCCAATGCGAATCCTCCTCCATGGAAAAATATCATTACAGGTAGGGAATCTTCCGGTGAAGTGTGCGGTGGGGTATAGACGTTGAGATGCAAGCAGTCTGGCTGTCCCATCGCGTAGCCCGTACCGTCATCTTGCGACGCTTGCATGCAACGAATATTTTCTTCGACAGCTTCATAAATTCCTGTCCACGTCGGTTCTGGGCCGGGACCCTGAAATGAAGATTACTGAAGTCATATTTTTGTGGTAGATTAAAATATTGTCTTGTGTTTATATTTGGGTCATCCCGTCATTATTTAACGTCCTGCCTCGAATGGGCAGGGGTTTGGGTGCAACCGACTAGTTTAATCGGCCATTCAATTAACAACCTAGTCATTTTATCATTCATCTTTAACCTAGCTAAAATATTTACAAAAGGGTGCTGTTCAACCGGCCCATAAATAACATATAATAATGTCAGTCACAATATATTAACAAAAATTTAAACATTTTGTAAATACTCTTTCTTTATTTCCATGACGACAGTGTCCACAAAATGCACCTAGTCATTTACACTAACGGTACATTGAGGTTTGTTATGATAACCCACCAATTATAAAAAAATTAAGGTTATATAATCAAGTGTCTGGCTTGTAGCATTTGTTTTCAAAACGTGAATAAGGATTTCACTTAAAATGTTTCGGATTTGGCCTTAGCTCTTTCAACATTCCAACTTTATAAATATTTTCAGTACTCATGGAATTTGATATGTAGGTTTTAACTTTAACTATTGAATCAGAATTATATTTATTGATTCGATTATGAAAACAGACGAAAGACAATCAAAATATTTTATTTCAATTTAATCTAACACAATTATAAATAACTACACGAAGTGTATAATCATAATTTTCTACGGTATTTCGAGTAGACATCCTTCCAGAAACGGAGAGATGGGGTGTGCCATAGCGCCGTTGTGCTGAGTTGTCGGTCGATTAGTAAGGCACGTTGGTTTGTAGTCGTCACGATTGGCCACTTTATAGGCACCACTTCACTAGGACTCGGAGTAGGGTCTCTGTGAAAAACATAAAATAAATTATATACAATGGTAAATTTTAAATAGTTTTTTTTTTTTTTTTTTTTTTTTTATAAAATATTTCCACACAATCACACCAATTATCTAGCCCACGATAAGTATCATGAAGAACTTGTGTTATGGATACTAGGTAACGGATATACATACTTATATACTTTTTTTTTGTAAATACATACATAATATACATATTAAACACCCAGACCAAGACAAATAGACATGTTCATGCACACAAATATTTGTCTTGTCTCGATTTATCGACATTTTAAAAACGGGAAATCCCCGTCTGAGAATTCGCTTGTGGCCAAGTTATTTTTTTCCAATATTTTTCTATTTAAAATTTACCATAAGTATAAAAATAGCATTGAAAAATGCAAAAATTACAAAATCATACTTTATATACATTTTTTTTTAAATATAGCTAGCTAGGTAATTTACCGGCTTAAATTTATTGACGAATGACTGCCAGGAGTGTGTGTTAAAGTGTTTAGTATAATACTGGATTGTATTCTAAAAATTTAATTATGCATTCTTTTTACATCGACTTCGTATTTAATTTGTATACAAATTATATTTTCTCATGTCTATTAGATATCTAATAGGTATTGAATTTTTTATGATTTTGTAATTTTTGCATTTTTCAATGCTATTTTTATAATAATGGTAAATTTTAAATAGAAAAATATTGGAAAAAAATTAACTCGGCCACAAGTGAATTATCAGACGGAATTTCCCGTTTTTTAAATGTTTTGATCGATACCTCTTTTTAGCAATTACAATATTCGTGTAATTTTTATCCCGGTTGTATTTGTTTTTTAACTGCATTTCACCACAAATCTAAGACTTACCCAAACTTGGCGAAGTTCGTCCAGATAGTACTCATAATGTTGATCATTTTGTCTTCAAAAAAGGTTGGTATGTATTTGGAGCAGAATATATAAAACAGCTCATCGGCGTGAGTCGCTCCAGCCACGCTCCTCAGTCTACTGGGCAGCATCAATTTCAGCATGTTCCTCCATCCGTCGTAGCCAAATAAGTAGTAATATATAGGTTTCCCACTGCTTCGTGCTATCAAATCTGTCTCTTGCAAAGAAGGGTACACAAAAAACGGATCACCATAATATTTCGAAAACTTATTTAAATTCTCCGCTATCCCATCATCGCCGAGGTACAATTTTTTAACTTCATCTGCAACCTCTTTGCGTTCAACATCTGATGGAATAACTAAATCTTTGGGTAACGACTTCTCTAAAGTTATATTTTTTATATAATGTTCCGTCTCCATCCCTGCAAAAAGAAGGCCTTCTTCTACATTTGCGCCTATGATCAATGGGATTTTATTGTAGGTCCCTTTCTCTAGAATATCGTGCGGCAGCTCTGATAAAAAATACTCTTCACCTTCAATTTCTTTCTCAGCACATGGTACATACAGAATTTCTGATAACACAATGTTACCTTCCTTTCGCGGAACACGCGTAATTATAAGGTCAGTGTCAGTTTTGTTCATAAAAAACTTGTATAATTGGTGAGGGTCCTGAGTTTGAAAACCCATAGTTTTTGCTAGTAAACTGGCCATGTAGACTGGATTGTACTGAAAAGCCCAACTGCCAAGTGCCGATCCGCTTTGTATGATGGCTTTGTGGAACAGGCCTTTGGACATCGGCGATAAAACATGGAAAGACACGGACGCTGCGCCGGCGCTCTCTCCGAATAGGGTGACATTGTCGGGATCTCCGCCGAACACTCGAATGTTTCTCTGCACCCATCTCAAAGCCGCCACTTGATCCTTCATTCCTGCGTTACCAGGGGCTTGCTTGATCCCTAAGCACAGGAAACCTTGGATATTCAGCCTATAGTTTATTGTGACTAGAATCACTCCTTTCGTGACAAGATATTCTGGGCCATATATGCCTGGAGAGGCTGACCGTTGGAAGAATCCTCCACCATGAACGAAGACCATGACTGGTAAAAGTGTGTTCTGTGGCACGTGGAGAGGCGCGTAAACGTTGAGCACTAGGCATTCTCGTTGGCCCACAGTGTACTTTGATCCGGAGGCCATGGCTTGCTCGCAGACTACATATTCATTGATGGCGTCAAACTCGCCTTCCCATGTGGGTTCCGGACCTGGTGCCTGAAATGATAATAATAAATTTTGAAGCAGGCATACTAAAAAGCAAGAAAAAAATCATCTCAACTATAAATCTTAAATATTGAGAGAAATAATACTAACTTTTCGTTCGCGTAAAAATTGTATGCAGCGCGTATAACGCGTATATCGCACTTCCGCGAAAGAGTTGCAGTAAGTACATCCAAAAAGGTAAATACTCATTTGCTTTTGAAGTTCAATGTAGTATTTTGATAATTTAATTTCAATGGTTAAGCTTTTTATGAACAAAGAAGTACCTATAGTAAAAGTAGTACTAGTAGATAGATTGCAAGTCTCAGATTTTATAACGCTCCGCTCATGTACAAGCCGTATTTATCAGAAGATTAGGATGGAACATGGCGTGCATAAAAACAAAAGAAGCGAACGTGCGTTGAGTCTTTCGTCTCTGCGACAACGCGCACTACCGTCGCCGCCGTCCACGCGTCACTGTCGTGTACTCGTAGTTACGTGTGGTGGTGAGCACGCACCTGGAACCTGTGCGTGACAGTGGCGTAGGGCACGCCGAGGTACTGGCGGTGCGTGCCCGCGGGCGCGACACTCCCGCGCAGCCAGCCGCCGCTCACGCGCACCGCGGCCGTCGGCTGCCGCACCACGCGCGCCGCCCACAGCGACCACAGCACCACCCACTTCCACGACCACTTAACCGGCAACATTGTCATTATCACGCACAATTTCCTTCTCCTCACCACAGTTTTCCAATCAATAAAGAAAACTCATGTCGTCCAGTAGAAAAGAAAACCTAGTATTTAACTACCTATTCTTACAAATGAATACGCAATAATGAATGACGAGAATTCGCTGCTATCTAGTATCTGCCTTTATCTATAGATGTTAATAAAGATAACGTTGGTATGTAGCCAAATTATAACAGCAACTCGATATGCCCTAATCACCGAAAATCGGAATCAATTTCTTTACATAGATAAGTCTTAACGAATGGACGCGTGTAAACAGAGGATAAAAATAGAACGTGTGTTAGTCGGTTAGTATAAATAAACGCAACTCCTATCGAAGCGTGAAGAAAAATGCGTTTGTTGATTCTGCTTTTCCCTTTCATAAGTTTTTTTAAGCAAGTAAGTACTTAATAAAGAAAATTTAATATTGAACCGTTTAAAAATAGGTTTTAAACCGTTGTCAATAAAAAAAAAATAGCGTTGATAGAGTATAAGTATTTTACGAGAGTTTAATTTGAATTGACACGTTTTGTTTATTTATTATTTTGGTGATCGATATAATTTGATAGTTAAGGAAATGAGGAATTTTAACTTAAGTTTTCACTTGATTAGCACTTTGCAATTGACATACCTACATAATCCTTTTTGTTTATTCCAAAGACATAATTGTCTTAGTAGGTAAACTAATATCTATTTTTATATTTTCATTTTATTTTAATACTATTATCGATTTTTTTGTTATTGCATGTTTTATCTAATGTTTTTGTATTGAATTTAATAATGAACGTCCATTAATAAATCATTTATTTTTAGTTATCACGTACATCTGTGTCGTAGACGTGGATTCGCGCTTACTCTAGGCATAAACTGAAAATCAGTGCTTTGCTGTGAAGTAAAGGAATCACTGAGTTTTTGCCTCTTTCTATCGATGCGGCGCACAGATTGAGATGGTATAATCTTATTTGTTCCTTAGTTTTTGTGTTTTATTCTTGTGTATTGAATGTGTGTGCTGTATATGATAGAAATAAACATTTATCTTATCTTATCTAATATCTCTCTTTTTCATTTAAAATAAAGCTAAACAAATGTAGCTAAATTAAAACGGTTAGTCAGCAGAATATTTAGCTAGCCGAACGAGATGTTTTTTATTAACAGGCCTTCACGACTTCGCCTACGTCATTTAAATAGCAATGCCACTTCAATACCGATTGAAATTAAAACATTATGACAGGCGATAAGCGCTGTTTTTTGTTATCATTTCAATTCAACGCGTTTAATCGAACCACAGATAACATACACATTGAACTTTAGTTGGTTCTGATAGGACTTATTTTACTTTTTATTATGTAAGCAGTTGGAAGTTAACACATCAAATAAATTTGAAATATTACAACTACCAAATCAGTGAAATAACTTTAACAGTTTCACGCACTAACTTTTCACACAGTTTTTCACAGATATAATTAGCACTTTTGAACTACGGAATAAATATTATAGTATACGTGTATTTTGTTATATAACGTCCGCAACACTGATTAGTAAATTGCCAGTCACAAGGATGACGATGCCGGTTCGGCCTGGTAACCTCGGTAGGCCAGATTGATTATATCATCCTTGAAACCATTATAATTTGTGTGTTTTTTGTGTACACTTGATGTCAATGAGTCAATTTTAACCACGAGTTTAAAGCTACTTCCTTATAGTATCAAGCGGTTGGACTATGGGTTAAATATTTGTGGATGGGTTATAATTTTAATATATTATGTGGGGACTTGTTTTGGAAACTTCTAACTAAAAAGTTTTGCTTACTATTTTTTTTTAACGGTAGTAAATTTGAATTGTGACAATATGTTATTAGTTATACTGACATAAATATTGTACAAAAAAAACTTTTCCTTCTTGCTTAAATTAACTCGAAGTCTCAACCTTGGGATCATTGTGGGGGTTAATGCTTTTCTATTTCAGCTATTATTGAAAACAGTAATCAATAGTCGCAATTATGTCTTACTAGCGGCCGCTCGCGGTTTCACCCGCGTGGTGCCCGATCCCGTAGGAATATTGGGATAAAATGTAGCCTATGTTACTCGGGGATAATGCAGCTTCCCAACGGTGAAAGAATTTTGCAAATCGGACCAGTATTTTCGGAGCCTATTCAATTGAAATAAACAATCAAATCTTTCTTCTTTATAATATTAGTATAGGAGTATAGATGTCGCATCCGTATCGTATAACGTACACGCCGTATTACAAAACGGCGCGGCGCGCCGGATTGAAAAACGTCGCCGTTGAAAAAATAATACGGCTACTTCACGTTCAGCCGGATTGTAGTCAGGATGCGTTCTACAAAGCGGCGTCCAACGTTTGGCTTTATTGTAAGTAAGAAGCAATGTATGGTGTTTATAATTTAGGCATGTAAAAACAAATAAAAAAAATGAAATCTCAAAATTGTTATTGTATACTTACGAGAAATAATTATTGTGATCTTTTTTACAATATCTACTGATCACTTAAGTAATTATATGTAAGTAAATATGTTCTGAATGTTTTTATCTTAATCTATATTATATGTATATTTAACTGATAGTGATTAAAAATCTGTTACAATTTTTTTTTAATATTGTATAGCATTTATAGCATTTTGGCTCCTAGCGCGGGAGATGAATCAAACAGCCAGTGTGGTGTGCTAGTGCTGAGAGCTGATAGCTAAGAGCAATCATTTATTATTTTTCTCATCTTAAATACTAAATTATAACATAGTATTGTATGTGCGTCAGCTGGAAATAATTGCCTCTGTGTGAGTGCATTTTGGCCTAGATACAAATTCCGAGCTGACGCCACATCACTCCCCCCTAAATATAAAGAAAGGGATAAAAAAGAAATTTACAATAACTAAAAACCTATAACAATTATGATGTAAACCAATAAACAAAACAAAAGTAAAAGTTACTATAATTACGATGACTAACTACTAGGAACAGGTGTTGTAAATTGACACTCTGTCCACTGACCGAGGACGGTATTTGCTGTATAGGCAAAGTACTCGCGGCGGCGATAAAAATAGACTTTGTTTATATTCAATTAATCATTGCATTAAGTGCATGTGATTAATTGAATTTAAATCTAACAACTGGCTTAGAGATTCTGCCGGAACGCGTGGTCTTCACGTTGTCCTTGGCTGGCTGTTGACCCTCAGAAAGAAAGGGTCCAGGCTTCATCACGGGCGGCGGCTGCGACTGCTGCTCGCTGAGTTCGCCACTCTGCTCGTCGTGAAGTAGGAAGGCTGGCTTGAGACGGTCGATGGAGATAATGGCAGTTCTGTTTGGTAACTCGACGGAGTAAAACTTCTCATGACGTTCGAGCACTTTGTACGGACCGTTGTAGGGCGGCGTAAGTGCGCTCTTCGTTGCGTCGTCGCGTACAAATACATGTGAGCATGTTCGTAACTCATCATGTACGAAGATGTTTCGCTGAGTGTGTTTTCTCCTCGGTGTCGACAGCAGTGACGTCATTGTATGCTGTAACTGCTGTAACATGCCATTCTCATCTTGAAGTGTCGTACTAGCGGTGAAGAAATCTCCAGGTAGCCGTAGTGTCGTGCCGTAGGTCAGTTCTGCTGTACTCACTTTCGTGTCGTCCCGTATGGCGGTGCGAAGTCCGAGCAGGATCATGGGTAGTTCTTTGACCCAGTTGACTCGGTTGCACTTCGTCATCAGCGCGGCCTTGAGTGTTCTATGCCAGCGTTCTACTTGTCCATTTGCTTGCGGATGATAAGCGGTGGTATGGATGTGGTTGATGCCCAGCTTGCTTGTCAGCTTCCGGAAGAGTTCGGACTCGAACTGTCGACCTTGATCTGACGTAATCGTCGTCGGTGTTCCGAATCTAGCAATCCAACCTCTGAGTAGAATCTGGCAGATGGTATCGGCGGTAATGTCCTTGACGGGATACGCTTCTGGCCATTTGGTGCAGCGATCGATCATAGTAACGCAATATTTGCACTCTTCGGACGTAGGTAATGGCCCGATTATGTCAATATGCAAGTGCGCGAATCGATCGGCCGGCGGAAAGTGCATTATCGGCGAAACAGTGTGGCGTTGCACTTTGGACCGTTGACATAATAGACATGCCTTTGCCCATTTTCCAATGTCTGTATTCATCGATGACCAGAAATAGCGTTGCGCTAGCATGCGTCGTGTTCCTCTGACGCCGGGATGACTGATGTTGTGCACGATCTCGAATGCTTTTCTTCGATACAGCTGCGGTAGGTACGGTCTCATATAGCGCGTCGATGTTTCACACGTTATTACCTTATCGCTATTAGGTACGGGGAACATTTTAAACTGCAAGCGCGGGTTGTTACGTAACTCTCTCAACTCGGTGTCTCTTTCTTGCTCTGTCGACAGTTGCTCGTAGTCGATAGGCGAAGGGAAAGTAATCTCTTCCACTCGCGATAGGCAGTCGGCAACAACATTATCTTTGCCGGAAATATGTTGTATGTCGGAGCAAAACTGTGAGATGAAGTCGAGTTGGCGCAGTCTTCTTTCCGTGTCACATGAGCTCGCTGGTTTGTGTAAAGCAAATGTCAGCGGTTTGTGGTCTGTATAAACCGTAAATTCTCTTCCTTCGATCATGTGACGGAAATGTTTAATTGCCATGTATATAGCAAGTAGTTCCCGGTCGTACGTGCTGTACCGTTTCTGTGTCTCGCTCAGTGTTTTAGAAAAGAAGGATAGGGGTTCCCACTTTCCATTCACGTGCTGCTGTAGTACTGCTCCTGCACATGTGGCCGAACAATCTGTCATAAGGCCGAGACGAACGGAAGTGGATGGGTGAGATAGTGCAACAGCGCTTTTTATGCTTTCTTTGCACTTCTCGAACGCATCTATTGACGTTTGTGTCCACTTTATCTCGCTTTTGTCCTTCCTCTTGGAGTTGTGCAGGTACTTGTTAAGTTCAGCTTGTATATTAGCAGCGTGAGGTATACACTGGCGGTAGAAGTTGACCATGCCGAGAAAACGTCGCAGCTGCTGGACCGTAGTAGGCAACGGAAAGTTGGTAATTGCCTTAGTCCTTTCATCCAGCGGTCGTATGCCATCCTTGGATATGTGGTAGCCCAGGAAATCCAGTTCTTCTCTGCCGAATTCACATTTATCCACGTTTAATGTGATGCCATATTGGTCCATCCTCTCCAGTACCTTTCGAAGTAGGGTCTCGTTTTCCTCTTTCGTCCTTGTTGGTATGAGGATATCGTCGATAAAAACAAATACGTCGAGCCCTTTAAAAACCATATCTACGAAGCGTTGGAATGTTTGACTTGCGTTACGTAATCCAAACGTCATCCTCGTAAACTCGAAAAGGCCGAACGGCGTTGTAATGGCCGTTTTCGGTATGTGTTCTTCGAAAATAGGTAGATGATGAAACGATTTTCTGATGTTCAGCTTGGAGAAGATGGTCTTATTCCGCAGCAAGTATGTAAAATCTTGAAGCCTTGGTATAGGATAGCGATCAGGAAGTGTAACAGCGTTTAACCGTCTGTAATCGCCGCATGGCCTTAGTTCGCCATTCTTCTTTGTAACGATGTGCAGCGGCGTTGCCCAAGGACTGTTAGAGGGGCGGCAAATGCCTAACTCCATCATCCTATGAAATTCCTGTTTCGCGGCTTTATACTTTGCTGGGTTCAATGGACGAACTTTTGCATAGATCGGCGGCCCCGTCGTATGTAAATAATGCACGACATTATGCTTAGGTGCATTTTTCAGCGTCGACGGCCTTGTTACGTCAGGGAATTCACGTAGTAACTCGGCGTACGGTCCGGTTACATCTATCGTGCGGACCGATGAGTCATTCGAGTGCGTTGTGCGCGCAGCAACCGATAATTTCGTTATTTTGTCGATCAATCTCTTTTCGCTTAAGTCAATATTGATTTGATTTTTAGCGAGAAAATCTGCTCCGAGAATTGATCTGCGCACGTCAGCTATAACGAATGTCCACGTGAATGGTCTTCGTAGTCCCAGATCTATGCAAACGGTCTTAAGTCCGTAGGTCTTGATTTTCGTTCCATTGGCGGCATAAATTGTGTATTCGGCATTCGTGGGCTTTTCTCGTGTGCGGGCGAGTACAGATATGTCTGCTCCGGTGTCTACTAAAAATTGTGTCCCACTTTTTCGGTCGGTGACACATAGACGGTAACTTGACCCGTCAACACCAACTCCCGCCGCGGTTAGTGTCGGAGTTAGTTTTCCGACTGCGTAATTCGCTGCGCTTTGTACACACAACGAGATTTATCTGCACACCGCGTCGATTGATCTCCAAACTTTCGGTGGTACCAACATAACCAATCGTCTCGCTGGGATCGTGATCTTGAATGTGAGCGGGATGTTGATCTGCGCCTCTGTTTATTTCTATCGTGCCCTCTTGACACGTGACGGTAAGAAGTGCGCAACTCGCATAATTCCTTTGTCAGCAAATCCACTCGTTTGACAAGAAAGTCAATCGTGGATGTGTCCTTACTACTGGATGAGACTTGTGCTATTTCTAAAGGCTTCATGTTGTCAAGGACTTTATCAGCGATATTCGCCAGCGTTTCCAGGTCCTTGCTATCGCTTACGGTCAAGACAGCTCGTACTGCGGATGGTAAATGGCGCTGCCACATGATAGAAAGGGTATCATCCGGGATCTTACTTCTGGATAACTCTCGCATTCTCCTCAAGAGTTGTGTTGGTCGCTGGTCTCCAAGGTCTAATTCTCCCAAAAGCTTTTGAAGTTGTCTTTTTTTCAGATTCTTCAAATATTTGTAGTAACCGTGCTCGCAACGCATCGTATTTTCCTGTGCTCGGCGGATTTAAAATGATGTCGCTGACTTGTTGTACTTCGTTCCTTCCCAATTTACTAACGACTTGGTGGTACTTAGAGTCGTCACCTTGCTTCTGGGGAGCCATTGCAGACTCAAAAACTCGAATCAAACAGCCAGTGTGGTGTGCTAGTGCTGAGAGCTGATAGCTAAGAGCAATCATTTATTATTTTTCTCATCTTAAATACTAAATTATAACATAGTATTGTATGTGCGTCAGCTGGAAATAATTGCCTCTGTGTGAGTGCATTTTGGCCTAGATACAAATTCCGAGCTGACGCCACAGCATTTTGTCACCCTGACTATGTCCAATTAATTTATTTATGAATCTCAAATAACAAGTTAAAATATTGTTTTGTACTGAGCCCTTAGTACGAGTTGACATTTACTGTCAACATTTTCGACAACTATCGGATGCTCTACTCATGTCGGTAAAGCAGTCTATGAATATGAAAGAGACAAAGCGATAGTTTTTCAAAGTCAAAGATTTTTATTCAAATAGACTTATAGATAAGTGCTTTCGAATCGTCCAATTATTTTTTCCTACCAGCCATTCAGGACATCTTTTAACTGATAAGAAGAACCGCCAGCGCCGCAAGAAACAACATTTACAAAGGAACATGTCGTTGCTAAACACAAATCTACAATCTTGAAACATATTTAATATAAAATGGTTTTGTTTGAGAGTTCAGCCTCTGGAATCGCGCCATAATACAAATTTTAAGGCGTTTTTGGTGCGGATCCCGACAGCAAGGCTGGAACTTTCCATGAAGGAGGACATCTGGCCGCAGGGCGTCGTATACAGACGCTTCAGAGGGGCTGCCGTGTGTCCCCGACTCGACATAGAAGCTGTCAAATTGATTTTGAATTGTAATATAATGTATGTTAGTCTATAAGGTATTTATTGTATGGGTCCTGTGGGATTACCATGAGTTTTCCGTTTTGTATGAGAATCTGTAGTTCTGCTACTGCCCACTAGAGGCGCTGTACAGATTCGCATACAAAATGTCTCCCGTTTACTGTACAGTAAACGGAAAGAAAAACTCATGGTAGGTCCTCTGATGCCTGAAATAAAAAGGTTAAATAAAAAAATAAAAATATGGCTGCGACATAGATATAAGCTTAATAACTTATTCTAACATTACTCAAGGAAGTGCATGTCGATAAAAATAGTTACCTACTAAATGTAATACAGTCACAAACACCGAATGTTCAGAAAGTACCTATGGAAATTGTTATGAACATTGAAAATTTTGATTTAGTAGAATCAACAGTCTTTCTGGGTGTAACTATGGACTGTAAACTTCAATGGAGTCCGCATATTGCAATACTAGCTGGCAAGCTTAGTTCTGCTGCCTACGCTGTTAGAAAAGTCAGACAACTGACTGATATAGAAACTGCTAGGACTGTGTACTTCAGTTATTTTCACAGCATCGTGTCGTATGGTATTCTTTTGTGGGGAGTAGCAGCTGACATTAATACAATATTTATACTACAAAAACGAGCTATAAGGGCCATTTATCAACTGGGTTCCAGAACATCTCTTCGGGAAAAATTTAAAGGAATTGGTATACTGACAGCTGCTTCTCAATTTATTTTAAATTGTATTCTTTTTGTACGGCGTAATATCAACCTGTATACCAAACATGGTGATTTGCACGATCGTAACACTAGAAATAGAAATAAACTTATTATGCCTCGGTACCGATTAAAGAAGGTCTGTGGATCTTTTATGGGTCTAGGTATACGTATCTATAATAAAATTCCAGATAATATTTTAGACTTGCCTTTCGAAAAGTTTAAGATGAATGTAAAAGATTGTCTTCTCAAGAAAGGATATTATACTATAAAAGATTACTTGAATGACAAAACAGCTTGGTGATAAATATTTCGTTTTATTTTTCGAGACTGTAGCCGTGTCATTCGATTAGTGTTTAGTAATGTGTTAGATTCAACTTTTAACGCAGGTAGCTTGAGTATGTCATGCTCTCTTTAAACATTTCTGCGGTGGTGTCGTGTGAGGCGGGTCGCTACGTTCCCTAAAATATGGTTGAGCGAAGCGATGGCTGGTTCATGCGTCATGCTCGTAAACGGGTGCCGCCAGCGGAAATGGGTCTACTTCAGTCTGCTTATCTTAATGTTGTGCTTAAAGGTTAAATATTTTTTTTCTAAAATAAATTGATACTGACCTCTATGTTCCTCACAACTTGCAGTACAGTAATCTTGTAATGCGAGAAATGTTGTAATGTATGATAGATAAGTCTTTCTTTGCCAGTTGAAAATTGTTTACGGTTACAATAACCATAAAATGTAATATTATAATTAGTATTTTTTTTGTGATGGAAATTGACCTTACTGATATGTTAAGGTCACTTTTCAATTTGACGACTCTGTATGAAATAAAACAGGGAGAAAATACAGCCGCCGTAGGTTTTGTGAACCGATGGCATAGCTTCTTTGACGTTCATAAGTGCTTGTAACAGCCTAGACTGAATAAATGATATTGACTATTGACTATTGAACAAAATAATATTGAAAATTCAACTCTCATGATATAAAGAACTACAAATAAGGTGACTGTTGCAGTTAAAAGGTTTTTGCAAGTTAAGGCCTTTTAAGTTTAAGTTACCATGTACTTGAACAAGCGACATAACATAAAGGATACTCAAGTTCAAACTTTAAAGTATGATCTCTTGTCGTTTGTATGGTCAACAGCAGGGCCCTGTTTCATAAACATTACAATTGTCAGCGACAGAAGACAGGTGACAATTTGACGATTGTACGTTTCGTAAAACATTGGCGCTATATGAAAAGCCGACATAATTGTCAAATTATCGCGACAATTCTACAATTTAACGTTTCATAAAACATTTGGTCTGACTTATATGTAATCGGAAAATCTGACATACTTGTCAAATTGTCGCATATTTTTGATAGACATTCTTGGTCTATGTCAGGATGAGGAGTGACAGTTATTTTTCTTTTATAAATTCTCACATGATCGAAAGAGTTCGTAATAGGATTTTGAAAAAGAGAACTGTGTAATGTATAATTGCTTTTTTAGAAAACCTACCTTCTGTAATTATGACAAAGGTCAAAATTGCGTAGATCAGTGACAAAAAAAGTATGTACGAGCATAGTTGACAAATTGGCGACTTGTCAAGCTTTATGAAACAGGGTCCAGGGGCCCGATTCTCGCGCCTTCGACATCTTGAATTCGACATTTTTGGAGTCAAAAATCTGTATTAAAGGCTCACTAAAAGCAATCTTCGACATTATAGGATTATGAAAGATAATTGAAATTAAAGGATTTTGACAGTTGTAGAGATTTTACTTAGATTTTTAATAAAGAAATTAATAATATAAAAATGTCGAATTCGACGTATTTCAGCGCGAGAATAGCCCCCCTGGTCTTTATGATTTTTGAATTTTTGCATGTTTCAATGCTATTATTATACCTATGATAAATTTTAAATAGAAAAATATCTGAGAATTCACTTGTGGCCGAGTTCATATTTTCCAATATTTTTCTATTTAAAATTTATCATAGCTATTGTTGAGTGTTCATAATTAAGTCATTTTCTGTTTTTTTTTTGTTAAGTATTGATAAGGCTAAAGATGGAAGTGAGCCTCTCCCGGAATCCTCAATCACTGAGGAACTGGCTATCTTATCTCTAACTGCCGGAACACAACAATACTGAAAGCATTGTTATTATGGCGTCAGACTTAGATAAGATGGTGGTAGATAACCAGGCGGACTTACAACGAGTCCTACCACCAACCAAACCGAATACAATATGTACCCCCGCTGGGAATCGAACCCGGGACCCCTGGGTCTGATACCGGTGGTTGTACCACTAGACCACAGGGGCGATTAAGTTGGCGGCTGTGTTACTATTAAGGAATTACTAGTGGCCGTCCGCGGTTTCACCCGCCTAGTTCCCGTTCACATGGGAATATTGGGATAAAAAATATCCTATGTTTTAATCCAGGCTATCTACTATCTCTGTGCCAAACTTCATCTAAATCCGTTCAGCAGTTTTAGCGAGAAAGAGTAACAAACACTGACATACTTCCACATTTATTATATTAGTATGATAATTAAATTGAAAAATAAGTAGATAGATATTAACCGAATACCAATGTACGACTGAAAATTCGGCCCAAAATGGATAATCAATAACTGTTTGGTGCCGAAATAGATAATAATACCCTGGCACAGAACAAACACGAACGAAATTCCATATAATTTATTTTTCAACACACTTGCTCATAAAGTGGCTTTAATTTCACTGCAATTAGGCACATAATGACACCTATAATAAATCTGTGACTTTTCATTACTATTACTCACAAGTAAGTATAGTTTTTTTTCATTTTATTGGTTGAGTTTGAGTTCACAGACAAGTTGCTTTGTTCTTGAAGAAGTTTCGATACCAAAAAGATCGTGTTCAATAGTACAAATAAATTAATATACCTATTGCTTGCTTGTGACGTAATTATAGCCAAAACATCTACTAGACCTGACGGTATTCCACCATTTTATCCGATGGTTGGGAAGAGCACGCACGACAGAGAGGAAAGTGGCGCAGCTCTGTTCATAAGGCTGTAACTGAATTTGAAAAGCATCGCATAGAAGATCTGGATGCAAAACGCTTACACAAAAAGACCCGTCCGAAGCCTTCCTACATCTACACTTACAATGCTGACGGCCAGTTGTACTGTGCGCCTTGCAACAGGACATTTAAAACCAAATTTGGCTTTGCAAGCCACATCCGTACACACGATCGAATTTAGTCCAGGTTCGCCATTGACGGATACGTCAAGGAGGACCATATATATTCCACCATTTATTTTTAAAGATTGCTGGTTGGTTCTTGCGAAGCCATTGCTTCATATTTTTAATAATGTTTAGCTACATTTCCAGAGAGATGGAAAGTTACGAAGGTTGTTCCAGTTCCAAAAGGAACTAAAAGTACTGTAAGATCATAGACCCGTAGCTGTACTATCAACTCCGGCAAAGGTGTTTGAGTCTGCTGTGCATAGAATTTTATACCAACAGATAAGCTCACAGTTAGCGGACGCACAACACGGCTTTAGACCAGCTCGAAGCACTACAACCAACCTTCTGGCGCTAGCAGCTGAAACAATACCGATAGTGGATAGTGGGGGACAAACCGATGCTGCATACTTCGATTTTAAGAAAGCATTTGATTTGGTAAATAACGACGTGCTCCTTAGGAAAATGGCAGAATTTGGTTTTACCCCACATCTATTGAATTTTTTCGCTAGCTACATGACAGATAGACAGCAGTATGTGGAGTACGGGGGGCATAGATCAGAACGGTATTTTACGTGGTCTGGCGTAAGTCAGGGATCGAACCTGGGTCCTTTGGAATTTTTACTAATGATAAATGACTTGCCTGATGTCGTGAAACATTCAAAGTGTTTATTATTTGCGTAACGTAAACGTAGAGGATGGTAACAAAGTTCAGGATGACATAAATAGGGTAGTTGAATGGAGTCGAGAGAACTTTATGTTAGAATTCAACGTATCTAAATGTCATGCGATTTCTTTTACACGCAAACAGACCCCCATAGATTACTCCTATAATATTAGTGGAGGGTACCCTATAAGTAGGGTTGTGCAAGTTAGGGATTTAGGCGTTAAGTTTACAGCTGATTTAACTTTTAAGGTACACATAACTGACATTTGCAAAAAAGCTTTTAGAACACTGGGGTTTATGTTGCGAACGGTAAACAATTTCACAAATGTACAAGCCGTAATAGCCTTGTATCTTGTATAATACATTAGTAAGGAGTAATTTAGAATTTAATGCTATGATCTGGGCCCCTCATGAGCAAAAATACAACCTTATGTTGGAAAGGGTACAGAACAAATTTGTAAGGTACTTATACTTAAAGCTGTACGGAGTTTACTCTTTCTACCCATTGCAGTACCCAACGTTATTCGTTTTGGGTATGGTAGGGTACAACCAACTTAGTGTAAGGAGAGAACTCAGACTGGTTACATATCTCTTTACAGTTCTTAGGGGCAAGATAAATAATGCGGAAGTGTTAGGGATGATGCGTATTTGTGTTCCCAATGAATACAGAAGGCGAAAGCGTCGACCTAATCTACTAGTGGTGTCTAGAGCTCGCACCAACTTACTACGCGAGTCCCCACTGTCGCGCGCCTTTCGCACTGTCAACCTTATCGATAAAGAAACGGATTTGTTCGTTTGTTCTCTGAGTGAATTCACAAAATTAGCTACTTGGATACTTTGTTATTATAAGTCATAGGTTGTAAGTTAAATGTAGTCATTATCATAATTGTAACAAGAATGCTGTAACTATCGCATTGGGTTACATACTGCCTGTAATAATAGTTATAAGTTTTGTGTGTAAATAAATAAAATAAATAAATAAATTATTTCATGCACTTCGTATTTAAATAGATAATTTCAACTTGTAAGTACGTGTTTAATAAAAAAAACTTTGACTCAAATATCTGAAAAAACTTTAAACTCCCCATTTTGAATGTGTATATTCCCCTATCCGCGACAAACCAAAAAAAGAAACCTCATTATTTTAGTCTATGGCCGTTGATGAAACTAACTAACTAATTTTTCCCGCCATTCCATCCATCCAACCAAAAATGTCATTACTTACTCGTTTTACTTACTGTTGAAATTATAGTTATTTATTAATTAAAATGTCTACAAGTACAAGTTATGAAGAAAATGATATATGTTGTACACCGCCCGATATAAGATGTGAAGCCCTTAACGTTATGGAAAGTTTACTACCGGAAAACTCCAAGAAAAAATATATATTAACGTACCAAAATTTTATACAATGGCAAAACAACAAGAATACGCAGTCTTTTTCAGAAAATGTGTGTGTGTGTGTGTGTGTGTGTGAAATAACAATACAAAATGAAAGTGTTTCAGTAAATAATCTATTTGATGAGACCACTATGCCATCAAAAACAGTTAATTATAATGTTACTAACTACACATTCACTAATTGTTTCTATAAATAAACTTTTTGTATTATTTTCTTCACAAGTGTGTTGAAATTTATTTTATAGCTCATTACGCCTTACTAAAAGAAAAAGCAATTACTTAAAAGACTACTCGATGTTGGTACAAACATTTCAGTGCACGCTTCTTCATACAAAACCACTCGAATCCTATATCAAGTCACGAGTGAACTGTGAATTTCCTGCAAACTGAAGTTCTTAGGAGTTCCCGGGAGTCCCGAGATCCTAATTAAGGGAATGCATGCACTCCGCGGTTGCGGGCAGATAAGGGCCGTCCCAGAAATGGCGGTAGTTCGACGTGCGGGTGAGACTGATAACCCGCGCCGGCCGGTTAGATTCACATACACATACTAAGGGGTTAGGACTCGTTCACCAACTGGTCAATGATAAAGAAAGAAAGAAAGAAAGAAATAAAAGAAAAGAAAAGAAAAGAAAAGAAAAGAAAAGAAAAGAAAAGAAAAGAAAAGAAAAGAAAAGA
Organism: Chrysoteuchia culmella; assembly: GCA_910589605.1. NCBI lineage: Eukaryota > Metazoa > Arthropoda > Insecta > Lepidoptera > Crambidae > Chrysoteuchia > Chrysoteuchia culmella. The sequence goes on along the minus strand of OU342658.1, from coordinate 19,650,711 downwards.
AAAGAAAAGAAAAGAAAAGAAAAGAAAAGAAAAGAAAAGAAAAGAAAAGAAAAGAAAAGAAAAGAAAAGAAAAGAAAAGAAAAGAAAAGAAAAGAAAAGAAAAGAAAAGAAAAGAAAAATTGTTTAATGGTTATTTTTCGTTGAATTACAGTAGGAACATTACATAATTACATTACACTAGAAAATAACCAAAGTGGTCGCTACTCAGGTATGCTATGACCTGACACAAGGCCACAGCTCTGGTCTTCCGTAAACGGCACATGAATGCATTTCAGTCGTAAGTTTAAAGTTTTGAGGAAATGCAAATGTTGCAGTTACTTTTTGTGGAGCAATTTGAAAGATATAGGGGCTATGCAGCTCCAGCTAGGAACTGTAGTCACAGTTCCTACCTGGAGCTAGCTAAAATATCTATTGTAACTCGCTGCCTAGTTAGTGTCTCTTTTAGCCTGGCGGCCTCCAGGAAGTCTAAAATCTTCCTGGCTCTGAGAGATTTTAGTTCCTCTGGCCGAATTATGTTTCAGTCCAAGTGGATACTGCGGTTGTGGATAAAGGGGCCGCAGTCATAGGAGATGTTTGGGTGTTTCTCTTTCCAATTCGCAGTGACGGCAAACGTCAGTGTCACTCAACCTCATGTGAAATTGGTGCTTGTTTAGTTTGCAGTCCACGCGTTAATATCTGATAACAATAAGGCAAATTATAGTTACTAACTTTTTGTTGACAGGATTGATCAGTAACATTTGTAAAAGCTGAGCAACGTAAGTAACTGCAGTGTGAATATGTTTTAAATCATTATCTAATGGGCAGTTGGTGGTCGGATCTTATGATTTATTTCCACCAGTGGATTGCCTTTCTTTACCTTTGTTCATCAGCGGTTGACGATTTCGAGATAATGCGCGATTCCACCGTCAGCCTTATCATCAGATATCTTGAAGCGCTCATGGCCGCGCTTGACAGACTGATCGTATGATCACGTTCGTTAAGCAAAGTTCGGCCCGGTCAGGTGTCGGATGGGTGACCGTAAGTGGCATTATAACTAAGCGCTTCCGTGCTTCGGAGGGCACGTTAAACCGTCGGTCCCGGCTGTTGTCACTTGATTACAGTCGTTAAGCCAAGACAGAGGCCTTATAGGCGGCTTGATAAACTCTGACACCAGAGGTGGCCACTAATCCTCACTCGATAAGAAGAAGAAGATCAGATATGATGAAGGCAAGCCATCAAGCTCCTCGTTTAGTCTCCCTGTTTTAACATGAACTGTCACAAATCGTAAGGTCGCATTCTTAACCGGTGCGTGGCGCGAGTATGCTTTGTGACGTAACGTAACTTTTACCAGAACCGGTCCCTCTGGTACCGGTCGGTTGTTCAACGGGTTTAGGGTTAACACAGATAAGTTTTATGCTTTTAACGTTGGATAAACGAGTTATTAATGTACAATAGTCTTTTACGTTACATCTACGAGTTTTACGGCAAAGTTCCGTAAAAGATGTCCAAGATTTATGTATTCCATCTTCTAATATAAAATAATTCTACTAATAAATGCGAAAGTATATCAGTTTGTTTGTTCTCTTTCACGATAAAACTACTGAACGGATTTGGATGAAATTTGGCACAGAAATAGTAGACAGCCTGGAGTAAAACATAGGATACTTTTTATCTCGATATTCCCACGGGAACGGGAACCACGAGAGTAAAACCGCGGGCGACCGCTAGTTTATTTATAAATGTTTATATTTGCTAAGACATTGTGCTTTTATAATACAGACAGATATTGAGAAAAAATTAAATTTAATTATTCTGGCTCGCAGCCCCACCAAAACGGTACCGTCGGAAGATCAACGCTGCCAAAAGGCATGCATTACGCTGAGCCGGGACCGTTTTGGGACAAACGGTTTTTGGTCAGTTTATGTTTTTTTTTTATTAGGATGTACTGTCTTTCGTTTGTCCCAAATAAATTTACGTCTCTTTCTTTCTTTCTAAATACCAATATTGTTTGACTAACAATTTCAATTCAATTTCAAATTCAATAACAATATTTTACAATTGTGTCTGAATGTTGCACACTAAAATAGAAAAAAAAAAAAAATACAATTGAGATTTAAAGCTAAAACAACAATTTAAATAAAATATTAATAACATTAAAAGTGTGAAAACGTAAATAATCTATAGTGTATATATAAATGTCAAACCCATTATTAATAATTTCATGTCAAAGTAAAGTAAAATAAAAGTCATAACATTACAATACAAAAAGTGTACGGAACCACTATTTTCCAAATCTCTCAATTCGTTTTCCAAACACGGATTTTCAAATTCCAAATTATGATTTTTTTCTGAGGTAATTATTTCACCTGCGGAACCACTTACTAAAATGCTATCCATTTTCGATAACTTTAAACTACTCACATCAATTTACACAAGACACATTTTAGTCTTATAATAGTCGTATAAATGCAAATTATACCACATAATAGCAGTATAAAAGCAACGATGTTGCTTTTACTCTACTGAGTCAAGCTTGTCACAAGAAAGCTATATAATATGCTTTTACTCTACGAAATTGTAACATAAGCGTCGTATACTAGCAACTTATACAGCAAATCTTATATGACACTTTAGTCATATAAGGATGCTGAGTAAACGTTTACTCAGCATCATTAAGTGACCGAAATGCTGAATAACTAAAATGCTATATAAGATGCTTTGATACGACACGTGCTGAATAATACACACTTACTCGACTTATATAACACCGAAAATCTGAATAAACTCAACCTTATATGACTAATTTGCTTGTTGGGTATTGAGTAAAAATGCACGGATTACCGATAAAGTCGTCAAGTGAGTAAAAACAGCCACTTAAGAAGAATTTTATAAGTTTCGATTTAAATATATACAAATCTTCAATGACTTTTAACTCTAGAGGCAGTGCGTTAAAAAGTTTTATCCTGATACCTACTTTCACAGCCCTGGCTATTCATGTCACGCGGTCAATGAGCTATTACAAGATTGCAAATTCTCGCCAAGTAGAAAGATCCTGCCTCACTAGCATGAGCACAGCTATATCACGTGATATGATATGAAGTATGATGTTGTTGCTTACCCCTCTAAAGTGTGAGCGGTAGGAGTGGGCGACGAACCGTTTCAAAGGACCGTTTTGTGTTCCACGACGATGGAACCGTTTTACATTTCGTTTCAAAACAGTCTTCGTCGTCGCACAACTAGTCCTCAGATAGTCATACGCGAATTTGTACTTAAAACCTACGTAATACGCAAATTTGTAATTACAACGTACTTAAGATGGACGAGCGCCGTCGCGTCGACGAGAGTAATAATAATAATAATCTTTATTAACTGTTAAACACATACATAGCAAAATATGGCTGGAGTCCCATTTTAAGCTATCTTGCCTGTGTCAGGGGGCACCCGCTCTTCCCAAAATTCAGAGAGTGAAGTTTACGTTTCGCTCGTTTGACCAACGTTGACCGTCACCCGTTGTCGTCAGTCGCTCGTTCTCAATCAGTGAAATCAGTTGCGAACAAGAACCGTTTCGAGGAATCGTTTTCGTTTATGAAAAAACGGCTGCGTTTCGTCCTTCAAATATTTAACAACGACCCATCACTAGGAGCGGGACAGTGACACGTTATCGAGGTATGAGTGCCGACATTAGCCGCTCAAGCTAAAGCTACTTAACTCATGGAATGTTATTACCTTCCAGTGGCACTGAGTCAAAATATACCGAAGACAACGACGCTGCTATTGAAGCTAAATCACTAAGGTGTAAAAAAACAATGCCCAGAAGTTGTTACTGTCGTATCTCAGTTCGAGAACTCAGACCGTTGATGTTAAAGGCGTAAAATCATCCGGTAAAGATGGGCGTGCCGCAAGGCTCTATCTTAGGTCCGTTCCTATTTTTTATTTACATAAATGATTTTACATTCTTCGCAGAGGAGATTAGTTAGATTGCCTTGTTTGCGGATGATACTTCCCTTATTGTTGACGAGCTCTTGCAAGAAAGCACTGCACAAATAACCGTTTTCGTTTCTGAGTGACGCGTGTTTCCATTGCAATGGTCTCAAGCGGACTGACTTAGGTCGTAAAACTTTGACCGTGAATCAAACTTTTGGCACGCAAGGTAGGTATACTTTTACCGTCTATCTCGATATAGGTCTGTGTACACGACCATTTGTTTGCCAGTCTTTGAAAAAATAAAAAAGAACAACAGACAACGCAGACCGTTTTTACCGTCTATCTCGATATAGTGGCGATTATGGCAAACCCCCCTTTTGGGGAGGCCTTGTTTAAAAATTATCACAGCAGTGGGTGTTATGTAGCTGAGTCGACGAACGCCAGCAGAAAGAAATGATATAATTATTTAGATCTGCATGGCGGATCGTTGGAATGGAATCTCAAAAATGGAAGGAAATGTATGTAGGGATTCTTAGCCACTATTACCTTCGTAGATTTTTCTATTTAGGCACAGGAATTGAAATGATCATTCACCATCGTATCAAATCCTAAGGTTCTGGGTTCGTTATCCAGTGGGAGTACATATTATTTCCAGTTTAGTTGGTGGTAGGACTCTTAGGTATTGTCGATAAATAAAAACTTACATCTAATATCAAACAAGTAGAAACCATAGTAAAATTGTTTTGCAGGTAAAATATTGAATGTTTTCTATTTAAATCCGTTCCAATATTATTGACTGGTTTGTCAACATTTTAGCTTTAAAAGATCTTTGAACGACCTTATGTTAAATTTAGATTTTATCTCACTTGCTTCCTAATAATGTAAATCAATTTCTATCATTCCAAATCCATTAAATAGTAGTATGTTTGTTTGTCATGATCTTGTTAATTCATTATATTGTATTTGGTTGTTTAATTTAAGTAATGTAAGTCCTTTTTGCCTGAAACACAGGGTATTCCTAGTTCAGGGTAATTATATGATTATGCCGCCGTGTGGTTACGGCCTAAGAATACAAGTGTCACCACTCCCTTACATGCCTGGGATGTCGTAAGAGTCGACTAAGAGGCTCGAAGCATTGAACACCTGTGCGAAAGAAGGAAAACTTGAAACAAACCCTCTACCAACCCGTCTGGCCAGCGTGGTAGCAGTAGGCTAATAGCCTCCTATGAACGCCACTTAAGGCGTGAGCTAGGAGAGGTCTATGTCCAGCAGTGGACGTCCACAGGCTGATGATGGATGGATGGATATAATTATAGTTTTTGTAAAAATTCTAGGCTATAAATTTTTAACACTGTAATGTTTTGATTATTGAATAAATAATTTATTTATTTATTGTATTTCAGTTTATCATACCTACCATACCATTACATACATCCCTGTTTTAATGAAAACTGATATCTGATTTGATGAGACTTAAATCGTCGTTTTATTGTCTCTGGACACTAGTATCCGGAGAACAATGAAATACCAATAAAATTGTATCTCATGGTAAATTTTAAATAGAAAAATAATGGAAAAAATTTACTCGGCCACAAGTGAATTCTCAGACGGGAATCGAACCCGCGACCTTTGGAAATCCGGTCCAATGCTCTAACCGCTGAGCTACCGAGACTTGCGAACCAACGTCGAAATTCTCCAATACTTTTTATATTTTTAATACGCTGTAGGCTGAAGGTTCGATTAGGTATATAAAAATATATTTTTTGGATTTTTGAATTTTTGCGGGTTCTGTGGGTCGAGTCGAGTCCCATCTAAGAATTCACTTGTGGCCGAGTCGATTTTTCCAATATTGTTCTATTAAAAATTCATCATATGTATAAAAATAGAATTGAAAAAGGCAAACATTCAAAAATCATAAATTATTGGCTGTTGCATTTTAATCGATCGTTAAACATCTGAAAAGATGTTTCTTTCGAATGCAAGGATATTCCTAGCATTAATGTGACAACGCTGGCCTACAGCTTATTAAAAATATAAAAGTATTGGAGAATTTCCGCAAGTCTCGTAAAGGTTGTGGGTTCGAGTCCCATCTGAGAATTCACTTGTGGCGGAGTTGATTTTTTCCAATATTTTTCTATTTATAAATAATTATTCTATTAAAGATACAGCTATGAGCTTTGTAAGAAGTTCCTTAGAAACAAAACAAAATACTTAAAAAAATCTAGGTTCATAAGTTCAAATGCATCGCTTAATTTGTTGGTAAGCTAAAACTCGAGAACCTGGAGCTCTATTTTTGATTCACTCGTCTCGAGGATTCTACTGATTTTCGTGCGACGTTTGAGTTTCCGTGTTCCGCAAAAGCGACCTTGCCCGTTGTTCGGGGAAAAACTTGGATACGGAAAATAATAAAAGTGATCGGGTTGAAATTAATAGAAAAGAAGAATTTATTTAATTAAAATACGTGTGGTTTAAAATGTTTTAACGAAACTCTAGCGTTTTCCAATAATGTGACATTCTTGTTTATGTCGTTGCTATGACGACCCAGTACATGTTTGCAGCGTTGCTATAACGACCTGGTGAGGCGTTACTTGTCTTGCACATGCCCCCGGGCGTTGGAAGTACTACTTTCAACAGAACTCTTCTGGTCTTCTTCTAGCAAAGGGCAGATCCTACTAAAAGCTCTTCGAATTGTGCCAGTAGATGTCTTCACATCTGCTACTCTATTGACACCATCTTTGCCAGGATAGAGAGCGACAACGCGACCCAATTTCCACTTCAAAGGAGGGAGGTGGTCTTCTTTCAAAACAACCAAGCTGTTTAACTTTAGGTCACACGCTGTTGATTGCCATTTAGCCCTTTCCTGTAATTCAGCAATGAATTCTTTGCTCCAACGACTCCAAAAGTGTTGGCGCAACTGCTCGATTCTTTCATATCGAGATAAACGAGAGGTGTTAGAATCTTCGTAATCAGCTGTCGGCAACGTAGTAAGTGATCGTCCGATGAGAAAATGTGCGGGCGTGAGCGGTAGCAGATCATTGGGATCTGGTGACAGTGGGGTAAGTGGGCGCGAATTTAGCAACCCTTCAATCTGGATCAGCACGGTGTTAAGTTCTTCGTACGTTAAATGACAATTTCCCAGTACTCGAACTAAATGAAATTTAACGGATTTTACACCTGCCTCCCAGAGACCACCAAAATGAGGAGTATAAGGAGGCGTAAAATGAAATCTTATACCCTCATTAGCCGCATCTTCAGATAGTAAACTACAATTAGTCTTCAAAAATTTTCCTATATCATTGTAGGCACCGACAAATGAGGTACCGTTATCGGAGAAAATATGTTTTGGTTTTCCGCGCCGTGACATAAACCTTCGTAGAGATAAAAGAAAATTATTACTCGTCAGATCACCCACCAGTTCAATATGAGTCGCCTTGGTAGTGAAACAGACGAAAATGGCGACGTAAACCTTTACTAATTTGCAACCGCGTCCAGAACGGTTAGCTGCTAGGATTGGACCTGCATAATCAATACCTACACTTTCAAATGGGTAAGTAGATGTAAGACGTTGCTGTGGCAAGTTACCCATTATTGGAGCAACAATCTTTCCTTGCATACGCTTGCATAAAACGCATTGTCGAAAACTTAATTTGGCTAGATTTCGACCACCGATTGGCCAAAACTGTTCTCTGATAGTAGCTAGCAATAACTGTGGTGCAGCGTGCATTAACCTTTTATGCTCATGATTAAATAATAACTTGGTAAAGGGATGAGTGGACTGTATTAATAAGGGGTGTTTCTTTTCATATGGAAAGTCAGAGTTTTCTAGGCGACCACCCACACGCATTAAATTGTTATCGTCTAGAAAAACATTAAATTTGACAAGTGAACTCTTCTTATCTATTGACTTTCCAGCAATTAACAAATGATATTCACGAAACGACTCTGATTGACTTATCCTTACAAGCAAATGTAAAGCTGACTGAAGTTCTTCATCATTCAGGTGATTAGTTTTAAGCGGCTGTTTTTTACAACGCGAAATGAACCGTAATACATAAGCCAGACAACGTTTAAGTCTTGAAAAATTAGAAAAACGGTCAAAATCTATTAGAGTTTGCTGATTATCTGTAGTGACTAGTAGCGATACTTCAGGCTTAACTTCAGGGAGATTTTCTATTTCTTTTGTATTTGACGGCCAACAAGAAGCGTCAGATTTCAAAAAATCTGGACCACACCACCATAGCTCAGATGATTGCATAGTACCAGGATCGACCCCTCGTGATAGAAGGTCAGCTGGATTGCTATCAGTGGTGACATGCCTCCACGTGCAACAGCTGGTGATTTCATGAATATCAGCTATACGATTTCGGACAAAAGGTTGTAATTTGTTAGGTGTCATCTTTAGCCAACCCAATACTATCATTGAATCCGTCCATACGTATGTGCGATCAATTTTAACGCGAAGGGAACTACAAAGCTTTTCGTATAATCGAGCTCCAACCAACGCTCCACATAACTCTAATCGGGGTATAGTAGTTGGTTTTATGGGTGCTACCCTGCTTTTAGCTAGAATTAATCTTACTAATATGTTTCCATGATTATTGGAACTCTTTAGGTATGCACAAGCCCCATACGCATCCTGTGATGCATCCGTGAATATATGCAGTTCTATAAACACAGGTGCATCACAAAGAGCAAATCTTGGAATGCGTACTTCGTTTAATACCGATAAGTTTTTAATAATTCTACTCCATGATTGCATTAGTTCTGGTGGCAGATCATCATCCCAAGACAGCTTGTGCAACCATAATTTCTGAAGCATTATTTTAAATGAAATTACACAAGGTGAAAGAAGTCCCATTGGATCGAATATCTGACCAATTTGAGAAAGAATGCTTCGTTTAGTAATTTTACCTGAAAAATCCGTTCTTATATTAAAATACAGCTCATCAAACACTGTATTCCAGCCTAATCCTAATGTCTTGTCTAGTTCTTTAGAACCAATATTTAAATTTAATGTAGACTGCGGATCCGCGACTAACTCGGGCGCATTAGACTTAAATTTTCTTAAAGGCATGCCAGCTGATGCTAGCGCAGATGTTACCTTTTCCTTTATATTCATAACTTCAGCTATGGTATTCCCCCCTGTGAGTAAATCATCGACATACATATCATGAACAATGATTTGTTTAATTTCAGGCTCGGCACATTCTAAACCAACTTGCTTAAGACACCTGATTGCTAAAAATGGTGCACTAGCCGTACCATAAGTCACAGTGTTTAACTGGTATACTTTGATGGGATCTGAAGGATTCTGACGCCAAAGAATTTGTTGTAAATGCCTATCACTTGAATGTACTAGAATTTGACGATACATTTTTTCGACGTCAGCAGCTAATATGTATCTATGCTGCCGAAATCTAAGAAGTATAGATAATAAATCGTCTTGAATTGTAGGTCCTACCATCTGGATACAGTTAAACGATACACCTGAAGAAGTTGGAGCACTCGCGTTAAATACTACTCTCAGCTTCGTGGTAGTACTACACTCACGTACGAGGCCATGATGCGGTATATAGTATGATAGTTGATGAGGATCCAACTTAAGTTCCGACATATGACCAAGCGACAGGTACTCAGACATGAATGCACAATAGTTGTCTCTGAATAAAGGATTACATTTAAGTCTACGCTCTAATGATAAAAGACATTGCTTGGCACGTGATAATGAATTACCTAATACATTGGGATTTTGATTGATAGGTATACGAACACAAAAACGACCATCTTGTAAGCGTGTAGTATTCTTAATAAAATGACTTTCACATAGTTGTTCCTCTTCAGAATAATAGGATGACTTATGGCTGACTTCCTCCAGTTGCCAAAATCGCGTTAATTGGATTTGAATGTCATCCTTAAGAGGTTCATTATTAGTGTCATAATCTAGTTGACTGAAATTACACTTAATGTGATGAGAATTGGATAAGTTATTTTTAATTGGGCCAGAAACTAACCAACCCAATTGAGTTTCATAAAGAACTGGATTCCCATTACCCAGTTTGATACTGCGAGATCCTAATAAGTCCCAAAATACATCAGCGCCAATGATAATGTCTACTGCGGACGGAGTATAAAAATTAGGATCTGCTAAGCAAATATCTGATGGAATATTTAAACTTGATACATCTATTTGCCTGCTTGGTACATGTTCGGTTATCTGAGGTAAAACGAAACAGGATAGCTTGTCTGAATAAGTCCCGTTCAATGAAGTAACAGAAACATGAACCAGTTTACCTATATTTGAAACTGAATTATTAATACCCAAAAGAGATCTAGAAACCTTTTGTGTGGGCAAATTTAACTTTTTATTAAATGTTTCCGTGATCAGACATGATGAACTTCCACTGTCCAGTACGGCACGAGCAATATGCGGACGATTGTTAGTGTCATATAATTGTATCAAAGCAGTCGATAGTAGAACATTGTCACCTGAGCATGATTTGGCCACACATGACAAAGTCACGGCGTTAGGTCCGTCAGCGGACGTGGTCGGCCTCTCATCAGTCACACGCGAAGATACAGTAGATTTATTAAAATCTGACACATGAACGAGAGTGTTGTGTTTTCTTTTGCATATTTTACACCCACTCTTTTTGCAATGGTTTGCATAATGTCCGCTTTTAAAACAATTAAAACATACTTTGTAATTAGGCAATGAACTTAACCTTTCCGCGTTACTAAGAGCCAAAAATAGTGAGCAAGCCTGTAAGAGGTGTGTCCCATTGCATTTAGGACACGGTTTTATTACCATATTGTTATTGAACATACTCAGCTGTTCACTATCTTTTGCAACGGAAACCATACTTTTTATTTTTGAATTCTTAGAACAATTTTGACTATTATTATTACGGGATAGTTCCAAAGTTTCTATCAAATCTGACTTGTTTCTAAGAAATTCAAGGAATATCACTAAAGTTATAGGTTTATCCTTATCTAACCTACCCTTAAATTCCTCCCATTCACGAAAGGTCTTACTGTCTATTTTTTGAGTCATCATGTAGATTAATAATGTGTCCCAATGTTTAGTGGGCTCACCTAAGGACTCTAAGGCTCTTAAATTTTTATTAAAATGATCAATTAAGCACTTTATATTATGAGATGACTCTTTTGAAATGGGTGGAATATTAAATAAAGTCGAAATATGATTTTGTATGAGTAAGCGCTTATTATCAAATCGCTCACAAAGCAAGTTCCAAGCTATCTGATAATTGCTGGATGAAAACTCAATAGACTGAATAACCAATGCCGCTGTTCCCTCCAATGATGCTCTAAGGTAATGGAACTTGTTAATATCGTCTATATCACTATTGGAATGTATAAGACTACAGAAAGTGTCATGGAATTCCAACCAACCCTCATACGAACCATTGAACTTCGGCAATTGAATAGTGGGTAATCTGACGAGTTGACGGTTATTACTTGCACACGAAAACACCTTATCACTACCGCAGGCATCGTCTTTGACAGTACGCGATAACATATTTTGTGCTTCTGAAATGCATTTATAATAAATACGTTCAAACTCATTTCTCTCCGACAACTGCACCTCAATGTTGTCGGACAGGCATTCTAATCTTAATTGTACCTCATCATAATGGCCATACATTATTTCCATTTTACTAAGACGTAATTGTAGTTCACATACCTCAGACTCGGTTAGGGATTTTTTATCCAATCCGTTCAGGTACGACGTAAAACTGGTAATACGACCTTTATAACTCCCACGTTTCCTGATCAAATCCTTAGTTTCATCCTTTTCAGTCATCTTTGGAGGCAAATGTGATTATCCTGGAATTTATAGCAATATTATTTTAATGTTAAATATAACGATTTTAATTGTTTTAAACCAAAGGTTTTACCTAAATAGGTTTATAAAACTTGAACTGGTTTTAATGAATTAATGATTAATGAATTAAGCTAGTTCCTTTACAAATTTTATTAATTGTGCACTTTTGAACAAAATAATAATAACACTCTATAACAGCCTAGGAAAATTATAAGCACTTAAGGAATTGAATGATTAGCTAAATTATAACTAATATCAAACTAATTTATGCAACATAAGTTGAATTCATATGATTAAATCAGTCTGAAAACAATTTGAATAAGACTTAATGCTAAATAATTCACAAAAGTTACTATAGGCAAAGTGTTTAACAGTGACTCAAATTTCATTAACAAATAGGTAGTTTACTAACCTTTTAAACCGGTAAGTTACTCTTAAATACTACCTGTTTAATTGAGTACTGGGTTATTAACGTGCAACAATTAATGATTAGGTACCACCGTTGATTCTTCAATCTTCACCACATACCCATGTCACAAATCCAATCTCCAAGGAAAAATGATTTTCCCATAGATTTTCTTACAAATATAATTATTTGCACTGATATCAACAGCAATTAATTATCCGGCGAATTAGAGGACCATGTTCGGGGAAAAACTTGGATACGGAAAATAATAAAAGTGATCGGGTTGAAATTAATAGAAAAGAAGAATTTATTTAATTAAAATACGTGTGGTTTAAAATGTTTTAACGAAACTCTAGCGTTTTCCAATAATGTGACATTCTTGTTTATGTCGTTGCTATGACGACCCAGTACATGTTTGCAGCGTTGCTATAACGACCTGGTGAGGCGTTACTTGTCTTGCACACCCGTATATACATAGCTTCGCTTTTCGCCTGTAGTACCGCCTCCTAACGCGAGCGCGCAAGGGTCAAAGCGAAAAGCGTGCTATGGCCACGCTTGCAAGGTCGCTAATCGCCTGATCGCCTTCTCGTTCGCCTCGCCACTCGCACGACGAGTGATTCTAAAATAGAGGTTCTGGACCAACTGGGCAACTTTTTTTCAATTATTCTTTAAAGTTTGGGGGAGGGTTTTATGTGAAAATTTGGAGTTGAAACGAAAATTTTAACTCTGGCCGACCATACGATATACATATTTGTATATGTACCATCCAGTGGTATAAGGTTGTATAAATAAAAAAAGTTATTGCCATTTTAACCAAATAGATAAGAATTTTAGATATCCATTATTGCAACATCACATCATACTTCGACAACGATTTTTTTAAACCAGTGAGTGATGTACATCTGTTGAAAGCGATCGTGATTATTTTATTTATTTATTTATTCATTCAGGAATAACAATCAGCTACACACTAAAGATAAACCATGAGAAACTGTGAAAACTTGTAATTAGCCGTCAGTACATATTATAAAAAAAATTATTATCAACATAGCTGTTAGTTTTCCAAAAATTTTAAAAATTAAATAAAAATTAAGAATAAGTAAAACCAGTATAGGTGCATAACCAACACTGAAAATATAAAAAATTGTATTGGAAAATGCAAAATTAAAAAGTTACAATTAGATGGCGGTTTCATCTTAATCGATAGTCAAACATCTGTAAAGATGTTTCTTTCGAATGCGAGGATATTTCTCTCATTGATGAAACGACGGTGGCCAAAGTTTAATACACTAGAGCATTTCAACGTGTTCTCATAGGTCTCTGTAGCATAATTGCAAGGATGCGCGTTCGAGTCCCGTCAGGGCGACATGAGACAAATTGCTTTTTTTCTAGTATATTTACTTGTTTAAAAATTATCACATAAAAATAGCATTGTAAACTGCAAAATTAAAAAGTTAAATATATTGAAATTAAAATCTAACTAGAGAATATCGAGATAGACATCGAGTTACATAATTAGGCTCCTGTTTTAAGTCAATGACTTCTGCAAATAGCTGCTTAATTTCCATAAACATCGGTACACCTCGTTCTAGCTTTGGCGTCTCGTGGCGCTGAGGTTCACTACTTCATACTGAAAAATGTTTTACCTAATACTTATTTACTTATGATGGCGCTGTGACCCAAAGTGAGTCTTTAGCTTCAAATAATAAGACGCGCCATTTGAGTCTGTCGTGTACAAGCCTTCCAGTCTGGCACTCCGAGCTCACACAAGTCGTGCAAGACCAGGGCCCGAAAACAAAGTAACATCGTTATGTAGCGAAACGATAATTCGATTCGTTATTGTCTATATTAGCCAATTAACTTGCGTAAGACCACGTGATTTAGCTCGGCCTATGCCAATCCGCCAATCCCATACATTTAATTCTCTTCGGTCTTCGTTATCGTTTTTTAATTGTTGCTTTGGCTAAGGGTATTCCAGCGGTATCTCGGCCGCCCAACAGGGCGTCGCCGTCGACTGCTTATATGACCAGAACAAAAATTTACCTAATAAGACATACTTAACAAAAAACTTATGAAACCGCATAAGAATTGCGATTCATCCAATTCATAACTTTATGGAATGTTATTTATTTAATGTGGTATTTATTGTTGTGTTGCATACATGTAGCTCCTGCTGACTATAGATATTTTCACAAATATCTATAGATACGTAGCTGTTTTAACCTATTTTTTCATATTTCATTAATCTGACTGATAAATGCAGTACAGTAAGTGTTATAAGCATCATACACAGTTAACTCATGCTTAAGTGAAAATGTCGTAATTCAACTTTATTAAATGTTCAAACAAATGTTCTCCACTTCAATCTCATGTTTTGCGTTGAGAACGTCTAAATGTTCTCATCTTGAAATTCTCAATTCAGAAAACAACCAATAGTCGAAATGAATAAGGAATTTTCAAAGAGTCTTTATTGAAAAAAAAATAGATGAAATGTGTTTCAGAATCCGATAGTGAACCTCTTCACGCTGACCGGCTCTCAGATAACGCGTGATCGGCGAGCTGCGCACGCGCGTCACTTCGGTGAAAGTATTGTTACAAGGATTTCGTGATTAAAAACGATAAACTGACAGTGATTCCAACATGTGATGGTTACTGTGATGTGATTGTTTCATCGGTGATTGGTTTCTAAGTCTGTGGTAACTGCTCGCCTGTATTTAAATGTACTCGTATGTTTATGATTTTTAAACCTTATAAGATAATTTTTAACAGAAAAAAAACGACTCGGCTCACAAGTTGTTCTCAAACGGGACCCGCCTGATATCAGCATTGAATGTTGGTATATGTTGTTAATGTTTTTATAAATAATGATTTTAATTTTAGTCTTGTTCTAATTTTAATTTCATTTTGTTAATTTTAATAATGATTAATTTTGAATGATATGGACCTTGTCTGAAATAAATATATTTTATTTAATTTTTAATTTATTTATTTTAATATAATATCCTTAGGATTTTTCGCGAAAATTCGATTTATTTGATAAATCCTACGACACATAATACAGCTGTTCATGATAGTGATAAATTATATTTTTATGTGAGGCACGGTTAAAATAACATTAGAGTAACGTCTAATTGCATTATATGTAACAAGGTGAGTTCTCATTAACTCATTCATTTTATTCAGCGAGTTACAACATAAACCTCGAATAGTTTGTAGAAACGAATTAAACGTATACGAAATACTTACAAATTATTACCTCAAGCATCATTCTCGAAATTATCATACAGTAACTCGGTGTAATAGTGAATTAGAGAATTATATTAGTAATTTAATGAAAATGTAAATATAAATAATAATAATAAACACAATAATATGAAATTATAAATTAAATATATCAAATAAATTGCAATAATAATAATAAAAATATTAAAGTTATTATTATTAAGTAATAAAGTGTTTAACTGAATACTTATTAAAAGATACGTCATCCTCTCTTTCTAATTTGCTATGCCCAACAGGGTCCAAAATTGTATCTTTATTTATATAGGTACCTACCCTACCAACCGTGTAACATTTTGAAATGCAAATAAATTTAAATTGAAATTAAATTGCAAAAATATAATACTAATTAAATTAAGTGAAAGCAAATAACATAAAACCTATACACGTTGTAGAATTTTACTTGACAGATTAAAGCGACTTTTGCCAAGATAATGTTTTGTGCCACAGTATATAAGCCAGAGTAGTACCTCAAGTAAGTCCCTTTTTTGGTATTTGTATTCCATCATCATTGGGTTGGGTTGTGATTGATTAGTTGTGGGTAACACAGTTATTTATAAAAGTAGTAGAAATAAAGTATGTTTTTAATCCTAAGCTAACTAATCCTAATACTAACTAATATTATAAATGCGAAACTGTGTTTGTTTGTCCTTCCTTCACGCCTAACTAAGCAACCAAACAACTTGATTTTTGGCGTAGAGTTAATTGAAAGGACGACGAGTAACATAAGCTACTTCTAATGCCGATATTCCACGACAACGGGAACCACGCGAGTGAAACCGCGCGTCGAAGCTCGTAATAAAATACAATAATTACGAATCAAGACTATGCAAGTTGGCTTGCGGGCGTGAGCGCTTCCATCCACTGAGGGTAGTGGGGCGGAGTTGTTGAGTTGTTTCTATAATTTGACAGCTAAGCTGAAATCCAATGCCTTGTCAAAAATATATGAATAGACAAACAGGTGAAATCATTGTGTGATCCTGTACCCCTAGTACAACTCCGGGAAACTAATATTTAAATAAAAATAAAAAACATTAATTTGTCTCTCATACAATGGTTATACAGAAAAGAAATGGTTGATCTTAGATGTAATTAGTTACATTACAACCCTTGGCTGAGAAACTGGCGCCTGAGATAGGTTTGTAAAACTCGATATACAGGTCACCAGTGCCCCTTACCGTGGACAAAGATAATGTTTTATTGAGCCTACGTGATTGCACCTCATTTTAAGAAACCAAGGCAGTTGCGATGGCCAGTAAAACAATTAGGATAATATAACTATGTTTTTAATTTAAGACACGAGTTACTTAGGCTAAATTGATCTTCATACTTATGACTATAGATTGGTACCATAAAAGTACAGGATGTATTTTTTCTCATTTAAGCCGATTCGACTCCCTATAGAGGTAAGTGATTTATCAAACATCGTTATATGCAGTTTAACTTATTTTTTAAAATAAAGGAATGTTTCCTTTCTGTAAAATGAGCTAACTAAAAGACTTCAGGTAGTTCCCCTCCAGGGCACATAGATTATTTCAACTCTATATAGCATCGTTAACGTTATCGAAAACTAACGCTCTTTGATAAATAGACTACTGGCATGAGCAATGCATCCGCCAGTTTTTAATATATAAATAATAAATAAATTCAAAAACAAGTGATATAACAAAGGTCTTAAGATTAAGAGAACCGTAACATCTACCACGTAAGTGGCGTACAAATATTTAATTAATGAAAATATAATAAATATCCAAGGTATTTGAATTAAGAAAATTTACAGCTATGTCATAAAATAATACAATATCAAAAAAAGTAATAAATAACATTAAAAATATCATGTAAATCAAATTCAATAATAATGGCTGTCACAAAAATAATACGAAATGTCCAAATCCTTACAAATTAAATTAATAATAAAAAATAAGTTTTCACATCTAAAATTAATCACATAGGAATGAATTTACAGACTAATAACATTTTCAAGTAAGAAATTGTGAACCAATGTCCTGAGTTTGTGCAAGGAAGCTGTTTTAAAATTGTCAGGTAACTTGTTGTATACTGTAATACACATTCAGTAACAATTTTGACTATGCATAATAACATTGATTGTTATATCAACTCACACTAGGTGACAGGCGAAACGTGTCAATTATGTTTTTTTAGCGCTTAGTATGTTTTTTTAGCGCTTGTTGGTAGTTGAGTTACTTAGCTTGTAATGTCCTGTGGTTATTTCTCGGCGAGATGACGCAGATGACAACGATGCGGCCACTGACCCTTGACATTGGCATCATTGGCTCGAACGCTGGTTCAGCCGCAAACATGCACACTTATGTTTACTTCAAGTAAACTAAAGCCCGGTTTACATTATCTTAGTGTTTAGGAGAGTGTTTTAGTACAACTAGAGAGGCAAGTGCTTTAGTACTTTAGTACACGTGCGAGTGAACGTTTCTATTTCTTCCAGTGTGTCATTGTTACTAAGTGCTATAATGGAACAAATAGAAGAACACATTTTATTTGAAAAAAATAAACCAAAACGAATGTGTTTGTTTGTATAAATTATTTTTAACGTTCCACAAACATTCGTGAACTACATATTTAGACAGAAACTTAACAGTTGTATCTTCGGACCATTTCGCCATTATGACTTCACTTATTAATTTATTCTTGTAAGTTTGATAATTCGAGTTAATGTAAACAACACGCACGCGTCACGGGTCACTTGCACACTCTCCTAAAGTACTCACTAAATTTTCAGTTTACACACAGATAAGTAACGAGGATAGTGACGCGCTCGGGTATCACTGGAAACAAAAATAAAAACCAACCCTATTTTGATTCCAATAGAAAGGAAAGTAGAACCTTACTAAACCGTACTAAAGCGAGTAGCGTTTACACGTTTCTACTAAAGTACTCTCCTAAAGCACTCTCCTAAACACTAAGATAATGTAAACCGGTCATAACTTATTACCCCGGGTGTCAATTTAATGTCCTATGGCCTGTTGCTTTTGGGACTCAGCAGCCAATGTAGAAAACGTGTTCATACTTCATAAAAGAGCTGTGTGAGCTATTTACAATATCTCGACGAGATTCTTTAAAAGATTTGTTTAAAGAAATTAATATTCTAACTTTGGCGGGACAATACATCTATGATAATATAGTATATGTAAGGAAACATCATGATTTATTTATTAAGCATAGCGATGTTCATAATTTTAATACTAGAAATGAGAATAAGCTTACCGTTCCAAGATTTCGACTTGAAAAAAGTAGAAGCTAGTTTTTGGGGTAAGGCATAGCCTTCTTTAATAAAGTTCCACAACATGTGGTTTAATTGCCTTTGCATAATTAAAAAAAAACATATTAAAAGACGCTCCGCGAAGGTTGTTATAAGGTAGATTATTATTTAAAAGACCACATTGCATGGATGTGATACTAACATAAAAACATAACTATTGTAAATGTATAAAAGGAAAATATTCTAATAACTAAATATGAGTAAATTTTCCTGTTATATTTAAATTTCTAGATTGTAGATTTGTGTCTGGCAACAACATGTTTCTTTGTAAATGTTGTTGTTTCTGTTATAGCCACAGACTATTGATCTATGTCTGTGGTTATAGCTGATATCCGTGCTTCGGAAGGCACGTTAAGCCGTTGGTCCCAGCTGCATTTGCAGCCGTTAAACCCACCAATCCGCATTGGGCCCACGTGGTGGGTCATGGCTCGTTCTCCTTATCCATCCATAAGGAAGGCCAGTGCCCCAGCAGTGGGGACATTAAAAATGGCTGATGACGACGCAACGGTACAGATAGAATGAAGCTATACTATATGAAAAAAAAAATGTTCATTTATTAGTAGAAAACAGTGTCAAGTTATCAAGAAATGTCAAATAAAGTAATTTATTTATTTATTTAACACCAACCAGATTTACATTGAACATGATATAACGATATGAGGGATCAGAGGGATCCGAGCTAAATGCTATCTTAATAATAGGTGCTACACGAAAACAAACAATAATTGAGTAAACAGTATTATGGAAAATAAAAATTGATAAAAGTGAATTACGAGCATACATGATAATCATTCAATTGAAAATGAAGTATAAAAATTATAAATAATAGAATATAATAATAGATAATATAATAAAATAAAATAAAATAATTTGATTGGAAACTGACAATTGTTAATTATAATAAATTAAATTAAATTAAAATTAAATGAAAAAAATGTACACATCAAAAATACAACAGAACTAAGCATCGAAGTTCAGGAGTAAGTTTTGTTTTAAATTTTCTCAAATTATCTGAGAATAGGTCTACATCTAGATCAGGAGTATTCTCTAATTGCCTAGCAGTTCCAAGTCGCGCAAGACTGCCATGCAAGGCGTTTTAAGCTATTACGACTCTATTTAGTGGTGAGAAGCGACCATGACGAGACCGGGATTTTTTTTCTACGAAAGGTTTATAAGCTGTAAATCTAGGAAGTCGTGAAGGTACGAGAATATTAATAGATAGTAAGGGAGGCGCGTCGAGGGCCCCGCTCACCAACTCATGCAAAAAGACAAGATAGAACAGGCAACGTCGGTTTTCCAAGGATGGTAATTTAAAATATTCAAGTCTTTCCTTGTAACTTGGTAGCTTTTTAGCCATGTTGCAACCATAGGATAAGTACTAGTAACCGTATAATAAGAAATTTATATTCTTTCTTTGTTATAATCTACAGCAAACTGGTTAAACGTTTACTTTAAGTGCAGTACTTACAATGCATAATACATTTTGCAAGTATGTCACTTATCATGGAACGACTTAATTAAACTGTATATTTCCTGGTTTTTAAAGTAACTAGAGGCCGCCAGCAGTTTCACCCGCGTGGTTCCCGTTCCCGTAGGAATATCTGGATAAAAAGTAGACTATGTTTTAATCCAAGCTATCTTTATGTGCAAAATTTCATCCAAATCAGTTTAGTAGTTTTTGCGTGAAAGAGACACAAACATCCAAACATCCTCACTAATTTTCGACGAACGACGATAAAGAACACATAATCAAAATATAAGTAATAATTGCATTTTGAGGATACGAGTACACTTCAGGATACGTTAAAAATCACAAACACTCAACACTACGCTATTGAGTTTTAGATTAAGTATATTTAAAAAAAACAATATATGAGACAAAAGATAAATTTCCTTAAAATGTATGCGTAAAAAAATAAAAAATATCATCAATTTTGTAAAAAGGACGCGTTCTATCATATTTTTACAGGTGTGCCAGTGATGTGGTCGTGGAAATGGGTGGTGCTGTGGTCGCTGTGGGCGGCGCGCGTGGTGCGGCAGCCGACGGCCGCGGTGCGCGTGAGCGGCGGCTGGCTGCGCGGGAGTGTCGCGCCCGCGGGCACGCACCGCCAGTACCTCGGCGTGCCTTACGCCACTGTTACGCACAGGTTCCAGGTGCGTGCTCACCACCACTCGTAATAATAGTGATGCGTGGACAGCGGTGGCGGCTATCAAAATTTCTGATATCTAGTCATTTGTGGAGAAGGAGAAAAAGTGTTTTATCTGTGAAGCTGATCGGCGCTCCGCCACAGACAGGCCTTTGCCTGCATTGACTTAAACTGCATTTCTCAATTTTTTACATTACACATAAGATTTTTAAGCATAGACTATAAAGATAAGTATTCTTGATACTTCTCACGATGATATTTCTACAGTTTGGCGAAATTAAGAATACTAAAAAAGGTTGATGCTGCGGTAAAGGCAGTGTGGCAGTTTTGTTTGTAAAATTTCATAGACATCTAATGTTATTTATTCGGTTACTGTGCACTCTCGTAAATGCAAATATTACAAGGCACAAGTACGACGGGGTGTTTTGTAATTATTTGTGTTAATTAAAATAGAAGATTAGTTATTCTAGAACTAGTTAATTTGTTATTATTGTTGTGGTTAATATTTTCACGAGCGAAGTTATTATTAATAAAATTTACCAACGCGCCTGTTTGCAATGCTAGCAAACCTGAAAACAATCTCGATCACGTTTATGTTATACTGCCATTAAATCGAAATCCCTAGTAATTCCTTGATCAACGATTTATTTGTTTCATATTTCAGGCACCAGGGCCTGAGCCATCGTGGGAGGGCATTTTCGAAGCGACTGACGAACATATCCGATGCACACAGAGATTCTCACCCACTAAAGTGTCGGGGAAAGAGAACTGCCTCACCATGAACATCTACACGCCCATGGAGGATTCCCAAAATCTTCGACCAGTCATGGTTTTCATCCACGGAGGTGGATTCAGAGATGGATCTGGTTCTCCATTGCTCTACGGCCCAGAGTTTCTGATCAAACGCGACGTGATCCTCGTCACATTCAACTACAGGTTGGAGATTCTAGGATTCCTATGCCTCGGCATCAAGGAAGCACCCGGTAACGCTGGTCTTAAAGACCAGGTTGCGGCGTTAAGATGGGTGAAGAGAAACATCAAAGATTTTGGTGGAGACCCTGATAACGTTACCATCTTTGGAGAAAGTGCTGGCTCTAGCGCAGTCATGTACCACCTTTTATCACCCATGTCAAAAGGACTTTACCATAAGGCAATCATGCAGAGTGGCTCAGCAATGTCACCTTGGAGTTTCCAATACGAACCTCTAAAGACAGCTAGTTTATTAGCCAAGCAAATGGGGTATGACACGAAAGATCCCAATGAAATATACAGAATATTTATGAATAAGACAGGTGAAGAGTTAATGAGTTCTCGAGTCCCGAGAAACTATGGGGATATAATATTATCTGAAAATATTTTTGTACCCTGCGTGGAGAAAAAAATACCAGGTATCGAACAGTTCCTGAGTGATACACCATACAATTTACTTGCTAACGCTAGTTATAATAAAGTTCCGTTAATAATAGGACACAATAGTGCTGAAGGCTACATGTTCGTAGGCAAAGAAAACGAAACCACCATTTCTAATCTGGACTTCTACAGTGCTTTACCAAGGGACCTTGAATTCCCCAGTGAAAAAGAAAGAGCAGCAACTGCTAGGAAGTTGATGGATCTTTATATGGGTGGGGAGAGTATAACCAAAGAAACTATTTTAAGGTTTTCTTTCTATGAAGGAGAGTCGTGTATTAGTTATCCGGTGATAGCAGCAACGCATATGATCAGCAAGACCTCTGAAGAGCCTGTTTATTCGTATAAGTTTTGTCATGACGGTTGGATGAATTTCGCCAAAATGTACTTTGGGTTCGGGAGCGCGCCAGGAGCGACCCATGCCGACGAGTTGTTTTACATGTTCAAAGTCAAGTTGCCTGTACCAATTCATGAGTATGTTGAAAGTGAGATGATCGAGAAGATAAGCATCATGTGGACTAATTTCGCTAAGTATGGGTACGTATATTTTTTCTCATATAATATTATAATAGTATGTTATTTGACGCATTTGTAGTCAAGTCCAAGGCTAAGACCCACATACATTTCCTTCCATTTTTGAGATTCCATTCCAACGATCCGCCATGCAGATCTAAATAATTATATCATTTCTTTCTGCTGGCGTTCGTCGACTCAGCTACATAACACCCACTGCTGTGATAATTTTTAAACAAGGCCTCCCCAAAAGGGGGGTTTGCCATAATCGCCACTATATCGAGATAGACGGTAAAAACGGTCTGCGTTGTCGGTTGTTCTTTTTTATTTTTTCAAAGACTTCTGGCAAACAAATGGTCGTGTACACAGACCTATATCGAGATAGACGGTAAAAGTATACCTACCTTGCGTGCCAAAAGTTTGATCCACGGTCAAAGTTTTCCGATCTAAGTCAGTCCGCTTGAGACCATTGCCATGAAAACACGCATCAATCAAAAATGAAAATGGTTAATTGTGCAGGGCTTTCTTGCAAGAGCTCGTCAATAACATTTCCACATCACTAAATCTCGCTCGTGACGTCATCGTAGGTACGAACAATTCGACACACTAGATTCTAATACAGTTTGAAGCGCTCTTTTCGTCTATCTCGATATAAGTCTGTGCAAAGACCGCATTAGACCATGTCTTAAAATCATAAGCATTAACCATTTAACCATTCTTTCGCACAGAAGCTACCACGTCAACTTAATTCTGGCTCTAGATTGGATTTTTTCGTAAAAATTAAATAATGCATCAAATTCCGCCAGTGGTCTTAGACTAAGTCTACAATTACGCGACCCCATTAAAAGGGTTTGAGTAGGTAACTGTATTTTACCTAAGGCGTAATTTATTTTTCGGCTGCGCCTAAAGTTTTTATTACTGTTATAAAGCATCACAATCAAGACGACTGATTAACTTTGTCTAAGTAATATCGGAACTGAGATATGATATTTTTTGTTTATTTTCTTTCCTCGATAATAGGTACTATAGAAAGTTGATAAAAGTCTGAAATCTCGTTTCCGATATAGCTTAGCTAGTATATTTATGTTCCATAGTGAGATTTGTGTCTTTTAATATGTTCTTTTAAAATTTGCTATTTCCGTATGTGGCCGTCACTTTCAGTATCAAAGGTATAACAAAGTAAGAACATTAGATGTGCTGTTACAATACATAAGATCGAAATCGATCCCGGAACTTTCATATGTTGTGTTAACTCAAGGTGTTCAATACAAACCCGTTTTATCTTAACGCTAAACATTTTGCTTA
Source organism: Chrysoteuchia culmella (assembly GCA_910589605.1). Taxonomy (NCBI): domain Eukaryota; kingdom Metazoa; phylum Arthropoda; class Insecta; order Lepidoptera; family Crambidae; genus Chrysoteuchia; species Chrysoteuchia culmella. The sequence goes on along the minus strand of OU342658.1, from coordinate 19,626,613 downwards.
AACAATATGCAGATAAGGCAAAATCCAGCTCCAACATTGCACAATCCTGTCTGTAACCCGTAACTGTCGCGCGGGACATTTCCACCCCATCACGCTCCGGGTAACAATAGATGACATATAATTCCCGTTTCCTTCCAGGGACCCCACGCCGCAAACGACCCCGGCCAAATGGCGGCCCATAGATAAGGAAGACCCGCGACTCCTGGTCATAGACAAAGAGTTTACAACGGCGCCATTGTGGGAAAAGGATACTATCCTTTACTGGAACGATACTTACACGAAATATAGGAGAAAGTCGTGCCAACCGTTTTAGAGAAGCCATTCAGCGAAAAACACAGTGTGAGCTTGTATAGTTTTGTTCGGTCCACTTATGTTAAAAGTTATAAGTTGTTCAACGAAGAGAAACAAAACTTCTTTTTAGTTTTACACCATACGGCCTTACGCAGATTACGATTCTTGGACTAATCAAGTGCGAACTACTACACTGATCAAAAAAGTTTGTAATTGATCACTAAATGTTTTTTATACAAAACACCTATTTCCGTAAAGGGATTATTATAGTAAATCTAGACCGATATTTTTTCAATTTGCATCTATCAAAAGCTATGTTCAAAATTTCGACTGTGTATTTTATTCATTTTGTTTTGACTATGCGGCTTATAAACTACTTACTTCTAAATTTCATATAATAATAACCAAAACATACACATTTTTTGTTCGACTGCACAAAAAATTTAAAACAAATGTTGAACATTCTTGCTTTTGAATGGTACCAAATTGAAAAATATCAAACAAGAAAATATCCTAGAAAAAGGCAACTTGTCTCATGTCGCCCTGACGGGATGCTACATGAGACAAGTTGCTTTTTTCTAGTTATATTTATCACTATTTATCACATAAAAATAGCATTGTAAAATGCGAAATTAAAAGAAAAATATCAGTCAAGATTTACTATAATAGTTCCTTTAAGAAAACAGGCATTTTGTATGAAAATAATTGAGTGGTCGCAGGCCTTTTTTCTATGTGTGTATGATCTTCATGTTGAACTTTTTTAACATACTTGGTCTCGATCGGACATAAAGACTGAAGTTTTAATGTAAGTAATGTTTTATATAAAAGCTTATAAATGACTAGTGGTCTGCCATCCCGAGTTGGATGTTGGGAAAAAAGAAGACCGAAATGAAACAGACAAGGTGATTATGTAACTTGGTTCAGGAGGCCTACTCTCTAAGCCGGTCAACTAAGATACGGGCCTCCGTCTGTAAGTTCCCGAAACTACGGATGGAGCCTACTCTCTATTGATTTCGAATGCACTAGTTTTGAACAATCGGCACAAACACATTGGGAGTAGGGACAATGTCAAAACGTATTCTCATTCATTCTCAGTTCGGGTCTCCGAACTAATAAGCTGTCCGTAGGTGATACGGGAGTAGGAAACGTCGTAACTTAGGCCGAAACTACGGGTTTCGTGCTTAGAGAGTAGACCTCCAGTTCCAGTTTCATCGGACACTGAGACTAAACCGAGTTTCCGTAAGATAATCACCACTAGGTACAGTTGGGGAACTTCTCGGTCGACCAGTAGAATTTTTTTAAGGAGCTTTATTTTTTAAAGTAACAGATATATAGGAAACGTTTAAATCACAAATAATGGAACATTAATAGGCATTTAATTTAAATAATAAATTATTTCTCTGACCTTAGTACTTTCCGAGGAAACGTTTCCCAACAAAACTCTACCGGTCAACTGGGAAGTTCTCCGAGTGTACTTACTTAAAATCTACATTATTTGTTAATAAAAAACTAAAGAGTTTGTCTGTAAATGTATATTTTTTTATTTTTTTAATGAACGACGGGGATACTCTTCCTTCTAGCCTTCATCATACCTGCTGTTAAGTATTGATAAGGCTGAAGATGGAAGCGAGCCTCTCCCGGAATCCTCAATCATTGAGGAACTGGCTATCTTATCTCTTACTGATGGAATACAACAAAGCTGAATACATTGTTATTATGGCGTCAGATTTAGTTAAGATGGTGGTAGCTAGCCAGGCGGACTTACAACAAGTCCTACCACCAACCAAACCGAATACAATATGTACCCCCGCTGGGAATCGAAATCCGGACCCCTGGGTCTGATACCGGTGGTTGTACCACTAGACCACAGAGGCGGTTAATAAATAAGACGGAACTGTAAGGAGTGAATGTATAAGTTAATTTTAAAAGCTGATTGATGAATTAAAACCAGACATCTATATAGTTGTGTTATTTTATTTTGTTTTACCTTAGCATTCAATACTTTCCCCTAAAATTTACTTGCAGATGTGTTTTGATAAGATATGTAATGTATTTATAACTTTTTAATTTTGCATTTTACAATGCTATTTTTATGTGATAAATATTAGGTTTTTAGCTATGAAATTGCCGATTCGTATTAAGATTTTCAAAAAAAAAATTGTTTTCCATACTAACAATTTTTAACCCCCGACGCAAAAAGAGGGGTGTTATAAGTTTGACGTGTCTGTCTGTCTGTCTGTGGCATCATAGCTCCCGAACGAATGAACCGATTTCAATTTAGTTTTTTTTGTATTACAGGTGTTTTACGGGCGAGTGTTCTTAGACATGTTTGATGAAAATCGATTGAGCCGTTTAAAAGTTATGGGGGGTTAAAGTGGGGAAGAAAAACCGAATGTCTGCAAATATGCTCAAGTGGGATATCAAATGAAAGGTTATGACTTGTACATCACAAAAAACAACAACTTTTATAAGTTTGACGTGTTTGTCTGTCTGTCTGTGTGTGTGTCTGTGTGTCTGTGGCATCATAGCTCCCGAACTCCCGAACGGATGAACCGATTTCAATTAAGTTTTTTTTTTCTATTAAAGGTTACTTACGTGCGAGTGTTCTTAGACATGTTTGATGATAAAAATCAATAAGTATCAATAAGTATGGGGTTACCTTTAAAAAGTATAAAATAAAAAATTTAATAAAAAAATTAAAAAACCCCCGACACAAAAAACATAAGCTACCTTTAAAAAGTAAAAAATAATAAAAGAAAATTAATCCTAAAGTACCATTATGTATAAGTATGTATTAATATTTAAAAAAAATTAGCGTTGGGGGACCGCTCCAAAACTAATTAAACAAAATTAAAAATTACTAATCTAAGCAACAAACATGAATTTAATATAAACAGAATTAAGAAAAAACTTTAATAAAATTACTCCGAAATATTGCGTTTTAGATACAACCGCCACCCGCGTATTGTACAAAATAATAATAAGTCTAGATAAAAGATGACATAAGTAAGCATGTGACAGTAATTAATTAGGAGCGGTCCCCCAACGCGAATTTTTTTTTTTCAATATTAATACATACTTATACATAATGGTACTTTAGGATTAATTTTCTTTTATTATTTTTTACTTTTTAAAGGTAGCTTATGTTTTTTGTGTCGGGGGTTTTTTAAATTTTAAATTTAATTTTTTTTGTTATAGTTACTACCGCAAGTGCTAAAGAAACAATGTTTTAATGTACAATCATTGTTTGAAGACTAAGCAATCTAATGCTATATTTTTATATTAAAAATTATGAATAATTTATAAGCTATATTAAATAAAGTAGTAAATTTTGCTAACAAAAAAAAAAGGATAACTTTTCGAGGTGTTTTTTATAGTATTATAAACGAAAATAATAACAATGAGATTAATTATTCTTCATCATTATTAGCTTAATTTAATATAAAATCAAGCAATAGATGTGCCTTTTAATCACAGAGGTGGTGAGGTTCTCTAGAAGTGTAAGAAAAAAATCGGCAATTTCATACTTTAACCCCTTTTATTAAACAAGAAAATATACTAGAAAAAGCAACGAGTATCATGTCGCCCTGACGGGATTCGAACCCGTATCCTTGGAAATCCGGCCCAATGCACTAACCAATTATGCTACAGAGACCTATGAGCACACGTCGAATTTTTCTAGTATATTCACATTTCTACGGTGTTGGCCACCGTCATTTCATCAATTAGATAAATATCCTCGAATTCAAAAGAAACATCTTTAAATGTTTGATGTTTGACTATCGATTAAATTGAAACAGCCATCTAATTATAACTTTTTAATTTTGTATTTCACAATATAGCCATCCACAGAAATATCACAAATAAATGCATATACATATTAGTGAACACCCAAACACTAGCGGAACAAACACACATGTTCCGAAATGTTCAAATAAGACCCCAATGGTTCGGTTTATATTCATAATCCTAGTCTTTCAAATGTGGTGCTTTTTTACACGGTAATTAGTTACAAGAACTATGTAGTAGAACTACAATTCAAATTCGATTGCAATACCATTGTGACTAAACGTTAGCTGAATTAGGCTCCAGATTTGATAATCTAAATATTCGTCTAGCTTGATAGCTAGACGAAGATTAACTTTATACGTCAGGGCCTTATGATAAAGCAAAAAAAAACTAAGGTATTTGACTTGGAAAGGAGAGTTAAATCGTAATTATTATGGTTCCACTGTATAACTTGCTTGTTGTGCGCAAGCTAAATATAAAAACAAAAATATCGTTTAAAACATTCAAAATACCATGCCGACAAAATCTTAAAGGGCTGCTTAAAGAAAAGTAAAAAAAGCAGTGTGTTTTCAATGAAATTATTATACATAACGATACAGAAAATAAATATATTTCCTTATGGATTGGAGAACAGGCCATGACCCACCACGCGGACCTAATGCGGATTGGTGGGTTTTAACGACTGCAAACGCAGCCGGGACCAACGGCTTAACGTGCCTTCCGAAGCACGGAGGAGCTCGAGATAGTAAATTTATGGTCACCCATCCCGTGACCGACCATGTCGAAAGTTGCTTAACCTCAACAATCGCAGGACGAGCGCGCGAACCACTGCGTCACGGGCTCCTCTGTTAATATTTCAATTAATGAAAAAATATTATTGATTTTAAAATAGATCGTTTCTATCGATCTCCTTGAGACAAGGTAACGCGGCAAGGTCGCGTATTCTGCGAACAAACGGATATTGCCAAATCCTCTGCCAGTGTTGGCCAATGTGTGAAATACCTTATTACAACAATGCTATACTATTTGATGAAATTCTTTAAATCACTTAAGATTCTGGACGTGGTTCTGGGAGTGTACAATAATCCTAACTAATATTATAAATGCGAAAGGGTGTAACTAATATTATAAACCCGCCCTCGCTTCGCTTCGGTGTCATGTGGTATTCGACACCATGTATTATACATATAAACCTCCCTCTTGAATCACTATCTATTAAAACAAACCGCATCAAAATCCATTGCGTAGTTTTAAAGATCTAAGCATACATAGGGACAGACAGCGGGAAGCGACTTTGTTTTATACTATGTAGTGATATATTTACATATACTAGCTGCAGCTCGCGGATTCACCCGCGCGGTTCCCATTCCCGTAGAAATATTGACAAGTGGTTAGATTATTTCCATCCATTTGTAGGACATTCGTAGCTCTCAGCCCCACCAAAACGGTACCGACGGAAGACCAGCGCTGTCCAAAATGCCAAGCATTATGCTGAGTCGGTACCGTTTTGGGACAAACTGTGTTTTTTTTTCTGTACTACTTTGATGTGTCTTATTTTCGAGTTTGTCCCAAATAAATATAATTTTCTTTCTTTCTTTCTTTTCTATTCTGCAGGTGTTTAAGATGGCGGCTCTTTTTAAGGTGAGGCTTTGACGGTGATTATTCGGTACCCCTGTTGCAGAAAAGCACAATATAAACTTTTTGTTCTATTGATAAATTTTAAATAGAAAAATATTGGAAAAAATCTACTCGGCCAGAAGTAAGTTCTCAGATGGGACTGACCCCCCATATTCTAAGTCGTTCCTCCAAAACTTTTTACACTCCACTCCACCTCGTCGTGGGTAAAAATGGTGGTGTGCGCTAGGCCTAACACGGAGTGGCTACGTACTATTTGACTCCTCCAAATCCTTACGGAGTTATGACTTAGAATACCGATTTCGAGGAGTATTTCAAAAAGGTTTTCAATGAGGTTTCGTTAAGTCGAGGACGAGTAAGTTTTGGAGGAACGACTTAGAATATGGGCGTGAGAATTAACTCCCATCTGAGAATTTACTTGTGGCCAAATTGTTTTTTTTTCAATATTTTGCTATTTAAAATTTATCATAAGTATAAAAATAGCATTGAAAAATGCAAAAAATTCGGGTTAATTTTTCCTTTAGGTCTCCATATTTAGAGTTTTTTTGGGATATTGTCTTTTGTAGGTAATGGGTGTTAGGTACTGTAATGTCAGCGAGGTTTGTTTTATTATATTTTATTTATTATTAAGCACACATGCATCTTACAATTATCATTTACTGTACTAGTATGTAGTTTTGTTTGTTTTATCCTGTAGTATGATGTCCGGTCTGTTGTGATGAATTGTCCTATCAGTGAGGATAGCTCGGTCGTAGTACAGTTTATGTGTGGTGTTTTCTAAAACAGTTCGGGGTGTGTATTCAGTAAGGAGTGTTTGGTTCTGGTGTTCAAAGATTGTTAGTTTTTGGTGTACTAAGTGTGGTAGTTGATTACGTCCGTGAGTGTAGTCTGTTTGTGCATGCTCCTGTTATATGTTGGATGGTTTCTGGTTGAGTTTGACACTTGCGGCATTTATCATTTGTTATTGTGGGGTCTTTTTTTATATATTTCCTGTGATTTCTTGTATTTCTTTGTATTGCTGTTAGGAATCCTTCGGTTTCGGGGAATAAACTACCTGTTTTGAGCCACATGTTAGATGTCTTTTATCAATGTGAGGTAGGTTTAAGTCATGTGGGCCTTGTAATGTTTTCTATTTCCAGTCTTCCATTTTCTTTTTATGAGAGTCTATGTTTGTGTTGGTTTGTTCTGTGTCTATTTTAAGCGGTATGTAGTTATTGTCGTTCTGAACTACTGCTTTATGAATATCACTAGTTTGTACTTTGGCTTTGAAAAACTTATTTAAAGTATGAACCTGTTTCTGCCATAAAAACTGTATTGTATATCTATTAAACCTCTGCCGCCATCCTTACGTTTGATTGTAAGCCTTTCTGTTGTGGATTTAGGATGCAAATTGTCGTGTTTTGTCATTAGTGTGCGTGTTGTCCTCTATTTGTTCTATTATTATTATTTAATACTTGGGCTATTTTATATATGAAATCCTAATATTTTATAGATAAAATAGCGTTTTACACATTTGGTTTAGATGGCGTCGAAACATGTAATGCAACTTTTATTTGATTGAAAGAATTGAAGATTGGGCTCAGTCTTTCCGGGATCTCGGCCCCTGGAAAGTTGTCGAAATTTCGGTAAATAAAAAAAAAGCAATCTTAAACTAAATGCGTCCATAAAAAAGCGAGTTTTAATACGTAAAAGTGGTTTATCCGTTTCATTTGGCCACATATGATCCACGTTTCCCGCTTAAGTGTGATATACAACCAAAACTCAATAAAACACGCAACCTGCCGTGTTTTAGTATTAAACTTATATAATGAACATGAACAAGTCACTCTAGCATAACTGGTTCTACAGGAAGGATCGACGACGTGGCCACTAGTTCAAGGTGACAAGACCAGGTGCCCTTAACCATGGGCCACTGCCCTAACTATGGGTCAGACTGTTATTTAGGACCCGGGGGCCTAATTGCCTTATTTTAAAATCTATCGCGATCCCTTTCAATTCATCATTTGAAAGATATTTACATACTTCACTGTCACTATTTGACATTTGATAGAGATTGTGATCGGGACGCATTTTGAAGTGTATTAATTGAACGAAATTGAACTAAGGAAAATGGCAGACGAAAATAGATTTAATACTTTGAATAATTTGAATGAAAGAAAGAAAATTATATTTATTTGGGACAAACACGACAATAAGACACATCAAAGTAGTACAGAAAAAAAAACACAGTTTGTCCCGAAACGGTACCGACTCAGCATAATGCTTGGCTCTTTGGCCAGCGCTGGTCTTCCGTCGGTACCGTTTTGGTGGGACTGAGAGCCATGCTAACCGGGACATTACAACAAAATACTACAAATAAAATAAATATAAACATAACCTTTATGATTGATCACACAGGGGCATTTGAATGAATTTATTATCCTATTTCAATAAAAACGATAAATATAACTGCAAAATTACTACAAAATGCGACGCACCGGTCGACTGCAGTCAGCACTGACAGTACTGATACGCAGAGTGCAGATTTGTAATAGTAGAAGTCTTAAATCTAGATTGTCTAGATCTAGTTTTAACTAATCGAGATTTGATAATATTGCTCGAAGTAGACGTTGACCTTACGAGTGTGTTTTTGGACCAAATTTTTCTTGTATTTTTTAATGGTTTATTACAAAACGTTTAAGAAATAATTGTTAGCAGTAAATCTGTTTTTCAGAAAAGGTTAGTTATAAAAACCAAATGAAATTCTAGTCAGATTACGAAATAAAACCATCAGAAAGAAAAATCCTTGATATTTTTTAATAGCTATGATTGTACCATGTTATTAACAGACTTCAAAAAAGATGGAGGCTATTTTTATGTTTGTAAACAGCCGTTAAACATTTGTAAAAGTCGTCATTAGGAGCAACTTTTTGAGTGGAATCGGCCCTGAAATCGCAAAAAATCTGCTGTTTACAAATACAAATACAAATTTATTTGAAGTCTGCCGAAATGTATGATACAGCTGTTTTAATTGTTCGCTATTTCCATATTGTTTCCGTACCAAACTTTGTATGAAACGATGAATTTTACGAATTATTTTAAGTTAAAATTAAGTGTCAATATGCGAGCAAAAATATGGAATCACTTTTCTTACAAGTTGCAAGGAAAGTGATTCTATATTTTTGCTTGTAAGTATATAATACAACAATTAATTACTTATAAAAAGTAAAACGCAAATCGCCAACGTTGGCGTATTGGCCCAACAGGTTGGCGGTCCATCCGAGTCGCGACCAGCCTTGAGATCAAAGTTGTGAAAGGCTGCGTTGATTCGCCAGTAAACAACCAGTGTCAAATGCGCACTGTCCACTATTGCGCTAAATGAAAAAAAAGAGAAATAAACAAATTGTTTATTCAAAAATTATTCGGACCATAGAGGCCGTTTTTGTTTCTAAAAACTAGTTTCATCTGTGGTTCGTATGGATTGGTGCTAAGGACATTTATAGTCTGCGGTTGTGATTTGTTATCAATCTTTAGTAGTTATCAGTGCCTGTGATACGTTTATTGCCACACGGATTGTAAACAGACTAAACTGTTTTTTAAAAGTAAGTATAAACAGTTTAATAGTAAATTTTCTTGGAATTACTAAGGTACGATTTCGATTGACGGGCGTTTAAAAAGCTTTTAAGTTATTTTTAACCCAAATTAACAAGTGTTCTTATCAATTGACCTAGTGAACGATGACTTCTGACTATGACTGATTAAATATTGTAGTAAAGGCAAATGCAAGTATTAAAGTTATTTAATTTGCATCCAATACTCAGTAACGAGCTGTATTAAACCATTTATTCAGACCAAAGGCCATCTTTGTAAAAGCATTCATAATTAATTCATGATTATAAATTATATTATAAAGGTAACTTTTGTCTGGTGCGTTTTTGCACTTGAACTAATTACCTATTGTACAACCCCGGAGGGGTTAGTTACATGTCGAATACGAGAGATGCTACAAATACAAAGGGATGCCAAATAGAACATTAGACCCTATAAAAATAGAACAGTCACTCGTAAGCGCGATTCTAAATGCTACAGCGCCATCTATTGAGCTAAAATGTAATTACAAATTGGTTCGAATCGTTGTCTGTACACCTATTTTAGTTATTGTGCAATTCGACCACCATTCTTCAAACAAATCCTAAGTAATAATGTTATAAATGCGAAAGTGTGTTTGTTTGTGCTTCCTTCACGCCCTAAGCAACCAATCGACTTGATTTTTGGCATAGAGTTAGTTGAAACGACATAGAGTAACATAGGCTTCTTTTTATCTCAATATTCCCACGGGAACGGTCACCACGCGGGTGAAACCCTGGGCCGCTAGTTCTGATATAAAAGAAAAACCACGGCAGCAAACTCAAGACGATAGTAGGTATTTGCACTAACAACAAAAACAAATTTATTTTATTTAATTATTTATTTGGATCACCAACAAGATTACACCAAACAAAAAGAAAAAGAAGACTCACCTCATAATATAACATTCAGAACAAAGTGAAACCTTGATTATAGGTGACAACGGCATGCATTAAAGACAACAAACCAACAGCTTTACAAAAAAATATATAAGAAAATTATGTTAAAATTAAAACTATGCAAGTTAAAATGGCACAATGGCTAATTAACCAAACCATTACACTAATCGTATTTTAATTAATTAATACATAAAATGTAAATTTCACAAACTACCGATTAGATAATCGTTCTGTCTATTTAAACTTTTATTCTTACAAATGACTTAAATACAATGAGGTTTTTAATGGTTTAAAGTTTTTAGTTTTAGGTTCATTGTTCTAGTATATATTTTTTAATTGCATATATGTTAATAAATGTTGAATAAATAAATAAATAAGTGTGAAAAGGCATGAGACAGATAAAAAAGAAATACAATGACATTTACCTAAAGTTATTCGAGCGGTCGGTTAATCAGTGGTTAGTAAAGTGGGCCTTATTTTTAACCCAATTTGATAAAACTAATCATGTTTACAATTCGTTTTGATAAATGGCAATTCTTGTTTCCAAATATTAAATCTACTATACGGCGACGATTTTATATTATGTGCGACGGGGAGACTCTTACCCCCATATTCTAAGTCGTTCCTCCAAAACTTACCACTCCACTCAACCTCGTCGTGGGTAAAAATGGTAGTGTGCGCTAGGCCTAACACGGAGTGGCTACGTACTCTTTGGCTCCTCCAGGTCCTTACGGAGTTATGACTTAGAATACCGATTTCGAGGAGTATTTCGAAGAGGTTTTCAATGAGGTTTCATTAAGTCGAGGACGAGTAAGTTTTGGGGGAACGACTAAGAATATGGGTGTTAGCCTTCATCATACCTGATGATAGGTATTGATAAGGCCGAACATGGAAGCGAGCCTCTCCCGGAATCCTCAACCACTGAGGAACTGGCTATCTTATCTCTAACTGCCGGAACACAACAATGCTGAAAACTTGTTGTTATGGCGTCAGACTTAGATAAGATGGTGGTAGCTAGCCCGGCGGACTTACAAGACGTCCTACCACCGACCAAGCCGAATACAATATGTATCCCCGCTGGGAATCAAACCCGGTACCCTGGGTCTGATACCGGTGGTTGTTACCACTAGGCTACAGAGTCGGTTAAAATAGTATCTAGACTAGACTCGCCACTATCGATTATTAAACTAATTTTTAAAGATTTTTTGCTTATAATAATCATTTCAAAGTTGTTTAAACTTTGTAGTGAAATTAAAAACTTTTTATAAAAAAAAATTAAACCGACATGAAAAACTAAAAAGCAAAAAATAAGCCTTTTGGAATCGGTATCAGTCCATGCATTCTACTTAACGGTCCTACACTTTTATTTTTCTTGCCTTAGCTGGCACCGACTCCAAAAGGCCTACTTTTTGATTTTTTTAGTTTTTGAAGTCGGTTTTAATTTTTTAATAAAAGATTTTTATTTTCCAATTTTTAAAGGTAGATCCTGACATAATGCCAATAGTATCACTTGGGAAGTATACCCGTTCGAACAAAAAAATAATTTCTCAAATCGGTCCAGCCGTAATCAAGTAACAAACATAAGAAAAAAAAATCCATCGAATTGAGAACCTCCTTCTTTTTTGAAGTCGGTTAAAAATTATCTTATAAAAGAGAACTGTAAATACAAAAATAATATACATTTTAACAATGCGTTCCTTATTCAGAATTAAATGCAGTTAGCAAAAAAATAAAAAAAAACTAGTAAATAGTTGGAAGTAAAAAATTGCGTTTAATTATGGGGTTAGCAAAGTAGATTAAGGGTGCATGTATGGGAGACTTTTTTATTCCAAGTATCTCAAAATAATTGCAATAAGTGGATAAAGAATTAGAATTAGAATGACCAACTGAGATACAACACCGAGTTACCCCCGACGATTTATTTATTTATTTGGACAACCAACAATATCATACACCTTAAATGCTAAGAGTTAAAGCCAGTGGTTTCAAGAATTGGTGCTGTCTTAATTAAAGGTTGCCACGGGAAGCAAACTTGTTAAAAGTTGGAAGCATAAGACGTCCCTTAACTTGAAAAAAAAATACAAAATTTTCTTACTAAAGCTAGTAAATACAAGAAAATGCCAAGTTAAAAATTTCAATAGTATTATATAGAAAGCTGTGCCTAAATCAGCTAGGCAAACTACGACTATATATTAAAATACTAATACTTAGTTTGATAAGGACAATATCAATATCCTTATTTTTACTAACAAAATCATAATCAGCTTGGGAGTCTATTTATAGGATTCATTTAAATTTCGTAGTTTTAAGTAGGTTCCTTTTTTTGCTGTACGTAACAAAACTCATAAAAAATTAACCATACATAAAAATTACGTGACACTGGCCACATAAGGTAATGAGCTAAGGTTGTGCAATTATGTAACGTTTGTTGATTCATCAGCTCTTTCGGAAACAGAAATAATTCTTTTTATGCAAGACTGGATGATTTCGTATTGCTTCGTATGACTTTTTTTTTGTCGAAGGAGAGACTTTTAGCCTTCATCATACCTGCCTCCTTACTCTTGACTTGACGCGATCGCATTGAGAGATTGAATTAATGTCAACAGTCAGTAATTGTCACTTAAAATAAGTAATTGAACTAAAACTTACACCCATATTCTAAGTCGTTCCTCCAAAACTTACTCGTCCTCGACTTAACAAAACTTCATTGAAAACCTCTTCGAAATACTCCTCGAAATCGGTATTCTAAGTCATAACTCCGTAAGGTCCTGGAGGAGCCAAAGAGTACGTAGTTACTCCGTGTTAGGCCTAGCGCACACTACCATTTTTACCTACGACGAGGTTGAGTGGAGTGTAAAAAGTTTTGGAGGAACGACTTAGAATATGGGGGTTAATCTTGAAATTAGTAAATAATAGTAGATTATGTACTAAGGGGATAAAGCAGTGTCTTATGTCACGGGCAGCATATTGAATTCCGAGCGAGATTATTTTGCAGATAATTCCCGAAAGTAGCGGCGGAATTAAGATGTTAATTCCCGAATGAAGCGAGGGAATTATGGTAAGAATCTTGAATGAAGCGAAGGATTCAAGTCTGCCCGAGGCTAGGACACTTTTATCCCCGAGGAGCATACTCTACTTTTTACACACTGTGCCTACTGTGACGTTAAGTAAAAAAGAAATAAAAAATTATAAAACTAATAAATGACAACAATTTAATAATTCAGGTGCGCAAAATTTGTGACGACTCGATAGGGACTTTGGCGCGTAGTACGCGGCCGAGTACGGTATCAAATTAAAGGTACTCGAGTCTATTTGTTCCGAAAACTATAAAATATACAAAATGTTAAACGTGATGATCACAAACTGCAATTAAAGATTTTCGCATAATTTGGAATTTTTCGTCGATCGACGAACCCGAGTATCGGGGTTGTAACCGCCCTAGTTTTCATTAATCATGAGTCTGAATGAGTGCACAAAACCACATAGGTACTTCCAATTTCAAATGTTTTTTTGGCGCTAGGGACCCCGATACATACAGCCATGTTAATATTTTTCATAGGAGTAAAGTCTTTTTGATGTGTAAATTGTATAGTTAAAAACTCCTTGGACCAGGAAGTCATGCCTTGAAAAGCCTTGTTTTTTTAGAAACAATTTTTGATAGAAGTTTTTGTTGACATTTTGGCGTTCCAAATTCAAATGTTATCGTAATTACCCGGGCATTAATAGCTTACTTTCAAATTTAGAATACGATATACGTGCTACAGATGCAGGTGGTGTATAAAATAATTGTATTCTCTAGAAATTTTAGCGCCAATCGAAATCAAATCAACGTCGAAAATCAGTAATAATGTTGACATTCAATCTCGATCTCAACGCGATCCCGTCAAAAGTAACTCCTCTGATGTTATGTAGGTATTGATTAGGCTGAAGATGGAAGCGAGCCTCTCCCGGAATCCTCAACCACTGAGGAACTATCTATCTTATCTATAATTGCCGAAATAAAACAATGCTGGAAACATTATTATTATGGTGTCAGACTTATGATAAGATGGTGGTAGCTAGCCAGGCGGACCGCGGACTTACAACAAGTCCTTCACCACCATGTCATTAAGTTATTCGGATACACATTATTAATCAAGGGAAAACACCTAATTGTTGATATAATATAGTAATCGTCGTCTCAGCCACATGACACCCACTGCTGGGTATAGGCCTCCCCCAAGGATCTCCACTCTCCTCCACTGCAGTCCGCATCCAGCGGCTTCCCGCGACCTTCACCAGATCGTCGGTCCACCTTGTCGGGGGCCTACCCACGGAGCGACGTCCTGTGCGCGGTCGCTATTCCAGAACCTTTCCGCCCCAACGGCCATCAGTTCTTCTCGCTATGTGTCCCGCCCACTGCCACTTGAGCTGAGCAATCCTTCGAGCGATGTCAGTTACTTTAGTTCTCCTACGGATCTCCTCATTTCTGATTCGATCACAGAGGGAAACGCCGAGCGTAGTCCTCTCCCTTGCACGCTGGGTGACCTTTCTTATCAGACCTATAGTTAGTGACCACGATTCACTACCGTAAGACATCATAATCATAATATAGTAATCACATTATAGTATTATGTTACTATTCGTTTTAATGAAAGCGCGAATTTGTGTGATGTGATATTATTTGATTGGGCGACAATTACCATACACTCTTGTTATGTATAGGTGCGTTATTTCGTGCTTAAATCACCTGTTGACCTTCGAATAATCTTCATATTTATTTAGCAAAGACGTCATTCAAAGTCATATTATACGAAGAAACAGGTTTTACATTATGTTAATAAAAAAATATTATTATAATAAATACCTGGTTGTTAAGGTTTCATTTTAAATTTAATGTCTTTCAAATAAAGTCGTGTTTTTGTCGTTACTAGATCTTGTCGTCGCCATATCGCGAAATACAATCATTTTGTTAGATTGACGGTTTTTAATACCGAATATGGAATATAGTTAATTATAATAGTTATTTATTACGCAAGGCTGGAAAGTTAGTATTTTCTCTATTTGAATCCTGAGCGACGGTTTCAAAGATACGAGACGCTAAAAACTTTTCTGCCGAGCGCAACACACAATTTTTCACCTCACAACAGCGAGGAACATTTTAAGGTTGTCTCCGCGATCAACTTCCGGTAAAAAATTATTCTAACAAAAAGTTTAATCTAAAGGAGAGCATTCTTTTTGGGCCATTTTGTAAAAGTGCCGGCCAACAAAAAAAAAAACAACGGGTTGCACTCCAGGAGTGCCGGCAGAAGTGAAAACCGCTTAAACGGAACAGCAGGAGCAGGCATACATTTTCGCCGCGCGGTAGAAAGATAAGGGGATATTACTTCTCCTCTTACGCTTAAACTTAAACCGCCTCTGTGGTCTAGTGGTACAACCACCGGTATAAGACCCAGGAGTCCCGGGTTCGATTCCTAGCGGGGGTACATATTGTATTCGGTTTGGTTGGTGGTAGGACTTGTTGTAAGCCCGCCTGGCTAGCTACCACCACTAAGTCTGACGCCATCTTTAGCCTTATCAATACTTAACATCAGGTATAATGAAGGCTAAGAGCTTCCCCGTCGTTAATAAAAAAAAACTTCTCTCCCTCCGTCTTACGAATTTTCGATCACGTCACGTGTCCTGACGCGACTTTACCATTTTTTACCTATCCCAAAAATTTTAAACTCTGATGTGCACAACGCCGCTTAAGAAGTTTTCACTCAGAAAAAATGGTACGTATGGTTAGAACTAATCGTTTGGAGCAGTAGTTGGTATGGCACAAAAGTTGTAGC
This sequence comes from Chrysoteuchia culmella, assembly GCA_910589605.1. Taxonomy (NCBI): domain Eukaryota; kingdom Metazoa; phylum Arthropoda; class Insecta; order Lepidoptera; family Crambidae; genus Chrysoteuchia; species Chrysoteuchia culmella. Next base: position 19,610,580 of record OU342658.1, on the reverse strand, counting down.
ATTACTCAAAGTCAAGGATACAAGTTCAAAGAGTCGTAATTTCTATACATTTATGGATTTTTAAATTTTTTATTATGCAATGGGCTAAATAAATTATGTTCTAATAACACGTCTAACAATACCCCTGCTACAAATATAAAAATTGCATAATCAGTATTTGTAGGTATAAAAATGATATGCAAATATATCGTTTTGTCTCGCAATGACTTCGGATCATTGGTTTTAGAGATATGTATAAATATTCTTAATTTTAAGCATTTTTAGAAATGAAGCATTGTAAGAAAATGACGAATCTTTGAACTTGTATACCTTGACATAGAGTAATCCTAACATTCGTGCATATTGGCCATATCAACTATTATACGTACCAGTTATTTTTGTCCGGTCTTTTTAGAAAACGGCCGAAAAATGTATGGAGCCTGAATGATCTCCTTTACCTTTTTCTTGTTGTTTTAAATAGATAAAAAACTAAAACAATATAAAAGGAAGTTTTATAGTTAATTGGAAATTATTTAAAATAGAAATAAATTGTTACTTTTTTAACAATACTTCTTTTTTCTTCTTATATTTACTTATTGGCGCTTCCCTTTTGAATTTCGCCAGTATCAAGTTTTTATTGAAATATATTAATTATTCAAATTGTTCGGTAGGTTGGTTTAAAATGGAGTCTCACAAAACACGTGTTATTACGAAAATAACTCGGGTGAAACTCCATAATGACAATAAAACGATTCGGTAAATGTTGACATTGACATGAGGTAAGTACAAGACAAAGACAATTAAAAAAATTATGTTTATGTCACATTCCAAAATCCAATCTTATGTTGTGAAATCTCACCCAGCCTTTTATAACATTTGTATTCTAAGTTTAATCTTATTGTTATTGTTTTTAAGAATCAATGAACTAAAATAATAATAATAAAACCGAAACGAAGTATAATAATTCATTCCAAGTTATTTAAAATAAGAAGTCAATAGTGCGATTCGGAAAACATTACGACGTATTTTTCTTTCTAAATTAAAAAAATAGTTTACCACGCTAGGCTGGTAAATGAAAAAATGAAAAAAATTAAAAAATATTTATTTCGTTAACAGAGGGTAGATATCTTAACTATAGTGTTGGGGGCCCTCTGTTAAGTATAGTAATACCTGTAGTAGAGGAGCCCCGCTCCTCCGCATTAGCACGACAGAAACTATCTACTTAGTTTTAATTTTCTAAATGTAAGTGCACTTTAATATAATTTCTCCAAAATGTACTTATTAAATCTTTATGAACAAATAATAACAAAAAGTTAATTTGCGTATGTGTGTGTTTGTGTGTGTGTGTGTGTGTGTGTGTGTGTGTGTGTGCATAATAATGTATATGTGTATATATTTATCTTATATATTGTAACAAACCTTCAACCTCATCATAGCTTTGTTGCATTAAAAACATTTTCAATTTCTTTTTACACTCAACATATGTCAAACCGTATACATCAATTTTATTATTTACAGCGTTGTATAAGGTTATTGTTCGCCTAGTATACTGTCTACATGCATATTCAGTTCTAAACTTATCTTTATATTCAATTTTATATTTCCGTCTTTTATTTGTCATGTTTGGTTGGAAGATGATGGATTTATGATTTTTTAAAACTATTGTAAAAATGTAAAGTCTTCTCACCGACAGTAAGCCACTCAAAGTATATAATTCTGTAGTGCTGAATCTAAAAGGTTTAATGTACATGACTTTGATTAGGCTTCTTTGCGCTCTTTCTAGTTCCAAAAACCTTGTCTTAGCTGCGCCACCCCATATTGAAATGCAGTAACTTAGTATAGACTGCGCTAAAGCTATATAAATTTTGTTAATAATTTCTTTCGTGCAAACATGTCTTAGAGATTTAAAAATGTATATAAGTTTTCTTAAACGATTTGACATTACTTCCAGATGGGAATACCAGGTTAGTCTTTGGTCTAATATTACACCTAAATATCTTGCGCTAGAAAGCCGATTCAACTGTGCTGTATGTAAATAAGTGCGATTTCGTTTTCTTTATGGATCTTTTAACACCCTGTATACACCGACGATCGATTTTTATATTTAACTTTTTGATTGTATAATTGGAATTGATTGATGTCTTTAATCAATGTTATTCGTGTAACCGTTTAAATTATAGTAAATAAATAAACACAAATACCACACCAGTATAGCTATTATTCTGCATTGCCATCAGATTTACATAATATATGCCAAACTTACAGCTCAATTGGATACCAACAAGTCGTCAAAAATCATTTGCAAATGAAGCGGATTGCTTACACATCTACATGCATAGGAAAAAAAAACCCGGCCAAGTGCGAGTCGGACTCGCGCACCGAAGGTTCCGTTTAAAATTTTCAAAAATATTTTTATTATATGATGTAACTAAAAATTTACGGTTTTCGCAATTTTTCCTTTATCTGTACTATAAGACGTTACTTCATACCAAATTTCAAGATTCTAAGTTCACGGGAAGTACCCTGTAGGTTTTGATTCCCGTGCGAGTTTCGAAAAATTGCGGAAATTTGCGGCATAAACGGCTGTATCTTTTAATTACTTTGGCTTAGAAGTTTGATTTTTTCACAGCTCCAAGGGACGGTAGACCTGAGTATTAGATATAAATTTCAGTTTGATACCTCCACGCGTTCCTGGGCAAAAAGGGTCTTGACAGACGGACGGACGGACAACGAAGTGATCCTATAGGGGTTCCGTTTTTTCTTTCTTTTGAGATACGGAACAAAAAAAAGAAACAATCATGAACCAAGTAAAGCTCCAAGTCCAAATCCGAACTAATATCTCCTCTGTGCTGATATTACGAATGCGAAAATGTGTCCTTCCTTCACACTCTATAAACGACTTGGTTTTTGAATTAGTTGAAAGAAGGGAGTGTAACATAGGCTACTCTTTATATATAGAAAGAAAGAAAGAAAAGTAAATTTAAAATAGAAAAATATTGGAAAAAATTAACTCGGCCACAAGTGAATTCTCAGACGGGAATCGAACCCGCGACCTTTGGAAATCCGGTCCAATGCTCTTACCGCTGAGCTACCGAGACTTGCGAACCACCGTCGAAATTTTCCAATACTTTTATATTTTTAATACGCTCAGCGTTGTTACATCAATGCTAGTATCCTTGCATTCGAAAGAAACATCTTTTCAGGTGTTTAACTATCGATTAAGATGCAACTGCCAATAATTTATGATTTTGTAATTTTTTTATTTTTTTTTAATTTATGATTTTGTAAGAATTCACTTGTGGCCGAGTTAATTTTTTCCAATATTTTTCTATTTAAAATTTACCATAAGTATAAAAATAGCATTGAAAAATGCAAAACTTACAAAATCATAAAAAAAGTAAGTTTATTTGGGACAAACAAAAGACGGTACATCCGAATAAAAACAAAAACACATGAAAGACGAAAAACCGTTTGTCCCAAAACGGTCCCGACTGCATAATGCATGGCTTTTGGCCAGCGCTGATCTTCCGTCGGTACCGTTTTGGTGGGACTGCGAGCCAAATTAACAGCGGGTTCGTACAAAAAACAAAAACAAATATTAATGATAAACATAGAAATAAAAAACGGGAACAATTGACGTTGCAATTAAAAACAATCAGCGCTATGATACAAAATCACAGCGTATAATATACCTATATTTCCCAGGGAACGGGAACCGCGCGGGAGAAACCGCCGGCGAAAGCTAGTATTCATATAAAATAAAAACATTTCTAGTTTCAAAATGTATTTTAATAAAACAGAAATCTTTGAAATTCTGCATAAAAAATCATTAGTAGGTACATTATCGGTCATAATTGTCTACTACCGGAATAAGCCGGAAAACGGAAAAGCTGGTACTTTACGGGATGGTCAGTTGCGAAAACTGATTTCATTATATTTGCTTCCTCTTGGAAATTAACAGTATCCTACTAATTACCTATTTGTTTGTTACTTAATTATGCGTACACGGTTGAACGATTTGGGATGAAATTTCGTATAGAGCTGTTTCATTTTGGGCAAATTGTCACATGGCCGTGTGGCATTGCAGTGGGCCCGCGTTGTTCCATATCCATATTACGCAGGCATTGTACCGGGTTCGATCCCCGGACAAGACAAATATTTGTGTGCATGAACATGTCTATTTGTCTTGGTCTGGATGTTTAATATGTATATTATGTATGTATTTACAAAAAAAAAGTATATAAGTATGTTTATCCGTTATCTAGTATCCATAACACAAGTTCTTCATGATACTTAACGTGGGCTAGATAATTGGTGTGATTGTAAAGAAATATTTATTATTTAATTTATTTATTTATTTGTCTTGGTCTGGGTGTTTTAATACGTATATCAATTATGTATGTATATTACAGAAAAAAGTATATAGTATGTTTATCCGTTATCTAGTACCTATCCATAAACAGTCTCCATAACAAAACTTGGGATAGATAATTGGTATAAAAAAGTCCAAATTCAAACTGGATAGATACTTATCTATCTATAGGGAAGGTCCGTGCCCAAACTCTAGTGACAACAAAACGTTAAACAAAATTAAAGTTTTAAATAAAAATCAGTGATTTTTTTTGGTTTCGTTTTCATGGATGCTCCGTTTTTATATTGTTAAAGAGTTTAGAGAAGACAGATTGTAATTTTATTATAATTTTATGTTTTGTATTTTTGTTAAGTTTAATTTATTGTGTAAGTAAAGCTTAAAAAAATTGTTACTAATGTTTAAAAGTCAAAAGAAGGAAGTTTAAAGGCGAAAGAAGTAATTTGTAATAAAAATATATGAATATGAATATGAATATGAATATGAACGTCGAAGAAGCTACGCCATCAGTTCACAAGAAACTCTGTTGGCAGGGCTGTATATTTTTCATGTTTTATTGCATACAGAGTCGTCAAATTGAAAAGTGACCTTAACTCCAGTAAGGTCACTTTCCGTGACAAAGAAAATCCTAAAATAAAAATACATTTTATGGTAATCTGAAGTCAACTTTAAAAATCAAATTTTACTAATTTGAATAATTTATTTAAACTTTGTCGCAAAAAAATAATCACAGTAGATCTTAAAACAGAGTAAATGACGAAGAAAACAGTACAACGAACGTAGTGTTTTGAACACAGATTTTTTTTGATAAAATTCCTAATGGCGTACCTAGGTATAAAGAAATGAAATTTATTTCTTCACATATTACTAGGACAACATAATGCAATGTCTTTGCAACTACACAGCATTTCAGCTTACCATGTTTAAGTTAGCGATACCTGTATGAAAAAACATTATGAGAAGTTGTTGAATGTTGGTTTGCAATTAATAATGGTGCAAGACTATATCGGTCGTATTGTTGAATTGTTTTTGAGTTCAAAAAACATGGGGGATAAAGTAATTTTGCAAATCCGGCTTTTCGGCTGACGCCACTAAAAATGCAAACTAATATTTAATGAATTTATATAATTCACTAGAGGCCGGGCACGGCTTCACCCGCGTGGTTCCCGTTCCCGTGGGAATTTTGGGATCAAAGCTATCCTATCTCTTAAGTTGAACCAGACTGCTCACGGTGTGCCAATTTAATTTAAAATCGGTTTAGTAGTTTAGGAGTCCATCGCGGACAAACATCGTGACAGGAGATTTATATATATTAGATAAGAATATACACACTAATTAAAATAATTAAACTCAGCAGATTTAATACCTATCTCAATTAATGAAACAAGTGTTACTGTTTCTTCTCCTACTGTGTAAAATATTGTGACGTAGTTGATTGGCACTGACTGCGCAACTATACCTACATAAGGAACTAATAAGGATTTAAATAATTATTTGATTTTGTTCACAGTTCTGCAAGAGAAGAAACAAAGGATAGTTTGAAAGAGTTATGATAGTACAAAAAAGACAAAATAATTTAAACAATTATGGGAGGGTCAGGGTGATGCAGTAATGAAGTGGGTGGTGTTGACGACGTGGATTGCAGCTGGGCTGGTCCAGGTGCCCTCGCCGGTGGTGAGGGTATCCAGCGGGCTGCTGCGGGGCCGCCTAGACTCCACGGGCACTTTCTACCAGTACCTGGGCGTGCCGTACGGGACCGTAGACGATACAAACAGATTCAAGGTTAGAGTTATTTGGATTTTTATGTTGATGATTTATTGCCTTTTAAACAACATTATTAGTGTTAAGAAATAGTCTTAAAATTTTCATTCAACTGCATGACAAGTACGTAGAAGAGCCCTTCATTTGCGGTCATTAGGTTAAAGTCAAAAGTCCGGCTTGCCAAATAAAACTCAAAGTCATATCGCCATCGTTCGTCATCAGCCTTTTTATGGTGTCCCCACTGCTGGGGCACTGGCCATCCTTATGGGTGAATAAGGAGGATTTTGACTTCTTGACTTATCAAGAAAGAATGACGTAACAATTCTTGTCACTCACGCAGCCCTATCTCAAGGTTTACATACGTTATTGTACATGGGGTCATACCTAAAGCAAATGAGTTAACCACTATAAGATTTCAGGCTCCACCTCTAGAAAAAACCAGCTATCATTGGAAACATCAATAAAATGAATTCCTACCTTAACTGCGTAACTGATGATGTTAGTTTTCAATCTTATCTAGTATTTAAAGTTTATTTTACATTTACAGGCTCCCCTTCCGCCTCCAATATGGAATGGGGTGTACGACGCCATCGAAGAAAACACATGGTGCCCTCAGAGGTTACTCAGTACAAGTATCCTTATAGGACATCCTGACTGCCTGAAACTCAACATCTTGACTCCTGTCACTGCTAGTCCTAGAAATTTGCTCCCTGTAATGGTTTTCATCCACGGAGGCTGTTTTTTCGAAGGTGCTGGATCTCGTTTTTTATTCGGAGGGGACTATTTCATGAACCATAATGTAATATTTGTTGGTATCAACTACAGACTCAACGTCGAAGGATTTCTATGTCTAGGGATCAAAGAAGCGCCGGGAAATGCAGGACTTAGAGATCAAATTGCTGCATTGAACTGGATTAAAAATAATATAAAAGCGCTTGGAGGAGATCCAGATAATGTAACAGTTTTTGGCGAAAGTGCCGGAGCAGTTTCAATATCAGCCTTGATTCTCTCTCCATCAACTAAAGGACTCTTCAACAGAGCTATATTACATAGTGGGTCGTCTTTAGTGCCTTGGGGAATTCAACACGACCCTATAGGTACAGCGAGTAATCTAGTCAAAGAATTCGGCTATAACACCAAAGATCCTAAAGAAATTTATGACATAATATCAAAACGATCATATAATGAGTTGATACGTGCAATAAAATATTCTGATACAAAGAATTGGGTAACTGCGGATACATTATTTGTACCGTGTGTCGAAAATGAAATTGAAGGTGAGGAACCAATAATGACAAAATTTCCTTTAGATGTGATCAGTTCTGGCAATTACACAAAAGTGCCTATGATAATTGGATACAATGATAAAGAAGGTATATATTTTGTATCTAAAGACTTTGGAACAAGCGTGAAAACATTTAATACAACAGATCTTTTGAAAAACGATTTGGTATTTCCAAATGAAGTAGAGAAAAATGACACTGTAAGAAAAATACATGATTATTACTTTCCATCTGAGAATAAAGAGTTTGTAATGAACATGGTGGACTTGTACTCAGATTTGCACTTCAAGTATCCTTCAATAATAGAGATGGAGATGTACGCACGGACGACTAAGGAGTCCATATACTACTACCTGTTTCGGTACAGTGGGTACTTGAACGTTCCGAAGTTTGTGTCAAATTTTTTCGGCGTGCAAGGTGCGGCACACGCTGATGACTTATTTTACATGTTGCGGCCTCATGCACTCTCCATCATGCCACGGTGGCTCGAACGCACAATGCTTGAGCGGATGCTTACTATGTGGACTAACTTTGCCAAATACGGGTAAGTTTCATGTATTTTAGTACTCTAAGGCCCATTTGCCCCATGATAGATTAACACATTTAACGTATAGTATTAATGGGGTAAAAAAAAAACAAAAAAAAAACATGTCTCAGCTCCGATATTACTTAAGGCAATGTTAATCATGCTCTAAAACAGTAATAAAAAAATGAGTAGCAGCTGCAAATAAAAATGACGCTACAAGTCCATACAAAGTGGATATGATCTGGTACACAGGTGGTCTACTGGTACACAGGTGGATATGATCTTTACCGACTTCAGTAAGGCTTTTGATCGAATTGATCACTCTATACTTATGCAAAAGCTTTACAGTGCCAGAATCCATGGAAACTTGTTTCGTTGGTTCACGTCATACATTGAAAACCGCACGCAAGCTGTTGCCATTAATGGTTTTATCTCCGATTGGTTTATAGTACCTTCAGGAGTACCACAAGGTTCCCTAACCGCACTGTTGCTATATTTCTCAATGATATCAACTCATGTTTTCAAAATTCCAAATTTTTATTATACGCTGACGATACAAAAAGGCAAATTGCTACTCCAGATGACTGCGTGCTACTTCAGACGGATTTGAACAAGTTTCATGATTACTGTTTGTGTAACCACTTGGATCTTAATGTTTCTAAGTGTTATTCAATGAATATTACAGGTAAGATCAATATAGTTAAGTTTGACTATACTCTGCAGAACCAAATTCTTTCGTCCACTAGCGTAGTGAGGGATCTAGGTGTAATTATCGATTCCAAGTTAATATTTGATAAACACGTTGAGTATATTGTCAACAGAGCATCGAAGGCACTTGGATTTATAATAAGATCGTGCTCCAAATTCAGCAGTATTAAACCCATCAAGATCCTTTACTGTTCCTTTGTGCGTAGCATCCTTGAATATGCCTCAGTAATCTGGAATCCCCTGTATAAGATTTATACTAACAGAATAGAGAAAATTCAGAACAAAACAATATCTCCCTAACTACGAGGCTAGGTGTATTACATTTCACTTTAAACATGCGAGAGATATTGCACCTTTCTTTGTAACATTCTAAATGGTAAAGTCGATTCACCCGAATTATTGGGTGAAATTTCCGTCAACGTGCCGACAAAAGAACTGAGGAACTTTCGCCCTTTGCGTATGCAAGACCAATTATCGGCAGAATTCCTATTTTTATAGAGCTTCTAGAGCTATAAATGATCTTATAAGTAGAAATCCGTCACTTGACTTATTTAATCTAAAGCCTACGATTGTCAGGCGATTGATGGCAAGAGCATTTTTTTTCTAAATGTTTTTTTTTTAATCAAGGTGTTTATGTTTGTTAATTTGCTTTTCAGTTATATTTTAAGCACTTTTGTTATTTCGTAAAAAATAACATATTTTTGGCGTTTACTTCGCTCTATAGTTTTGAACTGCGAAAACTTGTTAATGGCTATGAGTTTTCCAAACAAATAAAATAAAATAAAATAAAGTTACCCGAACCCCTTTCATCCAAAAATCAATTCAGCCGTTGTTGCGTGATCAATAACAAACATCGGAATATCCAAACTTTCTAAAATTTTGTCGGTACGGAGAATGGAACCCACCAAGCGGGTACTATGTGGATTGGCGGGAAATAACGATGCAAATGCAGCCAGGACCAACGGTTTAAAGTGCCTTAAAAAGCTCAGAAGAGCACGTTTTAATTGGTAACTCATTCTTTCTTTCTGTTCTAGAGACCCCACCCCGGTGACGTCAGAGCTGCTGCCGGTGAAGTGGTCACCCAGCCGGGAGTGGAACCCGCGAGCGCTCGTCATCGACCACACTCTATCCACTACGCCGATGTGGGACGAGCGGTCTGTCCGCTTGTGGAACGATACTTACAACAAGTACAGAAGAAAAGACTATGGTTTTCAAAATAAACATATTAGTTTTAATGATTCAAGCAAATGCTGTGATTTTAAAGTTTTTGGTTATAATGATACGAGTAGAATTAATTTATTGGGTCCGTAAGTAATAAATTTTGCCAAAAATGTTGGAAGTATTTTTACTTAGGTTAAACCTGTTTTAACGATCAACACAGCCATACAGAACTTACTGAAAGTTTCGTAGGGCTAGCATGAAAAACCTTCGAAATAATACTATTTAGATCACAACACAACAGCCAAATCATCTGTCGAAAAAGCTACTCAGTAGGCGTAGCACGAAAAACTTACGAGTAAGTATCGAGGACGTATCATCAAAAAATGTATAGAAAAGGTAAATCCCAAATAAATGTTTTTTTTTAGAACTTAGAGTGGATTGAAATTTCGAAATATTAAGTAGAGACTCAAACGCTTACACCCATATTCTAAGTCGTTCCTCCAAAACTTACTCGTCCTCGACTTAACGAAACCTCATTGAAAACCTCTTCAAAATACTCCTCGAATTCGGTATTCTAAGTCATAACTCCGTAAGGACCTGGAGGAGCCAAAGAGTACGTAGCCACTCCGTGTTAGGCCTAGCGCACTCTACCATTTTTACCCACAACGAGGTTAAGTGTAGTGTAAACAGTTTTGGAGGAACGACTTAGAATATGGGGGTTAGGGTCTACTAGAACATAGCTTAGTGTTCTATTATTTGATTTTGGACAAACGTATTGTTGCAGGAGCGTAGTATCGCAGTGGAGTAGTGTCGCACTAACGTGTTGTAATAGCGCAGTAACGTTTGCCGCAGTTCAGTTTAATTTTAATAAAGTTAGCTAACAATAAACGTTATAAGACGTGTATTATTATGTCAAATAAAGATTATGTCGAATGATATTTATAGTTTCTAATAATTATATCATTTGTTAATATGGCATCTCTTTTATGGCCATAATCGCCATAATCGCTTGGCAGGCGGGTTGGCGACCGCAGTATGGCCAAGTTTGTAGGAGACGCTGCTGCCCGTCTCCTGAAGGCTGAGTCCCTTAGTCGCCTTTTACGACAATACTACACTGTTTGGAAATGGTTTATTGAAAAAGTGTCTGCGTGACATGAGAAAAGTTGATTTTTTGTTAATATTATTTTCTAATGTAAAAGTTTATCACGTAAGAATAGCATAGTAAAAAGCGATATAAAAAATCTAATTAGTTTATTGTGGTTCTGAAGTTTAACGTATTGAACTTGCAAAAACAATTAAACGGACTTGGATGAAAGGACCTACATTTCATTCCAATATCCCCAGTAGTTGTGAATATATCCCGCCTGAGATTAAGTTGTGAGCCGAATTGATTTTTACTAGTTATTCGCTATTAAAATTATCTTAAAAGAAGCTATAAAAATCTGAAATATTATAACTAGCGGTATATCTTTCTATCTCCTTTTAATGTACCAAATTTTATCCAAATCAGTTTAGTAGCTTTATACGTTACAAACAAATAAATAATTAAATCTTTTCTTTTTTAACACCCGACGCAGCGCAAAGAGGGGTGTTATAAGTTTGAAGCCTATGTCTGCCTGTCTGTCTGCACGTATATTCGTAGAGCCCAAACGAATCAAGCGATTTCAATGCGGTTTTTGTTTATTGCAAGCTAAATTAATCGTGATGGTTCTTAGCCACGTTTGATGAAAATCCATCCGGCCATTTATGGAGATGGTCAACTGCCTGCCGAAACGGTAAAAGATACAAAGGTGGCGCTTTGACTAAAATAATGTACACCCTGGGCAAATTAAGGTACAGCAAAAAAAAAAAAAAATGGCGGCAAAAAATTGATTGTCTTTCTGTACATAAATATTCGTAGTGCCTAAACGAATTAAGCGATTGCAATGCGGTTTTTTTAAATTTTGTGTGTAATTTAAAAAGGATGAAATAAAAATAAAATTTTAACATTTTAAAAACCCCCGACACAAAAAAAACTTTAAAAAAAAAACTCTCTTTTCCCACAAAAAGAGAAGTACTAAAAGGGTATATTATGCGTTGGGGGTCCCCCGACCGAGACAGATTTTTTTTTTGTTTTTTTTATCGGTGGTTTTTAACATGTTAAAATTTATTATATAATATTTATATTGACAACGTTATCCCGCAAATTGGTAAGACGAAGACTTTAAAAACATTTGCTGCTTCAAATCTAACAGGCGATATAGTAATGTTTGCGTGACAGAGCGATATGTATTCTCAAATGTTAGTTACTAAGTATATTGCTTAATATCAAATGCTAATAAAGTACTATTGTGTTTTATTAATTTATTTAAACTTTATTGTACAAAAAACGCACACAGTTACGTACAAAAGGTGTTTTATACCGATTATACATAGTAAGGTGTGCCCACGGCAATCAAAATAATCCTTATGAACTAACTACCCGCGAAGCAGAATACGACGTCGATCATGATCAAACAGGAACATGACCTAAGTTAAGTCCGAACACGACCAAGGGTAGAAAATTACAAAAAAAAAACTTTAGGGTAGCTTTAAATTTTCCTAACAAATAAAATGAAAAGAAGAGGTTAAATTGAAAAGGTCTTGTACCCACTGGACCCACAAGATTCGACCTCATCTACATGATAGTACCAATTCCACCCTCTATCAAAAACCATGTTACCTATCTACCATTATACCTTAATTTTCATCGACTTCAAAAAAGAAGGAGATTCTCAATTCATGGCGCATCAATTTTATACTAGAAGAACAATAAAAGAGATCGAATGGACATTTCAAATAAAAAAAACCGAATCGGGGATATTCCAAGACGTTTTATTTCACGACGGGCAAACAGTCTAATGCAACCGACGACGCCGAAATTGATACTGTACATGAATGGTGCATATAATATTGACATAGACATTTATTTATTTTTATTTATTTATTTAAGGACAACCAACATAACAAATGATATTCACATTTACAATAATGCACATTCTATAAACATTTCAAATCGTTGTCATACTTAAAGGCTGCCACAACATGCGCCAATTTTTAACCGACTTCAAAAAAGGAGGAGGTTCTCAATTCGGTTGGTATAATTTTTTTTTTTTTTATTTTTTTTTATGTATGTACACCGATTACGCCGAGATTTCTGAACCGATTTCCATGATTCTTTTTTTGTTCGATGCAGAATAGTTGCCAAATGGTCCCATAAAAATTTGGTTTCGTTTGACCCAGTACTTTTTATGTTATGAGCATTTTTATATATTTCATTTCATTGTTGACTTGGATGATGTAGTATTTACGATAATTTTGTTTATAATGTACATGAAACCTTATCTAATCTAGAAAAACCCTGCTGCAGTTTACAAAACAGCCTATTACAGACACTAAAAAGTAAAAAAAAAAAACTGCGTTAAAAAAAACCGACTTCAAAACTAAAAAGCAAAAAATAAGCCTTTTGGAGTCGGTGCCAGCCAAGGCAAGAAAAATAAAAGAATAGGAGCTTAAAGTAGAATGTCTTGGCTGCCACCGACTCCAAAAGGCTTATTTTTTGCTTTTTAGTTTTTTACTATTAGAAAGCAAACAAAAAACAACTTAATTTAAACACTTTCCTATTTATTATAATTTTTATTAAGATTGAAGAATTTTACTGTTGTAATAATAGTACATTACTGCAGCGGCCACCAAAAGAGGCATGATGGACTAACGTGTAACGTTACGTAACGTTACGTAAGTCCATCAATGCCTAGTTGTCGCCAAGGTTTCTATAAAACTTTTCTTAAATAATGCGCGGTAATCAAAACTACTTTTCGAAATCAGACGAACAACGACCAACAATATTTATTCCCGCGTTAAAGTGTTAAATTTTTTTTTTTTTTCTAAAACGGCTTTCTATTTGCAAGCCAGTTTAAAATTTAAATAAAAAGTTTCCTCTTTGGTTGCCATATTTCGGAGTAAAGGATCGTTCCATTTTTAAATAACACGACAGATATTAGTTTACTGTGCAATTTATTTGGCCGCTAAACACTACAGATATGGATTTTCATACAACTTTTGCCGGCCGCTGCTCGCATGTATGTGGCCAGTACAGCAATATCGATTTATCTCGAAGAAGGTTTTCAAAATATTGCTCATATTTCCAAGCATGTTTGAGAAAAATATATTTCAATTGTTATTTAAATTGTAAAAATATTTTATGATTTTGTAATTTTTGCATTTTTCAATGCTATTTTTATACTTATCGTCAGTGGAAAGGCAAAATTTCTGAAACGCCAAAACACCATTTCGAGAAAAAGCCATTTAAAGTTTTATTTTTCACAAAAAAAAACATATCTTTTTACCATATCATCCGATTTTAATAAAATAACTTGATTTAGGCAAGTTTTTTGTTCTTTTATTTTTAATAGTATGGTAACTCTGATTTTGAATGGAAGTTTAGGAAATAAGTGGCGGTACAGTAAAAGCAGTCTCATTTCAGAGCAAGGCAGATTTACTTAAAGTCGTCAAGTTAAATTTTATTTGTAGTTCATAATTTCTGATAACACAGAAATAAAGAAATTGAAGTATGGTAAAAATACTTTCAATATAAGTTTACTGCTAAGCTGGTGAACTAGAGTTACTTCCAGGATACATCTTCCATTTTCACGCGTCTATCACAACGTCTTAAAAGGTGATCAGTATTTATGTTAGTTTGCTATAATGACTTAAAAGTAAGTTTGTCATACTTCCAGTTCAGGTTAAATGACGTTATAAGTTAATAATACTTTGGAAAACTACAATGAAAACACTGAAGACTATTGTTGATTTGGAAGTTAGCTTCCATTTTACTGAAATAAGACTGAAATGCACAAATTAAAGTCGGTTAGATACTTAGAACATTACGTTACCAATACAGACGTCGCCATTATCAAATTATTTTACTCATAATAAAAGAATTTGATAATGGAACATTATTTAAAAGATCAGCAACAAAATTATTTAAATCAAAATGTGGAATTTATGCTGATGCAAAATTAACACTTAATCATATGATGGATAGAAGGAATTGTATTCCTCCGCCAACTTTTGGTGGGAAATCAGTTCTCGTAAGGGGACGATCAGCGCCTAAGCTGTGGAGGTTATGGATACGCACTAATGGACAGAGGTCACATAATCTTTCTCTAAGGATACCTCAACCACTGCACCACTCCATGATCCAGTCGGCGACGGAGTGGTTGATCGACGTAGGTAGTTGTAATTGCGGAACCATACTGTGTGTCTCTGTCTGTCTGCGCAATGGGATTGGCAGTAGTAAATTCAAACTCAAATAATTTATTTAGTTTAGGTTGTTACAAGCACTTATGAACGTCATAGAAGCTACGCCATCGGAATTCAAATTCTATAGCGGGAGACCTTGTAATGAGACGAGCTGGCAAGAAATTTGCCAAGGGTAGTTTTTTCGCCCTGTTTTTTTTTTATTTTATTTTTTTATTTTTTTTTATTTATTTAAAGGACCACAAACAGATTCATAATATTTCAATTATAAAACTAAGTAGTATTCAGATACAGTCATTATGAATCCAACAGTGCTGGTCACATTTTACATAATTAGCTAACATTAAGGTGGAGCAAATCTTACATATTATGACTACAGCTAGGAGGTATTAAGATTAATAACTAGTGCTTAACATATTTAGCAATATTTTATTAACAAAGACATACATTAACCTAAATTTTGTATATATGTGTGTATGTGCGTGTATGTGTGCATAGGTAGGTGCGTATTTTTGTATTTGTGTTCCTATATGTATGCGATGGTGCGCGTTAGCATAGTGTTTGGAAGTTAAAAAAAAATCACTCAATGCCTAAAAAAAAAGTAGATAATTTTTAAAAAAAAAACACGATAAAGTTTATACAAGCCTGATTGCCCTGCGGGCCGGGAAGCTGTGCCCTTGGGTTCAGATACGAGTACGGTAGGTACACGTATCCACAACCAGGTATTTGTATGTGTATTATCAACCGATTCCCTGATCACCATCATCGAGTGCTGCAGTGAGCTTATCGATGACGGATCTCTTGAAAGTAGTTGGTTGCAATGCGATGATATCAATATCATTAAAATTATGATTATATGACTTAACAATTCGATTAATTGGAGAACGAATCCCCGCATTAGTTCGAGATGATGAAGTTGCAAATAGTCGATGCGGACGAGTAGACCTCATTGATGATCGAGGAGGTACGCTATAGCAAAGTTTGTTTGTTATGTCTATGCAGTCATATTTATTATGAGTTAGGTCATATAATAGCATTGCCTCTAATTGTGTACGTCTAGATTTAAGATCAATTAACTTGTATTTTCTAAGTAACAGCTTATAGGATAAGCGTTTGTGGTTGCATTTGAAATGTATGTATCGAAGAAATTTTTTTTGAACTCTTTCAAGCATGTAATTATATTTTTCGTATAATGGATTCCAAATTGATACAGCATACTCTAATTGACAACGTATCAGTGATTTAAATAAGTATGAGAGCGTTGAGGTTTGTTTAAACATTACAGCTGATCTGATGACAAACCCATACATTTTGAAAGCTTTATTGATAATGTTATCAATATGTATATCAAAGTGTAATTTACTATCGAGTGTGACCCCAAGATCTCTAATACCGGTGACCACATCTAAAGTTGTTCCGCAAAGTGAATAAGAATAATTACTGCCATTCCTCTTTTTTGTGAAAGTTATTGATTTGCATTTCTTAATGCTAAGTTCAAGTTTATTATCACTGCAGTATAAAGAAAAACTATCTAGGTCACTTTGAAGCTTAACGTGATCATCTGCAGTGTTAATAATTTTATAAATTTTTAAATCGTCTGCGTAGAGAAGGAACTTACAGTGGTTAAAGCATTTATTAACGTCATTAATGAACAGTACGAATAGAAGCGGCCCAAGAATCGAACCCTGCGGCACACCCGAGCTAACACTTATGCACGGAGACTCGAATCCCTTAACAACTACCTTTTGAGTTCTGTTAGATATGTAAGATTTAAACCATCTCCATAGGTTTCCTCTTATACCATTAAAAGCTATTTTTTCGAGTAGGATTTTATGGTCCACCCTGTCAAAAGCCTTGCGAAAGTCAGTGTATACGCTATCAATCTGCTTATTGGCATCTAGTCCTTCAAAAAGATCCGTTGTGTAAACAAGCAGATTGGTGACTGTGGAACGTCTTTCGACAAAACCATGCTGTTGCGGTAAGATAGTACTATGGAGATGTGGGTATATAGCTTTATGTACTAACCTTTCGCAAAGCTTAGACAGGGTAGGCAAAATAGAAATGGGTCGGTAATTTTCTACGTCTTTTTTGGATCCTCCCTTGTAGACAGGGACGACTCTGGCAGTTTTCCAGATCTTGGGAAAATTTCCTTCACGCAAGCATTTATTAAATAGGTAACATATGGGTTCGTCTATCGTATCAGCAGTTTGCTTCAAAAAGTAGGCATTAATGTTATCAACTCCAGCACCTTTATTGACATCTAGCGCTTTTATCGATGAATTTACTTCGTCCTTTGAAATTTCCACATTACATATTAAAGTATCAGGTGTCTGGCAATGGTCTATACTAATATCTTTAATATCAAAGTTTTCCGGTACAAGTGAAGGTTCAAACACAGATTGGAAATACGTGGAGAATAGATTACACACTTCATTAGGTGTAGAGGCAGTTACGTTTTTGTAGTACATTGTGTTAGGTACATCTGGATTCATTTTACGATTTTTAATGTATGTCCAGAAATATTTTGAATTTTTTTGTATACTGTGTTCTACATGTTTAAGGTAAGAATTATAACACCTATCTGACATATCTTTAAATTGCTTTCTGTATATGGCAAAAATACAATAGTTTGATTCCGTATTATATTTTTTCATTTGTACCCAAGCCCGCTCTTTTTTCCTATATAAGTGAATAAGTGCCGGAGTAAACCAGCAGGGAAAAACTGAAGACTTAATGACTTTTGTAGGTACATATTTCTTTATAATGTCATATATCCTTTCATAAAAGCTAGAAACTGCATCTTCTAATTCTTTTTCCATAAAAAGAAGATCCCATCTAGTACTCGCTATTTCTTCATTAATTTTTGCATAGTCAGCGTTCTTATAACAATATTTGAGGTAGCTTTTACTTTTCAAACAACAGAATTCCTCGTCAAAAGATATAGAAACCTCAAAAGGAGGGTGATATCCATCTGGCGGCACCAAAGGAAACTGCACGGAAGAAACTTTACAATTAACATTATTACTGATAAATAGATCTAAAATTTTGTTATTTTTGTTTTTTAACAAATTCCTTTGATAACAGTCAAGGGACGACATAAAGTTAATAAGATATCTGTGCGTGGAAATAAGATATCTGTGCGTGTGCGTTTTATTTCACACAACATACGTATGTGAAAGGATCACAGGATCATTGGTGGATCACTCACAATCACCTTCACCTTCTCTGCACTGCCAACCTTATACAAAGATGGAGAGCCATCGAATATGTGGAAACATTTTCAGTGCCCTGAGTACGAGTTTGTCAAATCATATTTGTTCGGAAACTATCGCTCCGTTTCTTTCATATACAATAGGTATACATCGACTGCTTTACCGACATGAACAGTGTGTCTGGCAATCGACGATAACTCGTACTAAGGGTACAGACCTTATCTATATTCGTTTTCGGTTAGCACCATAGTCGAATGCAGGTGATAGACATAGCTCGATAAAGCAAAATTAAAGGAGGAAGCGATTGACTCGAGCATTGAATTTTGCTTCGGATACCTTCACGGGAACAAAAGAAAGGGCCAGGAAGATGGAAAAGTGTCTGTCGGCTATAATACAACGCCTCAATGGCAAGAGTAAGATATCCACCTACCAAGAAACGGGTATATAGGTGGAATGAGGAGGTGGCCACATCGCGAATATCCTGTGTAAGAGCCAAAAGATCCTATATGCGTCACCGCTATAGTAGAAGAAGGGATCTTGACATAGAGGAAGAGCTGTATCAGGTTCATAACACAGCCAAAAACTTGACGGCCCTACAGAATTGGAACAAAGCAAACCACGCCAATCAGCATCACCGACCGACACTTTCAAACCCGAACTACTGGAGGAGATAATTTCTACCTTTTCCATCAGAGCTGCCAAAAGTTCCTCTCCTCACTGCCGCCGCAGCGATGAATGATGTATAAATTGGAGGAATACTCACGAGTTACGCTCGAGGAGTTAGAGCTGGCCATGCACCGACTAAGGGGGAAAAGAAGGACCCGGGTCCTGACGGCGTGCCAGAACGTATTCTCTCAATAGCATTTAATCACCTCGGGGAATACTATGTTGAGCTCCTGAACACGTTCCTGGAAGCCAGCCTATTTTTGCGGGTCTGGAAATAGTGTAAATTTCGTGTTTTGACAAAAGATGGTCGATGGCCGGCCGATCCCTCAACCTACCACCCTATAGGCCCTTCAATAAGCTGGAAAAGGTTTTTTTTAAGTTTAAATTAAATTAGACAGGTTAATACAGCATCTAGAGACTAATGGGTCAAACCTCTCCAATAACCAATACGGATTCAAGAGGGGAGCGTTATTGCTAGGTTTCGTCTTATTGGGTTGGAAGTCATGATTCACAAGAGCGAAGTCATTCTGTTTTATGGGCACATATCAGGGTAGTAAGTATTAGGGTAAATATTAAGTCCCATTTAAAATTGAGTGGCCGGTGTT
Organism: Chrysoteuchia culmella; assembly: GCA_910589605.1. Taxonomy (NCBI): domain Eukaryota; kingdom Metazoa; phylum Arthropoda; class Insecta; order Lepidoptera; family Crambidae; genus Chrysoteuchia; species Chrysoteuchia culmella. The sequence continues at coordinate 19,591,030 of OU342658.1, read as the reverse complement.
GGATAGTCATTTAGAGAAAATTTACTCCCAATTCCTAAACAAAGTTGCTGATAGCTCACAATCTTGCTCGATAAAAGTAAGGCAAAATTACTGAAACGCCCATTCCCTCGATAAAAATGATTTGCCATATCTTCTTAAAGCCTACAAAGTTCCTCAGTAGCATTCAGAATGTAGTAAAGCAAAATTACTTAAACGCCATACCCTTTCTGATTGACGTAATCAAAATTACTTATCTTAGATTATCTCTAATCACAAGAAGAGCAAAAATACTAAGACTGCATCGATAAAAAAAAATGCAGAAAGTAACTTTTACTTAGAATGACAATTGTGAATTTATAGGAATTAAATATGACTTAAACGCCAATCGTTAAAAAAAGACCGAAAAATGTGTCGCTTCAGTAATTAGCAAACAAAGAAAACCGCCTTTTTATCGGTTACTGAAGCGCCACAAAAGTGCTCTGATTAGAATGATACCTAGATAGATCGACGCAGAAAAATTCACTGATTCCGAATATATATATATAACTCATTTTGGCCAAATTGGCGTTTAAGTAATTTTGCCTTTCCACTGACGTTATGGTAAAACGGGAATTTCCAAAGGTCGCGGGTTCGATTCCCGTCTGAGAATTCACTTGTGGCCGAGTCAACTTTTTCCAATATTTTTCTATTTAAAATTTACCATATGTAAAAATATTATTAAGTAACTATTATTAATTTTTATTCTATAAAATTGTAAGCAAATATTTTTACTTGCTTTGTTAACGTACCTCGAACAGATGAATTAGTTACAAAAACTACCATCTCTTACTTACATTTAATTATTGTGTCCTGATTGTATCTAATTTGACGTGAATAAATGAATATGAATTTTTTAGGACTTGAAAATTAGTTCCAATGTGTACTTTTTGGAGTGGGTATATCATTGAAAATGAGCGACTTGTATTAGCTGTCCTTGAACTTGTGTACTTTAAAACGTGTACGTACACCACGACCCCTATTGTTAAAAAAAATAAAAAAACAACTAACTATAGTAACATGTCATGTTAAATGAGAAAAGAAAATTGGTAACATATTGGAACGCCTATTTTTTTTGCCCTAACTGTCTCTGGCACACAGATTCTAGGCCTAATATTGTTTCACACATTGGTATTGGTATTGGTGATGGGCTCTTTTCTCCGCATTTAGACTCCCATTTGATCCGTTATGCGTGAACATAGCATCGGTATGGCTAGTCAAGCCATCCCAGCTCCTTCCAGAAGCGCAGAAGCCTCCTGTGGCGTTCACAGGCTTCTAGGAGCGACCTCACGTCTTTGAGGATTTCTGCCCGTTGTGCGGCCAAACCCACGCACTCCAGGATCACGTTATCCATATAAAACTATAGTTTAACCTATTTTCGCTTCGCCAAATTTTTTTTAACGTATTTTCAGGAAGCGAAAATGTATGATTAGGCATAACTATTCATAATCCCTCCTGAGTACAAGTACTATAATTACGTAACGGCTAATTATTCCCAATTAGGCAAATAACAAAATTTTCAAAATTTTCCCTTAACTAACTGTTTTGTTAGATCAATATATAATTGCTGTAGGAACATTATTAAGAATGGTAAGGTAATTAAGTGCATAATGTTATAAAATATGAAAAAAAACAGACATGCAAACGACCAAGCAAATAAATGCAAGCAAACATGCAGCAGGCAAGGCTTTGCTAGCTCACCGCAACCAAGGAGGCGAGCTTTAAAACCCCTGCTGAGGATGTACGCAGGCCCCTTCGCCCCTCTGCGCCTACGCGGACTTAAATTACACACTAGGAGTAGGGCAGTCGGTTTTTAGGCGATTCGTTTCTGTTTATCAATATGTCTGCGTACTGCGTAGTAACTGCTATGTCAAAAGCTATTTATGGTAACAAATTTTAGTAGATTGAGTATTATTGGTTCTGTTAGTTATGGATTTTAAAGTTTAGGCCAAATAACAACAATGCAGAAAACATTTTTAGGCTATAATTAATTGTGCTAAAGGATTTTAGGCCAAATAAAATAGGGCAAATGACTTTAAGCGAGTCGAAAAGCACCCTAGGAAATGATTTGTGTATAGAAAACTGTGTGCAAAGCAGCTGCCAGAAGGCCTAGAGAGCGATGGTTATAAAGTGGGTGGCATTGGCGACGTTGATAGCAGCCGGGCTTGTGCAGGTGCCCTCACCAGTGGTGAGGGTCTCCAGCGGGCTACTGCGGGGCAACCTGGACCCCACGGGTACATTTTACCAGTACCTGGGCGTACCGTACGGGACCGTTAACAAAACCAATCGGTTTAAGGTAAAATAATAATAATTATTACACCATTTTGAAAAAGATAGATTATGTTGTGCCTTCACTAGCTATAATGGCCAAGCTAACGATGCAAAATAAACACAAAAACTGGTTTGATAATGACCAATATTTGGACAAGCAGTTAACATTTTCAACTTGCAGTTCGGTTTATGTAAAAGTCCTCATTTCATTGGATGTTTTTCGATTCAATATCTGACAGTTATTTTAGGATGCATAATGTTGTTATTATTACTATCTTTCAAATTACAGGCACCACTGCCGCCTCCAACATGGGGAGGGGTGTACGAAGCCGTTGAAGAAAATACATGGTGTCCTCAGAGGTTCCTGGGCATCGTCATCGGTGATCTTGATTGTCTAAAACTCAACATCTACGCTCCTGTCATTGCTAAATCAAGCAATTTACTGCCTGTCATGGTGTTTATACATGGAGGATTTTTCGTCGAAGGTGTTGGGTCACGTTTTATTTACGGCGGTGACTATTTCACTGAACACGATGTCATCTACGTTGGCATCAGCTTCAGACTCAGTGTAGAAGGATTCCTATGTCTGGGTATTAAAGAAGCACCAGGAAACGTTGGTCTCAGAGACCAAATAGCCGCTCTTAAATGGGTAAAAAAAAATATCAAAGCATTCGGAGGTGATCCGGACAACGTAACTCTATTCGGTAATAGCGCCGGTGCAAGCTCTATTTCATACTTAATTCTATCTCCAGCAGCTAAAGGACTATTCCATAGAACTATAATGCAAAGTGGATCAATCGTTATGCCGCGGCTAATCCAATATGACCCTATAAATATAGCAAGTCTTTTAGTCAATCAATTTGGTTACGACACTAAAGATCCTTATGAAATTTATGACATACTTTCAAACAAATCGCATTATGAGTTGATAAAAGCTATTAAATATCCAGACGTGATAATTGCAGGTACTGTATTTGTACCATGTGTAGAAAATGAGATCGAAAATGTGGAGGCAATATTTACACAGTTCCCTTTAGATATAATCAGGTCTGGCAACTACACCAGATACCCAATGATATTTGGATACAATGATTTGGAAGGTATATACTTTGCAGTAGATGAATTTGGAACAAGTTTGAAAGCTGTAAATACTGCAGATCTTTTAAAAAATGATTTGGTTTTTCCGACTGAGCTAGAGAAGAATGTTACTGCAGAAAAGATACGTGATTATTACTTCTCATCTGAGTCAGATGAACTAATAATGAGTGTTGTAGATTTGTACTCAGATTTGCATTTAAAATATCCCATGGTAGTGGAGATGGAGTTATACGCACGGACGACAGAGGAGCCCCTGTATTACTATCTTTTTCAGTACGACGGGTACAGAAACGTTGCCAAGTACAAATCCAAGTTCTTCGGCGTGCGAGGTGCGTCTCACGGCGATGAACTATTTTACATGCTACGGCCTCATGTACTTCCCTTCATTCGACGGTGGTTTGACCGAACAGCTATGGAGAGGATGCTCACCATGTGGACTAACTTCGCCAAATATAGGTACGGTTCACTTAAGCACTTTGAAAACTCGCCTATGACATTAAATATCTTTTTAACCCCACTTGATCGGAAAAGGAGGATTTGTCAGTCAGTTTCTGTGTAGAAAATCGCTTTTTGCGGCCTAGCGCGGTAAATTACTTTTTTATTTAATACCTAAAATTATGTCATAATGCGTTCCGAATCGCACTATTGACTTTTTGTTACATTTTATTCTTATTTTAAAAAGCTTTGAATTAATTATAATACTCAGTTTTGGTTATATTATATTATTTTAGTTCATTGAATCATAAAAACAATAACAATAAGATTAATAGGCTGGGTCAGATTTCACAACCTATGATTGGATTTCTGAACGTAACATAAACCTTTATTTTTTAATTGTCTTTGTCTTGCCTCATGTCAATGTCAACATTTACCGAATCGTTTTTATTGTTATTTATAAGTAACAATATATTCCTACTTTAAATAACTTTGAATTTACTATAATACTCCCTTTTTTATTATTTTAGTTTTTTATATCATTAAATCAACGAGAATAAGGTATATTTAGATGAAACTTTTGTTTAAAGAATTTTTTGCCGAAAGTTGACCGCGGAAAAATCCGTAAAATGTTTCTCCCTGTTGTGAGATGAAAAATTGTGTGTTGCGCAAAAGTTTTTAGCGTCTTGTACCTTTGAAATCATCGCTCAGGATTCAATCTTTGAATCCTAGAATCCTTCACTTGTTCAGCTTTCAACAGAGGTAACTCGCCGCTAAATAACCAACTTTCCAGTTTTGCATAACAAATAACTATTTCACCTCACACGCTCGAAAAAGGAAGTTTTTTCATTCAATTTCGCATTTTACCGGCCTAGTGTGGTAAACAAAACTATTTGTTTAATTTAGAAAGAAAACGTCATAATGCGTTCCGAATCGCACTATTGACTTTTAATGTAACATTTTATTCTTATTTTAAATAACATTGAATTAACTATAAACTTCGGTGCCTTGAAAGGGGTGTCTAGACGTCATCGGGAAATTCGTAAAGCCAAATATATTAACTATTGCTTCGTTGTCTAAACCCTGCACAAATCACTGCAGTCCATTATTGTCACGGCTCGTCAGCCATTTTTAATGTCCCCACTGCTGGGGCGCTGGCCTTTCTTTTGGATGGAAAAGGAGAACGGGCCATGCATGGCATGACCCACCACGCGGGCCCAATGCGGATTGGTTGGTTTTAACGACTGCAAAGGCAGCCAGGACCAACTGCTTAACGTGCCTTCCGAAGCACAGAGAAGCTCGAGATAGTAAACTTTTAGTCACCCATTCCGTGACCATTGTGAAAGTTGCTTAACCTCAACAATGGTTGAGTCCACAGGTCGAGCGCGCAAACCATTTCGGCACCGAGCAAATTATTGATTATGTAAAAATTTCAGATTCTATACAGATTAAATTTCGGTATTATTTTATGCTATAATATAACTAATAAAAATTGTTTTCTGTTCAAGTGACCCAACACCCGTAACGTCAGAGCTACTTCCGGTGAAGTGGTTGCCCAGCCGGGAATGGAACCCGCGAGCGCTCGTCATCGACCACACTTTATCCATTGCGCCGATGTGGGACGAGCGGTCTCTCCGCTTGTGGAACGATACATACAACAAGTACAGAAGGAAAGACTATGGTTTTAGGAAGAAACATAACTAGTGCTTGTACTTAGGTACAGTACAGCAAAAAAAAAGAGATATTTATATATATATATATATATATATATATATATACAGGGTGTTTTTATTCTATGTGCCCAAACTAAAGGGGGAGGTTGTGTTATGTGTTTAGAACAAAATGAAGTTAATTTTTTTTTACTCAAATAGTTCTGTAGCGCTGCGATAAGGTCATAGCCCTGAGCCGAGCTTAGTGCACGCTCAATAGTTATTTTTACTATTATAGATATTATTTTAAGTTTGTTTTCTTTGTTTTTCATTGCTTAGGTAGGTTTAATATCCAAATAAACGACGATAACATAAAAAAGAATAATAAAAAAAAATACATAATTTTGTTCTAAACAACCACTAAACACTAACTCCACCTCAACTTTGGGCACAAAGAAAAAAACACGGTATATATAATATATATATTGAGATAAAGTGGATTGTTTATGTTGCAATAAAAAATAATATCTAAATTGTTCCTCGGCCTTATAAGTAATTGTAGACGTCCGAATAAATTAACACTTCCAGCAATGCGAACAGCCCAGGACCTCTATTTTGAATCACTCAGAGTGAGTGGCAAGGCGATTAAGAAGGTTATCAGGCGATTAGCGACCTTGCACTCGTGGACATAGTACGTATTTCGCTTTGCCCCTCGCGCGCTCGCGTTGGGAGGCGGTACTACAGGCGAAAATCGAAGCTATGTATATACGGCCAAGGTCGCTTTTACGGAATACGGAAACTCAAACGTCGCACGAAAATCAGTAGAATCCTCGAGACGAGTGAATCAAAAATAGAGCTCCAGGGTTCTATTCGTTCGATGGCTGTAAGAGTGTATAATAAATTGCCAAATGATATTAAAATGCTTAATATAAACCTATTTAAAAATACACTTACCAGTAGTACCGTTTTAATTTTATGAACCAATTTAAAAATACACTTAAAAAGTGGCAAATTAAAAACTTTTAATAATCTTGTAGTTTTTTACTACAAAATTAAATCTGTATATTAATACTATTTTTAGGTCGACATTGTTAAATGATTTGTTATTAAATACCTATATCCATATTCAATTTTATTGAATTTATTGTGACATTACGTATTAATTATTATTTTATGACATCATTAAGTATTAAAATTTTAAAAGCTTTAAATTCAAATTATTTAAATTTTGCATGACCAAGCTGGGTAAATGTGCCCATCACTTTTAACGAAATTTTGATATGTTATGTACCACATTCCTGCGAATAAAAATATTCTATTTTGTTCTATTCATTCATTTGTTTTACATTTAATGGATATTTTTTTTCTAAATTAAATACAAACTTACCAGAAAAATTTATTTGTTCTGTCTATAGACAGACTATTTTATTATAAATTTATTTTCAGCCCCCGACGCAGCGCAAAGAATATAAGTTTGAAGCCTATGTCTGTCTGTCTATACGTTTCAACGTAGTGCCTGAAAGGATCAAGCGATTTGAATGCGGTTTTTTGTAATTGAAAGCTAAATTAATCGTAATGGTTCATATCCACGTTTGATGGAAATCCATCCAGCCATTTATGAAGAGGGTCAACTGCCTGCCGAAACGGTAAAATGTACCTTGGGCAAATTTAGGTGCAAAAATAAACAAAATGGCAGCAAAAAAATGGCTGCCACACTATAAGTCGCTTCGATTTGGCTGAAATTAGCGATTTGATGTGAACTACAAAGATTAAGAAGTGAATCTTTAATAGTATAAGTACCTACCTAACATTTAAAAAGCTTTAAACAAATTTAAATTAAAAAAACTGACTCTTAAAAAGTTAAAAATAATAATCATCAAGTCATACAGGACCACTATTTTTGAATCATTCATCGCACGAGTGGTGAAGCAAACGAGGAGGCGATCAGGCGATTAGCGACCTTGCATGCGTAGACATAGCACGATTTTCACTATGTCCCTCGGGCAGTCTCGTTGGGAGGCGGTACTACTGGCTAAAAGCGAAGCTATGTATATGTCGTAGGACGATTTGATAAATCGAATTTTCGCAAAAATCCTAGAGATATTGTAAAAACACGGATAATTAGACAATGGTGCTGAAATTTCTTAATCTTACTGAAAAATACAGGGTTTTTTGCAAAAATACGGGTTGCTTTGGTAACATTGGATATTCTTTACTCTGATTGGCTTAATTTTTGCTTGCTTGCTAACTCTTGATCTGATTGGTAAGAGAATGGATTGATATTTGAAACGTCAAGTCGTCAACCAATCAGAGAAGATGTTGTTTTGGGCGGTTCGACCGGCCAATCAGTGTTCTTATTTCGTAATAGCCAGCGATTCTTTTTGTAATCTTACTAAGGCAACCAGTTTTTTCGCAAAAATCCTATCTTTTTTTCAGTATGATTGAGAAATGACAACACCATTGTCTAATTATCCGTGTTTTCGCAATATTGCTAGGATTTAAAATCGATTTCCTGCGACCTATGCTTTTACGGAATACACGACGCACGAAAATCAGTAGAAACCTCGAGACGAGTGAATCAAAAATAGAGTTCTAGATCTACGGGACCGTTTGGTATCGCTAGATATGTGACGAGCTTCTAAGTAAATCCATTAAGGTGGTACGACTTCTATACAAACAAACATTACACAATTATTGGTTCATCATACCTTAATAATTCATAAATACATGCGCAACTAACTCGTTTCAGTTATTTGTTTGCGCGAAATAATGAAAAAATTGGACATTCATACATAAAACACGAATATACTAATATCTTATAATTTCAATAGTTCTACGTATGTGTGTGTGACCCATCGCATTTATATACCTCATGTATGAAAGTACATTTTTTAATAATTTCCCGCAAACAAATAACTGAAACGAGTTAGTTGCACATGTATTTATGAATTATTAATGTATGATGAACCAATTAATGTGCAATGTTTGTTTGTATGAAAGTCGTACCACCTTAACTTAGCGATCCGCAGAAGTCTAATAAGATGTGTATTTTTTTTCAAAGATGTTTTATAGAGTTGATGATAGTATTTTTTACTTTTCGAGAGTTAGTTTTTTGTGTCGGGGGTTTTTTCTTGTATGTATTGACCTTTATTTTTCTTGTATAACTTAAAGATATGAATGGGCGCTAACACGGCACAATTTGATGTTTTCCGTATTCTACCCTTTTGCTGGATAATCCGGGGATTTTCAATGTTAATAAAATAATTATGATTGCAAGCGAGATGGTGTTATAACGCCATCTGTATAGTTACATCCTTTAATCAATATTACCTACATTAATAAAGCGATGGCATTGGTCTATTTAGGTACAAAACCAAGGGGGGGGGGGGGGGTTACGCTGAACGTTTGTCGTTTTTAGCAATGGTCAGGATATACATAAGAACGGAACATTGTACCAAATAAATAGTAGACTTTTAGATCAGATCCACAAAATTGGAAAGCGGTAGGGATTACAAGTTCGAAAAAATGGGAGCAACATGTGAACAAATCTGATGTTAAACGTTTGAATCATTTCAATCGGTTCAACCTTCTTTGAGTAATCGGTGAACTTACATAGAAAAATAACCCTTCCTTAGCACTCGGGTAATAAATACGCGACGAATAGATAACCACCTTATTTTTAAGTTGGTTGAAAAAAAATCATGGGTGAGTTAACCATGAAAGGCAAAGACAATAATGAGGTTTATTGGGCAAGCACGAAAAAACTTGGAAATCAGTATTCATTCGTTATTTATTTGTTTATGGTATACACAACAGATGACAATCAATAACAGCATGAAATGAGAGCAACGCAAGATTCGAACAAAACTGACATCCAAATACGTGTTCACACAGAAATTCATGCGATGCGAATAACATAAAAAAACAAAAATACAATAAACATTGACATAAATAATCATTGACAATAAATTACCTTTAAGTAGAATTTGCATTAATCAAATAACATAAAATTATACAATTACGGTAAAAGTAATTAACAGTGATTACATATGATTATTAGATTACATTATACAATTATAGAATAAATATATATACAGCGATCAGAGATATAAATTTGATTGAAGTAAGTTATGTCGACAAATGTATAGGGAAAAGTTTCATTAACGCTCTTTAATCACCATTGAAGTTTAATTTCCATCCATCATCAGCCTGTGGACGTCCCCTGCTGGATTGTGGCGATCATAGGAGGCTATTAGCCTACTGCTACCACGCTGGCTAGACGGGTCGGTAGAGGGTTTGTCTCAGGTTTTCCTTGTCTCGCACAGGTGTTGAATGCGTCGAGCCTCTTAGTCGACTCTTACGACGTCCCAGGCATATAAGGGAGTGGTGACACTTGTATTCTTAGGCCGTCACCACACGGCCACTGACGTTTAATTTAGTTAGCCAATAGTCTAGTCCAAGGTAAGTTTGCTGTGGATACTAGAAAATTTTTTTTTACCACAAGTTTTTTTATGCTAACTTAGCTGGTATTTTCCAGAAGTAAATGGGAAATACCAACTTGAACGAGGTCGTGTCACGAGATGTTACTTTTTTGAAAATACTTCTATCTAAAATGCAATATACTAAATACAAAATACCTATTTCCATTTTGTATTTAGATTCTTTTTTTTAGAAAAGCTTTTTTTTAATAAATTTTCGGCCATACTTTGTATTTGCGAAATGGAAAATACTTTTCGATATCAAAACATTCACGTGAAACTAAATTGTTATGGTGTCGTCGCTGTGTGTTTTCGTAGGTACAGAACTGAACTGTTTGTTTGCAAATTGGTTATTGCTTGATTACCGGAGTTAAGTTTTCATCAGTTTTCACCCCCACTGAGAATAGAACCCCAGGACCTCTGGCTATAATTGATACCGGTGGTATGGGTATCTTTTTCAATATTTCGCTATTGAGTTGATAAGGAGCCTGTGGCGCAGTGGTTTGCACGCTCGGCCTGCGATTGTTGAGGTTAACTTTCGCAATGGTCGGTCACGGGATGGGTGACCAGAAATTTACTATCTCGAGCTCCTCCGTGCTTCGGTAGGCACGTTAAGTGTTGGTTCCGGCTGAATTTGTAGTTGTTAGAAACCCACCAATCCGCATTGGGCCCGCGCCGCGTGGTGAGTCATCATATGACCCATTCTCCTTATCCATCTATAAGGAATGCCAGTGCCGCAGCAGTAGGAACATTAAAAATGGCAAATGACGAGTTCATAAAGCGTTCAAACTCGTTTAAATAATTCGGAATTTACGATATTAGAATTAAGAGTCGATAAAAGTATTTTATTTTAAAAAAGTATTTGCATTTAGTATTTAAAATACAAAATGAAAAACTATTTTTTATTTTGTATTTGAAATAGAGAAATCAAAAAGTATTTGCATTCTCTATTGAAATACCTTTTCAAAACTATTTTGCACATCTCTGGTCGTGGCATAGCTGACATTGAACTCGCGATATATCCACGTGCCAACGTATTTGTGTGTAAGTACATAGGTACTTGCACACAAATACGTTGAGAAACACAATAGTGTCTTCTGTTTGATGGTCTTGCGTAACGGTTAGACAACAGTTGAAAGAATGTTTAGACAACTAGACAGCGTCGGGTTTGTCTGACTTTGAACTGGGGTCTACCTTTTTTGGCAGAACTTTTAAAGTCATAATTTTATTCTGCATATCAACGGTTGGCATAAATCATTTCGCAGAAAGTTGTTTGGTATAGGTACACTCATGATCACTCATATATTCAAAACGCATAATTTTGTAAGGCAGAATTTCCTTATCTATAATAATTAAAAAGCAGAAATATCATTTGGCAGAACGTTCACAGGCAGAATCGTCTTTTGGCAGAAATTTCATATCCATAATAATCAGAATCACCATTTGGCAGAAAGTTTACAGGAAGAATCGTCTTTTGACAGAAATTTTATGGCTATAGTAATTATAATGCGCAAACATTCTACCGAATGATGATTCTGCTTATATATTATTATACATTATGCTGCCAAGCATGCTTGCTCGCTACTTGCATCGAGTTCAAACTACTGTCTCTGGTTCAAAAATTGGCAAGCATTTTACTGCTAACTTTTCATTAAGCGGTTTTAACACATCACTATTTCTAGAATCTCCACCTGACTTTCTTTTCTTTTTCTTTCTTTCAAATCTCTTTCCAAAAATCAGTAACTGAGTTATCGTTTGTTGTAATTTATGCAACTTGTTCTAAATGGCAACAAAAGACTTTTTCCGCAATTTTTTTTATTTCATATCTCCAGTCGTACTACTCACGGTAGAATAGTCGGCAGACAACTGCAACTTAGCGCTTTCTGATAATCGGACTAACCAAAACAAAGGATATCAATTTGGGCTTTGAATCATCACCCAAAACTGAATCATAATAGTTTATACCATTCAGTAACTGACTCACGGTAGAATAGTCGGCAGACAACTGCAACTTAGCGCTTTCTGATAATCGGACTAACCAAAACAAAGGATATTAATTTGGGCTTTGAATCATCACCCAAAACTGAATCATAATAGTTTATACCATCCAGTAACTGCTTTATATTTGTACCGCCTTCATTTAAAATAGAAATAAGTTAAACGCCACTTTAAGGTCAAATTTATTAACAAATCTTGTTCCTTATCTAACCTTTCTACTCTAGAAATATTTTTAAGTAACTATTATATTGCTGCAAAATGATTTCAGCCTTCTTTGATTTTTTCTCTAAAATCTTACCTTGTCTTCTACTTGGGCCAATTTTTATTAAATATACCCTAATTTCTGAGAAACTTTCACACAACTCTATAATATAATTAGCTATATATGTTTTACATAAAGTATATTTTACGTTATTATTTATATAAAAACAAAATTTGATTCGACATTATCTTATCCTAAATTACATGCATTATATGAAAATGAAAAAAAATATAAAATCTTTATTGCAACATTCACCAAAATTACAATTTAATGTAGCCCTGCCCTTTGAAAAAAGTAAATTTGTGTTACAAAAGGCAGTTCCTTCCTATTAATGAATAAAGCTCATATGGGAATTATTGTAACAGCATACAGACTAGTAAAATGAATTACAAACTAAAACCATGTTTTTTTTTACAACGAAAATATTACAAAGGAAAATAAAAAGAAAAACGCTACTAATAAAATACACTACGTGTGTGTGTATGTCTGTGTGAGTGAGAGAGAAAGGGGGAAGGGTGTGTGTGTGTGTGTTTGCTAATGTGCATAAAGTGAATGTATTCAATTAGTAGTAGAAGATAGGAGATTATATTGATCAGAACTGGCGAAACACAATAGATAAAATACCTATTTTTATTTAAATCTTACTGCATAGTCCATAATGCATCGTGAAGGCTATTTATAGACAGAAAGAAAGAAGAAAAATAATATTTTATTGAGACAACAAATACAAGGACAATTGAACATATTATAAACAATTAACACAAAAACATTGTCTCGAAACGGTCCCGGCTCAGGTCATGCATAATCTACCAGCGCTGATCTTCCGCCGGAACCGGTTTGTTGACTCCGCTACACGTAGACACACAGATAAACAAACAAAGTAACACAAAAAAGAACAATAAAAACAACGATAAAAAAAAAACAAATCGACAAAATATAGAAAGAACACACGCCCGTGAGATTAAGACATTTCACTCGCGCACTGTTATTATGATTATATTTTCCGGCGTAAATGCCAACACTTAACATCATATTCGATTTCAATCTCACCCCTCTGCGCATACGCAGGCTTAAATTAAACTCTAGTGGTTAGGCAGTCAGTTTATAGGCGATTCGTTTCTGTGTGAACAATAACAATGCGGAAAAATCTTTTAGGCTAAATAAAATTTGGCCAAACGAAAATAGGACTAATAACTTTGAGCGAATCGAAAGGCACCCTAGGAAATGATTTAAGAATATAATAATTTAAGAAAACTATGTGCAAAGCAGCTGCCAGAAGCCCTAGAGAGCGATGGTAATAAAGTGGGTGGCACTGACGACGTTGATAGCAGCCGGGCTCGTGCAGGTGCCCTCGCCGGTGGTGAGGGTTTCCAGCGGGCTGCTGCGGGGCCGCTTAGACCCCACGGGCACCTTTTACCAGTACCTGGGCGTGCCGTACGGGACCGTCGATGACACAAACAGATTCAAGGTCAGATTCAGGTCCTTTTCTCAGCAGGTATCTGCAGAATATCAGTGCCACGGTGACACACGTTCGCGTTGTCGCGGCTTATACTGAGCAGAGGCCTATTCGGTACCTAGCACTATCCAGAATCCAGAACCAAGTCATACATTGGTCTCTCAAAATAAGATTGAGTCAAGGTATAATACTGTTAGTTTTAAGCCAGTATTAAGTAATAAATGTCAAACAATTATGTACTCAGACTGGATAGGTCAAGGTTTTGCCTCAATTATTAGTGAGAAACTTGACAAAAAATTTATTAATTTTTGTACTCCTGGCCAGACTTTTAGCCAAATTAATACAAAAATCTCAGATAAATAAAACCACAACTTTAGTAAATTATGTGGTAACAGTTCCAAATTAACAAAAAAGGATATACTTAAAAATTTAAATAAATTACTGACATTGCAATCAAACACAAGATGCAGAATAATAATAAGTGCTTTGCCTTATGCTAGTAATTTAAACAGGGATGAGAATAAACGAATCTTTGACCTAAATATGTATATATATAATTTGATTTGTCGTCATAGTGACGTTATTTTATATTTTGACGTTAATAAATTTATTAACAATTTTACCTTGACTCCAGATACTATGTATCTGTCTAAAAAATATAGGTTAAAGTTAGCTAATTTATTAGCTTATAATTTACAAGACTCCGTTACAAAGTGTGTAACTGAGTCGAATCTAACTGATATTCCTTTGACTTCTACTAATAATAGTAGAAAAGTTTCAAGCATAACTTTAAACTAAGACATAAGACAACAGCCAAGCCTCCTTGTCTCAATATGTTATGTCAAAACATTCAGGGCTTGTCTGGCAAAGTTTTAGAATTAGAATTATTTGCAGAATATAATAATATTCATATCATTTGTATAACCGAACACTGGCTGAAGCACTGTGATGTGTCTTGCAATGTAAACAATTTTCAATTATCAAGTTTATTAGCTAGGAAGACAGCGATTCATGGCGGTTCTTTAATTTTCGTGAGAAATGATATACATTATAAAGTAAGAAAGGATATTGAGAACCTCTCTATAGAATGCCATGTTGAGCTCTCGTGTATAGAATTAAAAAACTTATTTATAGTATGCGTATACCGACCCCCGAAAGGTAATTTTGAAACATTTGAATCGGTAATGGAGGATGTGGTAAAAAAGTTAAATGTTAAAAAGAAACCTGTAGCAGTGTGTGGCGATTTCAATATTGATATTCTTGTTAACTGTACATTAAGTATTCGGCTGCTAACCTTGTTCAAATCGTTTAACTTAATCAATCAGTTTTTTGAACCTACAAGGGTAACATCCCACTCAGCCACTTGTATAGATAATATGTTTACCGACTGTGATCCAGTTGACAAATTAGTTGTCAAAAACATTACATCCGACCATTACGGATTAAAAGTGACATACCAATTAGATATCATTGATGCACCTATGACTGTACAATGCAGGCCTATAACAAAAAAGCGCTTAGAAATTTTTAAAAATAATGTAGCTGATAAAGTAGCTTTAGTACCATATGTGCATAATAATCCTAATGCACTTTTTGGAAACCTTTTTGGGTTAGTAACTAACGAGTTTAATAATAACTTTAAATCCAAAACTATTAAATGCACCCAGAAATTAGAGTTTTGCGAATGGGCTACGACAGGAATTTATAAAAGTAGAAACAGGCTTTATGAACTTTACAACTTACGAGAAACCAATCACAGCCCTAGTTTCATAGAACATGTCAAACAATATTCCAAGATTTTCAAAAAGACATGTTCTATAGCAAAGTCAAATTATAATAAAGCAAAAATTAAAAATTCTAATAATAAAATAAAAACAACATGGGACATCATTAAGCGTGAAACTGGCAAATCTTAACCACGTGACAATAGTTTCACACTTAACATCAATAACGTCCAAATAAATTCGAAAACAGAAATTGCTAATATTTTTGACAGTTTTTTTATAAACATACCGTTGGAAACCACCGCTGATTTGGACTCTTTACCAGCGTCTGCGGTCTCGTTGCTCGAAAGGCATGTATCTGAATGTAGTTCATCGTTTAATTTTAGATCTATTAATGCTGGAGACATATTAAAGGCTTTCAAATCCCTTAAAATGAAAACAACCACTGACTTATGGGGCATATCTGTTACTGTTCTTAAAAGTATTATTTACACTATTGCCCCCTTTCTTGCTATAATTTTTTATCAATGTATTGCACAGGGAATTTTTCCTGATCTAATGAAATTAAGTAAGGTAATACCTTTATTCAAATCGGGAAATAGAGAAGACCCAAGTAATTATAGACCAATATCTATATTACCCGTCTTAAGCAAAATTTTTGAGAAAATCATGTTGGAACAGTTATTGGCACATTTTACCTTAAATAATCTCTTACATAATAAACAGTTCGGTTTTACGAAGGGACGGTCTACCACTGATGCTGGGGTTGCACTTTTAAAACATGTTTTTGAAGCATGGGAGAAGTCGCAGAATGCTCTTGGCGTATTCTGCGATTTGTCCAAGGCTTTTGATTGCGTGGATCACCGGACGCTGCTGTTGAAACTAAATCATTACGGTGTAAAAGGTGATGCTCAAAAGTTAATACTGTCGTATCTCAGTTCCAGAACTCAGACCGTTGATATTAATGGAGTGAAATCTGCCGGCTCAAATATAAAACTAGGCGTGCCCCAAGGCTCTATCTTGGGCCCTTTCCTGTTTCTAGTATATATTAATGACTTGCCTTTCTTTGCCAAAACTTATGTGAGATTGTCTTGTTTGCGGATGATACCTCTTTAATATTTAACATTGATAGGAATAAAACTGATTTTGACGATGTAAACAAAACACTCTCGCAAGTACTAGCTTGGTTTAATTATAATAATCTACAGCTGAATGCAAAGAAAACTAAATGCGTTCTTTTTTCTTTACCAAATGTTCAGAAAGTACCCATGGAAATTGTTATGAACAATGAAAAATTAGATTTAGTAGAATCAACAGTCTTTCTGGGTGTAACTATGGACTGTAAACTTCAATGGAGTCCACATATTGCAACACTAGCTGGCAAGCTTAGTTCTGCTGCCTACGCTGTGAGAAAAGTCAGGCAACTGACTGATATAGAAACTGCTAGGACTGTGTACTTCAGTTATTTTCACAGCATCATGTCGTATGGTATTCTTATGTGGGGAGTAGCAGCTGACATTAATACAATATTTATACTACAAAAACGAGCTATAAGGGCCATTTATCAACTGGGTTCCAGAACATCTCTTCGGGAAAAATTTAAAGAAATTGGTATACTGACAGCTGCTTCTCAATTTATTTTAAATTGTATTCTTTTTGTACGGCGTAATATCAACATGTATATCAAACATGGTGATTTGCACGATCGCAATACTAGAAATAGAAATAAACTTGTTATGCCTCGGTACGGATTAAAGAAGATCCTTGGATCTTTTATGGGTCTAGGTGTACGTATCTATAATAAAATTCCAGATAATATTTTGGATTTGCCTTTCGAAAAGTTTAAAATGAATGTAAAAGATTGTCTTCTTAAAAAAGGATATTATACTATAAAAGATTACTTGAATGACGAGACAGCTTGGTCATAAATATTTAGTTTTGTTTTTTCGAAATTGTAGTGTCATTCAATTAATGTTTAGTAAAGTATTAGATTCAACTTTTAACACAGGTTGCTTGGGTATGTCATGCTCTCTGTAAACATTTCTGCGGTGGTGTCGTGTGAGGCGGGTCGCTACGTTCCCTAAAATATGGTTGAGCGAAGCGATGGCTGGTTCATGCGTCATGCTCGTGAACGGGTGCTGCCAGCGGGATGGGTCTGCTCATGTTTGCTTTTGTTAAAATGTGTAGAGATATATGTTGTTTGGATTTTATGTTATTTATGATGTTTTGAGTTGAGATGCGTGGCACTGCTTGATCAGAGTAAACAAAGGTAAATAATGTTTTCAATTATTCCAAATATATAAAAGCTTTTTTTTTTTTTTTTTTTTTAACTTTAATTACGATTGAGATTGTGACCCAGCTGATGCGTCTTCTAGTGACATTGTAGGTTGTGTTGTGTCTTACATTAAGGCACTTTTATCTTTCTTTTTTTGCTGTTGCCATTGTATTTTATTTATATTTATACAGCTTAACATAAGTACCTGAAGTACGTCATGCTCACTCAAACGTTTCTTCGGCGGTGTCGTGTGAGGCGGGTCGTTACTGTTGTGTTATCTGTTCCTTCCAAGTTTTCTAACACTTCACGCATCTTTTGCTGGAATACTTCAGAGGCACTACACAAACCAAATGGCATTCTTAAAAATTTGTATCTGCCAAACGGAGTGTTGAAGCAGCATAAATCAGAGCTGGCTTCAGATAATTTTACATTCCAAAACCCATTTTTGACATCTAGTGTGCTAAAAACTGTTGCACCATTTAATTTACCCGTTATTTCCTCAAAAGTCGGCAAACTAAAGTGCTGCCTCATAATTACCTGGTTAAGATCTTTAGGATCTATACATAACCTCAAATCACCATTTGGCTTATATACAATAACTAGAGAATTTACCCATTCGGTTGGCTGAGTGACCCTAACGATGACATTTTGTTTAACCATTTCCATAAGTTTCTCTTTTATTTTGATCTGCATAAGAAGGATTTAAGGCCGTTACTAATAGGTGAGGAGGTATTATTCAAAGTTGGAAAACAATGGAGAAAAGGTAAAATTTTGTTCAAATTAGATAAGAGAACGTATAAAATTGTTTCCAATAGTGCACTTTTTATTCGTAACAGAATATTTATTAAGCCTTTAACATTTGTTCCTTCTTATATTCCGGATGATGATATAGAAAATCCTCGGAGTGATAACGGTAATAGTATTAATGATCCTGGTAGTGTTAATGATTCTCCACCAGTGCAGCTACGAAGTGATAGGAATTCTGATGGGTTTTATATAACATCATCAGGTCGTGTGAGTCGACCACCTGATCGTTTTGGTTTTTAGTTAAATATTTTATTTTTATTTTTCTATGAAAGGAGAAATGTTTGTTTGTTATTTAATTTTATGAAGGTAAAATGTTTATTTCTTTTGTTCGTTATTAAGAAGGAAGATGTTGTGTTATCTGTTCTTTTGTACTATGGTTTAAAATAAAAAGATCTCTCCGGTTGTCTGACACTTAAAATGTTATTATTTCATTTAAACTAATTTTATAATATCTTGAAGATCACAACAGTTACGTTCCCTAAAATATGGTTGAGCGAAGCGATGGCTGGTTCATGCGTCATGCTCGTGAACGGGTGCCGCCAGCGGAAATGGGTCTACCTCAGTCTGCTTTTCTTAATGCTGTGCTTAAAGCCTAAATATTTTTATCTAAAATAAATTGATACTGACCTGTATGTACCTCACAACTTGCAGTGTAGTAGTCTTGTGGTGCGGGAAATGTTGTAATGTATGATAGACAAGTCTTTCTTTGCCAGTTAAAAATTGTTTACGTTTACAATAACCATAAAATGTAATATTTTAATTAGTATTTTCCTTTTGTGATGGAAATTGACCTTACTGATATGTTAAGGTCACTTTTCAATTTGACGACTCTGTATGAAATAAAACAGGGAGAAAAAAACAGCCCTTGACGAGTTTCTTGCCGGTTCTTCTCGTTACAAGGTCTCCCGCCGTAGGGTTTGTGAACCGATGGCGTAGCTTCTTTGACGTTCATAAGTGCTTGTAACAGCCTAGACTGAATAAATGATATTGACTTTGACTTAAGTATTTTTAATTTTGGATTTTTTGTTTACGGTTTTTTTAATTATTTTTCTATTTGTTTCGTTTCTCTGTTTTTGGTACTCAATAAACTATTTCATTCATTCATTAATTAATTCATTCATTCATTCATCAATTGTGACTCATCAAGAGCTTTCCTGTCCATCTTCATTTTTTTTCAATTAATTCAATATCAATTACTCACTCTAGGCTGTTACAAGCACTTATGAACGTCAAAGAAGCTACGCCATATTGGTACACAAACCATACGGCGGGAGACCTTGTAACGAGAAGAACCGGCAAGAAACTCGTCAAGGGCTATTTTTTTTGCCCTGTTTTATTTCATACAGAGTCATCAAATTGAAAAGTGACATTAAACACATGGGCAAGATCAATTTTCATCACAAAAAAAAAAACTAAAATGAAAGTACATTTTATGGTTATCCTAACCGTAAACAATTTTCAACTCGCATTGTTCGGGTAGAGAAGTATATAGACTGTGGTTCTACATTAACTATTAAAGGTTAATGTAGAACCACAGTCTTATTGACAAAATATCAAGTTCTTTTTCTTATATTTAATTTTACAATCCTATGGGCCTGCACCTTGGACGAATTAACCACTGCACAGACGACGGACATTGGAGGACTTTTTGTCCGCTACACGACCTTATTACTAAGAACATAAAGTTGAATATATTACGAAGACTATCGCGTACTTTTCATGGATATACGCGATCTAAGTTCAATCTTGTTTGGTTAACATTAAAGACGTGTCTCGGACAAAAAGTCCTCCGTTATCCGTCGTCTGCGCTAGTTCTATATTTTAGTTCGCTTAATGTCGCTTTTCCGACTTCAAAAAAGGAGGAGGTTCTCAATTCTACGGAAACGTTTTTTTTATGTATGTTACTCGATTACTCGAAGACGGCTGGACCGATTTGAGTTATTTTAGTATACGTAAATATAGTATGCGTAATTCTTTTTTGTTCGAAAGGGTATACTTCCCATGTGGTCCCATTGTCATCACGTCAGGATCTGATGATGGGATCCTGGAGAAATCCAGGGAACTCTTCAAATATTATAGGCACTCCTATAGCGATTTCGGTGTTTTCTATAGTAACTTATGCATATGCTTCTGGAAAGCACCATTTGGTGAAGTGGAGCTGGTGATGAAGATCAGGAGAACTCCTCAATAAGTAACGTCCCTGCACCGGGAAAAGCAGCATTTTGTAACAGGTGATGAGGAGTTGACATATAAGGTTATTAGCGTAGGCACGGGACCTCTTCTACCTTCAAAAATTGTGATATAAAAAAATGAAAACCGACCTTATAAGGGGCCGTTCAAGTATTACGTAAGCACTATAGAGGGGCGGGGGGGGGGTCTTTGCTTTGTTATTATTGATGACATGGGGGGTCCCGGGATCTAGATAGTGATTACGTCAGCAGTAATTATTTCTTTTTTACACATATCGCAGCCCACACTTTGTCTATTCAGAAAACGAAATGCATTTTCGGAAAAAGTGGAAAAATTTTAACCTTCGCAGATGACACTGCTCTTTTATTTCATGCAAACTCATGGACTGAGGTCTATGATACGGCACAGCGAGGGTTGAACGCGGTTACCAAATGGTTGGACGAGAACCTATTATCCTTGAATGTAGATAAAACTCAGTATATGACCTTTTCTCCAAAACGGCAGGTCATTACTGACATGCTATCACTAACAGTCCATTCATGTCCATCTTCATCTTCATACAACTGCGCTTGTCCTAAACTTTCAAATACGGACTCTATTAAATACCTAGGAGTAATATTCGATTCTACACTCAGCTTCCATCCTCATATTGTACTCCTTGCTAGTAGACTTAGAAAACTCATCTTCATCTTTAGAACTCTTCGACATGTTGCTAACTTTAATGTTATTAGGTCTGTATATCTAGCCTTATGCCAGTCGGTCTTGAGTTACTGTATCTCGTCCTGGGGTGGAGCTGCTAAGACTCATCTAATTACTCTAGAGAGAGCTCAGAGGGTGGTCTTGAAAGTGGGGGCCTCTCTTCCGTTCCTTTGCCCAACAACTGAAGTTTACAAATTGTGGCAGGTGCTTACTGCTCGCCAACTTTTTATTCTATTTACCGTACTTCGCCAACATTCACAGCTCAAATACGAGCCTTTGCTTTATAGAGGTAAGCGACGTAAGGGTTCTGTGTGTCCCTTACGACAATTTAAGTCCAAGCTCTCCGGAAGATTCTTCTGTTTTATTGGAGGATACTTGTATAATAAAATAAATAAAGCTTTGTCCCTCTATTCTCTTACAAGAAAGGCTTGCAAAAAGAAACTTACCAGGTGGCTCTTGAACTTGACCTACGACGAAACAGAAAACCTCTTACAAATTACCTGCTAAGTGAGGAACATGCACTAACTACAACTGCACCACACACTTGCACAAAATAACAGCTGTAAGTCACTGTAGGTCTCACTATATTCGAACATATACATACACACACGTACGCACACACACACTCACACAACACACACACACACACACACTCACAACACACACACACACACACACACACGCACAAACACGTATTTAGATGCACTCTTGCATCATCTACATTGTTAATTTTTCTTATTATTTTTCTTTATATTTTTTAATATTTAACCATTAATCTTCTCATGTTCTCTCAGCGACATCTATTAGATAACGTTTTTATCAGTGATAATGTGGTTCGAGGTGGTGGGAGCCTGGTGACCTGTAACACAGGTATTTTGTACCTAGCTCAGGCATCAGCCTCTCACAAACTTAGATTCCTTATTCCTGTTTTGTAAATAACTTTATTTCAATGCTAAGTTTGTGATGAGAAAATAAAATTTATTTTATTATTATTATTATTATTATTTTCGGGGATTACAGTCCTCTATTCCAAACCTATTCCTTATTTCTAGACTTATAACTGCTGCTCATTATAAATAAAATAAATAAATAAAAAAAAAAAAAATAGATTTATTCTTCCATTACAAATAACATTATATAGACAATTGCTTAATGTAATTGACAGTTCCTATATTTGTGAGGAACTGGTGCCTGAAATAGGTATCTGCAATAGATACCTGAGCTACAGGTCACCAGGCCCACCCACAGACATTAGGTACTCCTAATAAATTAATCAGTTGTACAAATGTTTACGTAAGCATGGGGGGAAGGGGTAAGAGCTTTGCTTACTTTTGCTGACGAGGGGGAGGGGTTAGTTAATAATTGCAAAAAATCTGCTTACGTAATACTTTAACGGCCCCTAAAACTAAATAGTAGGACCGCAAAGTAGAATGCTTTGGCTGGCACCAACTCCAAAAGGTTTATTTTCTGCATTTTAGTTTTTACTAATCACCATCTTTTGTAATATATCTAGTGGCTCGAGATGGTGGAATCCTGATTACTTGGCACACACTTACACAAGTCAGTAGGTACTGTTAATAGCTTATGTGATGAGGACTTGTAAGTTAGTGATGGGCAAAACAAACATACATCATTATAATCATTATAAATGAGCAAAATTAAAAATGCGTTTCCAACGCTTTCACGGCCACTATTTTCTAGGACTCCATATTATTATTGAAAATATTTTTAATGTCATTTTGAATTTTCAGGCACCTCTGCCGCCTCCAACATGGAGAGGGGTGTACGACGCCATTGAAGAAAACACTTGGTGTCCTCAGAAGTTTTTAAATGTCGTCATCGGTGATCAAGACTGTCTGAAACTTAATATCTACGCTCCCGTCGGTGTTAAATCTGGGAAATTGTTTCCTGTGATGGTGTTCATACACGGAGGAGCTTTTATGGTTGGTGTCGGATCCCGTTTCCTAAACGGCGGTGACTACTTCACAGAAAACGATGTCATTTTCGTTGGCATCAACTATCGAATCAATATAGAAGGATTTCTTTGCTTAGGGATTAAAGAAGCACCAGGAAATGCCGGACTTAGAGATCAAATAGCCGCTTTGAAATGGATTAAATATAATATTAAAGTGTTTGGAGGTGACCCAGAAAACATAACAGTATTCGGCGAGAGCGCCGGCGCAGCCTCAATAAGTTATTTGCTTAGCTCCACGGCAGCCAAAGGACTGTTTCATAGAGTGATATTACAAAGTGGATCAACCTTAGCTCCATGGGCGATCCAACATGACCCCATAAATACAGCGAGTAATATAGTAAAAAAAATGGGTTATAACACCAAAGAACCATACGAAATATATGACATTCTATCAAAAAAATCATTTAATGAAATATTACCTGCTCTTGACTTTTCTGAATTTAAAATAGCGATCACTACAGGAAAATTACTAGGCCCATGTGTCGAGAATAAAATTAAAGATGTTGAGCCTATAATAACACGGTATTCATTAGATGCAATCAATTCAGGAAACTATACCAAAATACCTATGATAATTGGGTTCAATGATATGGAAGGTATATTTTTTGTAGCAAGGGACATGAAGATTATTGTTGAATCAGCAAACGATCTTTTTTATTTCATAAAAGATTTTTTACAATATTTTTTGGTCTTTCCAAACGAATTGGAAAAAAATAAAACTACAGAAAAGATACATAATTATTACTTCTCAACTAAAGAGGGTGAATTGGTAATGAATATGGTGGACTTATACTCAGATTTGTTATTCAAGTATCCTGTGATAGCAGAGATGGAGACGTATGCACGGACGATGAAGGAACCAATGTACTCCTATATTTTTCAGTACAGCGGGTACAGGAATGTTCCGAAATTTATGTCTCACTTCTTCGGCGTTCGCGGTGCGACTCACATCGATGAACTATTTTACATGATGCGGGCTCATGCGACTCCTCATATTCTTCGGTCTTTCGACCGCACGGCCCTCGATCGGATGCTCACCATGTGGACCAACTTCGCCAAATACGGGTAAGTTTATCATAATTTATGAAACCTCTATTTACATTAACGAAAAAGGAGTTACTAAAAATGAAATAAAATCTCTTCAGACATTATTCGTAAGCTTAAAAACATATTTACCAAAAAAGCAAAATTACTTAATTAAATTAAATTTATAAGTTTTGCAGTTTTATAGTAACGTCAATAATTAGAGATATTGTATTGCTATACTTAGTTATTTATATTTATGTTGAAATTTAAAATATAGATAAGGCTTCCCTTGACGGATAATAAAGTCAAGGTTTTTTAAATTATTTTATCGTTTCTCAATTAGTTACGTTTTAACCGTCGTGGGGTTTTCAGACTTTTTAGGGAGCATAGGTATTATGTACATTGTACTACATAAAAAACCATTACTGAAAACCGCATCAAAATAGACTAGTAGTTTTGGTTTTGCACAAACAAATATTTACTCCAGCGCCCCCTGGTGATTTGTCACCGTAACACCTATCCAAGAACATGCACCAATCAAACCCAAATCCATCACTGAAAACGGCATCAAAATCGGACTAGGTAGTAGTTTTTGAAATACATGGCAACATTGTTTTGCACAAACAATCAAACAAACACACAAACAAACAAACATCCTCTCACCCCAAACGCATATACCGCCTCCGTACCGTCGCGGGTAAAAATAAGACTTATTTGTAAGGACACTGGCACTTAAGATAGGCCTGGGCCTATGAGAGTATCTCCGTTGATAATTAAAAAAAAGATGGGATAGGACATCAGTGAAATGACACGATAATCGGACGAGCGTCCGTTTAAAAGGATAAAATTTAAAGGAATAACAAAGGACCAACCGTATTAAAAAAAAAACGCCTAGCACATTGTCTTTCTTAGAAGACCCTAAATATGACCCTAAATGGGGCTAAGTACATAAAAATGATGATGATGTTTTTTGTGTGATACATACATAGGTACATACACCATTTTTTTAAGTTGAGAGATAGGGATTTTTTTGTAAAACCCGGCGGTGGCCGCGGCGCCGGGACTTATAAATAAGCCTAAAAGAATAGTTTCTCTATTTAAAAAAAGGTTATAATTTAAATCAGCAGTTGTATATTGTGATTTTGGTAAGTTAAAAAATCCAAATGCATGTTCAATAACTAGTTTAGCAGTAAAAACTGAGCAGTACAGTAACATCTACAGTCAATATCGATGTTGTCCTCCGTAATAATAAGAAACCAGGATAATTTATAGCTACCTACTAAACGACATTGATGAACTGATGCCATACCATAGCGAATTAATAGATTTGGATGAATTAGCAAACAAGATACAATATAATGGGCATAGTTTAAAAATAATAGCTCAGAATGTAAGAAGTATATATAAAAACTTTGATTCTTTTCAAATTTTATTGGCTGAATTGAGGGTGAAATGTGATATAGTTATTTTCACTGAAACCTGGACACATCTCAATAAACCACTCCCTCATTATGAAAACTACTCCCTAGCATTCTCTAAAATATGTCGAAATCAAAATGATGGGGTGGTGGTTTATATAAGTGATCGTATAAATTGCATTGTTGAAGAGCCAAACATTGAAGATGCTAATTGCTTGGTTATCCAAATTAACAATGATACTATTATAATTGCTATTTACAGATCACCTTCAATCCATAACATCGATGTATTTTTAAACTCTCTAAATTCAATTTTGTACAAATATAAATCATATAAAAACATTTGCATCATTGGTGATATTAATATAGACATTAAAACTTATAGCAAGGATCTTAGAAAAGATACCTATTTAAATCTACTAGCGGAGCATGGTGTTATACCAGCCCACGTCTTTCCAACTAGAGAGGCGAATTGCCTTGATCACGTTATGTTTAAGGGATATGCGTCATCCCGGACATTTGTTTTTAAATCCGCATTCACAGATCATCAACCAACTTTGTTTACTTTTAACTTTGTCACAAAACCTATAAATGATAAATCCCTTGTATTAACAAGAACTGACTTTAACAGTGCTTTACAAAAATTAAAAAATATTGATCTGTCATTTATCTATTCTATTAAAGATCCGAATGTGGCAGCCGACTCTCTAGTAACAACCTTAAGACAAGTACTGAAAGATAACACAAAAGTTTTTCCAATTCCACGAAGCAAACGCATTTTGAAGCCTTGGATTTCTACTGGTATTTTGCGATGTATGCGACACCGTAATAGACTTCAAAAGATAGCTAAAAATAATCCCGATGACAAAATAGCGCAGATCACGTTTCGCCGATATCGTAATTTCTACTGCAATCTTGTTAAAAAATTAAAACAATCTTATTACAAATCAGAGTTAGTAAAAAATAAAAATCCCAAACACATTTGGAAGACAGTTAAAAGTGTAACTAACACAATCAATACTAAAAGTTTATCTACTGAACTATTGCGCATTAACCCGAAGGGACCTTTAGAATCTCTTAATGATGTGAATTCATTTTTTTCTACCATAGGCCAAAAACTCGCTCAGAACGTTCCCAAAACTTCTACGGGACCCTGTACTATAAATTCACAGAGTCATTTGAAATCTTTTGTTCTGCTTGGCATTGACGATGATGAGGTTCATGAAACAATACGTAATCTCAAAAATGATTCGGCTCCTGGATGGGATGGTATCCCAGCCCATTTTTTGAAATCAGCATGCCATTGTATTGTTCCAGTTTTAACCTACATTTTTAATCTTTGTTTAACTAGCGGTACGTTTCCAAATTCATTTAAGAAGGCTCTCATAACGCCTGTGTTCAAGCAGGGAAATAGAGACGATGTCAATAATTACAGACCAATATCGGTCTTGTCGGCTCTATCAAAAGTTTTTGAAAAACTTCTAAATAAACGACTTATTAAATATCTGGAAAATGAAAACCTATTAGCTGAATCGCAATTTGGATTTAGAGCTGGCAAGTCGACCGAAGATGCTGTATCTAATTTAACAGAAAGTATAGTTAATAACCTTGATAAAGGTAAGAAGAGTATTGGTATATTTTTAGATTTAGCAAAAGCTTTTGACACCGTCTCTATTCCCCTTCTGCTTAACAAATTAGAGAACATCGGCATACGTGGACTACCATTAAAGATCTTTGAGGATTATCTTACTAATCGCCATCAATGTATTAAAATTGGAAAGTACACTAGTAGTGAAATGCCTATTTCATATGGAACGCCTCAGGGTAGCGTTCTCGGACCGAGTCTCTTCTTAGTTTACATTAATGAGCTGTGTCTTCACGCTCCTGTGAATGGTAAGGTGTTTACCTTTGCAGATGACACAGCTCTTGTATACTGTGGTGATACTTGGGGCGAGACTCGTAAATGCGCTGAGCAAGGTTTAAGTGCGGTGATCTCTTGGCTGAACAGAAACTTGTTGTCACTTAACGTTGGCAAAACCAAATATGCATTTTTATTTACGGATTTTTAAAAATAATAATAATAATAATTTAAATAAATTTATAATTATTTTCAACTTACGTTAATAAAAAACCATTTTTAAACTCATAATTTATACTGATAACAGTAATTGACACTTTATTTTCCGCATTGTCAAATAGCCTATTCGATATAATCACACCTTTCTTACAATCCTTTTTGCATGATTTGCATTTAAGTGTTTTTCTATTCCAGCGACCCGACACCGGTGACGTCAGAACTACTGCCGGTAAAGTGGTCACCCAGCCGGGAATGGAACCCGCGAGCGCTCGTCATCGACCACACTCTTTCCACTGCGCCGATGTGGGACGAGCCGTCTATCCGCTTGTGGAACGATACTTTTAGCAAATATCGAAGAAAAGACTATGGTTTTGACAAAGAAATAGAAATAAATTAAATTATCTATTTAAAATTGTACTAATCTACTAATATCTTCTAATATTATAAATGCTAGCTTGTCTACTACTGAACGAATTTGGATTTCCGGTTTAAAAGTTCGCCTGATTAGAACAGAGGACTAAATTGTCTAATTTTAAAATCTTCAATTTGTCATTTGAAAGATATTTAGGTACATATTTACATTTGATAGTGATCGGGACGCTTTTTGAAGGGTATTGAATGAACGAAATTGAACTGTCTAAGCAAAGTCCCGGGTTCGATTCCCAGCGGGGGTACAATTTGTATTCGGTTTGGTTGGTGGTAGGACTTGTTGTGAGTCCGCCTGGCTAGCTACCACCATCTTATCTAAGTCTGACGCCATAATAACAATGTTTTCAGCATTTTTGTGTTCCGGCAGTTAGAGATAAGATAGCCAGTTCCTCAGTGGTTGAGGATTCCGGGAGAGGCTCGCTTCCATCTTCAGCCATGTTTAGACAGGACTTTTAATAAATATCTCCTAGGGGCCAACCATCAACTGTACTGCGATTCATTTTAGGTTATTTTTAGGTTGAGAGCGCGGGATGCTGTCATACGTCGCGTATAGCGTCTCACTTTTACTACCTAAAATGAATCGCAGTACAGTTGATGGTTGGCCCCTAGGAGATATTTATTAAAAGTCCTGTCTAAACATTTTATACTCGTTCATTTTGCGTACGTAATGTTTAGAGAATCCTTCTCAAACACGAATTTGTATATTAAGAGTTTTCGTGCAACTTGTAATTTTGTGATAATTTTGAAATAATAATGAGCTATTATTGTATTTAAATAGAGCATAGAGGACAAATATAAAAATATTTACCTTTATTTTAAAAAAAATATTTATAGACTTTTGGGAAGAAGAAGATTGAACCACCTGAACTAAGAATATCGGCATTAAAATGAATCGATGTTTTATTTATTTGGGGGCTAATTGCCTAATTTTAAAATCTATCCCAATACCTGTCAATTCGACATTTGAAAGATATTTACATACTTCAGACCGTCACTATTTTTTTTTTTTTTATTGTCGACTGGGACACTCTTAGCCTTCATCATACCTGATGTTAAGTATTGATAAGGCTGAAGATGGAAGCGAGCCTCTCCCGGAATCCTCAGCCACTGAGAAACTGGCTAACTTATCTATAACTGCCGGAACACAACAATGCTGAAAACATTGTTATTAAGGCGTCAGACATAGATAAGTATGCAATTATTATTGTATGCAATTAAGTACTTGCCGTGTGGTGACGGCCTAAGAATACAAGTGTCACTACTTCTTACATGCCTGGGATGTCGTAAGAGTCGACTAAGAGGCTCGTCGCATTGAAAACCTGTGCGAGAGAAGGAAAACTTAAAACATACAAAGTCAAAGTCAAAGTCAAAGATTTTTATTCAAATAGACTTATAGATAAGTACTTTCGAATAGTCCAAAATTTTTTTTCCCTACCAGCCATTCATACCCTCTACCAACCCGTCTGGCCAGCGTGGTAGCAGTAGGCTAATAGCCTCCTATGAACGCCACAATAGGCGTGAACTAGGAGAGGCCTATGTCCAGCAGTGGACGTCCACAGGCTGATGATTATGATGATTGTATGCAATTATTATTATTATTTACGACTTATGTCAAATAGCATTTTAGTATTTATCCTGGATTAAAATATAGAATACTTTTATCGCGATATTGCCACGGGAACGGGAACCACGCAGGAAAAATGGCGACCAAGAATTTCGTTAGGTTTAATGATGAAATAAACTAAATTTGCCCATTTGGCTCTGACCAAAACAAGCTAGGAAATGATATTTTTTTCACTTAGAAAATTTTCTGTGTGCTTTCTGCAAGTTTTAAGTCTATATTACTTTATGAAATGTAAATAGGTCTATTACAAATTCGGTGCAGCGTGATAAAAGGCCTTCCTGTTTGGTTAGGCCTGGCAAGGCCCAGTAAGGCCGAATGCGTAATTGAACCCTTTCAGATTGTAAATACATATCTCGACATTATAATACATCTGTTACGACCCTTACATTTGCCCTGCGATATTCTCTAATTAGTAAATTCACCAGTTTGCTATAAACCAACGAATATAAAGCTTGCTAAGGTTGTTGCAAAGCGCAAATGTCTAAAAAAGTCGATTTTAGATTTATAATCTAATCAATTCAATTAATTTTATTGCTTTCCATAAGTAGGTACCTACATGTGTTAAGGGTGATTGCGAACCCTACCCCCCGTGACCAATGGCGACCAGGGCAAGTAGTTTTAGTTGGTAGTTAGGACTCGATGGGGGGGTGGGATGCGGGTGTCCCCCCCCCCCCCCCCCCCTACTTTCTCATCAATACCATGGGAAGGTGGGAATACAAGGGGATAGATACCCGTTCCGAACCTCCACCGAGCTTACATGCTGGGTGGAGGCACGGGAGGGGCGTGGGATGGAATGGAATGCGTGGCCTATATGTTTGTATAGGACGTGTACTCCATGTGAGTCCAACATTTCGAATCGCCCCTGCACCTGGGGCGAGAGATGCGTAAAAGCATCTCTCCTAGTATAAAAAACAAGGTACCTACAGGTGTTACAAAATGTGTTAGGAGGATCTTATGGGCCCTGAGGGGTATAACAATTTTGGTAAGAGGGAGACTTATATATCATACTATTTACTTATATTATTTATGTATCAATTCAATTATTCTATTAATATATCACAATAACATGTCTCACTATTTTATCTATAACAAAAATATCTATTGCACATGCTTTAAAGGTAGGTACTTAGGTACTTGTTTACGAAAGTAAGTAATTAAAAAATGTCGAATACTTATGTATCATCCATTCATCCATCATCAGCCTGGTGAACGTCCACTGCTGGACATAGGCCTCTCCTAGCTCACGCCTATTGTGGCGTTCATAGGAGACTATTAGCCTACTGCTATCACGCTGGCCAGACGAGTTGGTAGAGGGTTTGCTTCAAGTTTTCCTTCTCTCGCATAGGTTTTCAATGCGTCGAGCCTCTTAGTCGACTCTTACGACATCCCAGGCATGTAAGGGAGTGGTGACACTTGTATTCTTACCCCCCCATGCTCTAAGTCGTTCCTCCAAAACTTTTTACAATCCACTCAACCTCGTCGTGGGTAAAAATGGTAGTGTGCGCTAGGCCTAACACGGAGTGGCTACGTACTCTTTGGCTCCTCCAGGTCCTTACGGAGTTATGACTTAGAATACCGATTTCGAGGAGTATTTCGAAGAGGTTTTCAATGAGGTTTCGTTAAGTCGAGGACGAGTAAGTTTTGGAGGAACGACTTAGAATATGGGTGTTAGGCCGTCACCA
The DNA here is from genome assembly GCA_910589605.1 of Chrysoteuchia culmella. Taxonomy (NCBI): domain Eukaryota; kingdom Metazoa; phylum Arthropoda; class Insecta; order Lepidoptera; family Crambidae; genus Chrysoteuchia; species Chrysoteuchia culmella. Next base: position 19,559,442 of record OU342658.1, on the reverse strand, counting down.
CACGGCAGAAAATGTATAACTTATACTAATATTAGAGATAAATACACGAACATAGTTCAATAATACGGTGCCTTCGTAAATGCAAAATCGGATAAAGACGTTCGTACTTACCTAATTGCTAGCAATGATTTCACAGGAGTTATGACTGTTCGACACGGTGCGAGTTCACGCACTAGAAATGCCTCTAGATTATTCTGAAAACTTTCTAAACAATGTCAAAATATTTTGTCGACCTATTTGGCGCAGAGATACTAAACCCACCTTCTGCGCAAGAGGTCCCGGGTTCGATCCCCGGACAAGACAAATATTTTTGTGCATGAACATGTCTATTTGTCTTGGTCTGGGTGTTTAATATGTATATTATGTATGCATTTACAAAAAAAGTATATAGTACGTTTATCCGTTATCTAGTGTCCATAACATAAGTTCTTCATGGAACTTAACGTGGGCTAGATAATTGGTATGTTCGTATGCAATTATTTAATTATTTAAGTATTTACGATAAATTATTTAATATACTAACACGTGTACGAACAACATCTAAAACGAACGCAGCGCGAACGGCTTACGAATGCTAGTTGCTAGATGGCAACATTAGGTATTATTGTCAAAATCGATATACGTCCTACTAGTTATTCCTAAAACGGGACTCGAACCCGTGATTTGTTGATATGTTACCAAGTGAGTATCAAGACTTTAGACAATTTTTACCTTAGAATTTATTATTATCCTCTAAGCGTCAAACTAATTTATGGTTTTTAAAGTTTGCATTTTCAATGCTATCTTTATTTGATTCTAATGATTTGTAATAGGAAAATACAACAAAAAAAAAAAATTACTTACAAGTTAATTTCTGTATTTGATAGAATCAGGCGTTATTTAGCGGAAATCCATATCTTTGTCGAAAACGAAATATATGTAGCATAATTCCGCAATTTCCGGGCGGTGCATCTTGCACGCTATCTTTGAAAGATGCACCGCCCGCCCGCCCGCAGATGCAACACACATTCCATTTCATTATGACTCAACAATATACACACCCTCTCCACACACACTCACTCATATTCATTTTACTCACCGTGAGAGGTTCACTACATATAATCTAACTTTAAGGTTTAGTTTTGATTATGGCATTTTTTGTTAGTTTTAGTTTATACCATTTTGCCTCTCTGGTTAAACCTTGTTTTGTACATAGTCAGAGTAAGAGCACTGCACCTGAGATACAGGTTTCCTAGTTCGGGTGCAGATGTTTACCATTGGCTTGTTTCAATCAATGGTTTATTACATATAAGAACTAAGTTATGTTTACAGTTGTCTTATTGTTACTTGCCAAACAATGTATTTTTTCTTTGGTGAAATAAATATATTATTGTTATTAAAAAGTGACACCCCTTGCACCTTCACCGACTACTCTACACGTGTTTCGCCCACACACGGAGCATCCTGAGGAGTTGTTAGACCGTGCAATACCAGCAGCAACAGCAGCTTGCGGAATTATGCTACATATTTTTCGTTTACGACTAAGTTATTCTATCCCGCCTGGGAATAATTTGTGATCCAAGTTTTTTTTTATGAACAACGGGGAGACTCTTAGCCTTCATCATACCTGATGTTAAGTATTGATAAGGCTGAAGATGGAAGCGAGCCTCTCCCGGAATCCTCATCACTGAGGAACTGGCTATCTTATCTCTAACTGCCGTAACACAACAATACTGAAAACATTGTTGTTATGGCGTCAGGCTTAGATAAGATGGTGGTAGGTAGCCAATACAATATGTACCCCCGCTGGGAATCGAACCCGGGACCCCTGGGTCTGATACCGGTGGTTGTACCACTAGACCACAGAGGCGATTAACAGTCAATTTATTTTAGTATTTTTCAGAGTCAAACTGTTCAATAAGAATGGAAACAAAAAATCTGAATCGAAACGACAAAAACGGCTAGCAATTCTATGAAGGTACTACTTATTCATGAATAATACCTTTTGTACGGTCAACAGCATATACGTCTTTACATTTGCACTACGAAAACTGCCGTTATTACGAGCGACGTAAGGGCGCTCTGAAGGTCAAAGTTTAAAGCAGCTACTGCTGTGAACTGTACTTGATAGTTAAAAAAAAAGGAAAGAAATGTGAAAAGAACTCGCAATAGCCTTACTGCATTTTCTTTTCAGAAACGTCCTGTATAAATAAGTAATAGTAATAAGTTTTGCTTCATATTTAATTGTTGTTACTCCAGCTGCCGATAGATGGCGCTGCATTGTTGGTTGTATGAAAACGTACATCGCGGTGTTAAGGTTTTTTGTTATTTACCTGGGTCGGGTCAATTACTTAAATATACGCTTTTTGCAACATTATTTTATTGTGCGTTTCATTTAGTTACTAAACATTAGTATCCTTGGTGCGTTACATTTATTTTTGGGCTTACTGAGCGTTGAACACGTCCTAATTAATTTAACGTTTTTGAGAAAACTGTAAATCAACATTTAATTTTAACTGAATTACTAAAGTAGAAGTATGGTCTTACTACAAAACAGTGTTTATCGTGTGTCTAAGTTAGACAGTGTTTAAATGTGATGTTGTCACTTTTTTGACAATATTATTTGAAAGAGACAGAATCACATTTAAACACTGTCTAAATTAAAGTGTTTTACATTTTTTTGTGATAAGGCTGGTATAGTTTAGGCCGGTTCTAAATTGTAATGAGTAACTACCTAGGTACTGTGGAGATCGTACATGTCTCTGCAATACAAGGAGGCCGCTACACAGCCGTTGCTGGCTGGTTTTGATTATAATAAAATTAAAAAAAATGAGAGGCCCGTAGTGCCTAGATATGGACGGTTGCCTTGTCAAATAAATAAATGATAAAATTGTAAAAATACTAATATAATTACTGAATATAAAACCCGTATCGAGTTAAACACACACTTTTTAATTATAAACAGAGCATGCCTCCGTCACAGTACTTAATACTTATTTACAGAACTCAAGAAGAGGAAGCTCTTTAAAAAAAGTTAAACATGCATAAATCGAAGCTTTGTAAATATATTGTTTTAAATAAATAAATGATCAACGTAATTTTACCAACCCTATGTACAGTTAAAACAACAAACAGCAGTCTAAAACGGTTTTTCACAGGCAAACTACTTTGAGCTCGAACGGTGCCCTTTTAAATTAATTACGGACAGAACCGCGCGCCGAGCGTTGTTCACTGCGCTTCATACCATTAACGTACGAATATCACGATGCGGCATTTTCCGGAATGTAGTGAAGAAGGTTCATAATGGACGGCGCTCTGTGGCCCCAGCAAATATATAAAAAAATCAAAAAAAATTAGAGTACCTACCTACCTACTTAAATAACAAACCCGGGAAATTGTTATTTTCGGACGAGTAAAGCTCTCACACCATGTTTATAGCATCGCACGTGCTATATACAAGGATTTATTATAAAAAAATGGATCTAGTTGTACTAAGGGCCTAAACATAATGGTGAGACTGCATACAAATACGTAAACAAATACAGGGTCTTTGAGGAGATAATGAACTTTGATAATAAACTTTTTAATAAATATGTTATCTTTATTGGTCAATAAAACGCGACCTATATAACGGTCCTTCTTATCCAGCCACAAGGAAGGCCAGTGCCCCAGCTGTGGGGACGTTATATTGACTGATTACTATAAAGTTCCAGCCTTTTTGTTTGTATAGTGAGGGGAATGCTTCTACGCATACACTGAGGTTATGCTGGGCTCACCTAGAATACCGGACTCGTGAGTCAGCACCCTATCCCTCGCCGCTCCCCAACGCCGGGATATGTTGTATGTAGGATATGTTGCCACCTCCACATCGCACTCCTCCAAGGCTCCGTGCAATCAACTAACAAAGTGAAGTAATTTGATTGGCCGGCTACTGCCAAAGAACTGGAATTATTTATACAAATCATCGCTTGGAACTTGCGCTACGTGCAGCACGGTAAGCCGGTTACGGACCAATCAGCATGCGTGCTTGAGATGGGCAAACAGTTTACAATTAAGAAGTACCGCAGCGGTGGAACCGCACAGTTTCGCTAGGAAACTTTTGCTCGTGGAAACAACTGCTATAGGTATTAAATGCATTGTCATGGTACGAGGTCTGCTGAGGTTGGGTTTAGATACCTAGTACTTATTAGGTAAAATGTTCTCTATTTACTTACATTTGACGACCTATTTTGACAGGGATACTTAACCCGCCTTCTGCGCCAGACGTCCCGGGTTCGAACCCCGGACAAGACAAATATTTGTGTGCATCAACATGTCTATTTGTCTTGGTCTGGGTGGTTAATATGTATAATTATGTATGTATTAACAAAAAAGTATTTAAGTATGTTTATCCGTTATCTAGTATCCTAACACAAGTTCTTCATGAAACTTAACGTGGGCTAGACAAGTGGTGTAATTTTATGCAATTATTTATTATTTACATTTATTGTGCCCGCGACTTCGCTCGTGTGATTAAGATTACGCTGAGACACATCCTCGCTCGATAAGTAAGTAAGTACATAAAAATAACCTAAAAAGAAAAGCATAGAGTAGATGATACCCTCTTTGTGTTAAGTTTCAACTGGACCGCAACTAAGTATTAAAAAGCTTCTGGATTTATTTAACCTATACAAATGTTGGTCAAGTTAAATAAATCCGATTTTAATGTTTTATGTTTAATATTTAGTGTTATTCTTCCTAATGTGATTTTAAACTTTTTATTCTTTACTTTTGGCCGCCTGGCACTCGCGTGGTTCCCGTTCCCGTGGAAGTATTTTTATGATCGACGGGGAAACTCTTAGCATTCATAATACCTGATGTTAAGTATTGATAAGCCTGATGATGGAAGCGAGTCTCTCCCGGAATCCTCAATCACTGAGGAATTGGCTATCTTATCTCTAACTGTCGGAACACAACAATGCTGAAAACATTGTTGTTATGGCGTCAGACTTAGTTAAGATGGTGGTAGCAAGCCAGGCGGACTTACAACAAGGCTTACCACCAACCGAACCCCTGGGTCTGATACCGGTGGTTGTACACAGAGGCGGCTAAGTATCGGAATAAAAGTTTAAATCCTGACTATAAACAATCTCTCTGCCTTTAATCTAGTCGTTTTCGCGTGATCGAGTCACAAGCATCCAAACTTTCTCATTTATAATATTAGTAGGAAAGAAAGCTGCTGTACGTTATACATATAGAGTTATTATCTTTCCAGTTATTTATTGCATAAATCTGTTATAAATCACCGAAATCCAAATACACAGCGAGATTCCCAAAAAAAAAAACAATCAGATTGTTACACCACAATTTGCAAGTCATCCACACAGATCATTGGACCACCTACCAATTTCACAGATTCGCTATTTCCCGTAACTCAGTTACGATGGGGCTTACTGCCATATCTTAGCGCAGTATTGTTACAATCTTACTATGCTATTTCATACACTACGATACGACCCTCTTGATACAAGCGAAGATCACATTTCTAGCGGTAAAATATACCGCTAGAAATGTGATCTTCGCTGAAGCATCACCTGCATAGTATGAAGTGTGTGAAGAAAATTGAGGCGAATGCATAAGTATACGCATATCAAAGGTTATGCTGGGCACGCGTGACACCTCTCGGGTCCTCATTCAGCCTCAAAAGGAAAGGAAATGGAAGGCCGGGAGGAGGTACTACCAGCTGAACTCCTCACTACTTGCTCTCTCACCGCCTAGGGGACCGTGGTGACAATCGCCGGCGGCCGGCCCGTTATCAGGGCACCTTCGCGGCTAAGAGATGGTCGATCAAGTGTGGCCATCTCTCCAAATGGTGTGAACCATGCAATTCGGGCTTTGGTGTACTCACCGCAAACGCTGGACTAGACTTCAAATTTGTTCCTTATTGTTCCTTGGCAGAAATAACATTTTTTTTTCTTTGTGAAGGTTGTTACTAATTTGAACAGTATTGAAAACAAAACGTTCTTATAACATGATGGTTTTGTAAAAGATGATGGTAGTCCCCTGGGCTGAATCGCGAAATATGTTAGTGTTTCGCCTAATTCGTGTAGCCCCATAGATATCTCGGTAGGGGGCGCGCTTATGAAGAATTATGAGGGCATTTTTTACGACTTATTCACGTTATTTGTTTCGGGAGTTAGTTTTGGGAAATCGCTGTTGCGTAAGAGGAAACAGGAGAATTATGATAGAGGATAATACAGTGCCGCGAGGAATTAGATTTCTTTGGAAATTTTACTTGTAGCAGTGATATTTGCAGGTATAACCTGCAAATATCAAGGTTGTTCCAAAAATTTTTAGCCACAGAATAAATACAACCTCTTCTTTCATGAAACTATTTTGAATTGACGGCTAATTTCAACATAAAACTCCTTTGTAAAAAACATTGGCCACCTATGTGTAGTTTATTTATACTCACTCGTCTTTTATTTCCAACAATGGACATCCCGCGGGAAGCTTTTCGTGCTATGACTTTCTATGATTATAAACGAGGGTTAACCTTCAAGGAATCTCAAGAAAATTTATAAGCTGGTTTTGGGGAGTCTGCTCCTGCGTTAGCAACAATTACTTATTGGTTTCGTGAATTTAAACGTGGTCGAGAGAACTTAAACGATGACCCCAGACTCGACCACCAACTGCAGTAACTCATGAAAACGTCATCAGACCTGATGTAGTGAGTGGGTCCCTCAAAGCATGTTCACACACGGCAGACTTGTTATCGCGCCTATTTTTCACGTCAGCTACATGTTCTCTAACGCGGGTCCCTTGCTTCTCTTTGTCTGCCCCATACATAAATTAAAGTCTCAAGTGGTCTCAACCCAAATCACGGACTGCAAGACCCAAAGATACGGTTAGCTCTTTTTGTAGATAAATACAAAAAGTAAAGGTGGAGATAACATATCTTATTTTCTTTATAAAGGTGGTGGTGGTTGGTCGGCCCGCTTTCGAAGTTTTCTTGGCAGCTTCTTTCTTCGAAGGTCCTCCCAATTTGTTAACTGCCAGTAGTCTTTAGTTTTCTCTTTTCTTAATAATAAAGAATTAAAATAACAATTAAATCAAAATATCAAATCAATAATAATTTCTGCCATAGTAAATGTCTAACCGTCTCCGAACGAAAATAAATTAACTTTTCGAGGGTAGACTTATAAGTAGCCAGTCATCCCGTGACCACGGCAGCTGTTAAGGTGTCGAAACGTCGGGAAAATCAAAAAACCCCTAAAAATACGGACAATTACAACTTAGTTCGTGAAAATATAGCGCGTTTGATATCCGTAAAAGTTGTTTTATTTCAATAATTTTGACACTTTCTGTGTCGAGTCGGTGGCACACGTCAGCGTCCCTCTGAAGCGCCTGTACACCACGCCCTGCAGCCAGAAGTCCTCCTTCATGAAGAGCTCAAGTCTTGATGTCGGGATGCCCACCACATATCCGTGTATATGTCTCAGCCATCTGGTTAAATCAGCCATTTGATTGGAAGGCTAGCCCGTTAATTAAACGCCGGCATTCAGTTGAATGCCTAGGCCGATCGTTGATTGAACTAGCATCACTTAACGTTCGACTAGTTGGCTTATTGTAAGTTAGCCCTTTGAAGATGGCTGACTGTAATTCTGCCAGGTGATTAAATTTTTGTAAATTTTTTTGCTATTGGAGCGCTGGTGGTCTTAAAATAAATATGGCGTCAGATAGCTCGCATCAGCTGGCAATGTTTTGTGTTTTTCTTCGTTTCAACATAACTTACAGAGTTTTATTAATATCAATATTGATATAATAAAAATGTGTGATAAAATATGCCTGATATTACACCGCCGGCAACAAGTTTTGATGAATAGTTTTTATAATGACATCGCATTTAACGAGACGGCTATAGACGTTCAGCCAAGTCGTTCAACGTTTCATTCAACCACTTGGCTTGTGGTCCCATAGCCATTTCATTGAAAGCCGGCGTTTAACTAACGGGCTAGCCCCCCAATTGAACGGCTGATTTAACCAGTTGGCTGCGACATAAACATTCTGCGAAAAATTATGTTTCCAAGTACTAATTTTTTTAAGCAAAGCAACCTTATATTTCATCCCACCTTTTCTAATTTGTACATTCTCTCACCAATTCCCAGCTTTAAACACGTAACACGTTGTACATTGGCACTATTCATGTTTACTCCATAATGGCCGCCAAGGCATCAGAGTCTGGCAAATGAGCCGCGGCCCATTGGGCCCTAATCGCGCGTGCGGCCCACACGCCTCACAGCCACTAGGATTCAGTCAGACTGAAAGCCGAAAGATTCGGGAGTAAATCTACGGCCGTTTTGAACGCCGTCATGGTCCTCGACTTATAAAGTGTCATGCATCATGATAAGTGCGAAAATAATAAAGGTTATGCTGCTAAACGCTACTCGTTCGTTCGAGGATTAAATTATTACTCTAAAAATATAAAAATATGTTGAGGACAATGACGGCGTGCAAAACACCCGTAGATTTACCCTCGAAGCCTCTGATGAGGTTGAACACTCCGGAAACAATTTTTGGATTCGATTAGATAGATATAATAGAAGGTAATAATTAGCGTATGTATTTTCATTTGTAATAGACAGTGACCTTACTAATAACATTAAGGTGTTTTTTTTCAATTTGACGAGTTTCTTTGCGATTCTTCTTGTTACAAGCCTACAAAGTATCTTGCCGTAGAATTTCGAGAAGTGATAGCATAGTTACACAGCCGTTCGTTGCTTGTAGCCGCCTAAATTGATTAAAATCTATTATTTTCTTACCTATTGTATATAACGAAGATAGTCTCCCCAAATTCCAGCTTTAAACTCGAAAGAAGACCCTAGTAATTATAGACCAATGTCAATATTACCCGTCTAAAGTAAAATATTTGAAAAAATAATACTCGAACAGTTATTAACGTACTTTAATATGAATCATCTCTTGCATAATAAACAATTTGGTTATAACTTTTTAATTTTGCATTTTACAAAGCTATTTTTATGTGATAAATAATTTGGTTTTACAAAGGGTCGGTCTACAACTGATGCTGGGGTCGCGCTATTAAAGCACGTCTTTAAGGCCTGGGAGGGGTCGCAGAATGCTCTAGGCATTTTTTGCGACTTATCCAAAGCTTTCGATTGCGTAGATCATCAGACGCTGCTGTTGAAGCTTAACCACTACGGTGTAAAGGACAATGCTGAGAAGTTGTTACTGTCGTATCTCAGTTCGAGGACACAAACCGTTGATATTAATGGCGTAAAATCGTCCGGCTGTCTTGGAAAGATGGGCGTGCCTCAAGGCTCTATCTTAGGTCCGTTCCTATTTTTAATTTACATAAATATTTACCATTCTTCAGATAATTTTTGTGAGATTGTCTTGTTTGCGGATGATTCTTCCCTTATTTTTAACATTGACAGAAATCAAACTCATTATGACGATGTAAACATGGCACTCTCTCAAATTCTTACTTGGTTTGATACAAATAACTTACAACTTAATGCAAGGAAAACCAAATGTGGATACATTTGGTTTTTTTTGCCTAATGTAAAAGTCCTGCCAATAGATGTTGAAATTAATAAAGAAAAAATAGATTTAGTCGATTCAACTGTTTTCTTGGGTGTAACTCTAGACACTAAACTCCAATGGGCCCCATATATCGCGGCATTAGCTGGTAGACTTGGCTCGGCTGCATATGCTATTAGAAAAATTAGACAGTTAACAGATGTTGAAACTGCTAGGATTTGTATGTATCAATTAATAAAATTCAGGAGATCGAAACTGGACTGAACGATCTAACCTTTGAGGAGGTTGTAACACTTTCGGGCACGATTTGTGAATTAAATCCGAGAGCATCTGGACTCAATTGCGATATTTCATACATACTAACAGCTTGAACTTTTCGGTTATGTTACAGCGCAGATGCACAATGCAGAATCTTGTCTACTGCGTCAGAGGTCGTGGATTTGATGCTTGTTCTGTGTCGAACTGTGAATATCTATTATGTACTTTTTAAGGCCTGCGCAGACGAGGGACTTTTGTCCGCCGACATAACCTAAATGTGGTAACTTTCGCCGCGAATAATATATTAATAATAATAATAATCTTTATTTATTTCTTCAAAAACAAACAATAAGTATATGGAAAGTAACTATACCATAGCTTACTTAATGACACAAACATGTAGTATAATTTACTTACAGTTAATTTAAGTAAGATTTAAATTTTTTTTTTTAAAATCTTACTAAAATTAACTGTTAGTAGAACGTATAATTTAATAGAACGTATATCGACGGTCATTCCATTGGTGAAGGTCTCGCGAGGAATCAGGAATCGCTAGATAGCTTTATGGGCAGAATAACTTTAGTTTTCGTTGAATTCTTAGCGACTTTTAGCTTATGTCGGCGGACAAAAGTCCCTCGTCTGCGCAGGCCTTTATGCTGCGCTAGAGGTGCTGCACGACACATACCTATATTATGACAACATCACCTTACTCTGCAATACTAATTTTTCTTTTATTTTCCAAAGGCTTGCACACTAAGATAAAAAAAAACTACATCTTTAATATAGATATCAGTACGTACAGGCAGATAGATATAAATAACTAATAAGTAAATATGTGCATACAATGACACCAATTATCTAGCCCACGTTAAGTTTCATGAAGAACTTGTGTAACGGATACTAGATAACGGATAAACATACATAAATACTTTTTTTTTTTTTGTAAATACATACATAATATACATATTAAACACCCAGACCAAGACAAATAGACATGTTCATGCACACAAATATTTGTCTTGTCCGGGGATCGAACCCGGGACCTCTGGAGCAGAAGGCGGGCTTAGTACCCCTGCGCCAAACGATATGAAAGGTAATGGTAGTACAAAAAGTAAAATTAACAAAAGATAAAAAGACAACTCAATAAAAACTACCCAAGCTCGTCTGAATAACTAAATGAGAATCTAAAACATCTGTATAATACAGAGTCGGTCATCGAGCGCCCCCTACAGGCGATAATTAATAACCGGCGCGGCAATTAATAATAAAACCTCACCATCGAGCTACCACTCGACATATTTATTAAGAAAACGATAAATCAGAACTAAACGCCCCTCTAGAGCAACACTAGTCATGGGACATCCATATCGATGTGGGTTTGGTTTGTAAAGTCACAAACTCACAACGTCGATAGAAGGCGTAGTCGATAAACGTTTCTCGTCTAAGGTCGAGAAAACTTTTAGCGACATCAAAAAATCTCTTGACAGGTGAAGTATCTTATGGAGTTTCACCCCGAGTTCTTTTCGTAATAACACGTGTTTGTGAGACTCCATTTTAAACCAATCTACCGTACAATTTTAATAATTAATATATTTTAATAAAATCTGGATACTGGCGAAATCCAAAAGGGAACCGCCATCTATACTAATATTATAAAGAGGAAAGATTTGTATTTTTGTATGTAACGAATAAACTCAAAAACTACTGGACCGATTTTGACGAAATTTGGTATAGAGAATCCTTAGACCCCAAGTAGTAACATAGGCTATAAATGATCCCAAAATTCCCACGGGAACGGGAGCCACGCGGGTGAAACCGCGCCCGGCCTCTAGTTAAAAATATAAGGAGAAGAAGAAGACAAAAGTAATCTTATTATTAGGAGGTAGATTGTAGGATACTAAGCAAGACAGACGTCATTCGGAATCTAGACATTCAAGTTAAGGTCAGTGTTACACAAATACATGAAAATATGTTTGTCTCAATTTTTTTCAAGGCAACGGATTACAACTAAGCGTATATAGATTAATATTAAAATAAAATTTTAAGCTCTGCTTTTTAAACTTGTTTCTTTATCAAAATTAGTTTTACAAAAAGTGTACAAAAAGTTAATTACAAAATATTTTTGTATAAGATTTCAAATTGATTACATACGTCACGTCTCTCACAAATCAATTATTTTGTACTTAATCAACCGTACGCATTATCGATGTTTATTTATAAATTTCTCCCCAACACTACTGGGGATCTGCCCCATAGCAGGGATTTAGTCGAGATATTTCGCTGAAATTACTGGCAATACATCATTGGGATGTTTTTAATAAGCGCTAGTGTTGCCAGACGCTGACAGACCTGTTTTGTTCGACCGAGAAGTGCACAGAATATAATTTGCACTGATTAATTTCAATTTGTTTGTACTTTTGAGCGGGATTCAACTGACTTCTGGATCGCTATTTGTTTGTGCTTTTATTACTATATAGTATCGTGGGTGTATGTATGGCATTTCCCTTTTAAATCTTTGTATAGTTGTAATGATATTGATGGCACAGTGACAGCTCTGCATCGAGGTATCGCGCAGTTGATTAAATCAATACTAATATTATAAAGAGGAAAGATTTGATAGTTTGTTTAAATAGGCTCCGAACCTACTCAACGTGTTTGCATGAAATTTCGTACACAGGTAGTAGATAGCCTTGTTATGAACATAGGATACTTTTTATTCTGATATTCCCACGGAAACGGGACCACGCGGTGAAACCGCAAGCGGTCGCTAATATCAGATAAATTAGCGTGAGGGCGGTCAACCTTTATCCTAACCATCTCAGAATATAAAGTACGAAAGGTTGAACTTTTTCACTCCCGATTAACAAGCTTAAATATAGGTTTAATTTTCCAAATATATTTTGTTTCTTTAATAACGAATGGTTATTAAAAACATACCTAACACTAATTGAATACAAGGAAAACATGACAACCTAATCAGCGACACATTCAAAATTCAGAGATCGTCACGGTGATCATTTCTACCTAATCCACAAGTATGAATGATAATACAAATACTATTATTTCCACGATTCACCTTAAGGCGATACTCGAAAAAAATATGCTGAAGCGAGATAGCAATGAGAAAACGACGCGCACGGGAGCGAGACCGATTTTGCAGATTAGGCAAAAAAAACACAAAATCACTTCGTATTAAAAAACTACAGCGATTTTAAAAAAATGCTTCTACACGATCCTAAATATTATTGGTGTCCACTTATTAAACCAATATCCAATAGCGTAATTAACCCCATTTAAGAATAATCTTGAATTTTCGTATATTTTAGAGGTCTTTTCGAAAAGAAAAAGTGTCAAGACAAAATCATAAAATCGTGTTTTTTAAACTATACGAATCTAGATAAAGGTATGAAGAAATATATATGTTATTACCAGATTTGTAACAACTGTAACCGTGCTATAGTTTTATATCAAAAAGTCCACAGTTTTTCCGAGTAGCGCCAAAACGAGCTTTAACCAAAAGGCAGAAGTTGCTGCGATTGCATTGAAAATAAATGTTAATATGGCAACATTGAAGAGAATGGGCAAAGGACAAAGGAGGATGGCAAATTAAAGTCTGCCATTGGCTCGTCACGCCTTTGTGAATGCACCGAACACAGATTTTATTGTGCATGCCATTTCGGTGATGGCTACGATAATGAAAGGCCAATTAGAGTGGACTGCATCAGTTCGGATTTATCGGCACGAACGCCCGAATTGGTGTCTAACTTTTGACGATGAGATGTGACGCATTTAGTTCTGCCAAAGGAGATTGTGTAGTTCCAAGCATTTTACATTCAGCAATCGAAAGATGGAGATGAACGCTTTTCTATACGGCAATAGAAATATTTACTTAGCTGTTTTTTGTAGATAAATAACAAACATAAAGATGAAGGTCGGCCTGCTTTCGAAGTTTTCTTGGCAGTATCTTTCTTCGAAAGTGCTCCCAATTTGTGAACTGCCAGTAGAACCATTAGTTTTTTCTTTTGTTAATAATAAATAATTTAAATAGCAAACAAATCAAAATATTAAACTCGATAATTGTTGCCATACTAAAAATTATTAACTTTTAATTAGTAATTAATTAATTATCTATCCGTTTCCGAACGCAATAATAAATCAACTTTGTAAAGGTAGACTTATAAGTAGCTAGTCAACCCGTGACCACGGCAACTGAAAACGTGCCGAAACGTTGGAAAACCAAAAAACCTCAAATGAACCGAAAAATCATAGTACCAAATATATATTTCGGGTAAATAAATCGCACTAAATATTCCGCAAAAGTTGTTTTATTTCAATTATTAAATTCGCTATGCTTACGTACAAATTTGCAAACCTCTAAGATATATAGACAAGGTAGAGGCAGTATTGAATATTTTTTAATGTACGGTTTGCAGGTCTCCGTTTGTTCTATGTCACTCCGTAACTTAGCCAAGCATGCGCGTAGGCGTAATAAGTAACTATTGCCGTTTCTATATCGGTAGTCTTTTTTACTTCGCGCAGTGCATAGGAAAAGCTTGATAGTTTAGATTAAATTTTTTGTACATGGGCTTTCCAGTTAATGTGCCTATCTATAATTATGCCTAATAATGAGAACTCTTCCACACATTCTAGTTTTGTACCTTTATAATTATAATTTATATTTAATGCTGCTTTTTAGGGGGATGGAATGTCATGATTTTAGTTTTAGAAAAATTAATTTTCAAGTTGTTGTCATTTAACCAGTCTGATGTTTTAGCGACTAAGCAATCTATGTTTTCGTCTAAATTATTGTTTTTATTACATGATGTGAGTAGGGAGATGTCATCAGCAAACATCATCAGTAGGTGTAAGAAAGCCAAACGCTGTTAATTCCATATCCTTTCGATGTGATGTATGTAACTAAAATGTCGTGTAATTAAATAAATAAATTTCACATAACCAATATCTCTAACACCAATATCTAGCCCATGGTTATTTTCATAAGAACTTGTGTTATGGATACTAGATGACGGATAAACCTCTTTTTTTTTGTAAATACATACTTAATATACATATGAAAAACCCAGACCAAGACAAATAGACATGTTCATGCACACAAATATTTGTCTTGTCCGGGCATCGAACCCAGGACCTTCTGCGTAGAAAGCAGGCTATGTAACCCCTAAGCTAGACAGGTTGCCAATTATGATGATAAACCCCATACTACGAGGAAGGAAGAGCGAGGAGTTCCGTCATGGGATGGCATGGGGGACCAATAATCTATTAACTCAAGCTAATCCACGCTTCGGAATGAACGTTGGCCTAGCTTTTACTTGCAGAGTTGTTACCAACCAATCTTGTATTGGTTCGACTCCCATCCCATCTATCCTTGAAGTTGGCGTATACTCCAGTACCGGGTACCATAAAATGTAAAATATGGTTGAACTTAACCAAAACTGCTCAAAGCAACAAATGTATCCTTACATAATAATACGTTTCCGTTGGTTTCCTCTAAACGTTAAAAAGGTTGCAAATCAGTTGTCCAAATTGTCCACTTCCAAAAAGACGGCGAAGCAAGCTTCCACGAACGCGCTTGGTATTGTTAGTTTTTGTTCAGCGACAATTAGGTTAAGCCAAGAGCCAGACTTATTAACCGACTTCTAAAAAGAAGTAGGTTATCAATTTGTCGCGTTATTCTTTTTATGTATGTATTTTTCACCGATTACTCAAGAACGCATAAACCGATTGAAATACGGCTTCTCGGACCATGCTGGAACGGTTTTGCATATGAAGCTCCCCAAGTTTACGAGATGCAACACTTGGTATATTAAAAAACGATTATTTAACGCAAAAAATATACAACGATTTAAACATCACCTTGCTTCAGTAAACTGGGATAGTGTTCTACTACCAAATAACAACATTAATGGAAACTATAACGCTTTTCATGACTTACTTGTTAGTATTTTAAATAAGTGTATACCTAAAATTAAAATTAAAGTAAATAACAATAAAAAGAAATACTGGTTAACTGTAGGAATTAAATTATCATGCCAAAATAAAAGACTACTTAAAATACTAGCTCAACAATCTAAAAATTATATAATAAAAAAACATTATAAATTGTACCAAAAAACACTAAAAAAAACAGTAGTATATGCAAAAAAAATAGAATATATTAAAAAAATGAATAACTCAAATAACAAGATTAAAACCATGTGGAAAATTATAAATGAGAAATTAAATAAAAATTCTACAAAATTAAATAAAAATATGAAAATAAAAATAAATAATTCATTGTGCTCTGATGCAAAAGAAATAGCAGATTCGTTTAATGATTTGTTCGCTTCGATAGGTGAACTGCAGAGTGCAGAAACTCGTACGCCACGGTCAAGCTGTCCATTATTGAGCAGTTCTATAGAAAACAGTATATTCATAACTCCAGTAGATCATAGTGAAGTACGAAAAATCATAATGAATTTAAAAAACAAAACCAGTCACGGCATCGATGAAATCCCACCTATATTGATAAAAGCTTGCGTCGACGAACTAACTTTGCCTTTCTTGAGTCTAATTAATCAATCTTTTCACGAAGGAGAGTTCCCAATGCTACTGAAAAAAACAATTATAAAACCTATTCACAAAAAGAAACAACAGACATGAGCAATTATAGACCGATAGCTTTATCACCAACGTCTTCAAAAATACTAGAAAAAGCTATGTTTGACCGTGTTTACAGGTTTTGCGAAAAGTTTAACGTTTTCAATGAATGCCAAAACGGTTTCAGGAAGAACAAGTCCACCACACTGGCCGTATTGAAATATGTAAAAGAAATATTGAAAATTTTAGACGATAAAAAATATGCTGTCGGTGTCCTATTGGACATGACCAAAGCTTATGACAAAGTCCAACATAATATATTATTACAAAAACTTTATGATATTGGTATAAGAGGTCTTGCGCATAAATGGTTCACTTCATACTTAAAAGATAGAGAACAATATGTTGAAATAAAATACTTTGACGAAATCACGCAAGAAATGCAGCTTGTTCGATCGGATAGCAAAATAGTAAACTCATCTATTCCTCAGGGCAGTACAGTAGGATGTTTACTATTTTTAGTTTATATTAACGAATTACCTAAAATAATCAATGATCCATGCGTTTTATTTGCAGACGATATTTCCTTGCTTGTACCATGTAAAAATAACATAAACTTAAATTCAAAACTTACAGATCTATTCAGTAGCATATCTACCTGGATGACACAGCATAATTTAGAAATCAATTTCCTTAAAACAAAACTAATTACATTTCATCCGCGTCAAAAAGATAATTTGGAAGTAGAATTTTCTTATAACGGTGTAAAAATCGAAAACGTCACTGAATGTAAACTGCTCGGCCTGGTCATAGATTCACATTTGTGTTGGAAAGGCCATATAGCTAAAATAAAAACTAAACTTTCAAGTTTTACATACGCGCTAAGCGAAACTAAAAGAACCACTAATTTAGAAACCGCAAAAGCTGCTTATTACGCCTATGCACATGCGTGGCTTAACTACGGTCTAATATTATGGGGTTGTAGCTCAGATGCAGTCTCAGTTTTCACATCACAAAAAAAGTTAGTTCGCATTTTAGTAAACATTGATCAAACAGACAGTTGCAGACCATACTTTAAAGAACTCGAAATTTTACCTTTACCCTGTATTTATATATTAGAAATTTGTAAATTTATACATAAGAACCCAACATACTTTACAAAAAGGCAGGATATTCTATCACGATATACCTCACGACACGGCCACAAGTTAATGATACCCGTTAATAGGCTCCGAATGAACTCCTCTAGTCCATTAGACATGTCGGTAAAAATATATAATAAACTTCCAAAAGAAATAGCTACAGAAAATAGTTACAATATATATATAAAAAAGGTAAAAACACTGCTCTTAGAAAAGTGCTATTATAGTGTTTCAGAATATTTAAATGATAAGGATTTAAAATTTTAAGAAATATATACTTAATTGTAAAAAAGAATAAGTCGTCCTCTATAAAAAAAAAACCTATTTGCTGTGCCCTATCAGGGTCCACAATGTACTTACCATCTTTATGTTACCATCTTGTTACCATTTGTGGATTGCAATAAATTGAAATTGAAATTGAAATTGAAAATTGAAATGATCCAAATGTCTCGGTTTTGTTAAGCATGTCCCAATTTGAAATTTTAAAATCGATTCAGTAGTTTAAAGGAAATTATGTTTTAACGTTTGAATTATTTCGATCGGTTCAGGCGTTCTCGAGTAATCGGTGAACATACCTTCATAAAAAAAATATATATACGCGACGGATTGATAACTTCCTTCTTTTTTTGAAGTCGGTTAAAAATAGCATTGAAAAATGCAAAAATTTAAATCATTAATTATGTTAGTGATTCGAATTTCTTTAAAAAATTAATCTTAACTATTTTGATTGTCAATCAAACCATTTCATTAACTCATCCCGTGTCCAAGGACGCTAGAAAAATCAAAAAAATCACAACTGAAAAAACTTAAAACACAAAAATATAAAAACGTTGAAAAACACTAGGCGTTTTATTTCTACAGTAAAACTTAAAACCACAACCCGTAAGCTGCAAGCCTCTTGTCCCCTCGACCAATAACTCGAACATGTACCAAATAGCAGAGGGCGCTTCCGTCGATTACGTCGCAATTGCTATAAAACATCAGCAATTATCGCTTTGCAGGCAGATAGCAGCCCGATCAGTGGAGCTACTACAAAAAAATATTCTTCGATTTAAAAAAGTCAACTCGACTCCCCATTGACCTATTTAATCGGAAAAAAATTTAAAAAGTTTAGATAGTAAATAAAGGTTAGTAATTCTAATGCTTCTAAAGTAGTTGACCATTTTTAAAGTAAAATAACTTAGAAAAAATATTATTTACAT
Organism: Chrysoteuchia culmella; assembly: GCA_910589605.1. NCBI lineage: Eukaryota > Metazoa > Arthropoda > Insecta > Lepidoptera > Crambidae > Chrysoteuchia > Chrysoteuchia culmella. Next base: position 19,540,721 of record OU342658.1, on the reverse strand, counting down.
GAAAATGTCGACACCGATTTCTGATTATGTGTTACTCTCCTATTATCTTAGATACAGCTTTAAAGGTAAACGTACTGTGACGGTCAGCACGCGGAGAGCACTTCTTTAACACTTATAAATCGTAATAAAATATTTGAATATACTCAAGACAGGGTTTATTTTATATCCCAAACTCAAAATAGTGTTCACAATTCTCAATCCTGACAAAGATTGTCTTGACAGAAGTCAAAAGACGATCTCCCAGTAATTTTGAATTTAGAAATAGAATGCCGAAAGAAAAAAAACCAAAAGGGACTGCCAGGACTATGATGAGGTTGTAAGCCTCGTCACAGTACTTCTTCGTACGATTATCGTAAACCGTTTTTCGGGGTAGGCTCCCGAGTTCATTGTAGCAGCACAGTGGCGACACCTGTCACAACGTGTTTTAAGGAATTTTAAGTGATTACAAATTATGTCAAAAGCTAATAAAACATGCAATTTTCATACGTTCGATTTTTTGTTAGCCATATCCACATTTATTTTAATGTACAACGTATAAAGGAACGCATATAGGCTAAAGCTGAGTTGTACTAGCTTACTTTAACAGATTTTTGGTTGTCAAAGCTGTCAAATCCTATACATTTACATCCACGGTTAAAGTTATAGTTACCGTTAAAGTTAGATAGTGTAATCCACCCTAAGTATTGCAGCGTCATGTCTAAAGTTATAGTTACCGTTAAAGTTAGATAGTGTAATCCACCCTAAGTATTGCAGCGTCATGTCTACATCCTTGTAATATTCCTGAAAATTTCAACTGTTCTAATAACTAAAGCAGAATTTAAATGCTATAGAGACTAGCGTGTTTGACGTTTTAGTTAAAGTTGTTTAATTAAACTAAAGTATACGATATCAATGCAACGTGTAATTACACAAAAAAGAGTGTTTTGTCAGTACATTTAAAAATTATATATACCACCTGCATCTGTAGTGAGAGACTGCAAGTATTTGCAATTTGTAAGTAAGCTATTAATTCCCGGAGGGAGCTTATGTTGTATGGAACTTCCCTTGGGTAATTATGATAACATTTACGAACGCCAAAATGTCAACAAATTCTTCTATTAAAAATAGTTTCGAAATAAAACAAGGCTGTTCAAGGCATAACTTCCTGGTGCAAGGAGTTTTTAACTATAAAGTTGACACTTCAAAAAAACTTTTACTTATATGAAAAATATTTCTTTCATTTCCATTTTCGTGTCTTTTGTCTTACTTATCAGTTCAACCTGGCAAATCATAAAATTTTGAATGTGTGTAGTCTTGACTCTTGGTCACAGATATAAGGAAAATTATCATTGCATAATGCAATTTGCATTGCCTACCCTAAATAATATCGAAAGAAAAAGTGGGTGATTTTTCTTCAAATCATTTAGCGTTTAAATCATAATACATTTTTTTTGGTGCTGACATTTTTCCAAAGCAATCTCAATAATTTAAGCTGGTCTTTGACGTGAAAAGCGTTTATATTCGATTTTTAACGGTACTTTTTGCTCTTTGATAACTTGCTTACGTCACAAATATAAAAGGGGTTGCCAGAAATTAATTATTCCTTTTGACGGGGCTCGTTCGTCAAATTACAATTAAAGATCTGAAATTTAATTTGTCAAGCAAAACGTCGCCGGGTTGAAAGGTTTGAGTACAGGAGAGATTACTTGAAGAATTGGAGTTCCGTACGAAGGGAGTTCAAAGATTGAACTTCAAACTGAACCCTATTGATTAGAAACCTGTTACCTACTGGTTGTTGTTAGCTGTGTAGTGTCGGCTTAGAATAGCACTGCTCCCTCTCATCCCGTGGGTGTTGTAAAAGGCGACTAAGGGACTCAGCCTTCAGGAGACGGGCAGCAGCGTCTCATACAAACTTAGCCATACTGCGATCGCCAACCCGCCTGCCAAGCGTGCCGATTATGACCAAACCCCCTTTTGGGGGAGGCCTATACCCAGCAGTGGGTGTTATGTGGCTGAGACGACGACGACGACGACCTACTGGTTGTTTAAAGAAATCTTCTTACTTATATTATAAATGAGAGAATTTGTGAGGATGTTTGGATGTTTAGATGTTTGAATGTTTGTTACTCTTTCACGCAAAAACTACTGAACCGATTAGGATGAAATTTGGCAAGCAGATAGAAGCTAGCCTGGATTAAAACATAATTTACTTATTATACTGTTATTCCCACAGGAACGAGAACCACGCGGGTGAAACCGCGGGCAGCCGGTAGTCTTTCTATATTTTTGACTAACTAGTAAGATTAGAGGTTGTAGAACAATGTCGTTTTACCTTGATGTTATAACGCTGGCCCCTTTTTCCAAACCGATCAACTGGAAACTGATCAACTATTTTACTAACGAAGATCTCAACTATTTGGTTGTTCGGATGGGAAATAAATATGACAACTATTTTTATGACTAACGGGACAACTTTGTACTCAGTTGTTCTGTTATTTATAAAATTAAAACATATGTCAAAACGATATGTTTGTATAAGAAGCTGTCGACGAAAATAAATTATAAAACGACTATAAACAGAATTAAATAAATTAAATAGAATTATAAACGACGAAAATAAAAATAAATTCCAATTCCGTTCGGAGGAAGACCTCGTCCGCGTTTTTGGCAACCCACCAGCTGCTTCTTCTAAAAAATAAACAAAGTTATTTAGGTTACATTATAATTCTAAGGTTTTATACTGTTAACTTGTGGCTCTTATTTTATTTTAATCTCATTCGCTTACCTAATTGCCCAAATTATTTTTCTGTAATATCTCTCAATACACATTTGTTACATTTTCTACCAGTCTTGGCCACACAACAGTTGCTTCTCCTGAAAAGTAAAAAGTATTATAAATTGATTCTAAGAATTTATTTTGTAAACTTGTTTTGTATTAATCTTGCTTTCTTACCTAAACGGCCCAATTATTTTCCATTAACATCCAAAGATCAATTGTTACACTTCGTACCAGATTTGGCTACACAGCATCTGTTCCACCTAAAATTTAAAGAGTATTTTTTTATAATTTTGCTGATTTGTTTTGTCAACTTGTTGTACTTGTCTTACCTGTTATCTTTGATATCATCCAATACTCAATTGTTTTACTTTCATGTTAGTTCTTTAATATTATGTTTTCTGTCTACATGTGTGGGGTCAACCAAAAGCCAAGCTTATTCTCACATAAGTATTTATGATATAACGAATACAGAGACAATTTGTCAAATTATTCTCACAATATATATAAACCATAGTTTATTTACAGATATACCATTTTTTATATTATATTATCCATGTTTATGTGGTTTTTTTATTTATCTATATTTCTTCATCATCGCAATATGTACAATTTCCTATAATTATTCAATAAAAGTATTAAGACACAATAAAATAACACAAGGAACTTATATTTACATTTATGTTCTGATTATAGAGGCTATTGACAATTATTATATTACAAGGTCACAAACTATTTACAACAACTGGTCATTTTTTTATGAATTCAAGTCTGACATTCCGCATAAATTGGTGAAAATATTTTCAACAACTGTTATTACTCATATGAATAGTTTTATTTTATTTTATAGAGATGGGCTCTAGGAATTTCAGAGTTGGTATTTTTAATGCTGGGTCTTTGAGCACAAAACAAGATGAGTTTGTAGTGGCTATGTTGGAACAAACCCCCGACATTATGGCAATTAATGAGACATGGTTGGGATTAGAACAGGATGACATCGCACCAAAGCTTCCAAGTTATCGCTTGTGGCATACACCAAGATCGGATGGCCGTCGTGGGGGTGGGGTTGGTTTTTATATTCGTAGAGGTATAAACATTCGAGCCTGTCACTACCCTGCAGCTGCAGCAATTGAACAAATGTGGATGAGTCTGCACATAAGCAACAAGAAAATTGCCATTGGAACTGCTTACAGACCACCGTCCCAGGACGTAAATACGTTCCTGGACGCTGTCACCTGCTCTGTGACCTCTATGGGTAACCACGATGGCATAATTCTGCTGGGGGATTTCAACATAAATCTTCTTAATCCTAGTTGTAGTAAGTATAAGCTATTCTCACAATTTTTACATAGCGTTAATTTGCGGCAATTGGTTGAGGAGCCGACGCATTTCACAGACCATAGTGAGAGCCTGATCGACGTGATCTGTACAGACACGCAAGCTACTCATATCAATGTAAAATATTCGCCAGACTTGGGCGGCCATGCTATGGTTGTGGCAGAGTTCAAATTAAAAAAAAACAAACCTAGCCCACGGCTGGTAACCTATAGGCCAATGAAAAATATTGTAGTGGAGCAATTTGAAAGGGACCTCAGCTGTATTAAGTGGACTGAACTCTGCGAGCTGGAGGATGTTAACTCGCTGGCTGTGGCTTTCACTAACTGTGTGAAATTTCTTTTTGATCTCCACGCGCCCTACAAAAAGAGTAAGTTTAAATATCCCCCTCACCCCTGGATAACTGACACCATCAAAGACATGATGCGTATTAGGGACAGCTACCATGCAGAAGCAAAAAGGAGCAATATGCCGGCTAAAAAAGAGAGTTACAAAGAGATGAAGTACTTAGTAATCACAGCAATGGAAAATGAGAAGAAATGTTATTTTAATAGTGTTATAAATAAAAATGTTAATAATTCAAAAATATTGTGGAAAAACTTAAAAGACAATGTCATTCCAGATAATAAGAATAAATCGGAATTGCCCTCTTTCTTGGCCGACCCAAACATTTTAAATGCTCATTTTTTGAATGTTCCATGCAATGACAAGGTCTCTATCTCACAACTGACTTTCTTCGAATATCATAGTTTCAGTACTGCAACATTCTCCTTGCAAGAGGTCAGCGAAGATACTGTTTTAAATGTTATAAAAAAGTTTAAGTCCAACGCTCAGGGTGATGATGAAATTTCTCTGGAGATGCTACAATTGACCCTACCTCAATCTCTATCAACAATCACAGCATTGATAAACAAGTCAATAAAAGAGGGTTCTTTTCCTGAGAAATGGAAGGTTGCGGTTGTCAAACCACTCCCAAAGACCAGCCAGCCTGAGACTCTTCAGGAATTACGGCCTATAAGTCTTTTATCATGTGTGTCCAAAGTCTTGGAGAGGGTTGTCTGTGATCAGCTCACAAAATACCTGGAAGACCATGACATCCTGCCTCACACACAGTCTGGGTTTCGCAGAGGCTATGGTACTGCCACGGCGTTGGCCGATGTTGTAGACAACCTCTTGGCTAGTCAGGACCAGGGAATGATAAGCGCTATGGTACTACTTGACTATTCACGCGCCTTCGAATCAATCAATACAAGCCTCTTACTATCAAAGCTATCATATTACGGAGTTGACGCTAAAACTTTAAAATGGTTCCACAGCTACCTTACTAATAGGAAGCAGTATGTTGAACTTCCTGGGCCAAACGGGGATAAGATCCAATCTAGTGCTCTCCCGGTCGCTCGCGGAGTCCCCCAGGGATCCATTTTGGGACCCATCCTTTACATCCTATACAGCGCTGACGTCAGCAAATCCATATCTCATTGTCAACATCATATGTACGCTGATGACTTGCAGTTGTATCTCTCCTTCCCGCTATCAGACCTTGCCACAGCTGAAGCTAAATTGAATGAGGATTTAGCACGGGTGGCTACTTGGTGCGAGTCAAATTGTCTAACCCTTAACCCCAAAAAATCTAAACTCATTTTGTTTGGAAGTAGACACTATCTAAATGGCTTAAATAGTAGTGGCGCATCTTTCACCATATCTGTGAATGGGGAAATCATACAACGTGTGGAGAAAGTGAGAAATCTAGGGTTGGTATTGGATGGATCACTGAATTTTGAGTCTCATGTGAGTGAATGCGTGCGTAGCTGTTTTTATCGTCTCAAACTTTTATACAAAATAAGGCCCTACCTGTGTGAAAAACTCAGAATCAAGCTTTGCGAATCACTGGTACTGTCCAGGCTAAACTATTGTGACACAGTGTATGGGCCCTGCTTACTGGCTAGGACTAAAAAGCTCATACAACGTGTACAAAACTCTTGCGCTCGCTTCTGTTTTCCTGTGCCGCCTCGCTCACACGTGACTCCTTTCATAAATTCTGCAAATTTACTAAAAATGGAAGCCCGCAGAAAACTTCACCTAGCGTCACTGTTATTTGATGTACTTAAAACAGGAAAGCCGCGATACCTCTTGACCAAACTTGTATGGGCGCAGGAGCGTAGCCGCTATCCAAAGCGGACTTGTACAAGTACTTTCCTCACCCCGACACACCGCACCATGGCCTTCCGCGGTTCGTTCAGATACGCTGCCTCGCGTTGCTGGAATGACGTACCACCCCCGTTGCGTGACCTAAAAACAAAGTTCACATTCAAAAAACACCTAAGGAACCATCTCTTGATGATACAAAAGACGCAAACCAAATGAATATTTTATTTCCAACTTACCGTTGTTTTTTTCACATCAGGTTTGTACGTCATGTCCGGCTACCGTGGGGCGGGTTCTAATTTCCAGCGGTTATTCTGGAATGAGCACCATCCGCGGCATGTAACCGAATTGCTTGCATGTGTTTGATTGTGTTTGATTACGTTTTGTAAAGTTGTAAACTCCATTGTACAAAAAACCTCCATGTGGCACATTTTTTAAGTCGTGGCAATTCTGACGTGTCCAACCAACATTTGTCACTGTCAGTTGTCAGTCAAGCAAATATTTTTGCTGCATCATGTGACAAAGTGCTGTGAGCGTTCTGCCTATCCAAAATATCAATCGTAGTATATATGTATTGTAGTATTTAGTTTTATAAGTTTATGTATTATTGTGTATTATAAGTATTCTCGTCGTCTGTATATATCTTATTTATGCCTTTTCTTGTCATCTTCCTTTCTTACAAACCCTGTCAGAATAACAGCGCCTCTGTGTTCATTCGGCCCACCTGTGAATGACACAGAGGCAAAACGCTGAGATAGGGTTTTATTGACCCCACACAATTCTTCCTATTATTTATATTTTGTTGTGTTTATTAATTTTATACTTTTTTTATACTTTCTACTTTATTGTCTGTATCGTATGTGTGTGTGTCAATAAATGTGTTTCTTTCTTTCTTTCAAAATCATAATAAAGCATTTAGAAAAATGTTATCGAAAAATATTGAACGAAAAGTACCAGGGCAGCATAATCAACCAGGATTTATCTAGTATACCTACTTGAAGAGATGCTGCCTATAAAAAAAAATTTGAAAATGTAAATAGAATTCTGAAAACATCCAAAATGACTCTTGGTTAGTTATGAGACCCTGGTACTTTCAGCTATTTAGAATGTTGTAGGCAAATCACATATAATCTTATTAAATACCATTATTAAACAAAAAATATTATCTTATAGTAAATAGTTAGATGGTCCGTGAAGAACTTGCAACATCATTTGAAAGTAGAACTCAAACAGTTGATCAGATGGGACGAAAACCGAATTTGGGTCTCATTCAGACCAACTGGCTGATCGATTTAGTTAGTCGGAACGGGAAAAGCGACGCTGGCATATAGAAATTTGACAAATGTTCCTAGGTAGTTGTTGTTGTCCAAGGGCACCCCACTGGTGCATAGGACCCTCACTAGTTGTCGCCATTTTCCCCGATCTTGAGCAGTTGTTTTCGCTTCGCACCATGATATTCCAGTCGACTTCAGTTCAGCGTCTATGGTGCGTCGCCAGGTATGCACGGGACGTCCAGGGGCCGTACCGTGCAAGCAGCGTCGGCATCGAAATCGGCTTCATTTGACAGATGGATGTGAGACATTGCTGCTTCTTTTAGACACAATGAAAACTTACCAAAGACTAATAAGAGCAATATGTCACATCCATCTGTCAAATGAAGTCGATGTCGATGTCGACGACAATTTCTCTACCGCGTGGTTGCCACTACAAAGCCACCGTGGCTAGGTAGTAGGTAGGTAGGTAGATAGCTCAAATGCAAGACCATCTGGTGCTGCGTCCACACGAGATCCGGATAGCACAATGTCATCTGATACTAATTGGAGTGGTGTACTAATCAGATAAGTACATATTTTTTTTATTTCAATATAAAAATGTATTGCAACCAGAGGATTGCACTTTTGACCAAGAGGCTAGCTAATTAAAAACATCTTAAGTATTTTACTGCCAGGTATAATCTGCAATTCCGCAAACCAAAGCTTAAAGGACTTGATTCCCTAAGTGCCCTAAATGAGGGCAATAAAATCAGTATATTCATTATAGCGTCATTTACAATAAGCCCCAATAAAGTATGGGGACAATAAAAAATCATTTAATACCATTGATAGTTTAAATGCCGTCTGGAAACGTCATTACCGACCGCTGGATCTGTTTCCGTTATACTCGGAAAATAAAAGATTTAAAGACGTCATTTTAAAATGAAGGTTTGGAGGTTAAATAAAAAAAGTCGTTATTTTAATAGACAAAGCAATTAAATTGATACCAACCAGGAACAGGCTGGAGCACCAATACGAGTTTAAGCGCTTTTGAATCGTCTTAAGTTACTGTAACAATATGTATTTGTTTGATGAGTAAAATGGTAGCAAATGTGGAATACATGTTACAAATTGTTCGAACTAGTTGTGGTTATAAAATATTTAGAATCTAGGTAATGCTAAAGGAGTGGTGGTTAAACAACTTTCGCTATGGCCAGTCATGGCAGGTACCACAAATATTTTCACAAACTCCTGAACGCATTATACCTGCGTGATGGGTTATGCTATGCCCCAGCTTTCCTATTCATTGATGAGCAAGGGTTTAGTCTAGATTGGACTTTCAAAATGACCGGTGATGACAAATAACAATGTACAAATGTATGGTACTTACATTTCTGTGGTACATTGTATACGAGTATTTTTTGGTTCGCGCGCTCGGCCTGCGATTGTTGAGGTTAAGCAACGTTCGCAACGGTCGGTCACTTAATGGGTGACCAAAAATTTACTATCTCGAGCTCCTCCGTGCTTAGAAGGCACGTTGAGCCGTTGGTCCCGGCTGAATTTGCAGTCGTTAAAACCTACCAATCCGCATTTTGCCCGCGCGGGTCATGGCCCGTTCTCCTTATCCATCCATAAGGAAGGCCAATGCCCCAGCAGTGGGGACATTAAAAATGGCTGATGACGAGTTAGACAACTCGTTTATGTCTTCTTTATCTTGAATAACGTGTGACAATGGACACTCGGGCGCCCATCTCCGCGGGCCCATAATCATCGTAATGGCCCGATCGCTGGCTTTAGGCAGATCGGGGGAGCTCGTAAACAATGCGCAACCGCTGATTGATAGAGGCTGTGGACGTCTTGTTTCAGACAATATAACTCTTAAGCGTTTCAAATAAGTACATGTATAGACGTTGTCTAATCTTCATCATCGGGCCTCCCATCATCTCCCATCAACCATCATGTCATAAGAACGTCTTGTTTTGTTTTTTTTTCATTATGGCTTCTTCCGTTTTTCACAGAAATTCCGCCAACGTCCCGTAGTGAGAGAAACAGGTTTTATAGAAAAATAAGAACGTTTTGTTTGCGTATTGTTTTAATAAGGTTGTTACATTTTATACTAATGATAAATTTTAAATAGAAAAACACACATTTTGCCACACGTCACAAAATTTCCGTCAAAAAACAAGCTTTCTTTAAGAGATTCGTAGTACAAATTCGAAATAGTATGGTAAGATTGAAGCAATACTGCGCTAAGAAAAGGCGATAGGCCCCCAGTTCTGAAATTAAAGTCGTAACATTTTAAATTGTCAGTGTTTAGTCCAAAACCCGTGATTGATTATTATTAGTCAATAAAAAAATATTATTTTATTGAAAAATATTAGAAACAATCGACTCGGCTCACTCTGAGAATAAATTGTGAGCCAGATTGATTTTTCCAATTTTTTTTTGATAAAAATTTCATAATAAATACAAAAATAGCTTTGAAAATGGCAAAACTTAAATTATTTGTACCTGAGTAATAGCCATTTATATATACTTTCACACATAAATACTTGTTTAAGTATAATTATATGTATTTATATCCCCTAACACAAGCCTTACAGTGCTTACTTTGGGGCTAGGTTAATTTGTTGTGAGTGTCAGAAATATTTATTTTCACCTCACACGCTCTGAAAAGAAGATTTTGTCAATCAGTTTAGGTGTAGAAAATCGCTTTTGCGGCCTAGCACGGCAAAGTACTTTTTTAATTTAATACCTAAATATATGTCATAATGCGTTCCGAATCGCACTATTGACTTTTTTGTTACATTTTATTCTTATTTAAAATAGCTTTAAATGAATTATAATACTCCGTTTTGGTTTTATTATATTATTTTAGTTTATTTGTTGTAAAAAAATATATTAGGCTGGGTGCGATTTCACAACCTATGATTGGATTTCGGAACGTGACATAAATCTTTATTTTTAAATTGTCTTTCTCTTGTACCTCATGTCAGTGTCAACATTTACGGAATAGTTTTTATTGTTATTTATAAGTAACAATTTATTCCTACTTTAAATAACTTTGAATTAACTATAATACTCCCTTTTTTATTATTTTAGTTTATTATATCATTAAAACAACGAGAATAAGGTATATTTAGATTAAAATTTCTGTTTAAAGAATTTTTTACCGGAAGTTGACCGCGGAAACAATCATAAAATGTTCCTTGCTGTTGTGAGGTGAAACATTGTGTGTTGCGCTCGGCAGAAAAGTTTTTAGCGTCTTGTACCTTTGAAATCCTCGCTTCGCTCAGGATTCAATCTTTGAACCACTCGCTGCGCTCGTGGTTCAATCCTAGAATCCTTCAGTTGCTCAGCTTTCAATAGAGGTACCTCGCCGTTAAATAACCAACTTTCCAGCCTTGCATAACAAATAACTATTATTTAATGCCAAAAATCAAGTCTACTGGTTGCTTAGTTACGTCGTAAAGGAAGGACAAAATTAAACACACTTTCGTATTTATAATATTAAGTTAGGATATTAATATCTTTGTTTTAATATAACCTAAAAGAGATATCAAACCTCAGAAAAGTAAACATTTTAAGACCTCGACTATACTTATTATCATATCATAATGAGAAAGTCAAGTACCTTAACCTTACCGCCTCTGTGGTGTAGTGGTACAACCACCGGTATCAGACCCAGGGGTCCCGGGTTTGATTCCCAGCGGGGGTACATATTGTATTCGGTTTGGATGGTGGTAGGACTTGTTGTAAGCCCGCCTGGCTAGCTACCACCATCTAATCTAAGCCTGACGCCATAACAACAATGTTTTCAGCATTATTGTGTTCCGGAACTTCGAGATAAGATAGCCAGTTCCTCAGTGGCTGAGGATTCCGGGAGAGGCTCAATTTCATCTTCAGCCTTATCAATACTTAACATCAGGTATGATGAAAGCTAAGAGTCTCCCCGTCATTAATAAAAAAAAAGAAAGTAATCGTCTTATCACCCATACCAGACTTGAAATAGATATCAATTACAAAGACGTAATATTTCGTGGCGCGAGGAGATCGTGGCGCAGTAGCCTGTAGCCTTTCGCAACGGTCGGTCTCAGGATGGGTGGTTAGAATTATTCCGAGCTCCTCCATGCTTCGGAAGGCACGTTAAGCCGTTGGTTTTGATTGTATTTGCAGTCGTTAAATTTGGGCATTGGGCCCGTGTGTTGGGTCATTGCCCATCCATCCGTAAGGAAGGCCAATGGCCCAGCAGTGGCGACATTAAAATGGCTACAATGACGATGACGAAAATTTAGGATGCAGCCAAAACAAAAGAACTATTCGATACTATTAAACATTATATTTTAAAACAACGGGACTAAAACGCGACATTTGTTATGTAGTACAACTATGTACTTACAGCTTGACGTTTCGGCTATGTTGCAATAGCCGTGGTCACAAGCAGACTGGCGGTGCGCGGCGTCGTCTGTTCGGGCGGGCTTGGAGATCTTCAGCCACCCTCAAATTGTCACTATTTTTATTTTTATTGTCTTTAGAGATGTCCTGACGGCACACAACACTTCTTATAATATTAAACATGCTGAGTAAGGAACCACACATGTCTCTACAATATTCTTAGTTGTCAGTTTTGATGTTAGGGGAAAATTAGTAAACGTTGCATCAGTGTGGGTGCACAATAAGTCGCAGGACTACGTTACACCATGGTATTCCATCCCATACTTTCTCTTGCAAAAAATGATCACTTGAATTCCTAATAGCAGCTACGCTTATTCCCAATAAAAAGTCCGGAAACTTCCCTTATTAACAAAGTACCGAGACTAAATTAATTTTCCTGCGAGCGAAAGGAGATGACTCAACGACTGTTCTAGAAAAAATGTGGATCATATTTATATAGTATATTTTTAAGAGCAAGGAAACGCTTACTCTTCATCATACGTTTCAACCGCCTCTGTGGTATGGTACAATCACCGGTATCAGACCAGGGGGGGTACTGTGGTGGACGGAGGCAATCAAGAAGACACTGTTTTAACTTGGAATCAATTTATTTTAAGATAATTATAACATTTCGTGCGCGAGCTGATCAACCGCTGCTACGCAACTGTTTTTAGAAACGATTCTTTTTAATATAATCGAATCATGACATACCGTTCGATTATACGGAGGAGTTTGCATTGCGATGCAAATACTCCATAATACATAATTGTATTCGGTTTGGTTGGTAGTAGGATTTGTTGTAAGTCCGCCTGGCTAGCTACCACATTCTTATCTAAGTCTGACGCCATAACAACAATGTTTTCAGCATTCTTGTGTTCCGGCAGTTAAAGATAAGATAGCCTGTTCCTCAGTGATTAAGGATTCCGGGAGAGACTCGCTTCCGTCTTCAGCCTTATCAATACTTAACATCAGGTATGATGAAGGCTAACCTATATTCTAAGTCGTTCCTCCAAAACTTATTCGTCCTCGACTTAACGAAACCTCATTGAAAACCTCTTCAAAATACTCCACGAAATCATAGTCATAACTCCGTAAGGACCTGGAGGAGACAAAGAGTACGTAGCCACTCCGTGTTAGGCCTAGCGCACACTACCATTTTTACCCACGACGAGGTTGAGCGGAGTGTAAAAAGTTTTGGAGGAACGACTTAGAATATGGGGGTAAGTCTTCCCATCGATCATTAAAAAAAATACGTGATGTTAAGTAATGATAAATAATGATAATGGATGCGCGCCTCTCCTGGAGTTTTCAACCAACCGTATAACCGGGAGTTAATCACTCAGTGATTTTCTATTCTAATAATATTATAAAGAGGAAAGGTTTCATTGTTTATTTGCATTGCATAGGCTCCGAAAGTACTGATCGGATTTGGATGAAATTTGATACACAGATAGTAGATAGCCTGTTTACGAACATAGGATACTTTTTATCCCGATATTCCCACGGGAACGGGAACCACGCGGGTGAAACCGCGAGCGGCCGCTAGTCTTCAATAATTTTATGCAATAGCCTCAATTAAAAACAAACAAATGCAATTTCAGATTGTATTATTTCGAAAGGTAATTTGAACTATTATTATCAACCAAAAGTTGTGTGGCCCTTTGTTATGTCTAAACTACTGATGATTAAAATACATTTTTTGTAGAGGTATTGCACCCTGAAGATGACTGTGACTGTGTGACAGGGATATGGTATGAGATTATAAATTTGGACAAGAAAGTACACTGGGAACTTCCCCGTTGACAAGTAGAGCTTTGATAAATTTCATAATTTTAATACTAGAAACAAGAATAAGCTTGCCGTTCCAAGATTTCGACTTGAAAAATGCTGTCGCTCGTTTTTGGGGAAAGGCATAGCCTTTTTTAATAAAGTTCCACAACAAGTGATTGAGCTGCCTTTGCATAAATTTAAAATACATGTTAAAAAAACGCTCTTAAGCAAAGGTTATTACAAGGTAGAAGATTATTTGAAAGACCGAAATGCATGGAAGTGATACTAACATAAAACATGACTATTGTAATTGTATAAAAGGAAAATATTCTAATAACTGAGTATAAGAAAATTTTCCTCTTATATTAAATATGTTTCAAGATTGTAGATTTGTGTTTGGCAACGACATGTTCCTTTGTAAATGTTGATGCTTCTGTTAAATCTGATAAGTTTCTTGCGGCCGTTCTTCTTATCAGTTAAAAGATGTCCTGAATGGCTGGTAGGAAAAAAAAATTGGACGATTCGAAAGCACTTATCTATAAGTCTATTTGAATAAAAATCTTTGACTTTGACTTTGACTTTATTAAACAAGAAAATATACTAGAAAAAAGCAACTAGTCTCATGTCGCCCTGACGGGATTCGAACCCACATCCTTGGGAATCCGGCTCAATGCACTAACCAATTATGCTACAGATACCTATGAGGACACGTCGAATTTTTCTAGTATATTCACCTTTCTACAGTGTTGGCCACCGTCGTTTCATCAATGAGAGAAATATCCTCGCATTCGAAAGAAACATCTTTACAGATGTTTGACTATCGATTAAGATGAAACGGCCATTTAATTATAAATTTTTAATCTTGCATTTTACAATGCTATTTTTTTGTGATAAATAAATATTAAACAAGAAAATATAGAAAGAAATTTTTCTAGTACATTTTCTTGTTTAATATTTATGACACAAAAATAGCATTGTAAAATGCAAAATTAAAAATTTATAAGTAGAGCTTTTTTAAGAGGCTTTATTTAATAAAGTAATAGATATATAGAAAACCTTAATATCACAAATAACATAAACAGGTATTTCATTTGAATAATAAATTATTTCTTAAACCTTAGAACTTTCCAAGAAAAAAATTCCAAAAAAAGCTCTACTGATCAACCGGGAAGTACCCCGTTTACCTACACGCAGACGAAGTCACATGCGGATGCTAGTCGCCTGTAAATGTGATCAGAAATCAGTGTAACGTGACGCGCGGCAGTTCCGCCACAGCGCAGAGTTATATCTTATATCACAGTGGAGTTGTTACCAGCAGGCACGGGCAGAGTTATGTAGCCATTAGTAGTCTATGTGCGCTCTTTATGGGACCTTTGTACGGAACGTTATTATGTAGTTATATCGAAATAATTTATACAGGGTGTTTAAAGAACCCTACCGAAGCGACGATATATGCGTAGTGTACATATAACAGAACAAGAATAATGTACAAATAATTGTTGGGAAACGATTTTTATTTTTAGTTAAAAAAGGGTGTTATTTTTTACACGCAATTGAACGCGTGCAACAACGTTTGCATGTGTCTATAGAGAACGAGTAGGCGATCGGGGCCCCACATCTTTGAGTGATTTTGATATTCTTAACTTATTCATAATCTAATCATAATTTTAATTGTTATATTTTCATTTTATTTTAATACTATTATCGAATTTTTATTTTTTGTAATTGCATGTTTTATCTAATGTTTTTGTATTAAATTTAATAATGAACGTCCATTAATAAATCATTTATTTTTATTTTTCGCATACGCCTGTGTCGTAGACGTGGATTCGCGCTTACTCTAGGCATAAACTGAAAATCAGTGCTTTGTTGTACTTTGTTGTATCAGTTGCTGTGAAGTAAATGTATCACTGAGTTTTTGCCTTTTCTATCGAAGCGGCACACAGATTGAGATGATATAATCTTATTTGTTCCTTATTTTTTGTGTTTCATTCTTGTGTATTGAATGTGTGTGCTGTATATGATAGAAATAAACATTTATCTTATCTTATCTTATATTCACTGCGGTTCTGTTGTTTTAAACGATCTTTAAAAATATATATTGACTTTGATTCTCAATAACTCCTTAACTTTTCAGTCTAGGCTGTTACAAGCACTAAAATATAAGTACATTTTATGGTTATAAATAACTAAATAAATAATTGCATACAATCACACCAATTATCTAGCCCACGTTAAGTTTCATGAAGAACTTGTGTTATGGATACTAGAACGGATAAACATACATATATACTTTTTTTTTGTAAATACATACTTAATATACATATTAAACACCCAGACCAAGACAAATAGACATGTTCATGCACACAAATATTTGTCTTGTCCGGGGATCGAACCCGGGACCTCTGTCGCAGAAGGCGGGTTTAACACCCCTGCGCCAAACTGGTCATCAGGTTATCTTAACCGTAAACAATTTTCAACTCGCAAGAAGGACTTAACATACATTACACTATAAGATAATTCTACTAGTTTTTTTTTATAACGTGATTTATTATGGCATATATGTGATTTGCCTACAAGTACAAGCATTAACTACATTCTAAAAAGCTGAAAGTACCAGGGTCGCATAACTAACCAGGGGTTATTTTGGATGTTTTGAGAAGTTCTGATTCTATTTCAATTTCAATTTTTTTTTATAGGCAGCAGCTCTTCAAGTATATTCAATAATTCCTGGTTGATTATGCTGCCCTGGTACTTTTCGTTCAATATTTTTTTCATAATTTTTTTTTCAAATGCTTTATAAGATTTTCGGCGACAGCTTCTTATTCAAACATATGTTTTAATGTTATAAATAACAGAACAACTGAGTATAAAGTCGTCCCGTTAGTCATAAAAATAGTTGACTCATTTATTTCCCATCCGATCAACGAAATAGTTGAGATCTTGGGAAGTAAAATAGTTGATCAGTTTCCAGTTCATCGGTTTCGTTGATCCAACATTTCTTGCATTACAAGATTACTGTACTGCAAGTCGTATAATCATCGCTCGCCCACACCTCAACCGAACCTCAAGTGGCATAGGTTAGATTCGAAAACTTCTTCTTCTTTTTATGTAGTAACTATAGTGACAGGTTGCTTATCGCCACAGACCTATATCGAGATAGACGGTAAAAGTTTACGTACCTTGCGTGTCAAAAGTTTGATCCACGGTCTAAGTTTTACGACCTAAGTCAGTCCGCTTTGCCATGCCATGAAAACACGCGTCACTCAGAAACAAAAATGGTTTTCTGGTGCAGTGCTTTCTTGCAAGAGCTCGTCAATAACATAGAAGAGATCTATAGAAATAGAAATAGAAAAATATTTATTTTGACATCACACAAAGGTACACATTAACACAAACATATTACATAGAAGTATGAAAAAGTACCAATTAAACAAAAAAGAAAGAAAACAAACAAAATAACAATCAAAGAGAAACGCGTACAGTCGTGTGATGACAAAACTGTGCTCAGCTCAGTATTAGCAGCAAGCATCAGGTAGCTTGCTGCACTGGTATTCTGCTGAGCACAGAAGTGACATCAGAAACGAACAGAAAGAACAATAACAAACGAAAGAAAAAAAAACGTAAAACATTAAAACACGTAAAATGCAATGTGTGTAGGCCCCAATACATGCCATGTCATCCGCTCCGTGTGTAGTGCTGTGTGACATGAGACACGTCATACAGTGAGATAGGCACACTTCGTGTCACAAGTTCGACACCTTCTTACTACAAGATAGTGAAACATGTAGTAAACAAAGATATTTAACTACAATATCTTTGGAAGTGAAGCATACAACTCTCAGCCGTAGTCAGACCCAAGGAAAAAACAACAAGCCCCCAAAAAGAGAGAACTATAGAGCGTACTTATACTTTACTCAGACTTATCTAGCGAGCTAAGACAAAATCGGAGTTTTTAGTCAATGCTTCGACGCTGTCTCAGCGTCAGACAGTCTAAGACTAAGTCTCGACAGACTTAGCACGGGCTAAGTCACCGAAATCGGTGACTGGCGAAAAACTCAAGATATTAACCGAACATGAATAGTAGCACACTACCTCAACGGCTCTACGGTGACTTCCGAAACTTCTAAATGGATTTGGATGAAATTTCGTACACATATAGTAGATAGCCTGGTTATGAACATAGGATACTTTTTATTCCGATATTCCCACGGGAACGGGGAACTCGGTTGACTTTGAATAAAAAGCAATCTGTAATTCTATGATGCCATTACTTTATATTTCACCCGCGTGGCTCCCGTTCCCGGGGCAACTCGGTTGACTTTGAATAAAAAGCAATTGGTAAATCTATGATGCCATTAATTTATATTTCACCCGCGTGGCTCCCGTTCCCGGGGCAACTCGGTTGACTTTGAATAAAAAGCAATCTGTAAATCTATGATGCCATTACTTTATATTTCACCCGCGTGGCTCCCGTTCCCGGGGCAACTCGGTTGACTTTGAATAAAAAGCAATCTGTAAATCTATGATGCCATTACTTTATATTTCACCCGCGTGGCTCCCGTTCCCGGGGCAACTCGGTTGACTTTGAATAAAAAGCAATCTGTAAATCTATGATGCCATTACTTTATATTTCACCCGCGTGGCTCCCGTTCCCGGGGCAACTCGGTTGACTTTGAATAAAAAGCAATCTGTAAATCTATGATGCCATTACTTTATATTTCACCCGCGTGGCTCCCGTTCCCGGGGCAACTCGGTTGACTTTGAATAAAAAGCAATTGGTAAATCTATGATGCCATTAATTTATATTTCACCCGCGTGGCTCCCGTTCCCGGGGCAACTCGGTTGACTTTGAATAAAAAGCAATCTGTAAATCTATGATGCCATTACTTTATATTTCACCCGCGTGGCTCCCGTTCCCGGGGCAACTCGGTTGACTTTGAATAAAAAGCAATCTGTAAATCTATGATGCCATTAATTTATATTTCACCCGCGTGGCTCCCGTTCCCGGGGCAACTCGGTTGACTTTGAATAAAAAGCAATCTGTAAATCTATGATGCCATTAATTTATATTTCACCCGCGTGGCTCCCGTTCCCGGGGCAACTCGGTTGACTTTGAATAAAAAGCAATCTGTAAATCTATGATGCCATTACTTTATATTTCACCCGCGTGGCTCCCGTTCCCGGGGCAACTCGGTTGACTTTGAATAAAAAGCAATCTGTAAATCTATGATGCCATTACTTTATATTTCACCCGCGTGGCTCCCGTTCCCGGGGCAACTCGGTTGACTTTGAATAAAAAGCAATCTGTAAATCTATGATGCCATTACTTTATATTTCACCCGCGTGGCTCCCGTTCCCGGGGCAACTCGGTTGACTTTGAATAAAAAGCAATTGGTAAATCTATGATGCCATTAATTTATATTTCACCCGCGTGGCTCCCGTTCCCGGGGCAACTCGGTTGACTTTGAATAAAAAGCAATCTGTAAATCTATGATGCCATTACTTTATATTTCACCCGCGTGGCTCCCGTTCCCGGGGCAACTCGGTTGACTTTGAATAAAAAGCAATCTGTAAATCTATGATGCCATTACTTTATATTTCACCCGCGTGGCTCCCGTTCCCGGGGCAACTCGGTTGACTTTGAATAAAAAGCAATCTGTAAATCTATGATGCCATTACTTTATATTTCACCCGCGTGGCTCCCGTTCCCGGGGCAACTCGGTTGACTTTGAATAAAAAGCAATCTGTAAATCTATGATGCCATTACTTTATATTTCACCCGCGTGGCTCCCGTTCCCGGGG
The DNA here is from genome assembly GCA_910589605.1 of Chrysoteuchia culmella. Classification (NCBI taxonomy): domain Eukaryota; kingdom Metazoa; phylum Arthropoda; class Insecta; order Lepidoptera; family Crambidae; genus Chrysoteuchia; species Chrysoteuchia culmella. The sequence goes on along the minus strand of OU342658.1, from coordinate 19,521,224 downwards.
CAACTCGGTTGACTTTGAATAAAAAGCAATCTGTAAATCTATGATGCCATTACTTTATATTTCACCCGCGTGGCTCCCGAGAATATCGTGATAATAAGTATCTTATGTTCATTATCAGGCTATCTATTATCTGTGTTCTAAATTTTACCCAAATCCGTTCAGCATTTTCTGAATTTATTCGCTACAAACAAATAAGCAATCAAATCTTTGGTATAGATTTTTGTTCAAATTATTTGAAATATAATCACTGCTTTTTGCTGGTAGATTTTCGATCGATTTGTATTTTTGTAAAAAAATACGTAAATAATAATAATAAATTATGTTTATCCTACTACTAGAGGCCGGGCGCGGTTTCACCCGCGTGGTTCCCGTTCCCGTGGGAATTTTGGGATCAAAGCTATCCTATCTCTTAAGTTGGACCAGACTGCTCACGGTGTGCCAATTTAATTTAAAATCGGTTAAGTAGTTTAGGAGTCCATCGCGGACAAACATCGTGACAGGAGATTTATATATATAAAGATGTGACCAAGACAATTAGGCGCATGACAGCAGAGAAAATCTGAAAAAATCTAAGTAAAAAAATTTCAAGAAGCTGTAATCAATCAGTTAATCACTGTAGCACTAATTAATCACATAATAACAGAAGTGCGGTGATAGAAGTGGCCTGCAGGTGCCAAAAGTGCAAAACCGCATTCCTGTCATGCACCTAATTGTCTTGGTCGTGTAGTAACACAATAAATGTTCCTTCTTTAAAATTCATATTGTTGTGCCTTTCAGGGTCCATAGTAAAACCTTTTTTAAATAACACCTATTTGTTACGCTAGCCAAATACTAAGCCGTAGTATACTACTACCTTGCCATTGCTATACAGTTCCACATATGTAAGTTAGTTACGCATTCGTTTATGGGCGAAATAAATATTGTATGAGCCGCGGGTAAATCTTTTAAACAACTTGAGTTTGACCCGGTAATGAATAAGAACGAATCGCGTTGTGGCACAGTCGCCATACACCAGTATATGAGGAAATAACATAATATTTAAATTAAATTACGTTTTTTTTTATTTGGGACATTAATCAGTTATTTGCTAAGTAATATTAACTAAAATTAAACTACAACATTGTTATACAAGCAAATAATAATAAAATAACTAAGAAAAATAAACTGTTTAAATTTTTGTCACTGATCTACGCAATGTTGACCTTTGTCATCATTGCAGAAGGTTTCCTATAAAAGCAATCTTACATTATAAAGTTATCTTTTAAAAATCCTATTACGAACTATTTCGATCATGTGAGAATTTATAAAAGAAAAATGACTGTCACTTCTCATCCTGACACAGACCAAGTATGCCTATCAAAAATGTGCGACAATTTGACAAATATGTCAGATTTTCCGATTACAAATATGTCGGACCAAATGTTTTAGGATTCGTTAAATTGTAGAATTGTCGCGACAATTTGACAATTATGTCGGCTTTTCATATAGCACCAATGTTTTATGAAACGTACAATCGTCAAATTGAAAGAAAGAAAGAAAGAACAACAATTTATTTGAGACACGTTTAGTCAGTACACACAGAGAACATTAAAAAATGTCCCAAAACGGTCACGACTCAGCATAATGCATGGTCTTACGACCCGCGCTGGTCTTCCGTCGTGACCGGCTTTATGACGTTCCGGTTAAAAACAACAAAAACAAAACACCAAAACAACATAGCAAACTAAATTGGTACCTGTCACCTGTCGCTGACAATTGTAATCTTTATGAAACAGGGCCCAGCATTGCTGCTTTACTAATGCTGGTGCAGCGGCAACACTAGCTGAGGCAGGACCATTTTTAACCGACTTCCAAAAAGAAGGAGGTTCTCAAATCGGTAGGTATTGTTTTTTCTATGTATGAACACCGATTATGCCGAGATTTCTGATCCGATTTACGTGATTCTTTTATTTATCCTAGACTATTATTTATCTATTATAAAATTTCTCGCATAACAAGGTAACTGTACTGCAAGTTATAACGTACATACAGGTCAATAGTAATTTCTAATATTCTGTTATGATCCAGATTCAAGACGTCAGCTATAGATATTTTACTGCCTACACCATATCTATTATGACTGTCACACACGGGCCACATGTGGTTGGAGGTTGGATTGTTCGCCACCATATTAATAATTAAACCGTAGATTTATGACGCCCGTAAGTCAGATGTTATGCGATCGTAAAAACGCGAAGCCGGCGATCAAAAAATAAATAGTAGCGACATCTGTGTCGACACGCCTACGAGAAGATTTGTTGGGGATAGTACCTATATACAGGGTGGAATAAAAAGACAGTCATTGGAGGGAAAGTACCCTAAATATTGATGTGAGCAAATTTTACATGAAGGAAACATTCTAAAGATTCCATTCTAAAGATATCGATATGAATCGGATGAAACGGAATGAGAAAAAAAAACATCGTGTACTTTTATGGTACCAATCGATAGTGTTAATCCTAAAGATCAATTTAGTGTGAGTAGAATAGTATCTAAAATTAAAAACAAAGTCAATAACCTAATAATTAAAATCAGTGTATTGCTGCAAATGGTTCATATTTCGAGCTATAAGTTAAAGTGAATTTCATTTTTATTTTAGTTAGTGTGAGTAAGAGAAGGGTAGAAAAATGTATTGAACTATGTAATCTTTTCTCTTTCCTGGCTTTGTCTTTAATTTAAGACATTAAGTTACTTAAGCTAAATTGATTTTTATACTTAACACTATCGAATAGTAGGTATCATAAAAGTACACTATGTTTTTTTTCTCAAACACGCCGGCTCGATCGTAATTTTTCAAAAATCTTTGAATGCAGTTCAACTTATTTTTGAAAATAAAGAAATGTTAGAAATGTTGTCTAATTTTTAATAGGTTAAAATTTGCTTACATTAATATTTAGGGTACTTTCCGTCCAGTGACCGTCTCTTTGTGTCACCCTGTATAGTACGTTAGTACTGGGATTTCGGGTTCTGTTAATAAATTATTTATATTATAATAAATAGCCATAACATCATGTTGATAATACATCGTCATGATTCCGAGATTAATAGCTTAATACAATACAACCAATTCTTGACGGGTCGGATATAAATGTGCAAATAATCAGTCATTGCTAACCCTGAAAACAACTGTAAAACATCTCAATTCTCAATGCATGGTGAATTGTATACCCAAATAAATTAATTATTAAAAATTAATAAAATAAATAAATAGCTATTGCATCATAATCCATCGTTAAACATTTGTAAAAATGTTTCTTTCGAATGCAAGGATATTCCTCAACAACGCTTAGAGCAGTGGACCGGATACCCAAAGTTCGCAGGTTCGAGTCCTGTCTGAGAATAACTTGTAGCCGAGATGATTTTTTACAATACTTTTCTATAAAAAAATATCATAAATTAAATAGATCAAGCACTGGATGCTAGCAGAATCAAAGAAGAATATCACAAGTGTTTGTCTGGGCTGGAGATTGAACTTACGACCAGTAGGCATGTTCTGTGATGATGACTATGATACTCTTTACCGATTTTGGCCAAAGCGACTGCATCATTCATTGCACAGGGTTTCAATGAAGTGCACTACCTATATTGCGTTTTATTATGGCTGCAATAGCCAACTTTGTTGCGGAATACACGGGCACGTAGGTAATGCAACTTGGGACAAGCGTCACTAAAACTAATCAGTAGCCAATCAACCGATGATCACATTCCACACCAGATGAGGTGCCACAACATTTGAAATACAAAAAACTAAACTTTTTTTAAAGCTAATCTTTTAATTTTCGGTTTCGCTTAAGCTCACACAATGAACACGAAATCATGCTGATAGCGTCCGCGAAACGTAAGAAAATCTACGGCGGCAATTAGCCCATACCATATCATATCAATACCAATACTAAATTTTAATGAATTTTGGTATTGAGATAGTTTAGACTATCTCAATACCAAACCGCCTCTGTGGTCTACTGGTACAACCACCGGTATCAGACCCAGGGGTCCCGGGTTCGATTCCCAGCGGCGGTACATATTGTATTCGGTTTGGTTGGTGGTAGGACTTGTTGTAAGTCCGCCTGGCTAGCTACCACCATCTTATCTAAGTCTGACGCCATAACAACAATGGAGAGGCTCGCTTCCATCTTCAGCCTATTCAATACTTAACATCAGGTTTGATGACGGCTAAGAGTCTCCCCGTCGTTTATAAAAATAAAAAAATATATATTTTCGTCTCAAGAAGAAATTATCCTTATGGAGTCCAATAGTAGAATTCCACGCGGACGAAGTCGCGGCTGGAAGCTAGTTATCAAATACTTAAATGCAATACATTTTATAGCAAGAAGAATATCTTTCTCGAAAGTTCTAGTACCTTAAGGCGTAGATTATTGCGTACTAATTCGTCCTGTCAGGCTTTGACTTTATGTTGTAAGTAATGACACAATAATCTCGCTCTCGCTGCGCACTACTCCTTGTAAGCTGCTGTCACATATGGTTGTAGGCGGGGGGTACACCGAGCGGGGAAATTAAGATTAAGTCAAAATCAAAGTCAAAGATTTTTATTTATAGATAAGTGTTTTTTTTTTCCAATTTTTTTTCCTACCAGCCATTCAGGACATCTTTTAACTGATAAAAAGAACGGCCGCAAGAAACTTATCAGCTTTAACAGAAGCAACAACATTTACAAAGGAACATGTCGTTGCCAAACACACATCTACAATCTTGAAACATATTAAATATAAGAGGAAAACTGGGGGCTAATTGTCTAATTTTAAATCTATCGCAATTCCTTTCAATTCCTAATTTGAAAGTCATTCAAGCCGTCACTATTTGACATTTGAAAGGGACTCGGAACGCGTTTTAAAAGGTATGGAATAAACGGAATTGAACTGTCTAAGCAATATGACAGACGAAAATATCACAATCACAATACCTCTGAAAGGGATTGTGATAGATTTTAAATTAGACAATTAGGGGGCGGGTTAGTTATTTTTTATTTTGGTCTATTTACAAGACTTTAGTTTTTTATATGATATACTTTGTTTATTTATAAAAAAATACAGATTGTACCGCAAGCTACACATTTTGTAGGATCCAAGTGTGTAATACTTTTTAAAGATATTTATTAACATAGTACAATAATCAATATGTCTCTGGTCTGGATAGCTTTCATTTTGGAATTTTGGAATTCAGTAATTAAGTATTCAAGTTCAGTGTTAATTTTGTCAAAGATAAACATACCTGTAAAATGTTTGTTAAATGAATTTTGTCACCTTAAAATTAAATTTGTACCTTTTTAATAATTTTTGATATTTTGCATTTTTCAATGCTATTCTTATAGGTACTTATGTTACAATTTTAAATAGAAAAATATTGTAGTCAAGCAAGTCTCGGTAGCTCAGTGGTTAGAGAAGTGGGCCGGATTCCCAAAGGTCGTGGGTTCGAGTCCCATCCAAAAATTTACTTGTGGCCGAGTTGATTTTTTCCATTAAATTTTTTATCATAAGTATAAACATACCTGTCAAACGTTCGTTAAATGTTTCCTTTGTCTATTAAAAGAATATATCTATTTAAATTTGAGTACACATTTCTAAGAAACGATGTTTTTCATAACTTCCTTAGCTCAAACAAAATACGGCAAAAAGTGAGATCAAAATTACTTGACATGACTACCGAAAATAAACTTTAGATAGTTTTACTCCACAGGAGTGTAACAAAGGCAGAGAAATTATTTAAAAGTAGTTTTTTTTGTTCAAGCCAGAGGCTTTACAGGTGTTACATTAATAAAACTTGGTCTCAGTGTGCCCACCGCTTGCTAGCAAAGCGGTTGTCACTCGAGGCAAATAAGCAATAAGCGCGACTAATTGTCGCCGCGGCCGCGACTGGCGCTGCTATAAAACCCACGCTCAGTCGCGCGACTGGTTTTGGGATATTGACTTGCAAGCGAATTAAGAATTATTTTTACACATAGAAGTTGATTTCAGAAACTGAGACTTTAGTGGCTTTAATGACATGTTTGTTTTGTGAATGGGTGTTATTAGCATAACTACTTTATTACATTTTATTATTATGCTTTTTATTGCTGTTTAAAAAAGTTGTCATGGCCTAGGATCTAGTGATCGCGGCCTCATCAAAGTTAAGAAACACTAAAACAAACTATGTTGTTTAGTTTGTTTTTTATCCAAAAGTTTTGATATCCGAATCTGTAACAACATACTCAACGAGTTGTTATCCTAAAAAGGTATAATTCAATGAATAGAACGCGCAAAAATTTTAAAACATTTAAGAAAAGAAAATTTGTTATAACTTGAAAGCAGCCTAATATTTTCAAACATCCGTTCAATATCAAGACGAGATGCGAAATAATTGTGCGTCCCACCCCGCCGGTGTCAAAGGGCTTGGGAATCATTATCAAAGCTAATAACCGGCGTTCAAAGATACTGAAGGTGACTGGAGGCTCGGCGGGGATGAATGATTACCTGTGAGGTGTGATAGGGCGTCAGTTAGAGCGGGAAGCGATAAGCTGTCATCTTTAAATATAAGAAAATAGCGCCGAAGTGGAATGCGTAACTGAAATACCTTTTAATAACAAATGTTAATATATATTGTGGGCAAGATGTAGATACGGAAACAATGTTTGATTTAAATAATTGCCTGTTCATTTTTATGACAAAACTACGTACATACCCTAGAGTTAACATCGAGCTGGAAAGTCAAAGGGTTTGGGAAATATCATCAAAGCTAATAAAGATACAAAAGGTGACTGAAGATGGCTTGGTGGAGACGAATGACAGACTGTGAGGTGTGTGGTGGGGCGTCAGTTAGAGCGGGAACTGATATACCTATTATATAGTCGGCGCGCAACGTAACTTTACCTAAGCGCGGCAATGCAAGAAAGGCGCAGTCACTACAATCTTTGGTCACGCCTCAAGTTACGTTGCGCGACCTATACTTAAAAGTAAATAGAGAGGAAGCCCTGTGAGTATATGTTAGTGTTAAAATTAAATTATAATTCCTTGTAAAACGCGACCACTGCGGCCATACCCCACAGCGATCACTTAAAGGACGGTCTCCAGGGTGTGACGCAAACATCTATAGAATTGTTGTATTTTTATAAGCATGGTTGTTGATACGAAATTAGTTCAAGTTTCGTACTTTTTTTTTATGATATCCTTGTGTATGATTAGATCGTTTTCTTAACAAATTTTTAATCAACATTAAGTTTACGGTCGGTTCCAATAACTAATGCTCAGTAAGAGAAAGGCATACAAAAGTTTGGTGACCTACATTTATTGTTGTATCTTGTATCACTATACAATGGTTGATAAGCAATGTAACAAAGATAGGCCTATCGCTTACTAGAGATCTGCTAGAGATAGAATGTGAAACTGGCCGTTAGAGAACAACGTGAACGACGAATAAACGTGAACAAGCAACTGACAGATTGACAGTTTACCCAGAATCTTAGATTGCATTTTGTTTTTCACCGGGCAAATTCTCTATAAACCGTGTCTCTTTCACTATGGGACGTTGGCGGAATTTCTGTGGATAACGGAAGAAGCCAGAACAGAAAAAGAAACAGATTGCATTTATATAAAATATTATAATATGGAAACAGGTATTGTTAACGTTCACAAGCGAAGTAAGGGTAGGCTACTAGCGTAAATTAATAAAATTCATAAACAATCCGGTTCTAATTTTCACTCCCTATTACAAATTCAGTTAATAATTCATACCTACCTACATATCAAAACTTACAAGATTGTAAGAACAAGATTTTCTTCAACTTAGTTTGAGTTTTGAGAAAGTTGCAAAGTAAGAAGTTGAAATTTCAGATGTATATAGACTTTATTAATTAAAACACAAGTTAATGTTTCCTTGTAGTGTTGATTTGGAACACAGTTTATCGATAAAAGGTGGATAAACAAGATTTGATTTTGCCCGCGATTGCAGCTAGCAACTTCCGCAATGATCATACACGGGAAGAGTGGCAAAAAAAAATATTTCAAGCTTTTCCATCTTTTGGAAGGCACGTGGCACATTATGAACTGTAAAGACAGCTCTCTTGACGGCATATGCTCGATAATAGTTAGTGATCGCATTTTTTTAAATTGCATTATTGTTAATAACGCAATTTATTGAATTGCAATCCTCAGAATATGTTTCTCGAATCGCATATCAATAAATTAAGTCATTTTCATGGTTCCAGCCGAGATCTCTCTCTCTCTCTTATCGTATGAGGATCAGCGGTGACAGAACCACCGAAGCGATGGCTGATTCATGCGTCGTGCTCGTGAACGGGTGCCGCCAGCGGAAATAGGTTTACTTCAGTCTGCTTATCTTAATGTTGTGCTTAAAGCTTAAATATTTTTTATCTAAAATAAATTGATAATGACCTGTATGTACCTCACAACTTGCACTACAGTAATCTTTTAATGCGAGAAAAGTTGTAATGTATGATAGATAAGTCTTTCTTTGCCAGTTGGTTACAATAACCATAAAATGTAATATTAGAATTAGCATTTTCTTTTTGTGATGGAAATTGACTTTACTAAGTCAGGTTAAGTTTAAGGTCACTTAACATATCAGTAACGTCAATTTCCATCACAAAAAGAAAATACTTTTGCATTTGACGACTCTGTATAAAATAAAAAGGAGAAAAAAACAGCCCTTGACGAGTTTCTTGCCGGTTCTTCTCGTTACAAGGTCTCCTGCCGTAGGGTTTGTGATTGTGACCGATGGCGTAGCTTTTTGACATTCATAAGTGCTTGTAACAGCCTAGCTAGACTGAATAAATGATATTGACTTTGACTTTGACTGGTGTCAGAACTCCTCGAGCAGTATTAAGGAAAGTGAGATGGCGCCATACTGAATCTTATAATCGACAATACTCCTGTGTTACGACAGCAGTTAATGATAGGACCTTCAATCAACACAATTAATTAAACAAAAAACATCGATAAAAAAGTATCGATACGCCCACACCACTATTTCCCGCCGGTCATAGTGTACCTGCCTAACAAGGAGAGTTCTCGTGAAAATTGGAAATTAATAATTCAGAATTTGACGGGCGCTGCCTGCGGTGTGGCCACTCTAAACACAGCCTTCTTGGAGGTCAAGGTTCCTTTAATTAACTAGGTGTTGGTTTTTTTAAATAAAAAATGATGAACATTTATTAACCTGCGAGTGCTTATCGAATGCATTGAGATCTTTTAGGAATTACTAGGAGATTTAACCACCTCTGTAGTTTAGTGGTAACAACCACCGGTATCAGACCCAGGGGTCCCGGGTTAGATACCCAGCGGGGGTACATATTGTATTCGGTTTGGTTGGTGGTAGGAGTTTTTGTGAGTCCGCCTGGCTAGCTACCACCATCTTATCTAAGTCTGACGCCATTACAACAATGTTTTCAGCATTGTTGTGTTCCGGCAGTTAAAGATAAGATAGCCAATTCCTCAGTGGTTGATGATTCCGGGAGAGGCTCGCTTCCATCTTCAGCCTTATCAATACTTAACATCAGGTATGATGAAGGCTAAGAGTCTCCCCGTCGTGAATAAAAAAGAATTGAAAAAAGGTTGTTATAGAGCAAAGCTTATTTTTTTAATGTGATGAAAATAATGCTTTTAGTAAATAGTGCTGGGTTGAAAGAATTTCGGAAAATTCTATTCAGAGAGGGTGTGAAAATAAAAAAAATATTTAAAAGTTTTCTTTCTTACTTTCAAATATTTAAGGGTGAAGTTCCGAGCAGTGTATTAATAAGACAATTATGTCTGTTTTTGATGAGATATAAAGAGCACCAAACCTCGCTGGCATGCCCGCCATTATGAAAAAGTGTTTTGGCAACCAGTTTCATCGCTGGCCGTCGAAACACGTTTTTTTAAAATGGCGGAATGTATAGGTAGGCCAGGTTCGATACAGAAGTGTTCGAACCCCTTTATACTTAAATCCATTAAAATCTTTTTTATGATTTTGTATTTTTTGCATTTTTCAATGCTATTTTTATACTTACGGTAAATTTTAAATAGAAAAATATTGGAAAAAATTAACTCGGCGACAAGTGAATTCTCAGACGCGACCTTTGGAAATCCGGTCCAATGCTCACTTGTGGCCGAGTTATTTTTTTCCAATATTTTTCTATCCATTAAAATCTTTGGAAAAATCCATTCATATTCTTATCAAAGACTAGCGGCCGAACGCGGTTTCACTCGCATGGTTCCCGTTCCCGTGGGAATATCGGAAAAAATAGTATCGTATGTTCATTACCAGGCTATCTACTATCTGTGTACTAAATTTCATCCAAATCCGTTCAGTAGTTTCGGAGCCTATTCAATACAAACAAACAAACAAGCAATCAAATCTTTCCTCTATATAATATTAGTATAGATATTGTATCTAAATATTTTGTTTGTAGTTCATTTGTTTTCTTGAGCTACATTTGTTTCGCCAACAATTTAACAAATTATTAAACAAGTAAATATACTCGAAATAGGCAACTTGTCTCATGTCGCTCTGGCGGGATTCGAACCCGCATCTTTGGGAATCCGGCTGAATACACTGAACAATTATGCTACAGAGGCCTATGAGAACACGTTAAAATTCTCTAGTATATTCACCTTTTCTACGGCGTTGGCCACCGTCCGTCGTTTCATCAAGAGAGAAACATCCTCGCATTCGAAAGAAACATCTTTACAATGTCTTTGTTTGACTATAGATTAAGATGAAACAGCCATCTAATTATAACTCTTTAATTTTGCATTTTACAATGCTATTTTTTTGTGATATTTTTTCAGTAAGAAAGTGAGAATTTCAGCGTGTTCTCTCTGTAGCATAATTGGTCAGTGCATTGGGCCGGATTCCCAAGGATGCGGGTTCGAATCCCGTCAGAGCGACATGAGACATGTTGCTTTTTTGTAGTATATTTACTTGTTAAAAACACAGTCACATAAAAATAGCATTGTAAAATGCAAAATGTAAAGTTATAAATTCGATTAATCTTACGAGTAACTTTTAACGATTTAAATGCAGCTGTTTGTTGGTGAATGCAAATCGAAGATCTTCAATGTTACCTGCACTCAGTGTTCAGATTGCAGTTATACTAGAACATTAACCAAAGTCAGATCTTAGTAACGTTGGACTTCATTCGTACGTGGACTAGGTACGTTTTGATCACGTCGCCGAGTGTCCGATTATACCCCCCTTTAGAAGGGGGTCCTGGAGGGGGTACAAAGGGGGTCTACAGCACAAAACGGGTCCTTTAGCTGAACTGTGTACAGTTTGACGTATGTGTTACCGATAGATGTGATGTTGTAGAGCAGAAAAATACTGGTGATGCTGGTGCTACTGGTTTATAGGTAATAATAACGCACAATATATAAAAAAATGGAGTTGAGGTATTGTAAGCATTTTACTAATTCTTGTATTGAAATACAATTAAGGTGAAAAATTTTCTGTCTTCGTTTGTTTTTTATTTATTTATTTCTTATTATACGGACAACAAAACAGATTACAATCAGAATTATATGTATAGGTACATTAAATAATAGTTAAGTGTTAGACTGTAATCCAAACTATGTTGACACATCACATCTTACTTGTTAATAGAAAAATATTGGAAAAAATTAACTCGTCTGAGAATTCACTTGTGGCCGAGTTAATTTTTTCCAATATTTTTCTATTTAAAATTTACCATAAGTATAAAAATAGCATTGAAAAATGCAAAAATTACAAAATCATAAAAAAAATATACTACTCTTTAAAAAACATTTTTTTTAAAGAGTAGATCTTACTTGACTTTTTATTAAGAGGAAAATCAAAAACATTTCACAATGTCACAATAAATTGTTCATTTATTTTAATAAATAATCATCAGAACATTAAGCAAGGAGTTCAGCACAAGAGACCTTGAATAGTAAATTAAGAAGGCAATAAGGGCAACTGGGGTGTAGCTGCAATTTAGAAAGTAGTTTTTTTATTGATTAACTGAAATCTTCTTCTTCTTATCGAGTGAGGATTAGTGGCCACCTCTGGTGTCAGAGTTTATCAAGCCGCCTAAGGCCTCTGACTTGGCTTAACGACTGTAATCAAATGATTACAACAGCCGGGACCGACGGTTTAACGTGCCCTCCGAAGCACGAAAGCGCTCAGTTATGATGCGACTTCACGGTCACCCATCCGATACCTGACCGGGCCGAACTTTGCTTAACAAACGTGATCGAATACGATCAGTCTGTCAAGCGCGGCCATGAGCGCTTCTGAAATTAACTCGGACAAAGATTTAGTCTAGCTATTCAAAGGGGGAACGCTTCCAGTATCTTCGGAACCTTGCCTAAAAGGACCTTTTATTAATATATTTTAATTATTATATTATATTATATTTTTTAAGGTTTTTAGTTTTAGGTTCATTGTTCTACTATATATTTTTTTATTTCTTAAAATTACATTTATTTGACGAAATATAATACGTATCTAAAACATGGTTAACTTTCCTGATATAACGTCTATGATGTTTAAAAATATAATACCTATCCTTACTAAGTGATAGGTGGTGATAGTTAACATAAAAAAACATCTTATAAAAAAAATCAAACCGACTTCAAAAAGTAAAAAATAAAACTTTTGGAGTCGGTGCCAGCCAAAGCATTCTACATTGAACTTCTATTAACTATATTTTTTTGGCCTTAGCTAACTAGCACCGACTACAAAAGTTTTATTTTTTACTTTTTAAAGTCGGTTTGATTTTTTTTATAAAATGTTTTTATTTCATATTTTTTTGTTACATTATGTGCCGTTACTTACACTAAAAATCAGCCCATACACAACAATGATGTCATCTAGGTATACGACTACTTGCCAAAAGGTGATTGATATTTTTCAGGATTATGAAAAAACTACTAGCCAGATCTTCGTAAAAATTATAATATGGGACCACACATAAACCATTTTCTTTCAGATAAAAAAAGAATTATAAAAATCTGTTAACAACTGGCGAAGTTATGGTGGAACATAAATAAAAACAAAAAAAAAAAAAATACAGTCGACTTGAGAACCTCCTCCTTTTTTTGAAGTCGGTTAAAAACGGCCGTAATACCATTTCTACGTGGTTTTCACTGGTTGTACCACATTCCCTGCTCTACGGTAAAACACACAGAGCCGAGTAAACGCACAGAGCGATATGTCTTCGGGCTGACGTGACGGCGGCGGCCGTTCGGTCCGCTTCATCAACTGGACGCGGCCGTCGGTAATGTCGACCCTGACAGGTGGAATAGACCTGTTCCTGAAAACTGTATCAAAATATTTAGTAAGATCTAAATATTCTGATTTAGTTTTCCTACTAATATTAAAAATGCGAAAGTTTGGATGTTTGTGACTCTTTCACGTAAAGACTAAACGAATTTGGATGAAATTCTGCACAGCGATAGTAGAAAGGCTGCCAGCGTAGCGTGTCCAGCGCGACTCTTTGTCGACCCATAACTCGCGATGTCTCTCCCGCTTATATCAGCAGGCCTACCGCCATCTTTTAGAAACCGTCATGTCGTAAGAACGTTTTGTTTTCCTTTTGTTTCAATACTGTATAAATTGCAAACTTGACTTTATTTGACCTAAGACGTCATAGTAGGTTTGATTGATAAAAATCTTGTTTGAGTGAATGATTGAGCGATGACGCCACAAAACTTCCGTCAAAAGACAAGCTTGTTTTAAGAGGTTCGAGGTACGATATGACATATAACAACATTGCGCCGATACAAACTGACATTAAACAATATTGCGTTAAGAGATGGCGGTAGGCCCCCAGTACAGTGTGACAGCCGGACAGACGCTTGCTCGAGAAAATGGACGAGACAGCCTGGTCGAGATGCGCATGATACGCCTGCTGGATTGAAACATAGACTACTTTTTATCCCGATATTCTTACGGGAACGAAAATCACGCGGGTGCACTAGGGTCGCTAAACATTCCAATCATCGACGAGCCCAATTGAACGCTTTCTTACAACCATATTCTAAGTCGTTCCTACAAAACTTACTCGATCGAAACTTCCTTGAAAACCTCTTCGAAATACTCCTCGAAATCGGTATTCTAACCCCCATATTCTAAATCGTTCCTTTAAAACTTTTTACACTCCACTCAACCTCGTCGTGAGTAAAAATGGTAGTGTGTGCTAGGCCGAACACGGAGTGGCTACGTACTCTTTGGCTCCTCCAGGTCCTTACGGAGTTATGACTTAGAATACCGATTTCGAGGAGTATTTTGAAGAGGTTTTCAATGAGGTTTCATTAAGTCGAGGACGAGTAAGTTTTGGAGGAACGACTTAGAATATGGGTGTAAGTTTTTCAAAGGCACTGTCTGTCATAAAGTTTGACAGTTATTTCCTCGACTCTGGCAAAGAGTACTAATTATTACACTTAAGTGAGGAAAAAATTGAGTGGAGGAGATTTTTGCAACTTTGAATACCATATTTCTCGAATGAAGTTGAGTGGAGTGTAAAAAGATTTGGAGGAACGACTTAGAATATGGGGGTTACTCCCGGAGATAGATAAAATATAAATCCATTACCACCGTCATCCATTTTGTATGCCTACTGTTAGACTTGGAGTTTTTACATGCGTCATGCTCGTGAACGGGTGCCGCCAGCGGAAATGGGTCTACTTCAGTCTGCTTGTCTTTACGTTGTGCTTAGAGCTTAAATATTTTCATCTAAAATAAATTGCTATCGACCTGTATGTACGTCACAACTTGCAGTACAGTAACCTTTGTAATGCGAGAAATGTTATAGTGTAAGTCCTTCCTTGCGAGTTGAAAATTGTTTATGGTTAGGATAACCATAGAATGTAATATTATAATTAGTATTTTCTTTTGTGATGGAAATTGACCATGTGTGTGTCTACAGCTTCCTCATAAAACATAGAGAAATTCTAAGCATGCCATATTTTAGTGCATATTAGGAGCAATGATATTTTAGGTGCAACCATAACTTCGTTACTATTAGTTTTTTTTTGTGTGTTAGCTGGAGAAACGTGTCCCCAGCTGACACATGCCGTTTTAAGGCAAACCAGTGAGGTTAGGGCTTTAGACTATAGTCAGAAATTATATAGTACCTAAATAAGTACCTAAGCTTTATCTAACTTTTGAAAAGAACTTTTAATGTTGTTTTTTTTTTCTACTATCAGTACCGATAGCAAATAAAAACAAATTGACTTTGATTCATTGATTATTGTGAAATACTGAACAATTCTCGTGCACAAAGTTAAAAAAATAAACAGAAATTTAACGAGAAAACGGAAAAAAACAACAATTATTCGTCACAATGATCAACGTGAAGTTACACAGAACGAAGGATTTCTCTTTCGATTTTTTTTTAATGCGGACATAATAGCCAGTTCCTCGGAGGTTCAGTAAAAACGTGATTCCACTTTCAGCATCGCCATTACTAGTTGCCGTGGTCAAGGATTGACTGAAAAGAAAAACAGAAAACCCTAAAAAAAACAAAAATATTGTACTAAATTTTAAGTGCACTTTAACACACACAAGCAAAATATATTTTTTTATGAACGCGACGGTGTGCCTCTTAGCCTTCATCATATCTGATGTTAAGTATTGATAAGACTGAAGATGGAAGCGAGCCTCTCCCGGAATCCTCAATCACTGAGGAACTGGCTATCTTATCTGTAACTGCCGGAACACAACAATGCTGAAAACATTGTTGTTATGGCGTCAGACTTAGATAATATGGTGGTAGCTAGCTAGACGAAATGCAACAGGACTTAGAACAAGCCCTACCACCAACCACAGTTCAGTTAAGAGTGCGCGAAGTAACTTAAGATGTACTTATTAGTCACTTACTAATCAGAATTTATACTGAAAGTTTTCAAAGATTAATAATGGAGGTAGTCAGCCCGTAATCATAGTTTATAAGATTGATTTTATGCCTGTATTGTTTCGTATTTTTTTATGCCGTGTTTGTAACAGTCAATAATTAGTTTCACTTTCTTTCTTTTTTTTTCACTTCACACGCTCTGAAATTGAGGTTTTGTCAATCAGCTTCTGCGTAGAAAATCGTTTTTTGCGGCCTAGCGCGGCAAAGTACTTTTTTAATTTAATACCTAAAAATATGTCATAAAGCGTTCCGAATCGCACTTTGACTTTTTTGTTACATTTTATTCTTATTTTAAATAGCTTTAAATTAATTATAATACCCCGTTTTGGTTTTATTATATTATTTTAGTTCATTGAATCATAAAAAAATAACAATAAGATTAAACTATTTGCTAAAAGAATGTTGACCGCGGAAACAACCATAATCCTCGCTGTTGTGAGGTGAAAAATTGTGTGTTGTGCTCGACAGAAAAGTTTTTAGCGTCTTGTAGCTTTGAAATCCTCGCTTCACTCAGGATTCAATAAAGGTAACTCGCCGCTAAATAACCAACTTTCCAGCTTTGCATAACAAATAACTATTCTTTTAACTACAGCCCCTGGAAAGGTACAGAAATGTGTCGAAATAAAAAGTTTATCCATACGTCCTAAATTTTGGTGCGTACCTACTGTTTATTGAATAAAATAATTTTTACTGTACTCATTAAAATACCCAATCCATTAAAATGTTCTGTTCCAATTGCGTGTTATTTAAGGTTCTAGGATCCTTCCGAGACGACGGCTTCTGAAAAGGTGACAACCAAAAAACTAGAGAAAAGACACAAACTAAGTAATGTGTTAAAAAATGCGCCTTCTAATTCGTAAAAGTTGATGATTTTCTCTTATGACCTTACTGCGTACTCAATCATAAAAAGAGTTCACTCCAGAAAAAAACTATCAATCAGCTCATGATTTGCAATTATGTTGATTCGTCGTTCCGACCGTGAATCCGGTATGGATTTCTTAGGTCATTAGGTGGAGGAAAGCGGTCATTACCCAGAATTGATTAATAGTACGAAAACGGGAGAAATAAAAATAAATTACGAACCCAAGTCGATTGTACGAAGCCTATAACTCTTGGGAGTAAATGGGGAAAAAGATTTTCGGCAGCAAAAAGTTGAGGTTTTCATACAATCAAAATGAAAGTCAGTTTAATTTAATTATATTTACATAATCAATGCAAGCTGCTTGAGGAGCCCGTGGCGCAGTGGTTCGCGCGCTCGGTCTGCGACTGTTGAGGTTAAGCAACTTTCGCAATGGTCAGTCACGGGATGGGTGACCAAAAATTTACTATATCGAGCTCCTCCGTGCTTCGGAAGGCACGTTAAGCCGTTGGTCCCGGCTGCGTTTGCAGTCGTTAAAACCCCTCGTGGTGGGTCATGGCCTGTTTTCCTTATCCATCCATAAGGAAGGCCAGTGCCCCAGCAGTGGGGCATTAAAAATGGCTGATGACGGATCAATGCTAAGGTGACAATTTGATGCCGTTTATTAATTTTTTTGTTGCCATTTGGTCCCATAAAAAATTGTTCAGTTTGGCCCAGTAGTTTTTATTTTATTTTATTTTTATTTTTTAAGAAGGTTTACAGCTATCAATAACACAGTAAGTTACAAACTAACACCTTAAAGCCAATTACAAACCCTCACATATAAATACTAGGTATGTAACCAACAACAAACTACATTATAACAATCTTAATCTAATAAAGATATCACATAAACCCATAAACCCATATGACACTTAGAACAATTCCCAGTAAAAAACAATTCAAAAGATTTTTGCCTATTCAAAAAAGTTTTGACTAATTGTTCGCCTAATAGTTGCCGTGCTGGTAGAAAATAGATCGTAGTCGTGCTCGGTACTATACCTGACGTAGGTATCACAACCTCGTATCATAAAAGTGTTATGCCGGTAATTCGTGCGTGCAAAAGGTACGTGAAGCATAGGACGCCGACGTAGTGACAGTGGGTTAGAACGGAGTCCAATTTTCGACAATAACTCAGAGCAGTCAATTTTACCATTTGCGAGCATTTATGAGCAATTTTGTTAACTTGGACGATGTAATTTTTACGATACTTTGTTTATAATGTACATTAAACCTAATCTAATCTAGGAAATTCCTTCTGTAGTTTTCTATATACACATCCTGTAGCAGATACTAAGGGCCTATTTCACAATTCAAAAGTAAGTTCTGACTAGCTCAGTTGGCAGATGATTTGACATATTTTTCATATCATATCGGGCAAAAAATCTGGCAAGTAAACTACTCGGAACATACTTTTAGATTGTAAAACAGGCCCTAAAAGTTTTAAATTACGTTAAAAAACCCGATTTCAAAAACTAAAAAGCAAAAAATAAATCTTTTGAAGTCGGTGCCAGCCAAGGCATGATAAATAAAACAATCGGAGCTCATAGTGGAATGCTTTGAATGGTACCGACGGGGTAGATGTATCTGGGGTAAGTATCTTCGCTAAAGAACATCATTAGCGATATCTAACTCTGTTGCTAACATATTGCGATTGGTTAAAAGTGCAGTTACATTGCTGCTTTACTAAAATTGTTGTCACATTAAGTTTCACTAAAGCAGCAACTAAGGGGTTGCGTACAACTCTGGTCCCGCGTGGCCTGTAGCAGTGAGAAGACAAGCAAAAAAAAAAAAGGGGGCAGGTCAACAACATATTAGTGGCAGTTAGCTGGGCGGGCCCGCGCACTCGCCCCGTGCCGTACAAAGTCACCATGTTCTATGGACACCACAACGAGTGCAAAGATGTGCCTCGATCGATCCTGCGCTGCCCGCATCCAGCTGCTTCCTGAGAATTTCAATAGAAAATGAATCCGTTCTCCGGGGCCTACCCACGGAGAGTCGTCCCAAGCAGTCGCTATTTCAGAACCTTTCCTCCCTAACAGCCATCGGTTCTTCTCGCTGTGTCTCGTCCACTGCTACTTTAGCTGAGCAATCCTTTGAACCTAGTGATAGTCAGACATCAACACGTTGGCTCGGTACGCCGGGGGGTAAAGCCTATAGTAAAATACAATTTGGTTGCAATCATATACTGGATCATAGACCCAGAGACACTACTAGAATTGTAGGTAAGTATTAATGATTATAAAAAAATTTGTAACTCAGCATTAACTACTCGTACCTACTAATCTAGGCTCAATGCATCGAATTTCCAAAAGAAAACTTTAAACCAAAGTAAAAGATACTCTTTGCTACCTATATTATCTCAAGAAAAGGTATAATAAATGTATGAGATTCTTAGACAAAGTAGCTGAGCTTCTATCACGCGATAATGTTTGCCGAAGGGTTTTTGCGCAAAACAACAGAGATTGATCGATGCTATGAGCGCAAACAGACGATATACTCGTATAGCACAACATTGCTGCGATGGATGGAAACACTTAACCAATTTTACTAAAATTGAAATAAAACAACTTTTACGGATATCAAACGCACTATATTTCACGAACTAAGTTGTAATTGTCCGTATTTTTTGGTTTTTTAGGGGTTTTTTTATTTTCCCGACGTTTCGGCACCTTTTCAGCTGCCGTGATCACGGGATGTAAAAGTTGTTTTATTTCAATGAACAGTGCGCGCCAAAACATAAGATGACCTGTTTGGCGCAGGGGTACTAACCCCACCTTCTGCGCCAGAGGTCCCGGGTTCGATCCCCGGACAAGACAAATATTTGTGTGCATGAACATGTCTATTTGTCTTGGTCTGGGTGTTTAATATGTATACTATGTATGTATATACAAAAAAAAATATATATAAGTATGTTTATCCGTTATCTAGTATCCACAACACAAGTTCTTAACATGGGCTAGATAATTGGTGTGATTGTATGGAAATATTTATTTATTTATTTTATTTTACTAAGTTCGTACCACGTTACAGTTATAAAATATTAAAATAAAAAAATATAATAAGATATAGGTACTTGTATTATTATGATATGACTAAAGGCGAACTATAACACTTAAGGTAATTCCTAGGACCCACTGTCATCTTTTAGCACCCATCATGTCATAAGAACGTTTTGTTTGCGTTTTGTATTCAATATTTTTCAAATTCGTACCCTCCACAAAGAAAAAAGGTTTTTATTCCTGTCCATTGAGATATATCTATGGATATAGAATCAATAAATACTATTATGTAATGATGATTTTGATAATATTGACATGATAAAAATTAATAATTTTAATGATATAATTTATTAATTGGTAACAATGAATAATTTGTTAAATTTTATGGTAAATTTTAAAATAGAAAAATATTGGAAAAAATTAACTCGGACGGGAATCGAACCCGCATCCTTTGAAAATCCGGTCCAATACTCTAACCGCTGAGCTGCCGAGACTCTTGTTAAATTTTGGTAATATAAATGTGTTCTTTTAAATTTCGTACACCGAAAATGGTAAAACGTAGATAGGACTTTAAACATTGTTAAATGTATACATATAAATAAATAAAAATAAATAATTGCATACAAATACACCAATTATCTGGCCCACGTTAAGTTTCATTAAGAACTTGTGTTATGGTTACTAGATAACGGATAGACATACTTATATACTTTTTTTTCGTAAATACATACATGATATACATATTAAAAACCCAGACCAATACAAATAGACATGTTCATGCACACAAATATTTGTCTTGTCCGGAGATCGAACCCGGGACCTCTGGCGCAGAAGGCAGGCTCAGTACCCCTGCGCCAAACAGGTCGCCACCACCTTTATACACCATATAACACCATTATTGTACCTATGTTTATGAAAAAAATATTTCTATTTAAAAAAAAAAGTGCTTCGCTATGCACTTGACGATACTTTGTAATGGAGGATTTAACTAGGCAGCTACTGACCATTCGCAGTAAAAATATTGATATCGAAATACTTATAATATATTTGTATAATGCAAGTTTCTAAATACAACTATCTCAGTTCCATGTACTTCTATAATCATTGTTTCTGCCAACGAACAAACTGAAGTTGTAAATTTTTTACATATTTCACAATTTTCACTTCATATGGCACAAAACTTCTGTTAGAAAATAAGTTTGTTTTAAGACGGTCGTGGTTCGCAATAGCATTTGGTAAGATTAAAACAATACTGCGCTGCGCTAAGAGATGGCAGTAAGGCGACTGGTTGTAAACGAAGTATAATAATTTATGTTTTTTTGATTTTTGCATTTTTCAATGCTATTTTTATACTTACGATAAATATTAAATATAAATATTGGGAAAAATCAACTCGGTAACAAATGAATTCTCAGATGGGACTCGAACCCACGAACTTTGGAGATCCGGTCCAATGCTCTAACCACTGAGCTACTGAGACCTATGGTATAACACCACCGACTGATACGTTCTGAATAGCTTACTTGGTTTTTTATTTCATCATACCTGATGTTAAGTATTGATAAAGCTGAAAGATGGAAGCGAGCCTCTTCCGGAATCCTTAGCTACTGAGGAACAGGCTATGTTATCTCGAACTGCCGGAACACAATAATGCTGAAAACATTGTTGTTATGAGGTCAGGCTTAGAAAAGATGGTGGTAGCTAGCCAGGCGGACTTACAACAAGTCCTACCACCAACCAAACCGAATACAATTTGTACTCCCGCTAGGAATCGAACCCGGGACCCCTGGGTCTGATACCGGTAGTTGTACCACTAGACCAAAGAGGCGGTTATAATGACATTATTATATAATGACATATGTTTATATTACAAATTACAACTATTATGTGATCTGCCATATAAGCTATCCAGAACTTATTTGTTTGTGGTGAAACCGGCCCTGAATACCAAATAATTAATGGATTATATATATTGAGAAGAATATGATATATTGAGAATTATAGCTTGAGAACTATTTCCAAAACATACAATATTTTTTTGTAGAATTTCAAATAATATTTATGTATTGACCTCCTGCATATTTTAGTACTAATGTAAGTGCAATAGGGAATTAAGCTTTAAATGAACAAAAATATATCACAATAGAAGATTGACGAAGTTTCTTTTAGACACTTTAAAAGTATCTGATAGGTCATTCAGCAAACATCCTTCATATTGACGGCTGCAACAGCGAGACCGGTTAATTTTCAATACTATTTGACAGCTGATGTGACTTATGGTAAATTTTAAATAGAAAAATATTGGATAAAATTAACTCGGCCACAAGTGAATTCTCAGACGGGAATCGAACCCGCGTCCTTTGGAAATCCGGTCCAATGCTCTCACCGCTGTGCTACCGAGACTTGCGAACCACCGTCGAAATTCTCCAATACTTACTAAATTTACCATAAGTATGAAAATAGCATTGAAAAATGCA
Source organism: Chrysoteuchia culmella (assembly GCA_910589605.1). Lineage (NCBI taxonomy): Eukaryota > Metazoa > Arthropoda > Insecta > Lepidoptera > Crambidae > Chrysoteuchia > Chrysoteuchia culmella. The sequence continues at coordinate 19,498,946 of OU342658.1, read as the reverse complement.
AAAAAAATACAAAATCATAATAAAAAAAGCTGATGTGACGTTCAGTCATGACATCAACGTCGATGTTTGCTCGTCACTCCATGCCATGACTGACTTCATGTTAACTTTTCTTCCTAGTTTGGTCACTCACTAACAATAATTGGTGGTCAGATGAGTCTTTGAACCATTTCCATAGCCATTATATTGGGTTGCCTCCTGGCGATATTTCGTAGAAAACAGTAATGTCTGAGAGTGGTCACCCGTTTTCTGCCAGAATGCCGTTCCGCGACATCTCTCGCGATACGAAAACGTGACCATAGTTATGAGATTAAGTTTTGGTGGGTTCGAAGGGTCAACTCAAGTCGGTCAACAACCATGCGTTGGATAGCGCCAGCTTTCAACATGCCTGCAGCTCTAATTTGTTCTTAACTGGTTAAATGTCGACGTGGCATGATAAAAAACAACTTTCAATTAAAATAAAAATAAATGTAGAAACGCCTTTAATTTTCAAAAATAGCGCCGGTTTGTTTATAATAAAAACTAACCTTAGCGAAAGTAATATTCAAATTATCATGCATTCTTTTGTTTTACATTTTTTTCTAAAGACGGAATCCAAGTGAGTTTTTTTCCCCCATACAAACTTTTTCTGTACTGTAGTTAGTTTTTGAGTTATGAAGAATGTAATTTAATATCCCTAGACAGTCTTCGAGATGTGGTGTTGGAGAAGATCAGAAGGAATTAGCTGGACTAAAAAGAAGACCAATGAGGATGTACTGACCATGGCTGGGGAGGGAAGAAATTTACCTGGGGAGATTGGGAATAGAAGGGGAAAGATGCTGGGCCACCTGTTACGACACGACAGTTTCATTATAAACATACTGGAAGGGAAAATGGAGGGCAGGAGAGGGAGAAGTAGACCTAGAATGAGTTATATTTCACAGATAAAGGAGAAAGTTAATGTTGTGTCGTACCAGAAAGTGAAGTCATTGGCAGGAAAAAGAGAGGAATGGAAAATACTTAACCGACAAGAGCGCAGCTCTTAAATTTAAGAGAGAGACAGTGTTGATGTGTGTATGTTGAAACCAAGTACGACATTGGCGTGGTTTGAGCAAGGAATCGCTAAGGGGGTTTCAGAGATCAGTAATGGTAGGACATTCCCAGAGGGAAGGCTCTCGGTAATGAAAGATGAAGAATGAGCAGTTGGAAACGAAACAAACACAAGCTTTCATCAAATGAACTAACAACGTGAAGCCAGTTGAAGTTTGTTCGTTCCAGAGGTCCTACCGCCATCTCTTAGCGCAATATTGTTTCAATCTTACCATGCTATTTCGTACTGCGATCCTAATAAAGTAAGTTTATTTTTTGACGGAACTTTTGTTACGTCTTCACTCAATCATCTCCTTCGAAGTGTGGAGTTTGTCAGAACTTGACAACTTTAATAAAAACAAAACGCAAACATAACGTTCTTATAACATGGTGGTTTCTAAAAGATGACGGTAGGAGGCAGGTTCCATCTAACTTAAGGCGGTTCACAGGATCATAACCTATCGAGCCATTCAAAGTCCTTACCAAAATAAAGAATGATTTACTAACCAAGTATAGTATTTGAAGTGTAAATTTTGATGTTATTCTTGACAAAGCTCTCGTTAAGTAACGCTCTCGGAGATAATCAATCATTATTAGTATCTCGTTACTGTCGATTTCTGTTCCGTTGCCGCGCGCCGATCCTGCCCGTTGTTAAGGCTAGGGATGTCGTCGGTATCGATAAAATTTTATCGATATTATAAAATAGTGGATCCACGAGGTTTTACCCGCGTGGTGCCCGTTCCCGTGGGAATATCGGGATAAAATATAGCCTATGTCACTCAGGAGAAATGTAGCTTTCTAATGGTCTAAGAATTTTCTATTTAGGTCTAGTAGTTCCTGAGATTAGCGGGTTCAAACAAACAAACTCTTCAGCTTTATAATATTATATAGTATAGATATAATTATTACTCTAATTATATATTTCACTCTCTAGATGCACCCTTGATGTTCTGTCCTCCTCGCAAGGCATTTATGGCGTGTGTGTATGTATGTACTCTATGAGGTGCTAAGTGGCAAAACCTTAGGCGTTGGTCCCGGCTGCATTTGAAATTATTATTACCCACCAATCCTCATAGCCTAATTCGGATTGGTGGGTATGCTTGGTTATGACCCGTTCTCCTTATCCATCTATAGTCTATGTATTGTGTGAAATCATTTTGTCAGAATAAATAATTGTATAAAAACTCTTTTTACAATTAACTGGGCAGGCATTTGACCACCATCGAGCTTAGTAAACAGGATGTGGTCTAAGGTTTAACATGATTGCTTGATGATTGCAAGAATAATAAATAATTAAACTAGTTACTATAGGTTTTTTTTGGATATCCTGAAGTATCGACACATCTTCAGTGACTGTGGTTACTGAATGACTAATATTACTTCATTTTTAAATCCTCATCTTTCCTATTATGATTTAAATTGGTTTATTCTGTAAAAGTTCTTTTTTTATTTCAAACCACCGCGACCGGAAATAAAAAAACACATTATCGATAAAATACATCGATATATCATCCCCACTAAGGCCAGGGTTTTATCGGGGAAATTTTAGGTAAAAGCCTTTATTCACTCAACTGTAGCTAAGGGTCTGGAGCTCCCATCTAATTTTTGTTGCGATATCTTCACAATTTTCGAGGGCGCACTCTGCTTTGATTGATAAACACATCTTAACCCTAATTGATTATAAAGTGCGTATTGACCTCGGCAGGTTAATTGAAGGATCTGGAGTTTGTCTTGTTGGCCTCTCAACTGATGAGTTGGTCTTAATAATTCTTAAGATGAAAGACTTTTTGTGTGGTTCCAGGGCCCGTAGACAAAGTAACATCGTTATGTAGCGAATTCGAACTACAGAAGTGTTTTCCCCCTTTCATCCAGTTGCTGTGCCCGACAGGGTCCATAATGGTCTTTATTTCTTTTGTTACACCTTCATTTACATTATGGTCTATGCAATAAACGATTGAAATTGAAACTTCCGATATGACTACGTGATTTCATACTTTGACCAATCACATACATTTAATTTAATTATTTTCGAACTTCGTTATCGTTTATTAATTGTTACATTAGCTAGGGGTCCAGGAATATGTTTGCGAAGATTGATATTTTTAGGGTTCCGTACCTCAAAAGGAAAAAACGGAACCCTTATAGGATCACTTCGTTGTCCGTCCGTCTGTCAAGACCGTTTTTCTCAGGAACGCGTGGAGGTATCAAACTGAAATTAATATATCTAATACTCAGGTCTACTGTCCCTTGGAGCTGTGAAAAAATCAAACTTCTAAGCCAAAGCAATCAAAAGATACAGCCGTTTATGCCGCAAATTTTCGAAACTCGCCCGGGAATCAGAACCTACAGGGTACTTCCCGTGAACTTAGAATCTTGAAATTTGGTACGAAGTAACGTCTTAAAGTACAGATCAAGGAAAAATTGCGAAAACCGTAAATTTTTAGTTACATCATATAATAAAAAATATTTTACGGAACCCTCGGTGTGCGAGTCCGACTCGCACTTGGCCGGTTTTTTTTAAGACTTTTGGTGTCGTTTGAAGAATTTTACCATAGTACCTTATTTGTTTTCTTTATGGTATACTTCACCTACGTGGTTCCCGTTGGAATATCGGGATAAATTATGGCCTATGTGTGTATAAGTCATATTATTGTAAAGCTTCATCTAAATCCGTTCTGTAGTTTTTGCGTGAATGAGTAACATACATCCATCCAAACTTTCGCATTTATAAGACTGGAAGGTGAAAAACTGATGACATTATTATGTGATCTTTGTATCGAAAGTATGAATAAATAAATAAATATTTGCATACAATCACACCAATTATCTTGCCCACATTAAGTTTCATGAAAAACGTGTGTTATGGATACTAGATAACGGGTTAACATACTTATATGCTTTTTTTTAATACATACATAATATACATACTAAACACCCAACACAAGACAAATAGACATGTTCATGCACACAAATATTTGTCTTGTCCGAGGATCGAACCCGGGACCTCTGGCGCAAAAGGTAGGCTTATTAACCCTGCGCCAAACAGGTCGTCATCATCATCTTCATCATCAACAGCCATTTCGATTGCCCCACTGCTGGGGCAATAGCCTCTCATCTGGAATGGACCATCCACCATGCTGGTTGATGCACATTGATGGCTGCAGATACAGCCAGAACTTAAGACTGAACGTTCTTTCCAAAGCATGGAAAAACTACACATACATAATTAATTTATAATCTCTTTTCTATTTTATTTTTATTATAAACAAATAACAAATTTATTAATTTAAACATTATAAACTTTATACAAGCTAAAATTAACACTTTATATAAATTAAAATGTGATCACTTGAAACTGTTAATTGCAACTACAATAATATATTAACATAACTCGCCGCCGTCGTCTGAAAATCAGCGTCGTAAGTCGTAGCCTAGCTGTAACATATGCTTAGACGGGGACGTTTTCTGTGCTGCATGCTGCTAAAACACTGCTTATTTTAATCAGTGTATGTATTTTTATTTTTATGAAATACGGGGAGACTCTTAGCCTTCATCATACCTGATGTTAAGTATCGATAAGGCTTAAGATGGAAGCGAGCCTCTCCCGGAATCCTTAGCCACTGAGGAACTGGCTATCTTCAATGGCTCTAACTGCCGGAACACAACAATGCTGAAAACATTGTTGTTATGGCGTCAGACTTAGATAAGATGGTGGTATCGAGCCAGGCGGACTTACAACAAGTCCTACCACCAACCCAACCGAATACAATATGTACCCCCGCTGGAAATCGAACCCGGGACCCCTGGGTCTGATACCGGTGGTTGTACCACTAGACCACAGAGGCGGTTAAAATATTAATTTAAATTAACATAATATTTAATTTGACATAATATTAATTTAAATATCTACTTAAATGTAGTGTTACCTGACTGTAACTTATTATTTTTTTATTTAATAGTTTTGCATGTTTTTGCAGTGGAAATAAAGGTTATCTACTTAATTTTCCATTACTCGTTTCGTGGCCAACCATTGTGAAAGTAGCTCGACCGCTAGAATAAATAAACACACTATCAAAACAATTATCTAGCCCAAGATAACTTTCTGAATCTCAGCTAACCACTGTGCCATCGATATCCTCGAAGCAAATGTACAGTCAACAGCATGTTCGTTTTTTCACTGGAACTACAAAATCTGCTGCTATCACGAGCAACATAAAGTCGCTCTCAAAGTCAAAGTGTGAAGTCAGATTTGCTGTTGACTGTACAAGGTAAGGTGCCGTGTGGTGACGGCCTAAGAATACAAGTGTCACCATTCCCTTACATGCCTGGGATGTCGTAAGAGTCGACTAAGAGGCTCGACGCATTGAACACCTGTGCATGAGAAGGAAAACTTGAAACAAACCCTCTACCAACCCGTCTGGCCAGCGTGGTAGCAGTAGGCTAAGAGCCTCCTATGAACGTCACAATAGCCGTGAGCTAGGAGAGGCTTATGTCCAGCAGTGGACGTCCACAGGCTGATGATGGATGGATGAATGGTACAAGGTAACAATAAAATGGCATAATGTAATAAGACACATTGTTGCGTGAAATTCACTATACGAGTAACAAGTGAAAAGTCGGCGGGACTCAGCCGATCAGCGATCAATTTAATGGCAATAAGTCAGGGCCTGCTGACAGGGTATTTTCACTCGCCGCGTGTCTGACACCCTTTATAGTGTACGATTTCGTACACTCTGGAACGAAAAGAATTATTAAATAAGCAAAAAACGAAAAAGAATTATTTTGTCCGGCCAACATTCTAAAATAGTCCACTTGTAAAATGAAACTATTTTTAATATATTTGTTAAGCTATCGTAAGCTAACATTTGGGACTAAAGTAACTATTATATTTATCATCAGTATTTATAAAAGATCGCACAACTAGAGCACAGATCTTTTGTAATCCATTAGGGACACCCATATTATTATTATTTTATTATTATTATTAACCATTTCTTTCAGGCATCTAATGGCCCATACAATAAATACCTTATAGACTAGCATACATACATTATATTATAATCAAAATATTATTATATTATGAGTCAATTTGACAGTTTTTTTGTCGAATCGGTGGCACACGGCAGCGTTCCTCTGAAGCGCCTGTACACCACGCCCTGCGGCCAGAAGTCCTACTTCATGAAGAGTTCTAGCCTTGATGTCGGGATCCGCACCACAAATGCCTTAAAATTGGTATTATGGCGCGACTCCAGTGGTAGAACTCTCAGGCAGAAGTTGGTCTTCTGCTTGATATTGCACTATGCGTGCCCAATGCTGATTTGTGGATATGTCGGGAAATACTCATCAATCGATCGTCTATTTAGCTTCGAGATTTTATTACCATCGAAATAAGATCCAATATTTAGTAAATTCTATGATGAAAATCGTTTGACTATCGCTATTTTATAGTAGAACTTTAGTGCAAAGTCTTAATTGCCATTATAAATAATAATAAATACAATTTATTTTCATATAAAATAATTTACATTTCATGATGAAGTCTCTGCCTCCAATAATAAGTTTATCGCCTGTGTTACAAGGGTTGAATTTTATTTTCATTAAAAATTCAAAAAATCAATCCAAAACTTATTTCCCGAAATCGCCATAAAGTCGTGTGTCGTAAACGACCCCGGCGGCGGGCGGCCGGCGCGGCGAGTCAGCGTTTCTTTAACAAGAGCCTGTTTATTTTTACTGAACGCTGCTACCCACTCGCCTTCCTAACCTATGCCTTATCCGGTGTTTTACTCACAATGACATGCTCCTTTAGACTTTGAAGTGGATAAAGTGGTAGGAGTATGAAGTTTTTAACTTTGTCAAAGTAAGTTTCAGTTCGTTAGTCTGATGTGCTTTAAATTAGTGCATATTAAATGCAATCCGTACTAAAATTATAAAGCTGATTATTTTTACTGAAGGCTGCTACCCACTCGCCTTCCTAACCTATGCCTTATTCGGTATTTTACTCACAATTACATGCTCCTTTAGACTATAAAGTGGTAATTGGGCGATTTTTGTGCTTTAATTTGGTAGTTTTTTTTTTGTATTTTCTATGTCAGTTTGATTGTATATTCATTCGTTTGTTTGTTACTCTTTCACGCTAAAAATATTAAACGGATTTGGATCAAATTTGCCACAGAGATACTATCTCTGTTGTTTTACTGAACGCCGCCACCCACTCGCCTTCCGACAATATCCCTAGGATTTTTGCGAAAATTGTATTTATCGAATCAGCCTACGACGCATACATGGAATGCTGACTTAACAGAATGGTGTCCCTACAGTTCGATAGTTAGTTGTGCTTTATTTTGGTAGTTTTTTTATGTGTGTGTTAAATATAATTTATACTAATATTATAAAGCTGATTATTTTTACCTACTCGCCTTCCTAACCTATGCCTTATCCGGTGTATTACTTACAATGACATGCTCCTTTAGACTTTGGAGTAGATAACAATGCGGTAACAGCTACAAGTTTTTTTAACGTATGGTACTTGTGATAAATATTAACAAGAAAATATACTAGAAATAGAAACTTGTCTTATGTCGCCCTGATTCGAACCCGTATCCTTGGGAATCCGGCCCAATGTACTAACCATTTATTCTACGGAGACCTATGAGGACACGTCGATTTTTCTAGTATACTCACTTTTTACGGTGTTGGCCATCGTCGTTTCATCAATGAGAGAAATATCCTCGCATTCGAAAGAAACATTTTTACAAATGTTTGATTATCAATTAAGATGAAACATTCATCTAATTATTACATTTAAATTTTGCTTTTTACAATGCTATTTGAATGTGATAAATATTTAACAAGAAAATATACTAAAAAAGGCAACTAGTCTCATGTCGCCCTGATGGGATTCGAACCCGCATCCTTGGGAATCCGGCCCAATGCACTAACTTACGTATGGTACTCAATGGTACAAAATTATGAGACACAATGGACATTCCATCGTTCTCTGGACACCGGTGTCATGCTATCAAAACATGAATTAAAGCTTAATCCTAACTAATATTATAAATTCGAAAGTGTGTTTGTTTCTCCTTTCTTATAAACGCCCTAACTAAGCAATCAATGGACTTGATTGTAAACAAGAGTAACGGGGCTTACACACTGAGTGTTGTGTGCCGTAATAACATCACTAACGATGATAAAAAGATAAAAAGTGACAATTTGGGGACGGCCGAAGATCTTTTTTTTTTTTTTTTTCAATCAATCAATCATTTATTAGTTCATAAGCATGGGTATTACAAGATGTCACATATAAAAAAAGGTACAGCCATGATTCACCTTATGGTATATGAACATTACAATTTTAATTATTATTATAAATTAGTCATTATAATTCATTAGATTCATTAAATTACATTAGTCATTTCTTAAAAAATATTTATATACAAAAATAAAGGGGCAAGTAGATGTCAGTATTGAAGTATTTATTTTTAACATTATTTAACATAGCATAATTATATTTTGTCATCAAAAAAAGATCGTATGTCATAATAAGCTTTTTCAGCCAGAAAGCCATTGAGCGCACTTTTAAACCTATTATTGTTTTTAATATCTTCAAGCCCGCCCGAACAGACGACGTCGCGCACCACCAGTCTGCTTGTGACCACGGCTGTAGCAACACAGCCGAAACGTCAAGCTGTAAGTACATATACAGTGGTGGTCAGATAATTAGAAACACATGTGATTTTCATAAAACTTTGGAGCCTTGGTTCTCTGCCAAGGATTGACCGAGCTGTGATCTGATAATAGTTATCTAGGGAGTGAATTGAGGAGATCCACATTGCTATACACACCCTAATGGTTTGATTGAAAATCGACTAGTGTTTCTAATTATATTCGACGACCGACGACGCCAACTCTGAGGTCTCAGGTTCGAATCCCGGTAGGGGCAAATTTTTGTATGACGAATACGAGCATTTGTACCTGTGTCATGGACGTTTACCTACATATATTTCTACACATAAATACTTATATATGTATAATAATATGTATTTATTTCCGTTACCCTAGTTTCCCATAACACAAGCCTTATAGTGCTTACTTTGGGGCTAGGTTAATTGGTGTGATGTATGAAATATTTACATTTATATTTAATACTAGCGGATCCTCGCGGTTTTACCCGCGTGGTGCCCGTTCCCGTGAGAATATCGGGATAAAATATAGCCTATGTCACTCGGGAGAAGTGTAGCTTTCTAATGGTCTAAGAATTTTCTAAATCGGTCCAGTAGTTCCTGAGATTAGCGCGTTCAAACAAACAAACTCTTCAGCTTTATAATATTAGTATAGATGACCACCACTGTATAATATGTGCTACATAATAAATGTCGCGTTGAGCCCCGTTACTCTTGTTTATAATTACAATGGAACGGAATGGACTTGATTTTTGGCATAGAGTTAGTCTTCTTCTTATCGAGTGAGGATTAGTGGCCACCTCTGGTGTCAGAGTTTATCAAGCCGCCTATAAGGCCACTGACTTGGCTTAACGACTGTAATCAAATGACAACAGCCGGGACCGACGGTTTAACGTGCCCTCCGAAGCACTCAGCGCTCAGTTATAATGCCACTTTACGGTCACCCATCCGACACCTGACCGTGCCGAACTTTGCTTAACAAACGTGATCGAATACGATCAGTCTGTCAAGCGCGGCCATGAACGCTTCATAGAGCATAGAGTTAGTTGAAAGAACGGAGAGTAACTTCTTTTTTTTATCCCGATATTACTTAGGAAACGGGAACTACGCGAGTGAAACCGTGGGCGGAAGCTAGTCAAGTATATAACATCATTTGAAACATAAGCGGTATGAAATTAAAGTAAGCGAACTTGTAAAAATACATACTGCGAGCAGCATGAGAAACTCAAAGTTTTATTTAGTTTGTTCCTGTTCGAGATAAGTCAAAGTCAAAGTCAATATCATTTATTCAGTCTAGGCTGTTACAAGCACTTGTGAACGTCAAAGAAGCTACGCCATCGGTTCACAAACCCTACGGCGGGAGACCTTGTAACGAGAAGAACCGGCAAGAAACTCGTCAAGGGCTGTTTTTTTCTCCCTGTTTTATTTCATACAGAGTCGTCAAATTGAAAAGTGACCTTAACATATCACTAAGATCATTTTCCAACACAAAAAAAAATACTAATTATAATATTACATTTTATGGTTATTGTAACCGTAAACAATTTTCAACTGGCAAAGAAAGACTTATCTATCATACATTACAACATTTCTCGCATTACAAGATTACTGTACTGCAAAGATAGCCTCTTCCTCAGTAGCTGAGGATTCCGGGAGAAACTCGCTTCCATCTTTCAGCCTTATCAATACTTAAATCAGGTATGATGAAGGCTAAGAGTCTCCCTGTCGTTCATAAAAAAAACTTTATTTTGATATTCAGAGATACCAAACCTTAATTAGTAACTCTACAATACAGACAATAACTTAATTACCTAACGAATTCAAGTTCAATAAAATTGAAATTATTTCCTCTCCAATAAGAATCAATCTTATTAGACTGAGTTACTTCCTAGCAGAGTTACATACATTATATCTATATCTTTTCTATTTATTTTCGCAAAGGTAACGGGAACTGGAAGGTATTATTACATTTTCGTATCACGTACAAGTTTTCGATTAAAACTGTTTATTGTAGAAAATAACGGAACGGTCCCAAGGAGGGGTCTACAAAAACGTTACTCTAAGAACTTTTCGCCTCAACAGATTCGGCCCGAATTCCCCATCTAGATATGTTTCCCGAAGGAAATTGATAAAGTTTCCTCCTACCTAAGGAATTATTGAAGTTTTCGTTCACAACAAAATTCAATAAGTGACTGTTGCTGATTGGGGAAGACGGCGGACTTTCCACCGCCGTTTTAAGGTAAATATTATAAAAAGTAAAAGGAAATTCGTACTTTTGAATTTTCTTTTTCTAGTGAAAATATAGGATTTGTTTATTTTATTAGGCAATCTGATTTTTTCATGAATAAATCACAACTTTCACGGATTATAATCTTATTTTTTTATTTACATCGGGGACACTTTTAGACTTTAATGACACCATTTTAACTAAAAACAAATGTACAGAGATTGAAATCAACATGTCAGCCACTGACACCAATTGCTGGATATAGGCCTCTCCCAACTAGTAAATTGCTAATTGATAAAATTGCTTAAAGTAGCTAAAAGAAGCGAAATTCACTATCGAACTTATACACTTATTTTATACAATTATTTTTGCGTGATTTTACATCTGATCAATTTAAAATTTTAATGGAAATTGCGGAAATTGCAGACATAAAGAGTTGATAGAGTTTTTTAATCAATAATTCCAATACATCATAACTTGTATTCATTTTTAATTGAGACATCCTATTACCTAGTATCTTGTCGGTTAAAAATGTTGACTTCTGCTTAATTTATTTTAATAAAAAAAAACTTAAAATTGCAAGTTAATAAAAGAACTCCACCAGTTTGTTTGCTGAGTATTTAGAGAAAAAAATACTTATCTTTCTTGCTAATCATTCCGTCCCAGCCTTGGACCGCATTATGCCGCGACACGCAGCCCTATGAATAAATGTATTAGTGCAGTATTTATTGTTATAAACACGTTTATTCGACGTGCACACCCCCCTTTCCCCTATCGCGAAGGTTTGTAACGTATTCATATGTTATGCAATCCGTATAATATGGAAGTATGGAGTGTTCACGTTTATCGCTTTTTCGGCAGTTGGATCGAGATTTCTCTGAGAATGTTTTCTGTTATTGTAATAAAATAATATGCGCCGTAAAGCTGATCGGTTTTATAAAAGGCCTTTTTTATTCACAGTTGGGTTTTTCGTCACATTCAAAATAACATTGAATGTACTGACAGTAGTAAATATTTTGATGATTGCTGATTAAAGATAAATATTCATCTTTTGGTAAAACCATTGGTTACTGTATTTTTACCCAAATTGAATGAAAATTATTAGGATAAATTAAAGTTTTTTTTCTATTTTTTCTTACTCTAGATAACCTTAATGAGATATGATAGAGCCTGATGTCGCTAACAGATTTCTAAAATGCTGAAACCTTAAGTACAACAAGCAACTTACACAGTTTAAAAATAAAAATAAATCAAGCGGAACTTATCTCCTCATAGAAATTAATTCGAATAGTCAGTCTACTCGACCATTTAAATATCAAAGTAAAAATTCCAATACCACGACCCACGACCTTTGGAAATCCGGTCCAATGCTCTTAAGAGCAAAGGTCGTGGGTTCGATTCCCATCTGAGAATTCACTTATGGCTGAGTAAATTTTTTCCAATATTTTTCTATTTAAAATTTATCATAAGTATAAAAATAGCATTGAAAAATGCAAAAATTCAAAAATCATAAAAATTAAAAGTTGTACTACCTCATACTGCTTAATAAGACGGCTTAGTTAAAACGACTGTGGAGCATATTAGCTAAGTGTTCCGCTAATTTCCTCATCAGGGGTTTAATTTAGCAAAACGAACGCACTCATATCAAAAGAGCTACGTTAAAACTAGTCGCAGGCACTTAAGTAAGTCCTTGCTGAGATGTAGATCAAGTTATGAGAGAGTAGCGATGTGAAGGAGTTTGGGGTGAAATAGAAATAGTCTGTTCACTGAAATGAGCTAGTCTATTCTATTTTAGCAGTACTTGCTCGTTCCGGTGAACATACTATAGGAGCTTTAATTTTTTTTTGTGATTTGCTTATGATGTTTAACTAATTTTTTCGTAATTTTGGATAGGGATAGTTTTGATTAAAAAAGGATTTTTTTCAATAGACATTTATTAGAACTTTGTAGCTGGTACTATTTTTTTGGACGTTTCATACATTTTTAGCTACATTATACATTTCATGAAGGGGTTTGAAGTTTTTTGTATGGAATCTGGCCTCGTCCAAATCCGTAGAATGAGACGATAATACGTATATAAATGAACAGGGGACATACAGAGGAACAAAAAATGATATGATATATAATGCCCTAAAGTATCACGTTAGTCAGATAATTAAAGTTTAAAATGAATAATGCCGACCCCTAGTATCACCTTTGTATCTTTAACTCCAATCATCTCACTAACCTAACACTTAAGGGCCTTGTGTTGTACACTCACAGGAACATTTAATGGCCCACCCTGTTATTTTCATACAAACATACTCACTTTGCGAGTATAAACATAAAAATGTCAACATATTACTGCAAATACCTGTATGCTAATGTTTAGGTTAAGCGTTCGACTGTCCATTGAGCACAAAGTTTTTAAATCTCTTCCCGTTTCCATAGCTTCGTTTAAGCAAAGCATTACTTATGACCATATAACATTGTATGGAATCTGATGAAGCACTCATTGAATTAAAATATCTTTTACGGAATTCTTCCACCTTTCTACGGTGTTGGCCACCGTCGTTTCATCAATGAGAGAAATATCCTTGCATTCGAAAGAAACATCTTTACAAATGTTTGAGTATTGATTAAAATGAAACAGCCATCTAATTATAACTTTTTAATTTTACATTTTACAATGCTATTAGAAATATACTAGAAAAAAGCAACTAGTCTCATCCCGTCAGGGCGACATGACACTATTTGTTTTTTTTTTAGTATATTTTCTTGTTTAATATTTATCACATAAAAATAGCATTGTAACTGCAAAATTAAAAAGTTATAATCTTTTACGGATTTAAGTGCACTATATAGTGCATTATATTATAGTACAACTTAAATCCGTAAAACTTCTTTATGCCAATGATAATTGCGCGAAGAAACTGAAAATGTGATTATGAAGTAATCATTGTTCCGCTTCTATGGAGAAATGCAGCGGTTTCGGTACTCATTAAAATTGCTAATTGGACAGTCCAATCCTAACCTAAACATTAGCGTACAGATATTTGCAGAAATATGATGTCATTTTTATGTATAAAGTAGCAAAGTGAGCATTAGAAAATAACGAGAGGGCCATTAAAGGTGCCGGTGAGTGTATAATATTTTTTGTTCATGTTTACTTTCCCTATCCATTAATATAGGTATTATAATGCGACGCTATTTTGAAACAAAAAACTAAATTGCGGATCGTCGACGAGGACAAATTTTAAAATTCTATTAATTATGTGGTGGTATTTCTTAAAGGGAAGCCGATAGAAATCGGTTTGTATGGACCTTTCGCCACTGATAGATTATATTTATATCAAAGCATTGTTGTCATTTCAAACGTTCATTGATATACTTTTAATTTGTCTTGTCGGAAGTTATTAATATATTTATCATTGACTGGCATGTTTATATGAAAAAAGGTTTTCTTACTTTTTTTTTAATTCTCATTCCGCTTTATTCTCCTAGCTTAGTCTCCACGCTTGCTGTACTTAACAATGTTTAGATAGACGTCGGAACCGTTAAATGTAAGGTAAACATGTTGTCCCGAGGAATAACACATCTGAAACGAGGTTAAATAACTTGTGCATATAATATGAGGAGCGGATAGTTAAAATAAGGAGGTTAAGCATTTTTTTTATAAAGATCTTTTTAATGAACAACGAGGAGTCGCGAAGCCTTCATCATACCAAATCAAATCAAATCAATATCATTTATTCAGTCTAGGCTGTTACAAGCACTTATGAACGTCAATTTCCATCACAAAAGAAAATACTAATTATAATAATACATTTTTTTTTTATGATTTTGTAATTTTTCATTTTTCAATGCTATTTTTATACTTATGGTAAATTTTAAATAGAAAAATATTGGAAAAAATTAACTCGGCCACAAGTGAATTCTCAGACGGGAATCGAACCCGCGACCTTTGGAAATCCGGTCCAATGCTCTAACCGCTGAGCTACCGAGACTTGCGAACCACCGTCGAAATTCTCCAATACTTTTATATTTTTAATACGTTGTAGGCCAGCGTTGTTACATCAATGCTAGGAATATCCTTGCATTCGAAAGAAACATCTTTTCAGGTGTTTAACGATCGATTAAGATGCAACTGCCAATAATTTATGATTTTGTAATTTTTGCATTTTTCAATGCTATTTTTATACTTATGGTAAATTTTAAATAGAAAAATATTGGAAAAAATTAACTCGGCCACAAGTGAATTCTCAGACGGGAATCGAACCCGCGACCTTTGGAAATCCGGTCCAATGCTCTAACCGCTGAGCTACCGAGACTTGCGAACCACCGTCGAAATTCTCCAATACTTTTATATTTTTAATACGCTGTAGGCCAGCGTTGTTACATCAATGCTAGGAATATCCTTGCACTTGTGGCCGAGTTAATTTTTTCCAATATTTTTCTATTTAAAATTTACCATAAGTATAATAATACATTTTATGGTTATCCCAACCGTAAACAATTTTCAACTCGTAAGGAAGGACTTACATTTAACATTTCTCGCATTACAAGGTTACTGTACTGCAAGTTGTGACGTACATACAGGTCGATAGCAATTTGTTTTAGATGAAAATATTTAATCTCTAAGCACAACGTTAAGACAAGCAGACTGAAGTAGACCCATTTCCGCTGGCGGCACCCGTTCACAGGCATGACGCATGAACCAGCCATCGCTTCGCTCAACCATATTTTAGGGAACGTAGCGACCCGCCTCACACGACACCGCCGAAGAAACGTTTGAGTGAGCATGACGTACTTCAGGTACTTATGTTAAAGTGTATAAATATAAAAAATAGAATGTCCGATATAAAGTATTGATAAGGCTAAAGATGGAAACGGAAAAGCCTCTTCCGGAATCCTCAATCACTGAGGAACTGGCTATCTCATCTCTAACTGCCGGAACACAACAATGCTAGAAACATTGTTGTTATGGCGTCTGACTTAGATAAGATGGTGAAGATCCTGCTTTTTATGGCCAAAGCTGGTGATATATATCGATTGCACTTATCATGTACCAGATAAGTGTGCCAAGTGTCATTGACCTTTCAGCAGTCAGCTATTAAATTTGTATTTCGTAAAAAGTTTTCGTTTGTTTCAAGGACAACTTGTACCACGGTTCTTTTGTTTACCTGTGTGTAGCGCTACGCTTCATAGATTTCTCTTTTTCGTTTTTGAGTAAATAGGTTACATTGGTACAAAAGGGCAATAACCTTTTTTGCAAACTTATTTGGCACGGACTATAATAAAGAACTTACAATCACAGCAATTATCTAGCCCAAAGTAAGTTTAATTAAGAACTTGTGTTATGGATACTAGAAAGATTATGCTTATTTACTTTTTTGAAAGAAAGAAAGATATTTATAATACGTACATAATTTACATTGAAACTAGACCTAGACAAATATACATGCTCACACACAAATATGTGCCTTATGCGTACCTCTGTGCCAAAATTTCGTAAAATGATACACTCAAAACAAAAAAATTGTCAGTTCAAGTTTATTCTTGACTAGCGGCCGCTTGTAGTTTCTCCCGCGTGGTTCCCGTTCCCGTGGGAATATCAGGAAAAAAGTTTACGTTCATAACCAGGCTATCTACTATCTGTGTACAAATTTGATCCTAATCCGTTTTTTTTTACATTAAATAGACTTACTCTTTGCGTAATTCTGAATCATTAAATTAAGAAGAGCCCTAAGATGGAGCGAGCTTGCCTAGAAAAAGCCTATTCACTCAAGCTTTAAATATACCAGGGTTCTAGGCACCCGGGAATACAGACAGGCAGGGAATTCCACTGCCTGGCTGTGAGCATAATAAAAGTGCGTGGTATGGCGGTAATATAAGTGGACTGTATAGCGGATAGCGGGGCGGTTTGTGATTTGTGGTTCAGAAAAAAAATGATGTGGACCTTAGATATTATGGAGAGGGAAGGGGACTCACCGAGCGCGATTCGATTCAGCTTCTGGAGTATCTTGCCTTCAGGAAACGCCACTCACTGTCTCACACATGCCGGATGGACAGGGACCCTAGGCCCAGGTCACACTGCCGGTCGGCTAAGTTCCACACACTTTAGAACACTGAATCACTTATTACATAGTTTATAGTTAATTCAAGCTGCGGTTAATGCATTTTATTTTACATTATAACAGGATGGAGTCGTACGCACATTGCGGCGGCGCGGCTCGGTCGTCGAAAACGGAAGGACTGACGCGACGAATCACGATGCACTCTGCACTTGCTTGATTAGCTCTCTCACTCTGCGCACGATGGTGTGAGTAGGAAAGGGCTAGGAAGTAAGGAACCACATCATGAAGCTCGCGAATTTAAAATAGGGAAGCCGGAAATGGCGTAAACAGTGCATTCAGTAGTTTCGGAGCCTATTCAATGCAAACAAACAATCAAATTTTTCCTCGCTATAATATAAGTATAGGCAAAATCCTTAAGAAAACATAATTTATTTCTATTGCTCCTTTGCACAAGGATGTATTTTAGATCCCTTAACAAATATGACAAAAGTATCGCTTATGGTAAATTTTAAATAGAAAAATATTGAAAAAAAATTAACTCGGCCACAAGTGAATTCTCAGACGGGAATCGAACCCGCGACCCTTGCTCCAATGCTCTTGTCCGGGTCAAGAGCATTGGACCGGATTTCCAAAGGTCGCGGGTTCGATTCCCGTCTGAGAATTCACTTGTGGCCGAGTAAATTTTTTTCAATATTTTTCTATTTAAAATTTACCATAAGTATAAAAATAGCATTGAAATATGCAAAAATTACAAAATCATAAAAAAAAGTAATCGCTATTGGTTTATAGACCACTTCCCATACAAAACTGCCCAATCTGCTTTAGTATCGACATAATTATCGGGCTACACAGGGGGTCTACCGCCATCTTTAATGCGCGTATTGTTTCAATCTTACCATGCGTACTACGCATTTCTTAGGTCCGGTTGCTCGTATATTATAGTAAAGTTTGAGTTAAAATTTTACTGTTGTCAATTTTTACTTCGGTAAAAAAAGAATACGTCGGTCATCTTTGCATTCAGTTGCCCAAAAATATTTTACGTAGCGGTGAAATTAAACAAGGGTTTATTAATGTATTTAAAATAAATAACCTAAAAACTGTAGGTAAGCGATAACTACAAATTCTACTAATGTCAAAATTTTAAACCAGCCCCATCCTGTCGGTTATTTTGACTGCCGTTAAATCTGTAATTTGACTGCTTTGACTTAAACGAAAGTAACCGCTGCTTCAACAACGCTTTTAAATTTGTCCGCCGGTTACATTTACTTTAACCATAATTTAACCCTAAAGTTAGCGTAATCGAGCTTCGAGCAACCGGACCTTAGTAAGCTTGTTTTTTGACGAAAATTTTGCGACGTCTTCGCTCAGTCATCGCCTTCAAAGTGTGAAGTGTGTCAAAATGTGACAACTTCAATAAAAACAAAACGTTATTATGTCATGATGGTTTCTAGATGATGGATAGGTCTGCTGGTGTAAGTTTCATAAAAGTTATAATTTTCCGTATTCATAGAATAGAATAGAATATAGAATATAAGAATATAATTTATTTGCATAAGATATGGTTGTACATGATGGGAAAAGTTATCAATAATGTTGCTTAACATACCTTGCTTATTTAGCATGCAAAATGTTATTATAATATTAATTACATAAACAGTCTCTAAATTGCATTAAAATTAGTATATTAAGAATGGAGTACCGAACCTATGATTTCGTTGAGAAAGTCATTTGTCGCATAATAGCATTTTCCAGTTAACCACGTCATTAGTTTGTGTTTGAAAATGTTAATCGGATATTGTTTGAATTCATTAGGCAATTTATTAAATATTCTTATTATCATGGGGTAACAGTTATTTGAGAATAAAGCTGTTTTAATCTTAGGACCTAGTAGTCTATCAGTGTTCTTTGTGTTAAAATTACAGTGTTCAGACCATTATAGACAATAACAATTTCAATATGCCCAGCTCACAACACAGCAGCATTTCGTGGCAGCTTCCGTTATTCTGCTACGAAATGTTGGAACAACATACCATCTCCTTTTAAAAAGTGCTGTAGTATTGCGGCTTTTAAACGTAATTTTAAAATGTATCTACTTGATTTACAAAAAAGTTCAATTGGTGTGTAAGTTACTCTCGCTGTGTTATGGTGTATAATATGTTTCGATTTATTTGTATTATATTGTTGTTAATTTATACTTGTGAAATATTTTATTTAAGTAGCTAATTTATCTTTTATTATTTGTGTTTGTAATAATATGGTGTAGCCGGTAGTGCTCTCTCGTCGACATAGGTAGGTAGCCACGGAAGACCAGCGTTGGACTGTCTGCGACATCCAACACATGCTGAGTGGACTACCTTTTAAGTGTCACTATTATTTTATGTGTCAATTATGTCATTATTGTATACATGTGATTTCTTGTGACACTTAATAAATTTTTCTTTCTTTCTTTCTTTCTTTCTTTCAATATTTGTGCCATTTTCCAGTTATCTTTAAGTCCCGAGTTTTCCAATTATCACACAAAATACTAGATCTATAAAAGTAAGAGAATAACACGAAAATTTCAAAGACCCCAGTTTGGAAGCATGAAATATTTTTATTATTATTTCGTACCATTATATTTTGTCACGAGCCTTTTTTCTACAGTTCTCATAAACAAATTAATTTCGTACGCACGTCGCATGAATCCGTAATAGCAACCAAAAATGAGGAACGTTATTTGAACATAAAAACGGGCGTGCCTCTGTACCCATACGGTGGCTGAATATGAAATTATTAAGCCTGCCTTTGCTTCCCCAAAATACCAAAATAAACCTTATTCCAAAAGTCATACAGTCGAAGTTAATAGCTAACTTAAGTTTGTCCATCCCGATTGTGCGTTCAAACTTTGTGTTGCCAGGTTAAAATCGGTAATTTAAATGTTGAATTAATAAAACAAAGATATGGAAATTTCGGTATATAAAAATAATGGAATAAATAATAGACTTGGATACCTAAGTTTTTTTTATAAAGTTATGCATTTGTAATTCTGAATCGTCGTAGCACCGTAGCACGTAGCATCTACGGCGTAGCATTTGAATGAACTATTTTTGTACTTTTAATCGCAAGCTAAGGGTTTTTATCGGAAGTTGGCCATTTGCAATGGAATACAAATCTAACTAAGAGATGATTTAAGAAAAGTTATTTTACATTTGCGGCCGCTCGCGGTTTCACCGGCGTGGTTCCCGTTCCCGCGGGAATATCAGGATAATAAAAAGTATCCTATGTTCATAACCAGGCTATCTACTATCTGTGTACCAAATTTCATCCAAATCCGTTCAGTAGTTTCCGAGCCTATTCAATGCAAAAAACAATAAAATTTTTCCTCTTTATAATATTAGTACAGATTAGAAACTAAAAGCTCCTTTCATAACAAATCAATCATGAAACGGGTGAAATAAATTTCCTTTTCTCAAACATGCATGGAAATGTTGTCATTATTTTCGAAAAAAGAACACGCGAAGTATCGAATTTACGGACAAAGAAAACCAAATCCATTGCTGGAGCGTTTTTTGAATTTGGAACATTACCTACAAAGAGTATTTAACAACTGCAGCACGCCGTTTCATACAACATTGCTGGAGCGGTGTAATGTTCCAAATTCAAAAAGGCGCTCCTGCAATGAATTTGATTGATTAATTATTAAATGTATAAATATAAATATATAAATAATTGCATACAACACACCAATTATCTAGCCCACGTTAAGTTTCATGAAGAACTTGTGTTATGGATACTAGATAACGGATAAACATACTTATGTACCTACTTATTAAACACCATACATACTACGGCTCGGCCTTCAAACTCATACTCGACCCGCAATTGCCTATTTAACGGCCTTTGCAATAATGTACTGTTTTTATCATGGGTTAGAAATAATAATATCTTAAAACTAATTTTGACCCATGTTTGGAAAAATTAGTAGAAGTAGTAGTATTATTAGCTAGTCAGTATTTTATAGTCTATAATGTAAGCTAGGCGTCACTCTCAAATATTATATTAATCATATAAAATTCTTAGTTCCAACATACATTTTACATGGGTTTTCAGCAAATGTTTTCACTAACGTTAAGGACTCGACAAACAGTTTAAAGTGCATATCCACTGGAGATGCTGGCAACATTCCAGTTGGAGGTGATCTAGTCCGGATGTCGCGAGATGATATCATTTAAACAGCATTAATCATTTTGTGCAGTTTAGTGAGTGCTTCTTATTTTTTTTTTTTATTTTTTTTTACATAGCCTACTTGGTGTGCAAGGCAACAGCATTAATAATAATAATAATAACCACCTTCATTAATATGCAAAAAGCCGCCATCCTTAATACATGCAGAATAGTTAGAAACTTTTTAGATATTCCCGAAAATACAATCGATTCTTAACTACCTAATATTACAGCCTCTTTGTGTCGACTCACAGTTCCACAAAAGCTTAA
This sequence comes from Chrysoteuchia culmella, assembly GCA_910589605.1. Taxonomy (NCBI): domain Eukaryota; kingdom Metazoa; phylum Arthropoda; class Insecta; order Lepidoptera; family Crambidae; genus Chrysoteuchia; species Chrysoteuchia culmella. Next base: position 19,477,443 of record OU342658.1, on the reverse strand, counting down.
CATACCAAATATTTGAGAAAACATAAATAAATATAATAATAATAATTTATTAAAATAAAATAAAATAAAATATATATATATTTCATTTACTTGGCATTGTCCCGTAAATGACATAAAATACCAGCGTATGCTGAGAAAAAGAAACGTAAGAAAAATAATAATAATAATAATAATAATTTATTTATTGGCACATTTTTCTTACAAAAATATAGATCAATTTTCTTATATAAAGTACATCTTAGATCTAGAAATTGACATCTGCACCTGAACTAGTTTACACTGTATCTCAGGTGCAGCGCTCTTTTTTTGATACAAAAATATAGATGTAAACAAAGCATTTCAACCTTAAAAAGTAAAATAATATATGTTTAAATCTGCCAATGGTGTGTGAACTGAGTGTGTGTGAGTGTGTGTGGAGAGGGTGTGTATTATTACATAAAATATTATATTATGGAATTAAAGATTAAGTTAGCTACATATTTTCAAAAATATTTCAATTTCATCATAACACAATGATTTTATCCATACAATTACAGCGTTTTTAACTTCATGTCGGTTTAGGTGATATATTTATTTTATTTTATTTATTGACTTTATTGTAAAGAAATGGGTCGAGAAAGTTAAAGAATCTTTGCGCGAATGCATGTTTGGTAACTATGGATGGGCATACTTTGTAACTTAGACGTTTGGCTGTTATACTTTTGTCATATTGTAAAAGGGAGTGTTGTTTGAGGATCACCTGCAATACAAAGAGTTGTCTAACGGATAACACATCACAATCATTAAAGACGAGAGCTGTGGGATAGTAAATTGGACGAGAGGTCATGACTTTTAAGATGAACCTCTGTGCTATTTCTACCATTAGTAGAGTTGATTTGGCAGCACCTCCCCAAGCTATAATACCATAGGTTAATACAGACTGACATAGCGACAAGTAGACATTCCGAAGAAGGCCAAAGTTTGCTATATGTCGTAATTTTTTAAATACATATATTAGTTTATGGAGCCTATTAACTAAAAGTGTGATGTGATTTTAAATGACAGATTGTAATCTATAATTATGCCAAGATACCTAACAGTATCAGCTTTCTCCAATCTTGCACACAAGCTTTAGTCAGAAGTGAGATCACAACAATGCGCCTTCAAAGTTAATTCTGTCGGAGGAAGACCTGAATCTCTTATCGTCAACGTGATAAATTTAGTTTTCTGAGCATTCAATGTTAAAATATTTTGGCGAAGCCACGGGGATACGTCATTGAGTCCATTTTGTGCGGCATCAAAAACACCAGTCCACGTTTTCGCAGAAAACAGGAGCACAGTGTCATCAGCGTAACATATTCATTTGCCATGCGGAAGACGTAGACTCAAGAGGTCATTAATATATATTATGAACAAAATAGGCCCAAGAACACTGCCCTGCGGCACACCATATTCAACATTAAAAAAACTGCTGTTCTGTCCCTCAATACTGACACATTGCACTCGGTTTGACAGGTAATCACGAAAGAGACTCAATTCCAAACCTTGTATACCCATACACTCAAGCTTTTGCAAAAGGAGAGGAATAGACACTGTATCAAAGGCTCTTGGTAGATCTAAGAAAATCCCTATGTTCTTGTTTCCTTGATCCAAATTCGAAGCAATGAAGTCTGTAACTTCTATTATAGCATCACTGGTTGACTTCCCAAATTGAGAGTCTGAGATCAAGTCATACTTGTCTATAAAACTGACCAAACGATTATAAATAAGACGTTCCAATATCTTAGAGACAGCAGGCAAAATAGAGATCGGCCTGTAGTTGTCAATACGGTGTTTATCCCCAGCCTTATAAACTGGATGGATACGTGATTTTTTTAAATAGTAGGAAACACTCCTGTTACAAAACAACAATTGAAAATGTGAACTAAGATAGGAATAAGTATGTGTTTGCAAAGCTTAATACATACACTATTAGGAATGCTATCACAACCAGCGGCACTACCATTTTTAAGATTTCTTATAATATTATCAATTTCAGATTCGTCGCAAGGTAAAAGAACAAAAGAATTTAAAAGAACAGGTTTTAACGGTTGGTACTAAGAAGAACTATGAGGGGGAGTAGTTGATCCACTCATTAGTTTATTTGCCAAACTCTTTCCGACATCAACTAAGAACTCGTTAAATTCATTGATATCGTTACCACCGTTATCGCATCTATTAGATAATAATTCACAATCTGATGACTTTCTCTTCCCAATACTTGACGACCTGTTTGGTGCAGGGGTACTAAGCTCGCCTTCTGCGCTAGAGGTCCCGGGTTCGATACCCGGACAAGACAAATATTTGTGTGCATGAACATGTCTATTTGTCTTGGTCTGGGAGTTGAATATGTATATTATGTATGTATTTACAAAAATGAAGTATATAAGTATGTTTATCCGTTATCTAGTATCCATAACACAAGTTCTTAATGAAACTTAATGTGGGCTAGATAATTGGTGTGTTTGTATGCAATTATTTATTATTATTATTATTATTATACTAGTTATTTGTTTAATGACGTCCCACAACTTTTTATTGTCTGTCTTCGCTTTATCAAGTTCATCTCTTTCATATTTTCTCTTTAGGTTTTTTAAAATTCTTGTACAAAATTTCCGGTATCGAAGGTAAGTTACTTTTAGAACAGTATTATTAGGAGACTTTCTAATCTTCTTATGCAAACGATCTCTGTTACGAATACAGCGTACCATGCCAGGAGTAATCCAAGGCTTCAACGGTTTCTTTCTTCTTGAAAACTTTACTGTCCTGGAGTTATTTTTTATGATTTGTTGATTGTTATTTATTAAATATTCTGTAGTAAAATTACAATCGTTACTGCTTAGAACTACATCAAGAAACTACATCAATTTTATGTTGTTGTCACTAACTATCTGGTCAAAGTTAAGTATTACACGAGATGGTTCAATTTTATCTTTTGCAATATCATTATCAATGCAAGAAATTACGGCAGTGTGGTCTGTAACAAATGTAGAAACTAGGTTTTTTGATTTTAAAATGACATGGTCCAGACAGGATCCACTCTGATGGGTTGATTGCCGATGTGCCGGCAATAAACCATGAATCACACATACATTTAAATATTCACGACCACCAGCATATATGACTTCATCTCGAAGGTCAATGTTTAGGTCACCGATTGTGCAAGGATTAGCATTGTGCAAGGTATAGCACAGAGGGTGGACGAACGAATGCTGAAACATTGGGTTTCGGCTCATTTCATGGCGTTGGTACGTGCCGCAAAATAATTGTTTTGTAATTGTCTTAATCAATCAATCATAATAATAATAATGCTATTTACTAACATAGTTGTAAGTGTTTTGTTACTAACAAAATATGGATGTACATTTGAATTCCGAAATAAATAAATTAATAATAATAATAATAATATAAAAATATTAATAGAAAAATCCTACTCCTATTATTGCTACTAATATTATAAATGTGATGGTTTTTGAGGATGTTCGGATGTTTGTTACTCTTTCATGCAAAAACTACTGAACCGATTTTAATGAAATTTGGCGCACAGGTAGAAAACAGCCTAGACTAAAACATAGACTACTTTTTATAGGAATATCCTATCCTATATACTTAATTCAGGTTCGCAAAATTTGTGACGACTCGATAGGGACTTTGGCGCGTAGTACGCGGCCGAGTAAGGTATCAAATTAAAGGTACTCAAGTCTATTTGTTCCGAAAACTATAAAATATACAAAATGTTAAACGTGATGATCACAAACTGCAATTAAAAAGTGTCATTATTTCCGCATAATTTGGAATTTTTCGTCGATCGACGAACCCGAGTATCGGGTTGTAACCGCCCTAGTATATATTCTATAGGAAACGGGGACCACGTGGGTGAAACCGCGGGCAGCCGCTAATGTTGCATATTTAAGATCTGAGATGATTTTTAAAATTTACATTTTACTATGCTATTTTATTGGTGATAAATTTTAATTAAGAAAATATACTAGACAAGAATCAATAAGTGAGACAAGTCGCTTAGACGGAACTCGATTTGGGACCTTTGGGAGTCTAGACCAAATGATCTTACCATTCTTCTTCTTATCGAGTGAGGATAAGTGGGCCACCTCTGGTGTCCGAGTTCATCAAGCCTATAAGGCCTCTGACTTGGCTTAACAACTGTAATCAAATGACAACAGCCGGGACCGACGGTTTAACATGCCCTCCGAAGCACAGAAGCGCTCAGTTATAATGCCACTCTACAGTCACCCATCCGACACCTGACCGGGCCGAAAGTTGCCTAACAAACGTGATCAAATACGATCAGTCTGTCAAGCGCGGCCATGAGCTACCGGTATTTAAGTCTTTGGAGCAATATGAAACAAGATGATAGCATATTTTATAGTTTAGTTTATAATGTCTTTGCTGCTTCGAATTTTGATGTCCGATCAAACTTACTCTTGCATAACTTAATCAAAGCAAACTTAATCTTACATAAACAATTGTTGTGGTAGAAATAAAGCAACTTTTACGGATTTTAAGTGAACTGTATTTCCACGTGACATCGGCTGCTGAAAAGGTGCCGTGACGTCATCGGGAAAACCAAAAAAACAAAAAAACGTACAATTAGATTTTAAGTCGTGAAACTATTATTTCAATGAACAATGCGCGCCAAATCTTAAGATGTATTTATATATTTTTTATTTTGCATGGTACAATGCAATTTTTATGAGATAAATATTAAACAAGAAAATATACTAGAAAAAAGCAACAAATCTCATGTCGCCCTGACGGGATTCGAACCCGCATCCTTGGGATTCCGGCTCAAAGTCAAAGTCAAAGATATTTATTCAAATAGACTTATAGATAAGTGCTTTCGAATCGTCCAATTTTATTTTTCCTACCAGCCATTCAGGACATATTTTAACTGATAAGAAGAACGGCCGCAAGAAACTTATTAGCTTTAACAGAAGCAACAACATTTACAAAGGAACATGTCGTTGCCAAACACAAATCTACAATCTTGAAACATATTTAATATAAGAGAAACAAGAAAATATACTAGAAAAAAGCAACTAGTCTCATGTCGCATGTTCTTAAGATGTACTTACGTAATTGTTGAGGTATTTGGAATGGAATAATATAATAGGCTAGCTTCTATTGTAATAATAAAGAAAGAGATGAAAACAAATGTTCAAAGTTTATACCATAATCTGTAATAACGTCTACACAGACAAAATCACAAGAAACTTTCTAGTAAACGTGAAAATTTAAAGGATATTCTATATACTTTCTATGTACGAGTATGTTAAAGTATTTGCAAAAGATCTACTTCTAATTTACCAAAAGGCTGAACTTTCTAGGATACTTTGCATTAACCTTTTTTCAAACGGAATATTTGAAAATGTCATACAAAAGTGGGAATTGAAACAAGACACTTCTTCAAGGACTAAAAATGAACTTACGTTTCGAGAATTCTCTAGTGGGTACTCTTCAACTGAGGGACAGATACAATATGTTATTTTAGTCACATAGTGCTCCTTTTCCACATATTTTACTATTTATTGACAGGTGGCCGCTCGCGGTTTTACCTTAGATGTTCCCGATCCCGTGGTAGTATCGGGATAAAATGTTTTGTACCTTCTTTTCCGGGCCATTGTCTATCTGTATGCAAAATTTCACTGAAATTCTTTATTATTAAAAAGCAAACTTACAAGCTTTCCCATTCATAATATGTATTAGTAGGATTACTTTCCAAAGAGGATGCATTAAATATCGATCCTTTTCATAAAATGTGTTTAATTTGAAGTTAGCGCAATCGGATATCGTGAAAATTTTGAACGATAAAATAAGAATCGCTTTTCGTTTTTTCATCTTGTATACTGTGATTAAAACGACACAGTGTAAATTTGTCGTTTAACTAGACAAAGACTATCAGTACAAGATGTCTAGAAAGAAAATCTTTCATCCCCAACAAATAGCTTTACTCACTTAGAAAAAAAAAATATGTTAAAAAAACCGACTTCAAAACTAAAAAGTTAAGTCAAGGCATATTACTTCGAGCTCCTATATATTTATTTTTCTTGGCTTGGCTGGCACCGACTCTAAAAGGCTCCAATTTTTTTACGTAGTTTTATTTTTACATTTAGTGTCTGTAATATGTTTTATTGGAAACCACTGTAGGATTTTTCTAGATTAGATTAGGTTTCAAGTACCTACATTATAAACAAAGTATCAAGAAATTTACATCGTCCAAGTTAACAAAAATGCTCACAAAATAAAAACTACTGGGCCAAACTGAATCAATTTTTATGGCACCAAATGGCAACTATCCCGCATCGAAAAAAAACAAAAAAAGAATTACGGAAATCGAATCATAAATCTTGGCGTAACTAGTGTACATATATAAAAAATATATATAAACTGAAATTGACAACCTCCTCCTCTTTGGAAGTCGGTTAAAAACGACGGTAAAGCAGTCGATGCATATGAAAAAGTCACAGAAATAGTTTTTTATAACGAACATAGTGTGCCAAACTCTTGCTGACACTAGCTGATGCGACTCCTCATTTCCAACTTTAAACAGTGTATCTCGTATTCCGGGGGTCATCGGCCCTAATCCGGCCCACATCATAGACCTACGCAAATAATAGGGCGAAGAAGACCCCCAGAAAGGCCTTTCCATCACAAATGCCACAGTGTAAAGATACGTACAGTATTTTAACTTCCTACAAAAGGCCCGTTCGTATTACCCGACCAGCCTCGTCTCAGCCAGAGCTCGGCAAGCGTCTCGGTATATAATAGAATGCGACGCGGTGAAGAACGTACGCTGTGAAAGTTTTGTACGGCAGTGAGCGTGTGGTAATGGATAAATCTATGTAGGCGGGAAGCCCTATTGCGTATTGCGTACAGCACGGCTGCAATAATAATTAAACTTTTATCAAGAAAGAGTTTAAGGGCGACTTTCAATAATTGCCACATAATACGTTTAGCGCTAAACATATTTGAAACATCGCTCTGTCACCTTTGACTTCTAACGAATGAGTGAAATGACAATGTCATTTTAAATATGTGTAGCTTTAAAATGTGTTTAGTAGTGTTGGTGAAAGTCTCCTAAATATGTTTAACGCACTCACTACCGGTCCTTTTCCCTGTACCTTCGCCAGGTGCCGCACTTTTCTGTGTGCCGCAAACGCACAGGTGCGTTTAACCAACAGGTGCGTTAATAGAACACACATGTGCGTTGACGGCACTGGTCAAATTCTAAATGCTCGCAAAATATACGAACTCACAGACGCGTTTATGGCACTGGGTGGAAGTAACGAAAACGTATATATGCGTTAAGCTCTGAATGTGATTAGTGGCGTTAGTGAAATTTGCCCTAAGACAAAATACTGTATTTTTCTATATGCTGTGCAACTGCCTTTCGTTATTCAAAGGGTCCGCGTGCCTCCCGAGTGTATTGGGTCCAATTCCGAAAACTTTCGAACCACCTGCCATCTCATTTGACCTTAATCCTCATACATATAAATTTGAGTTAGATTTGTTGTGTTATTTATTTATCGTAGTTTTGTTAACAAGTTTTTTCTTTGAATGTAGAGATTATATATTGCTTCATTCGATGGAACGTTAAAACAAAAACTTTATATTTACTGAGTACAAGTGTATACAATGGCTTGTAAAATAAATTACCTTTCGTGGATTTAAATGCACTATAATATTTACACACTATCTGGTGCCCGCGACTTCGTACGCGTGGGCTTTTATGTAGTACTTACATTTTTTAATTTGACGTTAAAGATCGACCATTAAATCGTGGTTCTTACAACAAAAATGATTATTAAATACCGTATGCCAAAGGAAATTTATTATACTAATGTAGCTGTAAGGTGCTTAGAGTATTTCTTTATGAATTACACTGGTGGTTTTTCCGTTTTGAGCCAATATGAATAAACCCGCAGCTCTACTGACCCGCGAAAAAGCAACATAGAGCTGGCCGTAGGAAAAACAATTGGACCTTAGTGCGACACCAGTGGCTTTCCGCGTTTGTCACTGCTAGTATTTACACATTACTTTTGGATTTGGTGGTATTTTAGGGTTTTGGGCTACCCGACGTTTTGACCTCTTTCTAGGAGTAATTTTCGCTGGGCTACAAATAAATCTATGTTTAAGGTTTTACTCGATCAGACTAATTATAAAAGAAAACAAGCATCTTTTAGCTTAGGACAGGGGTGGGGAAATAAGTTTAGGGATGTGCCATATCAACTAATTACTACATTAACTCGGGTCAAGGAACATAATTATTTTAATCTGAGTACTTATGATGTATTTTAAATAGAAAAACATTGGAAAAAAAACACTCGGCCACAAGTGAATTCTCAGATGGGACTAGAACAAAATTAAAATTAAAATTTATCATAACTATAAAATCATAAATTAATCTGAGTAGATAACAAAAAATATCGCGTAGGTCCTTTTAAAAGTTTATTTAATAAAGTTTTGACGTACTGGTTCCATGTGATTGATGAAATCTTAATTAAAGGGTGCAAAATGCACTGGTGAATGAAGCATGCCTTTGTTTGTGCGTCGCGCTTATTTAAATGCAAATATTTAAATATTGTTTTAGCCGTTCGATTTAATCAAGATAGCAGGCTTAAAGTCGCGGGCTGGATTTGGCCCGCGGGCCGCCATTTCCCCATCCCTGATTTAGGATATTAGTTATGTGTTTATGGTAAATTTTAAATAGAATAATATTGGAAAAAAATTAACTCGGCCACAAGTGAATTCTCAGACTAAGTCTCGGTAGCTCAGCGGTTAGAGCATTGGACCGGATTTCCAAAGGTCGCGGGTTCGATTTCCGTCTAAGAATTCACTTGTGGCCGAGTTAATTTTTTTCCAATATTATTCTATTTAAAATTTACCATAAACACATAAATAATATCCTAAATCAGGGATGGGGAAATGGCGGCCCGCGGGCCAAATCCAGCCCGCGACTTTAAGCCTGCTATCTTGATTAAATCGAACGGCTAAAACAATATTTAAATATTTGCATTTAAATAAGCGCGACGCACAAACAAAGGCATGCTTCATTCACCAGTGCATTTTGCACCCTTTAATTAAGATTTCATCAATCACATGGAACCAGTACGTCAAAACTTTATTAAATAAACTTTTAAAAGGACCTACGCGATATTTTTTGTTATCTACTCAGATTAATTTATGATTTTATAGTTATGATAAATTTTAATTTTAATTTTGTTCTAGTCCCATCTGAGAATTCACTTGTGGCCGAGTGTTTTTTTTCCAATGTTTTTCTATTTAAAATACATCATAAGTACTCAGATTAAAATAATTATGTTCCTTGACCCGAGTTAATGTAGTAATTAGTTGATATGGCACATCCCTAAACTTATTTCCCCACCCCTGTCCTAAGCTAAAAGATGCTTGTTTTCTTTTATAATTAGTCTGATCGAGTAAAACCTTAAACATAGATTTATTTGTAGCCCAGCGAAAATTACTCCTAGAAAGAGGTCAAAACGTCGGGTAGCCCAAAACCCTAAAATACCACCAAATCCAAAAGTAATGTGTAAATACTAGCAGTGACAAACGCGGAAAGCCGCTGGTGTCGCACTAAGGTCCAATTGTTTTTCCTACGGCCAGCTCTATGTTGCTTTTTCGCGGGTCAGTAGAGCTGCGGGTTTATTCATATTGGCTCAAAACGGAAAAACCACCAGTGTAATTCATAAAGAAATACTCTAAGCACCTTACAGCTACATTAGTATAATAAATTTCCTTTGGCATACGGTATTTAATAATCATTTTTGTTGTAAGAACCACGATTTAATGGTCGATCTTTAACGTCAAATTAAAAAATGTAAGTACTACATAAAAGCCCACGCGTACGAAGTCGCGGGCACCAGATAGTGTGTAAATATTATAGTGCATTTAAATCCACGAAAGGTAATTTATTTTACAAGCCATTGTATACACTTGTACTCAGTAAATATAAAGTTTTTGTTTTAACGTTCCATCGAATGAAGCAATATATAATCTCTACATTCAAAGAAAAAACTTGTTAACAAAACTACGATAAATAAATAACACAACAAATCTAACTCAAATTTATATGTATGAGGATTAAGGTCAAATGAGATGGCAGGTGGTTCGAAAGTTTTCGGAATTGGACCCAATACACTCGGGAGGCACGCGGACCCTTTGAATAACGAAAGGCAGTTGCACAGCATATAGAAAAAAAAACAGTATTTTGTCTTAGGGCAAATTTCACTAACGCCACTAATCACATTCAGAGCTTAACGCATATATACGTTTTCGTTACTTCCACCCAGTGCCATAAACGCGTCTGTGAGTTCGTATATTTTGCGAGCATTTAGAATTTGACCAGTGCCGTCAACGCACATGTGTGTTCTATTAACGCACCTGTTGGTTAAACGCACCTGTGCGTTTGCGGCACACAGAAAAGTGCGGCACCTGGCGAAGGTACAGGGAAAAGGACCGGTAGTGAGTGCGTTAAACATATTTAGGAGACTTTCACCAACACTACTAAACACATTTTAAAGCTACACATATTTAAAATGACATTGTCATTTCACTCATTCGTTAGAAGTCAAAGGTGACAGAGCGATGTTTCAAATATGTTTAGCGCTAAACGTATTATGTGGCAATTATTGAAAGTCGCCCTTAAACTCTTTCTTGATAAAAGTTTAATTATTATTGCAGCCGTGCTGTACGCAATACGCAATAGGGCTTCCCGCCTACATAGATTTATCCATTACCACACGCTCACTGCCGTACAAAACTTTCACAGCGTACGTTCTTCACCGCGTCGCATTCTATTATATACCGAGACGCTTGCCGAGCTCTGGCTGAGACGAGGCTGGTCGGGTAATACGAACGGGCCTTTTGTAGGAAGTTAAAATACTGTACGTATCTTTACACTGTGGCATTTGTGATGGAAAGGCCTTTCTGGGGGTCTTCTTCGCCCTATTATTTGCGTAGGTCTATGATGTGGGCCGGATTAGGGCCGATGACCCCCGGAATACGAGATACACTGTTTAAAGTTGGAAATGAGGAGTCGCATCAGCTAGTGTCAGCAAGAGTTTGGCACACTATGTTCGTTATAAAAAACTATTTCTGTGACTTTTTCATATGCATCGACTGCTTTACCGTCGTTTTTAACCGACTTCCAAAGAGGAGGAGGTTGTCAATTTCAGTTTATATATATTTTTTATATATGTACACTAGTTACGCCAAGATTTATGATTCGATTTCCGTAATTCTTTTTTTGTTTTTTTTCGATGCGGGATAGTTGCCATTTGGTGCCATAAAAATTGATTCAGTTTGGCCCAGTAGTTTTTATTTTGTGAGCATTTTTGTTAACTTGGACGATGTAAATTTCTTGATACTTTGTTTATAATGTAGGTACTTGAAACCTAATCTAATCTAGAAAAATCCTACAGTGGTTTCCAATAAAACATATTACAGACACTAAATGTAAAAATAAAACTACGTAAAAAAAATTGGAGCCTTTTAGAGTCGGTGCCAGCCAAGCCAAGAAAAATAAATATATAGGAGCTCGAAGTAATATAAAAATAGCATTGAAAAATGCAAAAATTACAAAATCATAAGTTATGTGTTTTTTTACTTTCCTTTAATGACGTATAATGCATCGCACAATGATCCGCTGTATCGCATGTGTGGAAACTACAATGAGCTCAATGCTGAAGTAGATAATAGTTTTTTCATAATCCTGAAAAACATCAATCACGTTTTGGAAAGTAGTCGTTTACATATATGACATCATTGTTGTGTATGGGATGATTTTTAGTGTAAGTAACGGCACATGATGTAACTAAAAAATCTGAAATAAAAACATTATATAAAAAAAACTCAAATTAACTTCAAAAAGTAAAAAATAAAACTTTTGGAGTCAGTGCTAGATAGCTAAGGCCAAAAAAAATTATAGTTAATAGAAGTGCAATGTAGAATGCCTTGGCTGGCACCGACTCCAAAAGTTTTATATTTTACTTTTTGAAGTCGGTTTGAATTTTTTTTATAAAGTGTTTTTTATTTGAAGTTTTTCAACTAGGTCCCGTTAATTTCTTTTTTTATTATTGTATTCATTTTTTAACTGTTTTTAAAATTAATTTGTAATTTGTTTGTTTTTTTAAATTGCATAAATATATAATTAACCTGCTGTTTAATTAACTAATATAGATCAATGTTGTGCACAATTGTTATTGGTTCCAAACTAACATTTTATTTTTAAGTATTAGTGGATTGTATGTGTAAATCTAAGTTTGTCGACTGTTATTGTGTCTAAATAAATAAATAAATGTGTTAGTGACGAGATGAATAACCTATTAATTGACGGCCTCCTTTGTATTTTGTCTAGTCTTAACTGAATTTGGTATTTTTACCAAAGGTGACTAAATTCATTGAGTGAATGATCTATCAACGCACATCAGCCCAAACAGCTGTACTTAGAAAGTTGTGGCTATAGACACTTTAAACAATGTGTCATCCACTAAGGAAGGATTTTTGAAAATTCCATCCCTAAAGGAGTAAATAAAGGGATGAAAGTTTGTATGAAAGTTCGTCAATTTCGAAGATAGGATCTTCAAATTTTGTTACGAGGTTCACGTTTGAAAATAAATATTTACGTGTCTCAGCGTGGTTGTTTGTTTCTTTTCGGATCTTCTCGTTTCAAAGGTCGCACATACATATAAAACACTTAGACCAAGATAAATAGACATGTTTAAATACATCAGTATTTATCTTGTCCGGGAATCGAACCCAGGAGACGTATTTTGGATCATACGAATTACTATTCGCATTCGGAATCGCAAGATTCGCATGCGAATGCTAAAAAAATTATTTTTTAAATTCAAATTCTCATTCGAATCTGCGACGAGTGGTCCCAACCACTCTTTTTTGGTTCAAACAAAAGGAAGTTTGACGTTTAGCGCTTAATGTCATTTTCAAATATTAGATATAGATATTGACATGACGGATACTTTGTCAACTTAAAAACGTTTCGTTTCACGTGATTCAAGTCCGATTCAGTATCGATTTTTGTAAATCTTTAAATAACTGTTTACGGTTTTTAAATATTCTGCGTAAAATGAAATAATGTCATAGGAGTTTAAGAAAACAGCAACATGTATTCGAGTGATTAAAAATTGCGAACGAAATTCGCAAAAGAATTTCGAATGAGATCAAAAATACATCATGGCGGAAGATGTCATTTTGTCACTGTCACTGTCACTGTCATTCAATAGAACAGTTGAACACAGAGTAGAACTCAATAACAGTGACACTGACAGTTGATTTTCTTCTTTCTTAATTAATGGCGTGCTCGCGATAAATTTCGCGAATTTTGCCAATGTCAAGTAAATATATTTTGTAATATATAGAAATTATACGGTAGATTGAGTTAAAAATGGAGCCTCACAACACGTGTTATTACGAAATGTACTCGGGTGAAACTGCCAGTTGTTTTTAACGTCAAGTGTGGAATGCGAAGTATTAAATAGTTCCGATGACCATTAGTGGTCTTCATTATCAGTACCACTTCACTAAATGGTGCTTTCCGGAAGCATATGCATGAGTTACTATAGAAAACACCGAAATCGCTACAATATTTGAAGAGTTCTCTGGATTACTCCAGGATCCCATCATCAGATCCGACATAATGACAATGGGACCACATGGAATGTATAGACTTTCAAACAAAAAAATAATTACTCAAATCGGTAGACCCGTCTTCGAGTAATGGAGTAACATATAAAAAAAAATAAAAATAAAGATTCCATCGAATTGCGAACCTCCTCCTTTTTTTGAAGTCGGTTAAAAATCGAATTTCTAAAACTTAACAAATCTAGATAAAGGTATAAAGAAATATATCTATTATTACCAGATTTGTAACATCTCTAACCATTCTATAGTTTTTCCATATAGCGTCTTAAACCCACGCAGACGAAGTCGCAGGCGGCAACTGGTTAATAATATAATTCTCGTATTTGGTAAATAATACTTTGATGGAGGTCGCCCGCTTCGCAAAACTCAATTTCTGTTTTAATTAACTGTCAGACAGTAATATTACTGCTATTACATTGAAGGAATCAGAATTTTGTTTTATTTACCGATTAAAAAAAGAGGTTTTTAAATCGGTTTTATAGTAAAGTTGGAATATCGAGAATATGAAGTTAACCTTTCTTTTATTCCATACTATGAACTATCTAGGTATTTGCCACATCTAAATCCGTTAACCCGTTTTCTTGTAATTGAGTACTAAACATCCAAATTAATAATAGTTATATATATAATTAGTGGTGATCACTATTGTCGCCAAAACACATTGCGAATTTAAGTTTTTTTTTGAGATCGGTGCTAAAATTTATTTGAAAGTAAAATCCTAATCCTTCCTTGCTAATATTGATGCGAAAGTGTGTTTGTTTGTCCTTCTTTCACGTCCTACCGAAGCAACCAATCGACTTGATTTTGGCATTGGAGTTAGTTCAAAGGACGGAGAGGAACTTAAAGTATTTTTTTTATACCGATATTCCCACAGAAACGTTAACCGCGCGAGTGAAACCGCGGATGGAAGCTAGTAGTTAATAAAAAATAAATTACTGTCTGAAACTCAATTTTAATTTTAATTTACTGTCAGCAATATTATTGCCAGTACGCTTAAACGATGGGGGTGTTTCTTTTTATGTTAATGGCAACACCGGCCTGATATTTACGCGCCATTTTCTTTCTTCAGTTGACTGACTTTGAAAGTTTTCTAATGGAATTATTTCATTGAACGCCCTAGGGATTAGATCTGAATATACTTCGTATTTCGCTTTCAGCGAAATTTGATAAATGCGAAGAATACCCTTGAAATCAAGATAAATATTTAACTTTAACGTAATTACGTTTATAAGTTTTGAAGGATTATTTTATGCTAAAATGAGTATTTACAGATAAATGTAATACAATTTTGACGAGTCTTGTTTTCTAAGCTCTTTAATTTTTTTTGCCATAACATACAAAAGATGCGAGTTCTCGTCTCGTCTGTGCAAGTTGCAGTCAGATCTTTATTGAGTATAAACTCGTGTTAGAAAAATAACATTACAAATGAAACAAATATTTATGAAATAAATTTTTAAAGAAATATAATCAACGGTTTTTACCCGTCATTATGAGGATCCAGAAACCCCGGCAGAATTCTATCTAATGTAACAGCGTATCATAAACGAGCTCCTTAAATCATTGGCCCTCAAATGACTAAATTGGATGGTAAAGGAAGGTCGCTTGTCAACTTATATTTGTGAAGTTAATTGAAAACCCAATTGTGAAGGCCAGGGCCGGCGGCAGGTTCGTGGGGCGCCCCAGACATTTTTTATTTTCAATAGGTTCTCTCTTAATCCTAATCTAGCCCGGGGGCCAAGACAGGATCAACAAGATAGCGAGATAACCTAGGAGGTGCCTACTCACCCGGGCTTTGAAAACTGACGGGCTCTATGAACTCGGAAATACAGAAGCGGAGAAGGAGTTCCACTTTCTTTTTCCACTACTACACATTTAAAAAGATGTTGGGTTGCGTCTGGTGTGACAGGTACGAATACCAACCAAGAATAGACCGCAATGTATGTCTTGGATTTCCAGTAGAAGAATAAGTATACAACTACAAATATAGTCAGAACCAAAGCCTTAACGTAACTTCCGAAGCAAGGAAGAGCACAAGATTTGAATGTTTAGTCACCAATCCCGTGACTGACTATTGCGAAAGTTGCTGTCACCATCGCAGGCCGGGTGCGCGAATCACTGTGCAATATTGCAATACTTGCATCAGGAGCTTGTTTAAGTACACGATTATGCATAAAAAATTTAAGCACAACCATGTTCTTAATAATAATAGGAGTCCTGGTTATTATTTTACTGTATAAATGTAATTTCATTAATAAGTAAAAGGGCCCGGGGCCCTGAATACTGCCCTTAACCCAGCCCTGACCACCGGGTCAGTCCGGCCCGGCGGCCCGGAACGAGCCGATTGTTTGTCGACTGTTATAGAATTACTTTGGTCATCATTTAGTTTCAGCAACGAAAATGTTTGAGGATTTGTTGGCAGAAGCCATTTAGAAGTTGGCACGCAGATTCGTTGCGATGGCATGTTTGTTTTTTGTGATGGCGGGTGACAGGTTGGCTAGGTTAACTTATTAGATATAATAACTTGGTCAGAAAGTTGTAAGTATAATGATTTATATTTTTGTTGAAGTCTAAGAATCTTATTCTGTTCTGTTTGAAGAATTTGTTGTTAGACTAAATTAGGCTCAGTAGACGTATTTTTGAATCATTCGTATTACTATAATCGCAAGATACTCATCCGAATGCTAAAAACCGTATTTTTACCTGCAGCCACTGCTTCCGGACCCATTGACTTTTAAAGGTATATTACTAGCCCGGACCACTCTTTTTTTATTTGACCGATATCATCAAATTAAAGTAAATGTATGGTGAGCGATATCGTTGTGGTATGAGCTATAAGCTATATGCTATTATAATATAGCGTAGTCTGAAAAGCGCTACAGACGAATACTTAAAGCTAATCAGCCAATGATTGAAATAATTAAAATAATCGATTTGGTTGAAATGAAAATCAAAAATACAATAAGATGTCGGAGAAAAGTGTTTGGCTTCAAAATAGTAAACAAGAATGTCCTACACACATAAGAATTACTTTAATAAGAATTAGATTCAGAATTTTGAAACAACATTTATCTTTGAGTTTTAATAATCAATTAAATCGATTAGTCAAACGAATGAATTTAATCTATGAGAATGTTATCATTTAGTTTCGATACATTAATGTTTTTTAATCAAAGTGATTTAAAAAATTAATTAAAAACATTAATGTATCAAAACTAATTTGGTTAATTTAATAAATATTCCTTTGTTTTAAATAAAAGAGAATTATGAATATAGATTCAAAATTTTTTATTTTTTAAAGATGCCATATCGAATGAAACGCATGCAAAACAAAACGCAAGCATCAAAGGAAAACGTCAAACTAAAAATTTAAGTTTCAGTGATCTGTTTTATTGTAAACAAACAAATTATTTGATAAATTTTAGCTAATTATTGTGAGAAAGTGATAGTATCGAAAAAAAAGTGTTACAATGCTGCGTCTAATTTAAATCTTTATCTTTATTTAAATTAAAATCCGCGGGTAGGGACCAGGAGGTATACTCTCTAAGCACGAAACCCGTGGTTTCAGCCTAAGTTACGGACGTTTCCTATTCCGTATCACCTACGGACAGTTCATTAGTTCGGAGACCCGAACTAATAATGAATGAGAATACGTTTTGACATTGTCCCTACTCCCAATGTGTTTGTGCCGTTTGTCCAAAACTAGTACATCCAAAATCATTAGAGAGAAGGCTCCATCCTTAGTTTCGGGAAACTTACGGATGGGAGCCCGTATCTTAGTTGACGGGCTTAGAAAGTAGGTCTCCTGGAGTCCTGAAATACAGGGTCGCCCTAGTATAGGCTCCAGATCGCACACTCGAGACAGTTGTAACTGTAAATCTTGAGTGTGATGAATAAATGTCTTTTTATTTATTAAATTTATTGTATCGAGAAACTAAGTTATAGTTTATACAAAAGTTAATAGACTAATTTACATTTATTCTATAGCGATGAAACTAAATAATAAACCGACATGCACTCATCAATGCTCAATCAATCAATCACATCAATGCTGTTTCTTCATTCAATTAACATATAATTGGATGAAGAAACAGCATTGAAGATTTTCATAAAACTATTACTACTATATAAGACTTCAGAAAAGTCAGATGTTACTAAAATTTCATGACCGTGTTGTTGAAAATGTCATTATGCACTAAACGTCAAAATTTCTATCGCTCGAATCTGCAACCACTGCGTCTGGACCCACTGACTTATAAATTATATATTACTAGCCCAGACCACTCTTTTTTAATTCGAGCGAATGAAAGTTTGACGTTTAGCGCACAATGTCAAACGAAACGTCAAGCTGTAAGTACGTATTTACTTCATAATAAATGTCGCGTTTGAGTCCCGTTGCTCTGAACTATCATGACATCACTAACGATAATAAAAAAAAAAGTGACAATTTGAGGGTGGCCGAAGATCTTCAAGCCCGCCCGAACAGACGACGCCGCGCACCACCAGTCTGCTTGTGACCACGGCTGTAGCAACACAGCCGAAACGTCAAGCTAAACGTACATATAAATGTCGCGTTGAGTAGCTCTTGTTTACAATTATAATGGAACCCGAAAGTTTAAAATCTTATAATCCAAAAAGCTTTGAAAATCTGTACATTAAAGAGACGTTATAAAATCATCCTCAGCTTTTAACTTCCCAAGCTGCAAGATCACGATGCAAAGAACATTAGCCACGATAACTACAGACAGGTACTTAAACCATCGGTGGTTGCTCAAGCATTTTCTCAACGGCCTATTTAAATCTGTTTCTCGCGAATCTACAGCCAAAATTTATCTCCAACCACCACACTCCACCGAGTTGATTCGGAATTATCGTCGTTAGGAGTTACGCACTTTCCACACGAACGATCACCAACTGCGATTCAAGATTTATACCAGCAAAGTCTATCCTGCGAGCGGGAAACAAAAGTAGACTCACCCAACACCCTTAAAACGGAAGGCGTAAAGCGTATTTTTGCTAGTGACAATATCTGTAGAGTTGTAAAGATGTCTTGGATACTCTCCCCTAAAGGTAAGAACTTCCTGAATAGGTTTTTTCTGTCGTCGGTTGTAGGTCTGATTTCCCTTAAACTGTCACAGTTATGCATATAACGGCATCGTAAATATTGTGAATGTGGCCCAAATAAATTGGTTGGAGATTTTTTGTTTGTGGCGTATCATGTGGTTGCCTTTTCTGAAAGGGCACAGACGGTCGTTTCTTCTATTGGCATAAGTGGGTAAGTGGGACTGTGTGTGATGGGTCTTATTTTTTCAACTCTATGATTTGGATTTAAGCAGGAAGAAGTCAAGAAATCTTGAATTTTGTCGCAATAGTGAATTATTACATAAAAAGTATCTATATTTTGTTTTGCTTCAAACCATACGTTTTAGATATTATTTTTATTTATAAATTTTTTATTTATTTATATTTTATGTTTAAAAGATACTGGAGTTTGATAATGCAAAAGATTGGGTGGTGATTTAGCTACTTGTATAAGCAGGGCAATATTGTGTGCTGTCTCTTACCTATTCATCCATCTAATTCAGTCATCTGGTATTAAAATAGAACATTACTGCAGCGGCCAGCAAAAGAGACATTGATGGACGAACGTGTAAATGTGGGCCGAGGCGAAGCCGAGGCACACATACGTAAGTCCATCAATGCCTAGTTGTGGCCAATTCTTGTACAGTACTTTTCTCAAATAATGCGCGGAAATTAAAACTACTTTACGAAATCAGGCATTACATTATTTTTTCCCGCCTTAAAGTGTTCATTTGTTGTTTTTTTTCTGAGGCTAGTTCGAAATTTAAATAAAACCTTTGATAAGTTACCTCCTTGATTGCCAATTTTCGGAGCAATAGATCGTACTATTTTTAAATTACACGACAGCTAAGAGTTTACTATGTAATTGATTTGGCCTCTAAACACGACAGATATGGATTTTCGTACAACTTTTGCGGGCCGCTGCTCGCATGTATGTGGCCAGTATAGTAATATCAATTTATCTGGAAGAAGGTTGTCAAAATAATGCTCATAGTTTCAAGCATGTTTGAGAAAAATATATTTCTTTATACTTTTATCTAGATTTGTAATGTTTCAGAAACACGATTTTATGATTTTGTCTCGACCCTTTTCTTTTCCGAAAAGACATTAATTCAACATTAATTACTATTGGAAATTGGTTAATTAGTGGACACCATTATTATTTAGGATCGTGTCGTTTCATTTCACTTGTAATCGCTATAATAATAATAATAAAACACTTTATTGCATAATAAGAACACAAAGAAAAATAAAAAACAGACAGTAAAAGGAAATACACAAAAGGCGGTCTTATTGCTAGGTAGCAATTTCTTCCAGGCAACCTTGAGTGGTATAGTTATTTACTACGAAGTGATTTCGTGGTTTATTCGCCTAATCTGCAAAATCGATCTTTTTTTTATGAACGACGGTGCGACTCTTAGCCTTCATCATACCTGATGTTAAGTATTGATAAGGCTGAAGATGGAAGCGAGTCTCTCCCGGAATCCTCAGCCACTGAGGAACTGGCTATCTTATCTCAAACTGCCGGAACACAACAATGCTGAAAACATTGTTGTTATGGCGTCACGCTTAGATAAGATGGTGGTAGCTGGCCAGGCGGTTTTACAACAAGTTCTACCACCAAGCAAACCGAATACAATATGTATCCCAGCTGGGAATCGAACTCGGGATCCTTGGGTCTGATACCGGTAGTTGTACCACTAGAACACAGAGGCGGTTGAAAATTATTATTAATCGTACGTAAGTATTATGAATGAAGAATACAAGTGTCACCACTCCCTTACATGCCTGGGATATCGTAAGAGTCGACTAAGAGGCTGGACGCATTAAACATCTGTGCGCGAGAAGGAAAACTTGAAACAAACTCTCTACCAACCCGTCTGGCCAGCGTGGTAGCAGTAGGCTAATAGCCTCCTATGAACGCCACAACAGGCGTGAGCTAGGAGAGGCCTATGTCCAGCAGTGGACGTCCACAGGCTGATGATGATGATATATATATACTAAATAATTTTGTTTTTAAATGTGATAACAACATAATTAAAAGTGCCTGTATGTGAATTGTGTCTACAAATCTTAATCTGTTAGGCTTGTTAATTTAAATTTTGTGTCATTGTTTAAGTACTTTGTTGTTCTTTTTTCTACTGTTTTTTATTTGTATAATTTAGGGGACTCTAGGTTTACTTTTAATCTAACTTTATGTACTTATTATATTTTAAGAAACTGTTTGTTCCTAAATAAAAAAAAATAATTAAATAAAATATATTATCTAATATATAAAATTCTCGTGTCACAGTTTTCGTTCCCATACTCCTCCGAAACGGCTTGACCGATTCTCATGAAATTTTGTGAGCGTATTGAGTAGGTCTGAGAATAGGCTACTATCTATTTTTTATCCCGAAATTCCACGGGAGCGAAGCCCCGGGGCACAGCTAGTAACTTATAAGTCTATGACATGTTTTTAAGTATAAAAACTAATAATGACAACAGATCGTGAAACATTTTTTTTTCAGACATTCATATATCCGTACTTTTCATATTCTTTTTTAAATATTTTAAGAGCTATGTAAATTACTTGCATTGTATCACATTCTTCGTTATAAGGTTAATTATTCTATTCTATTTTTGAGTCTCGTAGCTGCATTTACCGCGTTTCCCCCCACCCTAAATGTTTCACATCATCAGCCATCCTGCGAACGGTCATTGCAAAAAATGCAGGCAGAGCACGCAAACTATTGCGCCACCGAGCTCCTCAACCTATTACACTCGTGTGTACCTAATAAATTTTGTCAATGTCGTCTTGCTTGAATCAGCTATGCTTAGTACGTTTCATCGTATATTCCCTTTTTTGTTAGGTTGGTCGATCGATTTCTGCCAAAAGGTTTGGTTAATTTAGGATAAGAATTTAATGCAGACTTTTTGGATTCTGTTTTAAAATCATGCTCGACACATTAAAAAGCGGTGAAAGTAAAATGGTTTAGAAATGATATTTCTAACACATTCTTGACATAAAGGGGTAGCAACCTAACAAAAAAGGGAATATAGGATGAAACGCACTCTATTCTCTATGCGACGACACATCGACGCTGTTGTCATGTCAGCTGTCAAATAGCATTGAAAATGGTGCGATCACTGATGTTGTTGACTCGGCCCGCTATCAAGGATGTTTCTTAGAGAAATTTTTACTCCTCTGCTCGTTGCACTCCGCGTTTTTACCCACCCTAATTTTTTTATGGCAAGCTGCAGAGCTGTTTGCTCATCCCGCTTAGCATATCGCTTACAAAGGCACCCTCGACAGGTTTACACGCTGATAAGTCCGGTATCCTTCAGCCAGTATCGGTATCGGAAATTGATCTCCTTGTTTCGAGCTCGAAACTATGATTGAAAATAGATGAACTGAGATGAACGTTGGGGAACGGATACAAGATTGGGTAGATAAAAGCTTTATTTCACAATGGCACAGAAACAATAAAATTTAAATAAATCATACACATTCACACAGACCTTCTTTTTTATGAACAAGGGGGAATCTTTTAGGCTTCATCACACCTGGGCCCTTAGCCAAAGTAACAATTCAAAAACGATAACGTAGTTCGACAAGAATTAAATGTATGGGATTGGCGGATTGGCATAGGCCGCGCTGAGTCACGTGGTCTTTCCGCAAGTTAATTGGCTAATATAGACAATAACGAATCGAACTATCATTTCGCTACATAACGATGTTACTTTGTCTACGGGCCCTGGGCCCTTATTCACTATGACCACTTGGCGATTCCTTGCTCAAACCACGCCAATGTCGTACTTGGTTTTGACATTTTCAAAAGTCGTTTTCTCCATGATACTCGCAAATTATAGAATAATTGTACAAGTACATGAAAGTCACAAGTTATATAATTATTAAACAAGTAAAATAACTTAAAAATTTGTAAGTGTCATAGAGAAAACGCATTTTGAAAATATCGAAACCAAATACGACATTCGCGTGGTTTGAGCGAGGAATCGGTAAGTGGTCATAGTGAATACGGGCCCTGAAGTTAAGTGATAAGGCTGAAGATGGAAGCGAGTCTCTCCCAGAATCCTCAATCACTGAGGAACTAGCTATCTTATCTCTAACTACACACACAAAAATGCTGAAAACATTTTTGTTATGACCTCAGACTTAGATAATATGGTGGTAGCTAGCCAGGGGGACTTACAACAAGTCCTACAACCAATCAAACCGAATGCAATATGTACCCGGGAATCGAACACACACAACCATTAGACTGTGGCGGCACCTACCTGACGTCGCACATACAACAACACACTGCGCAAGAAAGAACCTACCTACCGTGACAATAGATGGTGCTGAAAACAACTCAGTATAGGATTGAACAAGATGTATGAAAACCTACATCGCGCTTACAAAGTTTCACAAATATATGATCTTTTTTTTTTTTTTATTATGTCAGATAGTTTATTATATATTTTTATAGAAGAACTATTGGTACATGAAGATGTTATTTTTAATCAGGAATTTTGTCAATATTGTATTTGGTTAGGTTGGTGGTAGAATTTGTTCTAAATCCATCATGTATTCTAATTTTGCCACTATATGAATACCTATATTATAACATAATAATAATGATTTATTTAAAAGCATTAAAAACCAAATAAATAGGTCATACACAAAAAATATAATAAAATAATTTAAAATAAAACTTAAAACTAAATAATAAGTTCACTTTTTTTAAATTATTTCAGTCTTATTTTCGGTTTTATAACTGGATTATTGAAATAGGCCATACGAATATAAAACCTTTACATATGAAATTGCCGATTTGTATGAAGAATTTCAAAGAAAGTTCGTCTTCCATACTAACATTTTTGTTATAATTTTTAACGAAAATGCTAAGGCCACATTTTTTTTTATGTAGAAGCATTGTATGATGTTTGGGCAATTTAATGCTATGTTTTTATTTAAAAAATAATTAGTATCTTACAAATTATATTACACAAAGTGGTTATTTTTGCTAACAAAAAAAATTTTATGGTATAAGGAACGAAAATAATTATCTTATGATTACTGATTCTTGAGCGCTATGATCGTAATTTAATATAAAATCATGTAATTGATGTACCTTTAAATCATATAAGTAGTGAGGATCTCTAGAAGTGTCAGAAAAAAAAATGGTAATTCCACAAGTAAAGACCTATTATATCTTAATAGAAAACAAAAAATAAGTAGCAAAATTCCGCAAGAAAAATTTACATGCAAGATGCACCGCCGGCCCGCCCGCAAATAAATGCAGATGCAACACAGTGACACACCTTGCACCTTCACCGACTACTCTACACGTGTTTCGCCCACACACGGAGCATCCTCAGGAGTTGTTAGACCGTGCAATACCAGCACCGAGTCAAGTCAGTTCGGTGCTGGTATTGCACGGTCGAACAATTTATTTGCGGGCGGGCGGGCGGTGCATCTTGCATGTAAGTTTTTCTTGCGGAATTATGCTACATATTTTTAGGCTAATACATATTTTTTGTTTTCTACTAAGATATGGATTTCCGCCAAGTAACGCCTGATTCTATTCTACCTATTATATCTGTACTGTACGTATGTATTGTTACCCTTTAATTAGTATAAAAGGTTAAACATAATCGTGTGAGGTGCAGTGCCGGCGAAGCAGGGCTTCCCAGAGTCAGGTTACGGCAGGGCCAGACGGCGCGGCGGCGATCTATCTACATACGTACGAATAACTAGGCCCGTATTCACTATGACCACTTAGTGATTCCTTGCTCAAACCACACGAATCTCGTACTTGGTTTAGACATTTTCAAAATTCGTTTTGAAAATGTCTAAACCAATTGGTGTGGTTTGAGCAAGTAACGCTAAATGATCATAGTAAATAAGGGCCCTGAATAGACATTCACCAGAACCATAACTCACTAATGGATTAATTCGTTTAAGCATGATACATACCGTATAATATACGGCAGTTATATACATAAATGTGTGGTTTGAGCAAGTAACGCTAAATGATCATAGTAAATAAGGGCCCTGAATAGACATTCACCAGAACCATAACTCACTAATGGATTAATTCGTTTAAGCATGATACATACCGTATAATATACGGCAGTTATATACATAAATGTGTGGTTTGAGCAAGTAACGCTAAATGATCATAGTAAATAAGGGCCCTGAATAGACATTCACCAGAACCATAACTCACTAATGGATTAATTCGTTTAAGCATGATACATACCGTATAATATACGGCAGTATACATAAATACGAACGACTTGTACTATGGAGCCAAACAATGGAATCGCGAAAAAAAACAGCTTCTAAAGAATGAATGAATAGGAGTTTATTATTAACTCAATTTTATTTTTAATTAGTTTATTATTAACTACATTAACTTATTAACTCTTCATCCAACTGTCAAATGAAGCCGACATCGATTCCGACGCCACTTGCGCGGTGCGGCCCCAGAAATGTCTCCAAAAATTCTTTTAACTGTATGGAAGATCGGGTGGGATTTCTAAAAGGTAAGCCGATGGGAATCGGTATGTATGGACCCTTCGCTACTGGTATATACGAGTATTTATGCGCCAAGCAGGGGGCTAATTGTCTAATTTTAAAATCTATCGCAATTCCTTTCAATTTGTCATTTGAAAGATATTTACATACTTCAGGCCGTCACTATTTGACATGTGATAGGGATTGTGATCGGGATGCGTTTTTAAAGGTATGAATGAACGAAATTGAACTGTCTAAGCAAAGTGGCACTCGAAAATATCTTTCAAATGTTTGGAGAAGTGTGAAATGAAGTGTCATTTAAAACATCATTCGTTCCCAAAGAGATTGCGACTCTATGTTTTACAATTCCTTAAATCACTATCACAATCACAAAACCTCTGAAAGGGATTGTGATAAATTTTGAAATTAGACAATTAGGAAGCAGGTCGTCAAAAAATATTTTCGTTCCATTATCTTTTTCTCATAGCAGCTACTAATCCCCCTGTAATAAAATAAAACTTGAAATAAACATGAAAATTCCAGCT
Organism: Chrysoteuchia culmella; assembly: GCA_910589605.1. NCBI lineage: Eukaryota > Metazoa > Arthropoda > Insecta > Lepidoptera > Crambidae > Chrysoteuchia > Chrysoteuchia culmella. Next base: position 19,451,598 of record OU342658.1, on the reverse strand, counting down.
AAGTATTTCAGCAGGCTTGCTTCAAGCTTCAAGCTCATTAAGTCGCAGCTTAAAGCCTTACACGTGTCTTTAAATATGCATACAGCCTTACTGCACCGACGTACCTAGTCTATTTTCTGAAACTGACGTGTTTCAGGAAGGATTTCAGGGCGTTACAGAATTAGGGTGATGTAGGCTGTTTTGTTTGATAGACTCTTAAAGAACTTTATGAAATAAGTACTAGAAGGCAGCGTAGTACTACCATTAGCACTAAAATTATATTAACACTAGAATAAATATTAAACTTATCATCGTAACATTTTTGACGACGTGTTTGGCACAGGGGTACTAACCCCGCCTTCTGCGCCAGAGGTCCCGGGTTCGATCCCCGGACAAGACAAATATTTGTGTGCATGAACTTTTCTATTTGTCTTGGTCTCGGTGTTAAATATGTATATTATGTATGTATTTACAAAAAAAAGTATTTATGTATGTTTATCCGTTATCTAGTATCCATAACACAAGTACTTCATAATACTTAATGTGGGCTAGATAATTGGTGTGATTGTATGAAAATATTCTTTTTAAAATTTATAAGATATGAAGCGTCTAGTGAAATACGATCACCTACTCTTATTTAACTTGACAAATTAACAAACTTATACATAACATAGCTAACTAGGGGAATACAAATATTTCCTGTTTTGAAATGGTAGAAGTCCCCGTTTTTTAAAAGAACCGATTGTTTGTAAATAATCGAGGTTATTTATAAACCGTCGAATTATTGTATATGGACAATTGGATTTCCAAAAAAACGGATTGTAAATTATAAGTAATCACTATCTCTTCGTTATATTAGGATTCCTTATTTTAGGATAATTATTTAATTGGGTTTATATCCGTTTAATTATGCTTAATAATAAATAAATAAATAAATAAATAAATAAATATTGTACGTATGCGTGTGACGAAAAGCATACTTCGCGCTGAATGGTTGCAAGTTGAATAACGCAACAACGTAAAGAACGTGTGCTCGGGAGTGTTTTAGTTCTAAATATCAGTTTTTATCGGTTTATTTAACACACAAAATGAAAATTTTGCGAAACGGAGCCTGCGGGCGAACCAATAAATGATCAACCAGTGCTAAATAACTCTGAATTTCTAGATGAATAACATTTTTACACCCGTGCTGCCAATCCATGGGCCAATCAGATGACCGCGTACAATAATACGTAGCTATAGGGTAACTACGGGTTAATTGTACACCGTGCCGCGATTGGTGAATTCGCTCATAATTCAAGGCTTCTGAAATCGTTTGTTTATGAATTGACCGCTAGACAATGATTATTTATAGATAAACGAAAAATTACCAGTTTTATTGCAAATCGAACGGAGCGGAACACAATAGATCGGCAGTTTGTAAATACCCTCGATTATTTACAAACAATAGGTTTTTTTCAAAACAACGGTGACATAAATAAACCTTTCCCGAGAAAAGCAGTATAAGTTAAAATAAAATGCCTTATTACCTAAAACCCGTCGGCTCCAAAACAGCACCTTGCGGAAGCGTTGCCAAGCTTTAATATTTGTGTGTGAATGCGCCTTCTTAGCATAATCCATAGCAGTCTCGGATTCATGTTTACTATCTAATTTATTTATCCTACACTTTTGTGCGCGAGCTTAGTGTTCTTCTTGGCGCTTCCGGTGTTTCCCCCTTTTTATGATACATTTTCATGTAGATTTAAGAGTAAGGAATTATTGACCTGTTCTGGTGGCATGTGGCATAAATTTGGATTAGTTTTAGAATTCAGCCTTTGTTGGAATTGTTAAGATGGATTGGGTAAGTTGTTTGAATACTGATCATACTTTTTTCCTACTTAATTCTTAAATTGAGTACCTAGATATGCGGTAAGACAGTGAAAATTATACACGAAAAGAATACAAATAACATTGAAAAGAAATATACTTTTATGATTATAAATTGCTTTTTACGGGTCAAAGAATCTATAAAAAGTTTTCAATTGATCGTAAATTAGGAACTGGCTATCTTATCTCTAACTGCCGGAACACAACAATGCTGAAAACATCGTCATTAGCAAACCAAATAATATCCCCACTGGGAAACGAACGCGAGACCTCTGTGTCTGATACCGGTGCGGTAGTTGCTACCACCACGAGACCACAGAGGCTGTTAAAAACATATAGCTCCATAAAATGCTTATTTTTACAAATGTGTAAATATAAATAAGATAAATAAGTTTATTAAGTACCAATTAAAGTACAAAATGGTGTTATTTGTTTTATTTTATTTGTAAATAGGTTATTATTGCCACAAATAACAATAAAGCTATTTTGTTGTTTAATTTTTTTTAGAACTTTTCAAGAAAATCTTCCTGTGACATAAAATTCTACATTAACTCTTTTGGCGTCTTATCGTCATAGTGAAGACAAACATTACAAAATAAGTACTTATCCATTTTAACGGGCAACCATTAACGGGGGGGCACACCGCCATCTCTTGTGTGAAGTGTGTCAAAATGTGACAACTTCAATAAAAACAAAATGGGCCTACCGTCATCTCTTAGCGCAGTATTGTTTCAATCTTACCATGTTATTTACTACTACGAATTTCTTAGAGTAAGCTTGTTTTTTAACGGAAGTTCTGTGACGTCTTCGCTCAACCATCCCCTTCAAATGTGAAGTGTGTCAAAATGTATCAACAAAAAAAACGTTCTTATTACATGATAGTTTCAATAGATGATAGTATGTCCGCTATTATTTTCACCATTTCCTTGTTTAAACGAAAATCTTAAAAAAGTTTCGAAATTCAATGGACGGTATTCACTAGTCGCAGATCAATCGATCCCGTTCAACCAACTGAGCATTGATGAAAGTAAAGACAAACAAACTCAGGTGTCGCAGTGGGATTCGACAACGATGTATCGATGAATTAGCTGAGCTGCACGATTACGAAGCTTAGAAAGATTACACAACGATTAAGTATTATCCATTTGGGATACTCTTCTTAAAACAGCAGGAACAAACACGCACCGCTTGATGGAAAATTACACGGTTTTTTCTAAGCCGCAACTTTTTCGGATCTTTAACTCTTAATTTCACTGTGAAAGTCATCGGTACTTTGACTATGGAAGGAAGTTCAAATTCAATATCATTTATTCAGTCTAGGCTGTTACGAGCGCTTATGAATGTCAAAGAAGCTACTCCATTGGTTCACAAACCCTACGGCGAGAGACCTTGTAACGAGAAGAACCGGCAAGAAACTCGTCAAGGGCTGTTTTTTCACCCTGTCTTCGTAACATTGCAGTTTTCAAATTGAAAAATGACCTCAAGTTATTAGATGGCTGTTTCATCTTAATCGATAGTCAAACATCTGTAAAGATGTTTCTTTCGAATGCGAGGATATTTCTCTCATTGATGAAACGACGGTGGCCAACACCGTAGAAAAGTGAATATACAGGAAAAATTCGACTAGTCCTCATAGGTCTCTGTAGCATAATTGGTTAGTGTATTGGGCCGGATTCCCAAGTATGCGGCTTCGAATCCCGTCAGGGCGGCATGAGACTAGTTGCCTTTTTCTTAGTATATTTTCTTGTTTAATATTTACCAAGTTGGTTTAAAACAAACCTCCTAGTTGTTACTAGTGTTAACTAAATTAGCCAAACATTTCTTATTCGCTATGTGATCTTTCTGTGACTGCCACAAAGAACCGCCTCTGTGGTCTAGTGGTCCACCCACCGGTATTAGATTCGATTCCCAGCGGGGGTACATATTGTATTCGGTTTGATTGGTGGTGGGACTCGTCGTAAGTCCGCCTGGCTAGCTACCACCATCTTATCTAAGTCTGACGCCATAACAACAATGTTTTCAGCATTGTTGTGTTCCGGCAGTTAGAGATAAGATAGCCAGGTCCTCAGTGATTGAGGATTCCGGGAGATGCTCTCTTCCATCTTCAGCACTTGTATTTTTTATAACTTTTCAAGAAAATCTTCCTGTGACATAAAATTCTACATTAACTCTTTTGGCGTCTTATCGTCATAGTGAAGACAAACATTACAAAATAAGTACTTATCCATTTTAACGGGCAACCATTAACGGGGGGGCACACCGCCATCTCTTGTGTGAAGTGTGTCAAAATGTGACAACTTCAATAAAAACAAAATGGGCCTACCGTCATCTCTTAGCGCAGTATTGTTTCAATCTTACCATGTTATTTACTACTACGAATTTCTTAGAGTAAGCTTGTTTTTTAACGGAAGTTCTGTGACGTCTTCGCTCAACCATCCCCTTCAAATGTGAAGTGTGTCAAAATGTATCAACAAAAAAAACGTTCTTATTACATGATAGTTTCAATAGATGATAGTATGTCCGCTATTATTTTCACCATTTCCTTGTTTAAACGAAAATCTTAAAAAAGTTTCGAAATTCAATGGACGGTATTCACTAGTCGCAGATCAATCGATCCCGTTAAACCAACTGAGCATTGATGAAAGTAAAGACAAACAAACTCAGGTGTCGCAGTGGGATTCGACAACGATGTATCGATGAATTAGCTGAGCTGCACGATTACGAAGCTTAGAAAGATTACACAACGATTAAGTATTATCCATTTGGGATACTCTTCTTAAAACAGCAGGAACAAACACGCACCGCTTGATGGAAAATTACACGGTTTTTTCTAAGCCGCAACTTTTTCGGATCTTTAACTCTTAATTTCACTGTGAAAGTCATCGGTACTTTGACTATGGAAGGAAGTTCAAATTCAATATCATTTATTCAGTCTAGGCTGTTACGAGCGCTTATGAATGTCAAAGAAGCTACTCCATTGGTTCACAAACCCTACGGCGAGAGACCTTGTAACGAGAAGAACCGGCAAGAAACTCGTCAAGGGCTGTTTTTTCACCCTGTCTTCGTAACATTGCAGTTTTCAAATTGAAAAATGACCTCAAGTTATTGGATTCAACGATATCATCAAAACCCATCGAAAATAAAAAATCTATCTAAATACATGTATTTAATCGTAGTTCGTCAAAATCTTCGCCTTTGTTTTTTCTTATCAGTTTCATAATGTTAACAACTCAATATTTAGTAAATGCGCGTGCAACGCCGATGACGTCACGCAGGCTAATGGCCGACGCGTGTACCGGAACCGGAAGCGGACGCGGGCGGCCATCTTGCGAAATTATCATTTAACGTTTTATTGCGGGGTTGTTTGTTGTTATTCGCTATGAGAATAGAAAGTAATCATGTGTACAGATTTTCCCTATTTTCGTTAGTATTGTTTTGATCATTATGTTGAACTTATTATTGACTAACGATTCCCCGTGACTAGAATCTATTTACAAGATAAATACTATGTCTTTCTTGTAATAAGATTCTGTCTTTACTATACCAATATTTTTATAATTAGATCAGCTTTCATGGGTTAAAAGATAAATTAGACAAAAAGAGTTTGTTCCGTATTTATGATAATAATACATATTATGGATAAGGACGTATGGATTTAATCCCGCGAAGGTACTCCTCACTCACTTAGAGATACCTCTAGGATGAATAGTTATAATTAGCAGTGACCGTTATAGGTATTGCTGAAAATGAGGTATTATGTAATCCTGAATCCTAAAACATGTAAACTAAAAAGTTCGACAAAAAATTAAAATCGTCGTCGAAAATTTGATACAAATCGCCAGAGCACTTCCTCTCTTGTCGTATGAGAATAAATGGCCATCTTTGGTGTCATCACTGATATCAGATGATAACAGCCGAGACCGACGGTTTAACGTGCCCTCCGAAGCACGGAAGCTCTCAGTTTCAATACTAATTTACGGTCACCCATCTGACACTAGGCCGGACCAAGCGTTGCTTAACAAACGTCGAATACGATTGTCGATACGTTGCTCAACAAACGTCGAAAAACTCAATGTTTCCAGTTTCTTAGGAAACTAGAGCTAGAAGCCGTGTAAATACTTTAGATACTGGTATTAGCTTTTCTATCGAACCAGAAACCAGAATCCATCAATGTTGCCACCGTAACACATGAAATGTAACACCGTTATTTGGTATCGAATCATCTGCTTATTCGATTGGGCCGACTCGATTACGCGCCGATACCTCGGGCTGTTATGTTTTATTAAATTCCGTCGAATGACAGCCGTTACTTAATTCCGAAATTGAAGAATTCTCCCCCGTCACTGATATTATTTACACGAAGTCGTAGAGAAATACGATTTCTCTAGGGCTGTCACTTACTGAGAGGTTACAACAGTAACTAACCAACCCAAGTTTATTATTATTAGATGGCTGTTTCATCTTAATCGATAGTCAAACATCTGTAAAGATGTTTCTTTCGAATGCGAGGGTGTTTCTCTCATTGATGAAACGACGGTGGCCAACACCGTAGAAAAGTGAATATACAGGAAAAATTCGACTAGTCCTCATAGGTCTCTGTAGCATAATTGGTTAGTGTATTGGGCCGGATTCCCAAGTATGCGTGTTCGAATCCCGTCAGGGCGGCATGAGACTAGTTGCCTTTTTCTTAGTATATTTTCTTGTTTAATATTTACCAAGTTGGTTTAAAACAAACCTCCTAGTTGTTACTAGTGTCAACTAAATTAGCCAAACATTTCTTGTTCGCTATGTGATCTTTCTGTGACTGCCACAAAGAACCGCCTGTGTGGTCTAGTGGTCCACCCACCGGTATCAGATTCGATTCCCAGCGGGGGTACATATTGTATTCGGTTTGATTGGTGGTAGGACTCGTCGTAAGTCCGCCTGGCTAGCTACCACCATCTTATCTAAGTCTGACGCCATAACAACAATGTTTTCAGCATTGTTGTGTTCCGGCAGTTAGAGATAAGATAGCCAGGTCCTCAGTGATTGAGGATTCCGGGAGATGCTCTCTTCCATCTTCAGCACTTGTATTCTTAGGCCGCCGTATGTAAGTAATAGAAAGAGCACCAGTATTAAGGAAAACTCGGAGTTGGCAGCCCTCCAGTTCTGTTTCTGAGAATTTCGTCGCCCATAATGTTTGATTCGTCACTTTTCAAATTTTCATTACGACATCCGTCCTTTTTTGAATAAAATTCAAACGTCTTTATATTTCACTGTTTTTATCAGGATTTTGTGAAAAGAAATAATAACAGGAAAAAGTTAGTTAAATAGCATTATTTTTATTTAATGCTTCACTTTGATCTCAAAAGTAATTGGGTTTCGTTAATATTTTAATTTTAAACATAAATGTTTTATATTTATTTTTTATATCTAATTGAAGCTCTCGATTGAACTTTTCTGTTTTTATTTTAATGCTGGGAATGAGAATTTCACGATTGGTTTAATAAAAACAATATTTTCGTGATAAGATTATTCATATTTTTTATCACGGCAAGCCTACCGCCATCGCTTAGCACAGTATTGTTTCAATCTTACCATGCGTACTACGCATTTCTTAGTAAGCTTGTTTTTGACGGAAATTTTGTGACGTCTTCGCTCAGTCACCGCCTCCAAAGTGTGAAGTGTGTCAAAATGTGATAACTTCAATAAAAACAAAACGATTTTATGACATGATGGTTTCTAATAGATGATGCCCGCAGGCCAGACGTTGAGATCCCTCTTAAGGTGGTGTTTAGAAAAGTTTGTAAACAATTATAAACATCGGGTGTGAAGGCAGTATTTTTTTTAAATTATTTAACTCACGTTGAGTTTCACTAAGACCTTGTGTTAGATAGATACTAGATTAACGGATAAACATAGAAATTTTGTCTTTTTCGGAGATCGAACCCGGGACCTCTGGCGCAAAAGGCGGATTTAGTACCACTACTGCGCCAAACAGGTCCTCAATTTGCTGTTTATAATTGTTTACAAACGTTTCAAAGCATCGGTGATGGACACCTTTATGTGGTTTGCTAGTGATAACAAAGGTTTTTTTTAATGCATGATGGGGAGACTCTTACCCTTCACCATACCTGATGTTAACTATTGATAAGGCTGAAGATGGAAGCGAGCCTCTCCCGGAATCCTTAGCCACTGAGGAACTGGCTGTCTTATCCCGAACTCCTGGAACACAACAATGCTGAAAACATAGTATATGTAAGGAAACATCATGATTTATTTAGCGATGTTCATAATTTTAATACTAGAAACAAGAATAAGCTTGCCGTTCCAAAATTTCGGCTTGAAAAATGTAGACGCTCGTTTTTGGGGAAAGGCATAGCCTTTTTTAATAAAGTTCCACAACAAGTGATTGAGCAGCCTTTGCAAAAATTTAAAATATATGTTAAAAAAAACGCTCTTAAGCAAAGGTTATTACAAGGTAGATGACTATTTAAAAGACCAAAATGCATGGATGTGATACCAACATTAAACATAACTATTGTAAATAGTGTAAGAGGAAAATATTCTAATATGTATAACTATATTTCAAGATTGTAGATTTGTGTTTGGCAACAACATGTTCCATTGTAAATGTTGTTGTTTCTGATAAGGCTGATAAGTTTCTTGCGGCCGTTCTTCTTATCAGTTAAAAGATGTCCTGAATGGCTGTTAGGGAAAAAAAATGTTGGACTATTCGAAAGTACTTATCTATAAGTCTATTTGAATAAAAATCTTTGACTTTTGACTTTGACTTTGACTTTATGGCGTCAGGCTTAGATAAGATGGTGGTAGCTAGCCAGGCGGACTTACAAGTCCTACCACCAACCAAACCGAATACAATATGTACCCTCTCTGGCAATCGAACCTGGGACCCCTGGGTCTGATACCGGTGGTTGTACCACTAGACCACAGAGGCGGTTAAGGTTAGGTTTTAGTAGAAGTCCAAGAACTTTTATGGACACTTCAACACTACGCAAGGCATAACAGAGGCGGTTAAGGTTAGGTCCAAGAACTTTTACGGACACTTCACAAGTACCTTCAGTCAACACTACGTAAGGCATAACACTCGCACTACCATTTTCTAACAAAACCAAATTCATAATAAAGTATCTTATTTAGGGATTTCTGCAGATTTTCAATTTATCAAAAAGTGAAAATAAACAGAAATACTAAATAAAAGTTTAAAAGATAAACTACACCCCGCTTATCTTCCTTTAGCCGAAGTTGGCGCCAAAGTAAATTAACAAATCAGTAACTCATCTTTACAGAGGAAATAATTAAACACTGCTTAAATTTTCATGGGTACTCAACTATTGTTACAGATTACAATGCGTTATATTATATTAGATATAAGGAAGTGTACTCGAATGCTTACTATTTTTGGTTTATATAAACGAATTCCCGCAGTAACCCCCCATAAACTGGTATTATTTGCCGACGATGCAACACTTGTAATCCCGTGTAACTAGTGTATTTTAGGGTTTACTAATGTATGCCCGAATTTCAAATGCAATAATTTCATTATAACTTTTTAATTTTGCATTTTACAATGCTATTTTTATGTGATAAATATTAAACAAGAAAATATACTAGAAAAAAGCAACTAGTTAGTTAACCGAGGATCATTATGGCAAATGAAATTATTGCAAGGAATATTATGAAAAACAAGACAATACCGTATTTTAGACCGCATCAAAGACCTGGTATATTTTTTTTATATAAACGACGGGGAGACTCTTAGCCTTCATCATACCTGATGTTAAGTATTGATAAGGCTGAAGATGGAAGCGAGCATCTCCCGGAATCCTCAATCACTAAGGAACTGGCTATCTTATCTCTAACTGCCGGAACACAACAATGCTGAAAACATTGTTGCTATGGCGTCAGACTTGGGTAAGATGGTGGTAGCTAGTCAGGCGGACTTACTACAACCAAACCGAATACAATATGTACCCCGTTTGAAATCGAACCCGGGTATGACACCGGTGGTTGTACCACTAGACAACAGAGGCGGTAAAATAAAAAATAAAAACATTATTCATGATGGGCATTTAATAGAAGTTAGTCGACTCATTCTCACAGCAAGGTATTATTGTAGATTCAAACCTATCATGGACGCTTCACGTAGATTCAATTGCAAGAAAACTCAGTCGATTCTTTTATGCGTTACGTGAACTCAGAAAAACTACAAATTAGGCGCACTTACAGCATACCACAGCTACGCCGCGGCCTGGACGGTACGGGGCGTCGTCGTGCTCTGAGGCAACTCTACGGATGTGCAAGCCATTTTTTTTTTATAATAACTGGGCAGGCATTTGACCGTCATCGTGCTTAATAAAGAGGATGTGGTCTAAGGTGTTGCATGTTTGAAAAAATATTTTTCATTTTACCAAAATATTGCTGAAGAATCTTAGCACGAGCGCACATAAGGACAAAAACTTGATTTACGACGACCAAATTAGAAAACTATTATTTTAAGACAGGGTATTAGAGTGTGTGTTTAAGTCGTTATTTGTCAATAATGAGGTAAAATATATTTCTAATTTTGTCGTCGTAATTAACGTTTTTGTCCTTATGTGTAGCGGGGCGAAGAGACACTTGTAGAGCATTATTTAGAAGGATAATATCATCGAACTATATCGGCTAGTTAGAAAGTATCCGCATTATTTCAATAAAGTAGGAGATAAACAAGGTTGCTAAGTGTCACGGCGCCGAGAGAATGACTTAGTTGCATCCCCAGCAAATCTTAGCTTATTTAAAAACAGCGCGCACTAAATGGCCATATAAGTGTACAATCACTTGCCTAAAAAATTTAAAGTGTTTCATTTGAAAAGGAACTCAAAAATCTATTACTTACAAAAACTCATTATAACTTGAATGAATATTTTGAGGTAAAAAATACGATTCGCTTAATTTTATTGTTATTATTATTATAAATATTTTATTACTTATTTTCTTTACATTTGTTAAGACATTTGAAATTAAATCATAGTTTAATGTTTTCTTTTTTGATATTTAAAACTTAGAATAATGACGTTTTAAAAAACACAATTCCTTGAAGATGTAAATTTGTAATTAATAACACCTAGGTTACATAACTATAAAAACATAAAATGTGTCCTATGTACATCGTTACAAAGCCCTAATTTTCTTACAGTTTTGAAGTGATACTTTTTTAATAGATCTACCTTCGGAGACGATGTTTCCAAAAAGAAAAAAATATTGTATGCTGCATACGATGCAAAATCTACAATTTTGAAGACTAAATTTTTTATGAAGATGAAAGCGCGCCTATCCCGGAATACCCAACTACTAAGGGAAATAAATGGCTATCTTAACTCTCACTGCCGAACTGAACATTGTTGTCAGCCAGGTGGACTGACATCAAGTCCTACCACCGACCAAACAGAACACAATATGTACCCCCGCTGGAATTTGAATCCGGCACCTCTGGATCTGATACCAGTGGTTGTTACCACTAACCACAGAGGCGGTTAAATTATATATTATAATGTCATGGTACTCGTGATTAATATGAGATAATAAAAGTTTGTAACTCATACATTTTAATCCAAAAAGAAGATGCCTGATTATTTGGCTGAGAAAAGTTGCTAGGAGTAATTTAATTTATAAAAAAAATAAAAAAATATTTTTCTTAATAAATAAAGAAAGCCAAAAGTTCGCCCAATCTCGCGAGATTCCGAGAAATTGGTTCATCCATTAATTTATAACCAAAATTTCGTGAGTTTATTTTCTCTAATATTGCTATCGTTGCGGGTTTTGACATGTTTAGTTCGGACCTAGGTGCAGATTATTGAACTCTCTACGTTTTCATGTATTTAAAAGTCAAATTGTGTAGGGGATAACTAAAAATACAATATTTACTCAATAATCGATTATGGCCATTTAAAATGATTATTTTATAATAAACAAATATCTTTTCTTTAATTTATCAATTAATTGACTCCCTAAAATGAAATACTTAAGTATTCGGTATTCGGCCGAATAGTGTATGATTTTCGGTATTCGGCCGAATATTATAAAAATATCCGAATAGGCCGAATACCGAATAGTCGCTGAATATTCGTTGCAAATCTAATAATAAGCACTGTTTTCTGAATTATATCTGACGTTTCTGAATAACGGACGGAATCACTTATTACACAAATAATATCAAAGGAGACTTTCTTACCCGAGATACTGCCTCCACTTATATCATGTTAGCTGTTGGCACATTCGGTAGAATAAACCTTCGGCGCATAACCGGCTGGAAGCTCCCACAAATCATGCGACCGGAAATCCTAAGTTACCGCTTCCTGGTGCTCGCGCAGACTCGGCGCACATCGCCTGTATGCTCATCATGGCTTGTGTCATAAATAAGGGTAAATACAGTTTAAAAAATATCGTCACATTTGCTAAAGAGCTAGGCGAGCGTCTTTTAAAACTGAAATTACTATATTTTGTGAAAGCAAATAGTCAATGAAACTTAGTTGTCGTTTATTGAAGAGCTGTATGTCATTAACTAAAGGAGTTTATATTTATATTTAAGCAGTTTTCCCATATTTTTTTGTGATCGACGGGGAGACCCTTAGCCTACATTATACCTGATGTTCAGTAGTGATAAGGGTGGAGGTGGAAGCTCGCCTCTCCCGGAATCCTCAACCATTGAGGACTAAAAGGCAAAATGTTTCTAGATTCCTCAAACGAAAGTTAGAGTCTGGGAGATCTGGGGAATCTAGATCTATTGATTCTGTTCTGTTCTAGGTAGACCAGTCAAGCACAGGATAGAATCCGGATTCATCGTCACACTGAGCCCGGCAATTCTAAGTTACCGTTTCCTGGTACTCGCGCAGACTCGGCGAACATCGCCTGTATGCTCATCATGGCTTGTGCCAAACGACAAATACAATTTGAAAATATCATCACATTTGCTTAAAGAGCTAGGCGAGAGCGTGTTTTGAACTTGTCTCCAGATTCCTCTGATGGAACCGCAGAGTGATAAGGCTGATATTTCTAATAAGAATAGTATTTAGTAACTTATCCTGAAAATGACAGGAGTCCTCGCAAAATGTTATTATACCTCAGGGGCGTATCTTAGTGTTGGGTTATTGTAATCTCGCCATCAAAGTTAATTTGTCATAAGAAAAAAATAATGTGTAAGCTCGCCACTGGTGCGAGGTGGTGTCGGCCTAAGAATGTGTCAAGTGTCACCACTCCCTTACATGCCTGGGATGTGGTAAGAGTCGACTAAGAGGCTTGACGCATTGAACACCTGTGCGAGAGAAGGAAAACTTGAAACAAACCCTCTACCAAACCGTCTGGCCAGCGTGGTAGCAGAAGGCTAATAACCTCCTATGAACGCCACAATAGGTTTGGTTTGGTGAACAAAAATTTACTATCTCGAGCTCTTCCGTCCTTCGGAAGGCACGTTTAGCCGTTGGTCCCAGCTACATTTGCAGTCGTTAAAATTCACCAATCCGCATTGGGCTCGCGTGGTGGGTCATGGCCCATTCTCCTTATCTGCCAGTGCCCCAGCAGTGGGGACATTAAAAATGGCTGATAATGACTACCTAGCCAGGCAGTAGCATTAGTCCTATCACCAATTACAACCTCAACGCTTCTGAAACATCTATTGAAACTTTCCCAAAGTTTTACAGTCGTATCTCAGAAAAAGCCCGGTACATACACCATCATATTTGAAGGAGCATGCACATTATCACTTAAATTTATCAGTGACGTGCACGACTTGCGTTGTGTCTATGTGACGCATGTATCGGGGGCCAAAAATACAAGTTCTTTAAATCATTTATTAAAATCTAGATAAATTTAATAATAATCTAGATAGATTGTAAAATCTAGATATACAAGGTAAGTTTTATATAGAAAAATATATTTTATATTTCAAGTTTCAATGAATATTCAAGGTTTTCGTTGTTTCGAAGTTGAATAATAGTAAAAGTCCGGTACATATACCATCACATTTGAAGGAGCATTCACATTATCACTTAAGTTATCAGTGACGTGCTTGGCATGCGTATGTGTCCGCGACTCCGCTTGACGCATGTATCGGGGAATCTGATTCGGGCAACTATCGCTTTTTAACGGGGCTCCAGACGTGGCGGGAATATGATCTGGGGTGGAAAGGTCACGTGTAGATTTGCCGAAAGATGTTTGTGAATTATGAGAAAAATCTTTGTATCTAGCAGACGTTGAAGTTCATAAAAGTAGCCGTGATTTCGTATGAAATACGATTTAAATTCAATTAAAATATCTTAAATGTTAAACTGGGCTATTTCAATTTTTTTTTGTGTTCAGCTTAGTAGGTTTTGTGCACAAAAAACAGGCAGTGATTTCAACAGCTATTGTTGAGGGAGAAATAATAGTTTAATAAAAAATGATTTTATGTCTGTATAAACATAAATGGAAATAAATTTTGAAAAGAAATATCAATGGAAGAAAGTTTCCCCTATAGGGGAAAATAGAGTGACTTTTTACGTTGATGTGTAGAGACATGTTTGTTAAAGACTAAATGAAGAATTAATCACAACACATATTTCAACTTGACTGGAATGAAAAAGTATGAAATATAACACTTTAAACTTTCGTGGTCACTATAACTAACATTACTAGTGTTCAAGTCCGTGATATTTCAGTAACTCCGTGGTTAGCATGCAACTGCATCGAAATATCGCCCTTCATCCGGGTGGTCAAAGTAGTGTGTCCAGCCGGAATAATATTCCGCGTGGTCAAACTGCTAAACATAAACTTATGATCCTATAAAATAATAAACGAATTTACAATCATAGGCATTTAATTATGGAATGCAAATGATTAATGATAATTTACACAATGAATTACTCGTTGGTATTGGATACTATTCCTAATAATGTTAAGTGTGAAACATATTTGGAGGACATAAAACGTGCACAATCCTCAGATAGCTTTAAACGGCTCGTCAAAAATCACTACCTGCCACTCACATCATAGAGCTTCAATACTTTGTTCGTTCATTACATAGTATTATATAATTACTTAATGGTATTTATTACTTAAGTATGTTTATATACCTATTATGTTATATGTTTATGTATTGTATTTATAGCATTTATGCATTATTAAGCGTAAATATTATGTATATAGAACACCATAAACTACCCAATTCTACTCAGGTTTTAATCCAGCTCAACTTTATGGTTGCCTGGAAGAAATTGCTTTTTAGCGATAAGGCCGCCAATTGTTCTTCTTTAAAAAAAATACTTTTGTAAACTATCTTGGTGTACAATAAATAATATTTTATCTTTTATCTTTTTATATTTCGGAGAATCAATAGCAACCCTCCGGGACGTCAGCGCTTGATTTAGGTAAATCGCGGTGCACATCGTCTCTAGCGAGACGTGAGCTGCGTGCGATAAGATATCATCGACTGAGCCTGCATTGTGTAATGGACCTCGACGTCGATCACGATTGTTCATAAGTTACAACATGATGTATAAGGAAAACAGGAAGGGTATCGGAAGCAAACTGGAGATATATTTTCTACAAGACATGGAAAAGAATTACAAAAGATCTGGCGAAAATTCTAATCCAACAATGAAACTGTAAAAAAAAACTAGGGCCCTACCGCCATCTCTTAGCGCAGTTTTGTTTCAATCTTACCATGCTACTTCATACCACGAATCTCTTTAAGTAAGCTCGTTTCTTGACGGAAGTTTAGTGACGTCTTCGCGCCTCCAGAGTGTGAAGTGTGTCAAAATGTCACAACTTCAATAAAAACTAAACGTTCTTACGACAACGTTCTTACGTGTATAGTTAGGAAAACGAGACAAGATAAAAACGTAAACAATCTAACCGTTACCAAGTTACGAATAAGTAAGCCATTAGGTATTATTTCTGTCAAAATCTAACACCCACTGCTGGGTATAGGCCTCCCCCAATAAGGGGGGAAGAGGAGGAGGAGGGGGAGGGTTGCCATAATCGCCACGCTTGGCAGGCGGGTTGGCGATCGCAGAATGGCCAAGTTAGTAGAAGACACTGCTGCCCGTCTCCTGAAGGCTGAGTCCCTTAGTCGCCTTTTACGACACCCACGGAATGAGAGGGGGTAGTGCTATTATAAGCCGACACTACACAGCAATATCTATCGTACGCAGCTGTAATGTAGTCCACTGTCAATGACAGCTGCCGTTGCGTGATAATTGCTACCCAGGTCAGTCACATGCTCGCAAACATACGTACATTGTTATATTTTCCATCTCAACTTTTACGGATATCAAACGCGCTATATTTCACGCACTAAGTCGTAATTGTCCGTATTTTTAGATTTTTAGGGGTTTTTTTATTTTCCCGACGTTTCGGCACCTTTTCAGTTGCCGTGATCAGGGGATGACATCCCGTGAAATATAGCGCGTTTGATATCCATAAAAGTTGTTTTATTTCAATGAACAGTGCGCGCCAAAACTTAAGATGTACGTATTTTCCATCTCGTTATCAGCAATTTTTTAATGACCCCACTGCTGGGGCACTGGCCTTCTTTGTGGGTGGATAAGGAGAATGGGCCATGATCCACCACGGAGGCCCAATGCGGCTTGGTGGGTTTTGACGGCTTAACTAGCCTTCCGAAGCACGGTGGAGCTCTAGATGTTATATTTTTCACCCATCCCCTGACTGACCATTGCGAAAGTTGCTTAACCTCAACAATCGCACGCCGAGAGCGCGTACCATTTGCTACCGTTGCCATTTGCATATAATATTCTTTGAATCTAATTCAATCGTCAGTTCACTTGACTCTTCTGAAAACACCTAGACAAGAAAATCAAATAAAGAATTGCTTACAAACACACCAATTATGTAGCCCACGTTAAGTTTCATGAAGAACTTGTGATATTGACACTAGATAAATGATAAGCATACTTTTTTTTGTAAATACATACATAATATATACGTGATAAATATTAAACAAGAAAATATACTAGAAAAAAGCAACTAGTCTCATGTCGCCCTGACGGGATTCGAACCGCATCCTTGGGGTTCCGGCCCAATGCACTAACCAATTATGCTACAGAGACCTATGAGGACACGTCGAATTTTTCTAGTATATTCACCTTTCTACGGTGTTGACCACCGTCATTTCATCAATGAGAGAAATATCCTTACATTCGAAAGAAACATCTTTACAAATGTTACTGTTGTTTAAGGCTTAAGCTATTCTTATAATGAATGTCTTATGAAAGATAAAAATTGCCTAACCCCGGGTATCTTTAACTTTGGAGTGGTCGCGCAGTAAAAAGTTAAGTGATTGGTCGTGTACAGGTGTTTGGCAATTAATAATCAAAATAGAAAAAATCTGAGCTATATTTAAATTTTATTTGTGTTAAAATCTTATAATCATAGTATTATTTAGTAAACATAATCAACAAAAACTAATAACAACCTCTGTGTTTATTAATATCAACTAAAAACAAAAAATATTTCTAAATGAGACTAGAAATTTCTTGACTTGGTGTGATATAGATGAGCCATGCAACAATGAAAACGGTCTGCCGATCTTCCGATGTTATCTTGAAACAAAAAAATATAAGTGATTGGTTATTTTATTCGTATACCACAAGCCTATGGTTATTTATTATGAATAAGTCAAGTTAGAATCGATAACAAAAAGATAATTAAAAATAAAGTAACAAAATACTTACTAAATTGGTCGCGTGGTACAGATACACTCGTTGTACACGGAATTCGCGGTGCTCATGTGACATTAGCATACGTGACCGGCGGTTTTGTATTATTGGAGCTTATTCTGAAACTATTGAACTTAGGGTATCTCGAAGCACTCGTAATTTACATATTTTGTAGTTTATGAGAATTAGGCAATTTACGTCCCAAATTAATAACCTATCTGTAGATATGGATTGGGCTATTTGTCAAAGTCGAAGTCAAAGTTCAGTCTAGGCTGTTACAAGCACGAACGTCAAAGAAGCTACGCCATCGGTTCACAAACCATACGGCGGGAGACCGCGTAACGATAAGAACCGGCAAGAAACTCGTCAAGGGCTGTTTTTTCTCCCTGTTTTATTTCATACAGAGTCGTCAAATTGAAAAGTGACCTTAACATATCAGTAAGGTCAATTTCCATCACAAAAGGAAAATACTAATTAAAATATTACATTTTATGGTTATTGTAACCGTAAACAATTTTTAACTGGCAAAGAAAGACTTGTCTATCATACATTACAACATTTCTCGCATTACAAGATTACTATACTGCAAGTTGTGAGCATTGAGATTGTTACTGAGTTCGTTGCCTAGCAACCGTCTTTATTTTGGTCATATTAACGGCGTTAGTCGGTGTGGATTACATATGTAATCCGCGCGACCCCTCTATGGTTAACTTACTAGCGGATTATTTTGGCTACGGACAGTTATATTTTGAAATATTTTCCATTGAAGAAACGTCAAAATTTAACTGTCCGTAGCCAAAACAAATAAGTTATTAACTTATAGAAACGTGCGACTGGGTATCAGCGTCACCGGTATTTTGTAACCAGTACCGATAAATAGTTTGTCAACATCCAAACGAGGAGGGTACTGGAATCGATATGTTATTCAATCGATCCCTCGCATCGCCAAAAGGCATCCCCTGACGTCAGCTCTTCCCGACAATTACCGGTAATGAGAAGATCCCGTACGTGTCTGAACTCGGGACGCGGCTGGTGTTGACTCGGTTGGACATATCGATACTCGATGACGCTTACTCGATTAGAGAAGATCTTATGATATTTTTGGCTGAATGTTTAGAAATATCCATACCGAACTCGGGACGCGACTGTTTGACTCAGTCGGACATAATTATCGATACTCTATGACTAACTCGATTAGAGATTTTAACCGTCTCTGTGGTCTAGTGATACAACCACCGGTGTCACCACCCAGGGGTCCCGGGTTCGATTCCCAGCGGGGGTACACATTGTATTTTGTATTTGTTTGGTTGGTGGTAGGACTTGTTGTAAGTCCGCCTGGCTAGCTACCACCATCTAATCCAAGCTTGACGGTATAACAACAAAGTTTTCAGCATTGTTGTGTTCCGGCAGTTAGAGATAAGATAGCCAGTTCCTCAGTGATTGGGGATTCCGTGAGAGGCTCGCTTCCATGTTCAGCCTTATCAATACTTAACATCAGGTATGATGAAGGATAAGAGTCTCACTGTCGTTTATAAAAAAAAATGAGAAAATATTATTGATGATATGACAGTTATGGCTTAATTTTAAGAATGTATTGATGTCGAAAGCAGAAAACTTTCATTGTCACTATTACTATTATCATTATTAGGAAAAACGGTATTTTACCATGTATTTTTTAGACATGATAGGACCCAGCTGTTTGACTCGGTTGCACTTATCGATACTCCATGACGCTTACTCGTTCAGAGATAATAGCTATGACGGTTACGGGTTAATGTTTCGAGTTTTTCGATGTCAGTGGGTAAATGACGAAGGCAAGATTCCGTTTGCGGGTTCTTAGGCTGCGTCCTGGACGCCAGCGGCAGCAGCGGGCGGTGCGGGCGATGCGCGCGGTGGCATGCGCGTCTTGATAGATTTGTATGAGTTCTCGACGAGTGTGTTCCGTCGCCTGCACCGCTGTCGTCGAGAATAGCTCCATGCAAATCTATGGACTTTGATCAAGTAAGGAAGAAAGAAAGAAAAAACATTTATTAGCCACATACACACAGCAGATACACACACACACAACAATACAAGGAGCTACAATTCAGAAGTTACAATAATAACACATAAAAGAAAAACAAATTAATGCGTGCAGGGCCAATAAATACCCCGTCTCAGCATAATGCTACTGAGCCACTAATAGATGTGCAAAGTGACCCAATAGCGCTGCTATTCTGACGGGATTATGACGGGATGAAGATATCAAGAAATCAAGATATCAAGACGCGCGTGCCACCGCCCGCACCGCCCGCTCTGGCCGCTGGCGTTCAGAACGCAGCCGTAGTGACTGTCTTTTTCTCGAGAATAAAATAATAAGGGCCGCTTTCACCACTTAGTGATGAGATCTGGATAGCCTAGCAGGCAATAACTAGAGATATTTTTCACATTGCAACTATCAAAGATCTGTCAAGCTAACCACAACTTATCAATAAGAAGTGGTGATACCGGCCGTAAGTGTCCTTGTCTCGTACTACTTCCTTTGGTTGTGATGTCCTCGACCCAAATTCTTGTAGCAGCTTTCTAAACCAGATCAATGTTTATGATATCTGATATAAATGCTGCAAGATGTGATCAGTGCAGACCTTATCGGTAGCTAGCAATTTAACTGTGGGCCCACAAAACGATCTGACATTTTTCATTAAAAAAATAACTGGTCTCCTGCTCAGACGGGACCTCCTGCAACCGCATATCTAGTCCACTGCTCTTTTAACCGAGAGTTTGGCGACACGTTAAGTTTTAACTACCGAATGACTGAATTGAATCGAATAGATATTTTATTCATTCACCATCTATCGATATGCCCAGCCTCGTAGGGTGCTCCCCAATGGTGCGTACTCCACGCGCATTTGATTATCCCAGGAAGTGATTCATTGGCGCGCGTGACCGGCCGCCGATTCCCGCTGAGATACCAGTTGCGTAAGTGGCCTCAGCCTTTAGGCCTTTTTGCTCATTTCATAGGCATATGTTACGTTGAAGACCATTTTGCTTACAGGCATGTGTAAGATGATGTAGTATTTAAGTAAAGGTCGACTTTATTCATTTAAATTCATTAAATTTAAACGTGCTCAAATTTCAGCCTAAAATTTATGAGTATTCTTTTTTCTCCTACGACACATTTATGACACCTTTAACTAGTAAGAAAAATTATATATTTTGAACTCCTTCGTGATTCAGAAGACATAAGTGGTACTAAATACAAAGTATTAGATATACACGCATGCATCGCGAAGTTCAATTTTTATATAATTTTATTATTTATAACTACAACTACATTACTTAAACTCGGAGATAATTATCTGAAAGAACTTAGTATTTTGTTAGTTTTAAGCTGAGTACATTGTACAAATGTCCTAGAGGTGGAGACCTGGTGTCTTGTATTACGGGGTGTTTTCATACAACCTATTTCAAGCACCAGTCTTCACAATTAAAAAAAAAAGTTTAAATCTTACTTAAATTAACTGTAAGTAAATTATACTACATGTTTCTGTCATAAATTAACTATGGTGTAGTTACATTCCATATACTTATTGTTTGTTTGTGAAGAAATAAATAAAGATTATTATTATTATTATTATTACTAAAACGCACAATTATAATGATGATTTTGTGCCAAGCAAATACTCCGTTCCTCCTCGTAGTCGGGTCAGGCAGGAGTCATAGCACAGCTAAGCAGTTGGTTGAGGCTGTATTTACATTCGTTAGTACCCAATTATCAAATAATAATAATCTACTAATAAAAAGTAAAGTAAAGTTATGAATTTTAAATAGAAAAATATTGGAAAAAAAAAACAATTCGGCCAAATGTCTCGGTAGCTTAGTGGTTAGAGCATTGGACCGGATTTCCAAAGGTTCAAGTCCCGTCTGAGAATTCACTTGTAACCGAGTTGTTTTGTTTTTGCAATATTTTTCTATTAAAATTTTATCGTATAAAAATAGCATTGAAAAATGTTAAAATTAAAAAAATCATACAAAAGTATATTTATTTATTTATTTAATCTTAAGAAGACCAACAACTGGCTTAAACATGAATAGCACTAGAAATAACATCAAGAAGTAATTTACAGGTCCTCTCATAAAAAAATGTAAAACATAAGTATGTTTATTCGATATCTAGTATCCAGAACACAAGTTCTTAAATGAAACTTAACGTGGGCTAGGTTATTGGTGTGATTCTTCTTTTTAGCGCGTCGATAGCAGAAACATAAGTATTGAGGCCCAGAATTCATCCACTTCGACAGCCTTGTCGGATGCTGTTATGAGATCCTTCTGCATGCAGGTGTCAATAAAAAAATGCCTTGTGCCGCGTAGTGGACTAATGGCTAACTCAGCTCTACATCCATTTATATATTTAAACTTTATTGCACATATACAGCAAATGGCGAACTTAATGCCCTTTGGCATTCTCTACCAGTCAACCGGAAAGGATGTAAAAGAGATATCCAGGCGGCAATGAAAAAGTAACAGATTTTTAAATAAACGATATTGAACACATTATACATGTGCACCTACTAAACTTAAAGCTATTATATAATACATAGATACATATACATACATATATAATTACAATAACTATATATATATTATATTATAGTATAAATGCAATATTATATCACAACATAACATAATACTAATCAGAGATGACGAAGCTAAAGTACAGAACTAAAGTAATGTATAAGAAAGGCCTATGCTTCATTCGATCTTCTTTAATGAGCAGTGGGATGTAGTTATTCTTTGAAATCGCTGATGATGATGATGAAGAATCGATTGACTTGCAAACAGACGATTGTCATTTCTTTTGTTTGTTAATCTATACTATATATTATAAAGAGAAAAGATTTGTTTGTTTGTATGAATTGAATAGGCTTCGAAACTACTGGACGGATTAAAAAAAATCTTTCAACGTTGGAATGCTGCACTATCCCCTAGTAACATAAGCTATAATATTCCCACGGGAACCACGCGGGTGAAAATCTATAATAGTTGCCATCGTCATCAGCCATTTTTAATGTCCCCACTGCTGGGGCACTGGCCTTCCTTATGGATGGATAAGGAGAACGGGCCATGACCCACCACGTGGGCCCAATGTGGATTGGTGGGTTTTAACGACTGTAAATGCAGCCGATCCAACGGCATCACGAAAGTTGCTTAACCTCACAATCGCAGTCCGAGCGAGGCAACTGTGCCACGGGCTCCCCAACTACTAATTGTTGCCATAGTTAATTTTTTTTACTTTTAATCAGTGTATATGATGGTGGAAGTATGGAAAGTGTGGTTGATGGTAAGCCACTATAGTAGGAAGGTCGAATAACGAGCTCTTCCTTCGGACTGGGTGTTGGTAGTCCGGGGACCGCGGTCCGACAGATGATCGTCGGATGTTGTATATATGTGAGTGGCTAGATGAAACTTCGCTTGCGTGATATAGGTTTCCATACATGTTGTTCGATCTCATATGGAATTGTTATCAGCGCCATCTATTTGATGCACGGTGGATACAAGTTTTTAGCACCGTGTGTGTAGTAATGTGCGGCGTCTGGTGGGTGCCGCTACAATTAGTAAATATTTAACCGTATTCGAACTAAGCAATAAATTAACTCTTCGATGGCAGTTAGAAGAAGCCAGTCAACCGTAACCACGGCAGCTGAAAAGGTGTCGAAATGTCGGGAAACCATAAAATATAAGTACAGTCGGGGAACTTTTCGGTTGATCAGTAGAGTTTTTTTGAGAAACGATATTTCGGAAAGTATTATGGTTATAGAAACAATTTATTTATAAAATAAAAAACCTATTAAAGCTCTAATAATTGTGATATAAAGGTTTTCTATAAGTCTTTTACTTTTTGAGATAACTTTCTTTAAAAAAAACTCTGCTGATCATCCCGGAAGTTACCCGATTGTACCACTAAATATCAGGTAAACAGTGTTCACTCAAAACCGTAATAGTACATTACTGCAGCGGCCAGCAAAAGAGGTATTGATGGACGAAAGTGCCTAAAGGAAATAAAATTATAACTACTCTTCGAAATCAGACGAATAACGAACAATAATTTATTTTCTTGCGTTAAAGTGTACATTTTGTTGTTTTTTCTAAAACAGCTTTCTATTTGCTAGCTAGTTCAAAATTTAAATACAACCTTTAATAAGTTATCTCCTTGGTTGCCATATTACGGAGTAAAAGATCGTTCCGTTTTGAAATTACACGACAGATATGAGTTTAATAATAATGTTATTTTCTCAAACATGCATGGAAATGTTGTCATTATTTTCGATAAAGAACACGCGAAGTATCGAATTTACGGACAAAGAAAATCAAATCCATTGCAGGAGCGTTTTTTTTAATTTGGAACATTACAAAGAGTATTTAACAACTCCAGCACGCCGTTTCATACAACATTGCTGTAATGTTCCAAATTAAAAACGACGCTCCTGCAATGAATTTGATTTTCTTTTAGTAATTATTAAATGTATAATATAAAAAGTATGTTTTATTTCCCTGCATTCTTTTGAGAAAAGCACTATATATGCCTCGGCGGAAATGGCAATTGCCTGTCTCGTATTAGTGAAGTCGTCGCCTACGGCTCGGCCTTCAAACTCATACTCGACCTGCAAATTAATTAAATTAAAAGTAAATAATTTGCCTATTTCACGGCCTTTACAATAATGTACGAGTACTATTATTTGGCCGCTAAACACGACAGATATGGATTTTCATACAACTTTTGCTGGCTGCTGCTCGCATGTATGTGGCCAGTACAGCAATATCGATTTACCTCGAAGAAGGTTGTCAAAATAATGCTCGTATTTTCAACCATGTTTGAGAAAAAGTTGTAGAGTAAAGTTTTATTGTTAAGTGCGCGATTACTTATTTAGACCTCTATTATAACACCAAAAGTTCCCGCTTTAAACCGTGTAACATTAGCGTTATTGTCATGTTGACTATTCCGTTATCACTATAAATTTCAGTCGCATCTCAAATCTCACGTAAATCCGTATCCTGATAAGGAAAAGGCAATCCCCATGCGCCGTGTATAAAATAAACAAAACCCATGTATTTATGGTTGGCGTATCAAAGCGTAATACGTGATGCGCGGCCGCGTGTACATACCGAATAGGTCCCTGCCAAGTATGTAATATGAGTCGTACCTGGGAACTGGATTGTTTTGTTTGGGAACCATTGCTGTGTTACAACATCATACTAATAATATTATGCATGCAAAAGTAAGTATGTTTGTAACTTTTTCACGCGTAAGCTACTCAACTTTTTTGTGGGCATTAATTGGTACAGCTACAGATACAAATAAGGTTTTGGTGAAGAAATTTGTAGGTTTTTTGTCGCGAAAGTTCTAAGTGGACGAAGTTGCAGATGGAATGTTATTGATTACCTCTAAGTTGTTCTGAAGTGTAATTAATATTAGTTATATTTTTGAACTTTAAGTATTATGACCTAATAGTACTAAACAACGAGGGTTTTAGTTAGAGAATCCCCTTAACTTTTATAGTTTTTAATAGCATAGAAACTTTCTTAATTCTTAACATAAATCAGTATGGCGTTAACTAGTTTTCCCTCTATCTGGCAGAATCTCGATGCGCAGAAACCTATTTGACATAACACACTTTGCAGAATCTTTTTTAAACGAATATTTTTTAGACATGAAAATAATTTAGCATAATTGTTGATTGGCAGAATGTTTATATCTCTGAATTTACAATGGCATACTGTTAAGATGGCAGAATTTCATTTGACATAATTACATTTGGCATAATTTTATTTCTCATAATTTTGTTTCGCCTACCTTTTATTTAGTACCACGATTAGTTGGTATAACTTCATACTACGAAGAATATCATTTGAAATAATTTTATTAGGTTTCTAATGAAAATTTCTAACAAGTTTTTTAATAAAAAACATTATATAATTTCATATTATTTATTATAAATAATATGTAAATATATAAAAAAACCTGCAATGTTGTGCTATACTAGCCAGTGACAGAACCAAATCGCTGTAAAACCGACTACACGCAGTCTTGTATGCCCTACCCCTAGAGTTATTCAAGCCCGCGCAGGCGCGGAAGGGCGAGGCGGCCCGCGAGCTGAGGATTAGGTGATTAGGTGAGGTTAGGTGACTATCTGCGACGATAGGCTCGCGTGGAACCGCCGGTGCCCCGCAGCGCCGGAGCCGTGATGGAAGTCATGCTTGCTGCATGCATGCCCGATGCTTGTATGATTGCATGCGAGCTGCTTGCTTGCATGCTTGCTACTTGCTTGGATGGCTGAGATGATGATGATTATGATCTTACCTTCAGGTACAAGCTATTGATTCATTACATAAAGCATCTAAATAAAAAGAGTAATGTACAGCAAAGCCAGCGATACGCTCCCCTCGGGACGGTAAATATTCGAGGGATGAATCTGCAGCGATTTTTGCCACCGGTATATTTACATAGGAAACTAAATTACCTCTATTGATGCCGCGAGGGTGGGGTATCTATTAGGGTTGCTTACTAGCTAGTTTTCCGCGTAAATGTACTAATATTATAAATGCGACAGTATATTTTTTTTGTTTGTTACTCTTTCAGGCTGAATGGATTTGGATGAAATTTGACTCGCAGATAGTAGATAGCCTGGATTAAACCTAGGGTACTTTATATCCCGATATTCCCACGGGAACAGGAACCACGCCGGTGAAACCGCGGGCGGCCGCTAGCGTTACAATACATGAGAATTTATTCTACGCAAGTTTTTTTTTATTTGTGCTTAAAAGTGGGCGTCATTAATTTGGCGTATATTTTGGTATTAAGATGGGACCTTTCACGATTGCTATGTCAAAACGACGACGACGACTGTATGGAAGAGAAGTTATATAGACTGTAGTAATAGTAAGTGGCCAGTTAATTAAATAGCCCTGTTACAGGAAAATATAGATTAGGTATCATATATGTCAACGATTGGTCCTGCCTCCAGCAGCTTCCCTTCACAAAATCGTTGCTCCACCTTTCAAGAAAGTAATCCGGTGCATGGTTGCCATTTCAAAAAAAAATCAGTTCCAAAGACAATCTATTTTTCCCATTTCATCTGAGCGAAATATACGAGTTTAATACGATTTAGTCATCTGATTTATTTCTCTACTAAGTATATTCTGTTCACCGAAACGAGCAAGTACTGTGAGAGTGAGATGCTGCCATACGGCGCGTATAGCGGCGTCTCACTCTTACTACCTGAAAATAACCTAAAATAAATCGCATTACAGTTGATGGTAGGCCCCAGATATGCGGTTTATCTTCAGCCTACGAGCGAGCGAATTCTCTCATTACTAGTTTATTTCGGTGAACAGGCCATGATATTTAAGTTTATTTTTAATGTGCAGAGACAGCCCTAAGGGCTATAAATATATGATGCACGCCGGGAAGTGGCTTGCGATGGCTACGGTTTCTTTGCCGTTATGATTTTGTTACAGGAAACTCTATTTCCTTTGGTTTGTAACTTGTTACGGTTACTATTTATATTAAACAGTGTATGTATGTCTTCATCTGAAATGTTTTTTTGCACTACGAGAAGAGAGCATGAGTATTCTAAGAAAATCATAAACTTTATTCTAGTAGGTGTGTAATTGGTAAATTGAATTTTACATTTGTTAATTTTGGATGGTGACATCTGTTAGCTTAATAGCCATGTTTAAATAAAATAGAATTTTATTTCATAATTAAACAGTATACCTTAAAATATATATATTTTTTTTTTTTTTTTTTTTTTTTTTTTTTTAAATTTAATAAAAACTTAGTCTAAAAGGCCGCCGCGCGTCATCTCCGACTCAAAGGTTCCCATAATACCGGCTGCGTTGCCGCGCTGTATTGCCAGGGAAAGCCTTTGAACCAGGTATGACCCACTGCGGCGGTCGTGTCCACGTTGAACTAACCTATTTCCTAGTTCTCGAACAAAAGCTATCGCCTCTGAGCCCCACACGCCAGAGGTTTCTACCGCAAAGGGGATAAAAAAGTAATTTTGTTTCAAAGTCACATACTTAGAATGCTTTTTCCCAGCTGCATTCTCGGCGGCTGATCCAGCAGTCCGTGACGTGTAAGGCAGGTGACTGGCCGCAAAAGTGCTAACGCAGGTCGCATCCCACAGCAGACAGCGACCCCTCTCCCATGGCACCAAAGTGAGTCCATCGGGTCTTTTGCCGTCTGTGCGACTCAAGCCTGGAGGTTCCAAAACGCATGGAATGTTGGCGGCGATCAAAGCTCGGCGGATAACATCGTTAAGAGCATGATGTCTAGGGAATCTACCCGCGCATCTAGAGCAGCTCAACCCATGGTGCCCGTTAGCTTCAACTTGGACCCCGCAAATGCAGCGGTGTGGCTCAACCACATTGCACCCCAGTCTCAAACCTACCGCCACCCGCAGTGAGTCATCATCCATGAGAGTGCCCAACTGTGGAGAAGGCAATGCGTGTAGCCAAGCCCCAGACTCCGGTCGTGATACCGCCCTGAGCCTAGCTAAATCAGCATTACTCGCATCAAATATAAGTTCTTCGAGTGTTAACTTGGATCGTATGTCATCCCAATTTCTCTGGGCTTCAGGATGATCGGGAGGATCATGATTCGGGCAAAATATAGACCAGGCAGTCAAAGCCTCGTCCGCAAAGGGTGCCCGAAAACTGTCACCATTAATGTTGAGGACTCGAGTGACTAGGTTAAGGGCCCCGTGCAAAGAAGCCAAGAAGGCCGGTAATGCCGTGTCTTGTGTCCGGCGAATGCCCAGTCCGCCATGCCTTACAGGCAGGGATGCCTGATGCCACTGCCCATCACTCAGATGGACATTCAGAATACTTTCCAGTAATTCCTTCAGGCTATTGTCGGACGTTGACATTGCTTCCTGGTGAAGCCATACTGGAGCTGTTCTAACAGTGTAATTTAATTTAGGCATCGACAAACAAGATCCAAGAAGAACCAAAGCAACGTGAGCTGGTAACCGTTCCAAGCATTCGCGGCTTGACAAAAGTTCCTGGTTTTTAGCCATCAAAACATCAGGTATTGCCTCGGAAAACACTGGAGCGCCCAAAATCCTAAAATTAGCTCTGTCTAACATCTTAATGCCCGGCAGGACACTTTCGATAATAGACGACGAATTGCCGCTGCATGGATAATATTCGCACTTGCTCATGTTGATTTTTAGACCAATACCTTCCAACCCGAGGATGAGCGATTGAATGTCTTTGGCCACGTCTTCCGGTCTACCTCCTACAGTACCATCATCCAAGTACCAGACGTTTAGTGGAGACTCCAAAGAACTAATCAGCTTGTGAATTGCCAGACTAAAAATCAAAGGTCCCAAAGGGTCGCCTTGCTGAGTTCCCGTCTGTGACAGAACACGAGAATCACCAAAGTATAAGTAGCTAGACGCCGAATAGCACTGATGAAGAAAAGGATAAATTGAAGGTATGTGCTCCCTGACTTCTGTTAATATCACATCTCTCTCCAAACTGTTGAAAGCATTCTGAATGTCTAACTTCACTATTATATTGTCCGTGTTGTTCTTTAAAAACGCAAAAGCCCGAGCTGCATGAATAGCAGCCTCGCAACCGAGAGGAGTGCCGAAACCGAGCTGATGAGGCTGTAAATATTCCGACTGTTCCGATTTTACGGCACGACAACCAAGTTTAGCAACCAAGCGGCGAACAATGCTGCCAACGGCAATTGGTCTTATTCCTCCATCTTTTTTGTTTAAGGCAATAAGGGAAGCACCGTATAAAAAAGGGCAAACTTCTCTATTAAGTAAACCTCTCAACAAAAAATTTGAGAGTCTGGTGAAAGACTCTAGAAGCAAATGTCCGTTGTCCCCCGCGGAGAGAGAAATAAGCTCCTTAAAATGCTCGGGCCGCAGTCCATCCAGCCCTGGTGCTGACCCGTTCTGAAAAGTGCCAATAGCGTACAAAACTTCATTTACCGTCACAGAAAGGGAAGGACATGACGAATCCGGCTCAGGCGGCAAAGAGAGCGGTCTTGATGGAGGGGGGTGTTTAAACTTTAAAGCATCAAGCGTCTCACCAGTACTTGGAGCAAGGGCGTTATCGGAAACTAACAGGCGCACAGCCCCTCTCAAATCACCGTCGTAAACCTTAGTCGTGATGGATTGATATAAGGGTAGAGGTTTGGAAAAACTAGGCGAACTTTCGGCTGAGTGGCAGAAGCTCCTATCGATATTTTCTTTAACCTTGGTGGTGAGCGAGCGCTTGTCACCGCCGTCGGGCACCCTCAATGCAGTATAGGCGTAGGTTAGCAAAGCCTGCCAATCCTCAATACCATTGAAGCCTACACACCTATTTATAATCTGCGCCAGTTTGCCCGCAGCCAAACATCTGGCTCCCTTTGGGATGTGCTTAAGGACGCGAACTGAATTTTTCAAATTACATAGATGATTAAGGTCTATAGATTTGCCTTGAGGGGTAACTGGCGCAGACACTGGATCCAGCCGCCGAGTCTGGCAGTCTTTATGTTTACGGCCTATGTGTACGTTTAGACCGCGAGGCGCGACAAAAAGGCGAGACGAGCCAGGACAGTGTGGGCAGGTAGCTCTAAGAGGATCGGTCATAATTATAACTATAAAAAATTAATACATTTATAACATAATACTAGACCGTTCTTATATATAATTATAAAATCACAATCGTTTATAAAAGAAAAAAAAAACAGTAAAATGTGAACAATACATTAAATAAAGTTTACATCAATTTAAAATTCAATAAGAAAATCACTTAGTGCTAAGTTAAACATATTTTAAATGAATGAATAATACAATGTCATGAAATCAAATTAAATAAATAAGGCACAAAGTTACTAAAAGAAAGTAAATAGTAATACAGTGTACCCAGAAACACAATATTAAAAAAAAATTTTTTATTATATTTACGAAATAAATGCAAACTTTTCTTCCATAAAATGCAGCAAAGCGCTCGTAGGGTTCGCGCGAAGAAGAGAGCCTTCAATTCCGCTGCCAAGTTTTGAAAACGGGTCCTCTGGAAGGCGCGTTTCGAGCACGTCAAACGTACAGCTATGGACCAGGTAGCAGACAGTTTTGGTTCCTATCCAAGGCGGTCGAATTCAACTTCTGTCGCCCCTTGCTACTCCGAATGCAGAAGCCCGACGGTACACTGGCTCGCTCCTCAACGGAGAAAGCGAACTTATTTGCTTCTCTGTTTGCGAGCGATTCCACCGCAAACCAATGCGATGCACAGCGAACCACCAACCTTACCTCGATGTGGTTCTTCGTTGCCGGAGATCACGGTTCACATAAAAGAGGTACGCAGAGCTTTGCTAAGTCTTGACGTGAATAAGTCCAGTGGTCCAGATGGTAATCCCTCTACGGTACTAAAACACTGTGCACATGAGTTGTCTCCTGTACTGACACGCTCTGCCGCCTCTCTCTTTCGACTAGAGTAGTGCCTAGATCCTGGAAGCTTGCTAATGTGCATCCATTTCCCATTGAAAGACACTGTGAAGCCTTAGCGGTGTCACTGGACATCTCAAAGGCCTTTGACAGGGTTTGGCACGCTAGTCTGCTAAGTAAGCTTTCAACTTACGGCATTTCTAAAAGAGTTTGCAACTGGAATCTTCGATTTTCTGAGCGAACAGTTCATCAGCGTGGTCGTCGATGGCCGCTCTTCAGACCCAACGGCTATTACCGGAGTTCCTCAGGTGTCCGTTCTCTGTGAGTCTTTTCCTGCTGCACATCAATGACTTTCTTCAGCCAGACATTGTCAGGTACGCAGACGACAGTAAACTCCGAGAGAGATTCTTGTCCAGTGCAAGCCACGGCAGGACTGTCATTCAGTCTTTAAGAGAGGCCTTGGTGGAGCGGTCAAATGCGACCTTAAGTATTGTCTCTCACTGGGGTGACGATATTTTGGTCCAATTCAACGCCGCCATAACACAGGCGTGACTCTTTTCCGCAATGAGGAGTCCTTTCACCCTGACTCCGAGGGTCGTCTGTAGACATCACCGACCACCTCGAACTTCTTGACATGGAGTTGACTGCCAACCTCAACTTCGGCGCTACCATCGAGACGAAAGCATACATTGCGGCGAAAAAGCTAGGCATTCTTAACAGGGTGAAACGATACTTCACGCCTGCTTCTTACTCTTTACAAAGCTCAAGTCCGATCGTGCACGGAGTATTGAAGCCACCTCTGGGATGACTCAGCTTAATACCAACCATCCATACTTGGTTCATGCGAACTGCCAAGGAATGGAATGCCCTGCTAGCGTCTGTTTTCTCGAGCAGATACAAACCAAACTTCTTTAAGGTGCAAGTGAACAGGTTTCTTCTGGGCGATCTCGCTCCATTAGACCTCATCTACGCTTCTAGGTCAGGTTGAGGTCAAAAGTAAGCCCATTTAATATAAAAAAGGCTTTCTTTCTCGTACAGTTGCTATTATTAATCATAAAATTTATTAAGATTTTTTCTTTCAATTATTAAACGGGTACTTATGTGAACAGTTAGAATTTATAATTTGTACACTGTTTTGTGCGTTGTTTCCATTGTCTAAAATTCACTGATTATAATTTTTTATTCTTCTTTGAGTTCTAAAATGTTTTGCAACATAAAGTTTTTGTCGATTAGATGATGAAAGAGTTTTAAGGACAGATGCCAAGCATCAATAGCGTAAAAGAGTAACTTTAATTTATTGTTTTCTGTGGTAATAATACAGTTAAAAAATCCAGCACCAAAACGGCAGACGTTTAAACATTAACGTTATTTTTTGTATATTTTTTGGAATTTTTAATGTATCTTAAATACTAGAAAAACTCGACTCTGCTCAAAAATTATTCTCAGGCGGATCAACGTTTGGTTTACCCCATTATAAAGATGACATCATCCAGAAATTATCTGCTTATAATAGTAGTGCTGTTTGTCGTTTCCTTATTTCTATCGACGGTCGGAGGTTATAAAATTATTATCCCGATAGCAAACGGTGCTCATTCGTTAGCCGCCATATTGGCGCTTGGTCTGTAATTGCTACGAAATAACCACCCCGAAAGACATTTACAAGGTTCGATCGTTATGTAACACATTTTATTTGAATGTCTTATCCTCTCGCGTGCCGCACTCTTTTTTGCAAAATGTGCGCACGTGCCGCAGCATTTTCCGCTTGTCAGCAATTTTCCGCCGCGCAGCCTTATAACTGCGATTTCTCTAGAAACTTGTATGGAAACTATACTATGTATTATACATTTTTGGAATCCTTAGACCCTTTGCGATTTTTCTATGTTTCATTTTTCGATGATTGAAATAAAGATATTAATTAGCATATAATCAATATATTAAATCAGTAATTGTTTGATTTTACACAAGTTACGTAGAGTTGTTGTTGTAATATAGATGTACATCAGCAGATCGGACTTCATTACTGTATTAGTGGCGATTTTCGTAGTTCAAAGTTAAATGCAGGTGATTGCTTACAAGAAATAATGAATTAATGTTATTATAGCGGAAATGTTTTATGAACAATCGGATCGTAATCGGATCGTGTGTTGTAAACGTCATTGCTTTTGCGACTCCCCTCACAGTAGCTCGTTAAGACACATTCATGTTTGCTTGTGTAACGGATATTTTCGCCGTATATACCGTTTTTTTATAATTATCGTATTTATAGGAGCGTAACTATGGCAGGAAATTTTCTCGCCTCCAAGTAAGGTTCTAGGAAAATGTACAAAGAACCTCGTTTGGAAAACGAAGGAGTAGTGAAAAGGAAATGTGTGCTTTCGATTTTCTATTTTTCTTTATTCGGATAAATATATATTTCAGGAACGATTCGACTTGTAAGTTTCTTTTCTTGGGCTGAGTGGTAACGATGTAAAACACTTATGATATTTCTGAAATATTAAATTATAGGAACTGGTTTGTTAGAATAAATAAAAAAAATTAACTTTATTTTACAACAAATAATAACATTGTAGAACTAAAACAATAGGTACTCATTATTGAGAAAAGTCACAATTACAACGTTAACAATTCAGGTCTCCAACTCCTAGGTCTAATCCTGTATCTTAGAAGCTGGTGATTCCTCCAAAAGCAACATAATATTCTCAAAAACAAACTGGCTGGAAAATATAGTTCGAAGTCTTTGTGTATGTGTGTGTGTGTGTAAGTGTTAGTAAGTACTACATGATAAGTTACTAAGAGAAAAAGGTAATGTTTCAAATAAATGTTAAGTTCTGAATAGCTTATCTGGCTAACATGAAAAATATGCCAGATAAGCTATCTAGAACTTATCAGTCGCTGGTAAAATCAACCCTAAAACTCATAAAATTTATTGAAATTGTCGTGTTCTTACTTTTTTGTGTAATCTTCATCAGACCAGATATAGACGCGTTTCAAATAAACAAAACCGTTAAATAACCCTTATTTTTTAACTTTAAATATTCACATAATATAAGAAGGGCACATAATATAACTTGCTGCAATTATACAACTTATCTATTGCCTTTAGTCCAATACATTATATATCTAGCGGGATTATGAGATAAATCGATTTTTGGCGAAAATCCTAGGGATGTAGCAAAAACAAGGATAATTAGACAAGTGTTGTTATTTCTCCATCCTACTGAAAAAAGATAGGGTTTCTGCGAAAAAACGGGTTGCCTTAGTAAGATTGCAAAATGAATCGCTGACTATTATGAAATAAGAACACTGATTGGCTGGTCGGAGCGTCCAAAACAACATCTTCTCTGATTGGTTGACAACTTGACGTTTCAAATGTTAATCCATTCTCTCACGAGTAGTAAACTTTCTGTGAACCAATCAGAATAAGAGTTAGCAAGCAAGCTAAAATTAAGCCGATCAGCGTTAAAAATATCCAATTTTACTAACGCAACCAGTGTCTTCGCAATAACTCTATCTTTTTCAGTAAGATTAAGAAATGTCCTCACCTTTGTTTAACTATCCGTGTTTTCCCAATATCCCTAGGACTTTCGAGAAAATTTTATTTATCTTATTATCCTACGACATATACATACAAGATATAGGTATATTGCCCATTAGACATTAACAAAATTTGCTTGCTTACCAATTTCAGTGGAAGATTCACGTAGTTCCATAAACAAACAAATTGCTTTAATATGAGGTTGTCATCAGCCGAACTGTGGGCGTGTATGCATGTACAGAGTGTGTTTTTTAGAATCCCTTGCAATAAAGTTATTTTATTTACTAAAATTGTGCTTGTGATGACGACCTAAGAATACAAGTGTCACCACTCCCTTACATGCCTGGGATGTCGTAAGAGTCGACTAAGAGACTAGACACATTAAACACCTGTGCGAGAGAAGGAAAACTTGAAATAAACCCTCTACCAACCAGTCTGACCAACGTGGTAGCAGTAGGCTAATAGCCTCCTATGAACGCTACAATAGGCTTGAGCTAGGAGAGGCTTATGTCCAGCAGTGGACGTCCACAGGCTGATACTGATTTACTAAATTAACCATTATATAACCATATAGACTCTAGAGGTATTCTTAAATGAATTCTTAAAATATTGCAATAATAAACACAATTTAATATCTTTGATCGAAAATACAGCAGGTACATAACGCAAAAAATGCACTACAAGCTTAAAAAATGCAGACTTGTATAATAAGTAAGTTTGGGTTTATTTCAGATATGACTAAATTATCTTATAATTTAAAGTTATATTACGTGGTTATACTTTCTACACATAAAACCACACATTGATGTGAATTCGAAAATATGTTACCTACGCACTTGTGCTACTTGTAAGTGAAATTATATTATTATGCTAAGATGCCCTATACAGTATAGTATTTATAGTAATATTAACACATTGTTTAAACTAAAATATAATAACAAGAAATAAGAGTATGGTTTTCGTGAAGAAATAAATCATATAGGTACTTATAACAAAACGCCACTAGTCAGTTTTCATCCACAATTAAGAACATCCTGTATAACGTTGTTTGCTCCGGCTGAGCCTACAGGGGGAGCCAATCGTTAATGTCTTTGATCTAATAATATATAAATTGTTATTCGTCGACAAGTCATACGCCCCAGTATTAAATTTTTACTATTTCCTTACCAAGAAAATCGTGTTTTTCTTGTACAAAACAACCCGACATTTTTGTGTTTGCACTTCGTGTGTTCATAAGCTTTATTTTTGTTTAATTTAGAAACTACGTTCTCTCAAAGGTACAATATATTGAAACGAAAAAAAATAATTGCAACCTATTTTATAGATTGGAAGAAAATTGCGACCATATTTTTTTTTTTTGTGAACGACGAGGAGACTCTTAGCTTTCATCATACCTGATGTTAAATATTGATAAGGCTGAAGATGGAAGCGAGCCTCTTCCGGAATCCCCAATCACTGAGGAACTGGCTATCTTATCTTTAACTGCCGGAACACAACAATGCTGAAAACATTGTTGTTATGGCGTCAGGCTTAGATAAGATGGTGGTAGCTAGCCAGGCGGACTTACAACAAGTCCTACCACTAACCAAACCGAATACAATATGTACCCCCGCTGGGAATCGAACCCGGGACCCCTGGGTCTGATACCCTGTGGTTGTACCACTAGACCACAGAAGGAGTTATATGTTCTATATTATATTATTTAAA
Organism: Chrysoteuchia culmella; assembly: GCA_910589605.1. Classification (NCBI taxonomy): domain Eukaryota; kingdom Metazoa; phylum Arthropoda; class Insecta; order Lepidoptera; family Crambidae; genus Chrysoteuchia; species Chrysoteuchia culmella. Next base: position 19,415,395 of record OU342658.1, on the reverse strand, counting down.
TGTATACAATATTACCTAATATAAAACATTTTTTTATGATTTTTGAATTTTTGCATTTTTCATTGCTATTTTTATACTTATGATAAATTTTAACTTCGCCAGGTCCACTTTCTTTGGAGCTTCTTCCTAAAGAAGGTGTTCATACAGAACAGCCCCTGCATGTTGAGAACGTGGACCTGCATTTGCCCCCTGTGGTTTCTGCACCCATAGTCATGCTGGCCGATGGTCGATTCGCCGCACTCCTGTATTCCTACTTTGGCATTAAAGTCCCCCATGACAACGGTGAAGTGGGTCTTGGTGGTAGAATGTATGGCCTTTGTGATGTCCTCATATAGGGCCTCGACCTCATCATCCGAGTGTGGCGATGTTGGCGCATATACCTGCACGACCTTCAGACAATATCTGTTGGTCAGTTTCAGTACGAGGTACCCTACCCGAGTCGACACACTGGACACCTCCAACTCGTTGTCACGGAGAATCTTGTTAACTAGGAAGCCTACACCACCTTGGGAGAGTTGATCTCCTTCTCGAAAGTAGAACAGATGCCCAGATTCTGTAGTTGTCGTGTCCTCTCCCTGTCTTCGGACTTCAGACAGGCCCAGAACGTGCCATCGTATCTTCTCCAGTTCTACTTCGAGTTCGACCAAGCTTTCGTCCAGCCGTAGACTGTATCCATTATACGTCGCCAAGGTCAAATTAAAATTTTCACGATTTCGGCAGCCATCCGTAGCCCGGAGATTTTTCGCACCCCTTACCCTACCGTGACCGAGGCCGCTGCCATGACCTGGAATAGTAGGGCGGCCGGGAACTAGGGGCCGTGATAAAATTGTGCTTTCCATAGGGGGGTTTGCCCATACTCACCACGTTGGGCAAGCGGGTTCGTGAGCGCAGTGCCGAGTCTCGCACCGCCGACGCTGCTGCCCGTCGACAGCCAGATGGATTTTACCCGATAGTTAAGTGGTTATACCGCCACTGGTTCGGTCGCCAGAGCCTCGTTCGTTGGTCAGCAGGGTGTACCACGTGTAGGTGAGGTTGACATTTGGGGCACTTGATAGATGTGTCCCCCCTTACCCCCCCTTTTTTGGTTTTATGGTTTTGTTTGGTTTTATGGTTTTGTAATTGCCCGACGTTTTGGCCTCCGCAAAGACACTTTTTCCAAGCCCAGAAAGGATGAAAATACTCTCTGTTTATTAAAACACATCTAGATACTTGTCTGACACATCTAGACAGTTACCTACATATCTAGTATAAACTAGATGTAAAAAAAAACTAGTTGATAAATTTATTATAATGACGGATACTTTTTTTCTGAATAAATGTACACAAAGGCCAAAACCAATATTCAGTTTAAATACTCCAAAAACATCAATAAAGTCAATTCCACAAAAAGTTTACAAACAACAATTCCGGCACCCAATCGGATGCGTAAGTATCAACACCCATTCAAAAGCGGAGCCTTAATAAAAATAAACCTTACGATTTACGCGTTTAAAAAACAATCGCGCCTTAATTCGGGTAGAGTTCGACAATTCCGCTCAATTTCGGCGTTAGCCCGACACCGTGGTACAGTTTAAAACTTATTCTTACTCCTCGACCGATTAGGGAAGACCTCTGGAGACTCCTTTTGAAGCTCCGCACTGCTTCCAGGCGTGTGGAACGGAGGGGGCGACGGAGGTCTTGGAGTGGTGGCTGGTTCTTAAGTAACCGCATCACGTAGGAACGTTCCCCTGATCTCACGTGCTCGCGAAATTGGTCGGCTGTAGTGATGTGCTGGTGAACAGCGATAAGATAAGATGCTTAGAAGATTTTTCTTGTTTAATAGATGCTTTTCATTTAATTTAATTCATTTTTGAAAGTCTACTTACTGGCCTTTAACTACTCTAGTCACCATTGATCACCAAACGGTAAGTTCAGATATAACATGCAACAATGCAGGTAAAAAGAAAAAACTGTTACATAAATAATGTTCACTCTATGACCCCATCCGCGAAGCTATGCTAGGTAGGATTACCGTTAGTCAGCATGGCCCCGTGTACCACCAGGACCTCACCAGCACTAAGGAGAACTTCAAGGCTCTGCGCGAGTTTGCACAGCTCTGGCACGACATTCGCCGAACTTACGAGTGACCGATTCAGAACCGAGAGTAGCCCGACGCGAAGTACGTACTGTGGTGCCCAGCCCCAGAAGGGGGAGAGTAGGCAACAAAGGGATCATGGATATAGAAATTTGTAGGGAGTCAAGACAAGCACAGATGGGGAAAGAGCCCTTAAGCAAGTACCCCTGTGCTCTCCCGCGATTCGGTCCGTATGCCATGATGGTAGGTAGGACCATGGGTTGGTGGAGGGTTATGTTACATAAATAAAATTTACTCTCTCTTTCTTGTCGTGAGCGCATGATGCAATATCATGGGTTGAGGTGTCTCTGGAGCTCCTTCTCAGCACCGCCACGCGTGTGACAATTGTAAAATTGGCTGCAAGTCAGGCTTTGTTACTGATACTCGCCATAATGTTTACCTAAATACTAATAGGTATTTATTTCTGTATACTTAATTAATGCTTATGATGAAATGTGTCTATTGCATAAGTTACTGAACTTACGTACTGTTTTCGGGTAATGCTAAACGTGGGGAAAGCTTTTGACATTACCCAAAAACAGCTTCTTTGTTAATTTTTTTATGAACGAACGGGGAGACACTTAGCTTTCATCATACCTGATGTTCAATACTTATTGATAAGGTTGAAGACGGAAGCGAGTTTCTCCCGGAACTGGCTATCTTATCTCTTACTGCCGGAATACAACATTGCCGAAAACATTGTTGTTATAGCGTCAGACTTAGATAAGATATTGGTAGCATGCCAGGCGGACTTACAACAAGTCCTACCACCCACCAATACAATATCTGATACCGGTGGCGGTACCACTAGACCACAGGGGCGGTTAAATTCCAAGAACAGTGGACATAACAATATTTGGCATATTTTATCGATATTATCGACTACTATTTTGGCATTATCCGAAAACGGTTTCTTAGTTCAATTGCAAGAAAAGTGATCTTCAACATATTAGGCGTATTTTATCGACATTATCGATTACTATTACGGAAGCTACGGCACATCACTAATGAATAGAAGTGTTGTAGCCGTAGGTGCGCGGAGCAGACTGCGTGCTCAATTCGAACGTCTACGTCTTTTGTTTTTGTTTGCAGCCCTAACGCTGGAGATTAGCGTTGCTTATAAACAAATTGTTTTGCTTACCCTAACTTATACTGAACTTATCCTCACATACGAAAAGGAAAAAAGAATGCTCTTTTGGAAATTTTCAAGAAAGTGTGCATGTTTGAATGATCTCTTATCGCAGTATTGTTTCAATCTTACCATGTTAATTAGTACTACGAATCTCTTAAAGTAAGAAGTTTTATGACGTCTTCGCTGAATCATCGCCTCTTTAGTGTGAAGTGTGTAAAAATGACAACTTCAATAAGAACAAAACGTTCATGACATGATGATTTCTAATAGATGGTAGGCGCGCTGTTCATAAAACCTTTTATTTTTGTCCTAAAAGCCTATTGTTAGATATATATTAATTTTTAAACCGAATTTGTTAGTTTCGGAGATTTGCGGTTAAACAATCTTTCCAGCCTTATCGTATTAAAAGTAGACGATTATTAATAGATTTATATTTTCAGTACTAGCAAACATTTTTTTTTCAAAGCTTACCAACTGAAACCATATCAGACTGAAAAGCATATATTTCCGTCGGGGCCAGCAAATCGCGTAGATGTATCGGACGGGTGCGGAGCGCTGAAAAATTCAAATATTTCCCCAAAAACCCACTTAAACCTGATCGAGTGGGTCGTTTTATGAAAAATGTCGAATGCATCGATGCACACGCCTCCCCCTTCAGTTTGGTGCAAAGTTTGATAATACTGGTGATAAATTTTCAAACTAAAACGTCCCTTGTTTAACAAAAAGTTAAGAAATTACTTATCTATATAATATTAGAAAGAAGAAAAGAAAAGAAAGAAAAATTAATTTATTTAAGACAAATCAAATAACACGCCACAAAAACATACTTAAAAATAAAAACAAAGAAATTTGTCTCAAATCGGTCACGACTCAGCATAATGCGTAGTCTACGACCAGCGCTGATCTTCCGTCGTGACCGGTTTGACAATCCGATACGGAGACAAAAAATAAAAAAACACCAAGGTAAAAAACAAATAAAAACAAAATACTTAATTAGCTTAAAAGATTTTACACTATAAAAATACATAACTATGCTATAATTACAAGGACAGTTCACAACGAGAACAAAAACGACACAAACGTTTGGGACAGATAACTAGGTAAGTAAACAATGACACTGTTTGGTTACAGAACACTTATGTCCTGTCTTAAAGTTTCCTGCATTCTTTGAGAATTAATGAGGAATAACTTGAGTTTGCCCCTAAAACTGTAAACACTTTGCAGGTCCCTAATTGGTGGAGGGATGTTATTCCAGCACTTGGATGCTGCGTAGCGGAAACTTCCTCGAAAGGCGGCAGATGAATGTCGATGGGTAGCTAGCTGGTGAGTACATTTTCGCATCCCATAAGGTTTGCGGCTTGAGAACCAAGACAGCTTACTGTATAAATAAATCGGCGTGCCATGCTTTAAAATGCCAAACATCAGGCATGCCAAATGTAACTTCCGGCGGTGTTGCATCTTAAGCATAGCATGTTTATTTAGGTATGGTGTGACGTGAGCCCTTGGCGGAATATTGAAGCAAAAGCGAGCACAAGCATTCTGTACTCGTTGAATTAATTTTTTGGTTTTCCCAAGAAGACGTGGACCATAGACCGCGTCCATGTAATTCAGTTTTGACAAGACAAGAGATTCAGCTAGTTGGATACGAATTTTCTCACTTAGGTGGCGTCTAACTTTATATAACACTCTAAGTTTGTAAAAGCAGTTTCGGATACAATCCCCTATGTGATTCTCAAAACGTAAATGACAGTCCATCTTAAGTCCCAAATTACGTGCTTCAAATACTCTCTCAATCGGTTTATCATTTAATTGGACTGGCAAGGATGGATTTATTTTATCTAATTGGCATTTAGTCCCAAATATCATATATTTAGTTTTAGAGGGATTTAACAAAAGACAGTTTTTATTAGACCAATCGGCAATACTAGAGAGATCCTCGTTAATTTTAGCTATTGCTTGGTCAGCATCTTCAGGCTTAAAAGAAATAAAGATTTGTGTATCATCAGCATACAGATGGTATTTACAATGAGAGATGTGTGTTGATATATCAGCCGAGTACAAAATGAAGAGAATAGGCCCCAAAATGGAGCCCTGTGGTACCCCTCTATCTATAGCTACTTTTTCTGATTTCATTTCAGAACCATTACCGTGGCTGAGTCTGACGTACTGAAAACGATTGCTGAGGTAGCTATGAAACCACTGCACGGCACGACAGTCAAATCCGTAGTAACTTAGCTTCGACAAAAGGAGATTTGTATTTAAGGATTCAAAAGCCCTGGAAAAATCTAATAAAACCAAGATAGTGCACATACCCTGGTCCTGAGCAAGAAGTATGGCATCAGTTACATCGAGAAGGGCTGTAGTGGTACCGCGGCCTTTCCTAAATCCTGATTGTAGCTCTGGTAAAATGTTATTTCCCTCCAGATAGTCATGTAGTTGTGCCGCAACAGCTTTTTCTAGGATCTTAGAGAGACACGGTAGAATACTGATTGGCCTTAAGTCCTTTAGATCAACTGGGTTTGGAATCTTAGCCAGTGGAAGTACAATGGCCAGTTTCCATACATCGGGAAATGTCTGGGAGGTAATTGACAGGTTAATAATGTCCATGATAACATCTAGTGTGTATGGAAAAGTCTTAACGAGCATGTCCAGGCTAATCAAGTCGCATCCCACTGCCTTGGATTTCAAACTACGAATTATTTTGATCATTTGGTCCATACTAATAGGTTTTAAATAAAAGATTGAGTCTGAAAAACGATTGAATTCAAAAAATGTCAAAAGGGAAATAGTCACATCTGAGTTGCCAGGTATATTCATAAAATAATTATTAATAACATTGGGATCATTAAAACATAAAGGTAGGTCATTTTTATTCTGATGCAAGATTGTACTTTTAAGATTTTTCCAAAGTATTTTTGGGTTATGAATATTGGAATTAATGAAATATTGGAAATAAGCTGCCTTTTCATGAAATAGTGCTTGATTTACTGTCGACTTTAACATTTTGTAATACGTGTTAGTACTGTCGGGCCTATGAACGTGGTAGTCGGCCAAGGCCTTGTCGCGCAGTTTCATCATGAGTTTGACTGTATCAGTGATCCAAGGTGGGACATGGTCCTTGACTCTGACACTTTTCTCAGGAGCATGAGTATCAAACATGGCCACAATGCATTGATTAAAAATGTTCAACGAATCATTAACACAGTGGGCTTCTGAAATCAGGTCCCATCTTATACTTTGTAAATCCCTGATGAAACTATCTTCACAGATGTTTTTGATGGGCCTGAATTTAACTATTTGGGGGACAGGTTTTTCATGCCTGATATTAAACTCGCAATTGATAAGACGGTGACCATGGATGCAACCAACGTGGTCTTGGGATATACTTTTTACGTTTAGATCAGAACACACAACGTCAATGAGAGTTTGGCTATTTGAAGTGAAGTGTGTGGGTTCAGAGACTAATTGATCAAGGTTGAAACAAGATGTAAAGGTATGAAATTTAATTGTACTTTGTTCATGGTCTTGTAACAAGTTGATGTTAAAATCACCAAGTAATATCAGGTGGTCGTAATGGGGGATTGAACTGATTGTATCCGAAAGAGTGTCAAAGAATAGGTCTATACTCATCCAGTGCGGACGGTATGCAGTGCCAATAATAAGCTTCCTTCCGTTAAGGGTCAACGCCAACCACATCATATTAAATTTATTATAAAGCTGAAGAGTTTGTTTGTTTGAACGCGCTAAGCTCAGAATTTAGTGGACCGATTTAGAAAATTCTTAGACCATTAGAAAGCTACATTTCTCCCGAGTGACATAGGCTATATTTTATCAAGATATTCCCACGGGAACGGGCACCATGCGGGTAAAAACGCGAGGATCCGCTAGTTATTTAATATAAGCACATCTTAGTTTCTACGCGCACTCATAATTGAAATAAAACACTTTTGCGGATTATTTAATGCACATGTATTTACCCGAAACATATATTTGGTACTATATTTTTAGGGATTTTAGGGATTTTTGGATTCCCGACGTTTCAGCACCTTTTGCGCCTTCAGCGACATGAGACTAGTTGCTTTTTTCTAGTATATTTTCTTGTTTAATATTTATCACATAAAAATAGCATTGTAAAATGCAAAATTAAAAAGTTATAGTTTTAATTTATATAATACCTGGGCAGGCATTTGACCACCATCGTGCTTAGTAAACAGGATGTGGTCTAAGGTGTTGCATGCTTGCCCAGGATAATTAATTTAATTTTGTTAAATGGTTAAAAGATTTAAATGAAGATAATATTGGTATAGAATTCGGCAGACCAAATCTAACTGACTAATCGCCGAAATAAACACTGAAAATGTACCAATGATGAAATAGGAGATAGTGTAGAGAGCATTTTTTAACTAACTCAACGCCAACGAAGTCATAGAATGCCGCAATTTTAATACAAAAAACCCTCCAATCTCCACTAAGGTCCATATGACCAAGCCCCCAATAATTCTCCGCTACAAAAACTCCTATCCATCCATCGATAGAGAGATAAATTCGTCGGGCCGATCGCACCCCATATTTCATAAAACTCCCTACTCTATCTGGTTTAAGAGAGTTTTTAGGAAAATAATGCTGGACATTCAGCCCATATTTCTTTATGGAGTGTTATAGTTACATTTTTTAAGGGATGAACTGAGTATTTTATTTTTAACTTATAAAGACAAAAAGCTATTAGGAAGAAAAACATAATAATTATTGTGTCATTTAATGTAGGTAATTGTAACATTAAAACATAAAAGAAAACGTCTTATACATATAACAATGTTGTGCATACCTTTAAGTTAAATGCATATAAGATACATATTTTGCTAAGTGCTGTAAACTTAATATAATTTGCCTCTATGTATTTAGTTGGTAAGCCTTATTAAATAAATAAATAAATAAATTTATGATTTTGTAATTTTTGCATTTTTCAATGCTATTTTTATCGAATCGATTCCCGTCTGAGAATTCACTTGTGGCCGAGTTAATTTTTTCCAATATTTTTCTATTTAAAATTTACCATAAGTATTGCAATTACAGTTATCCATCATGCATGACATATCATGTCAATCAATACCAAGTATACTCTTTATGCCAAGTAGATTCAGCCATGGAATTATTAAATACTAGTACGTAGTATCTATTAATTCCATGGATTCTAAGCTTTTTACGTTATGATCTTTTTATAAAGTAGATCATAGTGTTAAAAGAGTGTAAATTCCAAAGAATAATTTTGATTAGTAAAGTCAGAATATTGTCATGGGAATTTCTTTGGTTTCAGTTTAAATTAATTTCAATTTAAGTAATTGAATCGGATTCATTTACACAATTTGTAATTAAATATGATTTTTTTGCACTCAAGCAAAAAACACTCCAGAAAGAAAACAATACCCACGTGGATTCATGAAGTACGATAGTAAGTAAGACAGTATTATTTTTCTATCACTCGACACATAAATTGTCAAAAAGACGTTCCAAATAGCTCCAAAAAGTTGAGCGGTACTGTTGTTTGCATTATATTGAATTTACGATTAAGTTTGTTAGAAAAAATAAAAAAGTAAAGATTTGGTTTTAACTAATTAGGACCATAATAATTCAATCACTAGTGACCTATAGAGCCTCCGTTTTTAATATCATCCCCAGTTCTAGGCCCCAGACGGTATATAAAGTTAAATTACGAAACGTCGATACGATCTATAGCTCTGAAGACGACGTGAAGCACTAGCGTGCTCAAGCATCCGCTGCTCTGCGCGCCGACTCCGGCCGTTCAGTGTGAATCATACATAAGTATTTGATTCCTTTAAGAATTTTAAAATTTAAAACAGTACTTATGCAAATGTGTTATTTAAGCCTAAATAAAATCTTAGTATCATTAAAATAAAACAGCTGTTGTGACGCCTCCTTTCGTTGTCTCACGTAAACTCGACTGACAGTGCGCACGCAGCGCCACAAGCGTCGTGTATTGGTACTATATTACGATCCGCCCAGCCTTATCACGATGTGCCCAGCCATATGGCAATGTGACCAAGTGCCTAGTAGGGCATATCGACAAATAGGTTGCTCTCATCGATCTACCCAACTTTTTATTGGACATATCATGAAATAAATATACTAGAAAAAAGCAACTTGTCTCATGTCGCCCTGACGGGACAAGTTGCTTTTTTCTAGTATATTTACTTGATTAAAAATTATCACATAGAAATAGCATTGTAAAATGCAAAATTAAAAAGTTATAAATATCATGAAATAATTAGTCAAATCACGAGCACATCGTGATGTGCCCAACCAGTTGGAATAAAATATTTAGGCTTAAAATTCGAAGAGCAAAAATTAAATCAGAGTCAGCCAGAAGATAAACGATCTGTTATATTAAAACACGTATTTTTTACTATGTCCCGGTAAATCCTCGGTACTTTATGCGCATCGCGGGCGTTACCCGATGATAGACTAATTGAATTACATGAGCGCGCTGCTAAATGCGATTAAATCTGCAGCGCGAGTTGCAGCGCGATCGCAGGGGCAGTTTATGTGCACCTTTAAATATATTTAGGGAAAAAAGTTAGGTATCAGTTAATTGATTTATACATGAGTTACTTAATGAAAATTACTGTTTAGAAATGATAAATAATAAAATCCTCGTTAAAAAACAACTTTTACGGATATCAAATGCGCTATATTTCATGAACTAAGTTGCAATTGTCCGTATTTTAGTAATTTTCCGAAAAGATGCCGAAACGTCGGGAAAATCAAAAAACCCCTGAAGAACCTAAAAATACTGACAATACAACTTAGTTTGTGAAATATAGCGCGTTTGATATCCGTAAAAGTTGTTTTATTTCAATGAACAGTGCGCGCAAAACTTAAGATGTGCGTAAATAAAATCCTCATTTAAAAATTTGAATTTTGTACTTCGAAGAATTTCTCTGTCTTCCTTGTTTATAAAAACATTAGAAATGAAGAAACTTTTCGAATAGTCTAAGAGAGACTATCACTAACTGTCAATAAACTGTCAATAAAAAGCGCTAAACATAATTATAATGACGTTGTCTTTCAGCCATTCGTTTGAAGTCAAAAGTGACAAAGCGATGTTTTATTATGTTTAGCGCTAAACATATTTAAAGGCATTATAACTTTTTAATTCTACATTTTACAATGCTATTTTTATGTGATAAATATTAAACAAAATATACTAGGGATATCCCGTCAGGGCGACATGAGACTAGTTGCTTTTTTCTAGTATATTTTCTTGTTTAATATTTATCATATCATTTAAAGGCAGTTGGTAAAAGTCCGCCTTAGGGCAACTACCACCAACTGTCGGTAAACACTTTTAGCGCTAAACATTTTTAAAATGACATTCCATTTCAGTCATTTGTTTGAAGTAAAAAGTGACAGAGCTGTGTTCTAAATATGTTTAGCGCTAAACGTATTTAATTTCAGTTGGTGAAAGTTCGCCTTTAATAATGAAACATTTTAAAGTCGTTTGCAGCTGTTAGCAATGGGGACATTGGATTTTTTTTTATTGATTTTAACTAAGGTCCCGGGTTCGATCCTCGGACAAGACAAATATTTGTGTGCATGAACATTGTCAATTTGTCTTGGTCTGGGTGTTTAATATGTATATTATGTATGTATTAACAAAAAAAATATATGTATGTTTATCCGTTATCTAGTATCCATAACACAAGTTCTTCATGAAACTTAACGTGGGCTAGATAACTGGTGTGATTGTATGAAATTATTATTATTATTATTATTTTGTCATTAAGTAAGATTTTACAGGTTTGAATCCTTTGGATTTCCGTCCAGCTTAGGTCTTATTCATTTCAATATGACGAAGTGTTTGACGCACGGGTACTACACCTTCTGTGCCAGAGGTCTCGGGTTCGATCACCGGACAAGATAAATATTTCTGTGCATGAACATGTCTATTTGTCGTGGTCTGGGTGTTTAATATGTATATTATGTATATATTAAAAAAAACGTACATACGTATGTTTATCCGTTATCTAGTATCCATAACACAAGTTCTTCATGAAACTTAACGTGGGCTAGATAATTGGTGTGTTGTATGCAATTATTTATTATTTATTATTTCTTTAGTTACTTCATATGTATATGACCTAACCAACATACAAAACAATGATCCTCTTACTTGACAACAAATAACATTGCCTAATACTTATTCATAGTTAACTTTCCAGAACATTATTGATAAACATGGCGAGGCGATCCTCCGATCGATCCTACGTCCCTGCTCCACCGCACTCTATTATTAAACGCCATGAACAAAAATATCGTATATATCGTGTGCCCTCACGCAAAATAACTAACGCTAAGGGTCGTGCTGTACTTAAAGATGAGCTAGATAACGTCAGGAACTATCGCTCTCGGTTTTCGATTGAAATAGACAATACACCGCCTCAAGGCACTATAAGACTGAAGCAATTAGAATATGAACGATCGATTTTGCTGATAAATAACTGTTAGCGATTTACAGAGAAAATTTAACTACACGTTTCTTAACATTATTGTTGTCCACCAATTAAACCAATTTCCAATAGTATAATGTCGGTAATCCGATTTGAGAATAATCTTGAATTTTCGTATTTTTAAGGGTTTTTTACGGAAAGAAAAAGTGTCGAGGCAAAATCATAAAAACGTGTTTCTGAAGCTTTACAAATCTAGATAAAGGTCTAGTTATACATATATCTTTTTACCAGGAGGCCTAGTCTCTGTCGCGGTCGACCGCGGTTTCACCCCGTGGGAATGTCGGGATAAAAAGACCTTATGTTTTAATCCAGGCAATCTACTATCTATTTGACAAGTATCATCTAAATGCGTTCAGTAGTTTTGCGTGAAAGAGTACATTTATAATACTAGTAGAATTTGAAAGTAGCGTAGCTCTCGCTTCGCTGCCGCTTTCGCTGTACACCTTCCCTTAAAATAATTTGAGTTTCTTCCATACTGTTAGGCGCGTAGGTAATGGTAATTGGAGGGGAGTGGAAGAAAAATAGAGCTTACGGGCAGCAGGGCGGCGGTCACCAAGCTATCTCGTCGCGGGGAGGTGTGATTTTAGTGACTACTGGTTTTCGGAAAATGTTTATGGAATTTGTTTATTTATGAATTTACAATTAAATTTTTTATGTTAATGGTTGTTTTACTAGAAAAAACTGGACTCGACTCATAAGGTGCCCAGTGTAAGACAGGATTCAAGGAGTTTCCAGCCATTATGGAGGTTTTATCCATCCATAAGGCTAGAACGAAATGGCATCGTTACAATACTTAGCCAATATAATGGACAATAGCAATCACTGCCTCTTCTTTGGATCAAGTATGGAATGTAGTTTACTTAGCGGGTCTGAGTTAATATCGAACAGTGTATTCATTTACCAATTTGCATAGTCTAGGGATGGCCGAATTAGAGCCAAATTTAGTTTTCCGTAGCGCTGGGCAAAGAGGAGTTATTCAAATTCGCGGGTATCTAGCTTTAAAATTCGTAAGTAGTTGGGAGCAAACGATTTTGTTATTGAGAATTTTATGTGCAAAAGTCAGGTCAAGTAATTTTCGATGCTCAACCAGGGAACGCATATGGGAATAAGCTAGCTGTTTAGTATATGCTGTTTAGTGTATTAGAAACCATCATGTCATAAAAATGTTTTACTTGCGTTTTATTTTTATTGAAGTTGTCACATTTTGACTTTGGAGGAGATGATTGAGCGAAGACGTCACGAAACTTTCGTCAAAAAACAAGTTTTCTGTAAGATATTCGGAGTACGAAATAACAAGATAAGATAACATATATATTATTGAATAACTGAGAACAGTTGTACATTCATTGTTATAAAATTTATTTTTTATTCTAAACCACAAAATATATTTCTTTTACTGGGCAGGCATTTGACCACCTCCTTAATAAACAGGATGTTGTCTAAAGTGTTGCATGCTTGCTCAATTATTGTCAGTATGCAAATAGTGGTAGTAATAAATAAGGTGGTAATGACAAAGCAATATTGTCTAATTTTAGAATCTATCGCAAACCCTTTCAATTCGTCACTATTTGACATTTGAAAGGGATTGTGATCGGGACGTGATTTGAAACGTATTGAATAAAGGTTTTTTTTTATGAATGACGGGGAGACTCTTAGCCTTCATAATCATAATCATTTATTCACATCAAATTTGGTATAAATAAGATGGTTAAAGGTTTGAATATTGCGGAGCTCATGTTTCACTATTTAAATAGCATGTAAATTATTTGTAAATTAAGATAAAAATTAGCAAAGTGGTCTATATTCTGATAAGTATAAAAAAACAATAATTAATAGGCAATGTCATATGAAAATTACATAATTATTTATCAAATAATTCCTTAATGCTATAATTTTTTTTTTCATTCAACCATTTGAAGACATTTTTTTTAAATTGTACTTTATTCAGTACCTTCATATCATTCGGAATCTTGTTGTATATCCTAACGCACATTACAATACAGCTTTTATTATATTTACTTGTTTTTGGTACAGTTTTTATGACAAGTTTATGTTTGGCTCTTCGCACTCGAGTGTGCTGGGCATCAGATGCTTTTGCAAATAAATATTTGTAACGGTGCACAAAATTACATATCTCGCATAGGTACAGCGCCGGAAAAGGCAAAACACCTAGATTTTTAAATAAAGATTTGCAGGATTCATCAGGTAGAATTCCATATATAGCCCTTATGCATTTCTTTTGTGCTTCGAATACTCTATTCCAATCCATTACCATATTATTATCCATACCATTAGTCCGTATCGCAAGACATAACATAACATAAAACAGCATCATACATGATGTTAAGTATTGATAAGGCTGAAGTTGGAAGCGAGCCTCTCCTGGAATCCTCACCCACTGAGGAACTGGCTATCTTATCTCGAACTGTTACTAAGGGTTGTGTTTGTGATAGTGATTTATGGAATTGTGTAACTTATAGACGCAATCTCTTTCAGATCGAATGATGTATTAAATGACATTTCATTTGAAACTTCTCCATACATATGTCACTTTGCTTAGACAGTTCTATTTAGCCGCCTCTGTGATCCAGTGGTACAACGACCGGTATCAGACCCAGGGGTCCCAGGTTCGATTCCCAGCAGGGGTACATATTGTATTCGGTTTGGTTGGTGGTAGGACTTGTTGTGAGCCCGCCAGGCTAGCTACCACCATCTTATCTAAGCCTGACGGCATAACAACAATGTTTTCAGCATTGTTGTTTTCCGGCAGTTAGAGATTAGTATATTAAAAGCTTAAGCACTTGTTTGCATATCAGAATTCAGGAAAATATTACTAATACAAACACAAATAGATATTACCCGAGTTGAGAATCGCATTCAAGACACTTCTATTTTAGTAAGGAGCATCACCACCATAAGCGAATCGGGTCAGTCAAACGTAGATAATTAACTGGAAGCTACACAATAATGCACGGCTGGTCCACAAGTTCAAAGTTGCTCAGCGGGCTATGGAAAGGGCTATGCTCGGCGTTTCTCTGAGAGATCGTATCAGAAATGAGGTGATCCGTCAGAGAACCAAAGTTATCGACATAGCCCACCGGATAAGCAAGCTGAAATGGCAGTGAGCTGGCCATATTAGAACGTAGAACCGATAACCGTTGGGGTAAACGAGTTCTAGAGTGGAGACCGCGTCTCGGCAAACGTAGTATAGGACGTCCTCGGGCACGGTGGAGTGATGATTTGCGCAAGACGGCTGGTAGGAGCTGGATGAGAGAAGCCGAAAACAGATCTCAGTGGCGTGCACTTGGAGAGGCCTATGTCCAGCAGTGGACTGCGACAGGCTGATGATGATGATGATGACACAATAATTGTAAAATCCTTAACAACTTGTTTGGTGCAGGGCTTGGTATACTTGATTTGTGCGTAGCGTCCGGGTTCGATTCCCGAACAAGACAAGTATTTGTGTAAATGAACATCTTTGTCTTGGTCTGGGTGTTTAATATGTATATTATGTAAGTACTAGCATTCCGCCCGCGACTTCGTTCGAGAGGAATTAAGTTATCTCGCGAACTTAGGATGTCGCGTGGTGGTCCCATTCATCAGAATCTAAAGTATTTATATTATGTCCATCTCCACGATTCAAGTTACGTCCATACCAAATTTTACTTAAAATCGATTCAGCGGTTCGCGTGAAAAGGATCAGTCAATCAGACATACAGCCACTTTCTCATTTTCAATATTAACATGGATAGTGTAAATGGAAAAGTATTTTCAAACCTTGGAGTCTATTCGATTTTAACATTATTTACCCATTTTTACCCGCTTAGGTATTGATTTCCATATAATCATAAAATATAGGTTTGTTTATTTGTATTTAATATTTAACAATAAGCCTAATAAATAAATAAGAGACTTTTAATTAAAAAATAAAGTACTTTTCTCAAACATGCATGGAAATGTTGTCATTATTTTCGAAAAAAGAACTCGAGAAACTTCGAGAAATTTACGGACAAAGAAAATCAAATCCATTGCAGGAGCGTTTTTTGAATTTGGAACATTACAAAGAGTATTTAACAACTCCAGCACGCCGTTTCATACAACATTGCTGGAGCGCTGTAATGTTCCAAATTCAAAAAGACGCTCCTGCAATGAATTTGATTTTCTTTTAGTAATTATTAAATGTATAATATAAAAAGTATGTTTTATTTCCTTGCATTCTTTTGAGAATAGCACTATATTATATGCCTCGGCGGAAATTGCCTGTCTCGTATTAGTGAAGTCCTCGCCTACGGCTCGGCCTTCAAACTCATACTCGACCTGCAATTACCTATTTCACGGCCTTTGCAATAATGTACTATTTTAAATTTTTCAAAACGCCAAGCCAGGTAAATGTTTTTTTACTCAATTGTCAACCCAAATTCAAAACTGACGGACTTTCTTACAAAATTTCATCCCCAATTTCACCCCCTTAGGGATAGCATTTCGAAAAATTATTTCTTAATGCACCCCTAGAACTTACAAGGAACCTATGTGGAATCTCCCGGAATTCTCAATCACTAATGAACTGGCTATCTTATCTCTAACTGGCGGAACACAACAATGCTGAAAACGTTGTTGTTATGGCGTCAGACTTAGATAAGATGGTGATAGCCAGCCAGACGGACATAATATGCTTACTCACTACCAAATATGCTATCGAGACGTCGAAATTTGCTAGTATATTTCCCTTTCCACGCTGTGGGCCTGCATCGTTTCTTCAATAAAAGAAATAATATCCTCGCTGTCGGCCAAAACAGGCATCATCTCTAGCATCTAATCTAATCTAAAAGATTCAAACATGTTTTACCATAAACGGTGTACAAATTGAAATAAAGACAGTAATCAAAACATAATGCAATCTTACTTAATATAAATTAATTAAAAGTAAATATGTTTAATATCAAGTGTAAAATAATAATAATATGATAATGATATGTCAAACAAGTAAAATAGAATGTCATATAAAAATATCAATTTGTCATAACATTAATTCAATTATGAATGAATAAATACCACTGGTCTCATGTCGATGCAACTTATTTTTATCAGTCAAACGACTAATACATATTCATTATAATCAAAAGAAACTTCATAATTATCACACATATCTTTACGACAACACCAATTATCTATACCCGTGATAATAAACCGTTAGGGAAAAAAATTATGTCTTCCAAATTGAAGGGTGTGGCCATACCAATTACGTTTTTTTTTAAATTACACTCCTTAATTTCGGAAAATGGTGTTAATAAGTGGTTGGTCGGGAGTGTTGTGATCGAACAACGGGCCAAGGTCTATTTCTAATTAAGTACAAAACTTATTAAATAGGTGGAAAAACGTTTAAAAAAATACGTAAGTATGACTTTTTAATTTTGCAGTTTACAATGCTATTTTTATGTGATAAGTATTAACAAGAAAATATATTAGACAAAAGCAACTTGTCTCATGTCCCTTCACGTCATCCCGTCAGAGCGACATGAGACAAGTTGCTTTTTACCGACTTCAACAAAAAAGGAGGGAGGTACTCAATTCAACGCGTTTTTTTTTTTTTTGTCTGATGTATGTATAGCGATTACTCCGGTGTTGGTGATCCGATTTTAATAGTTGTTTTTTTGTTCGATCGGGTACACTGTCAATTTGGTCCCATATAAGTCTCATTGAGATCCGATGATAATCTTCGGAGACATGGGGCCTAATGTCATAAAACAATTATATCATCCAGGTAATCGTTAGATTCTTGTTCGAGCTGAAGTTTCACGCAATAATTATAATTCTTTTTTTATCTGAAAGAAAATGGTTTATGTGTGGTCCCATATAATTTTTACGAAGATCTGGCTAGTAGTTTTTTCATAATCTTGAAAAATATCAATCACCTTTTGGCAAGTAGTCGTTTACCTAGAGACATTGTTGTGTATGGGCTGATTTTTAGTGTAAGTAACGGCACATGATGTAACAAAAAAATCTGAAATAAAAACATTTTATAAAAAAAAATCAAACCGACTTCAAAAAGTAAAAAATAAAACTTTTGGAGTCGGTGCTAGCTAGTCAAGTCAGTTTGAATTTTTTTTATAAAATGTTTTTGTAGTATATTTTCTTGTTTAATATTTACATAGAATACTTTTTATTCCGATATTCCCTCGGGCAAAGGTATTTTAATAAGACTTAGTATGTCATGAAGCGCTCATGGCCGCGCTTGACAGACTGATCGTATTTGATCACGTTCGTTAAGCAAAGTTCGGCCCGGTCAGGTGTCGGATGGGTGACCGTAAACTGGCATTATAACTGAGCGCTTTCGTGCTTCAGAGGGCATGTTAAAACATCGGTCCCGGCTTTTGTCATTTGATTAAATAAGCCAAGTCAGAGGCCTTATAGGCTTGATAAACTCTAACACCAGATGTGGCCACTAATCCTCACTCGATAAGAAGATGACGTGACAATACCTCCTAACCATGTTTTTTTAGGAAATTTTTCCTCCTCTTAACTACACTTTTTAAAATGTGATAGACTTAATATTCAGTTTTGTATGGACTAATGTTTTTTTCTATCTGGAATTTCCCTTTTAGATAGCTATTAAAACTTTGTGGAAATGGCTGCTATATGCACAAGAAAATGTTTGCACCTTCATAATATTCATTCATGAAAATTGGTAGTTAGGAGGTATTGTCACTTCATCGGCGAAATTATAATAATAACAAATAAATAGTCGAATGTCACAACTTATCTCATGACGCCCTGACGGGATGACATGAAACAAGTTGCTTTTTCTAATATATTTTCTTGTTTAATGTTTATCACATAAAAATACGTAAGCTTATAAAACATACGTAATTGTACTTCCTACTAATATTATAATTATAAATGTGAAAGTATGTCAGTTTTATTTGTTTGTGTGTTTGTTACTCTATCACGCAAAAACTACTGAACGGATTTGGATGAAATTTGGTATGTAGGGACTTCAGGTACTGGACTAACACATAGGCTACTTTTTATCCCGACGTTCTTACGGGACCGGGAACCACGCGGGAAACCACGGAAGGCCGCTAGTAATTCTATATGTCATCACTACTGGTCACACGATTACAATAAAGTCCGGAAAAATATGACGTCTAGTGGTCTGTATCCACTGGTATCAAATCCAGAGGTTCCGGGTTGCTAGTACCGTTTTATCTAAGTGTGTCGCCATAGCAAAAATATTTTCAGCGCTTTCGTGTTACGCCCGAAATTAACAACCTATTCTGTAGATATGCATTGGGCTATCTGAGATTGATTAGAGTTCCGCAATAAAGTCAACAAGTAACCCATTTATTTGGTATTGGTGATGGGCTCTTTTCTCCACATTTAGACTCCCATATGATCCGTTATGCGTGAACATAGCATCGGTATGGCTAGTCAAGCCATCCCAGCTCCTTCCAGAAGCGCAGAAGCCTCCTAGGGCGTTCACAGGGTTCTAGGAGCGACCTCACGTCTTTGAGGATTTCTGCCCGTTGTGCGGCCAAACCCACGCACTCCAGGATCACGGGGGCGGCTGTTTCCTCTGCGTCCAGGCATCCCCTACATAGGGGGCTGTCTGTCGCAATCATGATGAATAGTTGTCGGTTTAAAGTTAGGTGACCTGTAAGTGTGCCTACAACTATATGGAGGTCTGGACGATTAAGGCTGAGCAGTCTACAGGTCAACCGCGGCGAGACAGAAGTCATTGCCAACCTATAGATTAAGTAACCCTTATAGATTCGCCATGTCCATATGTAATGAATGTGTATAATCATCATGCCGAAAAAGTGCTAGAATAAAATACTGAAAAATCATTCTATTTTAAGTGTACCACTATATGTAAGGGGATGAATAAAACTAATTTAAGCCTAACTACGGAACCCGATACTTCGCGTGGCCCGACACGCAATTGGTCAGTTTTTATGTCATGTGGTTTATCATCCAAAATCAACGCGGTCATTCGCTTGGTGACAGTAGATTAATCCCGTTTTTGGTACATTGCGCGTTCACTTCCGTCTTGCGCACGTCCGCGACAGATTTACGCAGAACAGCATCACTAAATCATTGGTGTCATCAACTGATTTATGGGTTTGTGGGTGCGGGACATCGTCCACGTGGACTTTGTATCAGCAAGCTATAGGAGATTGAATATGGATTTATTATGGATATCCCGAAATTATGGGGTCATTTTACAAGTTTCTTTAGGATATATTTTCATGTCAAAAACGCTCTTTTCCCTTTGTTTCCCACTTTTGACCACAACTGTGGGAGTTCCG
Source organism: Chrysoteuchia culmella (assembly GCA_910589605.1). Lineage (NCBI taxonomy): Eukaryota > Metazoa > Arthropoda > Insecta > Lepidoptera > Crambidae > Chrysoteuchia > Chrysoteuchia culmella. The sequence continues at coordinate 19,395,319 of OU342658.1, read as the reverse complement.
GAAAAAAGTTTAAATCGAATCCTATTTTACCGATATCCCCCAGTGGTGGTACTTGTACTATTTAGTATTATGTAGTGGTGGATAAGGGTAACGGCAATAGAGTATAGCAATATAATCGGTTTTTATCTATGAAATTGACGATTTTTAACCGACTTCAAAAAAGGAGGAGGTTTTCAATTCGACTGTTTTTTTTTTTATGTATGCTCTACCATAACTTCGCCAGTTGTTAACAGATTTTTATAATTCTTTTTTTATCTGAAAGAAAATGGTTTATGTGTGGTCCCATATAATTTTTACGAAGATCTAGCTAGTAGTTTTTTCATAATCTTGAAAAATATCAATCACCTTTTGGCAAGTTGTCGTTTACCTAGATGACATTGTTGTGTATGGGCTGATTTTTAGTGTAAGTAACGGCACATGATGTAACTAAAAAATCTGAAATAAAAACATTTTATAAAAAAAAATCAAACCGACTTCAAAAAGTAAAAAATAAAACTTTTGGAGTCGGTGCTAGCTAGCTAAGGCCAAAAAAATATATAGTTAATAGAAGTGCAATGTAGAATGCCCTGGCTGGCACCGACTCCAAAAGTTTAATTTTTTACTTTTTGAAGTCGGTTTGATTTTTTTTTATAAAATGTTTTTATTTTCTTACACTTCTAGTTAACCTCACCACTTCTAGGATTGAAAAATACATTGCTTGATTTAATAATAAATTAAGATCATAAAGGTCAAGAATCAGTAATCATAAGTTTTTTAATTTTGTTTCTTATATGATAAAAATACCTCGAAAGGTACAATTGTTTTTGTTAGCAAAAATAACCACTTTGTTTAATGTAATTTCTAAGATAGGTACATATTATTTAAAAAATAAAACCATTAGATTGCTCAGTCTTCATAGTATGCTAAAAAATTATGGCATTAGCAGTTTCGGTAAAATTGTAAGTATGGAAAATGATCTTTCTTTGAAATTCTTCATACAAATTGGCAATTTCATAGGTAAACACCTAATAAAGCGAAATTCCTGCCTTCAGCCTTATCATAATTATTTGACGTCAGGTAGGTACCCTCCGTACCTATTAGACTAAAAAAACAGTCAAGTAGCAAATAGTCAAACAGACAGAACCTTTAACCTTAAGTTTGAATAATTGAACTCTTACCAAAATACGATGATTTATCAATAATGATTTGGATGTCTGTATTCCTATTTTTATATAAACCTCAACTACAAAAACCCCCATTCCCCTACATTCCCCAAATTCCCATTTATGGTCAATTAACATTTTTGCGTACGCAGACGCACCCGAGATGCGCACGCGACGTATTTACGAAGCGCGCAGTTAAACCATCGGGTGTCGATGACTGATTTATGTCGCGCCGATGTGTTCTAATAATGAGAACTAATTATGGGATTTGATGATTGTTAAACTAGCGTTTCGCCCGAGTTCGTCTGCCGGAATTCGTTATATAAGTACCTTGGGTAATGCCAAAAGCGGGGAAAGTTTTGTGCTACTACCCGAAAACAGTTTCTTTGTTCAATTCCAAGAACAGTGGACATAACAATATTTGTCACATTTTCGTCATGTCATTGTGACCGACTCTCAATTTTTGCCTTTTTTACTGAGAGTAAAGCTCAACTGGCCTAAAAAAACTTGACATTCTGAGGACGTAATTCACCCCGGTATCGGTGCTCAATCTGTACCAAGCGCAAGTTCGATCGTGTATAGAATACTGTTCTTATCTTTGGGATGGTTCTGGTCTCAACTCAATCATCTGGCAATGATGATCTATTTCATAAACTAAAGAGCCTTGAACATAGACGGAAGGTTGCCTGTCTATCCGTATTCTATAGGTTACATTTCGAGGAGTGTGCAGCAGAATTGCACAGCCTCATTCCATCATTCCCATTTATACATCGGACAGCCAATAGTATAAACAGGTGCCACAATTATATGGTTGATGATAGTTTTGACTCGACATTTATCATCCGTACCGCCAAAGAGTGGAACTCCTTGCCTGAGTCTGTGTTTCCTGGCACTTACAATTTGGAGGTCTTCAAGTCACGAGTAAATAGGTAATTTTTAGACAAACGTGTTAAATCGTAGATCGCATCTTCGCTTTCCATCAGGCAAGATAGCGGTCAAGCGCTTTACCTATCCAATAATAGTAGAAAACGTAAAATATGTATCATAATTCCGCAAGAAAAACTTACATACACCGCCCGCCCGCCCGCAAATAGAAGCAGGTGCAACACAGTGACACACCTTGCACCTTCACCGACTACTCTACACGTGTTTCGCCCACACACGGAGCATCCTCAGGAGTTGTTAGACCGTGCAATACCAGCACCGAGTGCTCAAGAGTCACTCGGTGCTGGTATTGCACGGTCACGGTTTTTCGTTTTCTACTAATATCCGGTATTTCGGCCAAGTAACGCCTGATACTATCAAAAAAACTTAAAATGTTTTCAAAAAATTCAAGCATTATGTCCTTTTCCAATCGATTTCTATGTCAAAATTCATCCTTACACTGGGGATAGTGTTATGATGAATTTTGACATATTATAGAAATACAGACAGACATGTAAGTACACGAGTACTTAACTGTGTGGTGGATGGATGGGTGGGATTTGTAAAAGGGAAGCCGATGGGAATCGGTATGTATGGATTCTTCGCAACTGGTTTTTTTTTAAGTGAAAATTTCTTTCACGTCGTTGTGCACATCAGAGTATAAAATTTTTGGAATGTCTAAAAAATGTTAAAGTCGCGTCAGGACACGTGACCTGCATGCGTAGCATGAGCACCTCGACAAAGCTATCTCGATACTTTTCTCGCGCGAGCGTATTCTCTGTCCCGCTCACACCGTACTGATATGAGCGGGACAGTCACCGCGAGATAAGCGTCGACAGCGAATCGCGGTGCACATGCTACGCTGGCTGATCGAAAATTCGTAAGACGGAGGGAGAGTAGACCGCCGGCGCGGCGTAGGAGAGGAGGTTATATCCCCCTCTCTTTCTACCGCGTGGCGAAAATGTATGCCTGCTCCTGCTATTTCGTTAAAACGGTTTTCACTTCTACCGACACTCCCGGCGTGCAATCCGTTGTTTTTTTTACAAGTAACTAAGCAGGCATTTGACCACCATCGTGCTTAGTAAACTTAATAAAAACCTTATTTTTTAATAGTCTGTGTCACTATCACTACCTTATCTTTTCATATTTCTGGTACGAAAAGGTAACAGACAGAATTTCCTCAGGAATTTCTAGGATTTGCATGAATGTTATTTGGTAGAGCAAGGCGGAAGTCCTGGGTCAAGACACAGCATCTAACATAGAAACCATAAAATGTTATAAGAACTCAATTAAAGTCTTATCTAATAACGCCAAATCATTACAACGAATAACGAATTGTATTCAAAACCCATCTCATTTATATAATAAAAATAAAGTATCAAAAGCCTAGTTTCCTTTACCAACCATCAACAAAATAAGAATGCCTGCCAAAATCAACCTTATTCCAAACAATATAAACACCACCAGTTACTCCTAAAGTACCGTCAGCAGACATAACACAGACGAATTACAGCAAATAGACGTCGACCACTCCTGCCAACTCGCACAATGAAGACGCGATAGTTGCACAACTCGATTAGGATCTACACTCGACACTTTGATGGTACACTGCTGGTCATTGTCAATTGCCTACAGAAATATTTGTAAAAATCTGAAAAATTCAATATTTAAAATGGTTTGCTTTGAAATAATCTACAAACAGCAAAATGATACTAAATTAAATATAATATCGTTCGTGTCTTAATCATTACGAGTGGTGGTGGACAAATACAAAAGTAATTGTAGCTGGTGTGAAATTGTTTTAATTTTTAAACTAGACAAAATCTTATGGCGTGAATCCTAAAACTTCCTAACCTCGTGAGATTTGAAGATCCAAATCTCACGAGGTTAGGAAGTATTTCTTAGATTTCCATGCTGCGAGTGCGCGAGGCAATAAACATGCTTTCCCCGAGTGCCTTTTCAGCATCGCCAACCGACGAGCGACAGCGAGCCGAGTAACGCTGGCCAGCGGTAACTTTGAAATTGGCTGGCGAGGCAGCCTCGTAATGTCGATACACGTGATTAGACCCAAGTAGGTACCCAACTAGTACCAAACAGTGCACCGTCGTTGATGCATGGCTTCTAAAATGTTCATATATTTTTTAATATCGAGCTGCACTTTTATTCATTGATGTCAAGGGAAATACGGCGTGAATGTACTTATATCTGTGTGATAAATATTAAACAAGAAAATATACTAGAAAAAGCAACTTGACTCATGTCGCCCTGACGGGATTTTATCACATAAAAATAGCATTGCAAAATTAAAAATATATAAATTATGTGTGTGTTTATTTTTTATATAACGCACTAAGACTTTATTGACGTCGTTGTGAAATTGTCAAATCAACTGGAATTACATTGCTAATCCAATTTACGAGCATATACATTTTTAATATTTATTATTAAAGTCTTTTTTATTTTATTTCACGGTTTTATTAAAATTTCTGTTTATTCCCATTCCTTGGTAATTATGATTTCCCGTAGGTCATCGTAAATGAAACAAGTTGAACAAATCACACCGTTATTGAAACCAGTTGTCAAATTGTCATTGTATTTAACAATATTGTACATACACTTGATTATGGGATACCTTGCTTGCGATTATACCAAGTTATACTGTTAGTTCTTCTAACAGTATAACTACTATTTATCTTAATATTTTTTAATATATAATATTAAGCTGGTAATAGTATTTTCGTTCTGTCACTGGGTTATTACCGTTTTATATTTACCAACAATTAGACTTTGTTTTTGAATGCCGAGTACGTCATCAACCATTTTTAATGTCCCCACTGCAGGGGCACTGGCCTTGCTTATGGATGAATAAGGAGAACGGGCCATGACCCACCACGCGGGCCCAATGCGGATTGGCGGGTTGTTAGGACTGCAAATGCAGGCGGGACGAACGGCTTAACGTGCCCTCCGAAGCACGTAGGATTCGAGATAGTAAATTTTTGGTCACCCATCCCGTGACAGACAATTGCGAAAGTTGCTTAACCTCAACAATCGTAGGCCGAACGCGCAAATCCTTGCGCCACGGACTCCTCATGCTGAGTACATTTGTCATCAATGTCATACATGTATTTGAATGAATGAATGTTTCGTATATGTTGCGTTATTATATGTACACTAGCAACCCGTGTGCGCATAATGCGCAAAAAACACATAATAACATTCAAAAAAGTTTTTTTTTTGTTTTTTTTTTTTATTTTTTTATTTGAGTTTTTGCTAAATTTCTCGACTTATCCGACCACTTCAGACAAATACCTTTCTAACGGTGTATTGCACTTGATTGTGCGACTTTTAGTTTAGGAGGAGAAGCGGCTTCACTGCCGTATTATATATATAGATTGTTGGTGAACCTTATATAAATTATATGTTAAAAGTATCATCCAATTCGTAGGCAGTAAAATATGATTTTCTTACTTATTTTTTGTATACCGTTTTAATGTCCCGTATCGCACCACACTCGAAACATGTCGACACATGTTCTCTGCACTATTTGCCTGTCGGCCCGTCTTGAGCGCTGTAACTTGTGCCTCTCAAGTTTTCTGACTGTTATCAGGTAAACTGTTCAGACGGGAGGCATATTTAAATAAAATTAGCAGTATACTTATGGTAAATTTTAAATAGAAAAATATCGGAAAAAATTAACTCGGCCACAAGTGAATTGGACCGGATTTCCAAAGGTCGCGGGTTCGATTCCCGTCTGAGAATTCACTTGTGGCCGAGTTAATTTTTTCCAATATTTTTCTATTTAAAATTTACCATAAGTATAAAAATAGCATTGAAAAATGCAAAAATTACAAGATCATAAAAAATTAGCAGTCTTTTAAGTGAGAGACATTTAATATTAATGTTCACACACATGAGTATCGATTACCTTGCTTGCGATTATACCAAGTTATTATTACAAGACTTCAAAACTTGAGGACTATCATCCAATCGTAGGTATTTACTATCATTTTCGTAACTAAGTCTACGTATACCGTTTTAATGTCCCTTGTTGCACCGCACTCGAAACAAGTCAACACATGTTCGCTGCACTATTGCCTGCCGGCCCATCTTGAGCGCTGTAACTTGTGTCTTGAGTTATCTGACTGTTATCAGATGAACTATTCAGACGGGAAGCATACCTACTTAAATAAAATATGCAGTATTTTATGTCGAGACATTGTGAACTATTAGAAAATATATATTAAAGCTTAAAATATGACTTTTGGTTACGATTTTAAAGATAAACAAGTTAGCAGCGCCTGCTAGTTAGCAGGCACAAAATAGACTTCTAAACCACGTGACAGTTGTTATTGTTTTGTAGTGTAGAAACTAAAAAAAAAAAAAAAAGTACATTTGACACATATCCAAGGTGTCCTTAACTCATTCCCGTTGACCGTTTGTCTCTATCTCTTATGGTTTCTGAGATCTCGATGCGTACATACATACGTACGTACGGACGGACAGAGAGGGATTATAAGACTTTTCTAAACTTTAGAGTTTAGAAGTCTAAAAAGCTTCCAACTAGGTATTCTCAACAAGTTGTAATAAACAACTTTTCCGGATATTACACGCGCTATATTACACGAACAAGATCTAATAGTCCGTATCTTTAGCAGACCACGGCATGCGGCAGCTGGAAAGATGCCGAAATGTCGGGAAAATAAAAAAAATCTAAGAATACGGACAATTAGATCTTAGTTCGTGAAATATAGCGCGTGCAATTTCCGAAAAAGTTGTTTTATTTCCATGAACAGTCGCGCTCTGTTCATTGAAAAGCAAAACTTAAGATGTTCTAACAATATATTCAAAGTGCATATTCGGATTAGTAAATGTGTCGTTATCAATTTGGTTTTGGTCCTGTCTAGGTATGTTGAGGACAAGTGTTTTTTCTTGTACAAAATTTATCTTAGTCATTGACTTATATATTATTATTGCAAATAGCAAACTCATTTGTCTAAGTAAGTCCTATCAATTATACAAATCAGTGAACTATACTCATACAAGATAATTAAAGCTTAAGAATTCGCGCATACTTTTCACAGAGCACGTGTCGTTTTAATACGCAAATTAATGTTGTTTTATTTCAATACTTGCCGTACAAGAATCAAGTATACGTCGAACACACGACTCGTAGTTCCAAAAGTTGTGTAAGTTGCCAATTGCAGTGCGGTGCGAACAATCGGCCAAGTTGCCGATTCTGGCGACTGTGCAGCGCGAACTCGGAACTAGCGCAATAAGCGAAACTGCGTTAGTTGCGGTGCAGGTTGCTTGCACTAATAAACGTTTGCTGACTAGACTAATTTAAAAGGTAAGGGCAGACTGTAGTCTTAGCCAGTGGAAGAAAAATCTTAACACCGCGATCTATAAAGTTCCGATGATCACAATTAGGATGTCCGAAGCGTATCAGTTTTCGTTTAGCTTCATTTCCAATGGAGCCTATGCTATATTTTTTACTAGTTTTCTACTGAGTTACTTTAGTTAGAGCTAAGAGTTCTTGCTTGCAGGTGACGATAATAATATGTTGTTTTCTTTCAACAAATCTTAATTTCAATTATTTAGTCTCAAAGATTAAACAACTCCACTCTTAACTGCTCGTATGTCGGGATTCTAGACACAATTGAAAATCAATTGTGTCTCGCATGGGATCAAGTTCCGGCATACTAGAGGGAAAGGGTTAATCATTGCATAACTATGATTGTTTTTCAATATAAATTAGATTGAAAGTCTTTGTACTCGTAATTAAAAAGCAATTTTTGAAGTGGAAACTTCTTTAGCGGCGTTGTGCACATCAGTTTTAAATTTTTGGGATGGGTAAAAAATATTAAAGTCGCGTCAGGACACGTGACCTGATCGAAAATTCGTGAGACGGGAGAGTAGACTGCCGCCGCCGGCGCGCGGCGTAGGAGGGGAAGTAATATCCCCCTCTTTTTCTACCGCGCGGCGAAAATGTATGCCTGCTCCTGCTGTTGCGTTTAAGCGGTTTTCACTTCTGCCGGCACTCTCGGAGTGCAACCCGTTTTTTTTTATATTTTAGATGTCTGCAGTCATTCCTTATTTTTTGAGGGTCTCTTCATCTTCAATACTTACCTATATTTTCAATATCCAAAAACATGTGAAAATAAACATATAAAACAGAAGCGTCTTTTTAACTTCAATTTGAAGCAACATCGTGTAGCAGTGCAGAATCCTGTAGTACAAGCAACTATATTGAAAATTACAACGTATTTTCTCTAACTCTAAAGCATATAAGCACTTTTGAGTTTTGAACCTTCGAGTTGAACAAATTTAACAGATAAAATAACTAACGTTGAACAAACAAGTATCGCAAATTGTGGTGCTAATAAAATAGAGCAACTTTGAAAGAGCTAAGCAGGAGAATCTTAAATAGGTTGTATTTTACAATGAACTTGGAAGAACTTTTGCGTAATATAAACTTAGAAACCATAGTAACTAAGCCAACTATATATAAAAACAATTAATGTGAAATATTCTCAGGCAGTATTGATGGCACAGACCTTTATCGAGATAGCCGTTAAAAGTGTACCTAACTTGCGTGCCGAAAGTTTGATCCACTGTCAAAGTTTTACGACCTAAATCAGTCCGCTTGAGGCCATTGCCATGAAAACACGCGTCACTCAGAAACGAAAATGGTTAATTGTGCAGTGCTGTCTCGCTTTCGTTCTGTCAATAACATTTTCACTTCACTAAATCTCGCTCGTGACGTCATCGTTGGTGTGAAAAATGCGACACGCTATATTCCTATGTTTTTGCATTTTTACAAAATGCAAAAACATGAAAAATTACAAAATCATAAACTATAAAGTCAATTGTTGTTTGACGACCTGTTTGGCGCAGGGGTACTAAGCCCACCTTCTGCGCCCGAGGTCCCGGGTTCGATCCCCGGACACGGCCACAAGTGAATTCTCAGACGGGAATTCCCGTCTGAGAATTCACTTGTGGCCAAATTAATTTTTTCCAATATTTTTCTATTTAAAATTTACCATAAGTATAAAAATAGCATTAAAAATTCAAAAATTACAAAATCATAAAAAAAAAAAAAAAAAATATTTATAAACTGTAGGTATTTAAATTGGTAACTATTTCAACATCATGAATAACTATCTTTCGCCCGCGGTTTCACCCGCTTGGTTCTCGTTCCCGTGGGAATAAATGAAAAAAATAAATGAAAAAAAAACGGGAATAAAAATAGGCCATGTTACTCTCCGTCCTTTCAACCGAATCTGTACCAAAAATCTAGTCGATTATTGGAACTTAGGTAAATAGGTAATATTTTTTCTTACTTATTACTTATACCAAAATCACATATAAACTATTTCAGTATTTTAATTAAATAATAATTTTCATTCTAAATTCAACAAAAATGCTCTATCATATTGCAGTACATTTTAAAAGACATGTAAGTAGTTCATGTCCAACAATTTCCGCTAAAAAAATTTCGTCGAATGCATTTGCTCATTCATTCATTTAACGTTATCATTATGGCGCATTCACTTAACCAAGATTTTTCCCGGCTTGGTATACACTGGTGTCCTCAAATATTAAATGTATAAGTTGTTCTTCTGACATAACGACTTTGCCCAGCATTTCATGCTCTTATGTTATACATCTATTCTTATCAAACTACACAGCATAATAATAATAAGAATATAATATGAAACTATTTCTTTTTTTTATGCAAACAATAATTTTAATTTTATGATTATGTAATTTTTGCATTTTTCAATGCTATTTTTATACTTATGGTAAATTTTAAATAGAAAAATATTGGAAAAAATTCTCTCTGGTCCAACGCTCAAGAGCATTGGACCGGATTTCCAAAGGTCGCGGGTTAGATTCCCGTCTGAGAATTCACTTGTGGCCGAGTTAATTTTTTCCAATATTTTTCTATTTAAAATTTACCATAAATAATTCTCATACCAATCTTGCTACACCTGCGTATACTATTTAATTCTTTATAATTATAGTACTATTCCGAAAAAAAAAAAAATCTTGACTGCAAAACCGAAGAGGCCAGCAATTAAGTTTTGCAGTAGAACCTAAAATAAAAATAAAATGTTACACATCACAAACAACGCTGTTACAATTAACAAAAGTTAACTTTGTAAGTAAACAAAGTTTCTCTATTAATAAAACTATAAAGTCAATTGTTTTTGACGACCTGTTTGGCGCAGGGGTACTAAGCCCATCTTCTGCGCCCGAGGTCCCGGGTTCGATCCCCGGACAAGACAAATATTTGTGTGCATGAACATGTTTATTTCTCTTGGTCTGGGTGTTTTATATGTATATTATGTAAGTATGTATTTAAAAAAAGTATATAAGTATGTTTATCCGTTAACTAGTATTCATAACACAAGTTCTTCGTGAAAATTAACGTGGGCTAGATAATTGGTGTGATTGTGTGCAATTATTTATTTATTTTTCTTAACATTCCAGGGGTCATCAAAGTGACTTGTGTAAGTATTTAAGTTCAATATATAAAACACAAGAAACCTTTCACTGTTGAAAGATTTAAAAGAATTTCGTCGTCGTCTCAGCCACATGACTCCCACTGCTGGGTATAGGCCTCCCCCAAGGATCTCCACAACGATCGGTCCTGCGCAGTCCGCATCCAGCGGCTTCCCGCGACCTTCACCAGATCGTCGGTCCACCTTGTCGGGGGCCTACCCACGGAGCGTCGTCCTGTGCGCGGTCGCCATTCCAGAACCTTTCCGCCCCAACGGCCATCGTTTCTTCTCGCTATGTGTCCCGCCCACTGAGCTGAGCAATCCTTCGAGCGATGTCAGTTACTTTAGTTCTCCTACGGATTTCCTCATTTCTGATTCGATCACGTAGGGAAACGCCGAGCATAGCCCTCTCCATTGCACGCTGGTTGACCTTGAATTTAAAAGAATGTATTTGTGGATAAAATATATTGAGATTTATACAATTAATGAATGATTTGTATACTTAACTAAATAACCTTCTTCAAAAGGCTGATGAAGACAATGATTACATTATTAGTAAGTTTTGCAAAACAAAACCATACTTGAGGCGGTGCCATCGATAGCAGTAGGTGTCAGAATTTCTGCGAAACTCCTCATTTTCTTCCGCTATCTCCATCACATTTCGGTCATTCTGCTGCCGAATGCTGTAAACAACATTAATACATTAATACTGAGCATTTATACTTTTATATTGAAAACAATAACTTTTATTTAGATATAAATGAATAATCCGTACCATTTGTGGAAAATATTAACAGCTAAATGATGATTTCAACGTAAATAAAATAGGTAAGTAGGCTAAGTTCATACAAAGTCAAATGTTGTAAAAGTTCTTAATGAGATTCTTTAGGGCTAACTCATAAATGTGATTGTATGATTGTATGTGCCTTGTGAAGTCTTCTTAACATCTCGGGCTAAGCCAGGGTTTCGTTCGAACTCCACAAAGGCTTCAAGTTGCGAAGATGATCAACATTTTGACGACCTGTTTGGCGCAGGGGTACTAACCCCGCCTTCTGCGCTAGAGGTCCCGGGTTCGATCCCCGGACAAGACAAATATTTGTGTGCATGAACATGTCTATTTGTCTTTGTCTGGGTGTTTAATATGTATATTAAGTATGTATTAACAAAAAAAAAAGGATATAAGTATGTTTATCCGTTATCTAGTATCCATAACACAAGTTCTTCATGAAACTTAACGTGGGACTAGATAATTGGTGTGATTGTATGCGAATATTTATTTATTTATTTATTTGCTGTAAGATTTCCATTTGTATTATACATACATGAAGACTAACCTTAATTCAACTTGATCACTCGCAACAAGCAACACAAAAACTAAAAACTCCTATTTAGCTATAAAACGAAGTTTTGAATAGTTTTGAAGTAAATTAAAAAATATAGAAAAAGCAGTAAACAAAGTCAGACTTTTTTTAATCAATTCAACTATCAATCAAGGCGAAGGCAACTTCCAATACGTCTTAAAATATTTACAATTTGTTTAAATACGTAATGCTTATTATTTTGAAAATTCTTTAATAAACGATGTTTGGACTTCATTCGTTTTAAATAGCTACAATTTTAGCCAGAAAACGTATATTCACATTGTGCTGTAACGATGCCATTTCGTTCTAGCCTTATGGATGGATGATACCTCTATAATGGCTGGAAACTCCGTAGTTTCACTCTATGGTAATCAAATAATATTTTTATCTGTTCTGTCTAAATTCAAAATTTCTCCTCTATAATCTCTATAATGGCTGGAAACTCCGTAGTTTCACTCTATGGTAATCAAATATTTATTTATTTATTTATTTATTTATTTATTAACCTTATAACGAAGAATGTTATACAAGGCAAGTCATTTACATAGGTCTTAGTAAATAATATTTTTATCTGTTCTGTCTAAATTCAAATTTTCTACGTTCCACGATTCCTGTTCAGCTCATAAAAGGAAAAAAAAAAAGGAAATGTTGTTCAAGTTTATAAATCTCTTTGGGATCGACTTAAAACACTAGAACAACATTTCCTTTTTTTTTTTTTTTTTTTTATTAGCTGAACAGGAATCGTGGAACGTAGAAAATTTGAATTTAGACAGAACAGATAAAAATATTATTTGATTACCATAGAGTGAAACTACGGAGTTTCCAGCCATTATAGAGGTTTCATCCATCCATAAATATAAATAAATAAATAAATATTTCCATACAATCACACCAACTATCTAGCCCACGTTAAGTATCATGAAGAACTTGTGTTATGGATACTAGATAACGGATAAACATACTTATATACTTTTTTTTTTTTGTAAATACATACATAATATACATATTAAACACCCAGACCAAGACAAATAGACATGTTCATGCACACAAATATTTGTCTTGTCCGGGGATCGAACCCGGGACCTCTGGCGCAGAAGGTGGGGTTAGTACCCCTGCGCCAAACAGGTCGTCATATATCGATCGATACGTCGTAAACAGGGTCCACACTATCGAGCAGTTTGCTAACGGCGGACTTCACACTGAAGTGCGTATTACACCACACGGTATTTAGGGCCCGGTGGCAAGGGTGCCCGATCGCACTAATTAGAGCGCTGCTTATTACACTAGCCCGGGTGGACCGGCCAATCGCGCGGTCGACCGTAGCTTACATAATGTTGCCTAAGTATACATAGATACTTCGACTATGATATTGTAACTAGGGAAAAGGATAAACATACATTAGAAAGACACTTAAGAAAATTTTGTTGTCGACTCGACTCACAAGTTTTTTTCAGAAGGGACTCTAAACCGCGTTTTTCGAATACTTTTCTATAAAAAAACTATCTTAGCATTGAAAATGCAAAAGCTAAAAAATCATAAATTTAGATAGATACCTATTTTATTTTAAGAAATATGTATAGCCAATTTTGCGGGTCCCTAAACGCCCTGTTGCCGCGTGGTGACGGCCTAAGAATACAAGTGTCACCACTCCCTTACATGCCTGGGATGTCGTAAGAGCCGACTAAGAGGCTCGACGCATTGAACACCTGTGCGAGAGAAGGAAAACTTGAAACAAATCCTCTACCAACCCGTCTGGCCAGCGTGGTAGCAGTAGGCTAATAACCTCAGAACGCCACAATAGGCGTGAGCTAGGAGAGGCCTATGTCCAGCAGTGGACGTCCACAGGCTGATGATGATGAAACGCCCTGAATGCTAAATATTACACTACACGGTGGCAAGGGCCGGTCGACCGGGTCGAAAGGGTCCGGTGGTATACCGTATGGTGTAATACGCGCTTGAATTAGCCAATACAAGGACAATTTCAATTTCAATCCGATCGTGATTTCAAGCTCGTCAAGAGTACGCATTAATTATTGTACTGCTATAGGATTGGTATGCAATCAACATTCAACATCAAGAGTAAGCCTATTGTATCGTAGACGCTATTAAAATCTTTACAGAACAGTTTATATTGTATTATAGCGAAGTGAAATGAAAATAAAAACTATAATACATTATTATTATAAATTTTAAATAGAAAAATATTGGAAAAAAGTAACTCGGTCACAAGTGAATTATCAGATGGGACTCGAACCCGCGACCTTTGGAAATCCGGTCCAATGCTCTACTACTGAGCTGCCGAGACTAAGTCTCGGATTTCCAAAGGTCGTGGGTTCGAGTCCCATCTGAGAATTCACTTGTGGCCAAGTAATTTTTTTCCAATATTTTTCTATTTAAAATTTATCATCAGTATAAAAATAGCATAGAAAAATGCAAAAATTCAAAAATCATAAACTTAATTATGTGTTGTATGTGTATGTGTTTTTTTTTATTTTTTATGTATGTACCGACTATGCTGAGATTTCAGGACCGATTTGCGTGATTCTTTTTTTGTTCTATGTGGAATAGTTGCCATTTGGTCCCATAAAAATTTGATTCAGTTTGGTCCAGTAGTTTTTATTTTATGAATCAGAATCAGAATTGAGCATATTTGTTGACCTGGACGAAGTAATTTTCACGATACTTTATTTATAATGTACGTTAAACCTAATCTAATCTAGATAAATCCTATTGTAGTGTACAAAACAACATATTACAGACACTAAAAAGTAAAAAAAAACTGCGTCAAGAAACCGATTTAAAAACTAAAAACCAAATAAAAAGCTTTTTGAAGTCGGTGCTAGCGAAGGCATTCTACTTTGAACTGTTCAACTTTAATTTTTCTTGCCTTGGCTGGCACCGACTCCAGAAGGCTTACTCGTATTTCTTGCTTTTTAGTTTGTTCATACTTCTCTTTCCAATGCATCCAAAATTGCATTTATATGACGCAAACTTCCAAAAAAAAAACAACAATCAAGATTTCACTTCCATTACGAAAATGTGTTTCCCTTAAAACGCTCCATATATAAAATATTCAGACGCCCGTCCGAGTGTGCCCGCTCACAGCGGGCTTCCGGGGAGAGATTTATAGGTAGCCCTCACCCGCGGCGTCGCTCGCCTGCAAAGAAAAAACTTTAAGCACAAAGTGAGGTTATGTTTCCACACTTTTGTAGGATAAGATTTTATGGAGTGCAGGAGACTACGGTGAAAACGTTCGTGAAATAAAGAAGGAAAGAGATAGTTATTTGGATAATATTTTTGATATAATTAATGTTGACTTCGCGCAACACTTGCGTACCTTTTTTTTTTTTGTTTTGAGCGAGGGGAATCCAGTCTTTACAGATTCCTGCCTTGAGGATATGCTGGGGTCACCTAGCATACCCGTCCTGGTAAAGACCTAGGAACAAGCACACTATCTCCACCGGGCCAAAGGCCGGATGGGAGATCGGGACTGGGGAGGGACGCCCGCATCGCGACCCCCCAGTCCGTCTCGGAAGACAGACCGGAGGACCGGGGGGGGGGGGGGGGGCACTACCAGCTAAACCCCTCACTGCTTGCCTTCTCACTGCCACAGGCCACGGGGGACCAGGATAGTACGCACCCCTTAAACACTTGCGTACCTTTTTTTTTTTTTTTTTTTTTATAGTGAGGGGAATGCTTTTACGCATACACTGAAGTTATGCTGGGCTCACCTAGAATACCGGACTCGTGAGTCCGGCACCCTATCCCTCGCCGCTCCCCGACGCCCCGTCGAGCCTAGTAGGCTCGGCGGGGTTTCGGGGTAGGATCGAACCAGCTCCCGCCCCCCCATCAAGCTCAAAATCTCGATGAGAGGACAGGAGAAGGGAGGGACCGCCGCCTCCCGGCCCCCCATTCAGCCTCAAAAGGCTCAATGGGGGGCCGGGAGGGGGGGGGGTACTACCAGCTAAACCCCTCACTACTTGCTCTCGTACCGTCATTAGGTCACGGGGGGTGTGGTGACAGTTGCCCCTAAGACCTGGCGGCTGGCCCGGCTATCCGGGCCCCCTCTCGGCTGGGAGATGACCGAGCAAGTATGATCATCTCCCCAGTTGTCGGAACCGTGCAATGCCGACAATGCCGGCTGGCTCCACTATAGGGGAATGAGGCGATCATACTGTCGCCTCCTTCCCCTCAACCGTCTGCGGCGGAGTCGGGCCGCCCGAGCGTAAACACTTGCGTACCTACATATGAATATCATATTACAATAATATATAATAAATATTAAATAAGAAAATATACCTACTAGAAAAAAGCAACTCACTTCTAATTCATTAATTATATGTTAAACAAACTTAAATAACGATCCTGCTCTGTTCTCACTAACACAAATGAACCGTAGGTATATCTGACCAATTCCTAAGTCTATTTCCCCCCAACTGGGACTCGAACCCTGACCCGTTTGCGGTAGCTAAGCTGGGCAGGTCGCCGTCGATCCGTTACGGTCCATTACTGACCAAATAATTATGTCAGTCCGTATATTACACTGATATATGCTTCTACTGTACCGTCTGTACACCTAATGCAGGCAATGGAACTTAGTCATTATATATTAGTTCGCTATTTCGTATGAAAAAAATAAAATCTAATTATTGAAATGCATTGGGATTCAAAGAAATTCGTTTTCTTTATAATAATTCTTACTATTTAATAAATATTGGAAAAAATTACCGAGTTAATTTTTTCCAATATTTAACTCTAAAATAAATAAAAAATGTAATTTAGATTCTACTGCAAAACTTAATTGCTGGCCTCTTCGGTTTTGCTGTCAAGAATTTTTTTTTTCGGAATAGTACTATAATTATAAAGAATGAAATAGTATACGCAGGTGTAGCAAGATTGGTATGAGAATTATTTATGGTAAATTTTAAATAGAAAAATATTGGAAAAAATTAACTCGGCCACAAGTGAATTCTCAGACGGGAATCGAACCCGCGACCTTTGGAAATCCGGTCCAATGCTCTTGAGCGTTGGACCAGAGAGAATTTTTTCCAATATTTTTCTATTTAAAATTTACCATAAGTATAAAAATAGCATTGAAAAATGCAAAAATTACATAATCATAAAATTAAAATTATTGTTTGCATAAAAAAAAGAAATAGTTTCATAGTATGTTCTTATTATTATTATGCTGTGTAGTTTGATAAGAAAAGATGTATAACATAAGATCATGAAATGCTGGACAAAGTCGTTATGTCAGAAGAACAACTTATACATTTAATATTTGAGGACATCACAAACAACGCTGTTACAATTAACAAAAGTCAACTTTGTAAGTAATCAAAGTTTCTCTATTACTAAAACTATAAAGTCAATTGTTTTTGACGACCTGTTTGGGGCAGGGGTACTAAGCCCATCTTCTGCGCCCGAGTTCCAGGGTTCGATCACCGGACAAGACAAATATTTGTGTGCATGAACATGTCTATTTGTCTTGGTCTGGGTGTTTAATATGTATATTAAGTATGTATTTACAAAAAAAAAAGTATATAAGTATGTTTATCCGTTATCTAGTATCCATAACACAAGTTCTTCATGAAACTTAACGTGGGACTAGATAATTGGTGTGATTGTATGCGAATATTTATTTATTTATTTATTTGCTGTAAGATTTCCATTTGTATTCTACATACATGAAGACTAACCTTAATTCAACTTGATCACTCCGACCACAAGCAACACAAAAACTAAAAACTCCTATTTAGCTATAAAACGTAGTTTTGAATAGTTTTGGTGTAAATTAAAAAATATAGAAAAAGCAGTAAACAAAGTCAGACTTTTTTTAATCAAATCAACTATCAATCAAGGCGAAGGCAACTTCCAATACGTCTTAAAATATTTAAAATTTGTTTAAATACGTAATGCTTATTATTTTGAAAATTCTTTATAAAACGATGTTTGGACTTCGTTCGTTTTAAATAGCTATAATTTTAGCCAGAAAACGTAGTTTCACATTGTGCTGTAACGATGCCATTTCGTTCTAGCCTTATGGATGGATGAAACCTCTATAATGGCTGGAAACTCCGTAGTCTCACCCTATGGTAATCTGGTAATCAAGTTGTATTTTTATCTGTTCTGTCTAAATTCAAATTCATTTTCTCCGTTCCACGATTCCTGTTCAGCTCATAAAAAGAAAAAAAAAAGAAAAAAAAGGAAATTTTGTTCAAGTTTATAAATGTCTTTGGGATCGACTTAAAACACTACAACAACATTTCCTTTTTTTATTTTTTTTTATTAGCTGATCAGGAATCGTGGAACGGAGAAAATTTGAATTTAGACAGAACAGATAAAAATATAATTTGATTACCATAGAGTGAAACTACGGAGTTTCCAGCCATTATAGAGGTTTCATCCATCCATAAATATAAATAAATAAATAAATATTTCCATACAATCAACCAATTATCTAGCCCATGTTAAGTATCATGAAGAACTTGTGTTATGGATACTAGATAACGGATAAACATACTTATATACTTTTTTTTTGTAAATACATACATAATATACATATTAAACACCCAGACCAAGACAAATAGACATGTTCATGCACACAAATATTTGTCTTGTCCGGGGATCGAACCCGGGACCTCTGGCGCAGAAGGTGGGGTTAGTACCCCTGCGCCAAACAGGTCGTCATTATATATATCGATCGATACGTCGTAAACAGGGTCCACACTATCGAGCAGTTTGCTAACGGCGGACTTCACACTGAAGTGCGTATTACACCACACGGTATTTAGGGCGCGGTGGCAAGGGTGCCCGATCGCACTAATTAGAGCGCTGCTTATTACACTAGCCCGGGTGGACCGGCCAATCGCGCGGTCGACCGTAGCTTACATAATGTTGCCTAAGTATACATAGATACTTCGACTATGATATTGTAACTAGGGAAAAGGATAAAAATACATTAGAAAGATACTTACGATAATTTTGTTGCCGACTCGACTCACAAGTTTTTTTCAGAAGGGACTATAAACCGCGTGTCAATTTTTTCAAATACTTTTCTATAAAAAAAACTATCTTAGCATTGAAAATGCAAAAGCTCAAAAAACATAAATTTAGATAGATACCTATTTTATTTTAAGAAATATGTATAGCCAATTTTGCGTGTCCCTAAACGCCCTGGTGCCGCGTGGTGACGGCCTAAGAATACAAGTGTCACCACTCCCTTACATGCCTGGGATGTCGTAAGAGCCGACTAAGAGGCTCGACGCATTGAACACCTGTGCGAGAGAAGGAAAACTTGAAACAAATCCTCTACCAACCCGTCTGGCCAGCGTGGTAGCAGTAGGCTAATAACCTCCTATGAACGCCACAATAGGCGTGAGCTAGGAGAGGCCTATGTCCAGCAGTGGACGTCCACAGGCTGATGATGATGAAACGCCCTGAATGCTAAATATTACCGGGCCCGTCGACCGGGTCGAAAGGGTCCGGTGGTGTACCGTATTGTGTAATACGCGCTTGAATTAGCCAATACAAGGACAATTTCAATTTCAATCCGATCGCGATTTCAAGCTCGTCAAGAGTACGCATTAATTATTGTACTGCTATAGGATTGGTATGCAATCAACATTGAAATTAGATTCAAGAGTAAGCCTATTGTATCGTAGACGCTATTAAAATCTTTACAGAACAGTTTATATTGTATTATAGCGAAGTGAAATGAAAATAAAAACTATAATACGTGTTATTATAAATTTTAAATAGAAAAATATTGGAAAAAAGTAACTCGGCCACAAGTGAATTATCAGATTGGACTCGAAGCCACGACCTTTGGAAATCCGGTCCAATGCTCTACTACTGAGCTGCCGAGACTAAGTCTCGGATTTCCAAAGGTCGTGGGTTCGAGTCCCATCTGAGAATTCACTTGTGGCCGAGTTATTTTTTTCCAATATTTTTCTATTTAAAATTTATCATCAGTATAAAAATAGCATTGAAAAATGCAAAAATTCAAAAATCATAAACTTAATTATGTGTTGTATGTGTATGTATGTTTTTTTTTATTTTTTTATGTATGTACCGATTATGCTGAGATTTCAGGACCGATTTGCGTGATTCTTTTTTTGTTCTATGTGGAATAGTTGCCATTTGGTCCCATAAAAATTTGATTCAGTTTGGTCCAGTAGTTTTTATTTTATGAATCAGAATCAGAATTGAGCATATTTGTTGACCTAGACGAAGTAATTTTCACGATACTTTATTTATAATGTACGTTAAACCTAATCTAATCTAGATAAATCCTACTGTAGTGTACAAAACAACATATTACAGACACTAAAAAGTAAAAAAAAACTGCGTCAAGAAACCGATTTAAAAACTAAAAACCAAATAATAAGCTTTTTGAAGTCGGTGCTAGCGAAGGCATTCTACTTTGAACTGTTCAACTTTATTTTTTCTTGCCTTGGCTGGCACCGACTCCAAAAGGTTTACTCGTATTTATTGCTTTTTAGTTTTTTCATACTTCTCTTTCCAATGCATCCAAAATTGCATTTATATGACGCAAACTTCCAAAGAAAAACAACAATCAAGATTTCACTTCCATTACGAAAATGTGTTTCCCTTAAAACGCTCCATATATAAAATATTCAGACGCCCGTCCGAGTGTGCCCGCTCACTGCGGGCTTCCGGGGAGAGATTTATAGGTAGCCCTCACCCGCGGCGTCGCTCGCCTGCAAAGAAAATACTTTAAGCACAAAGTGAGGTTATGTTTCCACACTTTTGTAGGATAAGATTTTATGGAGTGCAGGAGACTACGGTGAAAACGTTCGTAAAATAAAGAAGGAAAGGGTAGTTGTTGACTTCGCGCAACACTTGCGTACCTACATATGAATATCATATTACAATAATATATGATAAATATTAAATAAGAAAATATACTTACTAGAAAAAAGCAACTCACTTCTAATTCATTAATTATATGTTAAACAAACTTAAATAACGATCCTGCTCTTTTCTCATTAACACAAATGAACCGTAGGTATATCTGACCAATTCCTAAGTCTATTTCCCCGGAACTGGGACTCGAACCCTGACCCGTTTGCGGTAGCTAAGCTGGGCAGGTCGCCGTCGATCCGTTACGGTCCATTACTGACCAAATAATTATGTCAGTCCGTATATTACACTGATATATGCTTCTACTGTACCGTCTGTACACCTAATGCAGGCAATGGATCTTAGTCATTATATATTAGTTCGCTATTTCGTATGCATTGGGATTCAAGGAAATTCGTTTTCTTTATAATAATTCTTACTATTTACTTCACTTACCAGTATTGCGACTTTTATGTGTAACAGCGAATAAACAACAAGTTTTGACAATTAAGTAAATACTATTTTTATCAAATAGTTTCGCCGGCTTTTGTATTGCGTGAAACCTAGGCTGAATTCAAATTCAACTAAAAATAACCACGAGATGCAACATAATATTCATTAGAATAAAACAACGATCGCAGCGGTCTCACAACAAATTGTGTCTTATTTTCTGATTCCGATTAAAATTTGAGTAAATATAATATCGAATGATCAGTGTTTTCATCCATCAAAACTGATTAAGTTCATAGTAGTAGCATAATTCCGCAAGAAAAACTTACATGCAAGATGCACCGCTCGCCCGCCCGCAAATAAATGCAGATGTAACACAGTGACACACCTTGCACCTTCACCGACTTCGGTGCTGGTATTGCAACTCCTGAAGATGTTCCGTGTGTGGGCGAAACACGTGTAGAGTAGTCGGTGAAGGTGCAAGTTGTGTCACTGTGTTGCATCTGCATTTATTTGCGGGCGGGTGATTCTTTGTTTTCTACTAAGATATGGATTTCCGCTAAGTAACGCCTGATTCTATCAAATGATTAAGTTCAATTAAATTAAGTAATAAGATTAGACACCTCGAACCAACACCACCAGCGGGTGTACCCGGTCCGCATAGGTGATTATCCATAATTGCCCATTACAGTGCCCATCCCACATGAAAATGCTCGTTTACGTTACATATTCATTACACATAATAGTTAATGCATTAATTTATATATTGAAACATCTTACGTTATTCGGAATCGACGTTTGTGTAAAATAAACATGTGAAAAAATCCTGTTGATTTTGCCTAATTATATAATTTTCTCAATGTAATTTGTGATTTCCTAGGAATCGTAATCTATAATACAACGTTGTTTAAGCGGTAAATATTAATATAAAAATATACTAGAAAAAAGCAACTTGTCTCATGAGATTTTTTTTTATCTTTATTTTAGGGACTTTTACAAGAGTACGTCAGTCCCATCGTACCCTAAGTTATTTATAAGACTTACTAAAACCGAGATTGCACCACATCACAGAGAAGCCTTTTGGTTGGTGGTAGGACTTGTTGTTAGTCCGCCTGTTAAAGATAAGATAGCCAGTTCCTCAGTGATTAGGGATTCCGGGAGAGGCTCGCTTCCATCTTCAGCCTTATCAATACTTAACATCAGGTATGATGAAGGCTAAGAGTCTCCCCGTACTTCATTTAAAAAAAAGCGTTGCGTAGCCAAAATACTTTGGAAAGCTCCCACATCAGATGCCCTCAGGTTTAGATCATAGATAAGTGCTTGTCTCTCTCTTTGGTTTTTGACACATTCCATCAACAAGTGTTGCACATCCTCCACTTTACCTTTGAAGAATAATAAATTGCATTGTAAAATGTGAAATTAACAAGTTATAACGTTGTTTTAACATAAACTCTAAAGACTAAAAAGCGACGTTATTGAAAAAATAATCAAACAACAACAAAACTCACTGGTTAACTACTTGGTTTTATTAGAGGCATTACGAATTCTTATATGATTGGTGATGAAATAGTTTGTTAATCCGTAGAATTAAGAAATAAATTTGACAAGAGAAGTTGAGAGAAGTTTTACTCCCTGTAAAGGATAAAAAGAAAGATACGGAAAAATAAAAGACTGTAGTAGAAGTCTTCATAAAATTTTCACTGACTGTTTTTGATTTCTAAATAAATACATACTTAAATTCATAAAATATAAAAGTATCGGAGAATTTCGACGGTGGTTCGCAAGTCTCGGTAGCTCAGCGGTTTGAGCATTGGACCGGATTTCCAAAGGTCGCGGGTTCGATTCCCGTCTCAGAATTCACTTGTGGCCGAGTTAATTTTTTCCAATATTTTTCTATTTAAAATTTACCATATTCATAAAATAGGTCTGCAGGGATAAAGATTTTACCTAAAAAAAACAATTGGTAGACAAAAAATACACTCGTTATAAGCAGTGCAAAGCATCAATCAAATAATATAATTAAGAACAATAAGAGCCCGTCAATTAATTAAAATGTTTAATTAAACAAAAATAATTCTCTTTTAAGAAAACCTGCACGACCCGGGGCCAAATTAAAAACAAACCTCTGGAACCGTCTCAACTTGAAATATTACGATCAAGTTGTGAAACATTTAAATATTGTAATGACAGGTCTGGCATTTTTTGATATTTTAAGACGTCTTTATGTAAAAAAGATAGGCAGGCGGCGAGTTACAATAGATCTTATAGGTAATTGTTACAATAGATCATAAGGTATTTGTTGACAGATGGGGCATGCCTCTGTTTCAAAGGTGGGTTCATGTCATGCTCACACCATGACAAATACTATGCTCTAATATTAATGTAATATTTTATTGAATTTAATTTTATTTGATTAGATAATTTAATTTGATTTAAGTAATTTAATTTAATTTGATTTCATATTCTATTATATTCTACTGATTTGTATTAATTGATGCATTTTACTAACACTAGTCATAAGATATTGTTACTTCAAAGTCAAAGTCAAAGTCAAAGATTTTTATTCAAATAGACTTATAGATAAGTGCTTTCGAGTCGTCCAATTTTTTTTCCTACCAGCCATTCAGGACATCTTTTAACTGATAAGAAGAACGGCCGCAAGAAACTTATCAGCTTTAACAGAAGCAACAACATTTACAAAGGAACATGTCGTTGCCAAACACAAATCTACAATCTTGAAACATATTTAATATAAGAGGAAAATTTTCTTATACTCAGTTATTAGAATATTTTCCTTTTATACAATTACAATAGTCATGTTTTATGTTAGTATCACTTCCATGCATTTTGGTCTTTCAAATACTAACCTTTTATGGGCTTTGCCCGAAATAAATAATTTGATTTGATTTGATAGGTCGCAGTGACTACAGTTCCAACTGGAGATGCATAGCCCCTATATCCTTCAATTAATTAAAAATAGATAGGTAGAATACAATCCTTACTAACAATTTTAACCGCCTCTGTGGTCTAGTGGTACAACCACCGGTATCAGACCCAGGGGTCCCGGGTTCGATTCCCAGCGGGGGTACATATTGTATTCGGTTTGGTTGGTGGTAAGACTAGTTGTAAGTCCGCCTGGCTAGCTACCACCATCTTATCTAAGTCTGACGCCATAACAACAATGTATTCAGCATTGTTGTGTTCCGGCAGAGAAATAAGATAGCCTGTTCCTCAGCGATTGAGGATTCCCGGAGAGGCTCGCTTCCATCTTGAGCCTTATCAATACTTAACATCAGGTATGATGAAGGCTAAGAGTATCCCCGTCGTTCATAAAAAAAAAAAAAAAATGCGAAAGTGTGTTTGTTTGTCCATCCTTCGCGCTCTAACTAAGCCACCAATCGACTTGAGTTTTGGCATAGAGTTAGCTGAAAAGACGAAGAGTAACATGGACTAGTTCTAACTTCTAATTGTCTAATTTTAAAATCTATCGCAATCCCTTTCAATTCGTCATTTGAAAGATATTAATATGCTTTAGGCCGACACTATTTGATATTTGAAAGGGCTTGTGATAGGGACGCGTTTTGAAAGGCATGAACAAAATTGAACTGTCTAAGCAAAGTGACAGACGAAAATATCTTTCAAATGTTATGAAGGTGTTTAAAACATCATTCGTTCTGAAAAGCGACTATAAGTTACACAATTCCATAAATCACAATCACAATACCTCTGAAAGGGATTGTGATAGATTTAGAAATTAGATAATTAGGGGGATACCGCAGGCGGAAGCTAGTATCCCATATTAATAAATAGGTACCTATTTCTTACAATTACAATCACTCCAATTTGCCTAGCCCGTTTATTAGCACTGTACGCTTTTTAGTTACGGATATCTTAAACAAAGAATGATAATTATTAAATAGAAAAATATTAGAAAATATTAACTCGGCCACAAGTGAATTCTCAGATGGGAATCGAACCCACGACCTTTGGAAATCCGGTCCAATGCTCTCCAAAGATATCTGGATCTCTGGATTTCCAAAGGTCTTGGGTTCGATTCCCATCTGAGAATTAACTTGTGGCCGAGTTAATTTTTTCCAATATTTTTCTATTTAAAATTTATCTTAAGTATAAAAATAGCATTGAAAAATCATAAAACAAAGAATGTATTTCAAGCGCGTACATTATTTATTAATTGTACATCATAGACAAAAACACAAAAATATCAATATATATAAGATATATTATTGAGGCATTTCGAAATAAACCAAACAAAGATTTGTTTTATTTAACACACCCTTCCAATATTACAATAATTATTGGTCAACAATGACAAATACACTTTTAACTTACCTGAAAAATACAAAAAACGACATTTAAAGTTCACTAATACTTATCGATTCCTCAATTATATCCTTTCGTTTATCTTTCTACAAGTTTTTTAAAACAGAAATTTCAGAAAATATAGCATCCTCCGCCATTAAAAATCACGCCTCCTTCCGCTCTATGCGCCACAGACAACTAATAAACGCGCAAAGCGCGGCAAATTGAAATTAATGAAATGCCATTTCCTTACACATATATATATGAAACAAAGTTATAAAAGAAAGAAGAAAAATACATTTATTTTAGCATCACACAACGATTACACAAAACAACATTACAAAATTACAATTAGGTACTATTAACTCAAACCATCGTCGCGTGATGCCAAAACTGTGTCCAGCTCAGTGTAACCACTGGTATTCTGCTGGACACATGGGTGACATCAAGAACGAGACTAACAGATACAAATTAAGAACATTACAGACAGAACACAAATACAAAACATTTAAACTTATTTCAATTTGGCTGTACGTTTAAAAACGTCATAGCTAACTAAACAGATACTTTAAAAGTACTATCAACTTAAGTTGGTGAGCGGGGCGCTCGACGCGCCTAACTTACTATCATCTATTAATATTCACGTACCTTCACGACTTCCTAGATTTACAGCTTATAAACCTTTCGTGGAAAAAAAATCCCGGTCTCGTCATGGTCGCTTCTCACCACTAAATAGAGTCGTAATAGCTTAAAACGCCTTGCATGGAAGTCTTGCGCGACTTCGAACCGCTAAGCGATTAGAGGATACTCCTGATATAGATGTTGACCTATTCTCAGATAATTTGAAAAAATTAAAAAAAAACTTACTCCTGAACTTCGATGCTTAGTCCTGTTGTTTGTTTAATATGTGTACATTTTCTTTTTTTTTTCATTTAAATTTAATTGTAATGTTAATGTTAATTAAAGTTAATTTATTATAAATCTCAATTGTCAGTTCCGATCAAATTATTTTATTTTATTTTATTATATTACATTTTACATTTAAATTTAACCTTTTTAATAATTGTATTGCATAAATTACTCTATTATTTATAATTTTAATTCTTAATTTTGAATTGTATGATTAACATGCATGTGTGCTCGTAATTCACTCTTATCAATTTTTATTTTCCATAATACTGTTTACTCAATTATTGTTTGTTCTCGTGTAGCACCTATAATTAAGATTGCATTTAGCTCGGATCCCTCATATCGTTATATATTGTATTCATTTCAATGTAAATCTTGTTGGTGTTAAATAAATAAATAAATAAATAAATAAATAAAAAGAGTAAAATAAAGCACGACACGACAGACACACATGTCATGGTCATGCACGTCATCTAAACCAAACTCTGGTTTCCCTTCAAAACGTATAAATCTTTCGCCTTTCATCTAAACCAACGTCATCAATCGCCATATTGTTACTACCTACATCGTCAATAGAATATCTAAAAATATATACGACCTGTTTGGCGCAGGGGTACTAAGTCCACCTTCTGCGCCAGAGGTCCCGGGTTCGATCCCCGGACAAGACAAATATTTGTGTGAATGATCATGTCTATTTGTCTTGGTCTGGATGTTTAATATGTATATTATGTATGTATTTACAAAAAAAAAGGTATATAAGTATGTTTATCCGTTATCTAGTATCCATAACACAAGTTCTTCATGATACTTAACGTGGGCTAGATAATTGGTGTGATTGTATGGAAATATTTATTTATTTTATTATATTGAACTAGATTCCGCCCGCTGTTTTAACTGTGTGGTACCCGTTCCCGTGGGAATATCGAGATAAAAAGTAGCCTACGTTACTCTTCGTTCTTTCAACTAACTATATGCCAAAAATCAAGTCAATTAGTAGCTTAATAAGGGCATGAAGGAAGGGCAAACAAACACATTATTGCATCTATAATATTAGATAAGATTAATTTTTTATTTCTTTATGAACGACGGGGAGACTCTTAGCCTTCATCATACCTGATGTTAAGTATTGATAAGGCTGAAGATGGAAGCGAGCCTCTCCCGGAATCCTCAGCCACTGAGGAACTGGCTATCTTATCTCATACTGCCGGAACACAACAATGCTGAAAACATTGTTGTTATGGCGTCAGGCTTAGATAAGATGGTGGTACCTAGCCAGGCGGGCTTACAACAAGTCTTACCACCAACCAAACCGAATACAATATGTACCCCCGCTGGGAATCGAACCCGGGACCCCTGGGTCTGATACCGGTGGTTGTACCACTAGACCACAGAGGCGGTTAGTTAGATTAGGTTTTGAATTAAGACTATTAATACGTCAAACACAATTTTTTAATGTGTGTACTGATTAATTACTGTTATGTATTTTATAATCTTATTGTAATATTATATATAAAAATAAATATATGTTCATATGTGTACTTAGTGGTTTATTACAAGTATTTATGTAGGTTGTATAAGTTTGTCACAACAGATAGCAAATTATTGAACGAAATAAAACAAATTTAATCAAATTTATGTTTAACCAAACATTTTTCATAAAACAAAGATTTTTTGTTAGCAGTGTTTATTTCCTCCATACCAATTTTTAACTAACTGAATACATGAGTAGTTTTTGAAAAACAAAGTTGTCGAGAATAACAAGGAAATAGATAAATTAATTTTCAAACTGCTTTGTTGGATCAGAAATGGGCAGTTAAATTAAGGAAGATTTTATTTAACTGTTGAAACAAACTTGAAACAATAAGGGCCCGATACTTTGGTAGTGATGTAACGAATTATCGATAGCGATAAAGTGTACTACGTGTTTGTAATCTTAATTTTGGACTTAGGGTTAAGTACGATATATGGTCAGTGAAATAAAATAAAAAGGTTTTAAGGTTTGTGTCTTATTTCAATTGCAATTGAAAATCTAGCACCCTAATTGTCTTATTTCAAAATCTATCTCAATCCCCTTCAAAGGCATTGTGATTGTGATAGTGATTTATGGAATTGTGTAACTTATAGCCGCAATCCCTTTCGGAACGAATGTGTTGTAAATGGCACTTTATTTGACACTTACTCCATACATTTGAAAGATATTTTCGTTTGTCACTTTGCTTAGACAGTTCAATTTCGCTCATTCAATACCTTTCAAAACCTCGTCTCGATCACAATCCCTATAAAATGTCAAATAGTGACGGCCTTAAGTATGTAAATGTCTTTATAAATTTTTTATTTTGCATTTTGCAATGCTATTTATATTAAACAAGAAAATATACTAGAAAAAAGCAACTAGTCTCATGTCCATCCCGTCAGGGCGACATGGCACTAGTTGCTTTTTTCTAGTATATTTTCTTGTTTAATATTTATGTACATGTGTTCCAAATGACGGATTGAAAGGGATCGCGATAGATTTTAAAATTAGACAATTAGCCCCCTGATTGGCTGAAGCTAGAGTGAGAGGTGAGAAAAGACTGCCCCGATAAGTCTGTCGAGCATTTGTTTAATATCCTACAAATATTATAAATGCGAAAGTGCCTCAGTTAGTTTGTAACACTTTCACGTAAAAACTACTGTTAAAGCTGATAAGTTTCTTGCGGCCGTTCTTCTTATCAGTTAAAAGATGTCCTGAATGGCTGGTAGGAAAAAAAAAATCTTTGACTTTGACTTTGACTTTGACTTTGACTTTGACTGAACTGATTTGGATGAAGCTTGGCACACAAATAGAAGATAGCCCATATTAAAACAAAGGATAATTTTAATTCCGATATTTCTACGGGAACGGTACCAAGTGGGTTAAGCCGCAAGCAGCTGCTACTGTTTAATAATAATTTTAAAGCAAAACACTGTTGACGCTACACCGCAAGAACAGGTAATGAGCAAACACCTATTTGAATTAGCTCCAGACGTGAAACGAAACAGATGGATCAACCGGAAAAATTAGTGCCTCCAAAATATCGATAAGATTATGTTTCATAGCCACATCACTATTCCTATTCGGAATGTTCATTTATTCAGTAGTAAGACAATAGGCTGTGTTGGCTTCCGAAATTGGAAGGTTTAAACAATGTTTGATTACAGTTTTTACATTTTCAGCCTTTCGATAACAATATCTGAATTTAACTTTCTGTTGAATTGGAAAATTAATAGTTCCATTTGACTTTGATACGGCGCGGGGCGGCTTGTGGGCTTCACAAATTGAACGGTTAACCTAAGCTAACTGAAATCCTAACCTTAATCATCAAAATTAATTTTAGTAGAAATAGCTTTTACCGACAAGATGGCGTAGAGTTGCTATTTGTATTTAATTTACGATTTCTCCTTATCGATATTTGTTTAATAGCTGTAGATTTTGATTTTTTGAGTGTTAATATTTGGAACCAGTGGCGCAGTGGTTCGCGCGCTCTGCCTGCTGTTGTTGAGATTAAGCAACTTTTGCAATGGTCGGTCACGGGATGGGTGACCAGAAATTTACCTCGAACTCCTCCGTTATTCGGAAGGCACATTAAGCCGTTAGTCCCGGTTACATTTGCAGTCGTTAAAACCCACCAACCCGCGGGCCCGCGCGTTGGGTCACGGCCCATTCTCCTAATCCACCCAAAAGGAAGGCCACTGCCCCTACAGTGGGGACATTAAAAATGGCTGATGACGACTCTTTGGAACTACCACCAGTCGGATAACAATGAATGTTTTTTGATTTTCACGATTATCTTAAAGGAGCAGTCTGTAAAGTGATAGGAACGACAATCACGTTCACGACGCATGTCATGGTCGGAAATAAAAATGGCGGTAGGTATTCATCAGTGAACTGAAATTTGTAACATGCCGTTCCAGCTACGAAGTTCATGAAACGATATTTTTTTTATAAATGAAACCAAAGTAACTTTTCCTTTTTGTTTGAATGAAAACATGTTTTAGATAAGTTGTTTCGAGCTGCGTACTACATCTACTCGCACTCGGAAGTAGTGTTTGACTTGCTAAAACTACTGTCATCCCGTGACCACGGCAGCTGAAAAGGTGCCGAAACGTCGGGAAAATCAAAAAACCCCTAAAGAGCCTAAAAATACGGAAAAATTACAACTTAGTTCGTGAAATACTTATAGCGCGTTTGATATCCGTAAAAGTTATATAAGATTTTAAACTTTCGCGTTCTATTATAATTAAATATTAAAACAACGGTACTAAAACGCGACATAGCCGTGGTCACAGCAGTCTGCTTGTGACCACGGCTATTGCAACATAGCCGAAACGTCAAGCTGTAAGTACATAGTTGTACTACATAATAAATGTCGCGATTTAGTTGCGTAAAAGTAGTTTTATTTCAATGAACAGTGCGCGCCAAAACATAAGATGTACGTTTTGTTAAAACTATTTATAAATAACTATAGTACTTACGTTTTATGATTTTTTGAATTTTTCAATGCTATTTTTATACTTATTATGATAAATTTTAAATAGAAAAATATTGAAAAAAATTAACTCGGCCACAAGTTAATTCTCAGATGGGAATCGAACCCACGACCTTTGGAAATCCGGTCCAATGCTCTAACCGCTGAGCTACCGAGACTTGCGAACCACTGTCGAAGTTCTCCAATACTTTTATATTTTTAATACGCTGTAGGCCAGCGTTGTCACATCAATGCTAGGAATCGAAAGAAACATCTTTTCAGGTGTTTATCGATCGATTAAGATGCAACAGCCAATATTTTATGATTTTTTATACTTATGATAAATTTTAAATAGAAAAATATTGTTTTTTTTTTCTATTTAATATTTATCATAAAGTACAACGTATTTTATTTTTCTAATAACAAATTGGGTTTCAAAAAGAATACTACTAGAATTGGTTTATTTAAGCGATCTATTTTTTTAAGGTTTTTTTATGTTTCGATTTTTTATAACAGACGTACAACAGATTAGTTTGAGAACAGATGAGCTTTCCCTTTCTGGTTCCGGATTAAGAGACAGAATGGATATTCCATTGTTCCCTGGACACCGGTGTCCGATTTGGGTATGATGACTTAAAACAACTAAGAACGTCATAGAATTTGTAGCTTATTAAAACAGAACTCTGTTTTTTTTTTTTATGATTTTGTAATTTTTGCATTTTTCAATGCTATTTTTATACTTATGGTAAATTTTAAATAGAAAAATATTGGAAAAAATTAATTCGGCCACAAGTGAATTCTCAGACGGGAATCGACCTGAAAAGATGTTTCTTTCGAATGCAAGGATATTCCTAGCATTGATGTGACAACGCTGGCCTACAGCGTATTAAAAATATAAAAGTATTCGAGAATTTCGACGGTGGTTTGCAAGTCTCGGTAGCTCAGCGGTTAGAGCATTGGACCGGATTTCCAAAGGTCGCGGGTTCGATTCCCGTCTGAGAATTCACTTGTGGCCGAGTTAATTTTTTCCAATATTTTTCTATTTAAAATTTACCAGAACTCTGTTTATTGGCAAAATTAATAACAAACCTTCCTAAACTTTTTCTGCATCAAATTCAATTCAACGAAACTTTTCCCCCGTGATAAGGGAAGTTGCGCCCTCTTCTTCGAATAACAGCCTCCTTTCTGGAATTCCCGAGGTGAAACAAAACGCAGACCTCTTCGAAGCGGAGATTCGAGGGGGCTACAACCTACAACTTTGTTCTTGCCAACTCGCATTCGTTAAAAATTATAACTTATTTCTTTGTGTACCTTTTCTCTGTGGGTCAATGATGCTAGAACGTAGGGGGAAGTATTTCGTGCTTTCTGTATTATGGTTATTAGACGATTTTAGAGATTAATTTCTAACTCTTTAATTAGTTCTCTGATAAGTCAAAACCCTCGGATTTATCCCTTTGTATATCAATTTATACCTATTGTTATATGTATAAATTGATATCTATACGATCTATACTAATATTGTAAAGAGGAAAGATTTGTATTTTTGTATGTAACTAATAAACTCAATAACTACTGGACCGATTTTGACGAATTTTGGTATAGAGAATCCTTAGATCCCAAGTAGTAACATAGGCTATAAATGATCCCAAAATTCCCACGGGAACGGGAACCACGCGGGTGAAACCGCGCCCGGCCTCTAGTACAATAATAATTGATTAAAAAAAGCCAGTCCCAGCAGTAAGGGCATAGAAAACAGCTGATGATGATGACATTTTTTTTTTTAACAAATAGTTACATATCGTCAGACACACTAAATACATTTTATACTCATCATTTTAAAACGTTAGTGTCACTTAAAAATCGAGTCGGAATAACCAGCGTGGAAGAAATGTTCCGAATGGCGACGGACGAGGGCAAATTTGGCAAGCTGTAACCGCCTCTGTGGTCTGTGGTAACAACCACTGGTATCAGACCCAGGGGTCCCGGGTTTGATTCCCAGCGGGGGTGCAATTTGTATTCGGTTTGGTTGGTGGTAGGACTTGTTGTGAGTCCGCCTGGCAAGCTACCACCATCTAATCCAAGTCGGACGCCATAACAACAATGTTTTCAGCATTGTTGTGTTCCGGCAGTTAAGAGATAAGATAGCCAGTTCCTCAGTGGTTGAGGATTCCGGAGAAGATCGGTTCGTTATGTCCGCATCGTTAATAAAAATAAAAAAACCGGCCAAGTGCGAGTAGGACTCGCGCACCGAGGATTTCGTAGAATATTTTTTATTATATGATGTAACTAAAAATTTACGGTTTTCGCAATTTTTCCTTTATCTGTACTATAAGACGTTACTTCGTACCAAATTTCAAGATTCTAAGTTCACGGGAAGTACCCCGTAGGTTTTGATTCCCGTGCGAGTTTCGAAAATTTGCGGAAATTTGCAGCATAAACGGCTGTATCTTTTGATTGCTTTGACTTAGAAGTTTGATTTTTTCACAGCTCTAAGGAACAGTAGACCTGAGTATTAGATATAAATTTCAGTTTGATACCTCCACGCGTTCCTGAGAAAAACGGTCTTGACAGACGGACGGACGGACAACGAAGTAATCCTATAAGGATTCCCGTCTGAGAATTCACTTGTGGCCGAGTTAATTTTTTCCAATTTTTTTCTATTTAAAATTTACCATAATCCTATAAGGGTTCCGTTATTTTCGTTTTGAGGTACGGAACCCTAAAAAAGGTGGCGGCAGACCTCCAGTAATGGAGTGCCACCATAATAAGAAGAAGAAGTAAGAATCGAACCCACGAGAAACAAGATAATCAGTGAAAAATTAAGACGTCATCGAATATTTATGGTTATGTTATCCTAATTCCAAGTCTAACTTATTTTATGAACGACAGTGAGGCTCTTAGCCTTTATCATACCTGGTGTTAAGTATTGATACGACTGAAGATGGAAGCGAGTCTCTCCCGGAATCCTCAGCCACTGAGGAACTGGCTATCTTATCTCTAACTGCCGGAACACAACAATGCTGAAAACATTGTTGTCATGGCGTCAGGCTTAGATAAGATGGTGGTAGCTAGCTAGGCGGACTTACAACAAGTCCTACCACTAACCAAAACGAATACAATATGTACCCCCGCTGGAAACCGGGACCCCTGGGTCTGATACCGGTGGTTGTACCACTAGACCACAGAGGCGGTTAAGAACTAATATTATTAATGCGAAAATGTGCTTTTATCCAGATATTCCCACGGGAACGGGGAAAACACGACAAAAACCGCGGCGGCCGTTGTCTTCAGTAGTTGGTTACGCCACCTCTAACCCACTTCACGTCATTATTTTCCCGAACGCTCAACAACAGCCATAGTCACTTAAGACAGACCTGCTTACGTCATCAAAGTATAATTGGACGTTTCAATTAAACGTGTGACGTCACTCAACCGTGACGTCACAAGATCACTGGTTTGGGGTAAATTGGGCTCACATAATCGCCTGTCACTTATAGAGAAGACAGCACCTTGTCTTAAATTAATCATAATTGACATATTAATATTAAGGTGCTGAGTAATTAGTCTTAACCCTTCGTTTAATATGTGTGGTGTGGTATAAATGTATATATATGTTTATTGACCTAGGTTGAACTGGATGGACTACTACAATGAAACGTCATGTAGTTTGATCTAAAGGATTTATTCATTTTTCAAATTGGTGACTGATGTCTCACAATATAATTGACTTTTGAAGTCTTGGAGTTAATACATCTTAAATACTAAAGCACTTATATAAAACAAAACCAATCTCTAAAGCGTGAGCTAGAAAGGAACAACGCCATCTATAAACTAAAAATCGTACCGATGCATTGTAAACTTCTTATGAACTCGTAACGGGCTCGAACAATATATATGTTTTCGACATGGTTACCTAAATGCTTAAAAATATACTAAAACAATAATTTATTGTTCGAAATTTTGCCCGCGGTTTAGCGGGGTTCCCTTCCTTATACCATTCCCGGTATTTCTCGGGAATATCGAAAAAAAAACAAAATTATGTGTATTCTAGTTCATGATGTACGAGTATCTGTACGCAATTTCGTCCAAATCTGTTTGATTTGGACGAAATTGCGTACCGATATGCGTAAAAACTCTATCTACTGCTGGACTGGGTGTGAAAGTAAAACAAAAATTTGCCAGCTGCTTGTTTTCCAGTACCAATAGTACAAACCTATTAACGGAAGTCAAAAGTCAAAAAGTCAAAGATTTTTATTCAAATAGACTTATAGATAAGTGCTTTCGAATCGTCCAATTTTTTTTCCTACCAGCCATTCAGGACATCTTTTAACTGATAAGAAGAACGGCCGCAAGAAACTTATCAGCTTTAACAGAAGCAACAACATTTACAAAGGAACATGTCGTTGCCAAACACAAATCTACAATCTTGAAACATATTTAATATAAGAGGAAAATTTTCTTAAACTCAGTTATTAGAATCTTTTCCTTTTATACAATTACAATAGTGATGTTTTATGTTAGTATCACTTCCATGCATTTTGGTCTTTCAAATAATCATCTACCTTGTAATAACCTTTGCTTAAGAGCGTTTTTTTAACATGTATTTTAAATTTATGCATATGGAAGAGGAGCCTGTGGCGCAGTGGTTAACTCGCTCGGCCTCCGAATGTGGAGGTTAAGCAACTTTCGCAATGGTCGGACATACAATAATGGTGCACCGAGTGCTGGTATTGCACGGTCTAACAACTCCTGAGGATGCTCCGTGTGTGGGCGAAACACGTGTAGAGGTAATAGTCGGTGAAGGTGCAAGGTGTGTCACTGTGTTGCATCTGCATTTATTTGCGGGCGGGCGGGCGGTGCATCTTGCATGTAAGTTTTTCTTGCGGAATTATGCTACATATTTTTCGTTTTCTACTAAGATATGGATTTACACTAAGTAACGCCTGTTTCTTAAAAAATTACTGTCTTGAGCTCCTCCATGCTTCATTTGCAGTCGTTAAAACCCACCAATCCTCATTGGTCCCGCGTGGTGGGTGATCGCTCATTCTCCTTATCCATCGTGGGGACATTAAAAATGGCTGATGCCGGACATAATTATGGAAAATTTTAAATAGCAAAAATTCAAAGTTCATTCGTCGTCAGAAAAACAGCAAAAAATTATGTGTAAACCCGCCACAGGGAGCATTTATAAAATTGTGACCTGTGACGAATTTATACATACGTACATTCCATTATTCTTCGTCGTCACAATCTTGGTAGTGTGGTCGTGGTCGTCACTTCAGGAATGGTGGCTTTCTTATGATGGACACAATTGTTATGGTACATTCAATGTAGGGCTTTGTGAGCCGATCGATGGCGTTTCTTCTTTGACGTTCACGTGTGCTTGTAACAGATGAGACTAAATAAATTACTCCAACTATGGTACTAAGAGTCCACCATCTGCGCTGTCGGCCCAGTCAATAAATAATTCAAACCAATGATTTCAATAAGATACTTACTTTTGAAACTCTTCTCAATTTTATGATCACTGTTTACTTTAATTTCATAATTCACAATTTCAATCAGTATTATTTTGAGGAGGATCCGCCATGATCGCGGTGGGATAACAATTATAATTCGGGGCAGCTAATTGCCGGCAGCGAAGTGCTGCGTGGCCAGGAAGTACCGAGGGGAGAGCTAGGAGGCCTACTTCGAAAGCCGAATAATATTCCAAGTTCGATATTCGAACGACATCCGAAGTTTACCTAATCCTAAGATCAAAATTTGAGAAACATCTAAAGTCCGATATTCGAACGATATCAGTTAGTTCTTTTAATTTTTATGAAACCTTACTCATGAGTTACATGAACAAACTCGTTGTCGTAGAGATAAGAGACGATTTTGGTGTAGTGGTTCAAATGCTGGATTGCCGATCAAAGTCGTGGGATCGAACTCCATTTTGTATCATGAATACTAAAATATTTAAAGTTAATCTAATCTGGGAGATTTTTTAGGTCCAAACTGAGCAGAGCTCCTTTTAAGGATTAGAAAATACACACATATTATAATATGCTTTCAAACCACTTGTCCCTTTGGGAGATCTTGAGAGTATAATGTTCTAAAGTATTGTGCTCCGTCTCTTATTTCGAGTCGTCTTACAAGTTACTCACTTGTAAGACGAGTATTTTTTTTCTAGTTAATATATATTTTTTTTTCTTGTAAATATATATCCTATAGAAAACGGATATCCTAATGTAATCAATACATTTACTCGTTTATTGTTTTCGTAGTAAGTACCCCGGATCATTTTCCCGGTGAATTATTGACTCAGTACCGGTCACGGTAATATTCAACGGTAAAATAAATGCCACATACATTGATTTGATTCCAAAATGTGCCTCTTATGATTTTGTGTTATATACCTATCAGAGGCAACGAAGATATTACAATTTAGGAACTTTAGCAGTGGTTGGTTAAAAATTTACTATATCGAGCTCCTCCATGCTTCCGAAGGCACGTTAAGCCATTGGTCCCGGCTGCATTTTCAGTCGTTAAAACTAACCAATCTGCATTCGGCCTGTGTGGTGGGTCATGGCCCATTTCTCCACATCTCCACCCATCCATAAGAAAGGAAAGCCAGTGCCCCAGCAGTAGGGACTTTAAAAATGGATGATAACGGACAAAAATTTACTACATTGTTTTTATGATTTTTGTAATTTTTGCATTTTTCAATGCTATTTTTATACTTATGGTAAATTTTAAATAGAAAAATATTGGAAAAAATTAACTCGGCCATAAGTGAATTCTCAGACGGGAATCGAACCCGTGACCTTTGGAAATCCGGTCCAATGCTCAAGAGCCGTCTGAGAATTTACTTGTTGCCGAGTTAATTTTTTCAAATTTTTTTCTGTTTAAAATTTACTACCTTGTGTTCATCCGTGCTTTGGAAGGCACAATAAGTCGTTGGTTGGTCCCGGCTGTATTTGCAGTCGCTGTGACCCACCGATCTGCATTGGGCTCACGTGGTGGGTCGTGAATTACCCATTTTCATTATCCTAATCCTAACTAATATTATAAATACGAAAGAGTGTTTGTATGTCCTTCCTTCACGCCCTAACTAAGCAACCAAACTACTTGATTTTTGGCATAGAGTTAGTTGAAAGGACGAAGAGTAACATAGGCATGCTGATGCTTTATGAAATAAAACAGGGAGAAAAAAACAGCCCTTGACGAGTTTCTTGCCGGTTCTTCTCGTTGAGACCTTGTCCCGCCCTAGGGTTTGTGAACCGATGGCGTAGCTTCTTTGGCGTTCATAAGTGCTTGTAACAGCCTAGACTGAATAAATGATATTGACTTCGACTTTGATATTCCCAGAAGCTAGTCCAATCATAAAGAAGGCCAATTAGAAAGGCTCCTGGTATTTGCTGGACAAAACCCCTGATCATAGCTGAGCCAGGGGTTGGTTTTTTAAACCATTAACACCCCAAAATAGAACAAATGTTTCTACCGTGCAGAAATTGCTCCCACGACCTGTTACAGAGTGAATCACTACACTTCGACGACCTGTTCGGTGTCGGGGTGCGGCGGGGGATGAGTACCGGACTCGCGAGTCCGGTATTCTAGGCGAGCCCAACATAACCGTTTGGTATGCCCCCATTCCCCTCACTCAAAACAAAAAAAGGGGGACTATACCCGCCTTCTGCGCCAGAGGTCCCGGGTCCGATTCCCGGACAAGGGAAATATTTGTGTGCATGAACATGTCTATTTGTCTTGATCTGGGTGTTTAATATGTATATTATGAATGTATTAACAAAAAAGTATGTATTTAAGTATGTTTATCCGTTAACTAGTATCCATTACACAACCTTGGGCTAGATAATTGGAGTGATTGTATGTAAATATTTATTTATTACTACCACATACGGGCATCCAAGTTACCTTTCAGTCAAATACCTTTTTACCTAATAAACCAGAAAATTCGAGACGGCTTTCTATTGTTTTGAAATAAAGAAAATACACCTCAAGCGAGTACACTTCAAAGGAGCGCCAATAAGACAGTTGAATGACACATTCTTTCATAAAATTCTCTTTTCTCGTAAGACATCTGTCTTATCGAACTGAATATCTTACAAATGACTCGTAGACTTATTTCTGAACAAAAATAAGAACCGTGACGGAATACAATATGTTGCATCACAGCACTAATTCTAAAGTGATGTCAAACATTTGGGTAATGCTCTTACAAAATTTCCTTAACACAACCTTACTTTACGGTCTAAAGCTTAGAGTTCAAAATCGTGTAGCTATAAACATATACTTTTTTCTTAATACTCCCCCATTTGAAAATCCTTATTGGTAACGATTTAAAGTTGAAATTTCAGCGTCGAAATTGATATTTTTGCTTGTGTGGATTCAAAATGTGTAAGCTACAATTTTAGATGTTAGACAAGTACTTATGAGTGGTGTCGCAGTAAATTAATAGTGTGGAATGACATAATGAGGTGTTTCGTGGTATTTATAATTGGATGCTAGTTTCTGTGGGATTCTAGACATGTGGATTGTTTCAAATGGCAATAAAAGCTAATGGGGTCAGCCTAGTTCGAAAATGAAGCAATAACATAAATTTTAATAGACAAATCTAGAAAAATTACGACTCGGCTCACAAGTTATTCTCAGGTGGGACACGACCCGCAACCTTTTACATTCGAAAGAAACATATTTACAAATGTTTGATGATCGGTTAAGATGGAACGGCCATCTAATAAGATTTTTTAAGTTACTACCAACTAAAACTCCTAGTACTTGCCCTCCAGGCCGCCATTGCTCACGGGGGGTAGGGTTCGCAATCACCCCTAACGGGAGTGGGTGTCCTACCCTGTAACCCCGCCAAGCCTATTAGGCTCGACGGGGTAACGGGGGTGGCGAGAGATAGTGTGCTTTTTCGTAGGTCTTTACCGGGACGGGTATGCTAGGTGACCCCAGCATATCCTCAAGGCAGGAATCTGTGAAGACTGGATTCCCTTCACGCAACAAGAAAAAAGGATAGGTCTATTATTTACACACCAATTATCTAGTCCGAGATGAGACGTTTGGATATTAGATAACGGATAAACATACTTTTGTATAAGTACTTTGTTTCGGAAATTTGTACATAACATACTTATTAACCCAGAAGCAAGAGATATAGGCAATATACATGCACACAAATATTTGTCTTGTCCGGGAATCGAACCCAGGCAGGTCGAGAAGGCACGTACGCGTACCCCTACACTAGAATGGACGTCAAGTGCATGTTCTTCTGGGTCGTCTGCTAGGCCCAACCATTCACTTTCGAACTATAGATCTCTTTCGTTCTGAAATAAAACAATTTTTGCTTATTTTAGGTGCACTACTTTAATTACCCGAACCATATATTTGGTACTATATTTTTAGGTTTTTTAGGGTTTTAGGTTTCAAGACGTTTCGGCACCTTTTCAGTTGCCGTGGTCACGGGTTGCCTAGCTACTTATAAAACCTTCAAAAAGTTTATTTACTAATTGGCTCGGATACGGTTAGAGAATTACAAATTAAGTATTTTTTTTTTTTAGAGCGACGGGTAGACTTAGCCTTCATCATACCTGATGTTAAGTATTGATAAGGCTGAAAGATGGAAGCGAGCCTCTCCCGGAATCCTCAGCAACTGAGGAACTGGCTATCTTATCTCGAACTGCCGGAACACAACAATGCTGAAAACATTGTTGTTATGGCGTCAGGCTTAGATAAGATGGTGGTAGCTAGCCAGGCGGACTTAGAACAAGTCCTACCACCAACCAAACCGAATACAAAATGTACAGCCGCTGGGAATCGAACCCGGGACCCCTGGGTCTGATACCGATGGTTGTACCACTAGACCACAGAGGCGGTTTAAAATCTTTTTGCTATGCGTCTTTAGAGGCGATTAAACTAATTTTTTACTATATTAAAAGTTAACAATTATTTTGCTTTGTTTGCGATTTAAATTATTTATTTTTAGCAAAATATAAAACTAATGATTCTACTTGCAGTTTACAAATTGGGAAGACTTTACAAGAAAGAGCTCCAACCTCCATCTTTATGTTTATCTACAAAAGAGCTAACCGTATCTCTTACTAGCTCTTTCGTTCTTTCTTCTTTCATTCCTTCGTCCATCATCCAGTCCACTCCGCTCATTAATAAATAAATATTTCCATACAATCACACCAATTATCTAGCCCACGTTAAGTATCACGAAGAACTTGTGTTATGGATACTAGATAACGGATAAACATACTTATATACTTTTTTTTTGTAAATACATACATAATATACATATTAAACACCCAGACCAAGACAAATAGACATGTTCATGCACACAAATATTTGTCTTGTCCGGGGATCGAACCCGGTACCTCTGGCGCAGAAGGTGGGGTTAGTACCCCTGCGCCAAACAGGTCGTCAAATTCATCATCATTAATATAAAAGAAAATAACCCGTTATCCATTTTTTTAAAGAAATGTCCATAAAGGTATCAGCTTGTTGACATCAAAGGGAACATAAATCGGCCCGGGAGCACTTAATCAATACCAAATGAGTCACCATCACTTACTCTTTTTAAACACAAAGACAGTCGTTTTGACCCAATTCCTATGCGTTGACTCACGGCGATTTCATTACCGTTTATAACTGAAAGGCATCGGACATTAGTCAGTTGCAATGCTCGATGGAAACTATTATAAATTCTGATGATTAGTAATGCTTTCGTTTTGGTTCAAGATTTAAGACGCTATATCAATTCAATTCAATTCAATATCATTTATTCAGTCTAGGCTGTTACAAGCACTTATGAACGTCAAGGAAGCTACGCCATCGGTTCACAAACCCTACGGCGGGAGACCTTGTAACGAGAAGAACCAGCAAGAAACTCGTCAAGGGCTGTTTTTTCCCTGTTTTATTTCATACAGAGTCGTCAAATCAAAAAATCTAATCGAAAAAGTACGTACTTTTTGGTATAAATTATAGGTAGGTTAGAGATGTTACAACTCTCGTAAGAAGTAATATATTTGAGGAGCCCGTGACGCAGTGGTTTGTACGCTCGGCCTGCGATTGTTGAGGTTAAGCAACTTTCGCAATGGTCGGTCACGGGATGGGTGACCAAAAATTTACTATCTCGAGCTCCTCCGTGCTTCGGAAGGCACGTTACGCCGTTGGTCCCGGCTGCGTTTTCAGTCGTTAAAACCCACCAATACGCATTGGGCCCGCGCGGTGGGTCATGGCCCGTTCTCCTTATCCATCCATAAGGCCAGTGCCCCAGCAGTGGGGACATTAAAAATGGCTGATGACGATATATTTCCTCATATCTTTATCTAGATTTGTATAGTTTCAGACACACTATTTTATGATTTTGCTTCGACACTTTTCTTTTTGAAGTGACCCCTTAAAAATAAGTTTTTTTTAAGATTATTCTCAAATAGGGTTACATATACTATTGGAAATTGGTTCATATATTTTCATAGTCGTATAGTTTCATCTTCTCTTAATTCGCCATAGTTATTTACTACGAAGTGATTTTGTGATTTTTTCGCCTAATCTGCGAAATCGGTCTCGCTCTCACGCGCGTCCTTTTCTCATTACTATCTCGCTTCAGTCGAGTAGGTTTTTTTTTGAAAAAGGTATCATTGAGAGGCTTCATAAGTAGCTTCAAGACGGTCTTTTGATACACTTTGGCTGAAGTGTTTTCACTTCTTTTTCACAAAAATGAAGCTTTGACTTCATGATACGACACACCATATTCCAAACTGATTTAGGATGATGACCAAGTTGTACCTCTCACCGATCTTTTCTAGTCTTCGATTTAGGAACAGTTGGTGAATCTATCGTGGTACGATATGCAAGTATCCTGCGGATACCTAGCTTCTGAAGCGTTTTGAAAATGACTGCTGTATACAATGCAATCACTGCAATTTTGGTTTTCTTTAGCACCCCACAAAAATGTAACATTAACTGCTATAAAAATATATAGGATGTTGAGAAATTAATCAAAGATTCTGACAGAATACATCACATACACATTATCAGCCTGTGGACGTCCACTGCTGGACATAGGCCTCTCCTAGCTCACGCCTATTGTTGCATTCATAGGAGGCTATTAGCCTACCTACTGCTACCACGCTGGCCAGACGGGCTGGTAGAGGGTTTGTTTCAAGTTTTCCTTCTCTCGCACAGGTATTCAATGCGTCGAACCTCTTAGTCGACACATCTTTTTTTTGAAATGCGTTATTTATTGATACATTTACTTTTAAATTGCGTGTTAATTTATTGTTTTTTGGTTTACCGACGTTTTGATACCCGGCGGCATCAGGTTGACAGTATTGGACTGCTTTTTGACACAATTATTTCCAAGTCGTAACTCCAGAACGACTTAGGATTTTGCATTTACAATGCGATTCCAGTAGATGAATTTTATACAAAAGGAAAGAAAAAACAAACTGGTATTGATAATGGGATTCAAACCCGTAGTATCTACCGGGCACTGTTACCTGTTTTTACCCGACTACGGCAAAACAAAAAGGAGGGTTATGATTTTGACCGGTATGTATGTATGTATGTATGTTCATCTGTACCCACATAACTTTTAAACTGCGGATTATATATTCACAATTGAGGTATCGTTGGAAGCGTCTCGATTGCCCGCTGGTTATAGGCTATGTCACGTCACATGAAATTGAATATGGCGCCATCTAGACGACATAAAGCTGTGAACTGAAAACTTTCTTTTCTAAAGAATATCGTGTTTGGTGGTAAGCTCTTGGTAAGCACGTTTAAAAAAAAATATTTTATTAGGTTTTGCTCGCGGCTTTGCTTGCATAAATAGATTTTGGTAATAATGTCCATAC
Organism: Chrysoteuchia culmella; assembly: GCA_910589605.1. Lineage (NCBI taxonomy): Eukaryota > Metazoa > Arthropoda > Insecta > Lepidoptera > Crambidae > Chrysoteuchia > Chrysoteuchia culmella. The sequence goes on along the minus strand of OU342658.1, from coordinate 19,351,488 downwards.
TTTACAACTCCCAAAAGAATTTAATTAAAGAATTAGTTCAAAAACCAAAACCCGACTACTGAAAAATTACGCTCTAAAAAGTATGAAATAAGAAAATATTCTCATCTGAAATTGCCGTGGTCGTATGCCACTTACTCTAACAAAACAATACTTCTAGGGAAACGTAAATGAAAGGAGGAAATCCTCCTTTTATAGGTATAAAGTCAGAAAAACTGCCGATTGTAAATAAGAGGGAACGGCTTCATTTTGTATTACGCAACATTAATAAATTAACCACCCAAAATTAACATTTTCCACTGGGGAAAATGTTGCTAATTAAATGAATTATGTATTTATCTTACTTATTCATTATTTTGGCTTATTTTGATATTTATGTAAATCTGATTAAATTATGTAGGTATATCTGATTCTATCATAGATAGTTACATGTGGATCGTTTAGGAGAATAGGCAATGACCCATCGTCGTCTCAGCCACATGACACCCACTGCTGGGTATAGGCCTGCCCCAAGGATCACCACAACGATCGGTCCTGCGCAGTCTGCATCCAGCGGCTTCCCGCGACCTTCACCAGATCGTCGGTTTACCTTGTCGGGGGCCTACCCACGGAGCGTCGTCCTGTGCGCGGTCGCCATTCCAGAACCTTTACGCCCCAACGGCCATCGGTTCTTCTCGCTATGTGTCCCGCCCACTGCCACTTCAGCTGAGCAATCCTTCGAGCGATGTCGTTACTTTAGTTCTCCTACGGATCTCCTGATTTGTGATTCGATTACGTAGGGAAACGCCGAGCATAGCCCTCTCCTTTGCACGCTGGGTGACCTTGAGCTTTCATGACCCTTCACACGGGCTAAAGTCAAACTCTGATGAAACCTTGGGCGGCCACTAAACTAGTCATACTAATATCATGCGAAAGTATATCAGTTTGTTTGTTCCTCTTTCACTCAAAAACTACTGAACGGATTTGAATGAATTTTGGTATGTAGGGATTTCAAGTATTGTACTAACACATACGCATCTTTTAATCTCGATATTCCCACGTGAACGGTAACCATGCGGGTAAAACCGCGGGCGGCCATTAGTTTATTATAAAGTAATAAATACCACAAAGTTCGCTTGTGATGCACGGCCTTTACTGCGAATAGAATGCCAATATTGAAACAGCTGGTATTTCAACTAACATTGCAATTTTAAAGATCGTCCATAAAAGTTACACTTCAAACCTGTCTCCTTAGGGCTCATACAGACGAGCAGCACTTTGCTGTCGACAAAACCAACTGCAGCACCAGTAATAGCTATCGACATTGGTCGGCAGAACTATTCGATACGTTGACGGCGCCGCACACGCAACTGCAGCTATCGACAGCGCCAACTACAGCTGTCGACATTGGTCTGCAGCAATATTCGACGCGTTGACGACGCCAATTGTAGCTGTCGACAGACCCAGCAGCAACTGTCCACATTGGTCGGCAGCAATATTCGACACGTCGAGACGGCGTCCCACAAACAACTGCAGCTGTCGTCAGAACCAGCAGTAGCTGTCGACTGGTCGACATTTGCTGCCGATGTGTCGACAGTAAACGTCGACTAAAGGAGACAGCTCCAGTTGCCTTTGTCGACAGCTGCAGTTGCCATTGGCGACAGCTGCTTTTCGCTTATTGACAGTAAAAATGCTGCTCGTGTGTGTGGCACCTTAGGCGTGGTTATAAACTGCATAGATAACGCATTACTTCAAAAACTCAGAACGAATCATTAACAATATAAATGGTTCAAGTCATAACCTTTTGTCTGGTCGCAGTTATTAGTTAACTTGATGGATGGAAGGTGTATTACTGTTTTGGTTAATCTGCGTGTTAAATGTCACGCATTAGGAGGCTGACGTGACGCGTGAGAGATGTTAATACCACCTTATAAGAACTTTTTGCATTTTACAATGCTATTTTTATATCCGGCCAATGCACTCACAATTACCATTATCTTGGTAGCATAAATTGCCTAGTGCATTGGGCCAGATTCATAAGGGTGCGGGTTTGAGTCCCGTCTAAGCGACATGGGACCAGTGGCTTTTTTCTAGTATATTTTCTTAATAATATTTATTTATTAGATCTAATGATTATGTTTAGGTTAAGAATGTAGTTCTACAATTTTACTTTAAAAAATTGTAAATACCTGTTAGTCCATTTACTTACTAAAAAATCTTTGTTTCGGCATTAATCACAGTTTTCGATTGGACTGATAAGATTTTAAACTAAAAAATATTTCATTATGAGTCATGTAAATATAGCTGTCAGAAACAGTTTTACCAGTGCGCAGTGTCATAGTAACAAAAGTAACCAATTAAACTAATCATTGTTGATAAAAAAAATATCAATTGTACAATCTTGCATCGTTTTATTACTGGTTCATAATAGAAGTTTAATATATGTGAGATAAATAATAACGAGTATTTTAATATCACTTGGATATTGTTTAAATGAGGGGCCCGTGGTGCAGTGGTTTGCGCACTCGGCCTGCGATTGTTGAGGTTAAGCAACTTTCGCAATGGTCGGTCACGGGATGGGTGACCAAAAAGTTACTATCTCGAGCTCTTCTGTGCTTTGGAAGGCACGTTAAGCCGTTGGTCCCGGCTGTATTTGCAGTCGCTAAAACCTTCCAGTCCGCACTTGGCCCGTGCGGTGGGTCATGGCCCGTTCTCCTTATCTACCCACCTGACCATCACCATCACCACCACCATTTGACGACCTGTTTGGCGTAGGGGTACTAAGCCCGCCTTCTGCGCCAGAGGTCCCGAGTTCGATCCCCCGGACACGACAATATTTGTGTACATGAACATGTCTATTTGTCTTGGTCTGGGTGTCAGATATGTATATTATGTATATATTTACAAAAAAGTGTATAAGTAAGTATGTTTATCCGTTATCTAGTATCCATAACATAAGTTCTTCATGAAACTTAACGTGGGCTAGATAATTGGTGTGTTGTATATTTATTCACAAGGAAGGCCAGTGTCCCAGCAGTAGGGACATTCAAAATGGCTGATGACGATTGTTTAAATATACCTGATGTTAAATAATGATGAGACTAAAGGTGGAATCGCACATCTCCCGGAATCCTCAACTACTGAGGAACTGTGGGCTTACCGCGTAGGTGCCGTCGGCATCGCTGTTAAATTATTACTATCATTATCTGTTATAAATCATTCTGAAAGTGATTAAATCGTGATAAATATTAAACAAGAAAATATACTAGAAAAAAGCTACTAGTCTCATGTCGCCCTGACGGGATACGAACCCGCATCCTTGGGAGTCCGGCCCAATGCACTAACCAATTATGCTACAGAGACCTATGAGGACACGTCAAATTTTTCTAGTATATTCACCGTTCTACGGTGTTAGCCACCGTCTCGCTTCATCAATGAAAGAAATATCCTCGTATTCGAAAGAAACATCTTTACAGATGTTTGACTATCGATTAAGATGAAACAGCCATCTAATTATAACTTTTAATTTTTGCATTTTACAATGCTATGTTTATGTAAAAGTATGTATGTGCAACTAGTCTCATGTCGCTCTGACGCGACATGAGACTAGTTGCTTTATTTCTAGTATATTTTCTTGTTTAATATTTATCACATAAAAATAGCATTGTAAAATGCAAAATTAAAAAGTTATGATTAAATCGTTATAAAATAACGTAGTGAAGTATCAACAGCTCTATATAAGTGCAATAAGAGTAGTTGCGCAATGCCAGCAATAGTCCGACATCTGGCGCCAAAATTAGAAACAGTTCTAATCTCCATACAAGAACAACAATCAACACCTAATATTCTCCTTCCATTGCCACTTCTGTACCACCATGCAACGCCATATCCTACTTCCAAGAATCAATGGATTAGCACCAAAACGAGGTTGTCACAAATTAGAATACCGAAACGAGGTAACGATCACACGTGCTCACGATACTCGCCGCAACAGATGCAATTAATGGCGCTTATCCGTAATGTTTTAGGGTATATTATTGCATAACAAGTTTGTACAAAGAACCCTTTCATTGATCGGTGTTTCGTCATTACTGTCTTTGGTTGCTCGGTTTTTACGGCCCTGATTGCGATATAATTAAAGAGTGTAATGAACGATAAATTTGTCGACTACTGGTGGCACAAGGCTGGGTGTTTGAGAGCATTCTGAACACATTTGTTATTTAAGATTTATAGTTATGCTTTGGCAACATGCTAGAGGCAATGTTGGTTTTTCAAAGTTCAACGCTCAGTTGTTTTTTGATAATAATTGACAAGCTGTTCATTATAATTTGAGCGTTGAAATCATGCATACTCGATAGGTAGCTCAGCGGTTAGGACGTTTTAAGCGTGCAATTATTACGTTAAAGCAACTTTTGCGGATGCAGAATCGGTCACGGAATAGGTGATCAAACATTTGTGAAACTGCACCTTGCTTCGAAGGGCACTTAAGATGTTGGTCCCGTAGCATTTACGTGCCTACCAATATTTATTGGCACCATCTATCGGAATAAAAAGTATTCTATGTCCATCTTCAAAGAAGGATCTTCTTCCAAGACGGATTAAACTTTGATTCTTAATGGCTCAATTTTAAACTTCTAACATTTAACTCTGAAAGTCCAAATGCATGTTGTTCTCTATTCACAAAGGTGATATCCAAACCTGTATGAAGTCTGGGCCACGTCTGTGTACAGTATACCAAAAAAATTGCAAAAGACACGATAAACAGTGTCTAATTATTCAATTTCTTAAGGCGGTACCCCCACCGAAAGTGGCGCCGCGTTGAATTTTATTTAATATCGTAATTCTAATACACAGTTTTAATAAAACTTTACGTGGAATTTTTAGAGCCCATAGTCTAGTATTTTTAGACGGTATCATTATATTCCCTCGTAGTCACTGCTAGAAGTAGATAGCAAAACTGCTAAAAGTGGCCGTTTTTGACACATTTGCTATCTACTTCTACGAATGACTATGACGAGATGTAGCGATACCTTCTAAAAATACAAGACAATGGGCTCTAAAAATTCCACGTAAAGTTTTATTAAAATTGTGTATTAGAATTACGATATTAAATAAAATTCAACGCGGCGCCACTTTCGGTCGGGGTACCGCCTTAACAGCTTTGTTCTCTGGAAGAAACAATAAATATAATGCAAAAACACATCAAAAATACATCACGGCGGAAGATGTCATTTTGTCACTGTCACTGTCAGTCAATAGAATTGCAGTAGAATACATTGACAGTGACACTGACAGTATTTTTAACTTCGAGTTGTCAATTTGACGCCTTATTTCGAGTAAAAAATATTGATATGTTATTATTAATAACCACGCGGCCACGTGTGGACATCCAACAGTGCATGTTTTAAAATTAATTGTATGTTTATCAGAATCTGAGTATTTTTTTCTTTATATTTGGGGGTGGTGTACATAGACGTGGCCCAAATTGGGACATGACCTTTACACTCCCAAAGCCCAAAACTTTTTCATTACAATTTCATTCCTGTCATTTTCCCAAGGCTAATGACTGTCCCTGTCCTAATACAGAATCCCTGAATAGAGTTAGAGCATTGGACCGGATTTCTAGAGGTCGTGGGTTCGAGTCCCATCTGAGAATTCACTTGTGGCCGAGTTGACTTTTTCCATTTTTTTTATTTAAAATTTATCTTATGTATGGCGGATGTATTTAAATATGAAAGATAATTTACGAACTCTTACCTTTTAACTTACGAACAATTACGAAAGAAGTTCAATACTTTTGATTACTCATAGACAGCACGCTTGGCTTGGTTCCCCACGTTGATTTGCTTTTATCTAGAGTTTGTAAATTATCTTTCATATTTAAATACATCCGCCATACATGATAAATTTAAGTAGAAAAAAAATGGAAAAAGTCAACTCGGCCACAAGTGAATTCTCAGATGGGACTGGAACCCACGACCTTTGGAAACCGGTCAAATGCTCTAACTACTAAGCTACCGAGACTTAATTCGAGACTTAATTCTATTTAAAAAAAATTCATAAGTTTAAAAATAGCATTGAAAAAAAGCAAAAATTCAAAAATCAATAATACATCCGCCATATTGCCGACTTCAAAATTATTCAAGTTATCTAAGACGCTTTATGTGGAAAACACACCTATTACGGCTACAACGTTCTCAACGACTCAAACTCAAGGTGGCCACTTTCCGACATTATCATTTCCCCACTTGGGATCTTTATCAGGCATATCAACTATTAAGAGTTTGACAAATTTTCATTGTGAAAATATTAATTAAGCAGCACTCTATTGCTCCAACTAGCCTCAGGCAAGTCAGACGAATACCGGTTTTGTATATAAGGAACCGTTTAACACCTCGTAAATGCATCTGTTTTTTGGGACCACACCTATATAATAAACTAGAAGCCGGGCGCCGCGTTTCACCCGCGTGGTTCCCGTTCCCGTGGGAATTTTGGGATCATTTATAGCCTATTTTACTACTTGGGGTCTAAGGATTATCTATACCAAATTTCGTCAAAATCGGTCCAGTAGTTTTTGAGTTTATTCGTTACATACAAAAATACAAATCTTTCCTCTTTATAATATTATAGTATAGACTAGCGGATCCTCGCGGTTTTACCCGCGTGGTGCCCGTTCCCGTGGGAATATCGGGATAAAATATAGCCTATGTCACTCGGGAGAAATGTAGCTTTCTAATCGTCTATGAATTTTCTAAATCGGTCCAGTAGTTTCTGAGATTAGCGCGTTCAAACAAACAAACTCTTCAGCTTTATAATGTTAGTATAGATTAAATAGTATACATATTGTAAGTAAACTAAACCGCGGGGCTATTTTATTACCTATCTTTGCAACAGCAACGCAACAGCAGAAATTGCGCAATAATTGCTTTACGTCACGTATCAACAGTGCGGCATCTACCGAACAAGCGATGAACTACAATGTGCATTCATTTAGTTTCTGTTATTGCTACCAAATTGTTTTTGGCGCTAGCGTGATAACAACACGCGGCGTCTCCGTAGGAGCGCAAGAGAGTGAGACGCTGCTATACGTAATTGCATTTTTATTTTGACTTCCGCAGCGATCGCGCGATATCTGCGCGATAATTGCTAATATTTAGGTAATAGCCCAGCGATATCAATTGAAAAAAACGGTGTCGGGATGGTTGCATACAAAGACTTTCTGAGTTCTGTGGTTGCATAGCTTAAGTTATGATTTATGATTCCACTGAAAGCTTACTTTCGGTCTTAACATTTTAGTTATCAATCACCACACTATATTTGTAATGCATTGTATCTATGAGCTGTTTAGTCCATCGCATGTTTTTGTCTTTCAAAGTCAAAGATTTTTATTCAAATAGACTTATAGATAAGTGCTTTCGAACCGTCCATTTTTTTCCTACCAGTTCTCAATTTACATGTATCTATCGAATACATGAGCTAGACTAATTTTGTGTCAATTGTGGGGAGCAGCTGACCTCTGTCATACAGGTTTTGGAAAATCTAGCACAGACGCCAGAAGCCTTATAAGATAATTTCTGTCTTTATGTTGTAATGCATCACCAAAATTTGTATGTATTATCTTCAGGGTTCAAGTTATCTCCATACATACCTTCATTAAAATTAGTTCACCGATTTACGTGTGAAAACACAGACAGTACAGAGTTACTTTTGCATTTGTAATATTTTCTAATTTAACTTGACTTTGCTCTTTACATTATTTTATTAATACTTTATTAAAACCATCTTTGTTCCATTGTAATAGATATATTTAATTCAAGCGGGGTGGGGGTCTGGAGATCTGTAACACAGGTCCTCACTATGTGAGGAACCTAGTATGGACTCCAGCCTCTCATAAAGGTTTTTCTATTTGTTATTTTGTTGTAATATTTGTATGGACTGACTCGTCACAAATATAATACAAACTCGATACGCCAAGAAGAAGTATGGAGTTAACAGCCGCTGAAAGATTCTCATGATACGATCAACTCGTAAGATTAAAGGCAATTCGTCAAGTAGTGATCACTCATAAGTTCGGGGATTATCTCTGAGATTGGTACAGGGTCCATCCATTACGTGCCCCAACTTTTGTACGAGCCTAATAACTTACACGAATGACGCTGTAACGACGGTGTCGTTGTGATGGAGTCTGTGACTTTTTCAAAGAAACTTAAGACAATGTTTACATCATTTGTAAATACTTCTCATTATTTTAAGTATAAAATGAGTTATTACTTTTTAATTTTGCATTTTACAATGCAATTTTTATGTGATAAATATTAAACAAGAAAATATACTAGAAAAAAGCCACTAGTCTCAGTTTTTTCTGGTATATTTTCTTGTTTAATATTTATCATATAAAATGAGTATTTAGTTATAAAATAAATATACACGGAACCACCAGCTCCTAGGTGACGTAGCTGTTGCTAACAAATCTCTTTTGAAGTTTAGTTTTTACTTTTGCGATCATGGCCAGTGGTCAGTCTTTTGCTATTTTAAAGCAATCTGTTTGCAATCGAAATTGTCATTAATTTCCTTAATTGTAATAGAAATTATAAACATACCTTTCATAGTCAGGGGTTCGGGGTCAGGTATTTGAAGTGCTTGTCACATGTACAAAAAAAAACTGACATAAATTAACAACCTGTAACACAACATGGGCAGTTTTAGTATTTATCGTAACTATAATGAGGGAATCGACTAATATGACTAATACCCTTATGATAAATTCAGTTAATAATAATTTATCTTTTGAAAATAACATGCGATCAGTACCCTTACCCATACCCTTACGAGTTTGGCAAATTAACATCGTTTTAGAAAACGATTGCTTTGTCTCTTTCATATTCATAGTTTGAGATTGCAGTAAATCAAAGGCCTGGATGTACGATTATTACACTTTATTGCTCTTCAACACTTTCATAAATCTGACGTTAAATATTTTGCATGAATTACGATTTTATTCATACACGTCCGTAGTCCCACTACCTAGCCTAGGATATCGAGTCGTGTCCACCATCCTCCCCCACAGTCGCCATTTTGTGGCGGGAGTTGTCACAGACTAGGTGTTAGTTTTGTAACCACTTCTGAGTCAATACAATACCTTACTTCCGGTGGACATGACTTGACATTTACAGACTAACAATATAAAATTCAAATAGTTTAAATATTGAAAACATAAAATAGGTAATCAATTCAAAATTACATTTGTTTTGCTTTACCGACATGAGTAGAGCATCTCATAGTTGTCGAAAACATTGTCAGTAAACGTCAACTTGTACTAATAATTTTAGTTCACCCTAACCTTGTTTTGACTTTTAATAAAGATCGACCACATCTTAGGGGAGTGCAAAAATTAAGATATCTTAAATTCAATAATATCTGGAGCTACAAAAATCGTTGACATTAATGGATTATCGGAGATCTTCTTCTTCTTTATGAATGGCTTGCTCTATGCTCTAAACATTATTCCGCCAATGTCACGTGTAGGGAGCTTTTACACGGTGAGGTGGGATGTAAAATTTTGATATTATTTCATTCTAAGCTATTTTACTGAAAAAATGGACAACACAGTAAACATCACAGACATTTATCCTAATATGGGAGAAGTATATATTTAATATTTTAGGTTGTTGTGGGAGACAAATTTTGCCAATATTTTCAATAATAATTATTATTAATGAGACATAATAGGGATTTCATATTAATAGGGCGAGGAATATCTTTGGGTAGGGTATCGTAAAGGGATCTATGTAGATTAGGGCAGTTAAAGAATAGATGGTCCACGGAACCCTTCTCCATCCCACATTCACAAAGGGAGTTGTCCTTAATTTTAAATTTTGCCAGATGGGTGGGTGTACAGGCATGACCTATGCGTTATCGGAGATCGTTGAGACTAAAAGTATGATTGACAGTGGTAGAGATGTCTCCTGAATAAAGAAATGTAGCTACATAATTACGATTTTGAGATGTGACAGCCAAAACAGGCCCCCAGAATCGTTTTTCAATGACATGCGTATCAGTAGCCGGTTGTGTCTTAAATACGGAAGACCAGCGCGGGTCGTAAGACCATGCATTACGCTGAGTCGTGACCGTTTTGGGACAAATTTTAATGTTCTCTGTGTGTACTGGCTTTCGTTACCGTGTAATTTGTCTCAAATAAATTGATTTTCTTTTCTTTCTTTCAAATACTTGCGTCACATCAACAAACAAATATTAAAGTCAAAGTCAAAGTCAAAGTCAAAGATTTTTATTCAAATAGACTTATAGATAAGTGCTTTCGAATCGTCCAATTTTTTTTTTCCTACCAGCCATTCAGGACATCTTTTAACTGATAAGAAGAACGGCCGCAAGAAACTTATCAGCTTTAACAGAAGCAACAACATTTACAAAGGAACATGTCGTTGCCAAACACAAATCTACATTCTTGAAACATATTTAATATAAGAGGAAAATTTTCTTATACTCAGTTATTAGAATATTTTCCTTTTATACAATTACAATAGTCATGTTTTATGTTAGTATCACTTCCATGCATTTTGGTATTTCAAATAATCTTCTACCTTGTAATAACCTTTGCTTAAGAGCGTTTTTTTAACATGTATTTTAAATTTATGCAAAGGCAGCTCAATCACTTGTTGTGGAACTTTATTAAAAAAGGCTATGCCTTTCCCCAAAAACGAGCGAATATCGATATACGTGTATCTACATTTTATTATATTACAGACACGTAGGTAAACTAAATCCGCTCATAACAATCAATATCCCTTACATTACTACCGAGGTGAGAAATAGTCGCCCTGTTTCCTTTATTGATGGACTTTGTCGATACCGTTATCGATATCGATAAGATTAAAAGGCTGGTTTTATCGGCATGATAAAATGTGTGTTGTTTGTCACGAGGAACTGTTTAGTAATAGATGACTTTAGTATAAAAGATAAGGAGATAGTGAGTATTAATATTTCAAAAAAATAGCCCTTGACGAGTTTCTTGCCGGTTCTTCTCGTTACAAGGTCTCCCGCCGTAGGGTTTGTGAACCGATGGCGTAGCTTCTTTGACGTTGATAAGTGCTTGTAACAGCCTAGACTGAATAAATGATATTGAATTGAATTGAATTAATCTTAAATAAGAATTGGTTCGAATAGTAATCTTCTGAATAGGACCCAGATATTTCACTACTAAAATTATTATTTATTATTAAAGTTTGGATGTTTGTTAATCGTGTAAAAACGGCTGAACGGTTTTTGATAAAATTTGATACACATTTAGTGAATTTTAACATAGAAAACATTTTGCTATTTTGTTACTTCGCAGTCCCATTGTCTGGATTTTTGGTTTTAAAAAGCCATCAGTAAATATTGTAAATCATAAAGTAACTACAAGATTCTAGAGGTAAAGAATTGCCTTTTTTTAATTGGTAACACGTTTAAAAATGTCGGTAGACAAAAAAAATCCTGTTCTCGAGCTTGTTTGTTATCTAATACTTTAATTACATGACATTTAAATTATAATAATAAAATAAACTTTATTGCACATGATAAAACAAAAATACAGAGAAAACACAACCAAAAAGTAGACATACAATAGGCGGCCTTATTGCTACGTAGCAATCTCTTCCAGGGAACCTTGGGGGTAAAAGATGTAAACTGGGGACTGGTGCAAAAACAAAGAAAATTAACGAAGAAGAGTAAATATAATATTAATTCATCAATACTAATAGAGAAAATAAGGTAATATGTAACTATAAATTATGAGAAACTGAACGGAAATGACTTCTAACTTGATCGCCAAATGATCTTTGAGAGTTTTAACCCTTCTGATATCCTTTCTTTTCCTGGGGGAAATGCCCGAGCATACCCCTCGTTCGGGGAGACAGTGATCCATTAGATTCTTTTATTATGTCTTTATTGACTTTGGTTAGAAAGTATCGACAATTTTTCCCATCCTTAACAAAACACCCCTGTTTCCTCCCTAAGTAGATGCCCTTACCTATGGCAAGAGGACGATAACTCACGGGCCGAGTTTCTGAAAAACAAAGGTGGACCCGCTGATAACAATGGCCGATTTCGGCGCGAAAACCACGCGGCCATCTTGGCTGTTTATTTAGAAGCGTTTGTTTCACATTTAGAAATAACAAGCAACACTATTTTACGATGGCCTTTTAACTATGTCTAAGCAACTAATTGGAATAGCTCGGCATGCGATTGTTGAGGTTAAGCAACTTTCGCAACGGTCGGTCGCGGAATGGGTGACCAAAATTTAACTATCTCGAGCTCCTCCGTGCTTCGGAAAGCACATTAAACCGTTGGTCCCGGGTGCATTTGCAGTCGTTAAAACCCAATCCACATTGGGACGGCGTGGTTAGGTCATGGCCCCTTATCCATCCATCACATGATTGTAACTATAATTTTTTTTGTGTATAAATAAATAATCTACTAATCAAAATTTCTTTACTAACTACAATATGTGTTTCTTATTAAGTTATAATACTTAAAAAAAAAACATGTACTTATATTTTTTATGTTTTCTAACAATTTATTAACATTTTAAATTTGTTATATTTGCTGAACTCCTCCGCCACAGTTAAAGCCGAAACGGCTTTTGTAGCGGTGTGTTAATTAAATATCATGTATTTTGTAATACTTTTGGTCAATAAATGAAAAAAAAAAAAAAAAAAAAAAAAAGGAAGGCCAGTGCCCCAGCAGTAGGGATATTAAAAATGGCTGATGACGATGGAGTGGAGATATCAACTAAGTAAATAAAACTGTGATATTGGATCATAGATGTATTATGTTTACTGCATATCCTTGACACAAACACTATCATCAAAATTATTTAAAGACTGAGTTGTTTTGATTACTGTTTATAAAAACATATCGATTGTTTCATTATCTTTATCCACATTTTCGAATTACAAAATGTTTTGTATCTTTGTAACTTATGTAATCAAAACCTTATCTTTAAAAACATCCTCGCTTATATCACTTATCATAGCCACACTTTATCGTATTACTCTTTAACAATAATTTAAATAACTATTAGGCGTTCAAGCGCCTTGGTTCAACTTTTCACTTTGATCCCTTCAGAAAACCTACAATAATTTCTAGGCCAGGGACATTAGCTTTTTGATACCAATCATATCCCTTGAGGGTTTCATACCACTCAGCTAACTTGGGGAACTCCTCAACAGGAATAACCCCATCAAGAGATGAAATGGAAGCCACTAGCGAAATATCAGCCAACGTCAAATGGTTAGCAGCGAAGAACTTGGTCTGCTCCAGGTATTTCTCCAAGATACCATACACTTCTTTGACTTCAGCTTCCTGCTCTGGTGTCGGCACTGGTTTCTTTTCTTTAAATAATGTGCTTACCATCGCACGGATTTTCGGGAAAATTATGGTAGCATCCATGTACATGCGTTGGTCAACTGTAGCCCTTACTTCCAGATCGCATGGGTACAATTCGGCTTTCTTCTCAGCTCCATATTTTGATACCAAGTAGGTGATGATCGCGTGGCTGTCTGCCAGCTTGAAATTTCCGTCCTCTATGAAAGGGATTGTGTGGACGGGGTTTTTTTCTAGAAATTCTGGCTTGAGATGGTCTCCGGCGAGAGGGAATACTTCAGACATCTCCACTTTCAAGCCGAGGAGTTCTACAACCATCAAGGCTGCCCTTGCGGGGGGACTCCCGTCGGTTTTGTATAGAACGATCGGCATTTTGTGCGACTATCGGAATACTGACTTGATCGCTCAAAGTTCTGACTTATTAACTAAAAGATAAGGCATGTCATGATGCTTTATCAATATGAGATAATACTCAGTAATATTTACCTCAACCAATCAAAGGAGTTTATTTATCATGACTTGCATAAAAGCGTGGTTACTCATTAGTCAGTTAACGTATCTGCGATATAACAGGAAAAATTACTTACCGGTTATTGTTGTTACCTACTTATATTTTGAGGATTACCAACAGTTTTTTAAGGAAAAATATGGGTCTGTACTATAATTTCACATATAAATTGATTAACACAGCATAATCAAGAAATGATATTGCAAATTGAGTAAAATGGCACTAAACAGCCTATATATTTAACTCACTCACTCGGTACTGGTATTGCACGGTCTAACAACTCCTGAGGATGCTCCGTGTGTGGGCGAAACACGTGTAGAGTAGTCGGTGAAGGTGCAAGGTGTGTCACTGTATCGCATCAGCTGCTTTTATTTGCGGGCGGGCGGGGCATGCATCTTGCATGTTAGTTTTTCTTGCGGAATTATGCTACATATTTTTCGTTTTCTACTAAGATATGGATTTCTGCCAAGTAATTCTATCAAAAATAGGAGTTAATAATTGTAAGTATTAATTTCCTGACATAAAATAATTCAAACATCTATACGAAATGAATCGTTTAACAATGAACCCCCAAAAGTTTGGGAACCATTCTCAAAATAGTCTTTATGGACCTCCGGTCCGCCCTGAATTCGTTCAGAGAAAATGGTGTATCCATTCACAGGCCCACTTCTAATTATATTTGTAGTAGATTTATTTCGGCAGGCCCGTTTGTCAATGTTCACGGTAAAATTAATTAAGGGACGGTCACGGGTTCCAGTCCCGTATTTGAGTGGTCATTTGGGACGGAGCAATTAGGGAAAAATATCGGTCAACGATTGAACGTCGATTATTTATGGCGAGGATGTTTGCGAAACAGATAGGGGGCGATCCGTAATGTTGAGATGCGTTGTCTTTTGGTTTGGAAAAAATATGGGATATTATAAAAAAAGTTTTTTTCAGTTGATATTGCTGTTCTTGGTAGGACTCCTTTCTTGTGTCATTGTGGAACTTTCATTAAGAGAATGAATTGAATTTATACTTAAAATATAAGGTATTATTGTGCGTAATATGTTTTATTTATTGTGATATGAGTGTCGTTTTATGTTTGTCCGTAGGTACCACAAAGAAAATCAAGGTGGAAACTTTTCTCTATAAACCGTGTCTCTTTCACTACGGGACGTTGGCGAAATTTCTGTGGCAAACGGAAGAAGCCAAAACTGTATAAATATATAGATATATATATAAATATATATATATATAATTATATTTGAAGAGTTTATCTCATAATTATATCAACAATTTTTTTCTATTAAAAGAAACAAATCCCTTAGTGAGAATTACTTCTGTCTTGCACATATTTCAATTATATTATAATGCAATATTAAAGTAAGTGTAACATAAATTCGTATTTTTTATAATTTCAGAATAGGAACTAAACGTCAAGCTGTATTGAATTTCGTGCATAATGATATATAACCACAAAACTTCAGAAAACAAATGGAAGTACTAAGAGAAGTGCCGCTTGAGAACTCAGACGTTGCCATGTCAAAAGGAAATGTGTGGAATGCATCTGTCAAATGTGTGAATGTGTGGAATGTCAGCTAGCTTACTACTTCTAATAGGTGCTGTGGATTTGACTCCCATGCAGAATTACTTAAAAGCAAAAAAAACTCATGTAATTAAAACCGATCGAATTTTAGTCAAACATAAACCTCAATTTACACTATTCACCGAGCAACGTTAAGCCAAAATAAAAAGTTTTCATTTAAGCTTTAAGTCCGCACAAAAACTGTAGCGGAATACGCAAAAGCCATCAGTGTGGCATAATCTGTGTATGATATATGCCAAGATAAAATCGCGCTGGTATCTGAATAAAGTCGTTTCCATTCAAACGTTCAGTGAAAACTGTGAACGCCCATTTTTGCTGGACCTTTGTTTTGGTACAAGTTGTAAGCGGCAGCGGGTACATGAATGGAGAGAGAAACCTTCTTTGTATTTTTTTAAATAAGATATTTCCAGGAAGGAAGAGAGAGACAGAGCTTTCTATTGCTACCATTGTACCACTTCCTAAAATATTTTTTTCTTGAAAACAAAGTTCAAAATTAAGGAAATTTAACAATGAACATCGTTCGTTAATGTGTTGGCAATGCGTGACAGCCAACTCACAACTTTTAGCCTCTTCCTTGAGTGCTTTAAATTAAACTGACTTTCAGAATTTAATTAATTCTCATGTACCTAAATTATAACCGATCGAACTCCAGTTAAACATATTACATTTAGGCTTTAAACCCGTACAAAAGCGGTAGCAGAATACGCAATAGCCATCAGTGTGGCATAATCTGTGTATGATATAAGCCTAAATAAAATCGTACTGGTATCTGAATAAAGTCGTTTCCATCCAAACGTTCAGTGAAAACTTTGAAGGCCCATTTTTGCTGGACCTTTGTTTTGGCACAAGTTGTAAAAGGTAGACGTTGGAATCAATAATTTTTCATACAAACAAATTATTTAGTCCAAGGTAAGTTTCATTAATTGTGATAAACAAAAAAACGTTTTTTTGTAACTACATAAAAGTACTTACGATAAGCAGACGTTCGTCCTGCTGCGTGACATTATTTACTTGCAAATAGGTATGTCACGAAGCGGGACGACTAACCAGGATAATAAATGCCATATAAAAAGAAGGCAGATCTTAAAATAAAAAATCTTAAAAATCGAATAGTGGCAAATAAAAACTTTGCTTTTACAACCTTTATAATTAAGGACTCTTTTAATGTTTTAAACTGACAAGAAAACAGACGGCGGGCGCAAGAAACTTATCAGCTTTAACAAAAGAAGTTAAATGTATAATATATCGTAACTAAATACATCCACAGATTATATATTACTATAGATACCTACAACCGTAACATTTGACTGAGTAAAAAGAACATCTATTATTTCCACTTCCACACAAGCAATAATTTAACCGAAAAAATCGCGACTTTTTTAACTTGGACCACACCCCGAGCTTACCATTAAGGGTACACATATACATTCAAATGCGGATTTCGATATAGCAGTTAAGGCTCGTTTACGAATATAGCGCCGAACGCTGGGAGAAATAAAAGAAGTGTTATTGCAAACCAAATATCAGGAAAGGTGGGCAACGATTTTTATTTATCAAATCTCCGGAATGGGTTTGGTGCTATCTGCTATTATGCTAACAGCGTCTGATTTATATAACGTTATGTTTTTGTTTTTAGGAACGTGACGGCCATTTTGTGTACTAGGTTTTTTCCAGGTTATAACAAGCTTCTTCCTCTATTTTACCCTTTAAAATTTTTACCTTTCAATATTGTGTAGTGTATCTAACATCAGACACATTGAACTAATTAGGAAAGTAACTCAAGCACTTGTTTTACGGACAGAGCCAGGAGTGGTTTTTTCGTCTCAGCTAAACGACATCCACAGCTGGGTATAGGCCTCCCCCAAGGATCTCCACGCATCCAGCGGCTCCAGCGGATCGACGGTCCACCTTGTGGGGGGCCTACCCACGGTACGTCTTCCGGAGAGTTTTAAAAGCAAAGAAAGAAATGAAGAAATTTGTTGTCTCACCTAAATGTAAAAAGACGACCTGTTTGGCGCAGAAGTACTAAACCCGCTTTCTGCGCCAGAGAGGTCCCGGGTTCGATCCCCGGAAAAGACAAATATTTGTATGAACATGTCTATTTGTTTGTTCTGGGTGTTAATATGTTTTATGTAATTACAAAAAAAAGTATATAAGTATGTATATCCGTTATCTAGTATCCATAACACAAGTTCTTCATGAAACTTAACGTGGGCTAGATATTTGGTGTAAAATGAAGAGTTTTTTTTTAATAAAAAAAACCAAAAAGAAGTAGGTTTGATCATAACTACTTCATTTTGCATTTTACAATGCTCCTGTCAGGGCTACATGAGACAAGTTGCTTTTTCTAGTATAATTTCTTATTTAATATTTATCATAGGTTTGATCAGTATGTACGCCATGGGGCTTGCCAACAAATCATAAACCTTATTTGATATGCTATCAAAATAACGTAATTTCCTATAATTTGACATGACGTTTGAACAAACATGTTCCTTGAGATCTCTATACAGGGAAGGGAAGCGATGTTAGATCAAACATAATTATCTCGAAACAGAGAGGGGTTTCTACAAAGCATACAACGTGCATATGCTTATTTAATAATACATTTTTTAACATGCCATGTTCTTTCAAGGGGAGTGAGTAAAGCATTGATAGTCACTACGCAGGACCTCTATTTTTGAATCACTTGTCGCGTGAGTGGCGAGGCGAACGAGGAGGCGATCACGCTATTAGCGATCTTGCAAGCGTAGACAGCACGCTTTTCGCTTTGCCCTTGCGCGCTCGCTTGGGAGGCGGTACTACAGGCGAAAAGCGAAGCTATGTATATACCTGCAAGGTCAATCATCAGCCTGTGGACGTCCACTGCTTTTGTATCACAAATAATAGAACATTAACAAGTATTCCATTGGAATAATAATTTTTTTCTTTAGCATTATTACTTTAAGAGAAAACGTCTCCTAAAAAGACTACTGGTCAACCGGGAAGTTCCCCCATTGTAGTGACAGGTTTTCTTTGTTGTGAAGATTTGAAGTGATCAATAACCACTTTTTTTTTTACACCAATTATCTAGCCCACGTTAAGTTTCATGAGAAACTTGGGTTATGGATACTAGATAACGGATAAACATACTTATATACTTTTTTTGTAAATACATACATAATATACAATATTAAACACCCAGACCAAGACAAATTGTCATGTTCATGCACACAAATATTTATCTTGTCTGGGGATCGAACCCGGGACCTCTGGCGCAGAATGCAGGCCCTGCGCCGAACAGGTCGTCAAGACCTTAACTACTTAGACCTTAGATCTGAATAACGCTCTGATAGCTCAGTATCCGGATAAAGGTTCCGTGTACTGTCTTAATTGTGTATTTCGTTTTCTAGAATTTGATAAATGCAATAGGTGACTAAATTCCCAGAAATTCGTGTATATTCCGAAATGAACAAATGTATGCATTTATTAGAAAACAATTTCTTTGAAACTTTCCTGACAAATACAAAATACAAAAATGTATCAATTAAAATTAATACATTAATAAGCGTATAATTTATAGAAAATACCTCCAGTTCAGACCAAATAAAAATATAAAACAGTATATAATAATAATAATAACTTCATGCAAACACACCTATTATCTAGCCCACGTTAAGTTTCAAGAAAATATTGTGGGTTACGGATACTAGATAACGGATAAATATACTTATATACTTTTTTTTAATACATACATAATATACATATAAAACACACTGACCAAGATAAATAGACATGTTCATGCACACAAATATTAACTTGTCCGGTGGTCGAACCCGGGACCTATGGCTCAGAAGCCTGCGCTAAACAGGTCGTCAGATAAGCTACCAAAATCAGTCAGAAAGATGAAGTTTTGAACTCATACAAAAATAGCACGACTACACATAAATCTAAAAAATGCTCCATAGCAACCGTTTGACCCCTGTAGGGGTCCCAAGTGACGTAACCCAGGACACATTCGACGACAGTTATACTGATATGCCTTTGAATGTTCCGGGTACACTTTTATCGACATTTCTGTTGTTTACGTTAGAATTTATTATTAAGTAAAAGGGAAAATAATGTACCCATCATTTTTCTCTTCTAGAGAATGACTTTACCTAACTTTGCTTTCAGTCGTGTTTGCGTAGATATTATTTTCGGCTTTTGTGTTAATTACTGGTTACGTAGCGTTACCGCCCTAAACAGGGTTAATATTAATATTGATAACTTTACCTTATGGCCTGCGCAGACGACGGACATTGAAGGACTTATTGTCCGCGACACGACCTTATTACTAAGAACATAAAGTTGAATAAATAACGAGGACTATCGCGTACTTTTCGCGGATATACGCGGTCTAAGTTGAATCTTATTTGGTTAACAATAAAGTCGTGTCGCGGACAAAAAGTCCTCCGTTATCCGTCGTCTGCGCTAGCTCTTAGTGGTATCTGACCATAGATCTAGATATATCAGATCTAGACATCTTGTCTTAAAATGATGATGGCTAAGCGTTTCCTTTAAAAATATTGTTTTTTTTTGCCTTGTTAGTATTCTATTAGGTTGGGGAAAAAGTCTTTTTGCATATAGTATGTATG
Organism: Chrysoteuchia culmella; assembly: GCA_910589605.1. Classification (NCBI taxonomy): domain Eukaryota; kingdom Metazoa; phylum Arthropoda; class Insecta; order Lepidoptera; family Crambidae; genus Chrysoteuchia; species Chrysoteuchia culmella. Next base: position 19,331,420 of record OU342658.1, on the reverse strand, counting down.
AACTGTAATAAAATCATGTCCCTACCTACAAGATGGCAAAAAGTTATCGAACAAAATGGCACCTACATACTTTAGTTAAATGTAAATAAACTTTATTAAAAAATGCGAAGAAACTTTTTCCCAACCTATTATTAAACCTAGTTGTATTACGGTACCTGTACCCATGTACCTGTACCCATGTACCTGTACCCATGTACCTGTACCCATGTACCTGTACCCATGTACCTGTACCCATGTACCTGTACCCATGTACCTGTACCCATGTACCTGTACCCATGTACCTGTACCCATGTACCTGTACCCATGTACCTGTACCCATGTACCTGTACCCATGTACCTGTACCCATGTACCTGTACCCATGTACCTGTACCCATATAACTGTACCCTGAATTTGGGTTGGTTAATGAACTAAACTAAATCTGATGAACTAAATCAAAGTTCGTACATAAAAGAGAAATAAAATCATGAACTATATAACATTTACCTCTAAAACCTCCAACATTACCCTCAAAAGCTTAATGGAAGCTGAAATTTTTTCAACGTTTTCCCTAAAGTTTGTCAAATAAACGTAACTTGTTTGCAACTTCCCGATTCTACCGACTAGGCTCACGCAGGAATTAACAAAGTTTCCGTAATCATGGCTGTCTTGTTGAGTTCTCGACCTTGTCAAATGCCTTGACGAAATTAAACTGTCAAACGGTATATACAGCTAAGGGACTTTGTTTTGGTGGGAAAAGAAATTTGTAAGTGATCGAGGGCGGGGAGTGAAGAAAACATTTATTTTTCGGACAAAAATTGTAAGCATTAGTTGCTAGTATCATTCGTTAACTAATTGGTAACTGGTGCTTAATATTAACTAAACTAGATAGAAGTTAGTGATAGGCACATTTGTGCCAATCTGCCATGTATCGAAACTAAATACTTAATATAAAAAAATGTATATCTGTACGTACATCTTATGTTTTGGCGCGCACTGTTCATTGAAATAAAACAACTTTTACGGATATCAAACGCGCTATATTTCCACGAACTAAGTTGTAATTGTCCGTATTTTTTGGTTTTTTAGGGGTTTTTTGATTTTTTCGACGTTTCGGCACCTTTACAGCTGCCGTGGTCAAGCAATCATCCCGTGACCACGGCAGCTGTAAAGGTGCCTGCTTTTGCTATCAAACTTTTCTCGATAAAACTTAGTACGAGTTGACATTTAGAATAGAATAAAATATTGTTTATTTTGTTGCAACACACATAGGTACATCTGGTATTTAGGCTTGGGGTGGTTGGGATCTACCACCAAGTGGTCCACCTCTGACAACGATAGCGCCAGCTAGTCTGTGGTCTAGTGGAAACAACCACCGGTATAAGACCCAGGGGTCCTGGGTTCGATTCCCAGCGGGGGGTTCATATTGTATTTGGTTGGTGGTAGGACTTGTTGTGAGTCTGCCTGGCTAGCTTCCACCATCTTATCTAGGTCTGACGCCATAACAACAATGTTTTCAGCATTGTTGTGTTCCGGCAGTTAGATATAAGATACCCAGTGCCTCAGTGCTTGAGGATTCCGGGAGAAGCTGGCTTCCATCTTCAGCCTTATCAATACTTAAGATCAGGTATGATGAAGGCTAAGAGTCTCCCGTCGTGAATAAAAAATAGAAAAACGACGTTCCTTTTTGTACTAAGATCTGGATTTACGCCAAGTATAACACCTGATTCTATCAAATTCTTTGTGTAACTAGACCTATAATAAAATAGCAACAAAGGGAAATATTTATTGTAGCTATATGCACAATTTTTATAGCTACAATAGAGAAACGCTTAGCATTCATTTAGCTGATCTTAAGTGATTGTAGGGTAGAAGAAAGCAACATGAACAGTAAAATCCATGGGAGTCAAGAAAATCAACTCAAAAAGTAAAGAAGCTCTTACAAATTCAATACAACACTTTTCAAAATTCAAATTCTTACCCCGTCACCAATACGCGGTTACATTAGAGACCGCACTGAACTGAAGCACCCAAGATTCCCATTACCCCGAGGTGGTTAAACTAATTACGATACAGGTGGGGCGCAACATCAAAACACACGGTAAGGAGCATACGCTCAACTTGTCCCGCTAACTTGGGATTGCTTCAAGTTTTCAGTGGATCCAAGTTAAGAGAGGCTACGATTTTTGAAACCACTGTTCCTGCATTCCACAGGTGTACAAAAGGTATTCTATCTACAACGGAGCAATGCTTAGCCTTCACCATGAAAAGGCTGGAAGTGCAATCCCATGTTTCTCGAATTCCTCAACCTTTGAGGCACATGTTATTCATTGCTTCAATCCTTGCATTGGTTTCTCTCTAGCTTCCTTTACTCCCATCATATTTTATACGAGCTCCCGTCAGCTACAACACGCCTGCGTTGTAGCTCATGTTATAGCGGCCTACTCTCCTTATCGTTCCATGAGATAGGCCTGTACTGGGCACCAGCAATGGAAACATTTAAATGGCTGATGGTATCGTCTTATAAGCGACTCTCTCGAGTTAAACATGCTGTGAAGGTGTTGCGCTGCGTCTGTGACACAGTAGCTGATATGACATGGAAAATGTTTACAGTAAAGAGCTGTTCAATGTTTTGGCTGGCCTGGTGGCACAGCATTCCATTGTGGAAGGTCAAGTCCTAGGTTGCAGTGACTCACGACATTGCAACACATCGTTTGGCCAGTCATTGCATATTATTTGTATGTCTGAAATGTTATGATGTCGCAACCCAACTTTGTTGCACTATGTGTCACCACAAATGGATATACTTGCAAGATTTGATGGGTTTCATAAACATTTTGATGAGTGCGAATAAACAGTATACCAATTAAAATCATTCAATAATTATGCAAGTACGCAGAACAATTCGCGGACCACCGCTAATACATAATAATAAGCAAGTATGTTTCTGTTCCGTTTTAATTATTATTAAAAGCTGATACGCTCAAATGACAGTTTTAAAACGCGTTCGTCCTATTTAAATTGTTGTACTAATTATTATAGAAAGTCTTTATAAAAAGTAAGGTAAAATAAGAACTCAAACCCCTCTGCCGCCTATAAAACGTACCGTCAATTAAGCCAACATATTATTTAAGCTAATAGGAAAATTGTTGAACTAATAACGCAGCCTGCGCACGTCCCGCTTCGTAATTAAACTCGACAATGACATGCCCGATGGTTCTGTATGAGATCAGATTGGAGTTACGTTTGCGTATTTGTTTTGAGGGTTGAGAAATATTTTAATGACACCGTTTTATCACTTTAAAAATCTATCAAAGGTTTCTTTATAGAGCTATATTATAATAACAGTTCAGAACCAAGAGAGCATCCTTGTGGAATGCCTATGTATTAGTTTAACTACTGGATTTTGAAACGTTTATCAGAAATCATTATCGTCATCGTCGGCCCATTATCGTCCACTGCTAGAAAAAAAAAACCATAATATATTCAATAAGATTTATAGTTAAGTACTTTCGAATCGTCCAATTATTTTCCCTGCTAGCCATTCAGGACATTTTTTAACTAACAAGAATATCAGACGAGACGTGATGAGGGACGTAGACCTTTCCGAAGACAATCCGCAAAAAGTATTGATTGTGGTTTAATTTGTTTTATGGCTCTGGAGTGACGGGGAAACTCTTAGCCTTCATCATACCTGATGTTAAGTATTGATAAGGCTGAAGATGGAAGCGAGCCTCTTCCGGAATCCCCAATCACTGAGGAACTGGCTATCTTATCTTTAACTGCCGGAACACAATAATGCTGAAAATATTGTTGTTATGGCATCCGACTTAGATATGATGGTGGTAGCTAGCCAGGCGAACTTACAACAAGTCCTACCGACCAAACCGAATACAATATATACCCCCGCTGGGAATCTTTATCAAAACAGCCAATTTGAATTCAATATACAAGAAAACTTTGCATATTATTCTATTGAAACCTTTTCCCGATGTCCTTTAGGTTTACTACAACATTTGACATTAGGAAATTGGTTCTCAAAGTCATTTATCTTTGTTCCATCCGACAATATACTCAACTAGACGTCTTAAAAGCTCGAAGTCATATGATCTCTCGTGTCTTTTAGCTTTGAATAAATTTGACGTTTAGTTGTGCAGCATTCCCATGTGTTCATAACTCTGTTGTTTATTACTTATTCAAATTTTAATGCGCTGAAATCAAATAAGGGATGCTCGGGAATGACAGCGAAACCGTATACGGAGAGCGTTGCATTTGTAATGGGTCGATTTATACAAGCTCTTGTATAATATGATGCCTTTGGGGGTGTTATTCTGAAGTCGAAAGAAAAAGTTGTCTTTGAAAGATTTTTGTCCTTAAATTCTCGTATTCATAGAGGGTTAAATGATTTTCGTTGTCTACATACCTAGTTTGTGTTTAATAAAGAAAAAAGGATTTGATAGCACGCGTATGATATTTTTAAATAATAAAATCTTTATTGCACACGATTTAAAGGCAGATGCAGAGAGATTACAGAAAAAAGAAAAATACACAATAGGCGGCCTTATTGCTACATAGCAGGATAAATGGGATTGCGTGCATGAATAGAAAAAAAATACAAATTATCAATATAATACTTACAAATATATACTATTAAAGGAAATAATGAGATAATATAATAAATTAAGGTGAAAGAGAGAGGAAATAACTTCTTACTTGATCACCAAAGGATCGCAGAGTCTGAGCCTTTCTGATTACTTCAGGAAGCGCGTTCCATAAGCAAACGGCATGCACAGAGAAGGAGTAAGAAGCTAAATCAGAAGAGTGGCGTGGGATTTCTATGGCAAGATTAAAAGTGGATCGCAAAGTACAGTTTGAGGACGAAGAACGAAAGGAAAAGCATGGGACCGGATTTCCAAAGGTCATGGGTTCGATTCCCATCTGAGAATTCACTTGTGGCCGAGTTAATTTTTTCCAATATTTTTCTATTTAAAATTTATCATAAGTATAAAGAATTGAAAAATGCAAAAATTTAAAAATCATAAAAAAATGAAAAGCATTGTTTAAGATAAGGTGGTGGTAGGCTTTTTGTGTTAAAAATGTGTTGCATTCTCAATACCGTTCTCATAACAGAGAGTGAAAGATAGAGATTGATTGGTTGGTTATTCTCAGTTCCTAATTTTTTTTTTGTTGCTAAGTAGTTTTTGATTTAACTCGTCAGGTAGGTACAAAAAATGAGACACAATAAATATTTAACTGTCGTAAGTCCGCCGGCGGTCTTGTGATGCCTTACGAATTAAGTAAGTTAAAGTTTTTGAATCTTCTTGTTTTCCCTCTACCATTCAAGACTAACAAGCTTTTAGCTAAAATAATTTCTGACCCACAATATCAGATTTGGTCTTGTAAATTCTTAATTAGCGGTACACTAACAACGTTTCACAGCATTCCGAGTCTGAAGATGAACGATACCCTTATCCCAAAATAATACTGGAATACCACCCTTCGGATATTTAGCGTGTACCTTACTAGAGTGGAAAGAAGAGAGGCGGTCGTTAGCGCATGCCCCGAGGTGCAGTCTGACAATGGCCAAATACAAACTACCCCATCTCACCCCCTAAGCGACGTTTTGCCCCCCAACCCTGTACATTACCCAGTCACTGAGCAACAAACAACATCCACCGTATCAAAACGAGACACCTACAGGAAACAACGCAATGTGTGATCGCAAAAGTGAATGAGTGAACAATTTTTGCAAGTGGCCTCACAGAAGCTTTTCTCGTTTTATATCGTGTCGCGTCTTCACAGGTGGATGCTATGGTTTCATATAAAATACTTTTTCTGTCTCCGAGTTGGATTTTCTTTGTCGGATGTAAAACATTTAAAGTAGCATCATTCTTTGTATGCTGTGTTTGAGGTTGTTGTTTCACAAATTGAATCTGATAGCAAAATTAAATTGAGTATATTTTATGAATTTGTAATTTTTGCATTTTTCAATGATATTTTTATACTTATGGTAAATTTTAAATAGAAAAATATTGGAAAAAATTAACTCGGCCACAAGTGAATTCTCAGACGGGAATCGAACCCGCGACCTTTGGAAATCTGGTCCAATGCTCTTTCCAAAGGTCGCGGGTTCGATTCCCGTCTGAGAATTCACTTGTGGCCGAGTTAATTTTTTCTATTTAAAATTTACCTTAAATTGAGTATCTTGTACTTTTTAGTTTTTATTTTCACGCGTACTTTTAATAGAAATAAATCATTATTTATGGTTAACAATGCCTTCCATTGCGAAGCTAGCTGGAACGTCAAAAACTAAACATAATAATCAAAATCTATAAATAAAAGTATGAAAAAAAATAAACTTTTGGAGTCGCTGCCAGCCAGGCATTCTACATTGGACTTCTATTAAGTTTATTTTTATTTTTCTTGCCTTTCTTTGTTCTGTGGCTGGCAAAGTTTTTTTTACTGTTTAAAGTCAGTTTTAATTATTTTTTTTACAATTTTTTGTTACATCATGTGCAGTTCCTTATACTAAAAATCAGCCCATACACAACAATGATGTCATCTAGGTAAACGACTACTTGCCAAAACGTAAATTTTCAGGATTATGAAAAAACTACTAGCCAGATCTTCATAAAAAAATATATGGGACCACACTTGAACTATGTTCTTTCAAATCAAAAATAATTATTAAAATCGGTTGACAACTGACGACGTTATATTAAAACATACATAAAAAAATATAATAATATACAGGTCACTTGATCCTCCTCCTTTTCTTGAAGTCGGTTTAAAATAGACATAAACCGAAAAAAAACCTAAAAAGAGCCATAAATTTATAAGGTCAGGATATATTATTTTAATGTTATAATGAAATTTTGAGTAAAAATCTTTTTTTCATTACAATTTTAGTGTAAACTGTAGAGTGTTGTTTTACCCACAAAAATTACATCTTTATTATCAACAGTATTACCTAATGGTTTTTTAATCTTTGCTTTTTCGATACTATCTTAGGTCAATGATAAATTTAAAAAAAAAATACGAAAAATCGACTCCACTCACAAGTCAATCTCAGGCGGGACCAGTAGGTACTTAATTTTAGGAAAATATTCTCGTACCTAATAAAAGGTTTTTTAATCAACCCAAATAGCTACTCATTCCTGCTCAAAAACTGATTAGTAATTGTGCCTACAAATTGAATGGGAGAGCACATTTTCCCAACCCCATTCTTGACGTGCCTCAGTCATGAAAGGATCCTGCACCCTATTCATAGCGGATCGGTCACGCGTGTCCGTCTGACAAAATGGCTTGTCTCGAATTATTCACGGCTCTCAACTTCCATTGGACGAGACGGCTCTTACTGTTTTAGCGTCACAGTTTGAGGGGTACTGACGTCTGTATTGTGTACTGAATTTTGGGAAACGTCGATGGTTATAGTACAGTAAATATATTATACAGTACGTTGTGCCGTGTGGTGACGGCCTAAGTATACAAGTGTCAGCACTGCATGTAATGCCTGGGATGTCGTAAGAGCCGACTAAGAGGCTCGACGCATTGAACACCTGTGCGAGAGAAGGAAAACTTGGAATAAACCCTATACCAACCCGTCTGGCCAGAGCGTGTTAGCAGTAGGCTAATAACCTCCTATGAACGCCACAATAGGCGTGAGCTAGGAGAGGCCTAAGTCCACAGGCTTATGATGATGATGATGATGATGATGACAGTACGTTATCTTAGCCTTTTTCTTGATAAAAGTTAATTATTATAATTGAAGCCACGCGGTACGCTTTAGGGCTGCCCGCCAACATACCACACGCTTACACTTACTACGAACAAAAATTTCGTCACTGCGGGGCATTCGAGACGCTTGCCGAGCCCTCACTGAGACGATGCGCGTCGGATATTACTCGCGAACGGACCACCTTTTGTAAGAAGATAAAATACTGTATCTATCTCTATACTGTGGTTAAAGGGAGGTACACCGCTGCGCTTTTGTTTACATCAGCTGTGCTTTTGTGTAGATGATGTAACTAATGTTATTAAAGAAAAGTATACCGGCTACCAGTTAAAAACGATTATCTATGTCATTGGTCGTCAAAGTTGTCAAATCCAATCCAATAGTCATTTTAATTTGACGACCTGTTTGGCGCAGGGGTACTAAACCCGCCTTCTGCGCCAGAGGTCCCGGGTTCGATCCACAGACAAGACAAATATTTGTGTGCATGAACATGTCTATTTGTCTTTGTCTCTGCGTTTAATATGTATAGGTATGTATGTACAAAAGTATCCAGTATTCATAACTCAATCAGTATTCATAACACAAGTTCTGAAGAACTTAACGTGCCCTAGCTAATTGGTGTGATTGTATGCAATTATTTATTTATTTAATAGTTACCTACATTATCTATTTATTACATGCATACCTTATATTATTATTTTTTATTATTGAAACTTTTATTTCAGGCGATAACACCCATAACACAACACACACAATACAAACAGAGAAATAAATAAGGTGACACAAAAAAATATTAAGATTAATTACAATATAAAATGATTTAAATTAAAATATTACTTGAAACTTTTATCAATATTTAATTAATAAAATTAAAATTAAAATTGAAATTATAGTTAAAATTCAAAACAAACGAAATACATACCTACTATAATATCAAGCTACCTTCTATAAAATCAAGTCATAGTAATAGATTTCATCGATTCACATACCCACATAACTCGATAAATCTACTATATAAAGCCGAGTCAAGCCCCGCAAATGGTTGCGGCTCTGCCACACTCGTTGCAGTACTGAAGCTGTTTTCTTTCGTACAATGGCATAATGGATTATTTTCCGATCAAGTTATTGCTATAGTACCTAACCGTTAAAGATAAGATGGTGCATTCCAATCTCTGTCTGTTTATTAGTTTCAACCATATAGCACTGAACTAAATTTTCGATTTTAGTTAAAAGATTGTATTAGTTTATCTTTAGCTATTATACCATATAAGTGTTATCAGAATCCTAAAAATGAAAAACCTCATAAGTTGAAAAATATATTTTACTAGCCTTCCACCCACGACTTTGTCTGCGGGAAATTAGGGTTACAATACAATCCCGTTTTTTTCCTATCCTTTGGGAATGTTGGTATGTGGCCGCAGGAGAAAAAGAAAAGAGGTGTTCACTGCTCGACGGTTCGATTTATTATAATCTTATACAGAACGACGAATGAATGTCAAACAGAATGAGTGAATGAATGATTGATTGAACATATGAAAGCATGACAATATACTAAATATATTTATTATAAGACTTGGATTTTTGTTATTTTCCTACAGGGAATATCAAAAAATGCTTTCTTAGTTTACAGCTCGTGCTCGCTTACATAGCTAAAGGACCTGTATGCAAAGTTTCAGCTGTGTATTGCCTGTCAGTCAGTCAAGGTATTGTTTTATAAGCTGCTATAAGTATAAATAATGCTACAGATTTAGTTTATAATTTATATAGTTTTATCAACTCTCCATAGATGGCGCTACTAGTACTCGACGGACAATGTTACACTTCACAAACTTATTCTTCTTTCAAACGAACAAATTAGATAACTTATTCTTCTTTCTCATTAGCTGAAATGTATATATTTTAAAAGTATATTTTGAAATTAAACACATATTTATGAAAAAAATACGCTGATTTTTTCATTCAATCGATTTGTTTACATTTGTAGTTTCAACGTAGCTACACAGATGGCGTTACGAGTCATTAAACTAGTTAAGTGTTTGTTATATTCGCCTATTTTTTTATTATTATTATTATAATTTGTTGATAATAATTTAAAGAACAAATCTTTTACTTTAAAGTACAATTATGTCATACTAGTCTTTTTTTGAATGATTTTTTAATTTTTGTATTTTTTAGTGCTATTTTTATACGCATGATAAATTTTAAATAGAAAAATGTTGGAAAAATTCAACTCGGCTACAAGTGAATTTTCAGATGGGATCGAACCCACGACCTTTGGAAATCAGGTCCAAGGTCAGGCTTACTTGGCACATGGATTGACAACTGTGATATGAAAAATATGTCAAATCATCTACCAAGTAAGCTACTCAGAACTTACTTTTAGATTGTGAAATGAGCCCTTATGGCGAGCGCAGACGACGGATCATGGAGGACTTTTTGCCCGCGACACGTCTTTATTGTTAAAAAAATAAGATTGAATTTAGATCGCGTATCTCCATGAAAAATACGCGATAGTCTTCGTTATATTTCAACTTTATGTTCTTAGTAATAAGGTCGTGTGGCGGACAAAAAGTCCTCCAATGTCCGTCGTCTGCGCAGGCCCTTAGTCTTCTTACAATACCAGTAGGCTTATTACGAGTGTGGCAAACTCGACGTTACAGTAAACGATAATGTAAAATGTAGCTCTGTTTCTTTCATATTTAGGGACTGTTTTACCGACATGAGCAGTGTATCCGATAGTCTACGCTCACGAGTCCTGTAAATGTCATGTTAAGCAAACTCGTAATAGGGGTACAGGTAGTGGCCGCTGACGGTGTCACCCACGTGCACCCGTGCCAGGGGAAATATCGGAATTATAATATAATAATAATAATAATAAAATAAATTTTATTTTCTCTCCACAATAGGTACTTAAGTAGGTACTCTTAACTAGATGTTACAATATTATCAGACCTGCATTGTGAGAGACTGGTGCCTGATATAGGTATCAAAAAGAACCTGTGCCACAGGTCACCAGGGCCCTCTTGCTTAAAAAAAAATAGTTAAAAACCCGTTTGAGAGGTACCAAGAACGTGAAATAACAACATTAATACTATATAAAAAAATTATACTAGAGCGAATTGCTGTACTTATGTAAGTGTGTGTGTGTGTGTGTGTGTGTGTGTGTGTGTGTTGTGTTTGTGTGCATGTGTGAGTGAGTGAGTGTGAGTGTGTCACTTGTTTATTTTATCAAACGGAAAAACACAGTTATCGGTGACAAGAAATTATTATTATTATTATTAATTATTATTATTAAAAGTATTCCATATTTTAATCTAGGATATAAAGGATATTTAGGATTTAAATTTCATAGAAATCCGCTCAGCCATTTTTGCGTTATTGAATACCTAACATTCAAACATCTAAACTTTCTCCGCCTTTTAACCGCCTCTGTGATCTAGTGGTACAATCACCGGTATCAGACCCAGGGGTCCCGGGTTCGATTCCCAGCGGGGGTACATATTGTACTCGGTTGGTGGTAGGACTTGTTGTAAGTCCGCCTGGCTAGCTACCACCATCTTATCTAAGTCTGACGCTATAACAACAATGTTTTCAGCATTGTTGTGTTCCGGCATTTAAAGATTCGATAGCCAGTTTCTCAGTGATTGAGGATTCCGGGAGAGGCTCGGTTCCATCTTCAGCCTTATCAATACTTAACAGCAGGTATGATGAAGGCTAAGAGTTTCCCCGTCACTCATAAAAAAACTTTTAAATGTATAATGTAGTAGGAGTGTCATGGGTCAGTTTGGTGCATATGACCTCCCTGTCCGGTTTCACCAATAATACATTACCATTATACCCAGAACTGCAGGCCTACCGCCATCTTTTAGAAACCGTCATGTCGTAAGAACGTTTTGTTTTCCTTTTGTTTCAATACTGTTTAAATTACTTTATTTGACACAAGTTGTCGTAGTAGGTTTGATTGATAAAAATCTTGTTTGAGTGAATGATTGAGCGATGACGCTACAAAACTTCCGTCAAAAGACAAGCTTGTTTTAAGAGGTTCTCGGTACGATATGACATATAACAACATTGCGCCGATACAAACTGACATTAAACAATATTGCGTTAAGAGATGGCGGTAGGCCCCCTGTTCAACTGTAAATTGTTAATATCAGTACCATATCCTCATTGTCCAACATTGGGGTTAATTTCATTACAATGTGGGATTAATTATTTGGAATTAATATATTGAAAAAAAGAGCTTTTTAGGGTTCCGAATCCAAACGGGACCCTATTACTACGACTTCACTGTCCGTCTGTCTGTCTGTCACCAGGCTGTATACTCATGCACCGTGATAGCTAAACAGTTGAAATTTTCAATGATGATGTATTTCTGTTGCCGTTACACGATGGTGGTCAAATGCCTGCGCAGTTATTACTAAAAACTGTATAGATAATAGTACGGAACTCTTCGTGCGCGAGTCCGACTCGCACTTAGCCGGTTTTTTTTTATAGAAGAGGGCTTGGAGCGAATGCGTATCAAACAATGTTATTATGCACACCGGTAAGCCAATATAATGAGGAGAAAGATAGATATAAATTATTATAGAGGGTGGTATAAATTGCGTTTTTGTCTGCAATATAGCGTATGTTTTAGGCCCAAAATCAACGCATTATTTCTAAACATCAACAATGTAATATTCACAATTACTACATGAAGTATTTAATATGTGTCGAAAAATAATAATTATTATTATCGTCGTCGTCGTCCTCTCAGCCACATAACACCCACTGCTGGGTATAGGCCTCCCTCAAAGGGGCGGTTTGCCATAATCGCCACGCTTGGCAGGCGGGTTGCAGTATGGCCAAGTTTGTAGGAGACGCTGCTGCCCGTCTACTGAAGGCTGAGTCCCTTAGTCGCCTTTTACGACACCCACGGGATGAGAGGGGGTAGTGCTATTCTAAGCCGACACTACACAGCTATTTTATCATTAACCATTTATTTCAGGCATCTAATGGCCCATACAATAAATACCTTATAGACTAGCATCCTACATACATTATATAAAAATCAAAATATTATTATGAGTCAATTTGACAGTTTCTTTGTCGAATCGGTGGCACACGGCAGCGTCCCTCTGAAGCGCCTGTACGCCACGCCCTGCGGCCAGAAGTCCTCCTTCATGAAGAGTTCCAGCCTTGATGTCGGGATGCGCACCACAAACGCCTTAAAATTGGTATCATGGCGCGACTCCACTGGTAGAACTCTCAGGCAGAAGTTGGTCTTCTGCTTCATGTACTCTATCACGTACAGCGCAGTGGTGATGTAGTGCAGGCGGGACAGGTACACGGCCGTGGTCGATGTGGCAACTCGCAGCAGGAAGTTGGGCTCTGTCGGTACGGTGCCATGACAATTCGGGCTCGTTGACGACGTCGCTTTAATAATTATGCATCGTTTTTTTTGCGTTTTTCTCTGTGTACATAAAGTAAATACGAATACAAAGACCTTGGTCTCTTCCGAGTTAGTTTTAATTTTCATTTGTGGTATACGGCATATTTTTAATTTTTAGGACGTAGTTTTTACGCTCCTGAAAAGTTGTTGTTTTCCACAAACGGCTTTCTTCCAGAAGTGGTGCTATTTGTTCGAATTAAGATAACTGAGTATTTTTGTACCTCCTTTACGTTGTTTTTACCTATATTTACGTAGTTTTTATTTCAATTTTATTAATCGAGAATAATCTGAACATATATAAACAATAATAAGTTATTATAACTTAAGGAAATTAGTACTTAAACTTAATCTGTTTTTTTTTATATATATTTTTCTTGTAACCACTCTTTTAGCATTTGTCGCAGTTGTATACTATCTATTACTATGTGGTAAAAGTCGCTGGTGGTATTTTATTTTTATTTTATATATATATATATATATACTGTGTTACTAAAAGAAAAAGAAACAAAAATCTTCTTTTCTGTAAAACATAGCATAAGCCATAACTGCTTTTCATAACAATAAATAAATGTATGATAAATTTTAATTAGAAAAATATTGGAAAAAATTGACTCGGCCACAAGTGAATCCTCAGATGGGAATCGAACCATTGGACAAGGTCCAAGAGCATTGGACCGAATTTCCAAAGGTCATGGGTTCGATTCCCATCTGTTCACTTGTGGCCGAGTCAATTTTTTCCAATATTTTTCTATTTAAAGTTTATCATAAGTATAAAAATAGCATTGAAAAATGCAAAAACTCAAAAAATCATAAAAAAAAAAAAATTTAACATCTAAGTACTTATTTCAATATTAAATCAAAGACATCGTTCACAACAACTCGCATTTCAACAAGTCCTCTCAGTAATGGCTGTGTATTGAGGCGAAAGAAAAAAAACGAGATTCATTCACAATTAACAAATGCACAAGGCGAATGCTCACAAAAGAACTGTACCCCTATTACGAGTTTGCTTAACATGACATTTACAGGACTAGTGAGCGTAGACTATCGGATACACTGCTCATGTCGGTAAAACAGTCGCTAAATATGAAAGAGACAGAGCTACATTTTACATTAACGTTTACTGTAACGTCGAGTTTGCCAAACTCGTAATAGGCCTACTGGTTGTAAGATTCATAGAATTTTCGTCTTAGAATGGTAGAATAAAGGGCGAGTAAAAGCGCCTACTCCGGCTCAAGTGGCAATCCAGCTAAAATAATTTCAGAAAGAATATTACTGGCGGGGCTAGCAAAATAGCGATTTTGAAAAAAAAGGTTGATTTTTTTAACAAATGTAAAAAAGCTCTTTTTATACCTACCTCTAATAGGTACTTATATTGCGCGGTGCCGTAGTTTGCGATTGCCGTAATTTTAAGCAATTTTCGCTCAGGTCGGTCATTGGATGGGTGACCAAAGTGTCGTCTTCTTGCTATGTATTACATGATAGCTTCGTTCATATTTTCAATAGTTAATAATTCACTAATCAATATTGAGGGATGCCCTATGTAGCCACTAATAAGAAAGGCTTATGTCAGCAGTGGGACAAAAAAACTGATAAAAATAATAATTATTCAAATTGATGTTTAATCTAATTATAACTTTTTAATTTTTGCATTTTAAAATGCTACTTTTATGTGATAAATATTAAACAACAAAATATACTAGAAAAAAAATGGGTCCGGGTTTTCTAGTATATTTTCTTGTTGTCCCAAGGATGCGAGTTCGAATCCCATCAGGACGACATGAGACAAGTTGATGTTTAATGTCAAAGTCAAAGTCAAAGATTTTTATTCAAATAGACTTATAGATAAGTGCTTTCGAATCTTCCAATTTTTTTTCCTACCAGCCATTCAGGACATCTTTTAACTGATAAGAAGAACGGCCGCAAGAAACTTATCAGCTTTAATAGAAGCAACAACATTTACAAAGGAACATGTCGTTGCCAAACACAAATCTACAATCTTGAAACATATTTAATATAAAAGGAAAATTTTCATATACTCAGTTATTAGAATATTTTCCTCTTATACAATTACAATAGTCATGTTTTATGTTAGTATCACAAAATCATCATAATCTGTCACAAATAACATTCTCAAACGATGTTTTCTCTGGCTTATCTTACAGTTAGTTCGTCAAATAAAAAGAGAAGCAGCAAATTACTTCATTAATTCTGATAAGTAAACCTCTACGTGTTCATCCCAGGTCATGAATTATTTTACAGCACGACTGACAGAGTCTCATTTAGCTGACTCTAGAATATTTGCTACTTTTGGTCGTTTCGTACAGTCGGGGGAACTGCCCGGTTGACCGGTAGAGTTTTTTTTGTAATAGATATGTAGAAAATTTTTACATCACAACTAATCATAATCATAATCATATATTTTTTGTCAAACATGAGTGTACATTAAATGCAGGTGTCAAGGTTTTGCGTTGTTCATACATGTTTGGCCTGGTGAGGCATACATAAATTACAGTACCTAGTCAATTACATTAATTATAACTAAACAAATAAAAAGAAAAAAAAGATAACTCCATCTCTATCATCTCCTTTACTACGCCTCTTAAAAACTAAATTTCAAGGTACAACATATTGGTGATTAAATTATTTTCTTGTCAAAATGAAATAATATGTAATGTCAAGCTAATTGTACATGTCAAAAATAAAATACAAATGTCAGATAGTTCGAAATAATAATAATAATAATAAAAAAAAATCATTAATAGGTATTTCATTTGAATAATAAATTATTTCCTTAACCTTAGAAAACGTTTTCCAAAAAGGACGTCTGCTGGTCTACCGGGAAGTTACCCGACTGTACCATTATTATTAAAAACGGTAAAAAAAATACGTTTGTTGTATCGGAGCTCCACTTAATAGTACATTATTGCAAAGGCCGTGAAATAGGCAATTGCAGGTCGAGTATGAGTTTGAAGGCCGAGCCGTAGGCGAGGACTTCACTAATACGAGACAGGCAATTGTCAATTCCGCCGAGGCATATATAGTGCTTTTCTCAAAATAATGCAAGGAAATAAAACATACTTTTTATATTATACATTTAATAATTACTAAAAGAAAATCAAATTCATTGCAGGAGCGTCTTTTTTAATTTGGAACATTACAGCGCTCCAGCAATGTTGTATAAACCGGCGTGCTGGAGTTGTTAAATAATCTTTGTAATGTTCCAAATTAAAAAAAAAAGCTCATGCAATGGATTTCTTTTTCTTTGTCCGTAAATTCGATACGTCGCTTGTTCTTTTTTCGAAAATAATGACAACATTTCCATGCATGTTAGAGAAAATATTTTTTATATTCTGTTTTTAGTATTTGTTGTTATAGCGGGAAAATAAATACAACGTTTTTGAAAATATCAACTGTCTAGCTATCACGGTTTATGAGGATTTCTGATGTCTAGACCTATTTTTTTCTCGAGTTACGGGAATTCTCAAGACTAAATTCTCGAGTTTTCTCCGGTCTCGAGTCGAATTGAAATCTGGTGGAAATTTATATAAAACAGGTTTTTCTTTAAATCTCTGGTGCTTTTATTGCACCACAATCAATAGCTAATGCCATCACTATCCCTTTCAACTTTCGTCGTCATCATTCTATTTCAGTTAGTTTAGTTTTTAGATACATCACCGAACGATACGATACGATAGACTATTTTTAAGAATGACTTTCATCAATGATTGATTCCTAAAGAATAAATATTCTACTGAATCAGTCAATCAACAAATCAGTTAAACTTAAAGTTGACTACTTATTCCCAGACTTGCCTGACCAGTCTAAAAGCAAAATTAAACTGTTAAACAATTAGGAAACTTACTTCTGTCTTAGAAAATAGCTTTTCACTAATATTAGAGCATGACTTGACTCGTCCGAAAGTCGGTTTCTTGTATTTCGTAGTTTGGTGCGATTCAATATTGAAACTCGAGAATTCTCGAGCTCCGGTCCTTTTTTTCTCGTCTCGAAACAAGCCAAATTTCTCGAGTTTTCTTGAGTTCGAGAAAGCACGAGCAGAAACCCTATTCATGAGATATAGGCTATAGCCTGGTGACAGACAGACAGACAGTGTTAAATCATGTTATTAGGGTTCCGCAACATTATTTATTTGTATCTTTTGATGATATTTTGCCAAAAATTAAGGTATCAATCTTATTTTGTGAAAATATAAGAGAATCATATTCCCAAAAGATTTTTCAAATTAAGTACCAGCTTAGCACCTTTTACAAGAATTGTACTCTATGCCAAATAATATTGTATCAAACTATTACAACAGATAAATCAAACAAAATTGTAAGAATATAGAGATAAATTGTAAGCCTTGTAAATAAACGAGTACGAACCTCATGGCCCCAACCGATATAATTTCTGAATTATTAAAAAACACTCATCGAATTTTCCGCTAATTGCCTGGCATTATTGTATTGAATCGGAATAATTATTTTCCAGTAAACACGAACAATAAGATCATCTTAGTAAAACCGATCTTCTAAAAAACATACCGGCCGAATTGAGGACCTCCTTCTTTTTGGAAATCGGTAAATTAATTAAATTAGAAGAACAGAGATTCTTGGAGATATGATATTTATGATGGTACGCAAATTAGTTGTCTATATATTTATATTGATACTGTAAGCCTAGCATAAAAAACATTCGAGTAACTATCGAGGAAGTAAAGTAAAACAAGTGCGAGTCGGACTCGCGCACGAAGGGGTCCGTACCATTATCTTTAAAAACGGCAAAAAAAAAAACATGTCTGTTGTATGGGAGCCCGCTTAAATATTTATTTTATTCTCATTTTTACTATTTGTTGTTATAGCGGCAACATAAATACATCATTTATGTGAAAATTTCAACTGTCTAACTATAACGGTTCATGAGATACGCCTGGTGACAGACGGACAGACAGACGGACGGATGGACAGCGGGGTCTTAGTAATAGGGTCCCGTTTTACCCTTTGGGAACCCTAAAAATGAGCAGCGTTCCTACCGGACATAAACGGAGCTACATTTTCCTATAAATTTTTTTTACATTAGGTCGTCGATACGTGAAATAAAACAACTTTTGCGGACCATTTAGTGCCCTTTTAATTTACCCGAAATATATATTAAAATTTGGTACTGTTTTTTTTGGTTTTCCGACGTTTGGGCACTCTTTCAGTTGACTAGCTACTCATAAGTATACCTTCACAAAGTTGATTTAATAATGCGTTCGGATTCGGATATTAAAAGTTAATATTTTTTACTATGGCAACAATTATTGAGTTTAATATTTTAATTTGTTTGCTGTTAAATTTATTTATTATTAACAAAAGATAGAAAAAACTAATGATTCCACTGGCAGTTCAAAAATTGGGAGGACTTTTGAAGAAAGATACCGTTAAGAAAACCTCCATCTTTATGTTTGTTATTTATGGACAAAAAGAGCTAACCGTATCTTTAGATCCAGTGTGTGATTTGGGTTGAGACTCTTATTTATGGATAATTGGGTTCCAAGCTGGTGGTATCTTCCAACCATTATCTCTATCAGTCAATTTGTTTTCGCGCCTATTTTTCACGCCAGCTACATGTTCTCTAACGCGGGTCCCTGTGCTCCTCTTTGTTTGATCGATCTAGGAGAGCCCATCACAATCAAGTTAGTAGAGACCTGCAGCTTGAAGGGGTATGTTACACTTGACTGGTGGTAGGAATTGGTTGATCTTCTTGGGCGGCTTGAAGTAAGTATTAATAGAAGCACCCTTTACAATTCTTCCAATCTTGTCAGTGACACCCTTCACGTATGGTAGAATGGCAGGTTGAAGTTCTACAGTGGCTGGTTTTGCGCGGTTTCTGTGACGTCTGCGTGGTACTTGCAATTTGTTATTTCTCAGTACTTGCTCGACTTGTCGAAGCAGTCAGATCTTTTCCTCGATATATCCTCGATATTATTTCGTTAGTTTTTTATACTAGCCCTTCTGTACGCAATAAACTAGGTAACCTTTTTTATTAGAGAGGAATGCACTTGACCGGTTGTAGTTGTGCTGGGTTCATTTAAAAATCTAGAGTATTCAGGCCCCTAATCCGGGTCCAGTACCCTATTCCTCGCCTCCCCCTGCCATCCAGCATGGAGTCTGGTCAGGGCAGGATCAAACCAGAAACTAACCTCAACGTATCATCAAATCTTATCAATTCAAAATTTTTATGAGCTTTCATATCGTTTGAGGCAGTCTTAGTATTTTATGGTGTTCAATAAAGTATAAATCGTCCTGATTCTAATCCTTATTCCAATTTAATATTATAAATGCGAAAGTGTGTTTGTTTGTCCTTCCTCGACGCCCTAACTAAGCAACCAATCAAACTGGTTTTTGGCATAGAGTCAGTTGAAAGGACGGATAGTAACATAGACTACTTTTTATCCCGATACTCCCACGGGAACGGGAACCAAGCGGGTGAATCCGCGGGCGGAAACTAGTAACAAATAAATCTAAAAACCTACTACGGTTACACAATACCGGTTATCCCGTTATCTCCCAACGAATCTCGACAAAAATAACAGCTTCTCTTCCAGTAGCAAATGTCAAAATCAGCTGTTCCATAGATGTGCCATACCCGACCTCCGTTGAAATACTACGAAATGCCAAAACGCCCATTCAAATTTTTTTTAATTACTTTCCGTCAGCTGACGTACCAGTTTTACGAAATTTGTGAATGCCGACCGTGAAGGGAAGGATGAATAGGGATGTCTGAGTCGATAAAGTTATCGATAATTTATGCAAGGAACAGCTGTTGTTTATACAAACTTAATTTTCATCTTCTTTCTGAAGCTTTTAATTAGTAAACACTCGTTTAATCTTGTCACTGTTAATGTCAAAACACGTGATACAGAGTCACATACCTGTGATACGGAGTACTCGTAACCGCTCTTTGAAATGTAATATTATACCGTTTTGTAACTGCGTGTATTATATGACTATACTATATATAGGTATATGAATTTACATTTATTTAAAAAAAAGTATGTTGCTTGACACAATTATACTGATCATGACGTAATTGTACCCTTTTGTGGAAGATATTGAAGACCCTATAAATGATGATGAAATAGGTAGAATGATGAAAATAGGTAGGTAACCACTTTCAAGTACCCAATAATATGTAGAGTTAAAATTATTTGTTTATTGGTCAGTCAACAAAAACATGTACTAACAATATGTAATAAATTAAATATAGAATCTTAGTCTAAGTACAGTTTCTAAATATATACAGCCACGGCATGCAATTACGAACTTCAAAAAAATAAAAAATAAAGACAATGTAAAAATTCAATACATGTTGCGGAAGGTTAAAATCATGATTAATTAAACATACCATCATAATTTAAATTTTTAAGAATGGTTAACCGTCCAAAAGCCCACTGAACATAGTGTTACGTCATTCGTCAATATTTTATCGATTATCGATATATTCGATAGCATCACTAAATAAAGTAAACTATTGTATACGCATGACGGATAGGGGAGATACGGCGATGCAGATGCATGAATGAGTTTTGTCAAGAATCCCAAAGGTGGTTTCAATGGGGAGCGTAAAATAAAAGTGCTCAATAAATTATTCCAAGTTTTGTTAGAACACCATAAAGTATAAAATTTATTATCGCATATTCAAGTTTATAATGTTGCCAATGTATTCGTTTGTTTTGTTCAATTGTTACGTTTTAAGCCTAGTTGTAAAAGATTTGTATCATTTGAAGTTTAATGTTGCGTTGTGGTTGTTAAAATTATAGAAAATAATAAAAACTAAATAAAATCTTATAATGGAAATTGAACTTTAAGAGTTCAAATAATAATACTATCTGACGACTCAAAAGTACTTTTACTTAGATATTTTGGATAGTGTTTTCCATTTATATATTAATATTATAACAAAGGTAATAAAACCACCCAATACATAAAGGACTTTTCATCTATTTTCTGAAATGATATCTAGATTCTTGCTGCTTCTTTTTTTTAAGAATTTCTTTTTGTTTCTTTGCGGTACCGAAAAGGGCGACATAAAAATCGATGTACTTTTTATAACATAACCATCTGTTTGAACTGAGTTTAGTATTCATTGTTGTATTTCGGACCTTAATAGATTTCTGTCATGGTGTTTGGTTACGGTTGAACCGAAGTGTGATGGTGATGTTCGGTACTAGGAAATTTAATATTGTTGCAAAAACCTGCTTAAGAGAAATGCGGTAATCGGAAGTGTGATGTTTTTGAGGGGATTCAATGTCAATATCCATCCAGCAGGAGTAGGAAAAGCTTACTATTCCATTAATAAATACTTTTAGGAAAAAAGTTTCTAAATGTCTGCCCCTCTCCTGTTCGTTGCAGTGCCTTTCGAGGTGCAAGCGATACATTGGTGCTTGCATGTTTTGTTTAGTCACTAAGTCGCATGTAACGCAATTTGTAATAAATTTATAAATAAAGCATACACATAATTGTGACTTTGATATCCGCTTCTTTATATTTGAAACGCTTTTACAGTAAATGTTTAAGCTACTTACCTCAGAATCAGCCTATCGGTCTGTGATTATGTGAACAGATGTGTATCTGTTCACATAATCACAGACCGATAGGCCGATAGGAACAACAACTTGATGTGTATCAAGTCGTTGTTTTACTGTACTTTACTATTTTTTTGTAGGTTATGAGAGGTTAGTTCTGGTTATGCGTAAATCGAGTAACTCTCTGACAGCCTAAAGTCTATTTTCAATGGTTGCACATGATTATATAATTTGGCTAGACCCGTGTAATAAATACAACCATTTGTCATTATATTGTAACTTAAAAGTCTAGATTGACGCATGACACACATTGACGCACGTATATTGACCGCGCCAATTCGCCCTGTGTCCTCAGCCTGCACTTGTCGCACCACCTGGGCCAGGTGGCCGATCGTCAGCTGTTCGACCCAATTGGATCCTGGGTGAAGTGTCACTATGGGCGCATGCGCAAACGCTTTTGGGCATGCCGGTGAAAGTCGAAAAGTGACTGCGTAAGCTGCAGTAAGTCAAAGACCCTTAAACAAGATTTCCCACTGAAGAGACTTTTTGTACTACACTGTATCTTAAAAAGACACAAATCACTAGAATTTGACCCTTTAAAAGATAACAAGAGAACAAAAAAATTAATTTCTCTAAAAACATGTAAAACAGCATTTGCTGGACGGCAATTTCACAAATTATCTGCTCACTTATATAATACAATAAATAAAAAAAATCATATATATCCAAAAACTCATAAAAACGCTAAAACTATACTAAACTAGTGGTTAACTACCTTAAATTATAGAGATGTTGAAGAACTATTAGAATACAAATACAAATAATTAAGTACATGTCTAAAAATTATTTATATACACCAACACATACGCCCACACAAACACACGCACACATATAGACACGCACGCGCACACACACACACACACACACACACACACACACACGCACACAAACACCGCACGCACTCATGACTGATAAGTTCAAAATAATATGTACCAGAAATGATTTAATTTATGGCTATGGAAGTGCAGGGCTTTCTGGCACAGATATATTTTATATCTAAAAGAAAGCTTCATATAACTATGGTAAATCTGTATTCTGGTTTTGGAAATAAATATTTTTGTATTTTGTATTTTTTTGTATTTTAAACAACTAAACTAACGACCTCTAACTACCCCATCATTATTTATTTCTTCTCATTATTTATCCTAAGGTTGCCTTTAAGAAATCGCGTTTAGTGATAAGGCCGCCTATTGCATGTCTACTTTATATTCGTTTTTGTAAATTTGTTCTGTATGTACAATATAGTGTAAATAAATAAAGATTAGCTGTGTTAGTGTCGGCTTAGAATAGCACTACCCCCTCTCATCCCGTGGGTGTCGTAAAAGGCGACTAAGGAGCTCAGCCTTCAGGGCAGCAGCGTCTCCTACAAACATGGCTATACTGTGATCGTCAACCCGCCTGCCAAGCGTGGAGATTATGATTCTGGCGCAGAGGGTGGGCTTAGTACCCCTGCGCCAAACAAGCCGTCAAATTATGAATGAATCGAATCGAATGACAACCGGGACAAACATTAATGATCCTGAGAAGCAAACACTGTAAGTCCGTTATTAGCGTTTTCTGTTTTTAATGCCAATAATCCGCATGCGAATTGAAATTCACAAAGTTTCATTTTCATTGTCACATTTTTTAATCACTCGAATATAGTGCGTTTCATTGTAATTACCGCCTCTGTGGTCTAGTGGTACAACCACCGGTATCAGACCCAGGGGTCCCGGGTTCGATTGTATTCGGTTTGGTTGGTGGTAGGACTTGTTGTGAGTCCGCCTAGCTAGCTACCATCATTTATTTTATTTTTTATTTTTATAATTTGGGACATTAAACAGTTATATGCTAAGTAATATTAACTTAAATTAAAATACATCATTTTTATACCAGCATATAACCCACACCAATGTCCACGAAATAAGAACTGTAACAACTAATAATAAATAAATAACGCGCGTCGAAACGAACAGTAAACTAGGTTCTACATAATTATATATTAAAGTGGGAAATGTATGATATTCTAGCCCAGTTTGTCGATCATGATCTTATTCGCCATTTTTTTAAATGTCACTGTCGAAGAAGCCATGATGTCGAGTTCCACGAAGTGTGTGTTATATACATCCAGTAGGCGACGGGTAGGTGCGCGCAGCCCGGCATTAGTTCTACACTTGGCAGTATAGAACAGCCGGACTGCGCGAACCCCCCTGTACAAAGCTGTTCTAGGTACTACAAAACACAATCTGTCTGTAAGGCTGTTGCAATCGAATTTGTTATTACATATGCCGTGTAACATCATGCCCATTAATAAAAGACGCCGTGACTCCAAGCCTAAGAGTCTGTAATGCTTAAGTAGGTCTGTATAAGGAATCCTAGTGTGATGACACTTGAAATGAACTCGACGTAGAAACTTTTTTTGGACCATTTCCAGTCTGTCAGCGTATGTGCTGTACAGAGGACACCATATCGGTACTGCGAACTCAAGTTGGGATCTAATCAAAGTTTTGTATAAGGTGATAAAGGTATTAGGACGCTTGAAATCTCTAGATGACCGCATTACAAAACCGTACATACGATAGGCCTTCGATATAATATTAGTTATGTGCTGGTCAAAATGTAACTTCGTATCGAGCACAACTCCAAGGTCACGAACGCTATCGACTCTTTTCAGGGCGACACCGTCAATACCGTAAGAGAAACTCAAAACTTTTAGCTTTTTCGTGAATGTTATTGAATTACATTTAGCGAGATTAAGATGAAGTTTATTTCTAACACAATATTGGAAAAGTCTATTTAAGTCTTCCTGAAGAAGCAAGCAGTCTTCCATGCCCACGCAAGATTTGTATATTTTGATATCGTCTGCATACATAAGAAATTTTGAGTTTTTAAAACAAGTTTTGATGTCATTTATAAAGAGAACAAAAAGCAGAGGTCCCAGAATCGATCCCTGAGGAACGCCCGAGGTAACGTACACAGATTCAGAATCAAAGCCATTAACAACCACTTTATGCGTTCTTCTATGAATGTATGACGAAAACCAACGCAGCAAATTACCTCGGATCCCATTGTAAGCTATTTTTTCTAAGAGCAGTTTATGATCAACTTTATCGAAACACTTGCGAAAGTCGGTGTACACCGCGTCCACTTGAACTTGGTTATCCATGTTTTCAAATAAATAGTTTGTGAATATCATTAAGTTGGTTGAGGTGGAGCGGCGTTTCACAAAGCCATGTTGTTCAGGTATAATCATCTTATCTAAGACTGACGCCAGAACAACAATGTTTTTAGCATTGTTGTGTTCCGGCAGTTCGAGATAAGGTAGCCAATTCCCCAGTGACTGAGGATTCCCGGAGAGGCTCGGTTCAATCTTCAGCCTTATCAATACTTATCATCAGGTATGGTGTAGGCTAAGAGTCTCCCCGTCATCCATAAAAAACCGTTTTCTGTTAGGTTGGTACCCATGCCGATTTCTGTCAAAAGGTTAGGTTAATTAAGGAACCGCCTGGTCTTAGGGGTGATTGCGAACCCTACCCCCCGTGACCAATGGCGGCCTGGAGGGCAAGTACTAGGAGTTTTAGTTGGTAGTACCCTAGGGAGTGCGTGGCCTATATGTTTGTATGGGCCGTGTACTCCAGGTGAGTCCAACATTTCGAATCGCCCCTACACCTGGGGGCGAGGGATGCGTAAAAGCATTTCTCCTAGTATAAAAAAAAAAAAAAAAAATAACAAAAAAAAAGGTTAATTAAGGAAAAGAATTTGATGCAGATTTTAAGTTTTGGATTCTGTTTTAAAATCATAAAACATAAGAAAGCGGTGAAAGTAAAATGGTTTTGAAATGATGTTTCTAACGCGTACGCGCCTTCTTGACATACACGGGTACCAAGTACCAACCAGGACTACCGGGGCGTACCAAGGGGTACCGACGGAAAAAGGAATATACGATGAAACGCACTATACGGGTGTTGCCGTTTTCATAAACTCCTTTGACATAATTTCATATTTTTTTTTCAAATAACCGATACTGAATCGGACTTGGATCACGTGAAACGAAACGTTTTTAAGTTGTCAAACTATCCGTAATGTTCATGTCAATGTCAACTTGAAAATGACATAAAGTGCTAAACGTCAAACTTTCTATCGGGAGTTTCACCCGAGTTCTTTTCGTAATAACACGTATGTGAGGCTCCATTTTTAACTCAATCTACCTTACAATTTCTATATATTACAAAATATATTTACTTGACATTGGCAAAATTCGCGAATTTTATCGCGAGCACGCCATTAATTAAGAAAGAAGAAGAAGAACTTTCTATCGCTCATATATAAAAAGAGTGGTCGGGACCACACGTTGCATACGGTTTTTAAGCATTCGTATGCGAATAGTCAAAAATACGAATGATTCAAAAATACGTCTCCTGTTTCTTGTATTTTGTAGTCCATCATCTATGCCCTATACGGATAATTCATTTAAAGGCCATTTAAAATCGTCAGCAGTTAGCACTTAAAATGAACAATCTGCATGTTCAAAAGACACCTTTTTTCACATAAATATAAATGAACTGCAAAGGCGTCTTACATCCACACATTGTGAACTAATCGTTAAATTTACAACCTTCTTTAGCTATCATGTTTACGCATATCTTTGACATAATGTGATACTTGATCTAAGACGTTTTAAGTATTATCCAGATAATGGCAACACACATCAACTGCAGCAGATGTGCTTCGACAACATTTGCATGACATGACTACTTTATAGCAAGTAATTTTTTATTACAGATTTTTTAAAACGGGTTTTAGTAGAGGGTATCGTTAGGATATGTATTTTTGCGTAATATGCGAATAAAGTACTTATCCAAAATATTGGCCCCAGTACTTACCTCTTGACAAAATTTCGTTTTAAATTAAGTACTAATAGTTAAAGGTAACGGGACTCAAACGCGACATTTGTTACGGTACGAGAAGCGATTGAAATCAAGAATCATAAAAATTTCAATCGGGAACACGGGTTTCAATTGTCATCAGCGGGGAATTCAGTGATTAACAAGTGCAAGCCGCGAGTTATACCGTCCAAAACAAACCTCGATACTGTCAATGTCATCACTAACAATAATAAAAATGATACAAGTGACAATTTGAGGGTGGCCGAAGATCTTCAAGCCCGCCCGAACAGACGACGCCGCGCACCACCGCGCTGTGACCACGGCTGTAGCAACGCAGCCGAAACGTCAAGCTGTAAGTACATAATGAACTTCATAATAAATGTCGCGTTTGAGTTCCGTTGCTCTAAACTATTAGTAAAAAGGAACGCGAAAGTTTAAAATCTTAAATTAAGTAGTTAGAAAGTTTTCACGTAAAAAGGGAGTTAAAAAACGACGATTGGGGCCGTGTCAGATTTTACTTTGGTCTCCGCGTTGTTGCAACTAGATACTGCCTTTAAACATTTAGCTCTTGACCATTTTCTGCCACAAACGGCACAGTCTACTGTGACAACGGCATACGCCATCAACAATCATCCCTAGCAACCGAGTCAGTTGGTTGAAGAAAAAAGTCAAAATTTGTGGTCACATTTTTTGATCCGTTGTCATACAAACAACGGTATCTAGTTGTAGCAACGCGTAGACCAATGATAAATCTATGTTTGGTATATTATAATATGTTACACGCTGTCACATTACAATATTGAATTACTTGAGGACAAAGAGAGCTGTGTTTTCGTGTGTGTCAATGCGATAAAGTTGTATAGTGTATAAGTACTAGCCAAAATTAGGGTCAGGGACTCGTCTCTATGTGAATGCGGTTTGAAGGGAGGAACACCGGGCCATATCTTCTTCAACTGTCCCAAGTATCCAACTTGTATGACCTTCTCCCACCCTGTATCCTACCAATCTACCTAACCTACTAAAACCTACCAATTTTAAAACTATCCT
This sequence comes from Chrysoteuchia culmella, assembly GCA_910589605.1. Classification (NCBI taxonomy): domain Eukaryota; kingdom Metazoa; phylum Arthropoda; class Insecta; order Lepidoptera; family Crambidae; genus Chrysoteuchia; species Chrysoteuchia culmella. The sequence continues at coordinate 19,303,732 of OU342658.1, read as the reverse complement.
CACCTTTGTTAATTCTCCGTGTATTGATGTTCTATGTGATTATATCACAACTAACAATATAATATTGTGATGTATTGTGTTCGTCATCTACTAACATTATTATTATATCATGTATTGTGTTTGTCCCTATTTCAGGTAGCTCAACAGCGGGTTCTATAGTTTCAAAATAATATTTATTAAGAGTACACTTCCTTGTACCTACCACTTGTACCTTGTATACATAGCAGTACTCTCTCACGTCACCTAGCAGAAGCGCAGAGTCTGTGAGAACAACCCACTGAGCCAAAAACTGGACATTGGCGAAAACCAAAAGGACAACGCCACTATTTAAATAGAAGAAGTAGTGTATAAGTACTTTTTAATGCTCGTGACTACGTGACTTTCTTCTTTGTAGATAAGAAGAGAGATTCCACTACAGTTATTGAATTTTATCTTAGACAATATAGATTTTATTGCCAAAAAAGTATCAGCAATTTTGACACTGGTAGTTCTTTGACACTGGTAGTTAGGTATTTCTTCACGTACGTAAGTAACCATCGGCCTTCAAGCTGAACTAACTGTCATATAAATGTCTGGAATCTAAATACATTGACGCGTTAGCCCAGTAAGTGGTTATCTATTACACGTTCTAACAGCTGCCGCGACGGGTTCGATTCCCGTCGGCAAAATGTACGAACTAACACATGGCAAGCAGCTGCTCGGGTAATAAACCTTTTTTTCTACTTTCTAAGTACTTTTCCAATTATACGGCTGCTGTTCACGTCAATAATGTTGGCTTCTGTACTTTGTTTTGTTTTATTATAAAGCTAAGCATGTTTATTCTATATACAGGGTGGAAAAAATCTATGAGCCCTGGAGGAGACCTACCTTAAATCGTTTAGTTAGCCCATTTTACTGAAAGGAAACTTTCCTTTATTTTTTTAAAGAAACAAAACTGCATTCAACGATTTTGTAAATTTTTCAAAAGAGCCTAACTTAAAGTGCTTTATATTTCCCATTGAGTTCATAAGTTGAGTTTTCATGTTTTCATTAACTTAATTTTACTATGTTTGTTAGAGAGAGTCGATCCTTTTGATTGACCCTATCTATTGATGGTATAATAGTACAGAATGTTATTTTTTACAGATTTTAGCTGGTTCGATTCTTGGGTGTGGGAAGCGTATTTTTTTAAATGTTTCTATGCAGTTGTGTTTCTTTAAAAAAATAAAGGAGTGTTTCCTTTCAGTAAAATGAGTTAACTTAAGGTTTTAAGATATTTCCCCTCCAGGGCCCATAGATTTTTTACAACCTGTATAAAAGCGTCGAAATATTAGATACCGGCTGCAACTTTATTCTAAAAGAGTTTTTAGCTGCCTCTATGGTTTGTGGTAACACCAACCGGTACATCCAGAGATAGACCATGTCAAAGGTTCACATGTTTTATTTGTTTTTTTTTCTCCTATCGTTAATCTGCAAAATTGATTTTGTGTTACAGCTTGAAAAGACATAAGACAAAGTTATTTTTAACCATCTGTTTCTAAACCATATAGTTTACTATCACTTCTCATAAATATTTAAAATTTCTTGTCATGTAAATTTATAAAACTTATCGACCTAATAAGTGTTATTTTAAACAGTAGTTTAGTTAGTACATTGTAAATTTTATTCTAATTCTTAAAACATAGGTTAGAACCCTGTAAATATAAAATGTATTGCATTTATGCATAACTAGCGGATCCTCGCGGTTTTACCCGCGTGGTGCCCGTTCCCGTGAGAATATCGGGATAAAATATAGCCTAATTCACTCGGGAGAAATGTAGCTTTCTAATGGTCTAAGAATATTCTAAATCGGTCCAGTAGTTCCTGAGATTAGTGCGTTCAAACAAACAAACTCTTCAGCTTTATAATATTAGTATAGATTATGTATACTTTATTGTTGTATTTGTTATAGTCAGGCCAGAATTTCTATAAAATAAAAATTACAATTCCAATTTGAATGGAAAGCTACCTATTTAAAAAAAAAATGCAGTAACCTTACACGGTCAAGCTGAGGAACTCTCGAAAAAAAAATGCTCAGTTTTCATCAATCAGCCAAACAACAGAAATGACACATAATGACGAATTATTACGAACTTCAAAACAAAAATAATTTACAATTGACCACGACCTTTCACCCCAATTCAGAACTTCATCGTACAGGGTTAAGATTCATTTTGCGACAACCTTTTTATTTCAGTTATTAGATCGCGTATAAACAAAATAGCGACTTTTTCCCGGCGGCTCTTTTATCATTCACTTCTGCCATTTACAGAAACGAACTGATGTTTTTTTGACAGACATTCTGTTTTTGCTCCGGTGCGGTGCGTTTGTGAATATCGCCGCGCAAATATTTATTTTGAGAAGCATCTCTTTGACTAGTGATACGTCAAAATTATTGGCTGTTTTCTGCCTTCTGTTTCATCTGAAATTAATGCTGATTTGGTAATACATTGGGGTGTTTTATGATATTGTTTTATTGAGTTTTCTGTTGATGTTTATTTGTTGAGATATAATGGGGTTCGTAATATTTATATGATATGCTGATTTTTATTTTGGATTTGGCAGATTTTTTATATATCAACTTAGTTTTCTTATTTTTTTTTGTTCAAGACATGGTTACATACAATTATATCATACATGGAAACTCATTAGCAAAACCACTTGGGTTTGTGTACCCAAGAGAGTTCGCAAGTTAACACAATACTGTAAATTATTTAAAAATAAAAAAAGAAACACAAATCACGAAAGCAGAGACAGAAAACGTGTTAACTATCGTGCATAACCAACACTATAAATAGATACTTATACTCAGAATTAATAATAATAATAAAATAATAAAAAAACACTTTATTGCACACAAAGAGAAACAATAAAGAAATAACAAAAACAGACAGAAAATATACAAAAGGCGACCTTATTGCTAAATAGCAATCTCTTCCAGGCAATTATTGCACGAACAGTGATTAAACGACAGCATAAAAAGAAATAACGGCAAAGAAGCATAATATGTAGTTCGTTAACTCGACTAAGTACGCGATAAAAATGAATGAAATAAAGACAAGTAATACCTACTTAATTAGCACATGACGTTTTGTCCATACTAATATTATAAAGAGGAAAGATTTGATGGTTCGTTTGTTTGAATTGAATACGCTCCGAAACTACTGATTGGATTTGGATGAAACTTGGTACACAGATAGTAGATATCCTGGTTATGAACATAGAATGCTTTTTCACTTGATATTTCAACAGAAACCGAGAGCGCCCGCTAGTATTGATTATATAAAAAGTACATAAGTCCTCTTGTAAATTTATGTCAACATTACATATTAATTTGATTATTAAGCACTTATATTCTGGATATCAGCAAAAACTTAAGACGTAGCAAAAAAGACACTTACCTATATGCACTTACATACAGTAAGGTACTTACCTACATATTTATAGACTATAAATAAATAAATAAATAATTGCATACAAACACACTAATTATCTAGCCCGCGTTAAGTTTCTTAAAGAACTTGTGTTATGGTTACTAGATGACGGATAATTTTGTTTGTAAAGACATACATAATATACTTATTAGACCAAGACAAATAGACATGTTCATGCCCACAAATATTTGTCTTGTCCGGGGATCGAACCCGGGACCTTTGGCGCAAAAGGAAGGGTTAGTAACTCTGCGCCAACAGGCCGTCAAGCTATAAATAAATAATTACTTAACAAGTACACTCATACCCACTACAGTTCACGTTGGGAACACTACACTCGACCATTACGTTTACCTTGGACAGACAATCCAGTTAGGTAAGTCCAACTTTGAGAAAGAGATCTCACGTCGAATCCAACTCGGATGGGCAGCATTCGGGAAGCTCCATAAAATCTTCGCGTCCAACTTACCTCAGTGTTTCAAGACGAAAGTCTACGACCAGTGTGTGTTGCCAGTGATGACTTACGGCAGTGAAACGTGGTCGCTAACTATGGGTCTGATAAGGAGGCTCAAGATAACTCAGCGTGCAATGGAGAGAGCTATGCTCGGCGTTTCCCTGCGTGATCGAATCAGAAATGAGGAGACCTGCCAGGAGAACTAAAGTTACTGACATCGCTCGAAGGATTGCTCAGCTGAAGTGGCAGTGGGCGGGACACATAGCGAGAAGAACCGATGGCCGTTGGGGCGGAAAGGTTCTGGAATGGCGACCGCGTACCGGACGACGCTCCGTGGGTAGGCCCCCCACAAGGTGGACCGACGATCTGGTGAAGGTCGCGGGAAGCCGCTGGATGCAGGCAGTGCAGGACCGATCGTCATGGAGATCCTTGGGGGAGGCCTATACCCAGCAGTGGGTGTCATGTGGCTGAGACGACGACGACGACACTCATAATACACGGGAGAACCAAAAAAATATCACATAAATATAGGTTCCGGTTGAGAATCGATCTCAAAACCCTTGACTCAGGAGACAGCATTACCACTACGTCTCAAGACAAAAAGAATTATCGAGGTGGTCAAATTTTGACATTACAAATTCACTTTCACCAAACTAATAAGACATTCTAGTTGTGTCGCAAGCCTTGACCTATAAGGACTTTACGCCTTTAAACTTTGCCAAGCCAAAATGTACTCTATCATTTGACAACTGTTGTGTTTATATATTGACACAGTATGTTACCCTTCATTGTTCGTGAAATAATTAAGATAACAACCTTTTAAATAAGTACTTACAACGGTCGTGCTAATTATTGGGAGTTTGCTAAATTCATTAGGTAATTATATGTGTCCTTATGTCGTGTGGTGACGGCCTAAGAATACAAGTGTCACCACTCCCTTACATGCCTGGGATGCCGTAAGAGTCGACTAAGAGGCTCGACGCATTGAACACCTGTGCGAGAGAAGGAAAACTGGAAACAAACCCTCTACCAACCCGTCTGGCCAGCGTGGTAGCTGTAGGCTAATAGCCTCCTATGAACGCCACAATAGGCGTGAGCTCGGAGAGGCTTATGTCCAGCAGTGGACGTTCACAGGCTGATGATGGATGGGTCCTTACAAATTACTATATTTGCAATATACCAGAGGAACAATGCTGGTAAAAAATTTACACACTTTTACTGCCAAATGAACTTATGAACTAAATGATAATTGTCTACTTCACTCTTATCCGAATACCATTATTCAATTTTTTTGTAAATAAAAATAAAATTAATGATAAGTCTCATGGTAAGTACTTAAGTTTCGGTTGTCTTCATAAAGTAATACTTTAATACAAAACTTGAACAACATACATTCATACAAAATTTTAAATTAAAAATGCTGTCTTGAAAAATCTGCCACACTAAACTAATTCAAACATACTAATCGTATGCCAAAAACTAATTTCCTACACTTATACATTTTTTCGAAAAATAATCAAAATAATTTCGTCTCCAAATTGCAAACAATCATTTCCGCTGAAATTAGCCAAAGACAAGATTTAATATTAAAATAATATGAATCTGTCTAGATTTTTGGTGATTTCTTAACAATTTCGTGGTACCGTGAATATCGTAGACTGTTGCCTGGAATAATTATACGGTGTCCGTTCATTATCATCTAATTGACCCGTGTGTTACTTTTAACTCTGATATTATCAATGTTGAGGACTCGGTAGGGGACACGCCAAGTCTTTTACCAGACCCTTTTTAACCAACTTCAGTAAAGGAAGGAGATTATTAGTTCGTCGCCTAATTTATAAATATGTGTACCGATTACTCGAAGACGCCTGTAGCGATTGAAATGGTTCGAACGTTAATACATCAAATTTGTTCGCAAGATGGTTCCAATTTTCGTTTTTTTTTTTATTATTCTGTATTTTTAAGAAATCTTGAAAATTCTGTCGTTTTTGTAACGGTTATATAAATGTCTTCTTTGTTTATGACACTACTACTTTATAATTGAGATAAAAAAAAACATACAAAAATTAAAACCGACTTTAAAAAGAAATACATAAGCCTCTTGAAGTCTATGCCAGCACTGCCAGCCAAGGCTAGAATAATAAAAATATAGAATATTGCACAATCAATGCCTTTTCTATCACGTTTCGTTACAACACTTGGACTATTTTTACTCAAAAAAATTTAAAGGGTTGTAATTAACAACAATTACGTGAGTTAAAAGGGCTCAGATAAATGGGTAGCGTTTCATTATGACTTCATGACGAAACCACTTGTTAAATATACTGTGCCACTTTTAACAAATTTTCACTGAATATTTTTTTACGCACATAGAACTTACGTTATGTAGGCAGGCAGGTCATACCGCAAACGCCTCAAGCGCCATGACATCCAGGGTCTATAGAAGCGTTTTTAACTGACGAGGGCTGGGGAGCACAGATCTTCCGCTGGGGAGCACCCTCAAATTTCAATGGCACATTCAACAAGCCTACTCAAAGTTCTAGGACTGATTGTAAAAAAAAAAAAAAAAATGTAGGCAGGCAGGCAGCTGGTTTTAGTCCCTTTAGTTCTCATAAACGAACTAAAGACGGCAATTTATTAAGAACTTTAAAATTTTTGCATTTTACAATGCTATTTCATATTTAAAATTATTACTAGCAGCCGCCTGCCATTTCACGAGTGTGTTTCCCATTCTTCCATATCTTCCATCTGTGTCCCAAATTGCATCCAAATCAGTTCAGTATTTATGCGTGAAAGAGTAACAAACATCCAAACATACTCACAATCTTTCAATTTTTTTTTTTTTTTTTTTTTTTTAAACACTTTATTTGCACACACACAGACAATATAAATATTTATAGGACGATCATTTATAATTATAGATTTTGAGCGTTGGTACCTTATTTGAATAAAAAAGAAATTTACTGTAGGTAAATCTTAAGTTTTGGAGCGCACTGTCCATGAAATAAAACAACTTTTACGGATATCAAACGCGATATATTTCCCGAAGTAAGTTGTAATTGTCCGTATTTTTTAGGTTTTTTGTGTTTTTTTTTATTTTCCTGACGTTTCGGCACCTTTTCGACTGCCGTGGTCACGGGATGACCATCCATGAGTGAACCCGTGACCTAAAAAAACTTAGTTCGTGAAATATATCGCGTTTGATATCTGTAAAAGTTTTTTATTTAAAAATATGTAGATTGATCTTTTTTGGTACATTTTAGATATTTGGCTTTACAGATTTTAAAAATTGTAATAATTAAATTGAATGGTTAAGAGGAATGGGCCAACCACGAAGGCCCAATGCGGACTGGTGGATATTTACCATTGCAAGTACAGTCGGGACCAAGCTTAACCTGTCTTCCAAAGCACGGAGGAGGTCGAGATAACACTTTTGGTCTCCCATCCCGTAACCAACCATTGCGAAAGTTGTTAACTGTCACAATCGCAGGCCGAATCACTGCCATAATCGCCACGCTTGGCAGGCGGGTTGGCGATCGCAGTATGGCCAAGTTTTGTAGGAGACGCTGCTGCCCGTCTCCTGAAGGCTTAATCCCTTAGTCGCCTTTTACGGCACAATATCTCACTCAGATAAAAGTATCTACTAATTACAATAAAACACAGTCAAAGCCTCCGTAAAATAGTTAAAAGATAACTCAGTTTTAAGCTCTATTAACCCCAAAGGTCATATGATAATTTTCGAGGTCACTGACCCGTGCGTATACGCAAGCTTGTCGACGCGTGTTAAACAATCCACTGATGCAAACTTATCATACGTTTTTAAAACCAATTTTGAACTTTATCCGTTTCAACTTAAAGAGTAAAAGCGCATGTTTCCACAGTAAAATTGTTCAGTTTTTCTAAACATCGAGATGTGTTGATTTGATTGTTTTTATTCAGAACACTGGAAATGTTTAATTGTGTATAATGATAGGAAAAAGTGCGTATGTAAATTGTTGTTTTTTTTTGTCTGTAAGTATGTCTGTTGCTAGGCGTTGTCGTTTCGGGCCGCTGGGCGTGTTATTCTGTCGCCGTTACACAACTTTTTGTTTGTCAGTAAATACAAGACCTTCGCTAATTTTATATAGATCAGACAACATCATTATAAATTGATCTGATAAGAAGATAAGCAGCTTAGCATAATAGTAAGATATAAGAAATATAAAAATGAAAGCAAAAAAATTATACCTATTTATAGAAAATTTTTCTGCTCACGACTTCTTAGCAGTCAAAGATGTCCTGTGTGTGACTCTAGTAGGTAGGTATGAGTTTGGCAAACGGTTTTTGTGTTCTTCATATCCATCCAATATTTTAAAGACATGAGCAATTCATCTGATAATTTTCGATAACCTTGATCATCATCATCATCATCAGCCTGTGGACGTCCACTGCTGGACATAGGCCTCTCCTAGCTCACGCCTATTGTGACGTTGATAGGAGGCTATTAGCCTACTGCTACCACGCTGGCCAGACGGGTTGGTAAAGGGTTTGTTTCAAGTTTTCCTTCTCTCGCACAGGTTTTCAATGCGTCGATCCTCTTAGTCGACTCTTACGATATCCAGGGCATGTAAGGGAGTGGTGACACTTGTATTCTTAGGCCGTCACCACACGACACCTTGATAGTTAATATCAACTCCAACTAGGAGCACTGAATAAGTATGAAAGAAGGCTTATTTCTAGACTTTTTTACACCAGTCATCTAGCCCACGTTAAGTTTTATGAAGAACTTGTGTTTTGATTATTAGATAACGGATAAATATACTTTATATGCTTGTTTTGTAAACACATACATAATAGACATATTAAACACCAGACTAAGACAAAAAAAAAGTTCGTGTTCACACAAATATTTGTCTTGACCGGGGATCGAACCCGGGACCTCTGGCGCAGAAAGCGGGTATAGTACCCCTGCGCCAAACAGGTCGTGAAACTAGGTACTTACATACTTTACAGTTTGCGTTCAAAGGAATAGTAACTCGCCACCTGATTAGAGTGATTGTTCAACGCACGCTTACAATAGATAGACATTGCCTTGCTTTATCTTTTGAACACTATCTTTTAATATCAAACTATTTTGGTCCTTATCTCTCGAACCAATAATAATCACCATACTTACCTATATTTCGCATACATCGCCCCCGAAACTGGAGCATGCACGGACAAACAAATTAACATCCCACTATATATTACTAACGTCTATTATGGAGCTTTTTTCTTTCACACCGTAACAGGAGACATGTGCACGAAAATAGGTCGAATGTGTTTGTAGGGTAAGCTATGCTGTGATCGACCGTGGAGGTTAGTTAAATTACAGTGGCGTAGCTAGGCGTGGGAGAAGCGGCCCCTCGTCCTATCCCCAAAGTTAAAGATCTAAAGTTAAAAAAGAAGAAGAAAGAAAGTTATAGAAGAAAGAAATTAAAGTCAAAGATCTAAGTTAAAGATAATAAAAAAATATTTGAGGAATAGTATGAAGCAGGACCGATTGTCTGCTTTAGGAATATTATCAATTGAAGCAGAGTTAGCTTCAAAAATCGACTTCAAATCTTTACTTCAGCAAAGCAAAGAGCCGAAAGGCATTCTTTTTGTAAAGATTACATAGATCATACAAGTTAGAAATAAACCCTTTTTTTATTATGACTTTCAATGTATTCTGTTAAATTATATTTAATTTTCGTTATCACTAAAATATGGTAGGGTCACTAACAGGTACTGAAAGGAAAGGGCCTCGCTGATGCGCCTCCGCCCACGTTCAGATTAATCTACGCTACGCCACTGTTAAATTATGTCGAGGTTTTGAAGAAAATAAAATTGGCGCGAATATAAAGAACGAAAATAGAATCAAGTAAAATAATTAGAAGATTAATTACGCACTTAGATAATCTTATATTTAGTTATAAATGAGTTTAGCTATTTCGGTATATTCGCCTTTTCTGATATACCGAACTATGAAACTCACATACAATTGTCAGCAAATAAATTGAGCCACTGCGTTATTTTCATACAAACATACTCACTTTACAGTCTCATTATTCAAAACATTTAAACAGTTATGTAAACATTTGTACGTCGATGTATGAGTAGACAAATTGCTTTTTTCTAGTATATTTTCTTGTTTAATATTTATCACACAAAATTCAAAATTATAAAGCTATAATCGTGTACTTTTCTTGTAATAACTAATAATAATAAACTGGAAGACTACGACAAGACAATGTAATTTTACACACGATATCTACAAATTTTGGTTTATTTCCAAACTGTACTAGATTCGAATATACTTACGTATTCTATTTGTTAAAGTATTATTTATCAACATATGTTTACAACAAGCATTAATACTTTAAAAAAATTTTACTCTCTTATAGGTGCGCGTCACTGCTTGAGTTACCCTACACCATCTCTGTAATATATGAGGCCAATGCTCTCAGCTTTTTGTTAGACTTGACCAGATTATTTGTATTCACTGTGCACACTATAAAGTGCGTACTACACTGAAAGGAGTTTACATTAAGAAGGTCTTAAAGAAGTCATTCAAAACGCTTCACGTATGTGTCCTAAAAAGTTAATATAGAAATTAGGGCACACACATTTGTGAATGGTGTGAAGATAGTATCAAGTTGATATAGGCATATTTTTTGTGACTTTATTCATCAAAACAGAACCGGACACCGGTGTCCAGAGAACAATGGAATATCTTTTGTGTCTCATAATTCGGGGCCTGAGATATCCCACCAAAAAACTCGTTCTTGTATGGTTCTCAATGTCAAAATTTTATCAGATCTTATTTAGAGCCAAGCTTCTATCTAACTCTACACGCCCTAACTCTGTAACTTATGTTTTTAGTTTTTTTTTGCACTTTTCAATGCTATTTTTGTACTTATGATAAATTTTAAATAGAAAAATATTGGAAAATATCAACTCGGCCACAAGTGAATTCCCAGATGGGAATCGAACCCACGACCATAGAGGAAAACCGGTCCAATGCTGTAACCACTGACTGACTCTGAGTCTCGGTAGCTTAGTGGTTAGAGCATTGGACCGGATTTCCATAGGTCGTGGGTTCGAGTACCATCTGTGAATATATTTGTGTGTCAATATTATTCTATTTAAAATTTATCAGAAGTCCTAACTTCATAAACTCCAGACCTTAGTCAAAATATGTGGCTTGGCCGTTTCGCTACCATCACATGGGCCATGAGCGTAGAGTGTCACTTTTCATTACTTTTCTATTAGATAATAGTTACTATAACGAAGCAAGCTAAGCTCTTGAAACAAATTGTTGGAAACCCATCTGACAGTTGACCTTAATCTAACGACAAATTAGCCCAGATGTTACTGAATATTGCATTCGAACTTAATTATTTTTTGTATGCAGTTTAAAAAATACTCATTAAAGTGAGAAAAACATATGAAAATATATTTTCCTAGTAGAAACTCGGAAAATCTGCGTTGTTTACAAGCAACGCTAGTAAAATAGCCCTTTATACTCCTTATTAAAAATATGTGTTGTACCTTGTCCTTTTAAAAGGACGGTAGTGACATGTGGGTTAGTCTCGATAAGGGTAGGGTTAGTTGTAGTCGCAGACCAACGCCATTAATCTCCTCCTATCAATACCTCCCTAAAACAGTAAATAAAAAGCCAAAAATACATCCCAAAGCCCTTATTACCAGAGACAAACTCATCTAAATCTTTAATTGTCTGAATCTTATTGTCTCCATCCCCTGTCATGGAACTCGCATTGTGGCTCTTGAAATATAGGGCAATTAAAAATGAAATATTGTGAGCAGGCCCAAAAATTTTCGGCCCAACAATAAGGCGAAGCCTAATGAAATGCGTAAATTGAAGCTTTTACGATAGGTGACTTGTTTATATCGCGAAAATCTATAGGGGAGGTTGGTTGAATGCATGGAATGTATATAATAGAGATCGGTTATAACTACGAGCATGGATATAAAAATTGAAAACGATAACATATTATGTTTTGGCGCGCACTGTTCATTGAAATAAAACAACTTTTACGGATATCAAACGCGCTATATTTCACGAACTAAGTTGTAATTGTCCTTTTTTTGGTTTTTTAGGGGTTTTTTGATTTTCCCGACGTAACGTAATGTAACGAGAAACGTAACTTACTTATTACAACTTATTATAACTTAATTCGTGAAATATAGCGCGTTTGATATCCGTAAAAGTTGTTCAATGAAAATGATAAATCTATTCAAGGAAAATGCTGTAAAACTGCCTTCTTTTGTTATGTAAATATTGTGTTTGTCCTAAAATACCACAAAGAACATAAAAACGTGCAATTTTTCTATAAAAACGTGTTTCTCTCACATTCATCTATTAAAACCATCATGTCTAAGGAACGTTTTGTTTGCATTATGTTTTATTGAAGTTGTCCCATTTTGAGACACTCCACACTTCGAAGAAGACGATCGAGTGAAGACGTCACAAAACTTCCGTCAAAATACAAGATTACTTTAAGAGATTCGTAGTACAAAATAGCATGGTAAGATTGAAACAATATTGCGCTAAGAGATGGCAGTAGGCCCCCTGAACACCTGATACGAAAGTATGATGTGAACGTAATTTTATTATTACGCATCTGTTGCTAAGAATTAATATAATAATTTTATGTCAACATTATTATAAAAGTATTAAAAGTCACCTGCATTATAATTATGTATTTTACGGCTTTTTGTTTTAAGTGTAGTATTTTTTAAGACTAGGCAAAAGTATAAAGCTATGTGTTATTTGCAATTTGTTGTAAAGTAACTAAATAAATGGGATTACTGTAAGTCAGCATTTTAATAAAAAAAAAAAAAAAATAAAATGTAGATAATACCTTCATTGGTTCTGATATCCGAACACTCTCGTATCTCCTCTTACTTGTTTGTATTAAATAATATTACTAGCGACTGCCCGCGGTTTCACACGCGTGATTCCCGATCCCGTGGAATATAGGGATCAATATCTGTAACAAATATCTGTGTGCCAAATTTCATCGAAATCGGTTTAGTATTTTTTGCTTGAAAGATTAAGAAACAAAAAAAATACTGACATACTTTCGCATTTAGAATATTAGTAAGATGTAAGTATTTATATTTTGTAACTAATTTTAAGACATCAGAAGGAGATTAATAATTTCTAGACATTCAGAGAGGAGTTTCACCCGAGTTCTTTTCGTAATAACACGTGTTGTGAGGCTCCATTTTTAACTCAATATACCGTACAATTTCTGTATAATAAAAAATATATTTACTTGACATTGGCAAAATTCGCGTATTAAACGCGAGCACGCCATTTATTAAGAAAGAAGAAAAAGAAGAAGACATTCAGAGATGTTGGTAGGCAAAACAGGATGTTTTAATCTGTAATGTCCTAATAAAATAAAATATAAACAATTTCTTATCTACAAACTCACTTGTCATAACTTTAAAATTTTGCATTTTACAATGCTATTTTTATGTGATAAATATTAAACAAAAAAATATACTAGAAAAAAGCAACTAGTCTCATGTCAGGGTGACATGAGACTAGTTGCTTTTTTCTAGTATATTTTCTTGTTTAATATTTATAAACTCACTTGTCGTTGGTCCCGGCTGTATTTGTCACCAGCTATTTTTAATGTCCCCACTGCTGGGGCACTGGCCTTCCTTATGGATGGATAAGGAGCATGGGTCATCACCACGCGGGCTAGATGCCGATTAGTGGGTTTTAAAGACTGCAAATGCAGCCGGGACCAGCGACTTCACGTCTCTTCCGAAGCACGGAGGAGCTCGAGATAGTAAATTTTTGGTCACCCATCCCGTGACCGACCATTGCTAAAATTGCTTAGCCTCGACAATCGCAGGCCGAGCGCGCGAACCAATGCGCTTCCGGCTCCTCCCGCCAGTCGTTAAAACCCACGAATCTTCATTGGGTCCACGTGGTAGGACATAGCCCATTCTTCTTATGCATCTATTATGGAAGGCCAGTGAAGTGCCCCAACAGTGGGGATATTAAAAATGGCTGTTGATGAGATTGTCATCGCCATCAGCCATTTTTAACGTCCTTTCAATTTTCAATGAGCACTGGCCTTTCTTATGGATGGATAATGAGAATGGCCAGGCGGGCCCAATGTGGATTGGTGGGTTTTAACGACTGTAAATGCAGCCGGGACCAATGGCATAACGTGCCTTCCGAAGCACGGAGGAGCTCGAAATTTTTGGTCACCCATCCAATGACGACCATTGCGTAAGTTGCTTAACCTCAACAATCGCAGGCCGAGCGCGCGATCCACTGCGCCAGGGCTCCTCCATGAGATATCAGAATGTAGATCATCATTTTATTGCAGTTTACGCAACAGCCAACTATTACAACAATCTGCAAATGTTTAAAGAAATATAAAATGATTTAACGAAGTTTTTCTTCTGGAACGAATATTAGCACATTTGCAATGGTAATCAGCCTAGTTAGAGGTTCCACGTATATTATTATGCACTTTTAGTGCATCACAAATCCTGTTTATAGTGCCTCCCACAGACCTATATCAAGATAGACGGTAAAAGTTTACCTACTTTTCGTCCCAAAAGTTTGAACGACGGTCAAAGTTTTCCGAACTAAATCAGTCCGCTTGAGACCATTGCCATGAAAACACGCGTCACTAAAAAACGTAAATGGTTGATTGTGCAGTACCTTCTTGCAGAAGTTCATCAATAACATTTCCACATCACTAAACTTCGCCCGTGATGTCATCGTAGGTACGAAAAATTCGACACGCTAAGTTCTCATAGTTGAAGCGTTCTTTTCGTCTATCTTGATATAGGTCTGTGGTGCCTCCATATTGTTTATTGATGCTTGTTAGGTTAGGCTGTTCTATATCATGCAACTTGCTGATCCAAATGATAATATTGTTTTAAAAACCCTGCATTTTTTTAGACTTCCTTAGCACCTTGCATTAAAATTTACGATTTTCGAATAGTTATTTTTTTACATCATTATTTTTATTTTATGGCTTCTTTTGCCAAATTATCACTAAATACGACTTACTTCAATCTCATTTAAAATTGTCTACACCTTTAAATAAAATGTCTGCTATACAATGACTTTTTAATCCCAGTATTTAATATTATAAATGAGAAAGTGTGTCTGTTTGTTTCTTTCGCTTTCACGTCTGAGCAGTTGAACGGATTTAGATGAAATTTGTTATAAAGACTTCAAGTAGTGAACTAACACGCGGTTGAAACCGCGGGCGGCCGCAAGTTATATTTATAAAGAGTAATTAGTCACAGTTCGTGAAAATCGCCCGTATGAAAAAACAACCTTAGTACGGTCAGTTCTGAAAGTGATAAAGCCTATCACAGAAACCCCTCTTTCCCATACAAAAAATCTGGTCTCGTTCGCAATTTTTTCCTTAAACATTCCAATTTTATCGACACAAAAGCGAACCCATCAACTCAATATGATTCAACGTCTTTGACTGTGATAGTCAATTAATATAACTAAATAACATAATGTGATCCGTTATCGTCGAGACCCGAATTTCTTTCATGTATCGTTCTTATTGGCAAAAGTCCCTTTTGAACCGTAATCTTAGTAATGAGAAAACAGTGATGTAAAAGAGTGATGTATTTAGTATCAATCTTTAAATTCACAACACCACCCGGTGTCAGACCCAGTTTGATTCCTAGTAGGGGTAAACTTGTTGATAGGTCAGCCTAGCTAGCTTAGCTACCACCATCTTATCTAAGTCTAACGCCATAGGACAATGTTTTCGTGCAGGGAGACAAGATAGCCAGTTCCCCAGTGGCTCAGGATTTCGGGCGAACGCGCGCTTCCACCATAATTATGATGAAAGTTAAGCGTTTTTCCGTTGTTCATAAAAAATAATAAACATGAAATTGATTTGTGGATTCCATGAAAAATAATTCCATAATTATTTACGTCATTGTATTACCAACTTACTCATGAAATTCATTTGATACAGTTCTATGAATTCAAGAAACTATTACTCACCATTTTGCTATTTCTAGTGTAAAGTACTGAGCAAAGAAAACAAGAGTTATTGGTACTTATGTATTTACATGTCATTATTAATTACATATTTAAATTTATAGTTATTTTACAATAATAATTATAAGTAGGTAATTTTGATGAGTTGCAATTTAGAAAAAAAGGATTTAATATAAATTATAAATGGATTAAATCACATAAACGGACAAACAAAAAAACTATACATTTACAATTTTTAGACTCGAAAAAAATCATCTCCATTTTTCCCAGGCGGACAGACTTTGGGAGAAGGTTTTTTATCTCAGAAAAGTATAATTTTCTTAATGCTAATCCTAACTAATATTATAAATGCGAGAGTGTGTTTGTTTGTCCTTCCTTCACGCCCTAACTAAGCTTCTAATCGACTTGGTTTTTGGCACAGAGTTAGTTGAAAAGTTGGAGAGTAAAAAGCTACTTATTCATCCCGATACTGTGGAAAACTGCGGGTGAAAGCTAGTCAAAATAATTTTATTTCTACCGATTTAAAAATATTCATATCAAATACTCCTGCCAATGCCAACACTAGCGAATATAGTTGATTTCAATCAAATTGCGCGGATGTCTTGTAGGTTAGGTCAATTAGGTTAGGTTAGGATAATAATTTATTGAACTTTATTGTACAAAATACACAAATTAAAGTACAAAGGGAGGACTAAAAGTTTTCCCTAAAAAGTTAGTATATATTTTAAATCACCTTATCACTAATTTCAAATACCTTTTCAGCGATCACTCCTTTCATTGCCACCACTAGCGAATACCGTTGATATCAATCAGATTGAGCGGATATCTCGTACGTTAGGTCAAGTTACGAGTAGGAACAAATATTTCAAATCATTACATCACTTAATCAAAGAGCTATTCAGCGATCATTCTTGTTACTGGCAACACTAGCGAATACCGTTGATTTCAATCAGATTGCGCGGTTGTCTCGTAGGCGACGGGTACAAATTCGCCAAAGATCGATCGGGTCATCCATCACAATACAGACTCCTCTGAGATTTTGTGAAAACGCGTAAAAGGGACTAACGGTTTGAAAGATTGATTCAGAGTTTGTTTATTAATAATATCATTTTGATAATGTTCAGTACCTTTGGCTCTTTTGAGAACTGTAGCAGTTTCGACTGTGGGCATGAATGCGTAGTGACAGGCGATGACAAGGGACACAGCTGAAAATCAGGGTCTGGTTCTTTGAAACCATCAACACTGAGCTTTCAGACTGCCGCTGCTGCACACACCGGTACGTTTCTTCTTATTTTTTTTTGTTAATGACGGGGAGACTCTTAGCCTTCATCATACCTGATGTTAAGTATTGATAAGGCTGAAGATAGAAGCGAGCCTCTCCCGGAATCCTCAGCCACTGAGGAACTGGCTACCTTATCTCGAACTGCCGGAACACAACAATGCTGTAAACATTGTTGTTATGGCGTCAGGTTTAGTTAAGATGGTGGTAACTAGCTAGGCGGTCTTACAACAAGTCCTACGACCAACCAAACCGAATACAATATGTACCCCCGCTCGGAATCGAACCCGGGACCCCTGGGTCTGATACCGGTTGTTGTACCACTAGACCACAGAGGCGGTTAAAAAGGTTAAAAAAGCTTAATGTCTTAGTTTTAAGTTTTGTTTGTTCTCTAATTTGTAATGCCTAAATGTATTTTGATTGTTATGTGTTGTAGTGGTTTCTGAATAAATATCATATCTATCTATCTAGTGGTACAGTCGATAATTGTTCCAGGAAGGGGATATAAGTTCATATGCCAAAATTTATGTTTGTATCTTGTCTCTTTTTTTTCTATATTCAAAACGATTATTCTAATGAATTGAGCTTCCAAAAATTTCAAGTAGTTTCTCTTTAATCTTTTTATGCGAGTAAAACTTTCTTATAACTTGAGTCATACGAAGTCGTGGACATTAGTAAGACTGCAATGCTTATAACAAGCAAGAAAGCTATGTAAATCAAATTATATTCATTCTTCTTCTTCTTATCGAGTAAGGATTAGTGGCCACCTCTGGTGTCAGAGTTTATCAAGCCGCCTATAAGGCCTCTGACTTGGCTTAACGACTGTAATCAAATGACAACAGCCGGGACCGACGGTTTTACGTGCCTTCCGAAGCACGGAAGCGCTCAGTTGTAATGCCACTTTACGGTCACCCATCCGACACCTGACCGGGCCGAACTTTGCTTAACGAACGTGATCGAATACGATCAGTCTGTCAAGCGCGGCCATGAGCGCTATTATATTCATTAGTTCTCCAGTATTACACGATATGCCCAAACAAATAATAATAATTAATACTTTATTTATTTATTTATTTATTTTTGGGAAACAAACAGCATACAATATTACCTTAATGCTATACTTAATGAGTAATACAAAAGCCAAGGACAGTTTCCACGATAAAAAAAAAACAGTTTAATTGAGTGAACACAATAAAAAGTTATGTTTCTTATGTAGTAAACTTAAATTCATAAAATAAACTTTGATTTTTCTTATGTTTAACTATGAAACAAAGGCATATAAAGTACTAATGAGGTGGGTTAAAAAATAACAATAATTTTGGCTAAATTTCATAAATTATTTATAAATTGCTTTCTTAAATCTTCTAAAGGTAAGGCCAAATATGTCAACATGTTGGTAGGACTTATCATAATTACTACATGATCTAATAATGAAGCGGTTAGAGGCAAAATTGGTGCGACAAAGAGGAGGTGCAAAAGTTTGAGTAGATCTAAGACTCATCCTTTTACATTTATAAAAAATTTTGCTAATCAGGTAGGGTACTTTATTGCACATTTAAAGAACAAGTAACACAGGACAATTTACAAATAGAGAACAAACAAAAGACGACCTTATTGTTACATAGCAATCTCTTCCAGGCAACCTTGGGTAAAAGAAAAATAAGAAGAACAATAGGGGAATGAGTGCAGAAAAAGGAAATAACAAATATATATTAACATTTAAGTGTATATTAACATGTTGTCGTTATTATTAAGAAAAACCTATTAAACATTGACCAGAATTCTTGTTTGGCAAATTTTGATTATGTACTTTTTTGTTAACATCATTTATTTATTGACATAAATCTTCTATTTGTTATTTTAAAATTATGATTGTGTGAATTATGTTTCTAACATATTTACTGACATCTGTTCTGTTTTCTATACTATCTATACTTATATTATAAAGAGGATAGATTTGTATTTTTGTATGTAACGAATAAACTCAAAAACTACTGGACCGATTTTGACGAAATTTGGTATAGAGAATCCTTAGACCCCAAGTAGTAACATAGGCTATAAATGATCCCAAAATTCCCACGTGAACGGGAACCACGCGGGTGAAACCGCGCCCGGCCTCTAGTAATGTATAAATTTAGTTGACATTTTCAAATACTCACAATTATAAATTTTCATAGAGCATTAAAATAATACTGAAATTTGTACGCCCTTCGATGGCGGAACATAGTGATTATCTATTTTCACACCAGCTGTATTTCCTATACCTATGTTTACAAATAAATGATAAATATCGAAAGAGAAATAAAAGATGATATTTATAAATTAAGGAAAAAGGGAAAGGAAGTGACTTCTAACATGATTGCCAAAGGGTTTTAGAGTCTGAGCCTTTTTGCTACCTTCTGGCAGGGCATTCCACAAGCGAACGGCATGTACAGTGAAGGAGTAGGAAAAGAAATCTGACGTGTCCAACATCTGTCACTGTCAGTTGTCAGTCAAACAAATATTTTTTGCTGCATCATGTGACAAAGTGCTGAGAGCGTTCTGCCTATTGGAAATATCGATCGTAGTATATATGTATTGTAGTATTTAGTTTTATAAGTTTATGTATTATTGTGTATTTTAAGTATTCTCGTCGTCTGTCATTATCTTATTTATTCTTCTCTTGTCATTTTCCTTTCTCACAAACCCTGTCAGAATAACAGCGCCTCTGTGTTCATTCGGCCCACCTGTGAATGACACAGAGGCAAAACGCTGAGATAGGGTTTTATTGACCCCACACAATTCTTCCTATTAGTTATATTTTGTTGTGTTTATTAAATTTATACTTTCTATTTATATTGTCTTAATCGTATGTGTGTGTGTGTCAATAAATGTGTTTCTTTCTTTATTTCTTTCTTTCAAATCCGAAAATAACAAAATTAAAATCCAAAAGAAAGGAGTCACGTGCGTTTGCTATACATAGTTGTCTAGATAATTACCAATTTAAACATTCAAACATTTTGAACAGACAAAGGAATTCCAACCTTGTCTCTAAGATATTGATTAGAAATTTCTCTGGCACTTACCTTACTACTTTTACGTCTAAGATCGTAAGCGAAAAGCAGGTGCGAAAATATCGTAAGATCTAGCACGACTGGCTTCTAATAAATAAGTTACTGACAAGCGATATGCTTAGCGAGCATAAAGATAAGTGCTTATTTATAACTTAAGCAAGCGGTCGATACACGTTAGGCAATTGGTTTACAAAAAGCAGCTCGTGGCGCAGTCATTTGCGCGTTCGGCCTGCGATTGTAGCGGATAAGCAACTTTCGCAATGGTCGGTCACAGGATGGGTGACCAAATTTTTTTTTTCAAAAATTCCTCTGGTAGATTTGTATTCAATATATTCAATTTTTCACATCACTTATCAATCGATTTAGACTTCTACTGATGCTATATCCCTAGTCCAAATTTCTACCCTTATATTATTTATATTCTTGATCCATGGGGTAAACCAGTATCTCGTCGTGTCGGCCATATTCAATGACTTCCGATTCAGCAGCCTTCGCGACACGGGCGTTTTGAGTCGAGCTCCGTGTTCCTCATATTATCGGTCAAGTTCTAACATCTTGAAAATGATCGCCGCAAGTTTATATACAGGGTATTAAAAGACCCATAATGAAAACGAAAACCACGTATTCTACTCATCGTTACAATCATTTTCTTGTATGGGGACAAATCTGGGAACCTGATAGTTAAGGAGTTATTGAGGATCAAAGTCACTATTTATTGTAAAATTATCGTTTAAAGTTACAAAACCGCAATGAATATCAAAACCAATCAAATAAACGGATCCGGCCTCCTACTCGTGCCCTCTAGACACGTTGTTGCACGCGTTTTTTTTGCGTGTAAAAACAACACCCATTTTTTTAAACGAAAATAAAAGTCATTTCCCAGCAATTATTTTCACATAATATTCTTATTTAGTTAGATGTACACTACGCAAATATTACGGCTTCCGTATGGGTCTTTTAACACCCTGTATAGACACTATTGTGATCACGAATATTAGCTGTGGAGGAAAGTTAAGGAACAAGTGAGTCGCGCGTCCATTACAACCAGAACGCGGGAGCAACTTCGAACCAGGGGGGGAATTCAATTTGACATTTGAAAGATATTTACATACTTCAGGCTGTCACTATTTGACATATAGAATAGAATAGAAAGCGTTTATTTGGTACAGGTAAAACATACACAAAAACATTTTTATAAAAAATAAAAAAGAATATTAACCTATGTACCCAATAGGCCTCTGCTCAGTATAAGCCATGATGACGTTACCGTCACCACGGCACTGGTTTTCTGCAGATGCCTTTGTGTCAAATGAAGTGTCATTTCAAATATCATTCGTTCCGAAAGGTTTTGCGACTATAAGTTACACAATACCATAAATCACTATCATAATTACAATACTTAAGGATTGTGATAGATTTTGAAATTAGACAATCGATTCCCAGCGGGGGTACATATTGTATTCGGTTTGGTTGGTGGAAGGACTTGTTGTAAGTCCGCCTGGCTAGCCTTATCTAAGTCTGACGCCATAACAACTATGTTTTCAGCATGTTGTGTTCCGGCAGTTAGAGATAAGATAGCCAGTTCCTCAGTGGTTGAGGATTCCGGGAGAGGCTCGCTTCCATCTTCAGCCTTATCGATACTTTACATCAGGTATGATGAAGGCTAAGAGTCTCCCCGTCGGTCATAAAAAAAAGACATCCAAAAAGGAGCAGCCCCAGCATCGGGGACGTAAAAATGGCTGATGAGTTCAAAGTGAACCTCCTTTATTTTGTAGGATATAGGGGCTACGCATCCCCTAAAAGATCTATTGTATCTCGCCACCTTGTAAATAGTATCTCTTTTAGCCTGGCGGCCTCCAGGAAGTCTAAAATCTTCCTAGTTCTGAGAGATTTTTGTTTCTCAGGCCGAATTATATGCCGGCTCACGTGGATACTGCGTTTATGTCTGCCGCAGTCATATATGAGATGTTTGGGTGTTTCTCTCTCCAATCCGCAGTGACGGCAAACGTCAGTGTCACTCAATTTCTTGTGAAATTGGTGCCTGTTTAGTTTGAAGTGTGCAATGAGTCTGTAGAAACAATCTACTGAGCCAAAAACTGGACATTGCCGAAATCCAAAAGGGCACCGCCACTGCACAAAAAGAAGAAGAAGAAGAAGTTTGAAGTGTCCAGTTAAGGCTCTGGCTGTCGCTTTTATGTGACTTGGTTTAATCTAAAATAGAATAGAATAATCATAAAGTGAAATTAATAAATAACATTATATTGCTTAAGTATTAAATAAAAAGTCTATTTTCTTTTTGACATGATTGATGTTTATATAGTAATTAAAGCTAAATCATTAATATTTGCATGCCAATTTGGAAAACATGTCTGTACATTACTGTTGTTGTAAACAACTTATAACCGTGTTTTTTGCAAATAAATTTATCTTATCTTATCTTATCTTAAAACGCTGTGATAATTTTCTTTATTTCTGTTTTTTTTTAATAATTTCTCTGCATTCTATTTCGTCTTGGATTTGTGAACATGTTTGCACGGTTTGTCTTTATATATGAATATTTTTAACTTTTCAGACCCCGGATTATGAGACACAATAGATTTTCCATTGTTCTCTGGACACGGTGTCAAGTTCGAGTTTGATGAATAAATTTGTACAAGCAAACTCGCACATTGCCGACGCATGATTTAGTTTTTGACCCAATTTAATTAACATTACAAATTAATTTCAGTTCGCATTAAGTCATCAAGCGCACTACGCGTACTCATTATAGTTTTATCAGTATTTAGCTTTCTTTTCAAATATAAATTTTTATCAAGTATATAACGGTTTTATTATTTATCAGTCATTATCAGAACTCTCTTACGGTAAACCCGTACAAAATTACTAATTTTTTCTACGTATTTTTTAGGTTTCATCATTACAATAAAATTTTGTCATGATTTACTCACATTCAATCCTGTATTTTTATTAAAAAAATATAAAGTAGGTACATACCTAGTTATCTTTTATTGTTAGTGTCAGAAATATTCATTTATTTTTATTTGTTTTAGTGTTCGTTTATTATCCAACAGGTTTTTTTTTTTAAATTCGATTTTTTTCTATTCCATTTATTTTGTTAGTAGATAGTAGCATTAATAAATTGTATAAAAATATTTTAAACAATCTAAATCCAAGAGTATCTAACCAAATACACTTTTCTGTTTTTTTTTAATTTATTTATTTATTAGGACCGACAATAATTAGGTAATATTAATTTTAAAACAAGATACATATTTTATTAAGTGTCTTATCAATTATAGGCAGTCAAAACATGCATTTGAACTATCGTATTCATGAGTCATTCTTAACAATTTAGAATATTAGGAACTCTAACTTAAAATAATGTAAAAATTATTACTTAAAATAATTATTACAGACATCATAGCATTCGATAAAAAAATATACTTTAAAAATAACATGAAATCAGAGTATAATAACACTAATAACAAACTTATCCTACAATTTCACCAATTATCTAGCTCAAGATAAACTTCATAAAGTCACGCACATAATTTTTATACTTTTTTTTCATTTATAAATTATGTCTTGAATTAGAAGAAATAAGTGCCTACAAACCTTCGCAAGTTCCATAGTACTCCTAACAAACATTGGCCAGTAAAATATCACTAGCCGTTATACGTAAATAACGATCGCCTGTGCATCTGTCGGTCTGTCTGTCTCACACTATTTCATTACTAATGGAAATTCATAGGTGTGATAAAGATCTAGCCTGTACTTTATCTGTAACCGATCGGTTATAAACCTGGTTGTAATAAGAGTTATTATTGTACAGTAATTTTACTTACTTACTTTAATATTCGTACTAAATTTATTAATGCGTAAGTAACGGTATGTCTGGTTAGTACATTTTCACGGCCAATTTTCATAAACTTTGATTTAGTCTTGGAGCCTAACTTTTTAGCCAACTTCCAAAAAGGAAGAGGTTCTCCATTCGGTTGGTATGTTAAATTTTTGAAGTGAAAACTTCTTTAGCGGCGTTGTGCACATCAGAGTTTGATTTTTTTGGATAGGTAAAAAATATTAAAGTCGCGTCAGGACACGTGACCCTGATCGAAAATTCGTAAGACCATTTACCGGTGACCTATTTCAAATTACATAGTCTCACACTTGAAAGATCTACGTATATTAGTTAATAACAACCATTATTAAAGATCTCTCATTACTACCAACTTTCATATTGATGCCAGGTCAGTTTTAATGGATTTACCTGCCAAATCAAGTTGGTTTCCGTTTTCATCAACTTTTTATGAAGTTGTGGTTGTGCATTTTGATCGTTATTTTCATTTAAGCGGTTTTCACTTCTGCCGGCACTCCCAGAGTGCAACCCGTTGTTGTTTTTTTTATGTATGTACACCGATTAGATTAGGGATAGTTGCCATTTGGTCCCATACAAATTAGATTTAGTTTGGTCCATTAGTTTTTGTTTTATGAGCATTTTTGTGAACTTGAACGATGTAATTTTCACGATACTTTGTTGACATTGTACAGTCAACAGCAGCTCTGGTTTTACACTTTGACCTTGAGAGCGCCCTTACGTCGCTCGTAATAACGGCGGTTTTCGTAGTGCAAATGTAAAGATGTACGTGCTACCGTACATGAAACCTAATGTAATGATACCGCCTCTGTGATCTAGTGGTACAACTACCGGTATCAGACCAGGGGTCCCAGGTTCGATTTCCAGCAGGGGTTCATATTGTATTCGGTTGGGTTAGTGGTAGGACTTGTTCTAAGTCCGTCTGACTAGCTACCACCATCTTATCTAAGTCTGACGCCATAACAACAATGTTTTCAGCATTGTTGTGTTCCGGCAGTTACAGATAAGATAGCCAGTTCCTCAGTGATTGAGAATTCTGGGAGAGGCTTCCATCTTCAGCCTTATCAATATTTAACATCAGATATGATGAAGGCTAAGAGTCTCCCCGTCGTTCATTAAAAAAATATCTAGAAAAATCCTACTGTAGTTTATAAAACAACCTATCACAGAGACTAAAAAGTAAAACATAATCTTTTTGGACGCCTTTTACGTTGAGCTATCCTACTTTTTATTTTTCACCTCACACGCTCTGAAAAGGAGGTTTTGTCAATCAGTTTAGGCGTAGAAAATCGCTTTTTGCGGCCTAGCGCGGCAAAGTAGTTTTTTAAATTAATACCTAAAAATATGTCATAATGCGTTCCGAATCGCAGTATTGACTTTTTTGTTATATTTGATTCTTAACTTAAATAGCTTTAAATTAATTATAATATGTACTCCGTTTTGGTTTTATTATATTATTTTAGTTCATTGAATCATAAAAACAATAACAATAAGATTAAACTATTTGTTATAAGAATTTTATATTAGGCTGGGTGAGATTTCACAACCTATAATTGGATTTCGGACTGTGACATTAATATTTATTTTTAAATTGTCTTTGTCTTGTACCTCATGTCAGTGTCAACATTTACGGAATCGTTTTTATTCTAATTAATAAGTAACAATATATTCCTACTTTAAATAACTTTGAAATAACTATAATTCTCCCTTTTTTATTATATTAGTTTTTTTATATTATTAAAACAACGAGAATAAGGTATATTTAGATTAAACATTGTTTAAATCATTTTTTACCGGAAGTTGACCGCGGAAACAACCATAAAATGTGTGTTGCGCTCGGCAGAAAAGTTTTTAACGTCTTGTACCTTTGAAATCCTCGCTTCTTCAATCCTAGAATCCTTCACTTGCTCAGATTTCAATAGAGGTAACTCGCCGTTAAATAACCAACTTTCCAGCCTTGCATAACAAATAACTATTTCTTGCCTTGGCTGGCACCGACTCCAAAAGGCTTATTTTTTGCATTTTAGTTTTTGTAGTCGATTTTTTAACGCAGTTGTTTTTGTAGAGGAGCGCTTTAAAGCCGAATTCCACCGACAAAGTTCGACCGACACTATTACAACTTAGTGGTGGTTGCACCACTGACAGATATGTTCTGCATAGCTTTTCTGGTCGATAATTTGACAGTTGTAGTATGAAAAATATGTCAAAATATCTGTCAACTTAGCTATCCAAAACTTATCTGCCGATTCTAAAATAGTGCACAAATCTTGTAAGTTTTATAGAAATAAAATGAAAAGTGACTTCAAAACACTAAAAAGCAAAAAATAAGCATTTTGGAGTCGGTGCCAGTCAAGGCAAGAAAAAAAAAAGAGAAGACCGCAAAGTGGAATGCCTTTAATATTTTATTTTTTTTATAAAGTTTTATTTCACATTTTTTTTTAGAAAGAAGAGGTCCCGTGCTAATTACCCTATGTCAACTGCTCATCACCTTTTACAAAATGCTGCGTCTCCCGGTACAGAGACGTTATTTATTGAGGAGTTCTCTCGGTACTTTATCATCAGCTCCACTTCATCACATGCACTGAGTCGAGCATAAATTGCTTGTGAACCACATTAAAGCATTCGAATCGCACCCGTTAAATGCTAAGAATTTAATAGTTCCAATGACCATTTGTGGTCTTCATCATCAGTTCCACTTCACCAAATGGTGCTTTCCGGAAGCATATGCATTAGTTACTATAGAAAACACCGTAATCGCTATAAGAGTGCCTATAATATTTGAAGCCTGTATTTCTCCAAGATCCCATCATCAGATCCTAACATGATGACAATAGGACCATATAGGAAGTATACTCTTCCGAACAAAAAATAATAATACTCAAAACGATTCATCCGTCTTCGAGTAATTGAGTATCACACATAAAAAAAGGATTCCGTCGAATTAAGAACCTCTTCCTTTTTTGGTCTGTGAAAAAACGGAAAAACGCATTTATGGATTGCTTTTGATACACATTAATAATTTATTAATCCCAAATGAATCGTTTTTCAACGTTTCTCAGAAAACATCAATTTGAACACTTCTCAATGCAAAATTCGAATAGTCAGTAAAAAGTTGATGATTCATGTTTATAGTATACTAGAGCCCGGGCGCGGTTTCAACCGCGTGGTTCCCGTTCCCGTGGGAATTTTGTGATCATATTTATAGCCTATGTTACTACTTGGGGTCTAAGGATTCTCTATACGAAATTTCGTCAAAATCGGTCCAGTAGTTTTTGAGTTTATTCGTTACATACAAAAATACAAATCTTTCCTCTTTATAATATTAGTATAGTATAGATAATAATTGAGTTGCAAAATGTAGTCGTATTATTTTGACAATATATACAGTGGCTGAGTGTAATTGGGGGAGTGTATCTAAGTGGGGGCTAATCGTCTAATTTTAAAATCTAGAAAAAAGAGAAAAGATATTCACATACTTCAGGCCGTCACTATTTGACATTGATAGGGATTGTGATCGGGACGCATTTTGAAAGGTATTGAATGAACGAAATTGAACTGTCTAAGCAATGTGACAAACGAAAATATTTTTCAAATGTATGGAGAAATGTCAAATGAAGTGTCAATTTTAAACTTCATTCGTTCCGAAAGGGATTGCGAGTATAATTTACACAATTCCATAAATCACTATCACAATCACAATAACTTTGAAAGGGATTGTGATACATTTTGAAATTAGACAATTAAGGGGCAGGTGACGCTCTTTAAATCCGAATTTCAAATAGACAGTAAAAGGTGATGATTCTCTTTTGCTTAAAACAAGTAATGAAATGTATATAAATTTTACCTATTATTTTGTCTTCATCTATACTATAGTAGTTCGCGCGCTCGGCCTGCGATTGTTGAGGTTAAGCAACTTTCGCAATGGTCGGTTACGGGATGGGTGACTAAAAATTTACTATCACTCTCTCTTCGTGCTTATCTAAGCACGAAGAGAGAAAGAGCGCCTTTCTATCTAGAAAGGCACGATAAGCCGTTGGTCCCGGCTGCATTTGCAGTCGTTAAAATCACCAATACGCATTTGGACCGCGTGGTGGGTCATGGCCCGTTCTCCTTATCCATTCATAAGGCCAGTGCCCCAGCAGTGGGGACATTAAAAATGGTTGATGACGATGACGATACTAATATCATAAAGAGGAAAGCTTTGATTGTTTGTTTGTTTGTTTGCATTGAATAGGCTTCAAAACTACGGAACGGATTTGGATGAAATTTGGTACACAGATAGTAGATAGCCTGGTTATGAACATAGGATACTTTTTGTCCCGATATTCCCGCGGGGACGGGAACCACGTGAGAGAAACCGCGAGCGGCCGCAAGTAAACATACAAACCAGTGATGCAACTCTAAGCAGGTGACATACGGCCGAAATTAATATCTATCTACCTATACACCTACCTATATCATATCTATATACCTATCTGTACTGTAGGGCTGACTGAGATAGTTGCTTAGGGTACTGGCTTCGTTATTCTGGTCATATTAACAACAAAATCCTAGGCAACTTTTTTAGATCAATCCATGTCTATAGATAGCAGGGGCGTGCATATCATATAGGCAATTAGGCAGTGCCTACCTCATTAAAAACCTAAATAGCATGCCACTAATTTAATCATATAAAGTTAATTTAGTTCAATATGGTTCAGATATTCTATAACAAAATGTCTATTCAACACCTCACCCAATATGTAAAACAGCGCCATCTAACGAATAGCTTGCTCAACGTCGTAATTTTTCCTAACGCTAAATACTTACAGTAGGCAGGCTCCGGATTGCCTATTCGAAGCAAGAGCGTTTCATACAACATAAATTATAAAAAGTCAAGGTCAACGGTAATACGACCGCGTATAATGTTTACCGAAAATGTGAACGTCGTCGTCCTAAGACATGACCATCTCAATTGAAATGGGTTAGGTAAGCACGCTTACTCGGCGGCCAGCCGGCCGAATGAACTGTCGCGAGATAAACCGACGACCCCCGACCCCATATCTCTCACTCGCTCCGTGCTCGCCCCATAGCTCGCTATGCAAGTTTTGTTGAACGAGTTTCAACATTATTGCGCTGCCATAAGAGTGTTCGTTGACATTTTCAATTCAACCACACTTTTTAATACGAGATAGAAAAGTTTTGCAACAAGAGTGCTGCCGTGCCGGCCATGTTTTTGTTTTTAGTGTGTTTGTTGACATTACGCCCGCACGAGTTAATTCGATAATTACATTAATATTTACTTGTTTTGTTAATTTCCTTCCGTGTTTAGTATTAGTGCTATGAAAAAAGGAGTTGGTGTGTGTGTTTGTGTATAAAATAAGTATTATGCAATTAAAATTTAATTGAAAAATTAGAGTGTGCCGATTGTGCTGAGGATTGGATTTGTTTACAGAAATTACGTACGTAACCTTTCCAACAGTTGTTATTTTGCTCGTATATTAAACCTGGTATTCGTGAGTGATGTGAGTGAAGTGACATAAAACAAAATTAACAACGGGCTAAGCCACTACAGCTATCGCTCAAATGACATTGTTTAAGTGACATTTTAAGAGTCATGTTTATTATCCATACATTTTTGAGATATCTGTGGTGGTGAAAAATTCGTTCGACCGCCAGGTGCCTATGAAAATTATCCATTTATACCTAGGAAGCATGTTCACATAACATTATTTACAGCCTCAAGAATACGGCAAAAAAGTGGTAAGCGAATTTATATAATTACTAGCGGCTGCCCGCTGTTCCACCCGTTCCCGCGGGACTATCGGGATAAAAAGTATCCTATGCTTTAATTCAGGCTATCTACTATTTTTGTGCCAAGTTTCATCCAAATTCATTCAGTAGTTTTAGCGTGAAACAGTAACAAACAAACTGACATACTTTCGCATTTATATTATTAGTAAGCTAACCTCTTATTTTCAAAATGATAATCGCAACTACGACTAGTTAAAATCTATAGTGCCTACCTCGCTGGAAAACCAATGCACGCCCCTGATAGATAGGTTATTAATTTCGGGCGATAGTGGACACGCGACTTCTCTGTTTACGCTCAAATTCCTCGAAAGTCGAATAACGGTCAGCAAAAAAATAATGATTCACTTTTGTTAATGATAGGTATGGAATAGCGAAATGTATCGTTTTATTTTGACAATATAAACCAGTGATGTAACTCGAAGCAGGTGACAGTGGGCACGCGACTCCTCAGTTTGCGCTCAAACTACTCGTGAGTCAGCGGTGCGTCATCCCAACTCATGCGCACCGCTGGAAAATGTACGGTGGTTAGGGCTGATGATAATATTATTAATTAATTTCCTACGCTTTTACCAATTATATAACGCAATGTAAGTTTGATTAAGTACGTGTGTTATGGATAAGTATATAAACGGGTAAACGTATATTTATCCGACTTCAAAGAAGGAGGAAGTTATCAATTCGTGTGGTTTTTTAAAATGTTTATTAAATCAGTTCTCGGTCATTTATAAACCGAATTGATTTTTTTTATTGTTTGAAAGGGTATACTTTCAAGTTGGTCCCGTTGTCGTCAAGACAGGATCCGATAATGGAGATATCCCTGGATATCCCTGGAGATATCCAGGGAACTCTTCAAACGGTACAGGCACAACTACATCGGATTGGGTGTTTTCTTAAGTAACTCGTTCAGTTGCTTCCATAAAGCACCATTTGGTGGAGTGGAACGGATGATGAAGACCACACGTGGTTAACGGAACTGTTAAATACGTATTACCTCAATACTCGGTCATTTATGAACCGATTTGAATTATTATTTTTTCTTATAACTTTTTAATTTTGCATTTTACAATGCTATTATTTTGAGATAATTTTTAATCAAGTAAATATACTAGAAAAAAGCAACTTGTCTCATGTCGCCCTGACGGGACTCGAACCCGCATCCTTGGGAATCCGGCCCAATGCACTGACCAATTATGCTACAGAGACCTACGAGAACACGTTGAAATTCTCTATTATATTCACCTTTTTCTACGGTGTTGGCCACCGTCGTTTCATCAATAAGAGAAATATCCTCGCATTCGAAAGAAACATCTTAACAGATGTTTGACTATCGATTATATGGCATTGGGCCGGATTCCCAAGGATGCGGGTTCGAGTCCCGTCAGGGCGACATGAGACAAGTTGCTTTTTTCTAGTATATTTACTTGATTAAAGATAATTTTTTCGTTTGAAAGGGTGTACTTACAAGTTGGTCCCATTGTCGTCAAGATCTGATAATGAGATCCTGGAGAAATCAAGGGAACTCTTCAAAAGTTATAGGCACACATAGGTGTGCCTATAACAACAGCCAGGGCATCAATGGTGCATTCTACATAGCATGTCAGTTAATGGTAAGTGCCTTCAGTTAACGTTCAGTTTTTTTCGTTTTAGCTGGCACCGACTTCAAAAAGTATATTTCGAAGACGGTTTCTGTTGTAATTATGGGTTTTATTATTTGGTATTTTTTTTGTTTTCGTTTTTATATTTTGAAGTCGGTTTTTAATAGTATATTTTTTTTGTTCTGTATTGTTAATACATAGAATTTAAAATGATATGACCAAAAGGTCAAAACGTAAAAATGTAAAATTGCAACACCTACGGCAACCAAACTCTGGGGGTAAATAAGAACCGACCGACATCGGCTGCCGCAGCAGAGCCATAAAATACCAACAGTCTCTTCTAAAATCCTAGTGGCAGTTAATCAACAGTATTTTCAGTATTTTAATGTTGATTAAATATTTAATGAGTGTCCGAACTGCCAACCCTAATCACACTGGCATGAACTATCACTTGGCATCTATGTTCTTAAACCGAATATTTTCTAACCTCGTCACCTCCCCGTACGTACCACTAACGTATACTCAAAACAATACATTATGAACCTTATCCCTAACACAATAAAAACTACTAGCTTAACTACCAAAAAGTTCACGCACTGAAAACAGCAAAGTTCTTTTTGAAGTCGGTTCAAGCTGAAATAAACTCTATGTCTTAGGTTTTAAAGTAGTTTGCCTTAATTTTGTAACGGTCACTTAAAAAATACTGTCATACATATTTTAATGTGACGCATCAATCTCTTCCGATATGAATAGAGTATTTAAATTGAAAGGGTATAGTAATGTTTTGTACCACGTGGGTGATGTATGGCGTTGTGACGCAATAGTCTTAGGGGCCTATGACACAGTTTGCTAGCGATTGCAAAAGCTAGCCACTTTAGAAGAGGTCAGGTAATAGATGGGCGATCGTTTACTTTTCTTAAATAGGGTAGGTTTAAGGGTAGTTTTATCCGCTTCTGTGGTCTAGCGGTACAACCACCATCAGACCCAGGGGTTCCGGGTTCGATTCCCAGCGGGGTTACATGTTTCGGTTTGGTTGGTGGAAGGACGTTGTTGTAAGTCCGCCTGGCTAGCTAAGTTACCACCATCTTATCTAAGTCTGACGCCACAACAACAATATTTTCAGCAATGTTGTGTAACGACAGTTAAAGATAAGATAGCCAGTTCCTCAGTGATTGAGAATTAGGGAGAGGCTCGCTTCCATCTTCAGCCTTATCAATACTTAACATTAGGTATGATGAAGGCTAATCTTCTCGTCGTTCATAAAAAAAGGTTTTGATAGGTGGATGATGTTTATAAGTGCTATATCTTTAAATTGTTATCTTTCAGGTTTTTCGTTACCTAACATCAGGATAAATACATAATTAAAAAAATAGTAGGATCTCATCAATTTACGAAAATTTAGGTTTTTCAAAA
Organism: Chrysoteuchia culmella; assembly: GCA_910589605.1. Taxonomy (NCBI): domain Eukaryota; kingdom Metazoa; phylum Arthropoda; class Insecta; order Lepidoptera; family Crambidae; genus Chrysoteuchia; species Chrysoteuchia culmella. Next base: position 19,270,788 of record OU342658.1, on the reverse strand, counting down.
TCACAACATTATAACGTACCTACTTATTTCATATTCGTAGGAGAAATAGATTTGAAAAATATAAATCTTGTCGTCGTAAGAGCATTTTCTCATTACCCGATCTAGGCCAAGCACGAATAACTTTCGAGTAAGTATCAAGGAAGCAACGTAACGTTCATAACGTAAGTAACGTTCATATTCAGCAGCGTTCCTACCGGACGTAAACGGAACTACATTTTCCTATACATTTTTAACCGACTTCAAAAAAGGAGGAGGTTCTCAATTCGACTGTTTTTTTTTTTTTTTCGTATTTTCTACCATAACTTCGCCAGTTGTTAACAGATTTTTATAATTCCTTTTTTATCTGAAAGAAAATGGTTTATGTGTGGTCCCATATAATTTTTACGAAGATCTGGCTAGTAGTTTTTTCATAATCCTGAAAAATATCAATCACCTTTTGGCAAGTAGTCGTTTACCTAGATGACATCATTGTTGTGTATGGGCTGATTTTTAGTGTAAGTAACGGCACATGATGTAACTAAAAAATCTGAAATAAAAACATTTTATAAAAAAAATTCAAACCGACTTCAAAAAGTAAAAAATAAAACTTTTGGAGTCGGTGCTAGCTAGCTAAGGGCAAAAAAATATATAGTTAATAGAAGTGCAATGTAGAATGCCCTGGTTTGAATTTCGGTTTGAATTTTTTTCATAAAATGTTTTTATTTGACATTACGTGCTCGATACTTACTCGATACTATTCCGATAGTTATTAGCTAGCCCTAACTTTTTTATCAACGACGGGGAGACTCTCAGCCTTCATCATACCTGATGATAAGCATTGATAAGGCAAAAGATGGAAGCGAGCCTCTCCTCGGTATCGGATCCGACACCGATATGGGAGGCAACTAAAATGTATGAGAAAACGCTATTAGAAGGTATTTTTATCTTATTATTAATAGGTAGGTAAAAAGAGTGCTATTTTACAGGGAAGGGAAATATCAAAAACGTTATTAAGTGTATTGAGAGCAATGTCGCTTGTAGCAAGGATTTACGTAGCGCAAGAGTAACACCTGACTTGTTGTTGCTTGTCCATATTTCACAGTTTCTAATTATTCACACTTATAAAATTTAATTTAATCCCGACTTAATATTAACATCGGAAAACTCTTGAAAAGCAAATGAACCAGAATTAACATAAAACGCATAATAAAATGCAAATTTGTTTAGGCTTATAGCCTTTCTGGACGTGGAATTAAGTAAGCACGATATTTCATCCATTGTTAATAAAAATCTCGCGTGTTAAGTATTTATATATATTTTAATGGTAAAATGACGTTAGTTCTCCTTAATTAAAGTCTGTTTTAAATGTTTTTCATGTCATGCAGTAGTTACTTTTTAATATTAATGGCTTTGGAGATGAGACAATTTATCTTATGACATAAATAGATTGTTAGTTAGAGGAGCTCGGTGCCGCAATGGTTAGCACGTTTGCACTGCGATAGGGTTTTATGCTACTTTCGTTATGGTCATTTACGGGATGGGTTGCCAAGAACTTTATTATCACGAGCTCCTACATAAATTAAAAGTTAATTGTCATTCCTATATCTTTTTAGTTTGTGAATGTCATTCATTTTTAATGATCATAAAATAAAATCCGTAGAACTAACTAATATTTTATACGAAAAATTGTGTTTGTAAATACTTAATCCTTATTTTTTCAATATCACCATTATAATCTTTTGGCAAGTTGTCTGTCTGTAAGCTTTTCACGTCTGAATCATTAAAGTTTTTTTAGCATAGTTATTGGTAAAATATCTAAAGTTAGTTTAAAAAATTCAAAATATAAAGGTACTTTAGCAAACCACCAAAATATAATGAGATATAAAACAACGAACCTAACCCGCAACCCATAAAAAATACTTGAATATCATTACGAAAAACTTTTTTAAGCCGACCGCTGTACAAAAGGCTGAATCCACACAAAGCGATAATATACCAAGATCGGGCAAGCGATAACAAGCGATGACGTGCAGCTAGCGAAACCAACACGAATTTAACGCTATTTATCAAACACTCTTAAGAATAAGTGTGGTCAGCAAAAAAATTCAGTATGTAATCTTTTAATCTAACATTTTGATTTGTAGTTTTTTTTTGTGATGCAAATTAATTTGTTTGTTGGTTCCGATGATTTATTTGGTGATATGGAGAAATATTTTGTGACTGTTTACTGGTAGGGTGCGTTTTAATTGCTTTTTTAATTTATTTGTATAATTAACTGCAGTTTATCAGGTATTATAATTTACACTTTTAGGTGTTATTTTTGAAATAAAAAGGTAAAGATTTGATGTATTACCCTTGCCTTTAAAAGTTGTATAGTTTTATAAAATAATATACCAGTAATAAGAACTAGATATCAGATAGTGTCTTATACAATATCTGCTTAAAAATAAGTATCCAGCTTTCACGATTAATTACATCCCAGGTCGTTTTAATTTTGTTTCTTGCTAGTTTTATTTTTGCTTTTATGAATTTAGACCTTGAAACAGAACATATATTTTTGAACGTCTTAGAATATTGTTTCACATATTCTAGGAAATCTGGGCTATGGTTAGTTTCTCTTAATTTATAAAGTTCATAAAGTCTATTTCTACTTTTATAAATATCTGTCGTAGCCCAGTCACAGAACTTTAACTTTTGAGTACGTTTAATAGTCTTAAGTTTGCAGCAATTTTTAAACTCATTATCAATCAGTTTAAAGAGGTCTCGGTATAGAACATTGGAATTATCGTGGGTATAAGGCATTAATGGTATATTACATTCCACGCCGTTTCTAAAATTGTCAAATCGTTGTATTTAATATATAATATATAATTTTTGTATCGTCAACAACATTTAACTTGTATGCTACTTTCAATCCATAATGGTCAGATGAAATATTACTAAATACCACTTCGCTTATCATCATTCTGAAAAAACATTATCCAAGCAAGTAGCAGAGTGGCTTGTCAACCTAGTGGGTTCAAAAAACTGATTGGTTATATTAAAAGAATTAAATTATGTTAGTTAACGAGTAGTCAATGGAGAGCTTACTAGAATATCAACATTAAAATCTCCGCATACCACCACTGACTTATTTTTTAATTTTATTTTATTAAGTGCATCTTCCATTACCGATTCAAAGGTTTCAAAGTTACCCTTAGAGGGTCGGTATACACATACTATAATGAAACTACTTATACATTGTAATAAGAAGGTTAATTAATACATACTTTAATACCCAGATACCTGCGGGAACGGGATCCACACGGGTAAAAGAAAAACTGGCAGCCACTTCTAGTGCTTACATTAATTTAATAAACATAAACACAGGAAATAAATCAAAAATGTTTTCATAACGTAAAAATAAACTGTTCAATATATTCACAACGTTTCTGCTGACTGTACCATAATTTTCGGCCAGCATACTTACTCATACCAGTTATGTCGTTCACCTTACCGCGTCTGGGTGTTAATGGCACATCATTTATTACAGTGCATTGTAAAACTGCGCTTCTTTTCCCCACACTATTATTATTATATTACTAATTGTTGTATGACGTGAGGGATTGTTCGTGATAACTTGATTATATGCACACATCCTTGACCGGTTGATATTTCAAATGGTTTTTTTGCTAACCTTATTTTTTATAACGTTTCGTTAGTCACTGGTAGACAGATTTCGATCCAATTATATTGCACACAGGCTGCAATTAAAATCGTAAATTTTTAAAGTCTGTATTGTAAGTTTATGAATTATGAGCGAGAAATTAACCGCCTCTGTGGTCTAGTGGTACAACCACCGGTATCAGACCCAGGGTTCCCGGGTTCGATTTCCAGCGGGGGTACATATTGTATTCGGTTTGGTTGGTGGTAGGACATGTTGTAAGCCCGCCTGGCTGGCTACCACCATCTTATCTAAGCCTGACGCCATAACAACAATGTATCAGCATTGTTGTGTTCCGGCATTTCGAGATAAGATAGCCAGTTCCTCAGTGGTTGAGGATTCCGGGAGAGGCTCGCTTCCATCTTCAGCCTTATCAATACTTAACATCATGTATGATGAAGACTAAGAGTCTCCCCGCCATTCTTAAAAAAAAAACTGTGTGTTTGGATCAGTTGTTTACTATTAATATTATTTAACGACTTGTCTGGCGTAGAAGTCCGTAGCCTGTCTTTTACGCAGGTTTGATCCCGGACAAGACAAATATTTATGTGCATGAACGAACATATCTATTTGTCTTGGTCTGGGTGTTTAATATGTATATTATATATGTATTATAAAAAAAGTATGTAAGTATGTTTATCCGTTATTTAGTATGAATACTAAATAACGGATAAACATACTTATGTATGAAACTTACATTGGGCTAGATAATTGGTGTGATTGTATGTTTATTATTATTATTTATTATTAAGGTATGGACCAACGAAATATAATGATTATTTCTATGTTTGATTATTAGATTTTAAATAACTTTTTTTAGCACAGTTTACTAATCAAGATCATAGATAGGTACTAAATCAGCTAAAAGCTATTTACAAGCCTCCGCACATAAAAGCAAAGTAGTTACACAATACTGTGACTTAAGGCATTTTAAGCTTAAAATAATAATAGAGATAATCATTAAGTAAAACATATTCTAACATATTTCTATGTCTATACTAATATTATAATATATATTGAAGCGCTCATGGCCGCGCTTGACAGACTGATCGTATTCGATCACGTTTGTTAAGCAGAGTTCGGCCCGGTCAGGTGTCGGATGGGTGACCGTAAAGTGGCATTATAACTGAGCGCTTCCATGCTGGAGGGCACGTTAAACCGTCGTCGGTCCAGGCTGTTGTCATTTGATTACAGTCGTTATGCCAAATCAGAGGTCTTTAGGCGGCTTGATAAACTCTGACACTAGAGGTGGCCACTAATCCTCACTCGGTAAGATGAAGAAGAATATTATAAAGAGGAAAGATTTGATTCTTTGTTTGTTGGAATAGGCTACAAAACTACTGAACCGATTTGAATAAAATTTGGTACACATATAGTAGATAGCCTGATTATGAACATAGGATACTTTTCATCCCGATATTCCCACGGGAACGGGAATCACGCTGGTGAAACCACGACCGGCCGCTAGTACTTAATGATTTATAGAACAGTTTACAAGATGTGACTAGGAAATTGTTTTCATGTAGTAGATTATTCTGTTAATACCACAAAAATACGTATGGACAAAAATATCGTAATTCGTCAAATACGACTAGTATTCTCGCTGTGTGCAATTACTGTGTCGAGGAAGGTCGCGTGCGCAGCGGACGTATTTGAAAGTCTGGCGCGTATCATTTCGTCCATTTAAGTTTACTGGGACACCCTGTACACATTGGGAGATTGTTTGCTACTGACTAATTGGTCCTTGATATTTAAAAGAAACTAGGAAATCAGGAAGAGAATATGAAAAATATGCTTTCGGAGTAAAATTCCCGATAAAAATTCGCAAGGAAATAAGTGGCAATAGTAAGGGAGTCCTTTAAATAATAAAAAAAAATATTTAATTGTTGAATAAATTCCCATTTGTTACTTTTATACGTAAGTACACTTACTTATTAAACTTTTGTGCTTACTTATTAAAGTAAACAAGTTCAGGCGGCCGGCATCATCTTTCCAGAAAACAATAGGTAATATGAATGTGTTCTTCTTTATAACCCTATTTTCGGTATTAAAAAAAAACCTCACAGTTTATGGTAATCTTGATTGGATAAGTTTTTATTCATTCACCATTTTGAAGCTGCAAAATGTAACATTTTGAACTTAATATTTTCTAGTTATTTTTTTTTATTTATTTTTTTCTAAAATTTTACAATATGAGGTGGTACATAACATAAATATTCGCCATACTGCATGGTAAATTGTTGGCGAAGATGCTTATCTTCACCAACAATTTGCCATGCAGTTTAGCAGGATTAGCAATCCTGCACTTAAAAGAAAATTGAAAGATTATTTACTTAGCAAATAGCAAAGTAACATATATATTACAATTATTGACGACCTGTTTGGCGCAGAGGTAATAACCGCGCCTTCTGCGCCAGAGGTCCCGGGTTCGATCCCCGGCCAAGACAAATATTTGCGTGCATGAACATGTCTATTTGTCTTGGTCTGGGTGTTTAATATGTATATTAAGTATGTATTTACAAAAAAGAAGTATATATGTATGTTTATCCGTTATCTAGTATCCATAACACAAGTTCTTCATGAAACTTAACGTGGGACTAGATAATTGGTGTGATTGTATGCGAATATTTATTATTATTATTATTATTTTATTATATTTCTTTTTTTGTTAAAGATAAGTAAGTAAGCTTTTAAGAGGGTGTACACAAATAAATTGTTAATGTAAGTGCTTACTCAATCAAATATTAATGTAGTGTATTTGTGTATTTTTAAAAGCTCATTAACTTATCTTTAACATCAAAAGAAATATATATGTTACTTTGCTATTTGTTAAGCAAATAATCTTTCAAGTTTCTTTTAAGTGCAGGATTACATAATAATAATAATAATAAATTTGTTTATTTGCTTAAAACACGGTATTACAAGTTGATACAATAAATTATAGTCCACATGTTTCGCTAATAATGAATATAGCATGCAAATATTAATAATACAATTCATGTCAAAAATTAATACGGAAATAATAACAATATGAATGTCAGTACAAATAAGAAATGTCAATACAAATTTGATAATTAATTATTTTTGTTAAAGAAAGAATTATGTCATAAAAATTATTTTGGTTAATCCATTCGTACAATTTTTGTTTGAACATATATATATATTGAGCATTTTTAACTCTTGAGGAATCTTGTTATAGACCCTTACACACATACAAAGGCAACTTTTTGCATACTTATCCGACTTCGGAATTTCATCAAAAATCATCCTATGTGGATCTCTCAATCCATAATTATTTACCTTTTTAAACAAATTAGTATTTTTGTGATCAAAAACGGCAACTTCATAAACGTAAAGCGAAGGAAGTGGCAATAATCCTAGACTTTTAAATAGTCCTTTGCAAGACACGTCAGGTAATACGCCACAAATAGTTCATTATCATCTCTTAGTAAATCTATTTCGTGACTTGTTACAATTCGAACACGTAGAAAAAATAAGTAATGTATAGCTGCCTGGACTCGTCAACGGAAACAGTTTTCGGTACAGCCAACAGCACGTAATGTTTTGCACTTGCATTAGGGAAAGAGACTCTATTACGATCGACTTAAAGGTGCTCTCAAGGTCAAACTGTTAACTCAGTGGTGTTGACTGTACATTACATTTTGGTGAGCACTTCTTGATTACCCTGATGATTAGATAATGGTGAAGATTTATTACTAAACTAGTTGGATAACTAGTCGGGAGACGTTTGCTTTTTACACCAAGAGCCTACCGCCATCTCTTATCGCAGTATTGTTTCAATCTTACCATGCTATTTCGTACTACGAATCTCTTAAAGTAAGCTTGTTTTTAGACGGAAATGTTGTGACGTCTTTGCTCAATCATCGCCTCCAAAGTGTATCAAAATGTGACAACTTCAATCATCTTCTTCTGCTTATCGAGTGAGGATTAGAAGCCACCTCTGGTGTCAGAGTTTATCAAGCCGCCTATAAGGCACTGACTTGGCTTAACGACTGTAATCAAATGACAACAGCCGGGACCGACGGTTTAAGGTGCCCTCCGAAGCACGGAAGCGCTCAGTTATAATGCCACTTTACGGTCACCCACCCGACACCTGACCGGGCCGAACTTTGCTTAACAAACGTGATCGAATACGATCAGTCTGTCAAGCGCGGCCATGAGCGCTACAACAACTTCAATAAAAACAAAATACAAACAAAACGTTCTTATGACATGATGGTTTTTTATCTAACAGATGGTGATAGGCCGGCAGCTCTTGGTAAACTAAGCCCATTTTTAGCCAACTTCACAATTGTAATTTTTTTTAATCAAAATTGAACTTCAGACGTAGAAAGTCTAATATTAAATAAGAAAATATACAAGAAAAAAAAACTTTTTATAAAATAATTAAAACCGACTTCAAAAAACTAAAAACCAAAAAATAAACCTTTTGGAGTCGGTGCCAGCCAAGGCATTCTACTTTGCGGTCCAACTATTTTATTTTTCTTGCCTTGGCTGGCACCGACTCCAAAAGGTTTATTTTTTGGTTTTTAGTTTTTTGAAGTCGGTTTTAATTTTTTTATAAAAAGTTTTTTATTTCACAATTTTTAAAGGTAGAACAGGTCGTACCTACGCTAATAGCCTTATGTCAATTCCTCATTACCTTTTACAAAGCTGCTTTTCCCGGTGCAGGGACGTTACTTATTGAGGGTTTATAGCCTATAGGTATGTTGGCGAGGACCAATAGCTATTTAACAAAAAAGTTTCATCAAAATCCGCTCAGTAGTTATTGCGTGAAACTTCAGCTCGAACAAGAATCTAACAATTACCTGGATGATATAATTGTTTCATGACTTCCATGACATTAGGCTCCATATCTCCGATGATTATCATCGGATCTCAATGAGACTTATATGGGACCAAATTGACAGTGTACCCGATCGAACAAAAAAACAAATATTAAAATCGGATCACCAACACCGGAGTAATCGGTATACATATATCGGACAAAAAAGAAAAATACGGGTTGAATTGAGTACCTCCTTTTTTGTTGAAGTCGGTAAAAAGCAACTAGTCTCAAGTCGCCCTGACGGGATTCAAACCCGCATCCTTGGGAATGCACTGACCAATGCACTAACCTGTAGCATACATAGTTGGTTAGTGCATTGGGTCGGATTCCCAAGGATGCGGGGTCGAATCCCGTCAGGGCGTCATGAGACTAGTTGCTTTTTTCTTGTATATTTTCTTATTTTATATTTGTCACATAAAAATATCAGTGTATAATGGAAAATTATAAAGTTATAAGTAGAAAGTCTACTTGGTAACACCTTCAATGTTCATTTTCACTGAAAAAAGTAACATCCAAGATTTGTGCTTTTCATAATTTATGGCAGTAGATGTACTGAATAGTTTTTACCGTCTAGTGGTATCGACCATCGGTATCAGACCCAGGGGTCCCGGGTTCGATTTCCAGTGGGGATACATATTGTATTTGGTTTGGTTGGTGGTAGGACTTGTAGTAAATCCGTCTGACTAGCTACCACTATCTTAAGTCTGACGCCATAATAACAATGTTTTCAGCATTGTTGTGTTCTGTCAGTTAAAGTTAAAATAGGCAGTACCTCAGTAGTTGAGGATTCCGGGAGAGGCTCGCTTTAATTTTCAGCCTTATCAATACTTTTTTTTATGAAAAACGAGGAGACTCTTAGCCTTCATCATACCTGATGTTAAGTATTGATTAGACTGAAAACGCTTAAGCGAACCTCTCCCGGAATCTTCATCACTGAGGAACTGACTATCTTATCTCTAACTGCCGAAACACAACAATGCTGAAAACATTGTTGTTATAGCGTCAGGCTTAGATGGTGGTAGCTAGCCAGGCGGACTAACAACAAGTGCTACCACCAAGCAAACCGAATAAAATTTGTACTTCCGCTGGGAATCGAACCCGGGACCCCTGGGTTTGATACCGATGGTTCATACCACTAGACCACAGAGGCGGTTTCTACTTAGGTAATGTAAGGTATACTTACTTAATTAACTCCTTTTTTTATTTTAAATTGAAATAAAGTATATTTTTGTATGTTTTGCATACTAAATATTCCAATAAATTGTCTACACACTTCATAAGAAATATAGAGTCTACTTAAGAATTCTTTGTAAATGTCAAATGTAAATTAATCCCTTTGATAACCCCGATCAAGTATAATTCAATGTCTTCAACGTGATAGGTGAACTTGTCAACGGTAATTTGCGGGTAAAAATATTATTTTGTATTTTTTAAACGGCTCAAAATAATAGGAAAAAGATTCTTCGGCTTTTGTTAAGAAAATTCAAAACATTTTTTAATATAGTTTATTTACATTTAACTAATGTATGTAGCTGCCATTTTGTTCTATAGCTTTTTGCCATCTTGTAGGTAGGGACATGATCCCATTGCTATTTAAATTTTGGGGCTTCTGATCAATATACCGCGACAAGTGGTTTTGGCAGTCCGCTCGTGACGTTAACTTGGCACTGCCTAAAGAATTCTGAAGAGACCGAAACAGGTGGAAATGTGAAGGTGCAAGGTCAGGACTATACGGCGGATGCATTAACACCTCCCAGCCAAACTCTCTTAATTTTTGCTGATTGGCTAAAGATGTGTGAGGTCTAGCGTTATCATGATGAAAAACCACACCACTTCTGTTGATTAATTCTGGCCGCTTTCTCTCAACTTCTTACTTTAATCTTATGAGTTGTTCGCAGTAGAGTTCAGAATCGATGGTCCTGCCTGGTGGTAACAGCTCATAATGAATAATGCCCTTCCAATCCCACCACACACACAGCATCACCTTGTTGCAAGTTAACCCGGGTTTCGCCACAGTCTGTAAAGCCTGACCGGCCTTTGACCACGACCTTTTTCGTACGTTCTTGTGGTACATGATCCACTTTTCATCACCAGTTATCAGCTTCTTCAAAAATGGTTCGGTTTCATTACGTCGTAATAAAGAATCACAAATGAGTACACGGTTCATTAGGTTTCTTTCAGTGAGCTCGTGACTTACCCAAATATCGAGCTTTTTTGTGTACCCAGTTTTTTTAAATGCGCCAAATCGGTTTTGTGGTCAATTCCCAGTTCTTCAGCTACGTCGTTACTGATATGCCGATCTTGCTCCACTTTTTCAAAAATGGCATCCATTTTTAATATTCATTCCATACCTAACGTTATGTTTATTCTACAAGTGATTTAGTTAGTGAGGTAATGTAATTCAAATTCAAATTATAATTCAATATCATTTATTCAATCGAGACTGTTACAAGCACTTATGAACGTCAAAGAAGCTACGCCATCGGTTCACAAACCCTACGGGCGGCGGGAGACTTTGTAACGAGAAGAACCGGCAAGAAACTCGATAAGGGCTGTTTTTTTCTTCATGTTTTATTTCATACAGGGTCGTCAAATTTTGAAAAGTGACCTTAACATATCAGTAAGGACAATTTCCATCACAAAAAGAAAATACTAATTATAGGTAATATTTCATTATGTACATACATTACATAGCTTTTATATCAAATTTATTGATGGGTTTTTTAGCGAATTTCTTTAGAAATTCTGTTGTTTAAAGTATTTTACCTTTGTCGGCGACATTAACACAAAAGTAAATTAGTATTGCATCTTGTTTTCAATTTCGCTGAATAAAATTATTAGTATAAGAATCAAAATATAACACTAACGGATATATCCACCAAGATCTGAAACTTGTAATACTTTTGGTAAATTAATAAAAAATAAAAAATAATAAGTATAAATTTTAAATTGAAAAATATTGGAAATAAAGTGGCTGCGACATACATCGGACAGACAGACATGATGAATCTATAAGGGTTAAGTTTTTTCCATTAGGCTACGGAACCCTAAAAAACAACCCGGTCACAGGTGAATTCTCAGATATCGCAAGCCAAACCCCATAACACTACCATCGAGCTGGCTTCGAAAAAGTAAATCTCTTCTTCCCCGTCTCATTCAATCAGCTATATAAATGCAACAATAACAGTTACACTCAAATTCCCGACCAGCTCTCGGCCACCCTGAACCGCCTATTGGAGGCTCAGGAGGCCGAAGCCACAACCGCCCGCCAGTCTTGACCCCTCAGGTCACCCCCCCGTCCTCTCTCATACGGCTGAAGTCCCATTCTGGGAAGATCCCCCTCAGGGTGTCAGTCGTGTAGCTATTCGATTTCAGACGGTCCCCCTCTGGGAGCCGTCACTTTTCATTTAGATTCCGGCCGGTGCCCCGTCTGGGTCTCGGACGTATTTGTACTTCTCCATAGCGCACTTCACTTAGGTGAGTGACGCTCGCGCCGTATCCCTCCCCAGGGTTACGGTCGCTTCAGACGTAGGCTGCCGTCCCTTTCCGGGGAATCCAGCCATAAGGTGGTGTTTTGTCAGTAAGAGTCTGACATAACCTTCGACACAGCCGGCTGTGGGGTATCCAATGCAGGATTCACCACCTCCCTCCCCCGCATCCGGAGGGTTGCCTTTAACTCGGGAAAGGCACAAAAAAAAAAAAAAAAAAAAATTACACTCAAATTCTATAAGCCAATTTACACCTAAAGTGCTCATCGTAAAGTACAATTTAGATGACAAATGTCGCTTGTACATTTGCGAAATGGCGACGAACGTGATTGGTGCTTTTGCGCATGTGTAGTCTCGGGAATTCTCCAATACGGGGATATCGTCTAACGTTACATTGCATATGATTTTAAGTTTTCCAGAGATCCCGGGTTGAATCCCCGGACAAGACAAATATTTGTGTGCATGAACATGTCTATTGTTTCAAATCATTTATTCAGTTTAGGCTGTTACAAGCACTTATGAACGTCCAAAAAGCTACGCCATCAGTTCACAAACCCTACGGCGGGAGACCTTGTAACGAGAAGAACCGGCAAGAAGCTTGTCAAGGACTTTTTTTTTCCTTGGCCTGGTTGTTTAATATGTATATTATGTGTGTTTACAAAAAAAGTATACAAAGTTATGCTTTGTTTACCCAAAACAGCAAATGTTTCATAGAAAATTTTATTTGAACTCCACTAAAATGTATGAAACAGCTTATATTTGTTTCGCGATTTCAGGGTTATCCATACAAAAAGTTGTTCGTATTAATGAGTTCTGCAAATGGATTTGATGTTTTGGGTAAACATAAAAGAACGTTGTTTAAGTATGTTTATCCGTTATCTTCTTTATATCTTTTAACCACTTCTGTGGTCTAGTGGTAAAACCACAGGTATCAGACCCAGGGTTCCCGGGTTCAATTCCCAGCAGTACATATTGTATTCGGTTTGGTTCGTGGTAGGACTTGCTGTAAGTCCGCCTGGCTAGCTACCACCATCTAATCCAAGTCTGACGCAATAACAACAATGTTTTCAGCATTGTTGTGTTCCGGCATTTAAAGATAAGATAGCCAGTTCCTTAGTGATTGAGGATTCCGGGAGAGGCTCGCATCCATCTTCAGCCTTATCAAACTTAACATCAGGTATGATGAAAAGTAATCCAAAAAATAAACTAATAAATAAGTCAATAAAAAAGATATATTTTTTTATTGCTGTATGTACTACTTTCCGCTATAGCGATTGTAATTTACTATGCTTAGTGCTATTTTTGTCTAATCAAAAAATATTTTTTAATGCTTTTAGGAACGATAATAAAGATTATTGAAATAATGAATTTTTATTACGTTGCTAACCTACCATACCCTAAGCCTAAGTCATTAGTAGACAAAAAAAAATAACATTTTAATTTTCTCTTCCAAGAAAAAACATTTTAATTTCAATAAAAAAAAATACCCGTTATAAATAAGAAGTAGGCTCAATCAATATGTGTTAAATAAGTTTCTGCTTTTGACAAGGTTCGATCCGAGACGAATTGATTTCTGCCGGAAATAGAATAGGCAACAATTTCCGTTGTGGATACACTATTATGAGCAGTGATGTCTCATTAATGATGTGCAGAGGTAAAACAGATTTTGTAATATTTATTTTATGGCTGGGAAATCACGTTATGTTATAGAGGTTTGGCATAATGAGATGCATTTTTTTTATAGGCAAACACCAATTTTATCAGTCTAACCCACGTTAGGTTTCATGAAGAACTTATGTTATGGATACTAGATAGCGGATAAACATTGTTAGATCCTTTTTTAATGCATACATAATAAACATATTACACAACCAGACCAAGACAAATAAGAAGCCGATTAATATGGAGTCTAATATGGATATTAATATTAAGTCGTTTAATATGGATGTCTTTAACTATAACTTTAATCATCATACAATAAAAGAAGCGAAGCTCCTATTAGCCTTCGATGTAAGGTATTTTTTGTTCCAGTCCGATAATAGATATTTTCGCATCCGAATTAAGTTCTACGTATTTGAATGTCTAAAATTAAAACGCCTAGTTTGTCTTATTCCTGTAGGTCACCAGTAGAAGTACTGGTTATTAATTTGCCTAATATATTTATACCATTTAATACATGTGCAAAGTAACGTTATGCTTATTACATCAAGTTTTACAAGTCATCATTATGACAATTTGCGTTGTGCGCATTAAAATTTTGCGTACCTATTCAGTTATGCAGAATAATCTTATACGACTTAAAAATTATGCGTTATAACGTTTTTCCAATTTGAATTAGGAGTATTACTTTATGCGAATTAATAGAGACCCGTCAGTATTTATTACAATCTGCCAATATGGAATTAATTTTAATCAAATACCCATTGATACTTGTACTTATGGTCCTAACTTCTAACACACCCGAAAAACGGATTACCGAAATATTACGTAAACATCACCTAAAATAATACAAACCGTCAATCTGTTCGACTTGCCCCTACTTCCTTTCACGGTTGTGTAGGTGTAACATCAATCATGGCCTCTTTCGCGGTGTTTCATGGTATAGAGTGCTCAATCTTCCAAATCTATCTGTGGGCAGGTAAGTCTGAGAACCACTATGGGTTGATTCGGTGGTGCCGGTATATGTGAGTAAAAAAATGTGGCAAAGAGTAGGAGGTGTGTAGAAGGTTTTTGTGATATTCATTAATGATAATGTAATGATTAAAATTTCATTAAAGATACAAACGTACAACCTCACATCATAAATCCCTGGTTAGGTTGGCAGAGCCTCAGGGTGCAGCTTGAAATAAAAAATGTACAAACATGACTCTCAGAGACACATCTCAACAACGCCACATTTGGCATAAGTTGTTGTCCGGAACATGCACTTGCGAGAGAACAATTTAAATTATTGTGAACGAAATTAAACTGCTTTTTATTTGACATTAAATAAATATCGTAACTATTATATTACGAGCGGTTCTAGACAAATGATAGACCTGGGGGTTAATTGTATAATTTTAAAGTCTATCGCAATCCCTTTCCATTCGTCATTTGAAAGATATTAACATACTTCAGGCCGTCATTATTTGACATTTGAAAGGTGTGATCAAGACAGACGCGTTTTGAAAGGTATTGAATGACCGAAATTAAAGCAAAGTGACAGCTGAAAATATCTTTCAAATGTATGGAGAAGTGTCAAATGAAGTGTCATTTAAAACCTCATTCGTTCCGAAAGGGATTGCGAGCATAAGTTATACAATTCCATAAATCACTATCACAATCATTTCAAAGGGATTATGATAGATTTAGAAATTAGACAATAAGGGGGCTGGTTAAATCAATACGAATTGATAAACACCGTTTGGTTTTGTACAATCTGTTAGATTGTCCTGAAATAAAAAAAAAAACGTGATACTGGTCGATTTTTTCAAGCATACAAGAATTAAATAAAAAGGTTACCCATCCTATGCTTTATCCTAGGCTAAGAGTCTCCCCGTCTTATGAGATCCCTAGAGAGATTTTGCATCTCTATGTTCTAAAAACCTTTTAATTCAGTAGAGTAATTTGACAGGTGCCAATGTCATTATGAAAAAATATTGCTGTCCTAAAATGTAGCTATATGATAATATTGAATTTGTGTACGTGAATTAATAATAATAATAATAATCTTTATTTATTTCTTCACAAACAAACAATAAGTATATGGAAAGTAACTACACCATAGCTTACTTAATGACACAAACATGTAGTATAATTTACTAACAGTTAATTAAGTAAGATTTAAACATATATTTTTTTTAAAACACCCCATAATACAAGACACCAGGTCTCCACCTCTAGGACATTTGTACAATATACTCAGCTTAAAACTAACAAAATACTAATACTAAGAATTGAATCAATACTTACTGAAATTGGACTGGATCTGAGCAAATCATTGCGAAAAACAGTTTGAAGCAGGATTATTTTTGCAAAGTGACATTGGCACCTGTCAAATAACTCTACCCACTGAATAAATAATCCGACTATAATTCAGTTTGTAGGCAAAATACTTCACAAACCTGCCACATCTACACAACCTAATCTTTGGCGTGCATCAACGGATGCTAGCCGGACCAGTCTGTTTTTTGCTTCACGCACACACGCGCGGCGATCAGCTGATCGGCCAGCTGTGAGGAATGCCTCGGCATGCTGTTTTACGTGGTTGCCATAGTTTTTGTCGGAAGTTCATCCTTGAATGCAGATAGGTAGAGAAAAGCAAAGTTAAGACATTCTTGAAATTCTTATAACACAACGTTATTTTGACTTTGACTTTGACATTACTGGTTAAACACGTATAGCGAACAACTAATTGTAAGAAAACAACCATGAAATAGCGAATTGAAGCGCTCATGGCGGCGCTTGACAGACTTATCGTATTCGATCAAGTTTGTAAAGCAACATTCGGTCCGGTTAGGTGTCGGATGGGTGACTGCAAAGTGGCATTACGACTGGGCCTTATAGGCCTTATAGCCGGCTTGATAAACCCTGACACCAGAGGTGGCCACTAATCCTCATACGATAAGAAAAAGAAGAAAAGCATATAAACAGCTGTTTCATTTCAGCATAATTCAACATCATACATATTGTATTCGGTTTGGTTGGTGGTAGGAGTTGTTGTGAGTCCGCCTGGCTAGCTACCACCACCTTATCTAAGTCTGACGCCATAACAATAATGTTTTCAGCATTATTTTGTTCCGGCAGTTTAAGATAAGATAGCTAGTTCCTCAGTGGTTGAGGATTCCGGGAGAGGCTCGCTTCCATCTTCAGCCTTATCAATACTTAACATCAGGTATGATGAAGCCTAACCACCATATTCTAAGTCATTCGTCCAACACTTTTTACACTCCACTCAACCTCGTCGTGGGTAAAAATGGTAGTGTGCGCTAGGCCTAACACGGAGTTGCTACGTACTCTTTGGCTCCTCCAGGTCCTTACGGAGGTATGACTTAGAATACCGATTTCGAAGAGTATTTCGAAGAGGTTTTTAATGAGGTTTCGTTAAGTCGAGGACGAGTAAGTTTTGGAGGAACGACTTAGAATATGGGTGTAAGAGTCTCTCCGTCATGAATTAAAAAAACATATTTTAGGAAATCGCTATTTTGACTACAGTATGAAGTTTTGTAGGTATTTTATCTATCCGGATTGACGTAAGTCCGTTTAGTATAAAATTCTCATCAAAAAGAATTTATGTTACGAAGTAATTTACTAATCTGAGATTTAAGGTTACAAAATTTTTGTAAAGTTTAGTTGATTATTGTATACAAAGTACTGATTTGATTAAATTTTCTTTTTAAATACCTAATAAAGTACTATTCCTAAACAGAAATAGTCTAGAGATATAAGATTTATTAACATTGTATATTAGTATTATTCAAAATCATCTATCTTTGGCGTTACAACTAAAATAATATCGCTACGTTAAGTTAAAGTAAGACAAGTCGAAATAAAACAACTTTTACGGACATCAAACGCGCTATATTTCACGAACTAAGTTGTAATTGTTCGTATTTTTGGGTTTTTAGGGTCTTTTGATTTTCCCGACGTTTCGGCACCTTTTCACGGGATGACTGCTTGCAGACAATTTTTTACAAAATACGGACAATTACAACTTAGTTCGTGAAATATAGCGCGTTTGATATCCGTAAAAGTTGTTTTATTTCAATGAACAGTGCGCGCCAAAACATAAGATGTACGTATCAGACAAGTCGTTTAAATAATTACCATTTATATTGTAAGTACCTTCAGTAAAGTAATGTAGACCCGCCTTAAGAATACTAATGCAAAAGTATTCTTACCATTTTATTTTGCAAAGTGTCATGACCTGTAGTTAAAAAAAAAGTAAAAACGCAAAAGGAGTTGACTCCACGTCACACATCACTCAGGTCAATTTAAAAATCGAACGCACCTTGCCTCCCGTGGCTTTCGAAAAAGGAACGCATCGACGACGTAAAAATAAGAACATACCATCCTTCTCACACATGTGACAGCTTGTGTGTCATAAGTTGTTCTATCTCGCTCACACCACCCTACGCCTCTTGTACTTTTTTCGAAACCCTCATTTACGAACAGTCAACATCCTACGACCACAAGCTCAAGTATAAACATGTTTGTTTGTGTGGGGCAGTGCTCATGTGTGCGTAGTCAGCTGAGCAAATGCATAAAATAACATTCCCAGAAGGTCAGGTTCACAAGCTAAATTTTTGTCTCAAAATAGCTCAAATTATGAAAAAATAAATGATGAAATACAATAAATGTTCCTATACAGATTATACAGGAACGCTGTTTAAGTCATGTTAAGGCGAAAGATGTACTTCCGCTTCCTCCAGAATCGCATCAGATTCAACAATAGATTAGATTATCTCAACTACCGAAACACAACAATGCAGAAAACATAAATAAATAATTAAATAAATAAAAGCATACAAACACACCAATTATCTATCCCACGTTGGTTGGTTTCTGGATAACGGATAAACATTCTTATATACTTTTTTTTTTAATCGATCGTTTTGACGACAAACTTATTTTTAAGATGGTGGAGCAACGAAGCTAGCCAGGTAGACCAAACTACTTGTACTTACGTAGTTTTGTGAGACGCTATTTATGAACGGTATTTAAGAGTGAAATAAACAACAGCCTATTTGACGACCTGTTTGGCGCAGGGGTACTTTCGATCCCCGGACAAGACAAATATTTGTGTGCATGAACATGTCTATTTGTCTTGGTCTGGGTGTTAAATATGTATTTTATGTATGTATTTTCAAAAAAAAAGTATATAAGTATGTTTATCTGTTATCGAATATCCATAACACAAGTTCTTCATGATACTTAACGTGGGCTAGATAATTGGTGTGATTGTATGGAAATATTTATTATTTACTATTATTTATTATCTACAAAGGATCAAATCGTTTGCAAAAAATGTAATGTATTGTCAGCGCATTAAAATAAATAATATTGAGAACCATATAACCACTTTACCCCTACCAGAGGCGAAGGGTCCATACAAACCGATTCCCATCGGCTTTCCTTTTAGATATCATACCCACCGATCCACCATACGAGTAAAAGAATTTTTTGAGAAATTTTTGGTTCGGCTTAACTTCGCCATATTTTAATGAATGAATGAATGATTAAGAGTTTCGAACCCTCGCCACTGCCCCCTACCACCTATTTAAGGATACCTTCATGTCTATTTTTATTTGTAGGATATAGGGGCTCCAGTCAGAATTGTAGTTGCGACCTAAAAGATCTATTGTAACTCGCCTACTAGTTTTAGTATCTCTTTCAACCTAGCGTCCTCCAGGAAGTCCAAAATCTTCCTAGCTCTGAAAGATTTTAGTTCCTCTGGCCGAATTTATATACTGTTGTAAATTAGGGGGCCGCAGTCACATAGGAAATGTTTGAGCGCTTTTTCTCCAATCCGCAGTGTTACTCGACCTCATTTAAAATTGGTACCTGTTTAGTGTGCAATTACATACCTAAGATACTGCTCCAACATTTTACATCGGTGTATCAGTATGAGAGCAACATGTGATGGATGCACGTACGGTCTCTGTGTGCGTGAGGGGATCCAGTGATGTTGAATATTATAGAATTAGCGATGAGGATAGATAACGTATCTACTTACACAATATTATATTAGAGCTAAACGTTGCTATGGCGACAAGGGTTGCCTAAATAAATTAAATTATTGGACGACCTGCTCACTAAACCGATTACATTCCTATTTTTCTTCAAGCAGAAATTTTCTTGAGAGCTTCATTTAATATAGTAATATACGGTAATATTATTCTCCTTTGATGGTTAAAACTTCAAATGTACCCGTTTATATTTGGGTTTCATTTCTATTTGAAGTATTAAATGGAATTAAATTATTTATTGTCTCAAAACACTGGAGACGTTTGCAAGCAAATGTTAGTAACATATGATATTAATATAACACCAAGGTGCCAATTGAAAACCAGCGTCAGATCTCGGAAATCTGACATTATGCTGAATTGGAAACCTGTTTTGGCACAGCTGTGAGATTTATGTTCATTTTTTTAACTTTTTTTTCATACATATTTTTTTTGTTGTTATTTACGTTATAATTAAGTAATTTAGTACATTCACTATGTCTCTAGTCTGTGTTGACATAAATCTATTTCTTTCTTTCTTTATTTCTTTAATTGAATTTTTGCATTGTCAATGCAATTTTTATAAGTATGATAAATTTTAAATAGAAAAATATTAGCAAAATATAAAAGTATTGGAGAATTTCGACGGTGGTCCGCAAGTCTCGGTAGCTCAGTGGTTAGAGCATTGGACCTGATTTCCAAAGGTCGTGGGTTCGTGTCACATCTGAGAATTCACTTGTGGCCGATTTTTTTCCAATATTTTTCTATTTAAAATTTATCATAAGTTACTAACATAGTCACAAATGCCATTAATTATGACAATAATTTTAATTTTTATGTCAGTTCAATGTTACTAAAGTTACAAATTACACGACGAATTAATATTATTAAACCGCTTCTGTGGACTAGTGGTACAACCACCGGTATCAGACCCAGGGGGCCCGGGTTCGATTCCCAGCGGGGGTACATATTGTATTCGGTTTGGTTGGTGGTAGGACTTGTTGTAAGTCTGCCTGGCAGCTACCAACATCTTATCTAAGCCTGACGCCATAACAACAATGTGTTCAGCATTGTTGTGTTCCGGCAGTTCGAGATAAGATAGCCGTTCCTAAGTGGCTTCCGGGAGAGGCTCGCGTTCATCTTTCAGCCTTATCAATACTTAACATCAGGTATGATGAAGGCTAAGAGTATCCCCGTCGTTCATAAAAAAAAACAATTGTGGTTGTATTGTAACTCGATGCTTATTACGTGTATGTATGTACTATATGTATGTATGAACCCAACACACTTGTGATTTGGTCGCCCCTACCCAACTTAGGGCCGGTTTCACCACTTACTGATAAGTTCTGGATAGTTATTGTGCAGATAATTTGACATATTTTTCATATTAAAATTGCCAAATCATCTGGCAAATAAACTAACTAGAACTTATCACTAGGTGGTGTAACCGGCCCTTAATGTTTTTACCTCATTCTCAACAAAACACGATTGTAGACCGAACTCAAAGATTATCTTCCAGTTTCTAAGAACTTATCATCCGATATGTTTTTTTTTCATGAACGACGGGGAGACTCTTAGCCTTCGTCATACATGATGTTAAGTATTGATAAGGCTGAAGATGGAAGCGAGCCTCTCCCGGAATCCTCAGTCACTCAGGAACTGGCTATCATATCTCTAACTGCCGGAACACAACAATACTGAAAATATTGTTATTATGGCTTACAAGTCCTACCACCAACCAAAAAAATACTATATGTATCCTCTGGGAATCGAACCCGGGACTCCACGGTCTAATACCGGTGGTTGTACCACTAGACCACAGAGGCGGTTGTAACTTGATTCTTATTCAAAAATTATTTATTGGTTTTCCTAATACTTAATTTACTGACAAGAATAAGATAAATTTGTATTTTCAATCACTCTTCGACAGATGGCGACACCTACCACGTATCGAATGGTTGTTTCGAAAGATTACGGTGGTTTTCGATATCAATATTTTAATTATAACTATAACAATTGATAATAATTCAACATACATAGATCTAATCATAAATTACATTTATAAATAAATAAATAATAAATAAATAAATATTTCCATACAAACACACCAATTATCTAGCCCACATTAAGTATCGCGAAGAATTTGTGTTATGGATACTAGATAACGGAAAACATACTTGTATACTTTTTTTTGTAAATACATACATAATATACATATTAAACACCCAGACCAAGACAAATAGACATGTTCACAAATATTTGTCTTGTCCGGGAATCGAACCCGGGACCCCTGGCGCAGAAGGCGGCGTTAGTACCACTGCGCCAAACAGGTCGTCAAATTAATCAATTTATGATTATAATGAATAACGTATCTAGTCAATCAGCTAAATTTTGATAAACGAACAATAAACATCAATAAGTAAAATAGTATCTGAATCATGAGTCACTTACTTCACCCCGTCTCTTTTATGTATTTATTTGTATGTATGTATGTATATTTTATATTTATGAGTATGTGTGTATATTTATGTATAGGATAGGTAGATTATGTTTTATACCTATTTATGTGTATATGTTGTAAATTTTAGTTTAAATAACTCTTACATGTCTCAGGTTGGCTGGAAGAGATCTCTTTTATAGATAAGTCCACCTTTGTACATATGTCTCAAATAAATTTCTTTAACTGTATTTGTTATTGCAATAAAGAAAGTATAATATTAAGACGCAATAACGAAATCAATTACTTATAGATTAAAAATAACCTGTAATCTCTACTAGATTACATCTCTTATTAAGTAAAACAAGACTGCAGTCAGGTTATAAAAGCTCTCGATACTAGTAACACAAAAAACCGTCTCCACAAGTCGTCCTTGAAGTCATATGGGATGCGCGGGAGCAACAGCTGATGCTACCTGACACTACGCACACAACCGCAGACTACCCCACGCACACATCTCGTATCTCCGGTGGTTACGCCCCGCGTAGAGAGCACGGGAAACAAAATTATCTGCACAGACAGTTTCATAGCCAGTGCAACATTTTACTAGAAATAAAACAAATTATACGAAGTTTAATTTCGCTGATAAATTATTTATATTAATTTTTAATATAAAAAATTTAAATGAGTCTATATTATAGAGATATTAAATACTGTTATTGTAGAATTTGTCCCGTTTATCCCAGTGCAGGTCAAAAGTATTAGAAATCAAAGACGTCTCTAGGGGCCCATCGGCAAACCAAAACACCATTAATTCTGTCACGGCGTTTAATAACAACATTACTATAATAAATGCCAATATTAATCACTCACCAGGGATACAGACAGATGCATCATTCAATTCCATTCCAGATAAGCGGGCGACAAGATGATGTGACATTTTTCTTTTTAAAACTACTATTTGTAAATAGTGACAGACGATGCAGCCAACTAACGACATTGTTAAATTGAAATAGAATAATTTCAAATGGAAGGAATCCGGTTTTGAGGACTTCAATAAAAAAAGGGATGCATAAGAATGGTGAAACAATTGAAACAATTAATGAAGATTATTATCACAATATTCACAATTAAAAACGTATAATATGTACTTTTACATCGACCTTTTTTTTGTTTTTCTTTCGTTTTTTGGACATTAGTTATATCTTTATCTTCGAACTTATAACATAAAAGGTTACTTTAGAAAACTAATTTCATTAATTTCTTCGAATACACTCCTTTTCGTTTAGTGAAAATAAAGCTACCCAGAGTACCCAGTGAATAATCTTGATTAATTTCAAGATTTACGAAGGTTCCATTTACGACATACTAACTAACACCCGCGGTTTTACGCGGTTAGGATTAATTTACGTATATAATAAGGTTTTTAGTAAGAGAGTATGCTAGACTCTCATTATTATATTACGAAATTTTAATGGATGGTAATAATTTCAATTTCAAAAGGTTACTTTACTAGCCAAGATGTGATAAAAAAACGCGTTATCAACGAGCTTCTCGATATAAATTTAACCAACAGGTAAGTATTTTTTGTAAAGGGATGTTCGAAACAGGTCTTCACTTCCAAGAAAGTTGCTGTTACAGAATAATAGGTTTTAACGCAACGAAATAAAAGCTTTTCGAAATAAATGGTGTTCTATCGTTGAATCAGATTGTTTGCCTTCGTCGAAATGTACTTGTAAGGATCAGTCATAAGGATATTTGAAGGAGTATATACCGTGTTTTTTTTTTGTGCCCAAAATTAAGGGGGAGTTTGTGTTACGTATTTAGACCAAAATTACGAAAAAAAATTTTTAATGTTTTCATATCATTTTTATTTTGTCAAGTGTTAGCGCTATTTGGATAATAAACTTAACTAAGCGATGAAAAACAAAGAAAAAAAACTTAAAATAATATCCATAATAGTTAAAATAACTGTTGAGCGTGCACCATAAACTCGGCGATATCAGCTGATCGCGGCGCAACGATGAAAAAAAAATTAATTAATCTCTTTTTGGGCATACTTAATAAAAACATCCTGTAAAGAACAGAGCTTACAATACCGTTGATAACAATAGTATACCCAAGTCTGTAAAAAATCTCTTGATTGTTATTTTCTATTTTAGGATGTCTTAAGCCTTGTCTATCAAAAGAAAGCTTCTAGATAAAACCTAAGTATGTTGATGATAAAATAATAGATTCATAGTACAAAACATCTTGACTAGTCAACATTTTTAAACATGGTTAAAATGATTTTGATGAACTATTTAAAGAATGTATATAGAATACATAGGTATTATAAACTACCTTTACATTTTAATTACAATACCAGTAATACAACTGTATCTTTTACAGAAATGAATTGCACGTAGAAATTGACATAAAACTTGATACCAAGAGCAATATAAAACGTATTAAAGTCTTGATTTTGTACTTACATAACAACTCACTGATATAAGTACACTACATCTAAATGGATTAATTTACTTTTGCTCAAATCATGTTGATATTTTATAAAGTAATTTAAGCATTACACAAATATCTTTGACAGTAAACTACCAGTCGTTCTTATAAAATCTAGAACTGATGATGACCGACCCTTCGGATAAGGATAGATAAATAACGTTATAAAGATGTTATAATAATAAACATAAGAACTCCAAACAAAACACCCAACAACAACAAATCAAAACACGAGATCGAGACGTTTTTAAAAGAGGGTAAATCAAAACAATATACGAAGCCAGGATCCATTTTACTATTTGTGAAATGACCCTCAGCGAATGAAAAGTCCAGAAAGAATAAAAAAAGCGTCGGATGGTACTCACACACATGCAACTAAACTCGTCGCACATGGGCGCACAAAAAATAAACTAGAAGTACAATTTACGACTAATTGTGAAGTTCTGGTAGACGATATTGAACCTAATGACGATGTGGTGTAGAACTTGGATTCAAATGGAGCGGAAAGTAGTGTTTATGATAAAACATCAGCTGTTTGGACTCTCAGAAAGGGCATAGAGGATGCAGACGTGTGATAATTTGAGCCAAACATTTGGTAGTCGCATGGAGCGTGAGCTGCATCCTAAGTTTAATTGGAACAAATATTTGACGAACAAACTTTGTCTAAGGAAATCTCGTTTCTAAAGATCGCGTTATGAATTTCGGCTCTTAATCCTTTGGATATAAGGAGTAATCTGGTAAAGCTGTGTTTGTTATTGGATGATATAGATGTCTGAAGTTTGGAATAGAAAGTAACGTCTAGTATTTTTAAGAAGTATTATTACTTTGAATAAAATTATAATGTTATTGAACTACTTAACACAGCTTATTTTGTTCTTAGCCCATGAGCTTTAAAGAGTTTTAGATTATTGATGAACATTATAAACATAATCTTATTATAATTAGAGTATTTAGTAAATACGAGTGTCTGCCCAATTATGGATTAAGTTAAACATAAATATAACAAGTATTCTGCCAAAAATAAACATAATTACGTTAAGGTACAAACGAAAGTAATCCTCAACAATATTTTTTTTCAATTTTTAACATAATCAGGCGTTACTTGGCGGAAATCCATATATTAAAAGGAAATGAAAACTATCTAGCTTACATGATTCCGCAAGAATATAATTATTTTTTTGCGGAATGATGCTTGATAATTTTCATTTTCTACTTGGATTAGTTTTTTTTATCATTTACAATGCAATTTATGTACTAGAAAAAAACACCAGTATCCATGTGGGCATATTTTTTAGTACAAAACTTTTACATCAACACTGTTGCAATGTTTTCAAATACATTCAACCAAATTACATAAAAAGCTCTTAAAAATAGAATACACATTATATTATAAAGCCAAATTCTATAAAACCCCTCTAATTACAATTGAACCACATTTCTTTTAAACCCACTGTTTCAATTTATAAAGGGGTCAAGTATCGAAGCTTGAAAGAGCAGATAGGGTTAACTTATGGACCTTATTAATATCGGTAGAAAGTTGAATTTAGCTATTGTGTTTCTTGTAATGGTATTTGGGTCCGAATGAATAGGTTCCTCGAGGCTTGGGGCTATTGTTGGTACTTTGTATGGGTACTCGTTTGTTGGGGCCCGAAGAGACCACGTGCTTTGGTAAAGGGTTAGGTCCTTTGATGTGAACATTCGAGAACAATTATGTGTCCCACTATTGTCGATTGTTATTATGGATTCTCTGCAAGTTACTTGTGATTTGGTTGCGATAATAATATGAGAATTGTAAAACTGATTACTATAGCTTACCATCTACCTACTGCCATCTCTTAGCGCAGTATTGTTTCAGTCTTACCATGCTATGTCGTACTACGAACCTCTAGTAAGATTGTTTTTTGACGGAAGTTTATTGACGTCTTTGCTCAATCATCACCTCCAAAGTGTGTAAAAATGTGACAACTTCAATAAAAACAAAACGCAAACAAAACGTTTTCTTTTATGAATGACGGGGAGACTCTTAGCCTTCATCATACATGATGTTAAGTATTGATGAGGCTGAAGATGGAAGCAAGCCTCTCCCGGAATCCTCAACCACTGAGGAACTGGCTATCATATCTCGAACTGCCGGAATACAACAATGCTGAAAACATTGTTGTTATGGCGTCAGGCTTAGATAAGATGGCGGTAGCTAGCCAGGCGGGCTTACAACAAGTCCTACCACCAACCAAACCGAATACAATATGTACCCCCGCTGGGAATCGAACCCGGGACCCCTGGGTCTGATACCGGTGGTTGTACCACTAGACCATAGAGGCGGTTCTTATGACATGATGGTTTTTAAAAGATGATGGTAGTCCCGCCGATGGAGTAGTTATTAGAACTCAAAGCAACCTTTATCAAAAAATATGACTCTGATAGGTTTATCCATAGATCTTTCTTTAATTTTTATATTTTAGAGACATAAGTTGGTAGTATTTGCAATAATTTTGGCTGACGTTTTAATAGTTGTCACTAACTTCTCATCTTCGTCATGATATAGTTGTACTTATGATAAAAGCTATCAAGAATTGGATATTTTTTCCCTTAGTTTTTATAAGTTTAAAAAGTGTATTTGTGACCGTTGAATGCATATCGTCATTGTTATTTAAAATGAGATTGTTTAACTAAAACATTTATTAATTACTAAGTTCTTCTTCTTCATACGATACGGGCGATTTCCGCAACTCGACAATTTTTTTGCGTCCGGTGGGTGTCAGGCCGGATCACTCCAGCCATCCCAGCTCATCCAGGAATGCTTCCAGCGCCTTCACGTCAGAGACGGCTTCCCGGAGACTGCCTGGTGAGAAAAGGTACTTCGCCCGGTAAGGGGCTACTCCGTCACAATCGTAAAAAGTACTACTACTACTAAGTTATTGTATCTAAATTGTTGCACTATAGTTTTGTTGTAGAAAGTGTATACTCAAATTTTGTGTATTTAATCAAATCAAATCATTTGCAGTTTATTGCACTCCATAAGTATACAAGGTCTTAAAAACAGGTGAGAACATTATGGGTCCGGATTGGACATGACAAATATAAGTATAAGTAGAGGGCACTATACTCATTTTTGTTACAAAATAAAATTATTTATTATAAAAAACATAAGATAATATTGCTAGAGGGTATGTTGCTAATTTCAAATATTATTTTAAAGACGTATCGGTCAAATACTCACTAACTGTATAATAAGTTTTGGTATTAAGTAATTGTTTAAGTTTATTATTGAATTCTTAATCTTTATCTGTGTCTTTTATATGTTTCGGTAATTTATTATATATTTTTATAGCCATAGCTAGTGTGCTTGCAGAGTGTAGTTTAAGTCGAGACGTAGGAATGATAAGCTTGTTTTTATTTCGTATTGTGTATTTGGGATTACTTTCTATGCGTTTTTTAAAGAATTCTGGATATTTTCGGACTAACTTACAAATTTCTAATATGTAAATACTAGGTAATGTGAGAATTTCATGTTTCTTAAAAAATGGTTGGCATGAGTCCGTATTATCTATATTTACTAGTATTTTTATTATTTTTTTTGTAATGTAAATACATTTTAATTAAAATTTTAAATAAATTTACTTTAGTGGAAACTGTGTTAGCCTATGTACAAACTTAATATTTTTTGTTAATGAGTGTAATATTGAGCTGTATGTTTCTCTATTACAATAAAATAAAAATAAAAACTTTGTACTATGGCAATCTTTATAGGATTATCTAGTGCCCGCGACTTCGTACGCGTGAACTTTAAGACCCTTAAATCGTTGTACAGTCAACAGCACGTGCGGCTTTAAATTTGCCCTACGAAAAACGTCTCTATTACGAACGACATAAGGCCGCTCTCAAGGTCAAAGTGTAAAGTCGTATTTGCTGTTGCCTGTACTTAAGTAATAGAACAATAAATATATATAAATAATTTGGATACAATCACACAAATTATCTACCCACGTTAAGTTTCATGAAGAACTTGTGTTATGGATACTAGATAACGGATAAACATACTAATATGCTATATTTTTTTGTAAATACGTACATAATATACATATTTAACACCCAGGGATCAAACCCGGGACCTCAGGCGCAGAAGGCAGGCATAATAACCCTGCGCCAAACAGGTCGAACAATACGTCATTACTAAAAAACGGTGAGGTCTTGTATCTGAACTAACACGGAATTTAGTTTTTTGTTAGAATAAATAATGATCTCTTAACACTAATATTTAAATATACTTATTTATACCAATAAATTTCTGATATTCACTTTAGGGCAAAATGACAATCAGCTGTATTTTGATTAAATGTCTCACTGACTAATTCTTTTGCAATCTGGTTCCAAAACCGTCTGGTGAGCCACGGCAAAAAAAAGGAATCCACAAAAAATGGGTCACAGCAAAAAAATACCACGTGTCTACATTTTACAACTTTCTGGGTTGTAGTTTTACCACGTGGTCGATGTAAACTTTTGAAATAAAGAACCAATATGAGTAATGTTTTGTATGTATGAGTTTTCTTTGCTATTTTTTTATATGACATAATATTTGCAGAAACTTAATGTAATGGTTAATATTACACCTACACATGGTATTTACTGTGAGACTTAGTTGCCTGAAGAACAAACAAGTGGCGTCTAAAATCTATTTATTATCTAAATAGCTTTTTTTTAATGTAATTTGAGACTAATCTACTCATATAAAATCGCACATTTTATTTAATTTTGAGCTTTTATATCCTTGTCTGTTATGCTCTGAATGATAAATAAAACAAAACACAGTAAAAGCATAATATGTAACTTATTATAAGTTACGTGAGTGTGACTCCGCCTTAAACACGTGCACTCGTCACGTGGTCATACCGAAGCGAACGTGCGATATTGTCCTAAATTAAGGACAACAGTGCAAAAAACATAGAATGTGTCAGCTTCAGCTGCTATCTTTCCAGTGCAGATAGTATAAGCCTATTAATGGCCATGGCCAGGGGGATACTCTGGTACCCCATACCCCTTAATATTATAAATGTGAAAGTATGATGTAAGTTTGTTTTTGTGTTTGATTGTTACTCTTTGACGCAAAAACTATTGAATGGATTTTTTATGTATATGTGTGTATTTATGTGTTAGTCAACTACTTGAAGTATGTGTATACTTCAAGTAGTGGAATAAGATATAGGGTACTTTTTTCCGATATTCTTGCGGGAACTGGAACCACGCGGGAGAAGTCGCAGGCGGCCGCTAGTACTTAATTAATAACTAATGTAGATGATGAAATGGAAACCTGTCACAATTGTCTTCGGAAAACATCTTAGACCCGACCAATCCGACCAATGGCAAATTTGAGAGATATGTTTGTGCATTTTTTTTACTCAAGCTGCACCTTTGATACTATTCCAACATCGCAAGGGATTAATAGCTTGAGTGTATGTGTGTAAACGTAAGTATAAATACCATACTTATTATAGCTTTTTAATTTTGCATTTTACAATGATATTTTTATGTGATAAATATAAAACTAGAAAATAATACTAGAAAAAAGCAAGCTCTCATGTCGCCCTGACGGGATCCCCCGTCCCATCCCCGTCCCGCCCCGTCAAGGCGACAGGAGACAAGTTGCTTTTTTCTAGTAAAATTTCTTGTTTAATATTTATCTTAACATACTTATGATAATTTTTTATAATTAGAAATAACCTACTCGGCCTCAAGTTATTCTTAGACGGGACTCAAACCTGTGACCTGTCTGAGAATAACTTGTGGCCGAGTAAATTTTTTCCAATATTTTCCTATAAATAAACAAAATAACAATAAAAATAGCATAGAACACGCGAAGACTTAAAAATCAAAAAGCTATACCGTATTTTGCAACATTTTAGAATACGTAATTACGTAAGTGTGTCTCCGCTACCACCAAATTATAAATAAACGTGCGCGTCACCCGGTCACACCGAAGCGAACGGGCGATATTGTCCTAAATAAAGGACAACTACTGTTGCTTTCTTAGGACCACGGCCGTTTTCACCCAGAAGCAAGTAAACTCTGTAGTGGGTGCCCTCGATACCACAAAGGTTAACAAAGACTCCATTTAAGTTGACCCGGTAGTAACATAATAGTAACTTAATTGTACCTAAGTTATTTTACCGTTCAAATAACATGGAACGTAGCGCGAGAATTAGTAGAGCGCATATTAGACTAAGCTATTGAAACAATAGTCCAGAGTAAAACAAATTACTTACCATTAATTTATTCAGAATACATTCAACCTATTTATAATTATAATTATAGCTTTAATAAATATATGAATGAACATAAATTCATTTATGAAGAATTTAATATAATTAAAAGCATAATTTGAAACTAATTTTTTTATGATAATGTTTTTTAATGAAATAAAATATATTAATCTACAAAACATGAAAATAAAAAGCTGCGCATTCGATAGTTTAGGTGTCACCTTTTGGAATTGTATAAATTTCAATGACTTTTGTCGTAGTTATTATAGATTATACCCGTCAGTTAGAGAAGGACATAGTCGAAAAATTTGACGAATCCCTCACTATAACTTTTTTAATTTGGCATTTTATAATGCCATTTTTATGTGATAAATAATACGATGGCTGAGCATTCTCAAATAATTCAAAAGGAATAAAATCAGAGGAAGTTAACCTCATTTTAAAAAGGATGGACAGTGAGGGATTCAAGAAAATATACTAGAAAGAGCAACTTGTCTCATGTCACCCTGACGGATCGGGGGAGTGCATCGGGCTGGAATCCCAAGGATGCGGATTCGTATCCCGTCAGGGCGACATGAGACAAGTTGCTCTTTCTAGTATATTTTCTTGAATCCCTCACTGTGCATCCTTTTTAAAATGAGGTTAACTTCCTCTGATTTTATTCCTTTTGAATTATTTGAGAATGCCCAGCCAGCGCCAAGTGTTTTACTACAAAAAAAAACCATAAGTAACTTATTTTTTTCTATTCAATATTGATTTATAGAAGCTCTCGGGGCCTTTCCAAAGATGGTGTTCGTTTATCCATTTTTTTAACCAGTCCAATTTCAACAACCTTCCGAGTTCAAAGGAAACTATTCTTTGAACAATGGACATAAAATCTGTTTTACAATTGCATCGAATTTGGCCAAATGTAAACTTTTTTCTGTGAACTCCTTTTTTTGCATCAACAGGTAGTTCCAAGAAACCTTCATCGAATTCCTGGAAGATCTTCGTTTTACGTTTATGTTTTAATGATTTGGAATAATAGTAGACAAATTGGTTGTTGTTATTATTACTTTTTAACTTACTTCAAAGTAAAGGAGGAGGTTATGATAAATTTGAAATAGAAAAATATTGGAAAAGATCAACTCGGCCACAAGTGGATTCTCTGATGGGTTGGTATTCGCTTGTGGCCGAGTTGATTTTTTCCAATACTTTTTTATTTATAATTTATCGTATGTATAAAAATTGTATTGAATAAAGCAAAAATAAAAAATTCATGGAGGAGGTTGGCGGTATTTTTTTTTGTTTTGTCATTATGTCGCCAGTTGTCAACCGATTGTAATAATTCTTTTTTTATCTGAAAGAACATAGTTCAAGTGTGGTCCCATATATTTTTTAAGAAGATCGAGCTGATAGTTTTCACAATCTTGAAATTTATCAATTACGTTTTGGCAAATAGTTGTTCCCTAAATGACATCATTGTTGTGTATGGGCTGATGTTTCGTGTAAGTAATTACGGGACATTATGTATTTAAAAAATTGAGAAAAAAAACAAAAAGAAAACCGACTTTAAAAAGTAATAAAATAAAACTTTTGGAGTCGGTGCCAGCCAAGGCAAGAAAAATAAAAATTTGATAATGGAAGTGCAATGTGCAGTTTTATTTTTAGGGTTTTTTTTTGTCATCACCCATTTTAATGGCCCCAATTATATTATACTAATAGGTATTAACGTGCATTCGATCCGATCACTGAATATAATACACCTAAGTAAAATGTAACAAAAATAAAACTCAAACTCAACTCTATAGTCGGTTTAATTGAGTACAGTGATTTGACAAAGTGACATTGACAACCTGTCAATGTCACTAACACTTAACTGATAACAGGTCTTCCTTTAACCCACTTGCTCCTACTGTGTCTTTAACGACACACCAACTTAAAAAAAATATTCTGTTGTACGAGGGTACTTTATTTTTTTATTTTATATTGCTACTAGCTGTTGATGCCTTAGTCAGTCATAGTAGAGTGGTAACCGTGATATGCAGTTTATTGTTTTTGTGCAAAATGAGGTTAAATTACGTGCTTATTAAAATGATAAATACAGGGTAATTTGAAATATTGTTTTATGCTGTTTTTAATTTATTTGTTATCTAATTATCAATAGTCGGTTCCTAATGATCTCAAAAATAAAAAAATACGGTATATTTATAAGATATTCATCAAGTATTTTCGTTTTACTTTGTCTGTTCCGTAAAAGACACAGTAGGAGAATGTACTACTATCAGTAGTACTTATATTTGTTACAGGGCTTTACGACAACCTTTCACTCTGAACTAGATTACTGAGAAATAAGAGCAAAATGATGAAAACATAGTTCCAGACTCTATAACTATCATCATCACATTCATATCAGCGGCATGAGAACGACTGCTGGGTATGGGTAGCCATCGAACAATCGTTGTGAAGATCTTCTAAGGCCTAAGGATCTTCACGTTGATCGGTCGTTGGCGGGCTGCCCTCATCCAGGAGCTTTCCGCGATCTTCACCAGATCATTGGTCCACCTTGTTGGGGGTCTACTCACAGAGTCGCCATTCTAGAACCACCCCGCCCCATCCGCTAACGGTTCTTCTCGCTATGTGTCCCGCTTACTACCACTTCACCTGAACAATTCTTCGAGGGATGAAGGTTTACTTTTGTTTTCCTGCGGAACTCCTCATTTCCGATTCGATCAAGCAGGGAAACGGCAAGCATGTCTTTCTACATTGCACGCTGGATGACGTTACCTTACATCATGCCTCCGCAAAATTGTAAGTAACGGATGAAGACTCTGGAGACAACATTTTGTTTTTCTTCAAAATGTCCCTGGGCCTTTACTCGGAGCACTTGCTGAATTTGTAACATGAATGACTTCTTTGATGAATGTAAGTTGAGTCATTTTATTATTTCCCATGCTGGACTGAGCGCAAAAGACAAGTAAAAAATGCGTCTAATGCGGGTACATAGAGTAAAAGTGTCTTCCAACTGTCAGGGCTGATGAATGAAGGATATTCGAAAACTATTGTAAACGATGAGCTGGCAACCTGTCGCTATTGCCTAACGTCTAACCGCCTTCGTGATCTAGTGGTACAACCACCAGTATCAGACCCAGGGGTCCCGGGTTCGATTCCCAGCGGGAATACATATTGTATTCGGTTTGGTTGGTGGTAGGTCTTGTTCTAAGACCGCCTGGCTAGCTACCACCATCTTATCTAAGTCTGACAACAATGTTTTCAGCAATGTTGTGTTCCGGTAGTTAGAGATAAGATAGGCGTTCCTCAGTGATTGAGGATTCCGAGAGGGGCTCGCTTCCATCTTCAGCCTTATCACTACATAACATTAGGTATGATGAAGGCTAAGAGTCTTCCCGCCGTTCATAAAAAAAAACGCCTTAATACCTGAGACCCAACCAATGCCAAATATGGCGTCGTCGAGGTGTGGATATGAGAGTGATTCTTTGGGTGTTTTACTTTATTTCTCCTATATATGTCGAAGCCTACTGAAATCGACGTAGTGAAAGATCATAGTAGTAGATTCTCCTACTGTGTCGTTTACGACACGGCATTTTCCAGCTTTTCCTGAACTGAAATATTTTTTTTATTATTTTTTATCAGTTTTATGTTTCCGTTCTGTGAAGTATACGAAATTTCAAGTCAATTGTGCAAAAAAAGTTAATTCAGGAACAAGTGGGTTAATTTAGACGAATATATCCTTGCTAAAAACTAAGTTTAGGTTGTGCCAAATAAGGTTTTAAGATACAACCAGCTAAAGCACTTCATTCCCAAACTAACCTTTCCTAATGGAGTTCTTATGTAAACAAAAATCAAAAGTTACCTTTCGGTTCATGTTTGTAATAAATAACTTTCACCTTACAGAAATATTATTACCAAATATACTCATAAATCATAATACACATTTGTTCCAAAGAACTTCTCAAGAGCTTTTTGTGTTCATTTCTCGAGATCAAAATCGAAGCATTATTAGTTGTGACACAATAAAAACTCTAAACGAATCCAATTGAAACGATCCCGCGATACAAATTAGTCACAGTTATTCAAAATACCCCTTCATTTTTATGAACAGGCTTCAACTCTATCGGGAGAGTACAAAACCAAGCTGAACTAATACCAAGTTACAGATGTAGTGGATCAAAGGAGACTGAACTGAAGTATGTTGGCTTAAAGATGATGTGAAACGCGGTAAAAGTTTGCAACGCTGTCCATACAGCAGATGTTACAGACACTTTATAGAACAGTAGTTGAAGAAGTTTGGAGCTAAGTTCGGCAGTTGCCGACTGTTCGTGAGATGAAATTTTATTTGTTCTGGTTCAACCTTTTTTGAATATTCGTTGGAGTTGTACGTTGTACGGTAAGTCGTGTGCGCTGATTCGTTCCGAGTGAATTTTGGCAGACGGATTTTTATTTGTTGGAGGCACGCTGTGTTGCTGTTTGGATTAGTTTACATGGCGTTTTTGGTATCGGGAAGCCTTCGTGACGTAGCTGCTTTTATTTGACTTTCAATTGAAATTAGTATAACTACGCTTTTTCAAATTAGGGTTCAGTGGGGCTAGCACAAAAAACTTTGTGACTAGTATGGAGGACGTATCGTTAAATCCGTTTACGTCTGGTAGGAACGCTGCTCCAATGTAATTTTTTTTGACGATAATTCCTTGATACTTAGTCAAAAGTTTTTCGTGCTAGGCCTATAGTTCAGTAGTCCAGATACTTCCTACAAACAAACTTAGAAATTTTCACAATATTCGTCTAAATTAAAGAAAGGCATGTTATTCTTTTATAATTGGGAACAAAATGGCTGATGACGATAGTATTGTATAATAAACAGTCCTATACAACAAAATTAAAAACTTTTCTTAAAAAAAAAAAACCGACTTCAAAAAGTAATAAATTTATTTATTTATTTATTTATTTACATCACCAAACACACATGATAAAAATGTACTTTCACAAATGTTAGAAATAAGTAAAATACTTATTTTGTCATTTGTAAAAGTATATTTTTGTACTGGCACCGACTACTCCAAAAGTTTAATTTTTTACTCTTAGTAGTTGTTTTCTTTTAAGTTTTTAATTTGGTTGTATTCGAAAAAAAGTGTCGAGGTAAAATCATAAAATCGTGTTTCTGAAAACTATACAAATCTAGGTAAAGGTATTAAGAAATATTTTGTCTTATTACCATACAAGCGGCCGCTTGCGGTTTCACCCGCGTGTTTACCGTTCCCGTGGAAATATCGGGATAAAAATTATCCTATGTTCATAACCAGGCTATCTACTATCTGTGTACCAAATTTCATTCAAATCCGTTCAGTAGTTTTGGAGCCTATTCAATGCTAAAACAAACAATCAAATCTTTTCTCTTTTTAATAAGTATTAGTTTAGATTTCTAACATCTCTAACCGCATCATAGATTCATAGATATAGAAGTCATTTCCTATCACTCCCTTCTAACTTATAGTTTTTTATCCCCATCACTCTCTCCTAATTTATATTCTAACCGCCTCTGTGGTCTAGTGGTAACAACCACCGGTATGAGACCCAGGGGTACCGGGTTCGATTCCCAGCGGGGGTACAATTTGTATTCGGTTTGGTTGGTGGTAGGATTTGTTGTGAGTCCGCCTGGCTAGCTACCACCATCTTATCTAAGTCTGACGCCATAATAACAATGTTTTCAGCATTGTTGTGTTCCGGCAGTTAGAGATAAGATAGCCATTTCCTCAGTGGCTGAGGATTCCGGGAGAGGCTCGCTTCCATCTTCAGCCTTATCAATACTTAACATCAGGTATGATAAGGGCTAAGAGTCTCCCCGTCGTTAATAAATAAATAATAAATAAATAAATAAATATGCTCTTTTTTTCTCCCCATCACTATTTATGTATGAATTTAAACTTACTTTTTATCTTATTTCACTTTCTTTTTGGACCCATTACTACCCCCTACTATCCTTTATCTATACTCTCTGTCACCCAAGGTTGCCTGGAAGAGATTGCTATGTAGCAATAAGGCCGCCTATTGTGTGTTAACTGTCTTGTTTTGTGTCTCCTTCGTATTGTATTTCTTTGTAACTATGTGCAATAAAGTTTATTATTGTCGCATTTGCTCCCATCTGTCACCACTAGATGGCGTTGTGCCCTCTTACATGGCGTTATAGAGTTATTTATGTAGTAATATAATACCTATACTTCAATAAAATTATCTCCGTTCTATGAGATATGACTTTAATTTCATTCTCACGGGTTTTTGGGAATTTGTAGTACAATTATAATATAAAAAAGTACGTACTTTTACTGTTTAGTTAGCGTCTTAAAACTAGATGATGTGATGGATGACCAACAGTCAGTGAAATATGCATTGCAAATATAATACAATGCTTTTGGCACACGTGCATTTAATATGACTAACGCACAACAATGTTAGTAATGCATACTATACTAAGTCTTTCCTAATATAGGAAATTTAATGTAAGCACCTGAGAAATACCTATCTTCCGACTAACACGCCCAAGGTGAAATTGCGTATTGTGCAATATAACTTAAGAAAGCTAATTTAACTCTTAAGCTAAAGAAAATAAGATTCGTTTTTGCTACATAATGTAACAAGACATATCACTACCGTGTTGTTTCTTGAACTTCCAAGTTTAATGAGAAGTAATAACATTAATACATAATAAATATTATTACAAGTTCTATTGTTCCTTTTGGATTCGATTTCCTGGCAGTTTGTATTGAATATTTATTTTAGTATGCAAATGATAAATCTTTCGCTTTCTATTTTGTTCGATATTTGGTTAGTACTTATATTGAAATTGCGAGTAAATGTTGTTGAATGTGAATAACATTAGTCCACTATTCAAATTCCAATTCAATATCATTTATTCAGTCTACGCTGTTACAAGCACCTATGAACGTCAAAGAAGCTACGCCATCGGTTTTTTTTTATGAACGACGGGGAGACTCTTAGCCTTCATCATACCTGGGGGTCAATTCTGCTAATTTTTTGTCATAATTGTCTTCAGTGGTGTTTCAATAGTAGTGTTTATTTACACTGTTGTAACAAGAACTGTGTAAAACAGCACTACCATTGAAACACCACTGGAATATCATTGTGACTAAGCATTAGCAGAATTGGGCCCCTGATATTAAGTATCGATAAGGCTGAAGATGGAAGCGAGCTTCTCCCGGAATCCTCTATCACTGAGGAACTGGAAATCTTATCTCTAACTGCCGGAACACAACAATGCTGAAAACATTGTTGTTATGGCGTCAGACTTATATAAGATGGTGGTAGCTAGCCAGGCAGACTTACAACAAGTCCTACCACTAACCAAACCGAATACAATATGTACCCTCGCTGGGAATCGAACCCGGGACCCCTGGTCTGATACCGGTGGTTGTACCACTAGACCACAGAGGCGGTTAAAACTATTGAAAAGAAAAAATCTAAGGCAATGATTTTGTAGTAAAATAATATTTGAGTTTCTGGTTCACAAACCTTACGGCGTGAGACCGCGTAACGAGAAGAACCGGCAAGAAACTCATCAAGGGCTATTTTTTTCTCCCTGTTTTATTTCATACAGAGTCGTCAAATTGAAAAGTGACCTAAACATATCAGTAAGGTAAATTTCCATCACAAAAAGAAAATACTAATTACAATATTACATGATTTTGTATTTTTTTGCATTTTTCAATGCTATTTTTATACTTATGGTAAATTTTAAATAGAAAAATATTGGAAAAAATTAACTCGGCCACAAGTGAATTCTCAGACCGGAATCGAACCCCAATGCTCTTGCTCATTGAGCAAGAGCATTGGACCGGATTTCCAAAGGTCGCGGGTTCGATTCCCGTCTGAGAATTCACTTGTGGCCGAGTTAATTTTTTCCAATATTTTTCTATTTAAAATTTACCATAAGTACAATATTACATTTTATGGTTATCCTAACCGTAAACAATTTTCAACTCGCAATGAACGACTTACATTATAACATTTCTCGCATTACAAGGTTACTGCTCTATTTAATGCAAGCATGCTTTATAGTCGATGCTGGTATTCATCAGCTCGATGTCGGTAGTACCAAATATGTTTAAGTAACTTTAAAAATTTAACCAACCCTATTATTTAATTTTATAGCAATATAAATTAAATACCCGGAGAAAAAGAGAAGTTGTAGAATTATAATAAGTATTATTTCAGCTTTTAGAGATTTAACGGTATTTACTTAAATAACTTTTAATAAAAATAACTTAAACAAACCTTCTTCTCATATAATATTACATCTCAATGAACCAAATGAATAATACAATCGTACAACAAGACTGCATCTTACAGCTAACGAATAATTAGTATTGAAGTTAAATTAAAATAGTTTATTTCTTTACTTGTTTCAAAAAGTATATGAGGCCAGAACCGACCCAGGAAGCATGTAAAAAGCTTATAGTGGGAGATTCTGCTTGTTCCATGAACAACGTCGTCTTTAGACTCTCTTTTTCTATTTTTTTGATGCGTTTTTAATCTCAAAATTGGCCTTCCTATAGCTTTTCTGCATATTTTCCATTTTATCTTCTAGAGTTACAATCTACTTTGCATCCTCTTTTTTTTTAAGTTCTAGTTTTTCAACTCTCTTCTGAAGTTCTGCGTTTTGGTTGGATAAAATTTAATAAAACTTTCAATCTTGCTATTGGTTTCCTGAATTTTCTTCACTGTTGGATTAATTTTATTAAATTCTTGACGCTGGCTGGGTAGTAAGTATAGACGTTAACATCTCACGTGTTTCCTCCTTACGGACAGATCACTGTTTGTCAGTGCTAGTGCGAGACTGTGACAAATCAGCAGGACTATCATAATTCTTTTCTCTTTTTTGCGCGACCAGAGAAAAATTTGGTGGGGTAAAGTTGGGTCAGAAACCGTCGATGAGTCGATCAAGTTAGATTCAGATAAAGATTTATTCATCATTGACACTTTGCACCGACAGAGACAGATTTATTGTGGTATAGGTACGGCGCCAAAATTTTAAAATGTTAAGAAAACTTCAATTTATTTATTAAAAAATGGTCACGACTTCAAAAGTTAAAAACAACACTCACTTAATTGTTAAATCGTGTTCCGAATTCAAACATGAAGTACCAGGATCGCATAAGTTTGCAGAGCTAAAAATACAGTGTCTTGATCGCCGAGCAGCTGTAATCGGTCGGTAGTTTGCTTGTGCGCATGCGAGCGGCTGTATTTACGCATCAAACGCGAGACAGGTCTCACACATCATCATCGACGGTGTTGCTGGAGCAGGCAGGTGAATACAACTCAGGCACGTAACTCTTGATGACTTATGCACTCCTAATTTAATTAAATTTTAAAATGAAAGACAAACAGTTTCGGTCTCGTATTCGAAATCCGGGAGGAAGAAGAAACGGTAACTATTAAAACGCAAGATCTTATTCCGTACCCAAATAGAGTCCCAAGTCCCAATTAAGTTGCACACGCGAGCAATAAACAAAACTGTACAATCGGCAACACATCTCGGCCCACAACCACAGTATAAAGATACATACAGTGTTTTATCTTCCAACAAAAGGTCTGTTCGCAAGTAATACCCCATGTGCCTCATCTCGGTAAGAGCTCGGCAAGCGTCTCAGTATCGAATGCGCCACGGTGACGATCGCACGCTGTGAAAAATGTTGTATGCAGAAGCGTGTGGTAATGGCTTATCTATGTTGGCAGGCAGCTCTTTTTTATCCCAGGGAGTAATGCCCGTGCATACCTCCCTGCCCGGAGAGACAGGGAGGTTATGTGGGACTCGATCCCACTAAAACCCCTGGTTGTTCCCTCCACCCGTAATTCCTTCCCTATCGCATATTGCGTACCGCGCTGCTGCAATAATTATAATTAACTTTATCGAGAAAGAGTCAAAGACAAAATACTGCATGTTACTTTATGCTGTGTCACAATTGCCAAAAATCTCCAATCAATTTTCGACCTTAATACTTTGGAATCTAGCTCAAAATCGTTTGATGGTATCTGACATGTTGTACAAGCAACTTATTTGAATAAAACCCATGAATTCGCATCGCAGGAGTATGCACTCGTTTACAAGTTAAATCGACGGAGAACCGTCTCGGTAATTAATTGGTTGGGAGTTTCTGGGACAACACTAGTGTCGTCCAACAAGGAAGAAAGAAGCGAAAACAATAATTCTAAATAATAATTACACTTTATGTATACTAATATTATAAAGCTGAAGAGTTTGTTTGAACGCGCTAATCTCAGGAACTACTGGATCGATTTATAAAATTCTTAGACCATTAGAAAGCTACATTTCTTCCGAGTGACATAGGCTATATTTTATCCCGATATGCCCACGGGAACGGGCACCACGCGGGTAAAACCGCGATGATCCGCTAGTTGCAAATAAGTCCAAAGAAGAGACTGTTGAAAATGACACAAACAGTGGCCTTTTGCTAGGTATCAATTTCTTGCAGACAACCTTTAGTAGAAAAGTAATTGGTGCGGTCGTGGACAAAAGAGGAGGGGGTGCAATAATTATGATATTTTTGTTTTTTTAATTAATAAGAAAATCAGAGCCAACACTACTTGTGTCGTTGGACAAGGAAGAGAAAAGCGAAAAAAAAATATAATAGTGTTATTAATATTAAAAGAATATTTTTAGTTCCTGTGAGTTCACAAAAGTTTGTTTTACGTTTAATTCCTTATTATTTTAGGAATCTAAAAGTTCACAAACTTTAAAAGAAAAAACCTTTTTCTGTAATCATAATAATTGTCTTTTGTTTCTACTATATGGTTTTTGAATAGCTTATAATTTTTATTTGGAAATAGATCTCGAGAGAAAATGCTGAAATTTCAGGAAAATGAATAAAATGTTGGATATTTAGCCCCAAAACTACTTAATTTGATTGTTATTGAAAAAATAGCTTGTGTCCAAACAGCCGTATCATCTTTTACTGCATCTCGGTCCGGAACTGAGTGCAACCCAACTCGTTGATCTCGTTCATGTGTTTACAGGACGAAAATCGTATTAGCCACGACCACTTTAATTACTGTCAACTAGCAGGGTTATTCAAACTTATTACCCCATAAACCCCTGTTGAACCCACCCCTCCGAAAGAAAAGAAAATGTTGGTACCTGTTTTCAATGAAGGTTAACAAATAGATGCAGTTGAGTGTCAAAAATATTTTTTTAAGTATCAATGTTATTGGATGGCCTTGTAATTTGTCGCATTTTAAACTTAGCCACCTGTATGCGCTTTTTCGTAGAAGAGGCTCATAGATGTGAAATCAAACGATGATACCCATGCAAGTATTGTATTAAAAGATTCGTGGAATTATTAACGTTCAGTATAAAAAGACGATGAAAGTAGATAAGTCAAAAGGAAGCGGATATAATGACATCAAAGACAGCAAAGTGTTGACGTGGTGAAAAAATGTATTTCTCGAAATCTAAAGCTGCCCCTACGCGTAGCGTAAACGACCCAAAACACCGCCATAATGTAAATCTTGCCCCTACCGCTTATGGCGTACCCCTAGCGAAAGCCATAAGCCTAAGCGGGGTGCACGATAGTACTTTGAGAAACCCTGAACTTAGTTTTATAAGTGCATTCGTGATGCGGTCGCATGCGACTGTTTGCGTTTTCAGAGAATTAGAGTTTGATTGTGTCGGTTGTTTGGAGTTACGACGTGTTGTTCGATGTTTGGGTGTATTGTGAAGTTTGTGTGGAAACTTTTCACCGACATCCTACTAATATTTTAATTAAATGAAAGTAACATTTATTTTGGAATCACGGGACATAAACACAGACAAACAATAAACATTACAATAACTACACGAAACTAACGAATTCGTGAGAAAGTCATGTGATGCCAAAACTGTGCCGAGCTCAGTATAAGTAGCAAGCAGCGCTCGCTTGCTGCACTGATACTCTGCTGAGCGCAATGGTGACATCAGGCACACGTTTATTTATGGTATACATAACAGATGACAGTCAATAATAGCATGATATGAGAGCAACGCAAGTTTCGAACAAAACTGACATCCAAATACGTGTACACACAGAAATTCATGCGATGCGAAAACATAAAAAACATAACTACAATAAATTAAAGTTCAGGGGCCTTACCATCAACTGTAATGCAATTCATTGAAGGTTGTGAGAGTGGAATGCTGCCATATGGCGCGTCTAGCGGCGTCCCGCACTTACTACCTGAAAGTAGCCTAAAATGAATCGCATTACAGTTGATGGTAAGCCCCCAGTTCACATTTTAGCTGATTCGAGTCCTGGGTGTGGGAAGCGTATTTTTTTAAATGTATCAATGCAGTTGTCTTTCTTTAAAAAAATAAAAGAATGTTTCCTTTTAGTAAAATAAGCTAACTAAAGGATTTAAGATAGTTCCCCTCCAGGGCCCATTGTTTTTTTTGTATATGCCAAGAAAACTCAAATCGTTGTCTGCACAAATTATATATTTTTTTGTTAGCGGGTCCAAGGCAAGACCTGCGAGTTCCACGTTCGTAGGTGCAAACGACAAAAGAAACAAATATCAATATGAATGCAAAAAAAAAAAATAACACATATTATAATCACTAGTTGCCCTCAATTCCTAAGGTTCATTATACATATCCGGCCGGATGTACAAACATGGCGTTGTTATAGTAAGGCTCTGAGATCTACGACCTATATGGACATTGATAAGATTTCCGCCAGACGTGACGATAAAACGAACCGTTAGCCTTTGGTCCAGTTTATAGAAATTATGGCTTGTGTACTGTTGTACTAGAGTAACATACCTATATAATGAAGGAAGTAACTATGTCTATTTGTTAGGTTTCACTCCTAAGCGCGGCTGCATATTTTAAGATCAGCTCCGTCTAACGAAAGATACATGCGGAATATTACTGGAATTAAAATTATTTCCATTGTAATAGAGCTTATTTTTAAATGCTGGAGATGACTACAGCGCCTCTACACCCCTCTCAGGTGCCATCTTTCGTGAGCAAGACTATACCACAATCCAGGCGGATTATTTTTGACGTAATTTTACTAATGAAAAATGATAATTATGACACCACGTGGTCTTAAGAAAGAAATTTGTAATTCGCGGTTTAGACCAATTTTTATGAATAAACTAAAATGAAATATTTCACTTCGCCGCCATCATGTGATCTTGCACTATTAGGTCCAAGATTTTAATTTGTGGTTCGGTGCTGGTTTCATAATCATTAAGTTAATTTGTGTTTAACGGTGCTGGTTTAATAATCATTAAGTAAATTTGTGGTTAACGGTGCTGGTTTAATAATCATTATGTTAATTTGTGGTTAACGTTGCTGGTTTCATAATCATTAAGTTAATTTGTGGTTAGCGGTGCTGGTTTCATAATCATTAAGTTAATTTGTGGTTAACGGTGCTGGTTTCATAATTATTAAGTTAATTTGTGGTTAACGGTGATGGTTTCATAATCATTAAGTTAATTTGTGGTTAACGGTGCTGGTTTCATAATCATTAAGTTAATTTGTAGTTAACGGTGCTGGTTTCATAATCATTAAGTTAATTTATGGTTAACGGTGCTGGTTTTACAATCATTAAGTTAATTTGTGGTTAACGGTGATGGTTTCATAATCATTAAGTTAATTTGTGGTTAACGGTGCTGGTTTCATAATCATTAAATTAATTTGTGGTTAACGGTGCTGGTTTCATGATCATTAAGTTAATTTGTAGTTAACGGTGCTGGTTTCATAATCATTAAATTATTTTGTGGTTAACGGTGCTGGTTTCATGATCATTAAGTTAATTTGATTTAACGAT
Organism: Chrysoteuchia culmella; assembly: GCA_910589605.1. Lineage (NCBI taxonomy): Eukaryota > Metazoa > Arthropoda > Insecta > Lepidoptera > Crambidae > Chrysoteuchia > Chrysoteuchia culmella. Next base: position 19,226,035 of record OU342658.1, on the reverse strand, counting down.
GCTGGTTTAGCTGGTTTGGGTGCAATAAATAAAAGAAAGGTAGATCTTGGTTTTATTTTTAAGCAATTTAAAGACTTAACTCAATATTTAAACTTCTAAACTTTCGCGTTTAGTTTTAAATATGCTAGCGGGCGCTTGCGGTTTCACCTACGTGATTCCCGTTCCCGTGGGAATATCGGGATAAAAGTAGCCTATGTTTTAATCCAGGCTATCTTCTATCTGTCCGTGACTATGACCACGAGTCCACGAACGATGTATCTTGGACGAAATGTCGGAAAAGTTAAGTAGGTAGATACTTTGACGACCTGTTTGGCGCAGGGGTACTAAGTCCGTCTTCTACGCCAGAGGTCCCGGGTTTGATCCCCGGACAAGACAAATATTTGTGTACATGGACATGTCTATTTGTCTTGGTCTGGGTGTTTAATATGTATGAACTTACAAAGAAAAGTATATAAGTATGTTTATTCGTTATTATCCATAACACAAGTAATTTGTGTAAGTTTCATGAAGAACTTGTGACAAGTTCTTCATGAAACTTAACGTAGGCTAAATAATTAATGTGATTGTTCTCAATATATTTATTTATTTAAGTAATACCTCTCACTTATGTACTAAGTGTTTAATACCCGTTTAATTTTTAATACTTCCTCAAGATATTAATTTTAAATTTTATGAAACGTTTCAAAGCATATTTTGTTTCCCCTGAATCACTGACCACTCGAGAGTTAGTCATAGCTGATAAGGTTTATGTTTTACGCGATAATACGACTAACAGATATGTAACGCTAATTATTTCGCAATGAAACTCAAGTGCCGTTTACGAGAAACTGGTGGTAAAACTTTCACAATACTCCGATTGGTGACGGAAATGAGGTCAGCTTTGTACATGGGAAAACTAGTGGTTTGGTAGCTAAGCTACTTTCGGAATGGTCTGTCACGGGATGGGTGACCAAGAATTTACTTCATAGAGTTTCTTCTTTGGAAGGCACGTTATGCACTGGCTGCATTTGCGTTCGTTATCACTCGCCAATCCGCATTGGGATTCCGTGGTGCATCAGCTAAGACGAAACGTGTAGTCGGTACGTATGATTCTAGTATACTTAGATTCTAGACCTTAGATGTTAGTTTTTTAAAACCCTAATCGAAAAATATTGGAAAAAATCAACTCGGCCGCAAGTGAATTCTCAGATGGAACTCGAACCCACGGCCTTGGGAATCCTCTAACCTCTAACCAATGAGATACGATCAGCGTTGATGTAAAAACGCTGGCCTACTGAGTATTAAAAATATTGAAGTATTGGAGAATTTCGACAGTGGCAAGTCACAATGGTTAGAGCAGTGGGCCGGATTCCCAGAGGTCGTAAGTTCGAGTCCTATCTTAGAATTCACTTTTAGCCGAGTTGATATTTTTCAATATTTTTCTATTTAAAATGTATCATAAGTATAAAAATAGCATTGAAAAATGCATGAATTTAAAAATAGTAAACCTAACCGCTATTAATTGTACATAATTGTATTTAATTATCGTAAAACATATAGATTATATTAAAATGAAACCAAAAATCAGTCTATGAGATTTTTTTTCTAATATGTTAATGGAAAGCGTTGGTAGATTATCACTTATTGTAAACATAAAAAAACAATAAAAATTATTCTGTACAAAAGTTCGTTTCTCACTAAAACGAATAAATATTCATAAATCACCCAGTGCATAGTGTGGGGTATTAACCATTTTCCAATAAAAAAAAAGACCAAAGCGAGGCTTTCAGTTAAAACTTAATGGGTGTTGAAAAAACAAGTTTCAGCGGAAGTTTTCAGGACATGGAAAAAAACGCGTTAAAACAAGAACAATGCGGTTAGAACGGGTTATAATCCGGAGCAATCCACTTTTCACACGCCACGCGTTTTTTTTAATTTATATTTGAAAACACCTTTCTTTGTTTGTTTCGTTTTTATTATTTTTCATCTTTATGCGTATTCAAATAAATTTTCGGACTAGATGTCTGCTTATGATAGAATATATATATTATCTAGAAAGCGATCTGATCGATGATAATTATATCAAATAAAGGTTATTTTCAATTATCCACTACTTATATAAACTGTACTTCTTATAAATACTTACTTTATTTTGTAGAATTAAGGATTATGACATTGACAGAAACAAATTCTCTCAGTGCCAGTGGCCGTAGCCGTCTTCATACTCGACAAGATCTAGATGTATGCGCAAAATAGACAAAGAAAATGGAAATATTTTTGCTAAATTGCAAAAGGCTTTTTTGCAAACAGTAAAAAAACAGTATTTCTTGTGTTAGTTAATTTTTGATACCCGAGGTTTGTCCACATTTCCAGGAACTGCGCGTTTTTAATAATACCACTAGGGTGTTTTTGTTTGTAGAAACTAAATATTTTTTTGAATAATTTGTAAAAACAAACGATAATGGATAGAAAACACCAAGAGAAATGACTTGAAGTCCACAGATCGTAAGTATTAGAAATCACAGAATCAGGCAGGCATTCATCTCTAGCGGCACGAGTGATATATAATTTATTTATTTATTTCCACACTTCTATTATTACAGGATTACCTCAATACAATAGAGTAACTAATAATTTAATCAATATGTTTTTTTTTTTTTTTTTTTTTATGATTTTGTAATTTTTGCATTGGACCGGATTTCCAAAGGTCGCGGGTTCGATTCCCGTCTGAGAATTCACTTGTGGCCGAGTTAATTTTTTCCAATATTTTTCTATTTAAAATTTACCATCAATATGTTTCTTTTAAAACTTTTAAAAGTTATATATTTCTTTTTACTACGAATAGGTTAGTTCTCGATCCCAATTAAGCCCAGGAGGTAAGACAGGATCTACGTTGGAGCGAGTTAACTCAGAAGGTTTTTAACCGCCTTTGTGGTCTAGTGGTACAACCACCGATATGAGACCCAGGAGCCCCGGGTTCGATTCCCAGCGGGGGTACATATTGTATTCGGTTTGATTGGTGGTAGGACTTGTTGAAGTCCGCCTGGCTAGCTACCACCATCTTATCTAAGTCTGACGCCTTAACAACAATGTTTTCAGCTTTGTTGTGTTCCGGCAGTTAGAGATAAGATAGCCAGTGATTGAGGATTCCGGGAGAGGCTCGCTCCCATCTTCAGCCTTATCAATACTTAGCAGGTATGATGAAGGCTAACCCCCATATTCTAAGTCGTTTCTCCAAAACTTTTTACACTCCACTCAACCTCGTCGTGGGTAAAAATGGAAGTGTGCCCTAGGCCTAACACGGAGTGGCTACGTACTCTTTGACTCCTCCAGGTCCTTACGGAGTTATGACTTAGAATACCGATTTCGAGGAGTATTTCGAAGAGGTTTTCAATGAGGTTTCGTTAAGTCGAGGACGAGTAAGTTTTGGAGGACCGACTTAGAATATTAATTTATTTAATTATTTAAAGTCTTGACGTCGTTCATAAAAAAGGTGCCTATTCACCCTTGCTTTGAAGATGGACGGGTTATAAATACTTAGAAATACAGACACAGCTATTAACACTTTGCACTGCAAACCCTTTACAAGAAAACATTCACGTATAATGCGGCCGCTGAGAGAATGCATTATTTGACAGGTCCTATCAAGTGTTATTGGACCTCCTCTCAGTAGCCACATTATAATTCTGTTAAATGCTTTCGCAAAGGCAAGGCCTGTCGCATTTAATGAACGGTTGCATGAAATCTTGAGTCGGTGTCGCAAGCAAAGCTATTAATTAGACAGATTAAAAAGGTGATAATAAAACAGAAGGGGCTTACAAAATCACATAAAAAAGGCGTCATAGAGAAAACACCCTATCGTTCTAGCCATGGCAGGGCAGCCATGTTATTACCATAAATGATTCAGACACAAAACACCACGTAACGTTCACTTCCGATACAAAACTTTCAAACTATTCTACAGTGTGGGGTAACTGACGATATGGTGAAAAACTTTTGATCTTTTATTTTCTATATTTTTTTACCATTTTATTGCGTTTTCAAAATTTAATTATATTTTAATTAAAAACATACTAATGTTTTTAATAGGTATTTAAAATTAATGAGTGTAGTTCATGCTATGATCAGCGTTACTCAGCATAGGGACTTCATTATCCACTCCACTTCAGGTTGCTGAGCCAGTGAAGTAAGTAAGTAAAGTAATGCTATAATAAGCACACGAAAATCAAATAGATACTTATTGATTAAAATTCCGATTCTTAATGTTAATTGTTTTGGATTTAAGGTGTATAAAGGGTCTCAAAAAGCGCTAAAGCAATATTCTAAGTGAACTCCATTACAATTCATTTAATTGTTTATTTTACAGTGTCAGTGTAGCAGAATTTGCTTTTAATTTTTTGAAGACAAACAATCTTTTAATGGAAAGTTCATAGGAAATAAACAAATATAATGAATTGCCAGGGAATTCATTGAGCAATAGAATAGAAAAGAATAGAACAATTTATTTACATTATATGTGGTACATTAAATTGGTGGTAACAGTAAATATAAGGAAATCGCACATTTAGCTAAAATACTGCTTAATCGCCGTTTAAGACCCTCAGGTTGTATTGTATTTAAAACAAAATTGATGAGTGTTCTCAATCCAATGATGTACCAGTTAAAATCAAATGTTACTGATTAAAAATTATATGATTGCAAGAGAATTATAGAGATAAAGATACGCAAAATAGAGGTAAAATAGATACTAAAATATACAACCAAAGTGGCAAAACCCTTTCGTTAAAATTTCCATAATAAAATACAATTGCTCGTATAACGTGTTAGGGTATATACACAACAAACCACCCTCGTTCGACCTCTGAATTGTGATGATCCAGTTTTGAAATCATAATTTACGCGAAATGGCAATTGAAAGAGCGATGAAATAAAATTTAATTTCGCGAAATGATCAAACAAAACATTTGGGGCCAATAAATCTGTCAGTCGTATGAAATATTCGGCAAGCCTCAATCGATGAAATGATAAATCAGTAAATTGTTTTTCGGTGTGTGCGAATTTGACGCATTCCGTTTCAATAGATATATCCAACAATTTATCGGTGTGATTAAATCACCCATACTTATATCGTAAACATAATATAAGTAATAATATCAAAGACTTCACACACATTGATCTGATTCCGAAATAAGTAGCTGACTCAATTACTTGAGTTTCTGATATCAAAATCAACGTTGTGTTGGTATTAAACAAACAAACAATAAAGAATAAATTTTATTAATTAAAAAACATTACACCGGGCTCCAACATTAGGATAGGATTCCCTGTGTTGTGGGTTCCAGTCTCTTCCGTGCGATAAATTTGATAAATAATACAGGCAGATTGTTTAGTAGTTAAAATTAAATGCTATCTTATTGATTGAATGAAGAAAAAAATAATTGCGTGAGTATATATATGTTTGTGTGTGTGCGCTCGCGGGTGTGTATGTTGTAGTTGTGATTGGTTATCGTTCCGTCGGATCCTTGCATTATGAAAATATAAAAAATTCATTTATTTATTGTATAAGACACAATAACAGACATAAGACAGAAAAACAATAAAAAGTAAATATTTTAAATTAAAAAAAAAACAATATAAAAAAAGTTAGTAACTTTAATATAAATGTTAAAGCAAGTTTATTAAATTAAAAAAACAATAGAAATAATTGTGTATAAATAATATAAATGTAGTTATTATAATATTAGGTTGAGGAGAGGACAGGAGAGATCTTTTAAAGAATTTACATGACAGTTGAATAATGTCGTGATTGCCGCAAATATCATTATTATGGTTTTTAACTAGTTTTTAACTAATTGGTTGCTAACCATTTCCTCAGCAGGTACTGCTTTAATTTTATTTTAATATTATGACAAATATATACCAAAAGTATTCTTATTTCGTTGGGCATCGAACCCACAGTACCCAGCGCAGAAGGTTAAAGTATAACTGCGCTATCGACCCGTTAAATGAATGTACTTACACAGTACAGTAATATAAATTATGATAAATTTTAAATAGAAAAATATTGGAAAAAATCAACTCGGCCACAAGTGAATTCCCAGATGGGATTCAAACCACGACCTTTGGAAATCCGGTCCAGTGCTCTCAATGGTATTCAAAGGTCGTGGGTTCGAGTCCCAATTTTTTCCAATATTTTTCTTTGTATTTTTCTAAGAATAAAAATAGCATTGATAAATGCAAAAATCATAAGTAAAATATTAATAATATACTCAATACAATTCATATTTATTTATAGACACGACACTGTGGCCTATATGTGTCTGTAACACCGTTTTTACATCATTATAAATAACTGTCTATAATTGTATATTGTTGTGATAAAAATAAAATACTCAGATAATAATAGTGTTGTCATTATAATAATAAATATAATCTAAGTATTTTATTTTTCGATGCAATGATTTTCCGCACAAAGCCGACACCCTGTTATATTTTATTCAGGCCTCTTCACACTTGCCGGTAGAAATATTAACGGCAACACAAGAAGCGGGTTCCTTTAAAAATTCAACGAAGATAATATTCGATATAGTTTCATAGAAAAGTTTTATTAGCAACGTTTTACAAAGTTGCTAGGCTTGTGTATGTAGTAATTATTTAATTGAATACTTTAGAAACTTATCTTTACTAACTTTTTTCTTTTCATAATATAAAATAAGAAAAAACAATAAATCCCTTAATTGCAAAAGACGTGTGGAAAAGGAAAATAAACTATATTTACATGGAGTACTGCTGTCACCTGTGGGATGGTTCTGCTAAGTATCAGCTAGAGCTTCCGGAATCGATTGAAAACCGTGCCAGGAAACTCATTGGAAATTCAGCATTGACCACGGCGGAACTTCAGAGCCTCAGCCACGGCGCAAAGTTGCATGTTTATCGGTCTTTTATAGGATACACTTTCGAGAGTGTGCGAGAGAACTGCTTGACCTTGTTCCTCCAGTCCCTTTCCACCATCGGGGAACCAGACGTAGGTTAGCTTATCACCCGTACGTCGTTGACATTCCAGCGATCCGTACCAAGCGCTTTGATGACACATGTCTAATGCGAACCGCTAAAGAATGGAATGCGCTGCCTGCTCATGTGTTCCCCGATTCCTACAACCTTGGTCTCTTCAAGGCGAGAGTGAATAGGCATTTCCTGGGCGAGCATGTTACGCCTTAGACCACATCCTGTTTAACTAAGCACGATGGTAGTCAAATGCCTGCCCATTTACTTGTAAAAAAAAAAACACACACGTGTACACTGATCGCTTGCCTTCGTTATTAAGTAATGATAAGGCTGTAGATAGAATCACTCTTCTCTCAGAATCCCTAAACCACTGTAAACAGTAACTGGCTTCATTAAATATCTCTGCTTCCGTACGAATGAACACTATGATTCCACCCATTACCTCTCTTTTTGTAAGTAACACCATTTGTTGCCACTGGAAAGACGGCAAAAAATTTCGGATGTGGCTCTTTTTGTTAAAAATTACTTCTGGGGTCGTCGATTGTCCTGGGCTTCTCTCTAAGATCTCCCTTAGAGATCCAAGGAAACCCCTTAGATCTTACCCCCATATATGCGTACCCTCTGCATCTTCAAACTATCGGCAAAATTCATACCTTTTGCGTGCGAGCAATTGCTTTAACGTAATTTTCAAACAGACATTGATCTGATTAACACTAGCGTTGCATCGGTGAAGCCATTAATGAGTAATGAGTTTTTTAACGGATAGGTTTTTGATTTGATTTATAAATTCTGCTTGGGTATATGATAATTTTCTGTGAGCTTAAACAATTTTTTGTTTGTTTTTTTATTTGATTTGCATATACTCTGTCTTAGTTATAATGAATTTATCTGCTAGAATGCGTACCTACCTATTAAGTGCTTATCATTAACTTCAAAAACTGTCTCTTTTGGTGAAGACCAACACAACAACGCTGAAAACATCATTGCTGGCGTCACATTTACTACTAGCTGTTAGCTAGATAAGATGGCTAACAGCTAACCAGGCCGATTCAGAATATGTCCTGACACAAACCAAACCAAATAAAAATGTACCTTCGAATGTAGATCGGTGAAACCACGGAGGGTTATTAGAACCTAAAGGCGGTGTAAAATATGGAATGTGTGAAAAGAGAGAGTTTGAAAATGGGAATGAGGTATGTACTAACATACATACAAATGTACATACTTCTAAAGAAGTAAGTACACACTACACTTACATACACGTAAACAAAAACATGGAAAACGTTATTTAAATCTGTATTAGTAGTACCTATCAGTGATGAAGGGTCATACATGCCGATTCCTATCGTCCTCCGTTTTAGAAATCCCACCCCATCAATTTGCCTTATCAATACTTAACAGCAAGTATGATGAAGGCAAAGAGTCTACCCGTCATTCATAAAAAAAAAAAAAAGACAAACAGTTAAGAGATTGTATGGGGACATTTTAGGTCCGGCTTCATCATCAGCCTGTGGACGTCTACTGCTAGACATAAGCCTCTCCTACCTCACGCCTATTGTGGCGTTCACAGGACGTTATTAACCTACTGCTAACACGCTGGCCAGACGGGTTTGTAGAGGGTTTGTTTAAAGTGTTCAATGCGTCGAGCCTCTTAGTCGACTCTTACGTCATCCCAGGCACATAAGGGAGTGGTGAGACTTGTATTCTTAGGCCGTCACCACACCGGTAGTCCGGCTTACTTCGTTTTATTTCGACTCCTCGCCACTGGTACCTATATAAATTTTATGAAAAACGTGGAGACTCACTTAACACAACAATGCTGAAAACATTGTTGTTATGGCGTAGGCTTAGATAAGATGGTAGTAGCTAGCCATACGGACTTACAACAAGTCCTACCACCAAATGAACCATATACAATATGTCTCACCGCTTGGAATCGAACCCGGGAACCCTGAGTCTGATACCGGTGGTTGTTACCACTAAGAGGCGGTTACTCATTTATATTCCTTTATTTCCATGAAAGTGCCCCAGCAGTGGGGACATTAAACATGTCTGATTGTGATTAGTATATTTTATGATCAATCGTCATCACTATTACTAACTTACTAACTCAACAAGGCGAAGTTCATTTGGTGCTTATTTCAACAAAAAGTAGGAGATCGTCGCGAACAATGGGTATTATCGCAATGGACAAACCAACAATAATAAAGAATTGCGCAGCTTTTGATAACCATTAGTACTATTGGAACTCGATTGATTTTCATTTCACTTTACACCGTTGCTTTAAGTTTTTTAAACATTATAATTATGCAAAGAAGCTGAAAAACGTCAGAAATCAAATTCACCATCAAAATAGTTTTAGTTAGTGATAGAACTTATTGTACTGGCTAGCTACCACCATCAGCTTATCAAGTCTGACGCCATTACAAAAATGTTTTCAGCATTGTTGTGTTCCGGCAGTTAAGAAAAGATAGCCAGTTCCTCAGTGGTTGAGGATTCCGGGAGAGGCGGGCTTCCATCTTCAGCCTTATCAATACTTAACATAAGGTATGGTGAAGGCCAAGACTTGTTCTAAAAAAGCCACCAAGAAGTCCACCTGTTGGACATAGGCCTCCTTAAGTATGATGAAGGAATATTTATAATATGATAAATCAAAACAGTAAATTGTTTTTCGTTGTGTGTGTGTGCTAAGCGATTCTCCGATGTGTCTATATATATAATCCATGAACTACTACACTCGCGTGCAAAGAAAGCGACTCACTGCAAAATTTTCATACAAACATGCTCAGTTCACGGTCTAATAAATAAAAAAGTTTGTGTATTTCTGCACAGATTTGTGTGACAATTTCGATATCAAATGTTCAACTTTGCAATTTACATTTGAAACAACTGAAAAAAAAGACGTGTAGGAAATTGGATTGGGTGCATTTGTTTTTCTTAATTTGCACAAAATAGAAGGTTTTCTTGAATTTTTGCTACTTTTATTCGTTATTCAAGTATTAGACCATACACATCATCAGCATGTGGACGTCCACTGCTGGACATAAGCCTCTCCTAGCTCACGCCTATTGTGGCGTTCATAGGAGGCTATAAGCCTACTGCTACCACGCTGGCCAGACGGGTTGGTAGAGGGTTTGTTTCAAGTTTTCCTTCTCTCACACAGGTGTTTAACGCGTCGAGCCTCTTAGTCGACTCTTACGACATCCCAGGCATGTAAGGGAGTGGTGACACTTGTATTCTTAGGCCGTCACACACGACGCATTTGACCACCATATTAGACTCATCGACGTATAAATTTAAAATAAGTAACTATTAATACTTTTTGAATAATGAGACTGTAAAACGTGTATGTTTGTATGTATGTTTGTAAGAAAATGACGCAGTAAGTCGATTTCTTTGCACTCGAGTATAGAACACAATGGTAGTAGCCAGATTGGTGTTTCAACTAACAACTACGCAATTGCCCTTAGTTTCGTATTACTGGTAATGTAAACATTATTGTATTTGCTCTTTTTTGCTTACAAACAATGATTCGTATGTAATAATTAACGCCAATTGTATTGGTATTGAACTTAAACACACGTGACCTTGTTTCCAGTAACTGTTATCTAAACATTTATATTTTATAGAAAATCAAGTTGATGTTATATAAAATCTAATATTGTACGTGAGATGACGAAGTATAGAGTTAGGATTTAGCTGTATAAATGAGTTGAAACTTTACGCGGTTTTTTTTATGAACGACGGGGAGACTCTTAGCCTTCACCATACCTGATGTTTAGTATTGATAAGGCTGAGGATGGAAGCGAGCCTCTCCCGGAATCCTCAATCGCTGAGGAACTGGCTAACTTATCTCTAACTGCCCAAACACAACAATGCTGATAACATTGTTGTTATGACGTCAGACATATTATATAAGATGGGGTAGTTAGCTAGCTAGGGCTTAGAACAAATCCTACCACCAACCAAACAGAATACAATATGTACCTCCGCTGGGCCTGGGAATCGAACCCGGGACTCCTGGGTCTGATACCGGTGGTTATACCACTAGACCACAGAGGTGGTTAAAAAGTTTATCCAAGTACCTACTTCCCGTTTCTGTATATCGGATTAAAATGTATCCCAAGTCTTATCCAGGTCATGTTCTATATGTAAGTGTCGAAGGCATATTGTAGAATGAGCCGTTTTACAAAATGCCTAGGCAGATTTAGTAGTTTTCGAATATTTAATGTCGTTAAATATTTAATTTTATTTTTAATATTGTTGTTGTTGATAGACTATTACTATTTGCACTAATAAGTTGCAGCTGGTAAAAAGGGAAGTACCTATTTACTTTGCTGAACAACCTATTTTCTATATTGAAGCTTAGTGAATATATTGAATTGGTCCGTCTTCTAAACACTTTAAATCGTATGGTGTTAATTGGAAATAGAGCTGTCAGATGCACATACGCGAAGCTCTCGAAGTTTCCTGCACTGCGGATCACTAATTGAGTTTTATCTGGTGGTGAAGTGGAAAACTAGACCTGTATACTAAGGATAAAATATTAGACTGACCAAAACAATCTTATAAAGACATTATCCTAAGTATTAATAATAAAAATGTGAAAGTCTGGACATATGAATGTTTCGACGTCAAAGTAAGAAAAAAAATAACAGTCCTTTTTCCGAGAGTACATTGACCAAAACAATCGTAAGAAAAAATAATTCTTTTGATATTATAAATATGAACGTTTGGATATTTGGATGTTTCGATGTCTTGGTGTGAAAAATACCTGATGGTATATGAAAAGATGCTTCTCATGGGAAGATGGGAACCCGTGAGATTTTACATGGAATAAAACTCAGGGTTGTGATGTAAGCTGATAATATAATTAATTTGATCTGTTTGTACTTGTATCTTGTTAGGTAATTTGATCTGTTTATAAAAAGTATCGATACTTGAGTAATATCGATACTTGCGTTGCAATACCTAGTATTTTCGAACTCGATACTTTTGTTCCGATATTTACTAGGTATCGATACTTTCTAATATACACGATACATTTTACTCTTCACTATTATTGATCCTGATTCTATATTATTTGAGTCCCCGAATCTCGTAATCAGCGGTTATGTGTGGCCAGTTGAGAAATTTAATCGGATCTTGTTATTCTAAAATGGGATGAATTTATCAATGATATCTTAATAATTGTTTTAGAAAACTTTAAATAATATTATTTACTGTTTGAACGTACCTATTATTATAACAATAACTTGTACGCGCATATTATGATGTATAAATTTGTATAAACTTTATGCAATTTCGTTACAAATTAAATTAATATTCTGGTAATTAATAGGCGCCGCGATATTCATAAAGATGAAACTGGACTCTAGTCCGGTGTCTTTTCTAAAGTCGGACCCATTCAAACAATGGAGCGAGATGAAAACGGTGTACCCTAAAACTATATACAATGGCCACCAAATACTTACTAATACCCGAAACATCAGTGCCGTCTGAAAGACTTTTTCAAAGGCTGGGGCCTTGATAACGTCTGCAAGAAACCGACTGAGTGAGACTGAGACATATTGATATTTTTCAAAAGAGCCTTGAATAAAAGTTTTTTATCCGTACCATTGAGTTTTCACGTGTTTCCTTAAATTTAATTTACTATGTTTGTTAGAGAGAATTGATTCTTTTGATTGACCTATCGATTGATGTCTAAAAGTAAAGAATGTTATTTTTTACAGATTTTAACTGGTTCGATTATTTTTCCCGGGTATTTTTCAAAATGATTCAATGCAGTTGTATTTCTTTAAAAAATAAAGGAATGTTTCCTTTCAGTAAAATGAGCTTTATAAAGAAGAAGAAGAAGAAGAAAACCATTTATTAACAACACACACAAAAAACAGTTATACAATGAGACAAGTAGGTACTTAATTAAGACAAAAAGAAGAATTGTTACTAGACAGAAAAACAAAATGACGAAAAAGAACAATAAGTGTGCTGCTAATAGGCCCTGTCTCAGCAAAATTAACTTCTGGTCATTCATTGATGGTCAGAATAACCCAGAAGCACTGATATTCTGACAGGGCCAAATGAGTGAGTGGACACAACACAACAAAAGCACAAAAATAAAACACTAAACGATACATAAATTAAACAACAATAAAAACAATAACATGTAAATAAAAATAAATAAACAAATATAATAAAAACTAAAACGGGACATTATAAAAAATAAAAAATAAAAATAAAGTTGTTAGGCACTAAAAATTACCCGTCTCCTTTGCCGAAACCGAATACATAAAAAAAAAGAAAAAAAGGAAACAGTAGTTTGATTGCTTGACCTTTGACTTGACATTGTATTTGATTGATGACACAACATGACTTATTACATGACATTTAATTTTATTTGGCATTCACCAGTTATTTAATTTATAGGATATTTAAAGGATTTAAGGTTGTTTCCCTCCAGGGCCCATTGATTTGTATTAAAGCTTGGATAAAAACATTGGATAAAATTTATTATCCAGATATTTTTATAGGAACGAAAACAATGCGGATGAAACCGAGGGTTCACGCACACCAATAATAATATAATAAATATATATCAGACAAAATCCTTGAAGGAATGAACTATCTAAGAACGATGACAAATAAATAACACGTTAAATGTTACTATAGCTTTTTTTATGAACGACGGGGAGACTCTTACACCCATATTCTAAGTCGTTCCTCCAAAACTTACTCGTCCTCGACTTAACGAAACCTCATTGAAATACTCCTCGAAATCGGTATTCTAAGTCATAACTTCGTAAGAACCTGGAGGAGCCAAAGAGTACGTAGCCACTCCGTGTTAGGCCTAGCGCACACTACCATTTTTACCCAAGACGAGGTTGAGTGGAGTGTAAAAAGTTTTTGAGGAACGACTTAGAATATGGGGGTTAGCCTTCACATACCTGGGCCCATATTCACTATTACCACTTACTGATTCCTTGCTCAAACCACGCCAATGTCGTATTTGGTTTCTACATTTTCAAAATTCGTTTTCTCTATGACACTTCCTAATTTTAAAGTTATTTTACTTGGTTCATGTATGACAAAATCAAGTACGAGATTGGCGTGGTTTGAGCAAGGAATCGCTAAGTGGTCATAGTGAATAAGGGCCCAGATGTTAATTATCGATAATCAAGGGATTGATTATCGATAATTAACATTAACTAACATTAAGATTCCTTCCCGGAATCCTCAGGAGAAACTGGCTATCTTATCTCTAACTAACACAACAATACTGAAATCATAATTTTTATGGCGTCAGAGTAAGATAAGATGGTGGTAGCTAGCCAGGCTAACTTACAAGTCCTACCAACAGCCAGACCGAATACAATATGTACCCCCGCTGGGAATCGAACCCGGGACCCCTGGGTCTGATACCGGTGGTTGTACCACTAGACCACAGAGGCGGTTAAAATACTAGCTAAATAAATGATTTTATTACAATAATACAAATTATTTCACCGTTTCATTCAACATTAAGAATACCAACAGATACCATTCGCCGAGTATCAGTTTTCATAAAGACATACAATACATTGAAATTCCCATTAGGCATCCACTTAGACCGAATGTACAGTCACGAGCAATGATAAGTATACACTATACAACCTTATCAAATTGATACACACGGAAGCAAAGCTCTCTCCGTCCACAAATTTCATTCGGTTTTGTAATGTGACAAAGTTGCTAAGTGTTCCAATGTTATTGCACGTGAATGTACGCAGTTATAATTGAATGGCGAGCCTACCCCTTCGCCCCTTTGCCAAATATTTACATACACCACCAACAATATCAGTTATTTATATGTAACATACACTAGCGACAGAATTGATATATCAAGCGAGGCGTTACCCTAGTTATTTTAGGACAGTGATTCTCAAACTATTTACGGATCGATCCCTTCCTTACTTCCTTTTTTGGCATTCTACGATTCTGAAAACCGTTCATTATAATTTTTTACAACTTATTACATGACCTGGGGGCTACTGTTTCTTATCATGCTATTTCGTACTACGAATCTCTTAAAGTAAGTTTGTTTTTTGACGGAAGTTTTGTCTTCCTCAATCATCGCCTCTAAAGTGTGAAGTATGTCAAAATGTGTCAACTTCAATATAAACAAAACGTTCTTAATGGCATGATGGCTTCTAAGAGATGATGGTAGGCCCGATGGTCTTTTCTTCATCACCTTCAGGCGTAAGATTTAAATGCTAACAAAAAATTAAGGTTAGGAGCTCTGTGGATAGCGCGGTCGACCTACACAAGTGTGGTGGTTGGTTAAGACAATCACGAGGTGGATAATGTATAATCTCGTGGTCCTCCATGGGAGGCACGTTAAGCCATTGGCCCTGTCTATGTTGGCAGTTGTTAACACCCACCAATCCGCATTGGGCTCACATTGGTATATCCTTATCCATCGCCTGCCCCCCAGCAATGGGATCATCAAAGTGGCTAATGATGAAGATTGTTGTAATAAGTTTTTTTACGTACGTACTACGGGTGTTATTTTTCTGAATCACTTATAAATAACTTAAATACTAGAGTACATTTCAAAGATACCTAGCAGTGGCGAAAGGTCCATAGTCGATACATGCCGATTCCCATCGGCTCCCGTTTTAGAAATCCCACCCCATCATCCACCTTTTTTATGAACGACGGGGAGACTCTTAGCCTTCATCATACCTGATGTTAAGTATTGATAAGGCTGAAAATTTAAGCGAGCCTCTCCCGGAATCCTCAATCACTAAGGACCTGGCTATCTTATCTCTAACTGCCGGAACACATCAATGCTGAAAACATTGTTGATAAGGCGTCAGACTTAGATAAGATGGTGGTAGTTAGCCATGCGGACTTACAACAAGTCCTACCAGAAACCAAACCGCATACAATATATACCCCCGCTGGTAATCGAACCCGGGATCCCTGAGTCTGATACCGGTGGCCTTACAGTTGAAGGAATTTTGCAGTTTTTTTTATTATTCGAGACTGCATGGTTAAGTATTTGGCCACCAACTTGTTTAAAACAGGATGTGACATAAGATGTCACAGACTTGCCGAGAAAACGCCTATTCTTTGGTCCGGCTTACCTTCTCTATGTTTCGACCCCTCGTCACTGGTACCTAGTAAAATAAGTTACAAACAAGACATCCTTGTACTGCTAAAATTGAAATTGACAAATGGGTTAATATTTAATTTTGAGAACCACTGCCTTAAACAAACTTTACCGGGGTGCTTGTGCAAATACAACACACAGATGTGCGAACGAAGATGCCATTATCTGGTGAAATTGACAAAATAATAACTCAGTCACGGAAATAACTGCTAAAGAAATTTTAACAAGCCTTTCTATTCCTTTTATACTACAGAAAGAGCGATCATTCGTGGCTTAGAAAAAGGAATAAATAAATATTTCCATACACCAATTATCTAGCCTACGTTAAGTTTCATGAGCAACTTGTGTTATCCCTTTAACGCAGTGAATATTTAAATCACGTGAAAAAAATACATGACATTTTATAAATTAATTGTAACATAGGAAAAATAAAAAATAAAAGATTTTAAAAGTTTTATTGAGAAAAAACGAATTGTTCCATATTTGGAACGCTATGCACTCTTTACTACAAGTTTATGTGTACCATTCTTGGAACATTATGTAGTGAAAACTATATAAATCCTAAAAAGAAGTTACAATATAAAAAAAAAAGTATTTTTTATTTTTTGTATTTTTCAATGAACACATTAATTAAATTCAGCTAAAACGTTCTTTATCTTAAAACTGGTTCTGCCTCTGGGACTGTATTCATCAGCAGAACTATCTCCACTAAAGTGACTTTTATGATGTTTCAGAAAAACGTGACAAACGTGATTTTATCCGGTATCATAATTAATATTTCGCGACAACAGCAGTACCAAGCCATCCTCTATCTGCACTAACAAATATAAAAGTGTAATTATGTAACCACTGCATGGTGTTCCAAATATGATCAGACAAGTAAAATAACCATGCTTCATCATGTTCCAAATTTGGCCATAAACTAAATGCTTCACTGCATAGTGTTACAAATTCGGAACAAATATTTAATTTACAAAATCTTTATTTTGACTTACATTTTATGTTATTAAAATGTTGAGGAACCATTCCGCTGCTGGACCTAACACTTATTTTATTTTATTTGTACAAAAAGCTACTGAAATTCAGTGTCAAAGATAAAAACTCTTGAGTTCATAAAATAATGCAAGCGCTACCGGCAATAGGTTAGGACTGAGTTGCACAAATAACTCATGTGCATTCTTCACCTTCGTTTATAGAAATTATAGCAATTTCAATGTTTATTAATTATTTATGGGTGAATTTCATAACTGTTCCAAATATGGCAATTTTTACCGTTTTTTTTTTTTTTTTTTGCTGTTGCCATTGTATTTTTTATATGTATACAGCTTAACATAAGTACCTGAAGTACGTCATGCTCATTCAAACGTTTCTTCGGCGGCGGTTGTGCTTAAAGCTTAAATATTTTTATCTAAAATAAACTCATACTGACCTGTATGTACCTCACAACTTGCACTACAGTAATCTTCTAATGCGAAAAATGTTGTAATATATGCTATATAAGTCTTTCTTTGCCAGTTGAAAATTATTTACGGTTACAATAACCATAAAATGTAATATTATAATTAGTATTTTCTTTTTGTGATGAAACTTTATTTGACGACTGTATGAAATAAAACAGGGAGACCCTTGATGAGTTTCTTGCCGGTTCTTCTCGTTACAAGGTCTCCCGCCGTAAGGTTTGTGAACCGATGGCGTAGCTTCTTTGACGTTCATAAGTGCTTGTAACAGCCTAGACTGAATAAATGATATTGACTTGAAACATGCATACATTCTAAAGTTTTTTTTATGTTGTTGATTGCGTGTAAAAATCCAAAAAATGTTTAGTGAGCACATTATAGTTTTTTTTTAATTATTATCTAATATAATAACTATTATTAGACACTGATAATGTTCTACAACTAAATCAAAGTTCCGAACGAGTAAACTTAGTCGATTCAAGCATACCTAAAGAGAATGTAACTATTGCCTTCATATTGATTTATGTCGAGTGTAAATTTAACTTGGGCCCATTAAAACTAAATCAAAGCGCGTTGTAAATCGTCAAAGTCCGTGAAGCGTCCAATTTAAATTGGCCTTCTGCGCGCGGAACTACGCCCTCTATAAGACCACGCCTTAGGAAAGTTTTGCGGGGGGAGGAGTACCAGTTTACGCTGGTCTACAGTCAAAATAAAATGTGGTGCGGTTTTCAGAGAGACCGTTTGTGTATAGCCAGCGTTTGTACTGGCCACCGTAAATTTAAATTTTTTTTTAGTTCACCGAAAATATCACGATGAAGTGTCGAAATGGAAGGCGTTAAAGATTAATGGGCCGAAACTTTTAACGACGAAACTGCAATTGAATGAAACTTTACAATTTTCAAAGGGTTCCGGATTAGTAGTTTGCCCTAATTATTGTGTTGTAAAATTATTGATGGTTTTTTATGTTATAGTTTTTGTATCCGTGGTGTTGAAACGAACCGCGTTTTAAACAATCAAGGCATACTTTCTGATTTTTGTTACGGCCATTTTTTGAAGTAATATTTTTCATTGATGTGTTATTTTCTTGACTTTTGAACAAACCCCCATTTTCTTTCTCACATATAGTTTTTCTCAAGTTAAACTTCCTTTCTCGGAAGATCCACAGCAACGTACAAGACAAGACAAACTTTTTATCTCTTATCTATTTCAATTTAGTTTCGTAAGTACCATTATTTAGCTCCAGCTGGCTTAAACTGGATCTTAACCAGTTTAGAGTTAACATTAATTGTGAATTAGAGTGGTGGTTCGAAATTACAGCTATTTGTTAGCTGGAGTTGTTACTGCGATTCGTAGGAGAAGCTATGTTATCTAATTGCTTTAAAAGACGTGTGCACTGTACATATAAAAGTTAAGGCAGTAACGTTGCTATACATTTTTTATCGCGTCTAACGCAGAGCCCAATACTGTTTCCTCTAGTGTTCTAGTGGAAACACCACCACCAAAATCAAACCAGGAAGTCTCAGGTCTGATTCCCAGTATTGGGTTTAGTTGTCGGTAAGACTTGTTGTTAGTCCGCTTGGCTAGTTACCAGAATCTTACCTAAGTCTGACGCCCTAACAACAATGTTGGCAGCATTGTTTTGTTTAGGCAGTTAAGATAAGATATCTGTTCTTTAGTGGATAAGGTTTCCGAGAGAGATGCCCTTCCACCTTCAGCCTTATCAATACTTATCAGGTATGATGAAAGGTAAGTGTCTTCCATTTAATAAAAAAATACAGAGATACCTACATGAAATCCAAACTCATGTATGCACTCCTTTTTGGGCAGTCATGTAAAAAAAGCTTAATTTATTTTATAGAAATACCAAAAAAAGAGTGTAATACTGTTAGAATTTGGCAATTGCATCCGAAATGAAGATGAGTTACTGGTTTTGCTAATTCTATATTAACTGTGCCTTGTCTATTCAAGTTGTTTTAACAGTAGAACGTTTTAATTTAGTAGTACTTATATTAAAAGCAATTGTAGATGAATATCAGGCTGTTTGTAAAAAAAAATGATTTTAGTTCCTATTGTTTTTTTTTATATTTACGCGTAGAAAAGGTAAGACATGAAAGGAATCTAGATATGAACTAATACAAATATGGTTAAGTAAGAAAGAATGTGAAATTGCACTCATTAACAGTATCACTATTTTTTATTAAGTGATTTGTTATTTATGATTATGTTTTTTTTCATGAACGACGGGGAGACTCTTAGCCGTCATACCTGATGTTAAGTATTGATAAGGCTGAAGATGGAAGCGAGCCTCTCCCGGAATCCTCAGCCACTGAGGAACTGGCTATCTTATCTCAAACTGCCGGAACACAACAATGCTAAAAAAACATTGTTGTTATGGCGTCAGGCTTAGATGGTGGTAGCTAGCCAGGCCGACTTACAATAAGTCCTACCACCAACCAAACCAAATACAATATGTACCCCCGCTGGGAATCGAACCCGGGACCCCTGGGTCTGATACCGGTGGTTGTACCACTAGACCACAGAAGCAGTTAAATAGGCAACTTATACTTATTCATTAATAAATAAAACACAAAGTTCCACAACAAAACGAAACTATATAAATGCGAATGTTTCTATAGATGATTGTTTCCTAAATGGTTTCCGAGTCTTTTTTTACGCTTTTCATAATTTTCTAACTGTTCAAATGGGTGAATAAATTGTGCTACCTTACAATACACGCTCTGTCAGAGCTAATAAAGCCATATTTGCGCCCCGACACTGTGTATTACTTGAGGCTTCTGCGCAAATTAATCAAAGGGAAATATTCATGGCGACATATGCCATGAAATGATAATGAACTAGGAACGCGACGTAAATATAAGGCTGAAGCATGTGAAACTTGTATGCAATTTTGTTAAGTACTCATGTCCATGTAAAATGGTTAATAATAAATGTCTTCTGTAGTAAGTTTTTTTTTTTATGAAGTACGGTGAGACTCTTAGCCTTCATCATACCTGATGTTAAGTATTGATAAGGCTGAAGATGGAAGCGAGCCTCTCTCGGAATCCCCAATCACTGAGGAACTGGCTATCTTATCTTTAACTGCCGGAACACAACAATGCTGAAAACATTGTTGTTATGGCTTCAGACTTAGATAAGATGGTGGTAGCTAGCCAGGCGGACTTACAACAAGTCCTACCACCAACCAAACCGAATACAATATGTACCCCCGCTTTGATTCCCATCAAACCCGGCACCCCTTGGTCTGATACCGGTGGTTGTACCACTAGACCACAGAGGCGGTAAAACACAAGTAGTTACAAGTAGTTTTAAGAAATAAGGACAGTTAGTGCCAATTAATTAAATGATGATACTTTTTTCTATTCCAAGACTTTAATACTAGTAAAAGTCCGATGTCTCCTAGATATGATTAAAATGAAAATTAGTGATAACGAAAAATCCGCATATGGTTTTACTTTGTTGAAACAAGGGCTCTATGTTTGAATCGCTCGTATGACTTAAGTCACACGAATGCGACATAAGTCACACGCGTCGCACGCTTGTTTAGCTCGACTGCAACGAGTGAATGAGGGCACTCGGTGCGGTCGAGCGATTCAAAAATACGGAAATTCGTATGTCGAACGAAAATCGGTAGAAACGAAGCGCTCGACGCGGGTAGAGTGAATCAAAAATAGGGCTCCAACACTTACCCCCATATTCTAAGTCGTTCCTCCAAAACTTTTTACACTCCACTCAACCTCGTCGTGGGTAAAAATGGTAGTGTGCGCTAGGCCTAACACGGAGTGGCTACGTACTCTTTGGCTCCTCCAGGTCCTTACGGAGTTATGACTTAGAATACCGATTTCGAGGAGTATTTCGAAGAGGTTTTCAATGAGGTTTCGTTAAGTCGAGGACGAGTAAGTTTTGGAGGAACGACTTAGAATATGGGTGTTAAACTTTTATTTAACTAATTTAACTAATTTTGAGCTGTCTATTTATTAACAAGATGTACATTTATCATACATACTTGTGGCAGTTTCAGCAAAAACTACAATGAAATTTAAGGTGATAAATTAACCCTTGCTCGTGTGTCAATTCAATTCAATTTAAGTCTTTATTTAAGTTACATAGAATCTCACATTCAGCCAAAAAATGTGGCATACAAATATTAAATATATATAAAATAAGAAATTTATTAAAAATATAATAAAAAAAAATGTCGGACTGGGGAGCATTAGAAATACCGTCATCTCTTAGCGCAGCATTGCTTCAATCTTTCCATGCTATTTCATACTACGAATCTCATAAAGCAAGCTTGTTTTTAACCGACTTCAAAAAAAGGAGGAGGTTCTCAAGTCGAATGTATTTTTTTTATTTTTTTTTATGTATGTTCTACCATAACTTCGCCAGTTAATGACAGATTTTTATAATTCCTTTTTTATCTGAAAGAAAATGGTTTATGTGTGGTCCCATATAATTTTTACGAAGATCTGGCTAGTAGTTTTTTCATAATCCTGAAAAATATCAATCACGTTTTGGCAAGTAGTCGTATACCTAGATGACATCATTGTTGTGTATGGGCTGATTTTAGTGTAAGTAACGGCACATAATGTAACAAAAAAATCTGAAATAAAAACATTTTAAAAAAATCAAACTGACTTCAAAAAGTAAAAAATAAAACTTTTGGAGTCGGTGCTAGTTAGCTAAGGCCAAAAAAAATATAGTTAATAGAAGTGCAATGTAGAATGCTTTGGCTGGCACCGACTCCAAAAGTTTTATTTTTTACTTTTTGAAGTCGGTTTGATTATTTTTATAAAATGTTTTTTTAACGGAAGTTTTGTGACTTCTTCGCTCAATCATCGTCTCCAAAGTGAAAAGTGTGACAAAATGTGAATTTGTTACTTCAATTAAAACAAAACGATATTATAACATGATGATGGTAGACTCGCATGTCAAAGCTTTCCAGTACAGGGCCCGCAAGTGTAATGTGTCACATCCATCTGTCAAATGGAGCCGATGTCGTTGCCGACGCCGCTTTTTCGTAAACTATTGTAGGCAAGGCGGCTGGCAACCAGTCACATTGTTTCTTACAACTTATTAGACCCCAACCAATGCCTCCAATTGTAACCGCCTCTGTGGTCTAGTGGTAACAAATCGAATCAAATAGTTTATTTTGCAAACTAAGCGATAGGTAAATAGGTACCGGTACAACCACCGGTATCAGACCCAGGAGTCTCGGGTTCGATTCCCTGCGGTACATATTGTATTTGGTTTGGTTGGTGGTAGGACTTGTTGTAAGTCCGCCTGGCTAGCTACCACGAGTTTTCAGCATTGTTCTATTCCGGCAGTTAGGAATAAGATAGCTCGTTCCTCAGTAATTGAGGATTCCGGGAGAGGCTCGGTTCCATCTTCAGTATAATAATCAATACTTAACATCAGGTATGAAGAAAGCAAAGAGTCTCCCCGTCATTCATAAAATGGAGCTGGGGGCTAATTGTCTAATTTTAAAATCTATCGCAATCCCTTTCAATTCGTCATTGAAAGATATTTACATACTTCAGGTCGTCACTATTTGACATTGAAAGGGATTGTGATCGGGACGCGTTTATGAAAGGAATTGAATGAACGGAATTGCACTGTCTAAGCAAAGTGACACTCGAAAATATCTTTCAAATGTATGAGGAAATGTCAAATAAAGTGTCCTTTAAAACACCATTCGTTCCGTAAGTGATTGCGACTATAAGTTACACAATTCCATATACTTATCACAATCACAATCTTTGAAAGGGAATGTGCTAGATTTTAAAATTAGACAATTAGGGGTCTGATACCGGTGGTTGTTCAACTAGACCACAAAGGCGGTATGAAATAACCATTTTAAAACCATCTAAAATCTCGTAAATTACGGCACACGCAACGGTTTAGACATGGCCGGTAAAACAATACAGCTAACAGAATGCCGGTACCTACAATTACAGCAGAAATTGCTGTTCATCTCCTAGCAATAAACGTTCATCAAACGACCCTTTGACGTCATACGCAACTTTGGTTACCCTATGCAACTCTAATTTAGTCTAAATTGGAACTAAATAGATTTTAATTCATGTATCTAGTTGCGAAATATTTAATTTGGAATCTCTTTGGTAATTGCAAAGGGTAATTTAGAGCTGTTTATGTTTTGAAGTGGAGCGTTTATAAAGTTTAATGGTTTTGTACACCACCTACATCTGTAGCACGTATTAAATATCAAGTATTCTTAATAGGAAAGTAAACTTTGAATGCCCGGAGGAGCTAATGTTGTATGGAACTTCCCTTGGGTAATTATGATAACATTTAAATTTAGAACGCCAAAATGTCAACAAAAACTTCTATCAAAAATAGTTTCGAAAAAAATCAAGGCTGTTCAAGGCATAACGTCCTGGGCCCTGTTTCATCAAGATTACAATTGTCAGCGACAGGTGACAATTTGACGATTGTACGTTTCATAAATCATTGGTGCTTTGAAAAACCGACATAATTGTCAATTGTCGAGACAATTCTACAATTTAAAGTTTCTGAAAACATTTGGTCCGACATATTTGTAATCGGAAAATAAATAATAAATAAATACATATTTCCATACAATCACACCAATTATCTAGCCCACGTTAAGTATCATGAAGAACTTGTGTTATGGATACTAGATAACGGATAAACATACTTATATACTTTTTTTTGTAAATACATACGTAATATAAATTTATTATACGTAATTTAAATATCCAGACCAAGACAAATAGACATGTTCATGCACACAAATATTTGTCTTATCCGGGGATCGAACCCGGAACCTCTGGCGCAGGAGGTGGGGTTAGTACCCCTGCGCCAAACAGGTCGTCTGACATACTTGTCATATTGTCACTCAGTTTTGATAGGCATCCTTGGTCTGTGTCAGGATGAGGAGTGACAGATATTTTTCTTTTATAAATTCTCACATGATCGAAAGAGTTCGTAATAGTATTTTTAAAAGAGAACTTTATAATGTATGATTGCTTTCTATAGAAAACCTACCTTCTGCAATGATGACAAAGGTGAAAATTGCGTAGATCAGTGACAAAAAAGTATGTTCGAGCATAGTTGACAAATTGTCGGATTGTCAAGCTTTATGAAACAGGGCCCTGGTCCAAGAAGTTTTTAACTATAAAATTGACACTTCAAAGAGACTTTACTCCTACGAAATACATAAATCTGGCTGTATGTATCGCAGTCCTTAGCACCAAGAAAACATTTGAAACTGGAATTATGTGATATTAAGCACTTATTCAAATATAATGTAATAGCTATCTCTTTTATTTTCGTGCTTTTTCGAGTCTTTTGTCTTACTTATCAGTGAAACATGGCAAATCATAAAATTGTAAATGTGTGTAGTCTTGATTCTTGGTCACAGATTATCTATATACTTAATTCAGGTTCGCAAAATTTGTGACGACTCGAGAGGGACTTTGGCGCGTAGTACGCGGCCGAGTAAGGTATCAAATAAAAGGTACTCGAATCTATTTGTTCCGAAAACTATAAAATATACAAAATGTTAAACGTGATGATCACAAACTGCAATTAAAAAGTGCAATTAAAACATATTTTCGCGTAATTTGGAATTTTTCGTCGATCGAGTGAAAATTATTAATTTTGCCTACGGAGCAAATATCGAAAAAAAATCGGTGAGTTTCGATCATTTCGATATTTCTTTCCGTGAATTGTTGTCATTTATCAGTTTTATAATTTTAACCACATCCCTAAGTTTCAAGTATGAAAATCCTATTCTGAAATTCGACGAAGAACATAAAGGAGGTATAGTATTATCATTTCGACACCGTATTTATTTCTGCTACACCGAGAAAATACGTAATCTTTGGTTTCAAAATACACATTAGTGGCTCTCCCGCCTTAAGGGCCAATTACACGGTTGCTATGCAACGCAATCACAGTCAACGACAGTCCTTTGAAGTGCGGTGCCTACGCAAACTAGCTTCGAATCAGTAAATGTTTGGGCGACAGATACCCGTATATGAGAGGTTTATGTTAAATATATCGTGAAAAAGTACGGTCTGTGTTTACTTTTAAAAGTGGTGACGATTGCAAAGAATCTTTAGTCTTTGTGGAGACCCCTTTAAGACGTATGTGCCAAGCTATTTCTTTATGGAACTCCTTGCCTGACACAATTAGACGTGCACAGACCCTCAACTTCTTCAAGTCCCAGGTCAAGGAGTTCCTCCTATCCCACTACTCCTTCTTTTCCCTGAAGAACTCCCGCTTTATTTGTGTATTTTCAGTCTCTTAACTGCATAAACTTTAATTTTATTGTATATATAGTATAATTATGTATTTTATTGTATATCTATTTATATATTAGATGATTGTTATTTTCTATCAATTTGTTTGTTGCGCACCAACTACCCTCATCCCTTCTACCAGTTTTTGTGTCGTATGGGTTGCCTGGAAGAATTCGCTGGTAAGCGATAAGGCTCCCCATACATGGAACTGAAACTGAAAATATTTTTTTTCATCAAACCTATACTTGTGGGGTGTGGGTTATCTATAGATAGGTCTTTAAAAATTACATTAAAGTTCCTTTAACAGTTTTTCCTCAAAGTCAACCGTTTGAATAATACACTCTTTCAAAGTGGTAAAATGTGTCACTCCCCCCCCCCCTCTAGCTTTTAAAATAAGAAAGTGTAAAATGTAAAAAAAAAATATGCTGTAGATCATTTTAAAAAACTTTCAACGAAAATTGGTTTGAACGAAATATATTTAGCAGTTTCAGTGCTAACGCATATCATTCATACAAACACTATGAAAGTCAAAGTTATTTTTGCAGACAAAGAAATATAGTTGGGTATGGTATTTAATATGATAATAATAATATAAACTTTATTGCACACGATACAAAACACATACAGAGAAAATTATAAAAAAGAGGAACAAACAATAGGTGGCCTTATTGCTACATAGCAATCTCTTCCAGGCAACCATGTGTGAGAGACGGAACCCTTCATGACTCCAATTGAATTGACTCCAACTTGGGCGATATTTTATTTATAAAAATGGCCTGTGCCAAATAAACAATTAAGAGATTTAAATGGTTGATGACGATAAACGCTGGGGTCGTAAAATAATCAAATTCGACTCGAATTCCTAAGAGATCATTCAGGCTCCATATATTTTTTAACCTTTTGTGAAAGTGCCGGCCCCAAAAAAAAAAATTGCTACGCATAGTTAGAGCTAGTCGTTTAGTTGGAGCATTAGTTGAAGTGGCACAAATGTTGTAGGATTACTCTAAGTCAAGGTATACAAGTTCAAAGATTCGTATTTTTCATACTTAACTTATGGATTTTTTAAAACGTAGAGAAACTTGATCTGAAGCAAATTTTTTTATGCCGTGAGTAATATGTTCCAAGAACACATCTAACAATAACCCTGCATAACAGAAAAATTACTTACGTCTAAAAAAAATTTTTCAATCAGATCACAGCTGAATTTACACCGCCGCGGAATGGAATGGAAGCGACTTTTTGCAACGAAACTGCACATAGAATAATGAATTTTATGTCAACTGTATAACGCACAAAATAAATACGAACCTAAAAATTGGACGCGCGATTTCCGCGGAATCCTCGCGCATTCTCGAGAATTCTGAGCTATTTATTTTGTGCGTTATACAGTTGATATAAAATTCATTATGCTATGTGCAGTTTCGTTTGCAAAAAGTCGCTTCCATTCCATTCCGCGGCGGTGTAAATTGAGCCAAAGTGTGCGGTTGACGGTGCTGCGAAAAGTGGTTTAATGAAAATGCAGTCTAAATCTTCACCAGCCATTTTGTAGAATAATACACATTATTTAACGTTTACAATATTGAATTATCAAAAGAAACATGAACTTTACGCTAGGATAAAATTGTAACAAAAAGATAGAGATGATTTTTGGAATTGAAATTGTCTCTTTGATTCCCTAAGGTGTACACGCCTAAATTAATATCGCATAGTGAATTTACGTCATCCGTAGCCTAACGAAACGGTGCTCTCACCTGCAGCTAAAGAGTCATAAGAAAACAGAGACTAAATAATAAAAATAAATAATCAATAAATTTCATACAATCACACCTATTAACTAGCCCACGTTAAATTTCATGAAGAACTCGTGTTATAGATACTAGATAACGGATAAACATACTTATATACTTTTTTGTAAATACATAGATAATATACATATTAAACACCCAGATCAAGACAAATAGGTATGTACACAAATATTTGTCTTGTCCAGGGATCGGACCCGGGATCCTGGCGTAGAAATCGGGTTTAGTACCCTGCGCCAAACAGGTCATCAAATCTAATTTTAATATTAATTAAATACTAGCAAATAAACTGCAACAAAATCAGTCTATTCATTTGGGAGCTACTTGTCATAGACTTAAAGACTATAGATAGGAATAGACAGAGATAGTCAAAGTCACAGTCAAAGATTTTTATTCAAATAGACTTATAGATAAGTGCTCTCGAATCGTCCAATTTTTTTTTTCCTACCAGTCATTCAGGACATCTTTTAACTGATAAGAAGAACGGCCGCAAGAAACTAATCAGCTTTAACAGAAGCAACAACATTTACAAAGGAACATGTCGTTGCCAAACACAAATCTACAATCTTGAAACATATTTAATATTAGAGGAAATAGGGATATATAATAGGGATACACACTATAAATTTATAAGACCCCTCTTTTCAAAGGGGCCGTTTGACGACGGCCTAAAAATACAAGTGTCACCACTCCCATACATGCCTGGGATGTCGTAAGAGTCGACTAAGAGGCTCGACGCATTGAACACCTGTGCGAGAGAAGGAAAACTTGAAACAAACCCTCTACCAACTCGTCTGGCCAGCGTGGTAGCAGTAGGCTAATAGCCTCCTTTGAACGCCACAATAGGCGTGAGCTATTAGAGGCCTAAGTCCAGCAGTGGACGTCCACAGGCTGATGATGTGATGTGTTTCAAAGGGGGTGAAAATTGCACTGTCTAAGCAAAAAGTTGGACTGCGTTCGCACGAGAGCTTTTTAAACGCTTTAACCCGCGTTATTTCTAACTACTAATTTGAAATTTTAAAAGACTATTTTTTTTTTCTTCACAAATATTAATAGTGCTTGGTCATGATCATGAGTGCTTCAGCTAGTTACTTTTATTTGTTGAAAATTTTATTTAAATAACGTCACATACTACCATAAGCGTTCTTCATCAGATTTGTCTGTACCTGCAACCCATCACTCGACAATGGCGACAGCCGTTTTCAATTAACAATTCGTTGTCCCGTCTCCGCCAAATTAAGTTCTGCACACAAAGTGCACTGCAATAAAAGTTCACAATCGCCATGCCAGTACTGGGAATCTATTTTTAAGATTAATAGGAGAAGTGAAGTAATTCCACACTTTTCCGAATTTTAAAAATTAATTAAATGAAAATTAGGACATACGATCTGTACGTCCTAATTTTATACTTACTTTTTATGGATTTTGGGTTGATTGTATGTGTCAGTGCCAGTCTAAAAGTATCGTCGTCTCAGCCATATAACACCCACGGTATAGGCCTCCCCCAAAAAGGGAGGTTTGCCATAATCGCCACGCTTGGCAGGTGGGTTGGCGACAGCAGTATGGCCAAGTTTGTAGGAGACGCTGCTGCCCATCTCCTGAAGGCTGAATTCCTTAGTCGCCTTTTACGACACCCACGGGATGAGAGGGGATAGTGCTATTCTAAGCCGACACTACACAGTTAAAATTATAGCATTACCTTATCTTTTCTCGTGGGTATCGAAGAAAGCGACTAAGAGAAAACCAGAGGGACAGGCAGCAGCGTCTTCGAATATGATTGCCAACTAGCCTAAACCTAATCCCCAGCTGTGGGTGTAAATCGTTGGGCGTAATTGTTGAAGAGATTACTAGTAGCTGTAGTAGTAGTATTAGTAGTAGCTTGTATCATCTTTGTCTCTGCCCGCCATCTCGTCTGTACCTGCAGCCCATCACTCGACAATGGCGACAGCCGTTTTCAATTAACAATTCGTTGTCCCGTCTCCGCCAAATTAAATTCTGCATTGTATCCTGTTTAGACACACAGTGCGCTGCAATAAAGGCGCCTTCAGATTAGATGCATAAAGAAGCGGTGCAGTGGCGCCACTGTGGCGCGCCAGCCGCGCCACTACTAGTTTCAAAGTCAAAGTCAAAGTCAAAGATTTTTTATTCAAATAGAGAAAGAAAGACTTATAGATAAGTACTTTCGAAAAGGCCAACATTTTTTTTCCCTACCAGCCATTCAGGACATCTTTTAACTGATAAGAAGAACGGCCGCAAGAATCTTATCAGCCTTAGCAGAAACAACAACATTTACAATGGAACATGTTATACAGTTTTCATACAGTAGTTTGACAGGTGTCAATGTCACTTTGTAAAAATATTCCTGCTTTAAACTGTAGTTCGTAAAACTACCCATTGATTCCATTTACGTACATAAATTCAATATAATGATGATTGCTACATTTTAAGGCAGCATTAATTTTACAAAATGACATTGGTATATCTGTCAAATTACTCTCTGAATTAAAAATCCGACTATAGAATTCATACAATATCTAGAATCGTGCGTATTGCACGTCAGTGGCGCTTCTAGATTATTGTATAACTGCACTGCAGCCCTTCTTTATATCTCTAATTTGAAAGCGCCCTAAAGGTTCGCAATGCCAGTGCCGGGAATGCGTTTCTAGTTTTAAGATTAATAAGGAGAAGTGACGTAATTCCACTGTTCCAAATTTGAAAACTTGCAGCTCCCATTTTCATTTTAAAGCAAAGGAATCCGGGTCGTACGTCCAAGTTTTGTACTTATTTGTTACTTTGTTAATTAAAGTGAGCGGTGTTACTTATTGTAGTTAGTAGACAAAAACAGAAACTATTTTAGCTGAGATTATACGGTTCAGTTTTTAATTGAACAAGATGGGATAAGTACAACATTTGTTGCTGTTTAAAAGTTTTCTTACACATTATTTAATGTGTTTGGTTGGTGGTAGGACTGACGCTATAACGACTATGTTTCCAGCTTTGTTATGTTCCAGCAGTTACAGATAAGATAGCCAGTTCCTCAGAGGTTGAGTATTCCGGGAGAGGCGCGATTCCACCTCAAGCCTTATTTAACATCAGGGGGTCAATTCTGCAAATTTTTTGACAAAATCGTCTCTCAATTGTTTTTCAATAGTAGTGTTTATTTACACTGTTGTAACAAGAACTGTGTAAAACAGGTCTGCCAATGAAACACCATTTGAATACGATTATGACTCAGGTGTGATGAAGGCTAAGCTATTCCCTGACGAAGGTAAAAAATTAATGTAAATCGGAATCATTCACCGACGACATTTTCATTTCGACATTCACGAGCCGACATAGCAATACGGTGGTCATTGCTGTTGCATCCTAGAATCAATCTTCCATCCGTATTTCTTTTTCCATACAGTTCCAAACGCATCTAAATGCCTGCTGTCAACTGTCAAATGAATGTCTTATCACTTTGACTTTACCACATTCTAACCGAGAGATATAACGGTGGAAACATGAAAATATGCGATTTAAAAAAATTACCAGGCAAATTGTTTATTTTAAACCTGTATCTTTCACTACGGGACGTTGGCGGAATTGGCGGAATTGTGAAAAACGGAAGAAGCCATGTGATAAATATTAAACAAGAAAATATACTAGAAAAAAAAACAACTAGTCTCATGTCGCCCTGACGGGATTCGAACCCGCATCCTTGGGAATCCGGCCTAATGCACTAACCAATTATGCTACAGAGACCTATGAGGACACGTCGAATTTTTCTAGTATATTCACCTTTCTACGGTGTTGGCCAATGTCGTTTCATCAATGAGAGAAATATCCTCGCATTCGAAAGAAACATCTTTACAAATGTTTGACTATCGATTAAGATAGTCAATCAAAAAGAAAGGTAAAGAAAGAAGCCATTTAAAAAAAAAGAGATCTAACGGGCGCGTTGAAGTGAACATCTGTAAGCAGCTTCCCAGCAAGTCCCTTTATGTTGATTGGAATATTGTTACAGAAATTGTGATGGTAGATACGAAGACAATCTGCACTGAAAAGAGATGCTACTCGTAGAATATTATTATTCACAATTATATTTCTGCTATCCACAGGTGGCTTTAATTATATGAGTAATTAGTCAGAAAAATAAGTCTCGGTAGCTCAGTGGTTAGAGCATTGGACCGGATTTCCAAAGGTCGGTTCGAGTCCCATCTGAGAATTCACTTGTGGCCGAGTTGTTTTTTCCAATATTCTTCTATTTAAAAAAATATCATAAGTATAAAAATCGCATTGAAAAACATTTTATAAAAAAAAATTAAACCGACTACAAAAGGTAAAAAATAAAACTTTTGGAGTCGGTGCCAGCCAGGGCATTCTACATTGCACTTCTATTAACTATATATTTTTTTGGCCTTAGCTAGCTAGCACCGACTCCAAAAGTTTTATTTTTTACTTTTTGAAGTCGGTTCGATTTTTTTTTTATAAAATGTTTTGATTTCAGATTTTTTAGTTACATCATGTGCCGTTACTTACACAAAAAATCAGCCCATACACAACAATGTCATCTAGGTAAACGACTACTTGCCAAAAGGTGATTGATATTTTTCAAGATTATGAAAAAACTACTAGCCAGATCTTCGTAAAAATTATATGGGACCACACATAAACCATTTTCTTTCAGATAAAAAAATAATTATAATTATTGCGTGAAACTTCAGCTCGAACAAGAATCTAACAATTACCCGGATGATATAATTGTTTCATGTCTTCCATGACATTAGGCCCCATATCTCCGAAGATTATCATCGGATCTCAATGAGACTTATATGGGACCAAATTGACAGTGTACCCGATCGAACAAACTATTAAAATCGGATCACCAACACCGGAGTAATCGCTATACATACATCAGACAAAAATAAAAAAAAATACGCGTTGAATTGAGTACCTCCCTTCTTTTTTGTTGAAGTTGGTAAAAATGCAAAAATTCAAAAATCATAAAAAAACACATAGACATGTTCATGCATATTTGTCATGTCGGGGGATCTAACCCGGGACCTCCAGCATAAAAGGCAGGCTTAGTACCCCTGCGCCAAACAGGTAGTCAAGTTTATGCAAAAAACAAAATTGATTTTGTGGTTTTGACGGCAACAGGTTGAGAGAAAGAGTAACTTTGTATTAGTAACAAGTTTAAGCATCTTTTGCGATGATCGGTGACGGAATGGGTGACCACAAAATTTCTCTCGAGCTTGCTCGTGCTTTGCAAGGCTCGTTAAGCCATCAGTCCGTATTGGTTAGGATATAGGGGCTATGCAGCTCCAGTTGGAACTGTAGTCACTGCGACCTATCAGATCTATTGTAACTCGCCACCTTGTTATAGTATCTCTCCCCTATTGGTTAGCTGTATTAAAAATTGTATTCGTTAAAACTTACAAATCCGCATTGGGCCCGTGTGATGTATTCGGTTTGGTTGGTGGTAGGACTTGTTGTAAGTCCGCCTGGCTAGCTACCACCATCTTATCTAAGTCTGACGCCATAGCAATGTTTTCGGCATTGTTGCCGGCAGTTATGGCTAAGATAGCCAGTTCCTCGGTGGCTGAGGATTCCGAGAGGCTCGCTTTCATCTTCAGCCTTATCAATAACATCGGCTAAGAGTCTCCCCGTCGTTCATGAAAAAAAAAACATTAAGCATCCAGGGCCCTTAGCCAAAGTAACAATTTAAAAACGATAACGAAGTTCGAAAATAATCAAATGTATGAGATTGGCGGATTGGCGGATTGCCACTAAATCACGCGGTCATACCGCAAGTTAATTGGCAAATATAGACAATAACAAATCAAATTATCGTTTCGCTACATAACGATGTTACTTTGTCTACGGGCTCTGGGCAGGTAAAAAAATAAATAAGGATAAAAACAACGAGATTGTGATGGAAACTTACAAGCATTAAATTTCAATGTTGACCTACTTACAACACGTGTATAAATCTCTTTGTTACAATAATGAGTAATTTTCACTTTAAATCAAAACAAAGCATGTTGCTATCTTGATCAAAGATCACTCAGATTCACAGATTATAAAATGCGTAGCGTTTTGTTTTAATTATTCGTATTACATTACTTGGTTTGTAAATAATCCTACTGGAGTTAAAAACGGGAAAGTTCGTTTTAAACGGATTTGAATGTTTAGGTTCGAGAAATTAACAGTAACAATTTTGGTTAACTACTAGTGAAGTGAAAAATGTCAAAGTCAAAGTCAAAGATTTTTATTCAAATAGACTTATAGATAAGTGCTTTCGAATCGTAAAATTTTTTTTTCCTACCAGGATTGTAAATGAGCAACTGAAATCAATGGTTTAAACATCATTCAACTGTAGTTAACTGTTGAGTTTTTTTTTCTTTTGATCCCCACCATGTTTTGAGCATAGCTTTATTACTCTTTTTTGTTTTTGTTTCTCTTTTCTATTTTTGTTTGTTTTTTGCCTTATATCAATATGTCATACATTTTTTTCTTCACCTCCTCGATACTTACTCGAAAGTTTTGCATGCTAGGCCTACTGAATATGGTCTACATTAAGTTAGATAAGCTATATGATAATATACGCTTATTCT